>CM060366.1:12675054-14072815 GCA_030545235.1 Helianthus tuberosus | reverse complement strand
AACAGTTAGATATAAAAAGAGTAATAACTAAACCATCGTGATGAGGATCCTGGATATCAGTACGATCCTCTTCATCAAAGGTTATGACTTTTCCTTCGGAGACACTCGATGTTCGAACTGGTCTTTCTCCATTATCCATTTTAGTTTCCTTTGCATGCCTCTTAGCTGCTGAGAAGGATGTGCCACAAATGTCGGATCCCCCAGAAATAAAGTTTATCACTTGTGCATCTGCTGGAGGGGCTGGAGCCTTCTCAGGGATCCTTTCAGGATCCTGAGTCCTTGACTTTTTCCTACCCAACAACTCTTTTAGATGCCCTTTGCTCAACAAGTATCCAATCTCCTTTCTTAATGCAATGCATTCTTCTGTGAGGTGCCCAAAATCTTCATGATATGCACACCACTTTGATTTATCCTTAGTTGCAGCTGGCCTGTCATTCTTTCTTGGCCATCTAGCTTTATCACCTAGGTTCTGCATGGCAAGGATTAGTTCATTGTTATCAACACTAAAGCAATATTCAGAAATTGGAGGATAATCCTCATCATCCTCTTCTTGATCAATAGAATGCACGTTCTGATTATCAGATTTGTTGTAGGATCTGAACTTGTTGTTTCTGAATGAGGATCCTTGCTTATCCTGCTTTGAGGATCCTGTTATCCTCTCCTGAATCCTCTTGTCATCCTCTAGCCGAATGAACCTGAGGGCCCAGGTTCTTACCTCATCTAGGTTCCTGCATGGTGTCATAACAAGATCATCATAAAATAACGAATCCCTAAGCAGTCCCATTTTGAAGGCTTCAACAGCCGTGGCTATATCTAAGTTGGGAATGTCTAAGGATTCTTTACTAAATTTGGTAATATAATCCCTTAATGATTCATTATGACCCTGGGTTATCCTATATAAATCACTAGTTAATCGTTCAAATTTTCTACTACAAGAAAACTGAGTATTAAACAAGTTAACTAGGTTTGCAAATGAGGTAATAGAATAGGGAGGAAGACTTAGCAGCCACTTGAGAGCTGATCCAGTAAGAGTGGATCCGAATCCTTTGCATAAGCATGCTTCCTTTAACTTTTCTGGGATTGGATTGATCTCCATCCTCTCCCTGTATTGTGCTATGTGTTCTTCAGGATCCGTCGAACCATCGTACAATTTCATTGTAGGCACATGGAACCTCTTGGGTATCTCAGCATCACAGATTGGTGGTGCAAAGCGAGATATCTTGTGGCTCCCATCTGCAATCTCTGGATTAGGTTTGACTACTCCCGGAACACTCGAGATCATATCCTTTATCTTTTGTAATTCTCTGGCCATGGCATGATTGATACCTGGATCCTGCATAAGACCATGGTTAGTAGTATGAGAATTATTAAAAGTGTTACCTCCCATTGGATTCAAGTTAGGAAGAATAGAGGTCAATCCATATTGTTGAGACTCTGGAATGATCGAGGGACCGGTAGAGGCATTGGTCTGCATTGGAATAAAATCTCCTTGATGGACATCTGAACTTCCTGTTTGTAAACTCCTCAAGGATCCTGGCATCTGGAAGGATCCCTGAAACTGAGACGATCCTGGAACAAAGGAGGATCCTTGAACGAAGGAGGATCCTTGAACCTGGGATGATCCTGGAACGAAGGAGGATCCTTGAACCTGGGATGATCCTGGAACGAAGGAGGATCCTTGAACCTGGGATGATCCTGGAACGAAGGAGGATCCTTGAACCTGGGATGATCCTGGAACAAAGGAGGATCCTTGAACCTGGGATGATCCTGGAATGAAGGAGGATCCTGGAACGAAGGAGGATCCTTGATGCTGCTGCACTCCTGAATATCCTCCTGTACTCGTGAGGGATCCCATATGCTGGGGATAGGATCCTGCTGGCTGGAAATATGAACCTAGTGCCTGGGTCATAGCTGTTGTTCCATAGTGCACTCCTTTTGGTCCACCCGCATATTGAATGTCTGGAACCACTGATGGCTGAGAAGTAATCACCGGAGTGTCAAAATTCAAAGATCTGGGCATCAGTGGGGAATGATCCTCTGCCGTTTTCTTCTGTTTCTTAATTTCATCAATCTCCCGGAGGATCCTTTCGTTGGTTTTATCCTGCTCTTGTGCATGATTCCTCATCTGCAAAATCAAGGCATAGAGATCATTAGTAGTAGGGTTAGTTGAAACAGAAGAAGTAGGTGGTTTTGAGAAAATGGGAGTCGGTTTCTTCGCAGCATTCTCTGTATTCTTCTGGGATCCAGAAGGTGGTGGAGGCAAAGGAGGAACGCCTTGTGAAGAAGTGAACGAAGGCATCAAGTTTGAAGCATTCTTCGCTGAGGAAGCCATTTGCTTGGTAGTAATGAACCGGAATGAGCACAGAAATGCGAATTCTTCTAAGGACAAAGCACCAATTGCCCCACGGTGGGCGCCAAACTGTTTTGGTCAAAAAAATCTGTTGAGAATATTGCAACCAAACTCTAGATTACGGGGTATGATGCTCAAAAAGTGTAACAACAATGAGGATCACTTCAATGTGGAATGCACAAACAACACAAGGATTTATACGGGGAAAAAGCCCTTGATCAAGAATTGATCTCCGGCACAAAAAACCCCGGGTGATGGAAACTACCGATCACCAAGCTCAAATAAATGAATAAACGTTTACAACTTCGGATAGTAACGAGCTAGGTACAAGGATCACTACGGTGAAATGTGTAAAAAGTGTAAGTAATTGCTAAGTGTTTGAACGAGAGCTTGTATGAGCGTGTTTGCGAGTGTGTGTAACTGCCAAAATGACTAAGTGTCACTAACTAGCTCGTTACCCCTTTAAAATAAGAAAAATATCTAGTTAACAAACTCTCCGACTTTCGGGCCAAGCCTCCACGTTCTCCATAACGTCTAGTTTTGATCTAGCACGTGCAGAATACTTCGGGAATATTCTCCAAGAATGCCGCTAAGACTTGGTCAAGCTTGTTATACCTGCGAGATGTTATAAAACATATGTAAACAATCGTCAGTATGAGGATCCTTGAAGTGATCCATGATCCTGATCCTAAAGCCCTTCTGAGGATCACCACCTGTCACAGAAGTAAGGATCACCAGTTAGGATAACGAATAAGGATCACTAATTGTTAGAAAATCCTCCCCTAACATGTGCTAACTGTGCTTTGTGCATCGTTTATGTCACTAAAGTTTGTATGTAGAAATGATGTGACATTATGCAATACGTGATTCACATTTAAGTAGGATGCAGTAATCAGAAAGCAGTCAAGTATAATTCAGCACAGTCACTAAGCACTAATCATGGTTAATTAATTGTACGGATACCTGGATTTTTGACGGTTGTCACATTCTCCCCCTGTTAAGAAAATTTCATCCCGAAATTTTAGTTCTGCTACTAGCTGCAGGGGAGTTGGGGAACAAATGCGGATATTTCGCTTTCATGCGATCCTCACGCTCCCAAGTGAACTCTGGGCCGTGACGCGCATTCCAACGAACCTTGACGAGTTTAACACTACTCCTTCGCGTCTTGTTAACCTTCCAATCAGTAACCTCAACAGGTTCTTCAGTAAAGTGGAGTGTGTCGTCAATGTGAACTTCGTCGGCAGGAATGACAACTGTTTCTTGAGTTGGACTCTTTTTCAGATTAGATACATGGAATGTATCATGAATGCCATTCAGTTCTGCGGGTAGATCCAACTTGTAAGCTACAAGACCAATCCTCTCCAGGATTTTGAACGGTCCAATGTATCGCGGGTTCAACTTCCCACGCTTCCCAAATCGTGCTACACCCTTCCAGGGTGAGACTTTTAGTAAGACCATATCTCCTACTTCAAACTCCAAAGGTTTCCTCCTTTGGTCCGCTTAGCTCTTTTGTCGATCACGAGCCGCCTTGATGCGCTCTCAGATCTGTATAATCTTATCTGTCGTCTCTTGAACCAATTCGGGATCAACAAGCTATCTATCACCCGCGTCTGCCCAACATAACGGTGATCGACACTTGCGTCCATAAAGAGCTTCAAATGGTGCAGCTTGAATACTCGCATGGTAGCTGTTGTTATACGAGAATTCTACCAACGGTTGCGGATGGAAAGCAATACTCAGATTTAACTGAGAACCAAAATCTTCTTGGAAGGATTGCCAAATCCTTGACACAAATCTCCCATCTCTATCAGATATGATCGAGAGAGGCACTCCATGTCGTGCAACTATCTCTCTGAGGTACAGCTCAGCAAGCTTACTAGTGTTATCCTTTTCCTTGATTGGCAAAAAGTGTGCAGATTTTTTCAGACGGTCTACGATTACCCAAATCGTATCGTGACCTCTGGGTGTCCTTGGTAACTTCGTTATAAAGTCCATTGAAATCTGCTCCTATTTCCACATGGGTATTTCAGGTTGTTGAAGAAGACCTGGAGGCTTCTAATATTCGGCCTTTACCTTGGCACAAGTCAAACATTTGCAACATACGTTGCAACATCACCTTTTAATCTCGGCCACCAATAAAAATCCTTTAAATCTTGGTACATCTTATCTGATCCTGGATGGATCGAGTACCTTGATTTATGTGCTTCATCAAAGATCAAATCTCGTAAACCACCGAAGAGGGGAACCCAAATTCTTCCCATGAAACACAACGTTCCTTCCTTATTGGGTACTAACTGTTTCTCCATCCCACAGAGATATTCATCCTCAAAATTCTTTTCCTTAAGAGCTTCTATCTACGCGGCACGAATGCGCGACGAGAGGTCCGTTTGTACAATCATTTCCAATGCCCTAACCCTTATGGGCTTGATTCTTTCTTTCCGACTCAAGGCATCTGCGACTACGTTCGCCTTCCCTGGGTGATACTTGATTTCACAATCATAATCATTTAACAGCTCCACCCATCGGCGCTGTCTCATATTAAGCTCCTTTTGATCAAATATGTGTTGCAGGCTCTTGTGATCAGTAAAGATTGTACAGCGCATGCCATACAAGTAATGTCGCCAGATCTTCAAAGCAAACACCACAGCGCCTAATTCCAAATCATGTGTGGTGTAGTTCTTCTCATGGACCTTCAACTGGCGTGAAGCATAAGCTATAACCTTCTGTCACTGCATCAGCACACAGCCTAAACCTTGACGCGAGTGTTTTGGTCAAAAATCACACAAGGATAATGCAACCAAATCTGATTTTGTGAGGTATGATGCTTGGTTAATTGTATGAACGACAAGTATATGAAATCAACGATGAACACCGAGATTTATACGAGGAAAAAGCCCTTGATCTTTAGAAGATCTCCGGCATAAAAAACCTCGGGCGATGGAAACTACCGTTCACCAAATATATTGGAAAAACAATAATGATCCTTGTACAACTTCGGAAGAAAACAAGCTCAATACATTGAATTGCTAGTGTAAGTGTGTGTTTTTGCTAAGTGTTTGCAGAGAATTCGAGTGCTGTGTGTTTTTTTTTGTGTTGTGTTCGACTTATTCCTCCAATGAGCTCGTTTTCCCCTTAAAAGATAAGAAAAAATCAACTAACTAACTTCCCGAAAAAGGTGGAAGTCACCCATGATCACCACTAACGGTTATTTCTTCATTAAGCACGTGCCTAAGAAGCATATTCCACGAGATTCCAGCAAAGAAGTAGTCCACTACGTCCATTATCTGCATTTAAACATTAAAAACGTGACAATTGTTAGAAATCATAAGTTCTGTTAAGGATCCTGTGATCCTCAGACTCTGGTTCCTCAGACTCCCTGCATCATCCATTAAGGATCCGTGATCCATGCCCAGTCTCAGGATAGATGATCCTTAGCATAAAATCCATGCCCTAACAATTGCCCCCAATATGGCAGTTGTGATAAGGATTCACAGCTGTCATATTTCCGCTAAAAGTGGACTAGCCGTTGCTGCTGGTATCTAATCGTTGCACTGCTTGTCGTCACTAATAAGACCTGCTATAATCATCATTGCAAAATATAGAGTTAAATATAACTCCTCAAGTGCCTTTACAGATCAAAAGATCCTTCTGTTTGTGGAGAATGAATCCTTCTACACCGTTCTCTATTAACCTTCCTGCACTTTAATTTCTGCATAGACACTTTAACTGTTAGATAACCTTGTCCGGCCTGGGTGGATGGTCCACGGTTTTGCTGGTGAAATCCAGGCCAGATGATTTTGATACATAATGAATGGGTAATAACATTAAACCTTTTTTAGCTACATTTGTTGTTGTTTCTTTCCTCTTTATGTTTCATTTATGCTTTCTATTTTCAAAGATATCATCACCAAACAACTGGAAAGTTATTGGAAGTCTGATGATAATGTTAAACTTTTTACAGAAAACTTGAAGTGTTGGGACAAATGTGGATCAATGATCCTTAACCAAAAAGGATAAGAGACAACTTGCAGCTTAGAAAAAGTTAGAATATAACATACCAGAGAATCCAAGTTAGGATTCTATATCCTTGTAAACTAATACTGAATAAAATGTGTGAAAAGTAAAGTTTCCAGGATCCAGGATCCTTATTGTCAGAAATTGTATAACTTTAGAGCTCTAAGATCCTGTAAGAAAAACAAACTTGGGACAAAGCCAAATAATTGGGAATGAACCCATAATAACTGGGGACAAGCCCAAATAAACTGGGGACAAGCCCAACAAACTAGGGACAAGCCCACATAAACTGGGGACAAGCCCAACAAACTGGGGACAAGCCCAACAAACTGGGGACAAGCCCACATAAACTGGGGACAAGCCCAACAAACTGGGGACAAGCCCAAATAAACTGGGGACAAGCCCAAATAAACGGATGTAAACTGGGGTCAAGCCCAAATAAACTAGGGTCAAGCCCAAACAACTGGGGTCAAGCCCAAACAACTGGATACTTCAGTGGATACTCAATCCTTTGTCAAGGATATGTCATCTTTCTGCAAAACTCAGAACTAAGTGAAAGAAGGATAAAGGATAAAGGATCCAGGATCCTTCCCCTTATGCATACGATAATAAAAAAAAATTAATTAGATTGAAATTAGATCATTACCAGGATGAGGATCCTCCATCCTCTAAGGATCCTTCAAGGATGTGGATCATGAATATTGCTAAGGATAACAAATCCTTATCACATGAAGTATTTCTTCTGATGGACATCATTCCAAGCTCTTGGTAACAAATCACCTTCCATTGTTAGCAATCGATATGCCCCCTTTCTAGCCTTAGCTTTAATCAGGTAGGGGCCTTCCCACTTTGATGCCAATTTTCCATCAGCAGGATTTGTGGTATTCTGAAATGCTTTCCTTAATACCATATCACCAACTTGGAAATTCCTGATCCTGACATTCTTATTGTTGGCTCCAGCCATCCTTTGTTGATAACTAGCCATCCTTATCCTTTCCAAATCCCTGAGTTCTTCTATAGTATCCAAATCTTGAACCAAGTTTTCAGCATTTCCTTCAGGATCACGGATACTTGTTCTTGCAGTAGGAACCACCATTTCTGTAGGGATCACTGATTCTGCCCCAAATACCAAAGAAAATGGAGTTTGGCCAGTAGCATTCTTGGGAGTTGTCCTGTCAGCCCATAATACATAAGGTAGTTCTTCTGCCCATTTTCCTTTCTTGGATCCAAGCTTCTTCTTCAAATTGTTGATGATGATCTTGTTGGATGATTCTGCCTGACCATTAGCTTGTGGGTGGACTGGTGTTGATGTTATCATCTTAATCCCCCAGCTGTCACAAAAGTTAGTAGTTCTACTCCTAATAAATTGGGATCCATTATCACAAATAATTTCAGAAGGGATACCAAATCTAGTAATAATATTTCTTTTGATAAAGGATATCACTTCTTTTCTCTGACTTGAGCAAAGGCTTCAGCCTCTATCCACTTGGAGAAATAATCAGTCATAGCAAGCATGAACACTTTTCCACCAGGTGCCTTGGGAAGTTTACCAACTATATCCATTCCCCATCTCATAAATGGCCAAGGAGAGGATATAGGATGCAAAAGCTCTGCTGGTTGATGAAGGATATTACTATGTCTCTGACAAGGATCACACTTCTTGGCATATTCCACAACATCCTTCTTCATAGTAGGCCAATAGTATCCTGTTCTCAGGATCCTTGAGAATAATGCTCTGCCCCTAGTGTGGTTTCCACAATCTCCTTCATGAAAATCCCTTAGGACTTCTTGGATTTCAGGATCCTCAATGCATCTTAGATATGGTCCTGCAAGAGATCGTTTATATAACATGTTATTCAATATTGTAAATTGAGATACCTTAATTTTGAAAGCCCTGGGGTTTTCTCCTGTAGGAATCTCTCCATGTTGTATGTATCTCATGATTGGAAGGATCCATGATCCTGAATGAGATTGTGTATCATCACTAGGGATGATTGCAGAATCCTATCCTATCTCCATGGCTACATGATCCTTAATAGCGGGGGTTAGGATGTGGATAATAGGGATCCTGATATCCTCTGGAATCTTCAAGGATGATCCTACATGTACCTCAAGATACCTGATCCTCATATGCTTGGCAATTTGCAAACCAGCTATCAAGGCTTCATATTCAGCCTCATTATTAGTAGTTTGAAACTCACAAGCTATGGAGTGGGGTATTATGTCCCCCTGTGGCGATTTTAGTAGTATTCCAAGTCCAGTTCCTTTGACATTAGAAGCTCCATCAGTGAAGAGTATCCAAGGATCCTTAGTTTCTTCGAGCTGTTGGACTTCTAACTCAGCTTCCCTTTGCAAGTCACTACTGAAATCTGCCACAAAGTCAGCTAAGGCTTGGGATTTAATGGCAGTCCTTGGTTCATATCTTATATCATAAGCACTAAGCTTCACTGCCCACTTAGCCATCCTTCCTGACATTTCAGGTTTCCTGAGAACATTCTTAATTGGAAAATTAGTCTTAACAATAATGGCATGAGTTTCAAAATAATGTCTTAATTTAGTAGATGCCATAATTAGTGCAAGGATAAGTTTTTCTAAATGTGAATACATGGATTCAGCATCAAGCAAATTCTTACTTACATAATAGACAGGAAGTTGTGTACCTTCGTGATCCTTAACAAGGACCGCACTTACAGCTTTAGAGGATACCGCCAAATACAAGGATAATATATCCCCTTTTTCTGGTTTCATCAAGGCAGGGGCTGAGGATAGGTAATCCTTAAGAGCTTTGAGAGCATTTTCATGCTTTTCAGTCCACTCAAATTTCTTGTTCTTCTTCAAAATGTCATAGAATTCCTTGCATTTTTCTGAGGATTTGGATATGAACCTGTTCAAGGCTGCGATCCTGCCTGTCAATCTTTGCACATCCTTGGGATTGGCAGGAGATTTGATATTCACAATAGCCTTAATTTGCTCTGGACTTGCTTCAATGCCTCTTTTTGTCACCATATAGCCTAGGAATTTACCAGCTTTAACACCAAAGTGACACTTGGAAGGATTTAGTTTCATATTAAATTTATCAAGGATATTGAATGCTTCCTCCAAGTCTCTAAGGTGATCCTCAGCTTTCTTGGACTTAACCACCATGTCATCTATATAGACTTCCATAGTGTGTCCAATTTGTTCTTTGAACATCATATTGACTAGCCTTTGATAAGTAGCACCTGCATTCCTCAGTCCAAATGGCATAGCAATATAACAATATATACCAGTTGGGGTCATAAAGGCTGTATCCTCTTGATCAGATGGTTCCATCTGAATTTGTTGAAATCCAGATGAAGCATCCATAAAATTCAACAACTCATGACCCGATGTAACACCTCGAAAATTCACGTCCTATAATGTATTGACACGTGTCATAAGCTTGAACGTGTGAAAGAATACTCTAGAGGGACTAAAGTTGACAAACATGGAAAGTATGTGGATATAAGGGTTCAAAATGACAACAATGGATAAATATACTTTACAATAACCCTACATGATGCTTATACCCTTAAACAAATGAATCATGGATCATACGAAGCCAATTGTGAAAGAAAGTGAGAGATTTCAAACTACAGGGGTTAAATGTGTCAACATGTTTAAGGTATACCTCTGGGTGACCTTTTAGCAAACCCGAAGCTTTGTAACGATAAATTATGCTCACTAGAATGCACGATAAAAATTTCACCAAGTTTCATTATCGTATGAGAAAGTTATGATAAAATTCGCACACGAGGGGTTAAAGTGTCAACGTTGAAAATTATGACTTTTCGGGTAAACATAAAGTGACCAAGGACTTAACAAAGTGGGTATAAGTCTTGAAGCCCTTATAAGTCAATTTGAAAGGCTCATAATGTAAGAAATAATTGTCGAAACAACTTTTTATGGGCCAGGGACCAAAACAGCAAAATCTAAAAATAGATTTGAATCAGAGGGGGCGTCGCGCGACGCGAAGGACCCCTAGGGGACCTACGCGTGACGCGAGGGGCCTTCTGATGCCGAAAACTTTGGCTAGTGCCTGCTATGTCCATTGTAACCGACTTAAATAGATATTTTCACTTCCATGGGCGACCCCTAATAGTTCCTAGGCACTAGGGACACTTGTAGATGATCCATGATCAGTTGTAGCATGAATTGTCATGATCACAAGGCCTGAAATTCACTTTAAAAAGGCCCTCATGTTGCAACATTTTGATCACACCTTCCATCTGCATTTGTGGAACTTCCTGGAGCTTAAGATCAGTCCCCAAGCATCTCTAATCGTGCATTAGACCTTGGTAAGTACCCTTGACCTTCCTTAATTAAGTTTTACTTAGTTATTAGCTTAAAAGTCAAACCGTCGTAACTAACGTTTGACTTATCGATTAATCACTAATGGTTCAGTGATTAACCAAATTGAAGGTAGTTATAAGTTGGTAATTATGTGGGCATTAAACCCTTAAAAGGGCACCCTCTGATTCCCACTCTAACTAGGACTTTTGTCGTGTCAAAGTTGTTTATAAAAAGTCAACAGAAACTTAATTTGTGATTTAACATGAAATTAGCAATGTAGAAGGCATGTAACCTATTTTGTCACTCATATGACTTGGTAATAAGTTAAGAACTGGTCTAAGCTTGTATGATCCGACAATTTTCTGTTTAGACCCGGTTCGGAACCGAAAGTCGCAAAACTTTGACTTTTGCTTTGACTTCAGTTCTGACCCGATTTAGTATGATTTGGAAATGCCTTAGAGCTTCCTTAGGACCAGGTTACATGATGGTATAACCCTCTGTAATTGGTTCATTGTTTGTCCGTTTCGTTTACACGCTTCCGTTAATTGCTTAATGTTGACCATAATGCACTTTTGACCATAAAACGAGAATTTTGGATATGTGAGAGGACAATAACCTTTGTTACTGATTTATAAACATGTCCCTAAAGTTTCATATCAGTTAGAGGTCTAGATTAGGAGTTATGCTCAATAGCGCACTTAAAATGCTTTTTGTTAATTAAACGGCGCAATTAGCATAAAGCCTATCTAAACCCAAATTTTGACACCAATCCAATTGCTACTGATTTTATATAATAAATGTAGTATTTTGAACTTTATAACCTGATCAGAAAACTCAGATTTCCTGTATAACCCGAAAATCGCTTAAAATGGCTTTTTACGCGTATTAAACACCTAGTATGGGTTTAAAACCATTTTGTCGTATAAGACTTATCACCAACTGATATAACCTGATAAATTAAGTTATTTTACTGATGTATTCGGACCCGGATCTCAGAATTTCATTTAATCTCTTTTAAAACCTTTAAAATGACCAAAATACCCCTACAGGGCTTAAATTAAGATTAAACTCGTTTTGGGCATAACGGAAGGTATCCTAGTGATATCACAACATATTTAAGGCATATTTACTTAGGGAAACCTATATATGACTCTTTTGGTTACCCGTTACGCCTCTTGCGCGTTCGGTTCGGTTTATGTAACTAGTTTGCATAAATTAGCCGAAACGGGTCAAACCTTACCATTTTTATCTCAAAATCCAGAATGTGTTTAGATTACCCATATTATACAAGTCTTTAAACTTGTCGGGTCTAAATCACATTCTATTCCGGTCTTCGCTTAATCATGCGTTCAAACCGTATCTTTCTTTAAAACTAACCGGTCTAAATTTAAGCTTAGTTAAAGACCCGTTAGGATTCTAATAGGTTATTATAAACCTTCGTTCCAGAATAGGAGACCCGGTAAAAGCTACACGCACTTGCTATTTGTGATTGATACTTGCAAAGGTAAATACTACTTATTTTCCCTATACGGGCTTGGGGTATGGTATATAAAATACCGCTTGGTCGGGCATTGAATCTTTAATCGAGTAGAGGTTAAACCATTGATATGCTCCGTTTTGAAATGTTTTGTTTACTTAAAGCCTTTGGGGGGTTAATGACCATGTCCCGGATATACTTGGCATCATTTTACGAAATGGCCACGACCTAAGCACGGGGTGTAGGCGTATACCCGTCAGTGCCAAAATAAATAATGTGGTGTGTCTATTGATCTTTAACCCGGTCTATGGATCGGGCTACTGAACGCATAAGGAACATGTAATTCTTTTACAAGATTATATTCAAATAATTATCCCAAGTTATAAAAAGTTTGTGCCACGTGCATTCAAATCAATTTTATTAAACCTTTTCAAATGAGTCAGTTAATTGTATTTACCAGTGTAAACTGACGTATTTTCCCCAAAAGGTTAAGTGCAGGTACTACGCGAACTAGGCTGGCTTTCTCCTAGCGTCCACATTAAGTCTCGCAAGCTTGGATGTCAAAACTGTTGAACAATGTTTCCATTTTATTTTTGATCCACCTGTGGATTATTTTCAACTGTTTGTGATACTTGATATTACAATATTATTCGGTTGGAATATATCTATCTTTTGCTTCCGCTGTGCATATTAAATATTGTGTTGTTTGATTATAATGTTACCAACCACGTCACGATACTCCCCTACCGGGCCCACCGGTCAAACTTGGAAAATCGGGGTGTGACAGGTTGGTATCAGAGCCAACATTGAGTGAATTAAACACTAGCCTTTTGTGTTTAATCTCAATGACACAATTGCACATACTCGAGTCTAGACAAAGAACTTAGGACAAATCCAAATTTGTTTTTAATCTTAACCTTGTCCTTTGTATTTCTTGTTGTATCTTTTATTTTGTATATGTTGACAGGTTTAACAATGCCGCCAAGATTTAGAAGAGGAGGACGAGGTAAGGGGCCGATCAGCGCCCCCAACGATCACGAAGCCGGGCCTTCTCACCGGCGAGCTCCTTCCAATACTATGAGTGCCGATCCTCAGGGAAACTGGAGGACCCATACGGAGCCCGCTAGACGGTCTGTCTCGCACAGTTCAACACCTTCCTATCGTCATTCCTATGGGCCGCATTCGGAAAACGAGCACGATAACCCACAACCTTCATATATACATCTCCAGCGATCCCTTTCGCACCATTCCTTCGGCGACCCCACTCCTGTCTTTCAGGGCCGGTTTAACCCGACAAACTATATTCAAGAACCAGTGGGTTTTAACCTATTGGGACCGGAGGACCACTTCTCAGGAGACAATGCAATGGACATGGACGAGGACACGGATCCCGTCGAGCCTGCAACCGGAACCCCCAACCATCCCATCGAGGTCTCTGATGGTTCATCCTTCCACGGATCACCATACCGTGGACCAGACAGTTATCAAGCAAGGTTTAACCAACATGAGTGGTATTTTACACCCCCTCATAACCCGCATCAACAGCAGCAGCAGGATCCCTCCGGGGATTCGCGATTCGTGGCAGTCACGGCACCGCCACCACCGCCGCCAGTTCATCAAGCACCTCCAGAACTACCAAGGCGTAGGAGAACAGGCGCTCGAATATCCGCGCGTGGAGGGGATTTTCACTTCAGCACCCCTCATCACTCAAGTGGCAGTCACTATCCGCCACTGCATGAAGACCCGCAAATGGGTGGGCCTTCAAACCCAGTTCCAGAGGTGAGTTCTGCACCCATCGCGCCTCCACCATTTGGTTTTGATAACCCGATTCCTACCTACGCCGGTTCAACGGCGTACAATCCGTTTGAGCAGCCGGCTCACACGCATTATAACTATGCTGAAGCCGACCCGTACCTAGTAGTGGCAAACTACAACGCCCTACATCTGGAAGGACCGTATGGAGCTCCTTGGGGAGTGGGATATCCAACTCATGGATATCAAGTACCTGCTCGACCACCGATTCGACAGCAGTCGCAGCCACCATGATTTTCCCCACCGGAACAGGAGGAAATCCTCCAAAGACTTAGTCGGGTGGAACATGAATTCCAAGAAGAACGTAGGAACAACATGGGTTTCCTCAAGGGCCTAGCGAGCTTGCTAAAGGGGAAGAAGAAGAAGAGGGATCATTAAATCCTTATATGTATTGTTGTATTTCCTATTTCAATCATGTCCCTGCGTGGACATTTATCTATGTATTTAGTCCCTGCGTGGACTTGTCTTTTTAGTCCCTGCGTGGACATCTATTCTAGTATTTGGTCCCTGCGTGGACTTGTGTTATCGGTTTAGCCCCTGCGTGGGCAAATTGTTTCTGTTAAAAGTCCCGTTTAGGGCAATGTGTAATCCTTTTAAAAATAAATGGAATGTTAAGTTTATAAATTTCATTTTTGCCATTATATGCATAAATATATTACATATGGAATAAATAAATCAAAATCATTCCTTTTTAAAAATAATCTGCCTATTAAATATTAAATGAGAATCTTAAAGGTATAACCTAGCCTGCATGCCATTATAAGACTTGGCCAAGATGGTAAGACCTGTTTAAAAGATTCGAATCCCTGTTAACATCTGAAAACATGTTAACGCTCCAGGCAGACGTGATTCATTAAAATCACACACGTCATTCTTATATAAGGATTCTTCAAAGGATCCTTATCCTAACCTGATGATCTATAAATCATGGGTTTAAATCATCAATTAAGATGATCAAATGTTGACCATACACTGGTAATATAGTGCCTACGGGCCATACTCATTGTCATATAAGACAAAAGACAGTAGTAGTCTACGACTCCCTGTCAGAAAAAGGTAAAGAACTATGTTCAAACCTTCATGCCTTAATTCTCGGAAATCATGGCTTATAATTTAAAATGTCCCTATGACTAGACCTTTTGTGCTAATATTACTGTTATTGTTTTATAATTAGGATAGGTTATAGTAAAATCCTAAATAAATGTGAGTAACAAATTAACCAAATATGGTCTATGTTTACCATGGTTAATGAATTGCCCTAAAAGACAATTCCACGATAAACTCCCAAATAAAGTAATTGTCAATATTTTATGTAACAGTTCAAGATACAATGGCTGACTCGGATGAGGTTAACAGTCACCCACGGGGGAATCAGGATGATGCCCGAATTAATATAGCGGGTGCTGAACTGCAAGCGTTAATAGACAACGCTGTTACGAAAGCCATAGAGCGGCAGTATCAGGAATATAGCGGGACTCGGAGTAGGACCCTATCCGCACAGCATTCCAAGCCTAAGACTCATTCTGAGGCTCACAGCAAGCCACCTCCCTCTAAGAAAGATGAGCCAAAGAAAGACGATGACGATCGTCAGTCCTCAAATCAGCAAAGTGTTCCATCTCAAAGGATCGTACTGAAACAAGGACCCCGTGATAAGGGTTGCTCCTACAAGTATTTTGTTTCATGCAAGCCCAGGGATTTCACTGGGGAGAAAGGAGCTATAGACTGCATGACATGGTTGGATGAGATGGACACCGTGGTTGATATCAGTGGGTGCGCTGAGAAGGATGTGGTAAAGTTTGTGTCTCAATCGTTCAAAGGTGAGGCCTTAGCCTGGTGGAGATCTTTGATCCAAGCTACAGGGAAAATCCCATTGTACAATACGACTTGGGAATAGTTTGTGTCGTTGATCAAGGAGAACTACTGCCCTCAGCATGATGTAGAGAAGATTGAATCTGATTTTCTGTCTTTGGTAATGAAAAATCTGGATTGCCAAGCTTACCTTACGAGCTTTAATACAATGTCAAGGTTGGTTCCTTATCTGGTGACCCCGGAACCCAAAAGAATAGCTCATTTCATTGGGGTCTTAGCCCCAGAGATCAAGGCAAGTGTAAAAGCCTCTCGGCCAGCTACTTTCAGATCTGTAGCTGATATATCTTTGTCCCTCACACTGGACACGGTCAGACAGAGATCGCTGAGGAACACGGATGCCGAGAAAAGGAAGCGTGAAGATGATAATTCACGACGGTCAGATAAGAAGCAAAGGGAAACAATGACCACAAGAAGGGGTCTGGTTCTAAGAAGGATGGGCATCAATCTGTAGATAAGCCCAAGTGCAAGATTTGTTAGAAGCACCACTTTGGGAGGTGCAGACTTGACTCAAAATCCCAATCTCAGCCGAGGCCTTGTGGGATTTGCAAATCTTCGGAGCATAAGACCCTAGAGTGCAAGAAGCTGAAAGACGCAACGTGCTACAGTTGCAACGAAAAAGGGCACATTAAGACAAATTGCCCAAAATATGCAAAGAAAGCTGATGAAGGAAAGAAGACCAATGCTAGGGTCTTCAGGATGGATGCAAAGGAAGCTGTGCAGGACGACAATGTGATCACGTGTACCTTCCTTATAAATGATGTTTATGCGAGAGTGCTATTTGATTCAGGAGCTGATAAATCATTTGTAGATAATAAGTTTTGCAAATTGTTGAATTTACCTGTTAAGACCTTAAGTGTGAAATATGAGGTGGAATTAGCAGATGGCACCTTAGAAACCGCCTCAACCATATTAGATGGATGTTTCATATCCATTAAGAACCACTCTTTTCCTTTGTCCCTACTTCCTATGATGTTAGCCGATTTTGACATCGTTTTAGGCATGGACTGGTTATCTCATAACCAGGCCCAAATTGTCTGCAATAAGAAGCAAGTGGTGATCAAGACTCCGTCTGGTGAATCACTTACCATTCAGGGAGATACCCAGTATGGGCTGCCTGAGCAAGTGACTATGCTCAAGGCCTCTAGGTGTTTAAAGAAGGGTTGTGTCATCTACATGGCACAAGTGACTATTGATGAGCCGAAGCCTAAGATTGAGGATATCCCTGTCATTTCTGAATACCCCGAAGTTTTTCCTGAAGAACTACCTGGTTTACCACCAGATAGGCAAGTGGAATTCAGAATTGACATCATCCCTGGAGCAGCACCAATTGCTAGAGCACCTTATAGGTTGGCACCAATAGAGATGAAGGAATTGAGAACACAACTAGATGAATTGCTAGCCAAAGGTTTCATTAGACCTAGTTCGTCTCCTTGGGTAGCACCAATCTTATTTGTCAAGAAGAAGGATGGATTGATGCGTCTGTGCATCGATTACCGTGAGCTTAATAAGGTCACTATCAAGAATAGGTAACCCTTGCCCAGGATCGACGATCTGTTCGATCAACTTCAAGGGGCAAGTTACTTCTCTAAGATTGAATTAAGGTCAGGCTATCACCAACTGAAGGTTAGAGATGAAGACGTACACAAGACTGCATTTAGGACTCGTTATGGTCACTACGAGTTCCTAGTGATGCCTTTTGGGCTCACTAATGTACCAGCGGCATTCATGGATCTCATGAACCGTGTCTGCAAACCATACTTGGACAAATTTGTTATCGTCTTCATTGACGACATTCTGATTTATTCAAAGAATCAGGCCGACCATGAGAAACATCTTCGAGGTATTCTTTCACTACTTCAGCAGGAGAAGCTCTATGCCAAATTCTCTAAATGTGAATTTTGGCTTCGAGAAGTCCAATTCCTTGGACATGTGGTTAGCGAACGTGGAATCCAAGTAGATCCTGCTAAGGTTGAAGCTGTTATGAATTGGCAAGAGCCGAAGACGCCCATAGAAATTCGCAGTTTCTTGGGATTGGCAGGATACTACAGGCGTTTTATTGAAATTTTTTTAAGGATTGCTGCACCCCTAACTTCTTTGACTAGGAAGGATATTAAGTTCAACTGGGGACCGAAGCAACAAGAATCCTTTGATATCCTTAAGCAGAAGTTGAGCAATGCTCCTGTACTGACATTTCCTGAAGGTACCGAAGAATTCGTGGTTTACTGCGATGCATCACACACTGGCATGGGGTGTGTGCTTATGCAGAAAGGCAAGGTTATTGCCTATGCTTCACATCAGTTAAAGGTGCATGAAAAGAATTACACCACCCATGACTTGGAGTTGGGTGCCGTTGTATTTGCACTGAAGCTATGGAGGCACTATTTGTCACACCCTCCAAAAACCCCACCCCGCCTTAGAGGCGTGACATGCCCAGGATCATAGCCACCAATCATATTGAACAAAGCATGTAAGTAATTTTTATAAAATCCAACACAATACAATTGGTGTCAAAACATAGTTTGAGTTTACAGCGGAAGCACAAAACATAAGTTTAATATTAATTGAAATGTTTTCCCACAACGACCACGCCTCCTCGTGCAAGCTCCTTAAGCTAAGGATCTAACGACCTGCAAGGCATGTAACAACGAGTCAACAACAAAGTTGAGTGAATTCACGGCTCTGTTCACTGGCTCACTAGCCCGTAGGATTATCCATCCCAAAGTTTTGTTTTGTTCGTTCTACACACTGAGAACGTACGTATTCTGTACTCTGGAGAATTCGTATGATTTTAATACTGGCATCCTACCCACGGAGGATGGCCGAGCCTTGTAGAGAATGTGAACTCACCTTGATTTAACAAGCTTCCTGATTCTAACTCTTCTGAGAATTAGCATCTACTTTGGTATGAGGTAGAGTTTAGCCTACTGATAAGCTTAATAACCTAATTTGCATACGAAACTAGGTAAGTAACTTAATACAGCTTTTACGATAACTCACGAGATCAAACCTCACAACGAATGACAAAGTGCTATGCTTAAACATCCATCGAATTAACGACTAATGACAAAGCATCACCCTAATGTGGGCAGCACTTAAACATCCATTGAGTACATTGATCGATCGGAAAATGAATCGTAATAGCGATCGAATTAATACCCTGTATCGTAGCAGAATTCGGGCTTATGTGTGTGTTTTGTAGTAATCAGAAGATAACTCAACGTACTAGTTGAATTTCTTCGTCGTTCCAACACCAAAATGCAAGTCCCACTGCCCTCTATTTATAGGTGAAATTTGACATTGTCGCGGCCCGCGTGAACCTTCAGCCTATCCTTACGCGGCCCGCGTAGCCACTTATTTTATGCATAGGGTTGCCACGTGTCCAACTAGCTTAGCTGAGTCGACGAAATGGATAAATTCGAATTTGACAGCTTATTTTATGGATAATCGTAACTAGAAAATACCCCCCCTGAGTTTTAGGGGCCCTAATCCTGATTCTGATTGTTCTGGAAATCTTAGGGTTTCTGCAGAATCACTTGGGTTTCTCAATTAGGGTTTCCTATTGGACTAATTATAATACTAAATAGGACTTTTTAGTGAGAGTTGCTACATTCTCCCCTCCTTATAGAAATCTCGTCCTCGAGATTTACTCGAATAAGTAAGGATACTAGTACTAATCTTTTATGCTCGAGAAACTTAACCTTTCTGTCTTTTATCTAAAGTGATTTCTCAACAAATCTTTAAATTTTTCTCTATGTCTTAAAGAGATACTACCAGCAATTTGTCAGATAAACACTTCTTAAAGTTGCATATATGAAATACTTAGGGATGACTTAACCTTAACCCATAGCACTTAATATAAATATATTAGAACACCGTAAAGTATTGAGTCTTGCACTTGGAATGAAGCATCGTTGTGGATTATTGAACACTTTACCGGTTATAGTCTGGTTTTATCAAAAACTTTTCCCTTTTAAAAACCAAGTTCACTATAACCAATGGCTCTGATACCACTCTGTCACACCCTCCAAAAACCCCACCCCGCCTTGGAGGCGTGACATGCCCAGGATCATAGCCACCAATCATATTGAACAAAGCATGTAAGTAATTTTTATAAAATCCAACACAATACAATTGGTGTCAAAACATAGTTTGAGTTTACAGCGGAAGCACAAAACATAAGTTTAATATTAATTGAAATGTTTTCCCACAACGACCACGCCTCCTCGTGCAAGCTCCTTAAGCTAGGGATCTAACGACCTGCAAGGCATGTAACAACGAGTCAACAACAAAGTTGAGTAAATTCACGGCTCTGTTCACTGGCTCACTAGCCCTTAGGATTATCCATCCCAAAGTTTTGTTTTGTTCGTTCTACACACTGAGAACGTACGTATTCTGCACTCTGGAGAATTCGTATGATTTTAATACTGGCATCCTACCCACGGAGGATGGCCGAGCCTTGTAGAGAATGTGAACTCACCTTGATTTAACAAGCTTCCTGATTCTAACTCTTCTGAGAATTAGCATCTACTTTGGTATGAGGTAGAGTTTAGCCTACTGATAAGATTAATAACCTAGTTTGCACACGAAACTAGGTAAGTAACTTAATACAGCTTTTACGATAACTCACGAGATCAAACCTCACAACGAATGACAAAGTGCTATGCTTAAACATCCATCGAATTAACGACTAATGACAAAGCATCACCCTAATGTGGGCAGCACTTAAACATCCATTGAGTACATTGATCGATCGGAAAATGAATCGTAATAGCGATCGAATTAATACCCTGTATCGTAGCAGAATTCGGGCTTATGTGTGTGTTTTGTAGTAATCAGAAGATAACTCAACGTACTAGTTGAATTTCTTCGTCGTTCCAACACCAAAATGCAAGTCCCACCGCCCTCTATTTATAGGTGAAATTTGACATTGTCGCGGCCCGCGTGAACCTTTAGCCTATCCTTACGCGTCCCGCGTAGCCACTTATTTTATGCATAGGGTTGCCACGTGTCTAACTAGCTTAGCTGAGTCGACGAAATGGATAAATTCGAATTTGACAGCTTATTTTATGGATAATCGTAACTAGAAAATACCCCCCCTGAGTTTTAGGGGCCCTAATCCTGATTCTGATTGTTCTGGAAATCTTAGGGTTTCTGCAGAATCACTTGGGTTTCTCAATTAGGGTTTCCTATTGGACTAATTATAATACTAAATAGGACTTTTTAGTGAGAGTTGCTACACTATTTATATGGTATCAAGTGTGTGATCTATTCGGATCACAAGAGCCTCCAGCACCTATTTAACCAAAAGGATTTGAACATGAGGCAACGACGTTGGATGGAAACCTTAAATGATTATGACTGTGAGTTCAGATACCATCCTGGCAAGGCGAATGTAGTCGCCGATGCCTTGAGTCGAAAGGAAAGAGTGAAGCCTATAAGAATCAATGCCAAGAGCATTGAGATAAAGAATAGTTTGAATGAAAGACTGTTAGCTGCGCAGAAGGAAGCTGTGTTGGAAGCTAACTATCCTAATGAAAAGCTAGGAGTAACTGAAGAACAGTTATCCTATGGCAATGACGGAATTTTGAGGTTAAATGGACGAATATGGGTTCCAATTTATGGGGGACTTCGAGATGTTATCCTCCAGGAAGCCCACAGTTCTAGATACTCCGTTCACCCTGGAGCTGATAAAATGTACCAGGATTTGAAAGCAAACTTTTGGTGGATAGGCTTGAAGAAGTCTATAGCTACCTATGTAGCTAAATGTTTGACGTGTGCGCAAGTCAAAGCTGAACACCAGAAGCCGTCAGGTTTGCTACAACAGCCTGAACTTCCCACGTGGAAGTGGGAAATGGTGACAATGGATTTCATCACCAAGTTGCCAAAGACAAGGAAGGGAAATGATACTATATGGGTGATAGTAGACATACTAACTATGTCAGCACATTTCCTACCCATTAAGGAGACCTATAGCTCCGACATGTTAGCCCAATTGTACGTAGATAAGATTGTATCTCTATATGGCGTACCAGTGTCTATTATCTCTGACATGGATACTAGATACACATCACATTTTTGGAAAAGTTTCCAACAATCTTTGGGCACGCGCTTAAATTTTAGTACGGCTTACCATCCTCAGACGGACGGCCAGAGTGAGCGTATTATCCAAACTTTGGAAGACATGCTTCGTGCATGTGTGATTGACTTAGGTGGTAGTTGGGATAACCACCTGCCATTAATCGAGTTCTCGTATAACAATAGCTACCATTCGAGCATTAAAGTTGCGCCTTTCGAGGCCTTGTACGGTAGAAAATGCAGAACGCCCGTTTGTTGGGCGGAAGTTGGAGATGTCCAACTGACAGGACCGGAAATAGTCTTTGAAACGACGGACAAGATTGTCCAGATTCATGACCGCCTGAAAGCTACCAGGGATAGGCAGAAAAGCTACGCGGATCTAAAGCGTAAACCTCTGAAATTCGAAGTGGGTGATAAAGTGTTGCTTAAAGTATCACCCTGGAAGGGAGTGATGCGATTTGGTAAGAAAGGTAAGTTAAGCCCGAGATACATAGGACCATTCGAGGTAATCGAATGTGTCGGATCAGTTACTTATAAGTTAAAATTACCTGAAGATCTCAGTGGTATTCACAATGTATTCCACATCTGCAATCTGAAGAAGTGTTTCGCTGGTGAATCACTAGTTATACCACATACAGATGTGCACATAGAAGAGAGCTTGAAGTTTGTTGAAAAACCTGTGTCGATCGAGGATCGACAGGTTAAGAAGCTTCGAAGGAAGCATGTGCCAATAGTAAAGGTTAAATGGGATGCCCGTAGAGGTCCCGAGTACACGTGAGAGGTAGAGTCCACAATGAAAGAAAAGTACCCTCATTTGTTTCAGTAAATCTCGAGGTCGAGATTTCTTTTAAGGGGGTGAGGATGTAACACCTCGAAAATTCACGTCCTATAATGTAGTGACACGTGTCATAAGCTTGAACGTGTGAAAGAATACTCTAGAGGGACTAAAGTTGACAAACATGGAAAGTATGTGAATATAAGGGTTCAAAATGTCAACAATGGATAAATATACTTTACAATAACCCTACATGATGCTTATACCCTTAAACGAATGAATCATGGATCATACGAAGCCAATTGTGAAAGAAAGTAAGAGATTTCAAACTACAGGGGTTAAATGTGTCAACATGTTTAAGGTATACCTCTGAGTGACCTTTTAGCAAACCTGAAGCTTTGTAATGATTAATTATGCTCACTAGAATGCACGATAAAAATTTCACCAAGTTTCATTATCGTATGAGAAAGTTATGATAAAATTCGCACACGAGGGGTTAAAGCGTCAACGTTGAAAATTATGACTTTTCGGGTAAACATAAAGTGACCAAGGACTTAACAAAGTGGGTATAAGTCTTGAATCCCTTATAAGTCAATTTGAAAGGCTCATAATGCAAGAAATAGTTGTCGAAACAACTTTTTATGGGCCAGGGACCAAAACAGCAAAATCTAAAAATAGATTTGAATCAGAGGGGGCGTCGCGCAACGCGAAGAACCCCTAGGGGACTTACGCGTGACGCGAGGAGCCTTCTGATGCCGAAAACTTTGGCTAGTGCCTGCTATGTCCATTGTAACCGACTTAAATAGATGTTTTCACTTCCATGCGCGACCCCTAATAGTTCCTAGGCACTAGGGACACTTGCGGATGATCCATGATCAGTTGTAGCATGAATTGTCATGATCACAAGGCCTCAAATTCACTATAAAAAGGCCCTCGTGTTGCAACATTTTGATCACACCTTCCATCTGCATTTGTGGAACTTCCTGGAGCTTAAGATCAGTCCCCAAGCATCTCTAATCGTGCATTAGACCTTGGTAAGTACCCTTGACCTTCCTTAATTGAGTTTTACTTAGTTATTAGCTTAAAAGTCAAACCGTCGTAATTAACGTTTGACTTATCGATTAATCACTAATGGTTCAGTGATTAACCAATTTGAAGGTAGTTATAAGTTGGTAATTATGTGGGCATTAAACCCTTAAAAGGGCACCCTCTGATTCCCACTCTAACTAGTACTTTTGTCGGGTCAAAGTTGTTTATAAAAAGTCAACAGAAACTTAATTTGCGATTTAACATGAAATTAGCAATGTAGAAGGCATGTAACCTATTTTATCACTCATATGACTTGGTAATAAGTATAAGAACTGGTCTAAGCTTGTATGATCCGACAATTTTCTGTTTAGACCCGGTTCGGAACCGAAAGTCGCAAAACTTTGACTTTTGCTTTGACTTCAGTTCTGAACCGATTTAGTATGATTTGGAAATGCCTTAGAGCTTCCTTAGGACCAGGTTACATGATGGTATAACCCTCTGTAATTGGTTCATTGTTTGTCCGTTTCGTTTACACGCTTCCGTTAATTGCTTAATGTTGACCATAATGCACTTTTGACCATAAAACGAGAATTTTGGATATGTGAGAGGACAATAACCTTTGTTACTGATTTATAAGCATGTCCCTAAAGTTTCATATCAGTTAGAGGTCTAGATTAGGAGTTATGCTCAATAGCGCACTAAAAACGCTTTTTGTTAATTAAACGGCGCAATTAGCATAAAGCTTATCTAAACCCAAATTTTGACACCAATCCAATTGCTACTGATTTTATATAATAAATGTAGTATTTTGAACTTTATAACCTGATCAGAAAACTCAGATTTCCTGTATAACCCGGAAATCGCTTAAAATGGCTTTTTACACGTATTAAACACCTAGTATGGGTTTAAAACCATTTTGTCATATAAGACTTATCACCAACTGATATAACCTGATAAATTAAGTTATTTTACTGATGTATTCGGACCCGGATCTCAGAATTTCATTTAATCTCTTTTATAACCTTTAAAATGACCAAAATACCCCTACGGGGCTTAAATTAAGATTAAACTCGTTTTGGGTATAACGGAAGGTATCCTACTGATATCACAACATATTTAAGTCATATTAACTTAGTAAACCTGTATATGACTCTTTTGGTTACCCGTTACGCCTCTTGCGCGTTCGGTTCGGTTTATGTAACTAGTTTGCATAAATTAGCCGAAACGGGTCAAAACTTACCGTTTTTATCTCAAAATCCAGAATGTGTTTAGATTACCCATATTATACAAGTCTTTAAACTTGTCGAGTCTATATCACATTCTATTCCGGTCTTCGCTTAATCATGCGTTCGAACCGTATCTTTCTTTAAAACTAACCGGTCTAAGTTTAAGCTTAGTTAAAGACCCGTTAGGATTCTAATAGGTTATTATAAACCTTCGTTCCAGAATAGGAGACCCGGTAAAAGCTACACGCACTTGCTATTTGTGATTGATACTTGCAAATGTAAATACTTTTAACTTATTTTCCCTATACGGGCTTGGGGTATGGTATATAAAATACCGCTTGGTCGGGCATTGAATATCTAATCGAATAGAGGTTAAACCATTGATATGCTCCGTTTTGAAATGTTTTGTTTACTTAAAGCCTTTGGGGGGTTAATGACCATGTCCCGGATATCCTTGGCATCATTTTACGAAATGGCCACGACCTAAGCACGGGGTGTAGGCGTACACCCGTCAGTGCCAAAATAAATAATGTGGTGTGTCTATTGATCTTTAACCCGGTCTATGGATTGGGCTACTGAACGCATAAGGAACATGTAATTCTTTTACAAGATTATATTCAAATAATTATCCCAAGTTATAAAAAGTTTGTGCCACGTGCATTCAAATCAATTTTATTAAACCTTTTCAAATGAGTCAGTTAATTGTATTTACCAGTGTAAACTGACGTATTTTCCCAAAAAGGTTAAGTGCAGGTACTACGCGAACTAGGCTGGCTTTCTCCTAGCGTCCACATTAAGTCTCGCAAGCTTGGATGTCAAAACTGTTGAACAATGTTTCCATTTTATTTTTGATCCACCTGTGGATTATTTTCAACTGTTTGTGATACTTGATATTACAATATTATTCGGTTGGAATATATCTATCTTTTGCTTCCGCTGTGCATATTAAATATTGTGTTGTTTGACTATAATGTTACCAACCACGTCACGATACTCCCCCACTGGGCCCACCGGTCAAACGTGGAAAATCGGGGTGTGACACCCGCGGTAGCATCCACCATGGAGTCAATGTGGGGTAATGAGAAAGGATCCTTGGGACATGCCTTGTTTAAATCAGTAAAATCGACACTTACCCTCCACTTTCCATTTTTCTTTTGAACAACAACCACATTGGCTAACCACCTTGGATACTTAACCTCTCTTATCATACCTGCCCGGTGTAGTTTATCTACTTCTTCCTGGATAATGGCATTCCTTTCAGGTGCAAACTTCCTCCTTTTTTGATGAATTGGCTTGAATGACCTGTCAATGCCAAGTTTATGAGTAATTATATCTTTAGATATACCTGTCATGTCCTCATGCTTCTAGGCAAAGGTAGTTTTCCTCCTCTTAAGGAAGGATACTAGATCATGTTCAATGTTGCTGAGGATCCCTGATCCTATGAAGACTATGGATTCAGGATCATGAGGATCCATAAGGATTTCTTTCACATCCTGTTCTCTTGCCTCCAAGACATCTCTTGAAGGATGCTTTAATTGCTATTGCTCCCTTGGTCTTGAGGTTGGCTTCATCGATGACGTGTAACAATTCTTAGCTTCTTGCTGATCACTTTCTATCTTCACCATATCCCATAGAGTTGGGAGCTTGACACATTGATGATATGTTGAGGGGGACTACCTTCATATCGTGTATCCATGGCCTACCAAAGATAACTATACAGCAAGATAAGCAATCAATAACATAAAATTTTTTAACAGAATTCACTCCCTCTAATAGATAGGAAGTTTGATGTCCCCCAATGTATTCTTTGTCTCTCCACTGAATCCCACAAGGATAGATGATCATGGGACAATGTAAGATTCAAGGATGTTCATTCTTTTGAGGACATCCAACTGGATTATGTTCACTGAGCTTCTCCCATCAATGAGAATCCTGCGAACAAAATGGTTAGATATAAATAATGTAATAACCAAACCGTCATGATGAGGATCCTGTATGTCCACACGATCGTCCTCATCAAAGGATATGACTTTTTCCTGGGTAAGAATGGAAGTTCAAACAGGTCTATCCCCATTCTCCATCTTTGTTTCCTTTGCATGTCGTTTAGCTGCTGAGAACCTCCGGAGATGAAATGGATTATTTGAGCATCAGCTGGTGGAGGAGGAGCTTTTTCAGGAACTTTCTCAGAATCCTGGATCCTTGACTTTTTCCTTCCAAGCAATTCCTTCAAGTATCCTTCGCTCAAAAGATAACCTATCTCCTTCCTTAATGCTATGCACTCATCAGTGAGATGACCAATATCCTCATGGTAAGCACACCATTTTGATTTGTCTTTGGTAACAGGCGGTTTGTCATTCTTCCTTGGCCACCTAGCCTTGTCACCTAAATTCTGCATAGCAAGGATTAGTTCATTATTATCAGCATAAAAACAATATTCAGAAATAGGAGGATAATCCTCATCATCTTCCTCTTGTTTCACAGCATGCACATTCTGGTTGTCATGCTTGGAGTATTGCTTGGATCAGTCATTCTTGAAATAGGATCCTTGTTTGTCTTGCTTTGAGGATCCTGGCAATCTCTCCTGGATCCTTTTGTCATCCTCTAAACGGGTGAACCTAAGGGCCCTGTTCCTTACCTTATCTAGGTTCCTGCAAGGTGTCATAACAAGATCATCATAGAACTGAGAATCCTTAAGTAAACCCATTTTAAAAGCTTCAACAGCAGTAGCAATATCTAAGTTATGGATTTCTAAGGATTCTCTACTAAATTTAGCTATATAATCCCTTAATGATTCATTATGACCTTGGGTGATCCTATATAAGTCACTAGTTAACCTTTCAAAAGTTCTACTATAGGAAAATTGACTATTGAACAAGTTAACTAAATAAGAAAATGAAGTTATAGAATAAGGAGGAAGACTTAGCAGCCATTTAAGAGCTGATCCTGTCAGTGTGGATCCGAAACCATTGCATAGACATGCTTCTTTTAACCTCTCCGGGGTGGGATTTATCTCCATCCTTTCTCTGTATTGAGCTACATGTTCTTCTGGATCCGTTGAGCCATCATATAGCTTCATGGTTGGTATTTGGAACCACTTTGGAATTTCTGCATCACAAATGGGTGGTGCAAAGAGAGATATCCTGTGGCTTCCATCTGCAATTTCAGGAATGGGCTTCACCACTCCTGGAACTCTGGATATCATATCCTTCAGCTTTTGTAATTCTTTAGCCATAGCTTGATTGATACTTGTATCCTGCACAAAGCCATGGTTAGTGTTATAAGAATTATTCAAAGTGTTACCTCCCGGGGGATTCAAGTTTGGAATACCAGATGTGAATCCATATCGATGAGATTCTGGTATGACTGAAGGGCCAGAAGAAGCAATGGTCTGCATTGGAATGAAGTCTCCTTGATGAACATCTGTACTTGAGGGTTGCATACTCCTTAAGAATCCTTGATCCTGAAAGATGTTGGATCCTTGATGTGCTGTGAATGGGGGTCTTGGAGGATAATCCATAGATCCATAAACCTGTGATGAGGATCCTTGAACCTGAGAGGAGGATCCTTGAACCTGAGAGGATCTTTGAACCTGAGAGGATCCTTGAATCTGGAAGGAGGATCCTTGAACCTGAGAGGATCCTTG
The DNA here is from genome assembly GCA_030545235.1 of Helianthus tuberosus. Lineage (NCBI taxonomy): Eukaryota > Viridiplantae > Streptophyta > Magnoliopsida > Asterales > Asteraceae > Helianthus > Helianthus tuberosus. Next base: position 14,044,234 of record CM060366.1, on the reverse strand, counting down.
AACCTGAGAGGATCCTTGAACCTGAGAGGAAGATCCTTGAACCTGATAGGATCGTTGAACCTGAGAGGATCCTTGAATCAGATGCGTCCCCATGCATCCTCCTAAACTGGTGAAGAATCCCTGATGCTGAAATGAGGATCCTGAAGGCTGGAAAGAGGATCCTTGAGCCTGAGACATTGCTGATGATCCAGAACGCATTCCTGTTGATCCACCCTGGTATTGGACATCTGGAGCTGCAAAGTGCTGGGAAGTTATGACCGGAGTGTTGAAATTCAGCGACCTCAGCATCAAAGGGGAGTGATCCTCTGCTGATTTTATCAATTTCGCGAAGGATCCTGCCATTAGTTTGGTCCTGTTGTTGCATGTATCCTCTCATTTCGGAGCATTCTCAGCATTCTTCTGGAATGCAGGGATAAGATGATGCAACGGTGGAATGCCCTGTGATGAGGTAACCGCCGACATGGAACTTGAAGAAGTTTTTCCTTGAGAAGCCATGTGGTTGAAGGTGATGAACCGAAATGACCGAAATGAACAAAATTTCTCAGAAATGAAGCACCAATTGCCCCACGGTGGGCGCCAATCTGTTTTGGTCAAAAATCACACAAGGATAATGCAACCAAATCTGATTTTGTGAGGTATGATGCTTGGTTAATTGTATGAACGACAAGTATATGAAATCAACGATGAACACCGAGATTTATACGAGGAAAAAGCCCTTGATCTTTAGAAGATCTCCGGCATAAAAAACCTCGGGTGATGGAAACTACCGATCACCAAATATATTGGAAAAACAATAATGATCCTTGTACAACTTCGGAAGAAAACAAGCTCAATACGTTGAATTGCTAGTGTAAGTGTGTGTTTTTGCTAAGTGTTTGCAGAGAATTCAAGTGTTGTGTTTTTTTTTTTTGTGTTGTGTTCGACTTATTCCTCCAATGATCTCGTTTTCCCCTTAAAAGATAAGAAAAAATCAACTAACTAACTTCCCGAAAAAGGTGGAAGTCACCCATTATCACCACTAACGATTATTTCTTCAATAAGCACGTGCCTAAGAAGCATATTCTACGAGATTCCAGCAAAGAAGTAGTCCACTACGTCCATTATCTGCATTTAAACATTAAAAACGTGACAATTGTTAGAAATCATAAGTTCTGTTAAGGATCCTGTGATCCTCAGACTCTGGATCCTCAGACTCCCTGCATCATCCATTAAGGATCCATGATCCATGCCCAGTCTCAGGATAGATGATCCTTAGCATAAAATCCATGCCCTAACAGCGAGGCGTCGCAATATACCACGAAGTCGTCGGTGCCTTCGGGTAGGGATAAGATAGGTGCATCGCAAAGCTTGTTCTTCAACAACTGAAATGCTTCTTCTTGCTTATCTCCCCATTCGTACTTCTTATCTTTCTGAGTAAGGGAGGTCAAAGGTTGAGCGATTTTCGAAAAATCCTCAATAAATCTGCGATAATATCCTGCCAAACCTAGAAACTGACGGATCTCGATTAGCGTCTTCGGAGTCTCCCAATTCTTGATCGCCTCGATCTTTGTGGGATCCACATGAATTCCATCTCCGTTTACCACGTGACCAAGGAACTGAACCTCGCGCAACCAGAAGTCGCACTTTGAGAACTTCGCGTACAATTTCTCTTCCTTGAGCAGCTCTAAGATAGCTCTTAGATGTTGCTCGTGTTCTTCCTTCGTTTTCGAATAAATCAAAATATCGTCGATAAACACAATCATGAATTTATCGAGATAGGGCTTGCAGACTCTATTCATCAAATCCATAAACACTGCTGGCGCGTTTGTCAAACCAAACGGCATGACCAGGAACTCGTAGTGTCCATATCGAGTCCTAAAGGCAGTCTTTGGAATACTCTCCTCTTGAATTCTCAACTGGTGATAGCCCGATCGAAGATCGATCTTGGAGTAAAAACTCGAACCTTGTAGTTGGTCGAACAGGTCATCAATCCTTGGCAAAGGATACCGATTCTTAATGGTCAACTTGTTTAGCTCTCAGTAGTCGATACACATGCGGAAACTGCTATCTTTCATCTTAACAAACAAAACTGGAGCTCCCCAAGGCGAGAAGCTTGGTCTGATAAATCCCTTGTCCAAAAGTTCCTGAAGTTGTGTTGACAGCTCTTGCATTTCTGAGGGAGCAAGTTGATAAGGTGCCCTAGCTACAGGCGCGGCGCCTGGAACTAAGTCAATGTGAAACTCGACTTGTCTTTGTGGCGGTAATCCTGGCAAGTCTTCGGGAAAGACTTCAGGATATTCCTTCACAACTTGGATGTCTTCTAGCTTTGGCCCTGCGGCTTCTTTGTCCACAATGTGTGCCAAGAAGGAAACACATCCTTTCTGCAAACATCTTCGGGCTTTCAAACAACTGATGATCCTTAAAGGAGTATCATGCTTATCTCCATGTACTACAATCGTTTCTCCATTCTCCATCGGAATGCAAATGATCTTCTCGTGACACACGATCTCTGCTCGGTTGCTCGACAACCAATCCATTCCCACTACCACGTCAAAGCTTCCCAACTCGACTGGCAGTAGATCAAGCGTAAACTCGTGCTTTCCATTAGCTAGTTCTATTGAATACGGAATGTCTAGTTTACTAGTTACCAACCTAAGTATATTCTTAAATTCTAGGGATGCAAAACTATAATCGACACCGGTATCAAATAGTACAGATGCAAAATGTTGGTTAATAGGGAACGTACCAGTGACTACATTTGGATCTTGGCGAGCTTCCCTCGTTCCTATGTTGAAAACCCTTCCCTGAGCTTGGTTGATTTTCGGGCATTCACGCTTGAAGTGCCCAACATCTTCACAGTTAAAACAACCTGGTCCCCGACCATTTCCATTTCCATTTCCATTACCACCCTGGTTATTGTTTACTCCACGGTTTCCACTACCAGCTTGATTCCCAAAATTACCACGATTACCATTACCGCCATTTCCTCCTTGAGGGCGGTCTCCATACCCACTTCCACCACGGTTATTGTTTCCATTGCCATAACCCCTCTGACCACCACTGCCACGACCAGTACCAGCCCAGCATGTCTCCTTCGAATGGCCAACCTTTCCGCAAGATTCACATATCCTAACTCTGCACTGGCCGACATGATGGTACTGGCATATATCACATTTGGGCAGAGCGCCCATATAACCTTTTCCTTTGGTTACAACACCAGTCTTGGCTTCAGCTGGTGGGTTCACTTCCGTCTTCTTGTTAGCGTTGTTGGTACCCTTCTTAAAGTTTGAGAACTTCCTTTTGTTCTCACCGGATGACTCAATGTGAGTCTCCTTCTTCTTCTGGTCAGAGATCGAGAACTTGTTCAACCTGATTGCCTCTTCAGTTAGCGCTACACTCAGATCAATAGCCTCGGTGATCATAGCAGGCTTTGACGTCATTACCATACTCATGATTTGGGGTGCCAATCCCCAAATAAAACGCACAATGCGCTTGAATTCCGGATCAACCATGTATGGTACAACGCGAGATAAGTCGTGAAATCTCTGCACATATTCAACAATCTTCGGACCATCCATCTTGAGGTTCCAGAATTCAGTTTCTAACTTTTGGATTTCAGCCCTGGAACAGTATTTCTTGCGCATGAGTTCCTTCATTTCATCCTATGTCATGGCATAAGCAGCCTCTTCTCCCAATGTCTGGACTTGGAGATTCCACCATGATAACGCTTCGTCTAAGAACAACCCAGAGATGTAGGTGACTGTATCTTTTTCAATAAGCTACTTTTTAAATACATTACAAATTATAAAGAGAAAAATGCCCGGATAGTCCCTGTGGTTTGTCCATTTTTCACCTTTAGTCTCTAACTTTCTAAAATTACAGCTATAGTCCCCAACTTTTGTAATTTTGTTCCCGGGTAGTCCCTGACACAGATGGGAGTTAGTTTTTGGTGTTAGATGAGTGCGAAATGACTAAAATACCCTTTATATTAAATAATATATATACGGGACCCACTAACTAAAAAGAAAAAACAACCCCTTTATCCTCTTCTTCTACGTCAGGACAACCACCACCACCACCTACCTACCACCTCCGGCTACCATCACGTGCTTAGATCCCTGGAAAAGCAGTTTGAGGAATTTAGAATTTTCCAAGATATTTGTAATCAGTTACGTATGCCTCATCATCACTTTCCACACCTCCCAAGATTAAATTCCCCACCTACTTGCATCCATTTTCCAAAATATTTGTAATCAGTTACCACAAAATTTGACCATAATAACTGTTAAATATCAATCATCAATGGGTGGTTTTGATATGAAATCGTCAGTAGATGCAACAGCAGGCGCTATTGGATCTCTCGCTAGCACCACCATCTTGTACCCATACCTGCAAAACTAAGTATCAAGCTGAATTACGTACCCCCTATCTCAGAAAATACAGGTATTTCTTCAACTTTGGGCTTTGATTATGTTCTCTGTACTTTTAACTTCAGGGTTTTGTTGAGTTCTACTTCAATTAGATATACTGATGATTTATGTGTGAATTAAAGTTAGGTTTTTGTATGAATTAAATTTGATCAATGTGATGAACTCCTGATGGTGGTGGTGGGGAAGATGAAGTGGGTAGGGTAGGTGGTGGGACCCAGACATAGGAGAAGAAGAAGACATAGAAGCGGAGCTGGCCGGAATCCCCGATCTCCAGTCGTCGGAGCCGAATCAGATAGAGACGAGGGGTGTCGGTGTATGGGGGTGGGTGTTTGACTGGTAAGATAGATGACCGGCAACAGGCCAGAGGTGCACCGGTCACCGGATCAAGAAAAATGAGATGGTGGTGAAGGGTGGTGAGGGTGGGGAAGATGAAGTGGTGGTGGTGATTTGATTCTTGCAGACCAAATCGTCTATTCAACTACAACAGTCATAAAATCAATTCGGGACCAAAAAGGCTGTGCAATCTGGGCTCAATAGCGACCCTCTCACCAAAAGTATGCTACCTGCATAAAACCAAAAACCTGCTATGTTGATGGTGGAGGAGGAGGAGGTGGAGGAACGAAAAGCAGACTGCGCACATGCGCCAACTCCTCCTCAAGAGCATGAACGATATGCAACAGATAGCTAATCTGCTGCTCCATAGTAAGAAAACGAACGTCAAAATATGGGTATGGCAGAAGAGGAGCGGGTGGAGTCGCGAATGGTGACTGACATGTACAAGGTGGAGGACGTGGAATCCTCTCAAGATCCATGACTCTGCGACACAACATCTTCTGCTGAAGCTGTAACGACAAAAGCAGATCATCCCTCGTGTAACCAGTGTAATGTGAAGGATGGTATGGATCAGAAACAGGCATGGTGTTGGGCGGAAACCAAATAAGTGGCTCGCCTGATGGTGCAGAAGCAAAAGGTGCAGTATGTGTAAACTATGGCACGAAGGGAAAGGATGCTGACATAGGTGGAACATGGCCAGACGGCTGGCTAGACGGTCCTTCCCCTGGACGCGGTGGAGGGATATCCTGTAAGAACGTGACTGGCAGATCAGTGCGGTGTATATCAGACACATGTGGGTGAAACGGGGCAACGTCAACAGGTGCATGTGTAGGTGTAGGTGGGGGAGTAACAAGCTCAACGAAAGGAGGCACGTCATCATCATCCTCTATCCACCCATTGCGGGTGAATGCATATCTGGGGTCTATCTGGTCAGGAAAAGGAGCATGGTCAGCGGCTGCAGGGATTGGATCGGGTAAAGGTGGTGCAACAACTGGTATGCCAACAGGGTCATGCTCAGGCAGAGGATCATGAGCAGGTATAGGCTCGGGTGCAAGCATAGGCTCAGGGTCGGCTGTTGCTAACTCAAGATCAGCGGCTACATCAAAAAGCTGATCATCGGGAACGAAGTCAATCTCATGCTCAGGGTCAATGTCAGGATTGAACTCATCATCAAACTCGAAGTCATGTGGAGGAACAGGTGCGGCAGACATAGCCGTGTCAGAATCAGAATCGGTGGGATAACGCTGCAATCCCAGTGCGTACAAAGTAGTAGACGACACAGACTCGAATGAATCAGGACCAGAATGATCAGACGAAATCTCAACGATAGGAATCTCAATAAACGGAACAGGAATGACATCATCGACTGGAGCTCCATCGCCCTGGGCCTCCTCAGGGGGACCCTCAATAAAAAGATCGATGTCATCGTCAGACAAAGCATCCAAAAGCAAATCCTCGAGAGGAAATGCAGCAAGGGGTAAAGGAGCAGGGATCGGAACAAGAAATAGATCCTCGCCAGGTAAACCATCAGCTAGCGGTATATCGTCGCCAAAATCTGGTAAAACAAACGGCTGGAAATCATCGTCATCGCTACTCTCAGTGTCAGAGGTGAAAACCTCAGGGTCTGGGACAATCTCATCGTCCGAAACTATGGCCATAGGGTCTACAGTATCTGACAGCTCACTCTCAGATGAGGACATGGTGTCTGTAATCAAAACAATCACAACATGTGCACATATATCAACAATCATCAAATAAGCATGTAAGTAGTAACAATGTAAGCATGTATGTATCCTAGTCTTCCCAGACTATCCCACAGCCTCTCAGACTGAACCACCTAGTCTCTCAGACTAAACCTTCCAGTTTCTCAAACTGTCCCAACTAGTCTCTCAGACTACCCAGCCTCTCAGACTGAACTACCCAGTCTCTCAGACTAACTCCCCAGTCTCTCAGACTGAATTATAAACGAATTCCTTGAAATGTATTTTGTGTCTTTTATTTGTAAAAATGTTTGTTTCCTGGATCTGGACGTTTCGTGTATCCAATGAAAATATGTTATGAAAACATTTTTGTGAGAGCCCTAATGATCGTAGTCTAGACTCGAGAAAGAATCCTAGTTCGCTACGATCGAAGCTCTGATACCAAGCTGTCACACCCTGACTTTTGCGGAAGCGTGATTATTGGTGTGACTTTCTTAATACTATAGCATTCAATCATAACAACGCTATATGACAAAAAACCAGTAGATGTTCATCCATATATTAAGTTTGAAAATACCACAACATAATTTGTCTGAAACGTTGACACCGAATTCAAATTACAAACCATGACATGTTTTAAGGAGTTCACTAAGACTCAACGAAAGACCTTAAACAAACCCGAGTTTAGAACCATGTATCTTGTCCAGGATTAAGATACATCTCCTAAACTCTGAACACTTGGATGACATCTTTTATTTATAACGCAGCTTGAAAACATGCAACACCTGCTAGATCCACTTAGTTCCCTGAAATACATGTAATTTGAAAACATCAACAAAAGTTGAGCGAGTTCATGTGTTCGTGTATGAGTAAACCTTTAAAGTATGTCTGTATGTATGTATGTCCCTGGTATGTAGCAATAAGGAAAAACATATCACCAATGGTTTGCAAGGCCAATGGTATGTGTGAAATGGTGCAGGAAAACTCAAACCTAGCGGATTTTGCCACGCCATTAGTATGTGGACATAGTCACCACATGGGCCACCTTGGTCCTCATGGGTGTGGGCTCGCTACACCCAAATAGATCTATCACTCATGTCCTTCAGTCCAATGACGAGGATTAATGGCCTTAAGTGTTGTACCCACCTTTCGCATGATCAAGCAGTAACCCTCCTTAGCTAACCATACCATGTATAAAACGTTTGTAAACAATTGTAACATGTATTTCACCCCCTAAGTTATAAAACTGAAAACAGTTTAAAGACGAACGGGCCGTGCCTTGCCTTAGTACTCACGTTTTTTAGTTACGTTTCTTTCATGTCTTCAATATTATTCCAAATTATAATTACTTGTTAAAATAATAATTATTTTAACTTTAAATTATATTTAATTTTGGAATAATTGTTAAACCGTATTTTTGTAACAATACTTCTCAAGTATTTATACTCATATTTCCTTCCCAAAGATGGGGGTATGTCATTCATGTGTTTTCGTATTCTTGTATTTGTAGTTTCAAAATAATATATTTTCAAGTCTCACTTTAGAAAATATATATAAACTTATTTTGTCCAAAAATAATGTATTTCAAGAAAATATATATTTGTTCCCAAAAATCATATATCTTCTAAATATTCCAAGAAAATATATTTTAACTTCCCAAAAATAATATATTTTCTTCTTGTTGAAAATATTATATATTTTGTAATAAAAATCATACTTTCATTTCTTGTATCCAAAATATCATTTACCAAAAATAATTTATAACGGTATTTTCCGGAATATTTTGTAAGTTACGTTCTATCGTTCGGTTCCACAATATTATGCGTGTAACTTATATATTTATTCCTTACGATTTTTGGTAATATTTTGGATTGTAAATTTCTTGGTATTTGTTAAGTTATATTATTTCAAACCCTAAAATAATATAACTATTACACAAAGTATACAAATATTCACACACATGTCTTCTAAATAAATACCTTTCAAATATATATTTAGTTATTTTTTATTTACAAAAACCAACCTCCGGTATTTGTATTTTTGTAACAAAATCTATGGCAAGGTTTATATTGAAAACTCATGATCAAAATACACTTGTAACTATTGGTTTGAAAATATTTTTCTAAGTGTTTATATTTTTAGAAAATTTTGCCATAGTTTTCCCTAAAAATGGAGGTGTCCATGCTTATCAAAGCATATCATTTTCTTTTTAAAATCATCACAAACAATCAACAATCAACCCTAAACAACTTACACTTACCAAGTGCCAAAACAATGCTATCTACATATCAATCATGAACTTGAACTTTCATAAAAACTTGTAGTAACTTGGTAGTGTGTTTAGTAGGTTTAGTTACCCTTTAAAGTGTGTTTACTTCTTTAAAAATCTCATTCTTGGAAGATTTAGGTGTTTACAACTTACTAGATGATTTTTCCAAAAAACATTCTTTTGAATTTTTCTTGTAAATGATGTATTCGTATACTTGTTTCACCACTAGAAACATGGTTAGTTTCTTTAAAAACAATGTTTATGTAAATCTTGTGATTTAACTTGGTTTCTTTGGAAAACTATTTTATAAACCATCCACTTACAAGACTTGTATTTTGTTTAGATCATCATCATATGAAAACAACTTTTATTATTCAAGTTCATGTCTACACAAAGTATGATCATCTTGGTCTTTCACAAGATCATCATCTTAACTTACTAGATCATGTGTTTAATCACAATTTAGTAGGTTTCTTATGATGTCTAACATCACTAACATAAATAATCAATCATCAAGAAGCAAAATAACACAATCAACATGTATTCATATGGTGTTAAGCTTATGTTAAAGATTCATGATTATGTTCTTTAGTGTTTATCAAGATTAACAATGTTCATCATCTTTTAACCAACAAGATATGAAGTAAAACCAAGTGAATAGGAGCTTACTACTAGCACATGGGCTAGGGAAGAACACTTGAATATCAAGATGACAAATGTGGAGGATAAAAGCAAATGAGAAAGGTCCTTCAAGATCCAAGACCACCAAGCTTGCTTAAACACCTTCTTGCACCTTAGGATGAACTTGGAAATGGATGGAATTGAGTTGATGATGGTGGTGTTATTGTTGCTTGTTCTCAGCCGAAAAGAGGAAGGGAGGAAGGAAGAAAGATGGTGGGTGTAAGTGTGTGATAATGATCTATCATGGTTATACTTATAACCATGTTTAAGGTTTAACCATTGGGTAAAGTGTTTCATTAGTACATAACATGATCTTGATCATATCTAAGGAAGATCAAGAAAGATCAAGAGAGATCTTGGTAGGGTCACCCTTGTGACCGTCCACTTAAAGGGGGGGGGGGGGTCTTAGTTGGGATTTGATGGTAAGTTAGATAATCTAGTTAGTTTACAAGTATAATGTTTAGTGTTTAAGTGTGTTATGTGTTATATAGTGTGTTAGGGTGTTCGGGGATCATAACTAGCTCAGAAACACTAAAACAATGTTTCTAGTATAATTTTGGTGTTTCGGGTAGTGTCCGGTTGTTCGGTTAGATACCGGTTCGTTAAAGTGTCAAACTATACTGTTTAGTGTTCTTTATGTACCCTTTTGTGACACTTTTAATTCCCGACACTTAGGAAAGCATTCAGGACCATTTAGTCATATTTTTGCATGTTACCAACTTGTTAAAATGCTGATTTTTGCTGAAAAATGCTGAATTCAGCAATTTAAGTGGGTTTTAGGCACTTTTCGGCACTTAAACTATTACCTAGCGAAGCAGTTTTGTGATCCTTACTTCCCTACACACCATACTAGTGTAGTACTTAGTCTCTGGCCCATACTGGGTCTCAAAACACTGTCTGTCTATGTACTGAACCTCGTCAGCATTTTTCTGAGTTATCCGCTAACTGTGCTAACTGTGTTTTGTGCATCGTTTATATCACTAAAGTTTGTATGTAGAATTGATGTGACATTATGCAATAGGTGATGCACATGTAAGTATGATGCAGTAATCAGAAAGCAGTCAAGTATAATTCAGCACAGTCATTAAGCACTAATCATGGTTAATTAATTGTACGGATACCTGGATTTTTGACGGTTGTCACAACTAGAAAGAGGAAAAGAGAAAGGGGAGAGGGGGTTTAAATATATTTCTTTTTATCTTTAAGTTATTTTTTAATACAAGGGCAATTTAGTAATTTCACACCCACTTAACTGAAAAAACTAACATCCATCAGCGCCAGGGACTATCCGGGAACGAAAATTGAAAAGTTGGGGACTATAGAGGTAATTTTAGAAAGTCAGGGACTAAAGGTGAAAAAAGGCCAAACCACAGCGACTACCGGGCATTTAACTCAATTATAAATTTGCAAATTTTTATGCATTGAGGAGTTGTACCAAATGCTTAAGCTATATTCATCGGTGATCAATTGGTGGGTTGGTTGCCCAAAAAATGAAAAATAAAATAAAAAATGCATTTAATTTTCACTACCTGGGTGATGGTGCAACATTTGGTTGTGAATTATTTAATAACAAGCAATAAGACCTGTGCGCGTTACGGCGCGGGTACATCGCAAACATCGAATGAATTAGTCCAAACGTTATGTGATGCATTAACCATATGAAAACACGCGTTTCAAGGTATCTGATTGAACTCAATGTAACATATATAAGCATTGCAATTGGATCAAAACATAAGGTAAATCAAATTTATACCATACGATCATAACATATTATATGTGACCCGAGTCATACATAGAAAACGTAACGGGTATAGCGGAAAAGTTGACACGTATAATCAAAAGAGATTAATTAGAGCTTTTAAAAAAGGGAAAAAAGAAACTACAATTTGACTCCAATCAAATCGAAACATAATTTAGAAAAATGCATAAAATAATCAGGAAAACATATTATATTTGACCTAACTCGTTTCCCAAAAAAACTTACATCGAAACATACACCAACTCGAATTTATATGAAACATACATAAAAATATTCCTATAAAAATGTTTTTTTTTAAGAAAACGTATTATATTTAACCTGACTCGTTTACAAAAAAAAGTTTACGTCGAAATGTAGAGCAAATCAAATTTATACAGACACGTACATAATAATATGCACATAAAAAATTAGTTTTTCTTAAGTAAAGGAGGTATAGCAGTAAACTCGAAACAAATTATTAATAAAAAAACCTAATAGGCTAAATACGTTCGTAAAATCTTACCAAGTAACATTAATGCCACACCACTGCCAGCAACCACCAACATCCGAAGAGCTCGTACAAATAAAATAAATAAAAAAGTAAAAAAGAAGCCGAATAAAAAATAGACGTAAAATCATTGAATGACTCATGCCCGTTGCGGCGCGTTAATACGAAGAAATTAGACATAAGCGTAAAACGTAGAAAAAAAATAACTAAGTCGATTTAGAACCCGCGCGTTGCGACGAACTTGTCAAAAGGAGAAAAATAGACGCGTTGCGACTGGGTTAAACGGGCAAAAAACAGACGAAAAAACATTGAACCTCACATGCACGTTGCGGCGCGTTAATACGAAAAAATTAGACATAAGCGTAAAACGTAGAAAAAATAACTAAGTCGATTTAGAACCCGCGCGTTGCGACGAACTTGTCAAACGGAGAAAAATAGACGCGCTGCGACTGGCCTGTTAAACGGGAAAAAAATAGACGAAAAAACATTGAACCTCACATGCACGTTGCGGCATGTTGACTCACAAAATTTAAAACGAAAAACTTACGAAAGATGAAAAGTATGGGGGTACAAAGTTGAAAATAAAAAAGTGTTGGGGTTAAATTGTAAAAGATGAAAGGCTTTAGGTTAAAAGTAAAAAAGTCAAGGGGGTTAAAATGCAAAACAATTAGTTAAAAGGTTGGCTAGGAGAAGGTTGTGCATGGGCATAGCCTTAGGAAGGTTTAAAAAAAAAAAAAAACCGTTATTACACTTTTAACTCACAATTATTTGAACTTTTACTTTTAATCCAAAAGTTTTCATATTTTACAATTTAACCTAACTTTTTTACTTTCAACTTTGTTTCTCTGTACTTTTCATATTTCACAATCTTTTGTTTTACTATTCGTTCTAGATTTTGCGAGTTAACACATGTTTTGTGCTTCAACATTTTTACGTTGCATTCTAATTTTTGTGAGTTAATACGGTGGAAGGTGTGTGTCTGGGTTAACGTTTTTACGTCGCCTATTTTTTTCCCGTTTGACAGATCTGTCGCAACGCGCGGGTCCTAAATGACTTAGTTATTATTTTCTACGTTTTACGTTTCGATCTAATTTATTTGCATTAAGTCATTAACACACGCAACTTCACTGTTGGTGGTAGTTGGCGGTTGTGTGACATTGGTGTTATTTGACACGGTTTTATGCCCCCACCATGACGCGAAAGGGCTTAATACTAGTTGTAAATTGTAAATAAATAATAAAAGGAAATTGTGCTTATTTTTTTATTATCGTAAATGTATACAAGTAAGTACTTGTCAATACCAAATGCTACAAACAACCACACAATCAAAGTTGAAAATTATATTATGTTCTTGAACATATTATTGTGATTTCAACTAACATTAAGTAGTTTTCTAATGTTTGGATAAATATATTCCTCAAGTCAGATAAGTAAAAAAAAAAGATAAGTACCTACTTCGAAACCAATTCTATAAACTTACAAATATATACGTTTTAACTTATTTTCACATATTATGAAGTCTTATTTTATGAGTATTTCATTTTCAGACGCATGTCATGATACTTCATGAGATAATCAACATTAAAAAATGATTATCTAATTATCATAACTTAAAAAAAAACATAACAAGCCATATGTGTTTACAAACTGTTTTGTTAATAAATCATTATATATTTCAAAAAATCATGTCTAATCGCAGGGCTAGTCCAACATTTTTGAAAGCCCTAAGCAAATTATAAAAGTCGGGGCCCAATTGAATTGGTATAAAGAAAATCAGCAAATCAACCTTTTTCTATAACTAACATGAGTAGTGTCTTCCAAGCCAACAAATCAGTAATACGAATCACCAATCGTCTAATCCCTTTTTTGACTCTTGAATACTTGACAACCCTGTTGAGAATCTGCAATTGAGATTGAGATTTGAGACATTCAATAACCTTGGAGATGATCCCCCCTAATGTCGGCCCTAAATTCGCTCAATCCGTAATCAGTAACTCAAAAGACGTCGCAAGTAACATACTTTTTTTTAAATACATGGATAAGATGTCTAAATTTGACTAAAATTTTAAGCGGGTTAATGTCAAAAGACAGATGGTGTAAGGCTTTTAAAACGTAAAGGATGATTTTTGTAATTTTAAAAGGCAAAGAGCATTCCATGTAATTTGGTATAACCCAAATATTATTTTTGTTCATAACTGAACATTAAATGTCTATATTGCTGGCCAAAATAAAAATGTCTATAAGAAGTGATAAAGAGTTATCGGTTAACCTGAATCCTATTGACCTATTATCCAACATGACCGACCCATCTTAAGCGGTGCGTGACTTATAAATTCTCAATTACTTTTAGTAAACTCTTGACATATGATCCTCGGTTCACGACTTCACGCTCAAGTATAACACATTAGAAGCTTCACACAAGGAAGCTTATCCAATGGCGGAGCTTAGTGTAAAGTGGGGGGTGCACCCGCCCCCCTCCCCAAATGTTTCTGTTAGAAGTGTAAAATTTAAAATTATATAGAATTGTCCCCCCAATTATTTTGCCTAAATATTTATACAATATATAAATTGGATCCTATGACTTTCCGTCCCCTCGGAACGTTTGGACAACGTTTGGACAAGCTCCGCCACTGAGCTTATCAATACTTTACTACCACCTAAAATGAAATGCATTTACATATTCCTCACTTTTCTTTCAGTCGTTATAATCCAAATTTAGCTCGGGATAATATAATTACAAGCAACAGTTTTATTTTGAACCACGATTGTGTTATTAATCAAAATAAAGCCATCTATCCATTTGATATGTGGAACAATTGTTATACCTTGAAAAATGATGTTAACATTGCTATGTAACTTGAATTAACTATATACAAAACTTAAAAACATGATAAAATAAAGAATTAGAAATAATGGATTTAAATAACCTAAACTATTAGTTGCCACGTTATGGAGTTTCCATCACTCGTGGAGTAGCGTGGAACACCACCGCCACCCAATTCCTTCACTCGTTAAACTCATCACTCGTGATGGCCATGACGCGTGAAAAGTTGCAGAATGTGAGGGAAATTGTTGAGTGTGCTGAGTGATGGGCACCCCCACTAAAATACATCACTAGTGATGGAACCAAGTTAGATGACGTGGCGGAACATGATTGGGTGTGGTGAGTGATGGAAAGTGGAGTACCCGTACCCCTAAAGGGGGAGGGGGTGGTGATCACTCCTCACTCACTGATCACTCACAACATCAAATCAAGTTCCGCCATGTCATCAACCATTATTCCATCACTCACAACCTTTTTAGTGGAAATGGTCATCACTCACAACACCCAACAATACCCATCACTCACAACACTCAACAACACCTAACAATACCATCACTCACAATACCTCACGCCTGATAATTTCCACGCATTATAACATTCACGCGTTGAAAAGGATGGTGAAGTGGTGTTTTGCTTTGTTCCACGAGTGATGTATTTCGATCACGGGGAAAACATCCCCCGCCCCGCCTGCCCAATACACGATCTTCCTTTGCGTTGTTACTTCTTTTGTTTTATAAAAAAATGTGGTTGTCCAATAATTTAATAAGCCAAACACTACAAAATAAAATCACTATATCTCTTTATAAACAAACTACTTTCTGTTCATGGCAAATTTATGAAACAAAAACATTAGTACATTAAAACAGTACAAAAGACGCTTAATACATTAGTATTAGTACATTAAACAAAGTTATAGTGTTTATTACATAAAAACAGTACAAAAGACACTTAATAACATTATTACACATGTAGATTTTAGCAACTACTTTACAAATGACAACACAAAAATATAAAAGATTGAAGAAAACCAGAAACAATCAGGAACTCATTAGTATGAAAATCATTAGTAATCTAATCACCTCTTGGATTGATTTTATTCTTATTCTTAACACTTTTGGCAGCTCCCATAACGAACTTTGCTGTTTTCTCACCAATCATGGTTGACACTTGCTTCCTGGGCACGGGGATCACCGATGCCCCTTTTTTCTTCGACGTCTCTCCTCCGGCCATATTCGCCTGGTAGTTCTGCTGTTGGTTATCACCCATTATAGTCGAGGCGTTGGATATGTTTGTTTCGTTTCAAAACTTGTTGTTGTGTATTGGTTGCAATGTTACTTATGATACAACTTCTTAAATAGAGGCCAAGGAGGAAAGCCATGCCTCATTACATTGTGTGTGCATGCAAGAAAATGTGTTGATATTATAGGCTTAACTTCATTGTTATTTCTTGATGTGGGTGTGTTATTTTGAGGATACAAACACGGTATGTAAATGTAATTCTGTATCAAATGTGCTGCATGTATACTTTTCAATTTGAGTTGAGCATATTTAAATATTTTCTTAATGAATAAATTTATCTTGTTTTTTACTCTTTTTCATTAACTAGTTTTATGCCCCGCCCGTGTTGCGGGACGCTAAGCCGAATATTTCTTACTTTCATAACATGTACGTGTTTCGGTTACTTGTACGTTGTACGTACTATTCATAACACGGTCTTAATAAAAATTACATCGAGTCAACCAATTAAAACAAAACACTATCATAGTTTTGCTAAATAAAAAAAACTAAAACGATGGCAAGACTGCAATTTTAAACTAGGGGCAAAATTGCCATCTGTCATGACCAATGAGCGAGTGTCATGCAGCCTCCTAGTACGAATAAAAATTACAATGAGTCAACCAATTAAAACAAAACACTATCATAGTTTTGCCAAAAAAAAAACTAAAATGATGGAAAGCCTGTAATTTTTAGTTGGGGCAAAATTGTAATTTGTCGGGGCCAATACTACGAAAGTTAAAGCAGAGGGACTAAACACACATTTACACAAAGTTAACCAATAAACCTTCAAGTTGTTTTTAAATAGAGAGGCCGAAGACGTATATTAACAAAGTTGAAGGTTTAAAAGTAAAATACAAAATATTAAGAAAAAAAGTTATCTAATATGAAAACAAGGTTTATATAGTTATCTAATCAAGTACCATACCTCATTATCGTGTGTGTACAAGCAAAAAAATACCCTGCAACTTAGGAGTAATCTTCGTTGTTATTTTGTGGCTCAGAACTACTATTTCGTTGGAGAACATTAACCTGCTCAAATTTCTTAGCATATACTTTGAAACTTGCATCTTCTAAAATTCAAACGTACCCTTAATTATATATATGACTGTATCTTTTTCAATAAGCTACTTTTTAAATACAATACAAATTATAAATTTGTAATATTTTTGTGTATTTAGGAGTTGTACCAAATGCTTAGGCTACATTCATCGGTGACCAATTGGTGGGTTGGTTGCCCAAAAAGTGAAAAATAAAATAAAAAATGCATTTAATTTTCACTACCAATTATTTAATAATTTTAAGATGCCACTTGTTGGCAAACTAGTTAATGCCCCGTCCGCGTTGCGGGGCGAGGCCAATACACGCGAGGTGATCACGGCTATCCAACCTTAATACTTGAGGTCGTGGCGTCACAAGATTTGTGGATCTGACGTTCTTTCTTTGGGCTCCCTGGTTCACTCAACGACCTCAACGTGCTATACCAATCGACGATCTTTAGCGATGTCGTTAATGGAATCGGTCCGGACACCCGTTTTACAGTTTCAGGGGTTGAGTATAGACGCGGGTATTATCTTGCTGACATAATATATCCGTCTTGGTCTAAAAAAGGAAAAAAATTCGCCAAGCGTCAAGAAGGTGCAAGAAAAGACATCGAACGTGCTTTTGGTGTTTTACAAAAAAAAATGGGCCATCCTTGAACAACCGGCACGTGCGTTCACACCGAAGAGGTTGCGCCTTTGTATGTAAGCTTGCATTTTGCTCCATAACATGATTATTGAAGACGAAGGTCGGGCGATTTGTGAGTATGATGAGAATGCATCTTACGGGATTATTGTCCCGGTAGATCCGACGCAACAGGATTTAAACTCCTTCGCGCTAACCAACGACTTCACCCATGCAAACCTTCAATAGGATTTGGTAGAACATATATGGAACAACGTAAACGTCGAGGACGGTGACGGAGACGAAGACGAGTAGGTTTTTTTTATTTTTAGGAAATGTAATTTTTTTTTTCGGAAATGTTTTTTTTTTAAGAAATGTAATTTTTTTATGTTATGAAATGACTTTATTTATGTTGTTTTATGTTGTATTCTTTAACTTTTATAAGGTTTTTATTAAGTTAATAAAAAAACAATTAGAAAATTATAATATATTGAGGTGGGGTAGCCCCATCCTCCACTCCCCTGAAAAGTGAAGGAGGCCCATCCTCCACGAGCCGGTGATGTGGCGCCTATATGGCAGCCCATCCTCATGGGGATGGGCCTCCCCATACCTTCTAGTCTAAGCAAACTATAAAAGTCGGGGCCATATTGAATTGGTATAAAGAAAATCAGCAAATCAACATTTTTCTATAACTAACGTGAGTAGTGTCTTCCAAGCCAACAAATCAGCAATGCGAATCATCAATCGTCCAATCCTCTTTTTGACTCTTGAATACTTGACAACCCTGTTGAGAATCTGCAATTAAGATTGAGATTTGAGACATTGAATAACCATGGCGATGATCACCCCTAATGTCGGCCCTAAATTCGCTCAATCCGTAATCAGTTTAACATTGGTTACTCAAAAGACATCGTAAGTAACAAGGGGTGGTGTGTTGTGTAGCTGCTTCAGGATTTTGGAATGAAGTGTTCTTGGATAGTGTGGACTCCTAAATTAAAATTCTAAATAGTGAGCCTAGAAACATTGTTTAAATGGGCTAAAACAAGCCTAATATATGAAAAGAAAAAAAAATGAAAGACCCTTCTTTTTTTTTTTTTATTGCCCTAGGCTCTAGCCTAGGTTGATAAACCCAACAAGTTGGCCCTGTCTAATCGCCCCCTTTAGGGGTGTGCAACCAAGATAAGATACTAACCACAAGGGTTATTGAGACGTCAAATCCACAACATGGCACCGGTCATCCATCTTTTGATTGTAATTATATAGAATTTACGCAATTTAGGAGATTAGGATTGCCCCTGACTGTTAAACCGACCCGAAACCTATTCCGACCCAGACCCGTTTCAACCTGAACCCGTTCTGGTGGTGGTTGTGATGGCGGTGGCTGGGGTCTTGTGAACAATGGTGTTGGGGATTGGGTTGGAAAAGAGAGAGAAGAGAGGGAGGGTGTTTATGATGTTTAGAGAGAGGGAGGGGGTGTTTATAGCTCTTATGTTATTTTTATTTTTGTTTATTTATAACATACTTTTCTTAAATATATGGATAAGATGTCTAAATTTGACAAAAAAAAATTAAGCGGGTTAATGTTAAAAGACTGAGATGATGCAAGGCTTTTAAAACCTAAAGGATGATTTTTATAATTTTAAAAGGCAAAGAGCATTTCCCTGTAATTTGGTATAACCCAAATATTATTTTTGTTCATAATTGAACATTAAATGTCTATAAGAAATGTTGGCCAAAATCAAAATGTCTATAAGAAGTGATAAAGAGTTATCGGTTAACCCGAATCCTATTGACCTATTATCCAATGTGACCGACCCATCTTAAGCGGTGCGTAACTTATAAATTCCCATTACTTTTAGTAAACTCTTGACATACGATCCTTGGTTCACGACTTCACGCTCAAGTATAACATGTTAGAAGCTTCACGCAAGGAAGCTTATCAATAGTTTACTACCACCTAAAATGAAATGCATTTACATATTCCTCACTTTTCTTTCAGTCGTTTTGATCCAAATTTAACTTGGGATGATATAATTAGAGAAAAATGCCTAGATAGTCCCTGTGGTTTGCCTATTTTTCATCTTTAGTCCCTAACTTTCTAAAATTACAGCTATAGTCCTCAACTTTTTTAATTTTGTTCCCGGATAGTCCCTAACGCGGATGGAGGTTAGTTTTTGGTGTTAAATGGATATGAAATTACTAAAATGTCCTTGTTAGTAAAAATTAACTTAAATGTAAAAAGAAACATATTTAAATCAAGTGGGACCCACCATTCATTATCACCCCCAACCCACCCTCACCATCTACGACCACCCTCTGGTAACCCACCATCCCCTTCTTCATTTTCTTAACCCCACCGGTTCCGATCGCCGTCAAACCAAAAACACCACCGCAACATTGTCACTAGCCACAAGCTGCAACAAAACCTCAAAACCCCATAACACCTAAATGGTACAAATATCTCCAGCCCTACATATTGAACTCGAAACCTGCAAATCTGAATCGATTCGGATTTACATCACAGTCAACCTGTAACTCGCCGGTCAACCTGCAAAAACACCCTTTTAAACAACCAGTTCCAACTGTACATCCTGTACCGAATTATTGCTCTCATATTCTTACCGATCACACCTTAATTGATAATAATATTATTAATATCACTATCTTTCTTCTCTGTAACAGAAATATCATCTTCAAGCCCTAACAAACAATTAACCAATGACGTATCGGAAAAGCCTGATGACATACCGTTAAGCGCGTTCAGAAACCAGTCCTCCGATTTAGTAGAACTTTCTAGAAGCGATCCGATAAACGTAACGGACTCCGGTTTAACCGAAACTTTCTAAAAACAACCGGAGCCGGTTCGATTTGTTAGAATCGGTTGGTGAATTTAACCGGTCGTGTTCATCGATCATGTTTTCCAAATCTTCATTGGTGGTTACGGAGATCAACGAGTCCAGATCTTCAGACAGTAACTGATATGGTGTTATGGTGGTGGATTTTCCGGCGATGTCGGGGTGAGGTGGTGGTGGCGGCGTGGTGGATGTGTTATGCTAGGGCGTTTTTCCGGCGACGGTGGGGTTTATCTGTTACGTTGGTGGGCGCTATTAATCTGTTATGTCGGTGGGATGTGATAATTCATAATTGTTCAACACTTGATAATGATGCAGAAAGAAAAAGGAGAAGAGGTGGAGTGGGTTTAGCGTAGGTGGGTAGGGTAGGGTGAGGGGTATGGGTTTATTTTTTAATTTTTATATTCTAATTTCTATTAGTAAGGGCATTTAGGTAATTTTATATCAACTTAACATCAAAAACTAACCTTCATCCGTATCAGGGACTATCCGGGAACGAAAATGCAAAAGTTGGGGACTATGGCTGTATTTTAGAAAGTTAGAGACTAAAAGTGAAAACTAGAAAAACCACATGGACTATCCGGGCATTTTTCTCATATAATTATAAGCAAAAGTTTTATTTTGAACCACGATTGTGTTATTAATCGAAATAAAGTCATCTATCCATTATGTCGTACCTTGAAAATTGATAACATGGCTATGTAACTTGAATTAACTTAATACACAATTTAAAAACAAGATAAAATAAAAAGAAATAATGGATTTAAATAACCTAAACTATTAGTAATTGGCCGTCAACAGTCCCAACTACAAAAATGTTTCTTGATGGTCACACCTTCGAACATATTTTCTCCCAACGAGCTTTTTCTAACTGAGGTTTAACCCGGTTAGTTTTTGCTAACGTGGATAATGACTTTGAAGCTAATGTGGAAAAAAATCACCCGCCACCATCTTCCTTACCTAGTTACCTTCCCTCTATCACTATCATCACCACCATGGTACCGCCACCACCACCACCACCACCACCACAACCATGACACCATAATACACGATCTTCCTTTGCGTTGTTACTTCTTTTGTTTTATAAAAAATGTGGTTGTCCAATAATTTAATAATAAGCCAAACACTACAAAATAAAATCAGTATATGTCTTTATAAACAAACAACTTTCTGTTCATGGGAAACAAAAACATTAGTACATTAAACAAAGTTATAGTATTTATTACATAAAAACAGTACAAAAGACACTCAATACATTAGTATTAGTACATTAAACAAAGTTATAGTGTTTATTACATAAAAACAGTATAAAAGACACTTAAATAACATTATTACACATATAGATTTTAGCAACTACTTTACATATGACAACACAAAAATACAAAAGATTGAACAAAACCAGAAACAATTAGGAACTCATTAGTATGAAAATCATTAGTAATCTAATCACCACCTGGATTAACTTTATTCTTATCCTTAACACTTTTGGCCGCTTCCATAACGAACTTTGTTGTTTTCTTAACAATCATGGTTGACACTTTCTTCCTGGGCACGGGGATCACCGATGCCCCTTTTTTCTTCGATGTCTCTCCTCTGGTCATATTCGCCTGGTAGTTCTGCTGCTGGTTATCACCCATTATAGTCGAGGCGTTAGATATGTTTGTTTCGTCTCAAAACTTCTTGTTGTGTATTGATTGCAATGTTAATTATGATCTGATGATACAACTTCTTAAATAGAGGCCAAGGAAGAAAGCCATGCCTCATTACATTGTGTGTGCATGCAAGAAAATGTGTTGATATTATAGGCTTAACTTCGATGTTATTTCTTGATGTGGGTGTGTGTTATTTTGAGCCATTGAGGACAGAAATACGGTATATAAAATGTGTTGCATATATACTTTGAGCATTAGTAAAATTTCTTTAGAAGTTTTTTCAGTTTAGTTCAAATGTTTCGTTTATTGTCTGTGGATCCAAAAAGTTTTTAACATTGTCATTTTAGTCCAACTGACTTAACCCCATCCATAGCCCTAAGTCACTCAGGGGCATTTTTGTCATTTTGTTTATTCATCTAATTAAAGATTTATGTTTTCCCTCTAATTTTATTCCTCCTTTGATTAAAATAATAAACGAAATGACAAAGATGCCCCTAAGTAACTGAATATAATGGATGAGGTTAAGTCAGTTGGACTAAAATGATAATTTTGAAAATTATTTGGACCCACAACCGATAAATGAAATCTTTGGACTAAACTGACAAAACTTCTCAAATCACATGGACTAAAATTACATTTTACTCTATAATTTTCAATTTAAGCATATTTAAATATTTTCTTAGTTAATAAAGAGTAAATTGCCAAAATCGTCCCTGGGGTTTGGGCATGTTCGTCATTTTCACCCAAAACAACTTTTTTGTACCGTATAGTCCTTCACTTTTGGGATTTTTTGCCATTATCATTCAAACGACTGACTTTTTTTGCCAAAATTATCTATGAGATTTGGGATTTTTTTTGTCATTTCCATCTAAATGTTTGATAGAAAAAATAAAACAAATTAGACTTTTGGATGAAAATGGCAAAAAAAAATCTCAAAAGTGAAGAACTATATGATACAAAAAAGTTGTTTTGGATGAAAATGACAAAATGCCCAAACCTCATGGACGATTTTGACAATTTACTCATTAATAAATTTATATTTCTTTTTGCTCTTTTTCATTAATAATTTTCTCTATGATCCAAAAGCTAGAAACTATGAAAACAAGGTTTATATAATTATCTAATCATGTATCATCACACCCCCTGAGATGTGTTTTACTTATTTTGTATAGATAACCACCACTAGTGCTCTAGTGGTGGCCACGGGTATTTAAGTCCACCTATGCTAGACCCAGGGCAGGCTCTTGGGCCGGCCAACCCGTGCCGTCGCTCGAGGCCCAAATTTTTAAAGGGCCCGAAAGGTTTTTATAAGCTTTTATATATATAGTAAATTGTATATTTAATATATGCATTTATTTATTATACATAAAAGTGTTGGTGGTGGGATGGAAAGAAATCATATCAAGATAATGTTGAGATCTCAAGTTCAAGGCTTGGCTCAACCAGCAAGGTCATTTTTTTTTTAATTCATTCCCCTTACCACAATTTTGGGCCCAGTTTTTTATGTCGCCCGAGGCCTAAATTATTTTAAGAGTTCTCGGAGACGGCTCTGGCTAGACCTCCCGACATTCACGAAGAATTCACACCATTCAAAAAAAAAAAACTACCTTTGGTAGATTACCATTCCTCATTATCGTGTGTGTACAAGCAAAAAAATACCTTGCAAGTTGCAGCCTAGGCGTAAACGTCATTCTTATTTTGTGGCTCATAACTTGTATTTGGTTGAACATTAACCTGCTTAAATTTCTTAGCATATACCTTGAAACTTGCATCGTCATAAATCTAAACGTACCCTTAATTATACATCTGATTGTATTTGTTCAATCTTTAAATACATTACAAACTACTAGTAAAAAACCCGCGCGATGCGGCGGTGGCGGCAATTTATAACGAGGTACTCATAAATCGTTAGTTTATCAATCCACTCGTGATATAATGTGATATAATGTATTGTATGTGTGTGTTAGTTTTCTTATTCGTAGCATCGGTGTAGTATGTCTATGTCATAATCCTAATAGATCTCAATTAAATAATAACGAACACTAAATAAGAAAATAGCAAACACTGGTTACCATGATATTAATAATAATAGCGAAAAATAATAAATAAAAGATATATCATTTTCAAGAAGCATCACATCTAACATTTAACAAATGGTTGGAACGAGATTATGAAGATATTAGTTACTTAAATGGTTGACTTCGTCACATAAACGACACATAAGCTAGGGGCTTTATTTTTAACTTCCATTTACACGGTATAGAATAAATCTCGCTTAACTATATAAAAAAAGGCAAATTGGATTTAAATAATCACAACTCACTGATATTGGCCAATAATAATCCCAACTCATTTAATCACCAATAATAATCCGAACTATTCACTTTTGTTTGTAAAATACTCCCAGTTAAAAAAACACTAACTAGGTTAAAAAAAATTGTTGATGTGGCATCTGATGTGGCCCTTTTAGCTGATGTGTCATATGACGTGGCAGTCTACGTGGCATTTTTGATGACGTGGCAGCTGATGTGGCAGTCTACGTGGCATTTTTCGATTACGTGGCAACTGATGTGGCAGGTGACGTGGCAAGCCACATCAGCAATTTTTTAACCTAGTTAGTGTTTTTTTAACTGGGAGTATTTTACAAACAAAAGTGAATAGTTAGGATTATTATTGGTGATTAAATGAGTTGAGATTATTATTGGCCAATAACAGTGAGTTGAGATTATTTAAATCCAATTTGCCTATAAAAAAAGAAAAAGAAATTAAAAAAAGGAAATCTAATTAGTGATATGCAAGTGGGCGCCCTTCTTTGGCGGCTGGGGGGGGGGGGGGGGGGTGGTGTGTTGGGTGTCATATGCTATAAATAAATGTTTATATAATGCCAATTGATATAAAAAAGGAACCGGAATGTTTATACGAAGTAGTCTTTTTTACCCTTCTACTGCATATTAGTCTTAGATAAGGTTATTTTAATGATCATTTATATTTGATGATTTATACGCGACCAGCGAGACAAAAAATGTGAAGTTCTTTCGATGAACAAGCATTTTTATGACTATTTATTATGCATCGACAAAATATAATTCTAATATATGTTTACAAATTTGAAGTCCATGTGCCCTTGACAACAAATAAGTAGCATTTGTATTAATACCATGTAAATTATTTATAAGTAAGTCCCATTTGTATTAATGCCATACAAATCATATACAATCTATTTGACATTTATGGGTATTCAATTTGTATGCTACTTGTACCTTTACATTTAATGTTTCTTGCATAAAAAAAAGTTACAGGTCTCACAAAAAAAGAGATGATGCAGACTATACAGACTCCAATTTTTGTATATCGAAAGGGAATAACTCAAATGTGTTGTCAGCATCAAGACATCACTACTAGAAAAAAACATCTTTCTTGACGCGCATTGTGCGTCATGAAAGGGTATTATGACACGCAAAAGCGTGTCGTTCATTGAGGGGTCATAAAATTAACATGACATGCATTTGTGTGTCATGTTTTCATGACACACTTTAATGACACTCATTTATGACACGCACTTTATGACATTATTTAATGACACACGTTTATGAAACACATTTATGACATTCATTTAAGCGTGTCATGCTTTTAATTATTTTAAAAAGAAATTATTTAGAATTACTAATTTACCCTGTATACATAAATAATAACAAAAATAATAAATATATTTCAAAAACAAATACACATATATATACCAAAACAATTCGTTACATAATAATTTGTCAAGTACTCAAGTATACTACAAATGTTTTAACGTTAACAAAAAAAACTGTTTGTCAATACATTCATTGACGCCTAAAATATGGTTTCACTTAAAAATAGAGGTAGCCGGATAAGACGATCAATCATCGCGAATGCTATCCGTGTCCGTAAACTAGTATTCTTCTACTACTTCCCCAACCTGAGACAACAATTAAATAAAATAAATCTTAAAACCAGAATTTAAATCTTTATCTAGAATTTAAGCATTTGTTTGGATATTTAATTTCAAGACTATATCTAAATCTATGAATTTAAATATTTATTTGGACATATAACTACATATTTCTCTAAGACATAGGCTAAAATATCTAAACTTACAATGTCATTGTCATATATTTTAACTCATTCGTAAGCTATCTCCTTCATGAACATAGTAGCCACATTCAGTACTTCCCGACCGACATGGAAACTACACAATTAAAAATATGAAGAAGTGTGAAACTGTTACGATTTAAGTTTAAAGTAAAGGGTTTAAAATATTTTCAGTATCATTTCAAACATAATTTAAATAAGGGCTTAAGTGCTCACCCTAGCGTTGACCCAGTTGAGTTTAACCCTTACACTGGCACCACTTCGTGTAGCATACACGGCCATTGCCCTATAAAAAAATTTAAAAATTTCAAAGTATATTACAACTCTTTTATCATACATTATGATAATTTGTATTAGTTGCATGTTAGCAATTGGTTTGAATATAACTTTGTGATTAGGTTGTCAATTTCTTCTCACTTTCCATCTTCTTTAGTTTTGTGATCTTTAGCTGAATGAACAACACTAAACCCAACAAAGTCAAAAGCTAAAGATTAATTAAATTCTTCTTAGATAATAATACAAGAAAAAATCATAAGAATGAAATATCTAAAATAACCTTTGTAATAAAATACAACTACTTATGTGTGTTCGAACTTCAAATCCATCAATGCTCCAAGTTTCCTTTAAACTAGATACTCTTACCGAGTTTTTTCCCAAACTAGTGTTGGTGGAAAACTTATTTACTAAAATGGGTGATTTGAAAATTATTTACCAAAATGGGTATTTTTCTAACATATCCTTTTTCTCACTCCTAATTGTATTGGATAGAATATCTTATATTTAAAAATATTTTTATTAACAAGAGCTGAGGAAAAAAAATAGTAAAGTTTTAAAAAAGTTTATAAAAGTTTTTGTTATCCAACTTTTTTCAAAATTAATAAAAAAAGGTTTCTGACTTTATATTTTAAACTATGACTAAGCGATTTAGGTTTAACATTACTGAAGGTTATTATTATTATTATTTTGTTACTTTACGTAACAATGAATTCGAGATGACATTTTAAATTGAATAAAGGTAAATATAGTATCAAATGTTGAACCATTTAAATTTATTTTTGTTCCTTTTCTGGTTTATGGATAAAAAAATTAGAAAAAGTGATAAAACAATAGAAAGAACATTTGTGTGATTAAACTTTTAAAAGAAAACAAAATCGTCTCAAGCCAGCTTAAAATCGAGAAACGAAAGATCTTTTTTTCTTTAAAATTGGAAAAAAAAAAAAAACAAAAGCTTTTACAAAAGAAAATATTTTAAGAAAATATAATAAATATGAAAGAATAAATAATGTCTTTTTTAAGAAACATTTAAAATAGTTAAAGAAATCATGTAATTAAAGAATTTATAAATTATATTATTTTTTTATAGAATTTCATGATCAAAGAAAATGTTTTATAATTGTTTTTAAAGCTTTACTATTTTTTTTCTCAGCTCTTGTTAACGAACATATTTTTAAACAGAAGATATTTCTATCTATTATAAATAGGAGTGAGAAAAAGTATAATTTAGAAAAATACTCATTTTGGTAAATAATTTTCAAATCACCCATTTTGGTAAATAAGTTTTCCACCAACACTAGTTTGGGAAAAAACTCTACTCTTACCCATCTCAAAAATACTATAATCAAAATATATTTCATCCCACATAAATGGCATAGCTTCTAACCAAACTTTTCTAAAGGCACCCCTTATGAAATGTATATTCTAACTGAAACTAATGCAGGCTTCAACTATATAGAAAATAAAACGTAGACATCATATTCATATGAATTAGATCAACTCCAAACTAAAAAAAACTGCAAAAACCGAACCGGTGGATCGACCCTACTCTTCGCAAGTTAAAAGTAATACATATGTTTGGTCTTAAAAATCATGAAAAAATGGGAGACACAATACATGATAGATGAAGAAAAAAATGTGATATTTATTTATCTCTAAGCTAAAGGCATGATTTATTTTCCATATATAACAACATAATTTATTCTAATGGAAAGGATCAGGGGTACCTTTATCCAAATCTTTTGGTAAATTGACTATCTTAATTGCATCAAACGGGTATTTCTACATTAACAAAGTAAAAAATATCATGCTCAATATACAATTACTGTTAGTAAAAATAAACAATATAAATTAATTTCATGCTCAATATACAATAACTGTTAGTAAATATCATGCTCAATATATCTAATAGCATCCCTTATCAACTAGGAATACTCGGACACCCAAAAATATAAGTTAACTAGCCTGGACAAATCATAACCTGAAAAACAGATTTCTAAAGCTTAAATTATAGGGAGGAATGACGTTGTTCGATATACCCTGAAAAATAGATTGTTGAATGAGATCAAAGGGCCTTCACAATAGGAAGAAGTGCGGTGGTCAGCCGTTCACGACGATGTAGTGGTCGTTCAAAGATCTGGGAGCCAATCAAGATTAGTAGAGAGGATGTGAGCAAGCCGGTTAGATTTGGGGCCGGGTTAGAGTTGTGGTTAGGGATATGAGAAGTCTAAAATTTTGAATATGTTCTAGAGGGAAACCTAAAATATTTTGAGAACTTTGAGGGGGAAACCAAAAGAATTATGCAACTTATTTAAAAAGGTTGCTTCTAAAAGGTTGCGTTAGTTATATTTTTCTAATAGTGCTAAAAAGATGACACACAAAAAAGTGTATGTGTCATAATTTGTTGAATTTGTAAACTTTGACATTTTTTTCTTGACACACGGTTTCGAATGTCATAAAATAGTCTTGTTTTTTGTATGACGCTAAAATATGACACACAAAAAAGAGTGTCATAACTTTGTTGAATTTTATAAACCATGACATTTTATTCTTGACACACGATTTCGAATGTCATAAAATGACCTTGTTTTATTCTTATGACGCTAAAAAGATGACATACAAAAAAAGTGTCATAAATTTATTGAATTTTGTAAACAATGACATTTTTTTCTTGACATGCGTTTTTGAATGTCATAAAATGAGTGTGTGTCATTGTTCGCGTGTCAAGGTAGATGTATTTTCTAGTAGTGCATAGAAAGTATGGTTTATTACTTCCAATTGAATCTTTGTAGAGAGGGGTTAATAAAAATAATATAAGTAGATATGAAGAAGGTACAAATGCTAGAAGTTGTTTGTACAGCTATTTTTTTTTTAAGTTTGTACAGCTATTCGAAGTATAATATTTGAGAAGTCAAATGTAAGAAAGTGTTTGTACAAGCTGTTGTCTACAAACTTTTTTAGAGTGAAATGTCTGACAGAAATTGGAACATAAAGTTTCTATATATGCGCCTTAACCGGAAAAAAACATGGTCACTTGGATATGTGCATTTCAATTAATTTAGCTCAATATTTTTAAATTACTCATAAATTTGTAGGACTCCTACTTTATTACAATTGAATTTACACATCCATATATGCATCTAATACTCGCCATTTAATTTATCATTTCGTTGCACAACCATTTACCATCCAAGGTGAAGTCAAACTATCAAAATGCGACAATTGTCAATTCTTTCCATTTCTTAACCTGTTGCTATTCAAAACAACAAACATATAGAAATAAAAATTTATGTTGGTCTTTCCTATTTACAAGCAAGTTAGCTTAAGTGTCATGAAGTCAAGTTTTCTTATACTAAATCAGTTCGCATGTCCAACCACAACCACTTTAAAATTAGTCTCAACAATATTGAACATTGAAATCTTATATCCTTCGATTAGAAGACACGTGTGTAACTAAAACTACCCAAAATAAGAAACTTCAATCAACGAATTGGCTAAATTGCAATTCGAAAAAAACAACAACTGTAAGGGCCTGTTTGGTTACCTCTGAATGGCTTCATTCAGAGGTAAACCTCTGAATCGGACAGAGGTATCCTTGTTTGGTTCACAAAAACTTCACCTCTGAACTGAACCATTCAGCTCTGAATGGTTCAGCTACTTCTCATCTCTGAATGAAAATTGGACTTGTATGCCCTTTGCTCCTTCTTCTTCACGAGTTCTCCACAACCACCACCTCCACCTCCGACACCACCTCCGACACCATCTCCATCATCATCATCATCATCATCATCATCAACTCCGACACCACCTCCGACACCATCTCCATCATCATCATCATCATCGTCACCGACGCCACCACCTCCACCATCTCCGCCAACACCTCCACCATCTCCGCCACCTGCACCTCCACCATCTCCGAAACCCCCAAATCGAAACCCCCAAATCAAACCCTAATCGATCCCATCATCGAACATCATCGTCATCATCTTCATCGATCATCATCATCTCATCAACATCTTCATCTTCATCGATCATCATCATCACCGACGCATCACAACCGCCGCCGCTACTCCTTCTCCGGTCTCTCTTTCCCTCCGACTCTTCTCTCACTCTTCTCGTTCCCGTCCTCTCCCTCTGCTCGTTTTCAGGTGGTTGCAGCTAGTCAGAGGGTGCGGCTGGTCGTTTTAGGGTTGTAAGAATGTTGATGGTGATGAAGTGCAGAAAGAAGGAGACTCTGATTTTAGAGAGAGAGAGAAAGATAATGTGGAAGATGGATATGAATTATGTGTATTTATTTTTTTAGGGGTAAAAAAGTCATTTTACATAATCATTCAGATGTGCAACCAAACAGCGTTTTATTGGTTCAGCACTTACTGGTTCAGACCCTCTTACCTATTCAGACCTCTTATTCATTCAGCACTTATTGATTCAGATGTTGCCAAACAGCCCCTAAACATAGAATACAATAAAACATATGAGCAACAGTAAACCAAGTGTATAAAATTAGTATAGAGAATTCTGACAGGCTGGCGGTCGTTCAATAAATCATCTTGCGTCTGGAACAATCTATTCACACAATAATATTAGCTTTATCCTTGGTATGAAGGGGTATATAGCTCAGCACATCCTGCAAACAAACACCAAATAACATATATATTAAATAAGAAAAATTCTGGCAGGCTGGCACTTAATCACCCGACCCATTAATTTACCTTCGACCTAGTGCTTCAAGTTCAGCTCATCTAAGCTCAGACTTAGGCGATGGACCAATGTTGGTATTTTTCATGGAAGACACCACCACAACCATGACACCATAATACAGTGGCGGATCTAGGATTCCGACCAAGCGGTAACGTTTTATAAATAAGCGGTAACGGAATCGAAAAAACGTCAAATTTTTCCAAAATTTACACTAAAAATGTCAAAAAATTTCCGACCAAGCGGTAGCGGAGGCTACCCCTTGTTACTACATACATCCGCCCCTGCCATAATACACGATCTTCCTTGGCATTGTTAATCCTTTTGTTTTAGAGTTAAATTTCATATTAGTCTCTGTGGTTTGGGTCATTTTGCCAGTTTAGTCCAAAGCGTTTATTTTTCGCCGGTGGGTCTAAAAAGGTTTTCGACCATATAAAATGACCGAATTGCCCTTCTCGTTAACAGAAAAAATGGATGAAGTTAACATAGTGGACTAAAATGACAACAATGAAACTTTTTTGGACCGACATATGAAAAATGAACCCTTTGGACTAAACTGACCCAAAACCACAGGGACTAAAATTACATTAACTCTTTGTTTTATAAAAAATGTGGTTGTCCAATAATTTAATAAGCCAAACACACAAAATAAAATCACTATATTTCTTTATAAACAAACAACTTTCTGTTCATGGCAAATTTATGAAACAAAAACATTAGTACATTAAACAAAGTTATAGTATTTATTACATAAAAACAGTACAGAAGAGACTTAATACATTAGTATTAGTACATTAAACAAAGTTACAGTGTTTATTACATAAAAACAATATAAAAGACACTTAATAACATTATTACACATATAGATTTTAGCAACTACTTTACATATGACAACACAAAAATACAAAAGATTGAACAAAACCAGAAACAATCAGGAACTCATAAGTATGAAAATCATTAGTAATCTAATCACCACCTGGATTGATTTTATTCTTATTCTTAACATTTTTGGCCGCTCCCATAACGAACTTTGCTGTTTTCTCAGCAATCATGGTTGACACTTGCTTCCTGGGCACGGGGATCACAGATGCCCCTTTTTTCTTCGATGTCTCTCCTCCAGTCATATTAGCCTGGTAGTTCTGCTGCCGGTTATCACCCATTATCAGGGCCGGCCCTGGGGGTGGGCGGGGAGGACCACCGGCCAGGGCCCGATATTTTGGAGGGCACGCTATTTTTAAAAAAACCCGATATGTATACGTAAAAATTTCTTTTTTATAGGGTGTATCTATACAAACACCAACATAGGCCCACTTACAAAACTATTCTTATGCTTTAGATTAGTTATTAGCCTATACAAACACCAACATAGACCTTTATTGAGCTCAATACCCAATTTCATTAAGGCCTAGGGCACTTTTTTTTGAGCTCGAACAAGGTACACGAATTCTCAGGGCCGGCCCTGCCCATTATAGTCGAGGCGTTGGATATGTTTGTTTAGTCTCAAAGCTTGTTGTTGTGTATTGATTGCAATGTTACTTATGATCTGATGATACAACTTCTTAAATAGAGGCCAAGGAGGAAAGCCATGCCTCATTACATTGTGTGTGCTGCATGCAAGAAAATGTGTTGGATAAATAGGCTTAACTTCTATGTTATTTCTTGATGTGGGTGTGTGTTATTTTGAGGATACAATTACAAACACGGTATGTAATTCGGTATCAAATGTGCAGCATGTATACTTTTCATTTTGAGTTGAGTATATTTAAATATTTTCTTAATGAATAAATTTATACTTTTCAATTTGAGTTGAGCATATTTAAATACTTTCTTAATGAATAAATTTATATTGTTTTTTACTCTTTTTCATTAACTAGTTTTATGTCTCGCCCGTGTTGCGGGGCGCTAAGCCGAATATTTCTTACTTTCATAACATGTACGTCTGTGTTTCGGTTACTTGTACATACTGCTCATAACACGATCTTAATAGAAATTATATCGAATCAACCAATTAAAACTGAACACCGTCATAGTTTTGCTAAATAAAAAAACTAAAACGATGGCAAGACTGCAATTTTGAACTAGCGGCAAAGTTGTCATTTGTCATAACCAATGAGCGAGTGTCATGAAGCCTCTTAGCACGAATAAAAATTACATCGAGTCAACCAATTAAAATAAAACACTACCATAGTTTTGCAAAAAAAAAAAAAAAACTAAAATGATGGCAAGCGTGTAATTTTTATTTGGGGCAAAATCGTAATTTGCCGGGGCTAATACTACGAAAATTAAAGCAGATGGACTAAACACACATTTACATAAAGTTAAGCAATAAACTTTGAAGTGTTTTTTTTTTAATAAAAAGGCCGAAGACTTATATTAACAAAGTTGAAGGTTTAAAAGTAAAATACAAAATATTAAAAAAAAAATTATCTAATATGAAAACAAGGTTTATATAGTTATCTAATCAAGTACCATACCTCATTATCGTGTGTGTACAAGCAAAAAAAATACCCTGCAACTTAGGAGTAACCTTCATTGTTATTTTGTGGCTCATAACTACTATTTCGTTGGAGAACATTAACCTGCTTAAATTTCTTAGCATATACTTTGAAACTTGCAACTTCTAAAATCCAAACGTACCCTTAATAATATATGACTGTATCTTTTTAAATAAGCCACTTTTTTAATACATTACAAATTATAAATTTGCAATATTTTTGTGTATTTAGGAGTTGTACCAAATGCTTAGGCTACATTCATCGGTGACCAATTGGTGGATTAGTTGCCCAAATAAAAAAAAATTTGAGAAACATAAGGTGGCCGACTTAATTCAGAAGGCAAGGTTAAACTGGGCAAAATTAGGAGACGAGAATTCAGCTTTCTTCCACAAATACGTGAACATCAAGGCGGCTAGAAATAGAATCAACTCGTTAGATGTGGACGGGGTAGCGTGTTCCGGTCCCAAGCTTATTAAAAAAAAGGTGAAGGCTTTTTTCAAGAAACAGTTCGCTGAAAGGAAATCTAATAGACCAATTTTATCAAATGCCGACTTCAAGAAATTGACGGAGGCTCAAAGCGTAGGTCTGGTGTCGAGTTTCTCTTTGGATGAGGTGAAGAAGGCGGTTTGGGATTGCGGCGGGGATAAAGCATCGGGGCCGGATGGGTTCACGTTTAGGTTTATTAAGAGATTCTGGCATGTTTTCGAACCATTCTTTGTCAGGATGATGGATCAGTTCTATAACGCTAAAACTTTACCACGCGGTTGCAACTCTTCGTTTATCTCTCTAATTCCAAAGATCCGTGACCCACGACATATTAAGGATTTTCGACCAATATCCTTAATTGGAGTTATATACAAAGTCATCGCCAAAACGCTTGCAAACCGATTAAAAGTAGTCGTTGGGGAGTTGGTCTCTAGCACCCAATCGGCTTTCATCGAAGGTAGATCGATTTTGGATGGCCCGCTTATTGTGAGCGAGATCTTTTCTTGGGCCAAAAGTTCGAAAAAGAAATTGTTTGCATTTAAGGTGGACTTCGCAAAGGCTTACGACTCGGTTAACTGGAATTTCCGACTTTCCAATCTTAAAGATATGAATTTCCCGGAAACTTGGAGGAAATGGATAAAGGCGTGCCTCAAATCGGGTCGAGCGTCGGGCGACCCTATGTCCCCGTTCCTCTTTAATGGATCACCAACAGAGGAATTTCAACTTTATAGGGGCCTTCGCCAAGGCGACCCTATGTCCCCGTTCCTCTTTATTTTGGCTATGGAAGCCCTCGAGGCCATTATGCGGAAAGCGATTAGCAACGGAATCTTCCGGTGTAACACCTCGAAAATTCACGTCCTATAATGTATTGACACGTATCGTAAGTTTGAACGTGTGAAAGTATACTCTAGAGGGACTAAAGTTGACAAACATGAAAAGCATGGGAATATAAGGGTTCAGAATGTCAACAAGGGATAAATATACTTTACAGTAACCCTACATGATGCTCATACCTTCACACGAATAAATCATGGATCATACGAAGCTAAATATGAAAGAAAGTGAGAGATTACAAACTACAGGGGTTAAATGTGTCAACATGTTTAAGTTATACCTCTGAGTGACCTTTTAACAAACCCGAAGCTTTGTAACGATTAATTATGCTCACTAGAATGCACGATATAAATTTCATAAAGTTTCGTTATCGTATGAGAAAGTTATGATCAAATTCGTATACAAGGGGTTAAAGCGTCAACGTTGAAAGTTATGACTTTTCGGGTAATAACAAAGTGATCAAGGACTAAATAAAGTGGGTTTAAGCCTTTAAGCCCTTATATGTCAATTTGGAGGGCTCAAAGTGCAAGAAATAAGGTTCGGTTGACCTTTCAGAGGGCCAAGGGACAAGTTGCAAAAGTGAAAAAGTTTAAAACCTGAGCAGAAGGCCCATACGGGCCGCGTAAGCCATACCAAGAAGCTTACGCGGGCCGCCTGACTTGCCCAGATGCAGAAAATGACTTGCAGCAGCCTGTTATGCTTTGTAACCGGCCTAAAACCGATTTTTCACATCTTTGGACGACCCCTAAATGACTCCTAGACACTAGGGACATGTACTAAGTTGCAACCATTTGATCATTCACTTCTTCTGCAATTCTGGAGCTTCTTGGAGCTTAAGAGCAGACCCTAAGCCTTCCTAATCGTGCATAGGACTTCAGTAAGTATGCTTAACCTTTCTTAGTTAAGTTTTTGCTTAGTTTTAACTTAAAAGTCAAACCGTCGTAATTAACGGTTAACTTAGCGATTAATCATTAATGGTCCAGTGATTAGTCGAATTGAAAGTAGTTATAAGTTGGTAATTATGTGGGCATTAAACCCTTAAAAGGGCTCCCTCTGATTTCCACTCTAACTAGACCTTTTGTCGGGTCAAAGTTGATTAGAAAAAGTCAATAGAATGCTAATCTTCGAATTAATGCATAATTAACAATGTAGAAGGCATGCCTATTTTATCACTCATATAACTTGATAATAAGTATTATAACTGGTCTAAGCTTGCTTGATCCGACAATTTTCTGTTTAGACCCGGTTCGGAACCGAAAGTCGCAAAACTTTGACTTTTGCTTTGACTTCAGTTCTGACCCGATTTAGTATGATTTGGAAATGCCTTAGAGCTTCCTTAGGACCAGGCTACATGTTAGCATAACCCTCTGTGGTTGGTTCATTGATTATCCGATTCGTTTACATGTTTCCGTTAATTGCTTAAATGTTGACCAATATGCCATTTTGACCATAAAACGAGAATTTTGGAAATGTGAGAGAACAAAAATCTTTATTACTGATTTATAAACATGTCCCTAAAATTTCACATCAGTTGGAGGTCTAGATTAGGAGTTATGCTCATTAGCGTAATTTTAACGCCTTTTAGTAATTAAATGGCGCAATTAGCATAAAGCCTATCTAAACCCAATTTTTGACACCAAACCTTTTACCCACTGATGTAATATAATATTTTGGGATTTTTAAAGATTTTTAATTATTTTTAACTTGCTCATAACCGAAGGTTATGGCATTAATTCGGTAAATACCGAATATACCATTTTCGGCCATAAAAGGAGTTTTACATAGTATTTTGACACCAATCCAATTGCTACTGATTTTATATAATAAATAAAGTATTTTGAACTTTATAACCTGATCAGAAAACTCAGATTTCCTGTATAACCCGGAAATCGCTTAAAATGGCTTTTTAAGCGTATTAAACGCATAGTTTGGGTTTAAAACCATTTTATCACATAAGACTTATTACCAACTGATATGACCTATTAAAATAAGTTATTTTACTGATGTATTCGGACCCGAATCTCAAAACTTCATTTTAAACTCTTCTATAACCTTTTAAATGACCAAAATACCCCTACGGGGCTTATTTTGAGATTAAACTCGTTTTGGTCATAATGGAAGGTATCCTACTGATATCACAACATATTAAAGGCATATTAACTTAGGAAACCTGTATATGATTTATTTGGTTACTCGTTACGCACTTTTCGCGTTCGGGTCGGCTTATGTAACTAGTTTGCATATATTAGCCGAAACGGGTCAAACCATATCATTTTTATCTCAAAATCCAGAATGTGCTTAAGTTACCCATATTAAACAAGTATACAAGCTTGTCGGGTCAAAACCACATTCTAATCCGGTCTTCACTTTGTCATGCGTTTGAACCGTATCTTTCTTTAAGACTAACCGGTCTAAGCTTAGGCTTAATTAAAGACCCGTCAGCATTCTAATTGGTTATTTATACCATCATTCCAGACTAGAGCCTTCCGGTAAATTGTACTTACGCTTACTTAAGTGAATACGGCTGAGTTATTAGATTCTTGCTATTTAAGACAGGAGCTAGCTCAGGTAAATACTCTTAACTTATTTTCCCTATACGGGCTTGGGATACGGTATTATAATACCGCTTGGTCGGGTATTGAATGTTTAGTTGGATTGTGATTAAATTATTGAGGTAACCCGCTTTAATCTGTATTGTTTGAAATAAAAGCCTTTAGGGGTTAATGACCATGTCCCGGATATCCTTGACATCTTTGTATTATAAAATGGCCACGTCCTAAGCACGGGGTGTAGGCATACACCTGACAGTTGCTTAAGGAAAAACGGTATCTCACTCTCTTGTGGGCCTATACTTGTGGCGTGTCTGTTAATCTGACTCGGTTTCTACATCGGGCCCTGAACGTACAACGAACATGTAAATCTGTATACAAGATTATAAATATAATTGTCCCAAGTATAAAAGATTAATCTTGCCTTGTGCATTTTAATCAAAGTGTCAAAATATTTTCGTGCCTTGTGCACCTAAACCAATTTTCATAAACATTTCCAAATGAGTCGGTTGAGTGTATTTACCAGTGAAAACTGACGTATTTTCAAAAGTCTAAGTGACAGGTACAAGTACGTAATAGGCTGGAAGCTGCTCAGGACGTTAATAAGGAATCTTGCAAGTTCTAGGCGTCTAAAGTCTGTTGAACAATGTTTATGTTTTAAGATCCGCCTGTGGATCCTTTACTTTCCGTTGTAATACTTGATATTACTTTATATTCGGATTGTAATATATTTATCTTTTGCTTCCGCTGTGCATTGATATATTGTGTTATTTGAATATGATGATATCAACTACGTCACGATACTCCCCTACCGGGCCCACCGGTCAAACGTGGAAATATCAGGGTGTGACAGGTTGGTATCAGAGCCAACACTGAGTGAATTAAACACTAGCCTTTTGTGTTTAATCTCAGTTACACAGTTGCACATTCTTGAGTTTAGACAAGAACATAGGACTAATCCTAATTCGTTTCATTGTCTTTTTAATTGCTTCTTTTGTTATTTTTCTGATTTGCCCTTGCATGGACAAGTCATTTTCAGTTTGAAGTCCCGTTTAGGGCAACCATATACTTGTTTAAATTTTAATGGAACGATTATATTTAAAATATCATTCCTATATTATAAGATCTACCATTATAATAAAATGGAAAAATCTAAAAAGGACAAGACCTAGCCATGTGTCGTTTTAAGACAGGGCCAAGACGGTAGTTCCACAATTAGATTCAGATCCTTGTTTACATTTCAATTTAGGATTGTTCTGCGTTAAATATATTGAAAGAATCTTAAAGGGGTAAAACCTAGCTTGAATATCATTAAAGACCTAGCTATGATGGTAAAACCTGTTTAGAAGAGATTCAGATTCTTGTTAACATCCGAAAACATGTTAACACTCCTGACAACAGCGATGCGATAAAAATCACACTTGTCATCTTTATAATGGGAAATTCCAAACCCTTATCTAGCCTAGTGATTTAGAAATCATGGCTTAAATCATCAAATAAAGATAATCATATTATAAACATCCATTAGTGATGAAGTGCCTACGGGCCAAACTTGTTGTCCGATAAGACAACGTCAGTGGTGGTCTTTGACCCCCGTCTAAAGATGATGGACTACGTCCAAGCATAATAGTTTGTATGATATATGCGATCTTGACTAATATCATCAAATGAAGATGATCATATTATAACCATCCATAAGTGATGAAATGCCTACGGGCCATACTTATCGTCCTAAGGGACAAATGACAGTTGAAGTTTTTGACTCTCTGTCAAGAAAAAGGTAATGAACTTTGATTCAAACCTAAATGCCTCGATTCTCTGAAATCATGGCTTGTAAATTTAAAACTGTCCTAGTGACTAGGCCCTTTGCGCCACCTTAATATCCTTAATGTTTTATAACTAGGATAAATTATAATGAAAATGCTAATTAAATATAACTAACAAATTAACCAATATGGTTTATATTACCATGGTTAATAAATCGTCAAGAACGATAGTACTGAATGGGCTTCTAAATAAACCTTGCCCTTATTTTCTTTTTGTAGCAATTAAGACTACATGGCTGACGCTGATGAGATAAACAGTCATCCTCTGGAAAACCGCAATGATGATAAGATCAATATAACCAGAGGAGAACTTCGTACACTGATTGATACGACGGTATCTAAAGCTGTAGCGGAGCAATTCAAGGAGTATAATGAGACTCATAGTAAAGCCTCATCTGTACCCCACTCTAAGTCTGTCCCTAAGACTCATTCTGAGGCTCATAGCAAGCCACCCTCAAAGAAAGATGAGTCAAAGAAGGATGATGATCGACATTCATCTATTCAACACAGTGTTCCATCCAAGAGGATAGTGCTCGATAATGAACCACGTACCAAGTCCTGTACCTATAAATACTTTGTTTCCTGCAAACCCCGGGATTTCACTGGAGAGAAAGGGGCAATTGATTGTATGACCTGGTTGGATGAAATGGACACAGTTGTCGATATCAGCGGCTGTGCTGAGAGGGATGTAGTGAAGTATGTATCCCAATCGTTCAAGGGAGAGGCACTAGCATGGTGGAAGGCTCTCATTCAAGCTGCTGGGAAGATCCCACTTTACAACATGTCATGGGAACAGTTTGTTGCTCTCATTATGGAGAACTACTGCCCTCAACACGAGGTTGAGAGGAATGAGTCAGATTTCTTATCCTTGGTTATGACAAACTTAGATTGTCAAGCTTACCTCACCAGTTTCAATACCCTGTCCAGACTGGTTCCTTACCTAGTTAAACACCATAACCAAAGAGAATTGCTCGTTTCATTGGGGGTTTAGCCCCAGAAATCAAAGCCAGTGTTAAGGCTTCAAGACCTACTACATTCAGGTCAGCGGCAGATCTCTCGCTATCTCTCACACTCGATGTGATCAGAAGCAAGGCTGCCAAAGCCTCTGAAGATGGAAAGCGTAAAAGGGAGGATGAGAATTCTCATCGCTTCGATAAGAAGAGGAACTCTGAGGATAAGAAGAGTTCCGGGTTTGAGAAAGACAGCCAACAGTCGGATGAGAAGACCAGGTGCAAAACCTGTCGGAAATACCACCTCGGGAAATGCAGATTTGAATCTCAGCCTCTACCTTGTGGGATTTGCAAGTCTAAGGAACATAAAACCTTGGAATGCAAGAAGTTGAAGGACACAACCTGCTACGGTTTCAACGAAAAGGGGCATATCAAGACTAACTGCCCTAGAAATCAGAAGAAGCCCGAAGAAGCCAAGAGAACAAACGCATGAGTCTTCAGGATGAACGCCCAGGAGACGGTGCTGAATAATAATTGTATAACAGGTACCTTTCCTTATCAAGCAGTCTATGCAGAAATTTATATGATGCTGACACATATGATTCTATAATGAACGATAAATGTTGAGAACTGTTGTCTCCGCCTGATTAAGACTCCGGTCATTTAATGCGAGGTAGAAATTGGCCGATGACACTATAGAAAATGCTCCAACAAATCCTAGATTTATATTTTATATCTATTAGGAATCACTCTTTTCTGATATCCTTATGGCAAGCTTTCAAGCTATCCAAATTCATCACTATAATAAAGACAGATATGACATTTTGATTCCCTGTCAAAAAGATGATGGATTAGGACCAAAATTTAAATGCCATTAATGGTCTTTTGTGACCTAGGCTAAGTATAATTGATATATATTAAATAGCGTTCATTAAGAATGTTAATGTTATATTGGCCTGTATGGTTTAATGAAACCATGGTTAGTATATAAGGCCATGAGGATGATAAATCGCAGTTGTCGGATCGCAACCAAGAAATTGATTCATTTAATAATAGGAACCATTTCTTCTGTTCCTGTCAGAAATCTTTAAGTCATAAAAATTCTAATGTACCCTCTCTATAGATAAAGGACATTCGCATGTAATTGATATCTCTTTAATCCCTATTGATTACGAATACCAAATGGTATGACAAAACTGCCGTATGAAAATTGATGTATCTTAATAAGTTCCATAGATTTCTTCCATGCCTGATCAGTATGGAGGTTTAATGCATGGAACCACAAAGATATCCCGATAATCATATGGTACTAAAGTCAACTAATGGTATTCAAAGGAGATATCCAGAATGGAATTGTCCAAGTAAATGTTCCCGATTAAAGAATTCGTGGACTAGTAACATAAATGTGTCACCTATTTGACACAAGCAATGATGGGTGAACTGGAGCCTGAGATATGGAAATCTCTGTAACCTCCTCGTACCTTAATTATCTTCTCCTAAGATTACCCTGTTTATCCCTGAGAGGCAGGTAGAGTTAAGGTTTATATCCCATTCACGGCTGTATTATTATGAAATCTCCAAGACGGCTAGTACCATCATTGGGAGAATCAAAACCCCGATTAACTAAGTTTTTTTTAAAATAGAGGGTTCATATAGTCTAACTCGATATCCTGAGAATTCGGTATAGTTAATTATGAAAGATGGTTCATTTTGCTTATGCATTATTACCGCAACCCTATTTAGACAACGATTAAGAATCGCCATCAACTACCCAGGATCGTCGAGTTATTCAACTAGCTATAAGGATTAGCTATTCCTTAATAATAGTTTTAAGCAACGGTTGGGATAACTATCTCACCTTAAGATAAACTTTCTATAATAGTTGATATATAAGCATCAAGGCTGCTCCTTTGAAGACCTTGTATAGATGAAATGTTAAACGTCCATTGATAGGACAATAGATTGGTAAGTCCAATTATCAGGATCTGAAAGTTGCATTAGAAACAACAAATAAGATCACGCAAATACATAATCGTCTGTAAGATGCCAGTATTCGGCAGAAAATCAAGGAGTAATGAAAATATCAAACCTCCTAAATTCTCGTTAAGGATAAGGTTCAACAAAAGATATCACCCAGGAAGGGTGTACCAAATTTGTTAAATTATCAGGCTAGTTAAGCTCTGAATATATAGAATCATTCGAAGGAAATCGAATGTATCAAGATCAAGTAGCTTATAAGCTAAAACCTATTTAAGGAGCTTAGCGGAACTCGCAATACATTGCACACTAGTGACTGAAGGATGTGTTTCGCTAATAAGTCAAGAAGCACTACCACATAATGATATGCAGATTTATGAAGTGATAAGCATCCTGTATCGATTAAGAATCGACAGGTTAAGAAGCCCCAAAATGATACATGTACCTAATATAGGGGTCACATTGGGAGTTGGGAAGACTCCAGATATGTTATAGAAGTTAAGTCCATTATGCGACAAAAAGTACTTCA
The DNA here is from genome assembly GCA_030545235.1 of Helianthus tuberosus. Classification (NCBI taxonomy): domain Eukaryota; kingdom Viridiplantae; phylum Streptophyta; class Magnoliopsida; order Asterales; family Asteraceae; genus Helianthus; species Helianthus tuberosus. The sequence continues at coordinate 14,001,595 of CM060366.1, read as the reverse complement.
AGCATTTTAGCAAATCTCGAGGTCGAGATTTCTTTTAAGGGGGTGAGGATGTAACACCTCGAAAATTCACGTCCTATAATGTATTAACACGTGTCGTAAGTTTGAACGTGTGAAAGTATACTCTAGAGGGACTAAAGTTGACAAACATGAAAAGCATGGGAATATAAGGGTTCAGAATGTCAACAAGGGATAAATATACTTTACAGTAACCCTACATGATGCTCATACCTTCACACGAATAAATCATGGATCATACGAAGCTAAATATGAAAGAAAGTGAGAGATTACAAACTACAGGGGTTAAATGTGTCAACATGTTTAAGTTATACCTCTGAGTGACCTTTTAACAAACCCGAAGATTTGTAACGATTAATTATGCTCACTAGAATGCACGATATAAATTTCATAAAGTTTCGTTATCGTATGAGTAAGTTATGATCAAATTCGTATACAAGGGGTTAAAGCGTCAACGTTGAAAGTTATGACTTTTCGGGTAATAACAAAGTGATCAAGGACTAAATAAAGTGGGTTTAAGCCTTCAAGCCCTTATATGTCAATTTGGAGGGCTCAAAGTGCAAGAAATAAGGTTCGGTTGACCTTTCGGAGGGCCAAGGGACAAGTTGCAAAGGTGAAAAAGTTTAAAACCTGAGCAGAAGGCCCATACGGGCCGCTTAAGCCATACCAAGAAGCATACGCGGGCCGCATGACTTGCCCAGATGCAGAAAATGACTGGCAGCAGCCTGTTATGCTTTGTAACCGACCTAAAACCGATTTTCACATCTTTGGACGACCCCTAAATGACTCCTAGACACTAGGGACATGTGTTAATAATCAGGGAACATGGATAGACTTATTTGTCAACAATCCATTGAGTTTTGATCACTATATAAAGCCACTAAGTTGCAACCATTTGATCATTCACTTCTTCTGCAATTCTGGAGCTTCTTGGAGCTTAAGAGCAGACCCTAAGCCTTCCTAATCGTGCATAGGACTTCAGTAAGTATGCTTAACCTTTCTTAGTGAAGTTTTTGCTTAGTTTTAGCTTAAAAGTCAAACCGTCGTAATTAACGGTTGACTTAGCGATTAATCATTAATGGTCCAGTGATTAGTATAATTGAAAGTAGTTATAAGTTGGTAATTATGTGGGCATTAAACCCTTAAAAGGACTCCCTCTGATTTCCACTCTAACTAGACCTTTTGTCGGGTCAAAGTTGATTAGAAAAAGTCAACAGAATGCTAATCTTCGAATTAATGCATAATTAACAATGTAGAAGGCATGTAACCTATTTTATCACTCATATAACTTGACAATTTTCTGTTTTGACCCGGTTCGGAACCGAAAGTCGTAAAACTTTGACTTTTGCTTTGACTTCGGTTCTGAACCGATTTAGTATGATTTGGAAATGCCTTAGAGCTTCCTTAGGACCAGGCTACATGTTAGCATAACCCTCTGTGGTTGGTTCATTGATTATCCGATTCGTTTACATGTTTCCATTAATTGCTTAAATGTTGACCAATATGCCCTTTTGACCATAAAACGAGAATTTTGGAAATGTGAAGAACAAAAATCTTTATTACTGATTTATAAACATGTCCCTAAAATTTCACATCAGTTGGAGGTCTAGATTAGGAGTTATGCTCATTAGCGTAATTTTAACGCCTTTTAGTAATTAAATGGCGCAATTAGCATAAAGCCTATCTAAACCCAATTTTTGACACCAAACCTTTTACCCACTGATGTAATATAATATTTTGGGATTTTTAAAGATTTTTAATTATTTTTAACTTGCTCATAACCGAAGGTTATGGCATTAATTCGGTAAATACCGAATATACCCTTTTCGGCCATAAAAGGAGTTTTACATAGTATTTTGACACCAATCCAATTGCTACTGATTTTATATAATAAATAAAGTATTTTGAACTTTATAACCTAATCAGAAAACTCAGATTTCCTGTATAACCCGGAAATCGCTTAAAATGGCTTTTTAAGCGTATTAAACGCATAGTTTGGGTTTAAAACCATTTTATCACATAAGACTTATTACCAACTGATATGACCTATTAAAATAAGTTATTTTACTGATGTATTCGGACCCGAATCTCAAAACTTCATTTTAAACTCTTCTATAACCTTTTAAATGACCAAAATACCCCTACGGGGCTTATTTTGAGATTAAACTCGTTTTGGTCATAATGGAAGGTATCCTACTGATATCACAACATATTAAAGGCATATTAACTTAGGAAACCTGTATATGATTTATTTGGTTACTCGTTACGCACTTTTCGCGTTCGGATCGGCTTATGTAACTAGTTTGCATATATTAGCCGAAACGGGTCAAACCATATCATTTTTATCTCAAAATACAGAAGGTGCTTAAGTTACCCATATTAAACAAGCATACAAGCTTGTCGGGTCAAAACCACATTCTAATCCGGTCTTCGCTTTGTCATGCGTTTGAACCGTATCTTTCTTTAAGACTAACCGGTCTAAGCTTAGGCTTAATTAAAGACCCGTCAGCATTCTAATTGGTTATTTATACCATCATTCCAGACTAGAGACTTCCGGTAAATTGTACTTACGCTTACTTAAGTGAATACGGCTGAGTTATTAGATTCTTGCTATTTAAGACAGGAGCTAGCTCAGGTAAATACTCTTAACTTATTTTCCCTATACAGGCTTAGGATACGGTATTATAATACCGCTTGGTCGGGTATTGAATGTTTAGTCGGATTGTGATTAAATTATTGAGGTAACCCGCTTTAATCTGTATTGTTTGAAATAAAAGCCTTTAGGGCTTAATGACCATGTCCCGGATATCCTTGACATCATTGTATTATAAAATGGCCACGTCCTAAGCACGGGGTGTAGGCATACACCTGACAGTTGCTTAAGGAAAAACGGTATCTCACTCTCTTGTGGGCCTATACTTGTGGCGTGTCTGTTAATCTGACTCGGTTTCTACATCGGGCCCTGAACGTATAACGAACATGTAAATCTGTATACAAGATTATAAATATAATTGTCCCAAGTATAAAAGATTAATTTTGCCTTGTGCATTTTAATCAAAGTGTCAAAATATTTTCGTGCCTTGTGCACCTAAACCAATTTTCATAAACATTTCCAAATGAGTTGGTTGAGTGTATTTACCAGTGAAAACTGACGTATTTTCAAAAGTCTAAGTGACAGGTACAAGTACGTAATAGGCTGGAAGCTGCTCAGGACGTTAATAAGGAATCTTGCAAGTTCTAGGCGTCTAAAGTCTGTTGAACAATGTTTATGTTTTAAGATCCGCTTGTGGATCCTTTACTTTCCGTTGTAATACTTGATATTACTTTATATTCGGATTGTAATATATTTATCTTTTGCTTCCGCTGTGCATTGATATATTGTGTTATTTGACTATGATGATATCAACTACGTCACGATACTCCCCTACCGGGCCCACCGGTCAAACGTGGAAATATCGGGGTGTGACATCCGGGGTGTATCATTACCGAACGAAAGGCCGGTTGTCTCCCATCTTTGTTATGTAGACGACGTGATTTTCTTGGGAGAATGGTGCGAGGAGAACATCAAGAATTTAAATTGAATTCTTAGGTGTTTTTTCTTGTGCTCAGGATTAAAGGTGAACATGGCAAAAAGTTTCCTCTTTGGGGTGGGCGTGGGAAAAGAAGAAGTACAACGGGCGGCTATGAAGATAAATTGTCAAGTGGGTAGCTTTCCGTTTAACTTTTTGGGACTACCTATCGGAGCAAATATGAAGATGACTAAACATTGGAAACCAATAATCGACAAATTCAACGCCAAGTTGTCGAGTTGGAAGGCAAATTGTTTATCTTTTGCAGGTAGAATAACGCTTGCGAAAACCGTGTTAGGGGCCCTTCCTAACTATTATTTGCAGATCTTTAAAATCCCGGTGAAGGTGGCAAAAACGCTCGAAGGAATCCGAAGGAACTTTGTCTGGGGGTTCAAAGGTGGGAAAAAGAAAATTAAATGGATTGCCTGGAAGAAAATTGTAGCTCCTAAGCGTCATGGCGGGCTCGGGATCGGAGATATCCGTTCAATGAACTTAGCTCTCCTCTCTAAATGGTGGTGGAAACTGAAAGAATTTCCGAGGGAACTGTGGGTCAGAGTGGTTAAATCCATTCATGAAAATCAAGTGGTCAAACAAGCGTTTCCATTGAAGCCGAGAACGGTGGGGATGTGGAAGGATATTATCGCCATTAGGACTGCCTTATCAGATCTCAACATATCGATAGAAGACAATCTGTTGGGAAGGGTGGGTTGCGGAGACAACACTCTATTCTGGCAGGGTAATTGGGTGGATGGCGGGGCGCTTCGGTTCCGATTCCCTAAATTATATACACTATCTAGAAACAAAGGAGCGGTCGTACAAAACTTCTACTCGAATCAGAACGGAGGGATCAAATGGACTTGGAAATGGTACCGAGAGCCTAGAGACGAGGAGGAGATACAGCAGTTAGCGGCTTTGCAGGATCTATTGGCCGGCATAAAGTTGGGCCAGGGTCGAGACGTATGGGGCTGGAAAACAAACAGAGATGGATCCTTCTTGGTGGCCGATGTCCGAATGCAGATTGCAGAAGCTACAAGGATGGAAGAGGCAAACGAATGGAGACATTGGAACAATATGGTTCCGTCAAAAGTAAACTTGTTTTGTTGGCGAGCTGAACTTAATAAAATACCAACAAAACGAGCGTTGGCGAGCCGCGGTGTCCCATTGTACGATTTATCATGTAACAGATGTGGCGTAGTGGAGGAGGATGCAGATCACGTCATTGCTCGATGCTTGTTTGCAAGGGCCATTTGGTGGCAAATATGCAGGTGGATTAAATTACCGTTTCCTGAAGATGGTTTATCCACTCATGGATTGATCAACTTGGTGAAAGACGCGAAAGGGTCAAAGGAGTGGAAAAAGGCGATAGGGGCAGTGATCATGACGGCCATGTGGGAGATTTGGAAATCTAGAAACGAGAAGGTATTCAACAACCGAAGTATAGCTATCGAAAGAACGGTGGAGCAAATAAAAGAGAACTCTTTCTTATGGATTAGGTGTAGAACAAATCTGTGTAACCTACTTTGGTATAGGTGGTGTGATTTTAATATTCGGGACGTTATTATGTAAGTGGGTTTTAGTTTCTTGCTGGCCTACAACCTTTTCTATAATTTTTATAGAAGTTTCGCCGTTAAAAAAAAAACTACTATTTCGTTGGAGAACATTACCCTCCTCAAATTTCTTAGCATATACTTTGAAACTTGCATCTTCTAAAATTCAAACGTACCCTTAATTATATATATGACTGTATCTTTTTCAATAAGCTACTTTTTAAATACATTACAAATTATAAATTTGCAATATTTTTGTGTATTTAAGAGTTGTACTAAACGTTTAGGCTACATTTATCGGTGACCAATTGGTGGGTTGATTGCCCAAAAAGTAAAAAATAAAATAAAAAATGCATTTAATTTTCACTATCAATTATTTAATAATAGATGCCACTTGTTGGCAAATGTTAGGTTAGATTTTTATTATGTTTTTCATTTTTTTATAACAATTAATTCTACCTAAAACATGATTTTATTTAATAACTTATTAATATTTAATTATTAAAAAATCTGAAAACACGGTGTTGTTTAACTCTTTTTTTTTTGTGTGAACATATCGATATAAATTTTATAAAAAACCGAGTTCCTTAAAAAAGTATATTTTTTTTAAAAAAAATTATAAAAAATTGCATTTTATTAAAAGATTTGATGAATGTATGTGTGTTTTTTTTAATTAAAAGATTTCTTATATTGTTGTTATTTATTTTGCTTTTAAAATAAATCGGTTTCAAAAGAAAATATTAATTATAATTATTTCTAACACATTTATGGATAAATAATAAAAACAAAAATATAGATTTAATAAAAAATGTTTTAAAGGTTGGGTTGTGAATGTGAGTAGAAATGGATATTTTATTTTGAATGGCAAGGTGTCACAATTTTTTTGGGTGCGACACACCCCACACCCCCCCCAATGGGGAGGCCCGTCGTCCCTCTCCGGCCAGACGTGAGTGTCTTAATCGTGCCACAACTGGCATCAGAGAGTGACCGGCGTCCAAGGAAAAACCCCACAGGTACCTCGCCCATCGTCGGGCTTGATGAGTTGAGAGCCGCCACAGAGAGGAATAAACCGCCTCAGGTGGGGATCGAACTCGGGCACCATGGGTAAAACCCAAGTGCATCAACCAGTTGGACTGGCAAAAAAAATATATATATATTTAATAAAAAATGTTTTAAAGGTTGGGTTGTGAATGTGAGTAGAATGTTGGGTTGGGTTAGGTTGTGTAGGTGTAAGAGAGAGAAATTAGTTTTTTATTAAAATGTTGGGTTAGAGAAGAGTGTAAAAAAATTCGATATTACACTTTTAACTCACAATTATTTGAATTTTTATTTTTAATTCAAAAGCTTTTATCTTTTACACTTTAGCCTCACAACTTTTTTACTTTTAACTTTGTTTCTCTATACTTTTCATATTTCACAAATTTTTGTTTTACTATTCGTTCTAGATTTTTCGAGTTAACTCATGCTTTTGTGGTTCAATGTTTTTACATTTCATTCTAATTTTTGTGAGTTGGCGGTTGTGTGACATTGGTGCTATTTAGCACGGTTTTATGCCCCCACCGTAAGGCGAAACGGCTTAATACTAGTTGTAAATTATAAATAAATAATAAAAGAAAATTGTGCTTAATTTTATTATCGTAAATACATACAAGTAAGTACTTGTCAATACCAAATGCTACAAACAACCACACAATCAAAGTTGAAAATTATATTATGTTCTTGAACATATTATTGTGATTTCAAACATTAAGTAGTTTTCTAAGGTAACTAACATTAAGTAGTTTTCTAGTGTTTGGATAAATATATTTCTCAAGTCAGATAAGTACCTACTTCGAAAGCAATTATATAAACTTACAAATATATACATTTTAACTTATTTTCACATATTATGAAGTCTTATTTTATGCGTATTTCATTTTCGGATTCATGTCATGTTACTTCATGAGATAATCAACATTAAAAAACTGATTATCCAATTATTATAACTTTAAAAAAACATAACAAGCTATATGTGTTTACAAACTGTTTTGTTAATAAATCATTATATATTTTAAAAAAGCATGTCTAATCATGAGGCTAGTCCAGCGTTTTTAGAAGTCCTAAGCAAACTATAAAAGTCGGGGCCTATTGAATTGGTATAAAGAAAATCAACAAATCAACATTTTTCTATAACTAACCTGAGTAGTGTCTTCCAAGCCAACAAGTCAGCAATACGAATCACCAATCATCCAGTCCCTTTTTTTACTTTTGAATACTTGACAACCCCTAATGTTGGCCCTAAATTCGCTCAATCCATAATCAATTTAACATTGGTTACTCAAAAGACGTCGCAAGTAACAAGGGTTGGTGTGTTGTGTCGCTGCTTCTGGATTTTGGAATGAAGTGTGCTTGGATAGTGTGGAGTCCAGTAGTGGTGCACAAATCGGGTTTTCTGAATACCCGGTTCCGAGTATGGAACCGGGTTCGGGTACGATCGGGTTCTACAAAATCGGGTATTGACAATACCCGGGTCGGGTCCGGGTCCGGGTTTTATATAAAAATGTATACCCTATATTCTCGGGTTCGGGTAGGGTTGGGGTCGGGTTTTCTAATACCCGGGTATTATAATACCCTATTTTCGGGTTCGGGTAGGGTCGGGTATGGATGGGGTTGGGTTCGGGTATGCCTCGGGTATTCATTTTTTTTGGATAAATCCTAGAAATATAAAATGCAAAACATTTTTATTTCATAAAACATAGAAATACATGACACCTAAATAATCATTGAACCGAATCGAATAAGATGATGAACATAGATAGCTTCGAATAAATTGATCGTCTTCGTTTATTGTTCTTCATCAAATACCCCTTTTATAAGGTATAGAGATACAATGTAAACCAAACAAATGATCATAATACACTTTCTAACGGCTATATAGCCGTTCCCAAGGTACAAAACTCGAAAAAACACAAAAAAACGAAAAAACCTGAACAAGGTATTGGAAAACCCGGACCGGGTATTGAAAAAACCCAGTTCCGGGTTCGGGTTGAAACCGGGTACTCGTAAAACCCGGGTTGAAAACGGGTATAAAAAAACCCGGTTCCGGGTTCGGGTTTTATAACAGAATTGCATACCCAACCCCTACCCTATGGGTAGGGTCGGGTTCGGGTATAAAAAACTCGGGTTTTATAATACCCGGTTCCGGGTTTTATTTTCGGGTCCGGGTTCGGGTTTTTTGTGCACCACTAGAGTCCAGGAGTAAAATTCTAAATCTAGGGCCTAGAAACTTTGTTTAAATGGGCCAAAACAAGTCTAATATATGAAAAGAAAAAAAATGGAAGACCCTTCTCTTTTTGATGGCCTTAGGCTCTAGCCTAGGTTGATAAACGCAACAAGTTGGCTTTGTCTAATCGCCCCCTTTAAGGGTGTGAACCAAGATAAGATACTAACCACAAGGGTTATTGAGACGTCAAATCCACAACATGGCACTGGTCATCCATCTTTTGATTGTAATTATATAGAATTTACGCAATTTAGGAGATTAGGATTGCCCCCTGACTGTTAAACCGACCCGACCCGACCTGAAACCTATTCCGACCCAGACCCGTTTCAACCTGAATCCGTTTATAGCTCTTATGTTATTTTTTTTATGTTTTATTTATATATGGATATGATGTTTAAATTTGACTAAAAATTCTAAGCGGGTTAATGACAAAAGACAGATGGTGTAATGTTTTTAAAACGTAAAAGATGATTTTTGTAATTTTAAAAGGCAAAGAGCATTCCCTGTAATTTGGAATAACCCAAATATTATTTTTGTTCATAATTGAACATTAAATGTCTATAAGAAATGTTGGCCAAAATAAAAATGTCTATAAGAAGTGATAAAGAGTTATCGGTTAACCCGAATCCAATTGACCTATTATCCAACATGACCGACCCATCTTAAACGGTGTGAAACTTATAAAATCCCAATTACTTTTAGTAAACTCTTGACATATAATCCTCGGTTCACGACTTCACGCAGTCTAACACGTTAGAAGCTTCACGCAATGAAGCTTATCAATAGTTTACTACCACCTAAAATGAAATGCATTTACATATTCCTCACTTTTCTTTCAGTCATTTTGATCCAAATTTAACTCGGGATAATATAATTACAAGAAAAAGTTTTATTTTGAACCAACGATTGTGTTATTAATCAAAATAAAGCCATCTATCCATTTGTACCTTGAAAAATTATGTTAACATGGCTATGTAACTTGAGTTAACTATATACAAAACTTAAAAACAAGATAAAATAAAGAAATAATGGATTTAAATAACCTAAACTATTAGTAATTGGCCGCCAACAGTCTCAACTACAAAAATATTTTCGGATGGTCACACCTTCAAACATATTTTCTCCCAACAAGCTTTTTTAACTGAGGTTTAATCCGGTTAGTTTTTGCTGACGTGGATAATAACTTTGAAGCTAATGTAGAAAAAAATCACATCTGGCAGCCACCACCATCACCACTTGCCATCACCACCAACCCATCACCATCTTCCTTACCTAATTAGTTACCTTCCCTCTCTCACTACCATCACCACCATGGCCGCCACCACCACAACCATGACACCATAATACACGATCTTCCTTTGTGTTGTTACTTCTTTTGTTTTATAAAAAAAATGTGGTTGTCCAATAATTTAATAAGCCAAACACTACAAAATAAAATCACTATATTACTATTACTTTACTAAATATAACATTTTCTGTAGATTCTTAGCTACAGTGTGATGATTGGACAACATTGGAATATTAATTACAATCATGCCACAAGACTTTCTTTGGCAAGACCCCCACCAACACCAAGCCGATTTGACACCAAAGTGGTCATTGGTTCCTCAAGGATTTTTCTATTTCCTTTTGTTTTTCTTTCAGTTACAGTTTGTCGTTTTTCTCCTCATTCAAAAAAAAATCTTTTTAACCTTCTCGATTTTCTAATACGTTGGTTTAAATGTGAGTCCGTCTACATTTTACGTCACGTGAATTACTAGGTGCTATAAATTCGTATGTTTCTTTCGCTTTTACCCGATTTTGGTCATTGTAGGCTTGCTTTTTAGCATCGTTCTACCCCGCACACGGCGTTAGTAGCACGGTTTTACGCCTCCGCCCCGCAACGCGGGGGGCTTAAAACTAGTTTCTTTATAAACAAACAACTTTCTGTTCGTGGCAAATTTATGAAAGAAAAACATTAGTACATTAAACAAAGTTAGAGTATTTATTACATAAAAACAGTACAAAAGACACTTAATGCATTAGTATTATTAGTACATTAAACAAAGTCATAGTGTTTATTACATAAAAAACAGTATAAAAGACACTTAATAACATTATTACACATATAGATTTTAGCAACTACTTTACATATGACAACAGAAAAATACAAAAGACTGAACAAAACCAGAAACAATCAGGAACTCATAAGTATGAAAATCATTAGTAATCTAATCACCACCTGGATTGATTTTATTCTTATTCTTAACATTTTTGGCCGCTCCCATAACGAACTTTGCTGTTTTCTTAGCAATCATGGTTGACACTTGCTTCCTAGGCACGGGGATCACCGATGCCCCTTTTTTCTTCGATGTCTCTCCTCTGGTCATATTCGCCTGGTAGTTCTGCTGCCGGTTATCACCCATTATAGTCGAGGCGTTGGAAATGTTTGTTTAGTCTCAAAGCTTGTTGTGTATTGATTGCAATGTTACTTATGATCTGATGATACAATTTCTTAAATAGAGGCCAAGGAGGAAAGCCATGCCTCATTACATTGTGTGTGCTGCATGCAAGAAAATGTGTTGGATATATAGGTTTAACTTCGATGTTATTTCTTGATGTGGGTGTGTGTTATTTTGAGGATACAATTACAAACACGGTATGTAATTCGGTATCAAATGTGCAGCATGTATACTTTTCATTTTGAGTTGAGTATATTTAAATATTTTCTTAATGAATAAATTTATACTTTTCAATTTGAGTTGAGCATATTTAAATATTTTCTTAATGAATAAATTTATATTGTTTTTTACTCTTTTTCATTAACTAGTTTTATGTCTCGCCCGTGTTGCGGGGCGCTAAGCCGAATATTTCTTACTTTCATAACATGTACGTCTGTGTTTCGGTTACTTGTACATAGTGCTCATAACACGATCTTAATATAAATTATATCGAGTCAACCAATTAAAACAGAACACTATCATAGTTTTGCTAAATAAAAAAACTAAAACGATGGCAAGACTGCAATTTTGAACTAGCGGCAAAGTTGTCATTTGTCATAACCAATGAGCGAGTGTCATGAAGCCTCTTAGCACGAATAAAAATTACATCGAGTCAACCAATTAAAATAAAACACTATCATAGTTTTGCGGGAAAAAAAAACTAAAATGATGGCAAGCGTGTAATTTTTATTTGGGGCAAAATCGTAATTTGCCGGGGCTAATACTACGAAAATTAAAGCAGATGGACTAAACACACATTTACATAAAGTTAAGCAATAAACTTTGAAGTGTTTTTTTTTTTAATAAAAAGGTTTAAATAAAATACAAAATATTAAAAAAAATTATCTAATATGAAAACAAGGTTTATATAGTTATCTAATCAAGTACCATAACTCATTATCGTGTGTGTACAAGCAAAAAAATACCCTGCAACTTAGGAGTAACCTTCATGGTTATTTTGTGGCTCATAACTTTGAAACTTGCATCTTCTAAAATTCAAACGTACCCTTAATTATATATATGACTGTATCTTTTTCAATAAGCTACTTTTTAAATACATTACAAATTATAAATTTGCAATATTTTTGTGTATTTAAGAGTTGTACTAAATGTTTAGGCTACATTCATCGGTGACCAATTGGTGGGTTGGTTGCCCAAAAAGTAAAAAATAAAATAAAAAATGCATTTAATTTTCACTATCAATTATTTAAGAATAAACTGCAATTTTACCCTCAAAGGTTTGGGGTCATTGGCATGTCTACCCCCTAAGGAAATAATTGCAATTTTACCCCCCGCTGTTTGGGGTTATGTCGCAACTTTACCCCCTGACCATTTCAACGTTAATGTTACCGTTAGTCTGTATGGAAATGTCGAAAGTACCCTTCATCTTCTCCATTAAATGCTTGAACCCTGCCCTAAACGCAATTCTTCTTCAATCGACCCCCAATTCAAGCTTGAATCCCTCAATTCACTGCCCTGAACATGTCTTCATCTTCGTCCTCTGTGCTTCGATTCAAGGGCAAAACTCAAGATTCAGACATCATATGTCCTTGTGGTGCAAAAACAGTGGTGAAACAATCAGAATCGACAGCTAATCCTGGTCGATTGTATCTTCGATGTGTAAGTTTCTTATATTTTATGCTTATTGAAACTCAACTTTGTTTGAAACTCTTGCTTATGATGTCCGATAATAGGTTGGAGGATGTGGATTCCTCAGATGGGCTGACAAAGGTGAAGAACAGGGATGTCCGGTTTGTCGAGAGGTAATGCCTGGTTTAATTCAAAGCATTAAAGATAAGGATGAGTTAGCTAAGTGCAAAGAACAGTTGGCTCGGTACAAGAATGGAGATGTGTTCAAACTGAAGATGTACTTTGTGATTACTTGGGTCTTGATTGTTCTACTTTTTTTGGTTAAGTAGTTTAATGTGGAGAAATTGGATTTGTTTGTGTATTTTGACTGCTTGTAATTATATTTTTTTTATGCAATGGTCCTTTTCAAGTTCTTATATGTTTATTTTGGTAGCCTGCTTGTAATTCTGTAGGTATGGCTGACAAAGAGAATGATAAAGTTGAGAATGAGAAAGATGTTGGTAAGGATGAAGACGTCGTTGCAGCCGAAGAACCAGACAGTTATGTCTACTTTGAGGATCAACAGTCTGAGATACTCAGACCTTACATGGAGCAAGAAACTGATTATGAAAAGATATTCGGAGATCCGACAAAGGATTATGACCCTGAAGTGCTGGAACATGCATGGGATTACACATATTGGGATGAAGAGGATGATTGGTACTTTGACCCATATGAAGGGGAGCATGGTTCTGATTCGGATTGGTCTTGTTTGGATGATTGTCACTGGAAATAGGCTAGATTTGTTTGGTTGTAAGTTTGTATTTTGGACCTCTTATTTGTACTAAATGTTGCAACGTAATCGAATCACTTTCCGCCAAAATTCTGTTTGAACACATTATTTGTACTAAAACAGCCATATACAAACCAAACATAAAGATTGTAAACCAAAGCAGCCATGACAGTTGTAAACCAAACATAAAGCAGCCATGACAACAAACCAAACCAAACAATGTCTTGTACTAAAGCAGCCATATTGTCTTGAACAAACAGTGTAAACCAAAATACTAAAGCAGCCATATTGTCTTGAACAAACAGTTGTAAACCAAAATACAAAATTGACAAACCAAACATAAAGGTACAAACCAAACATTGTCTTGAACAAAGTTGACAAACCTAACATTGTCTTGAACAAACAAACAAATAAACATAGTCTAAAGTTACAAACCAAACATTGTCTTAAACGAACTTGACAAACAAACAAACATAGTCTAAACTTACAAACCATCCATCACTCATCAAGATTGTAAACTGGTGCACCTTGAGTGGCAGTGTGTGATTCCTGTGAAGCAGTGGATTGTTCACCCCCTTGTCCTTTGCAGCTCCTGACATTGTGACCCATGTTCCCACATTTACCGCACTTGATGCTAGTTCCCTTTCTGGTCATTTTACCTCCTTTGTCGAACTCCTACTCAAGCTCTTTTTCACCAAATGCCTTCTTTCTTTTCTTCTTTGGCCTTCCAACTTGTGTACGATGCTTTGGTGGGATGAGTGTTGTTGGACACTCTGAAGGAGTCCACATCTCCGGCCCGTTGATTGGCTCTATCACATTGTCATAGACTTTCTTCCATGTTGACAGCCAATACACTTCATCCACCCACTCTTCTGGTATGCCAGCATCAATGCTATTCCTTGACATATCCCATATGGCTGCAACTGCATGTTTTCAAGGCATCCCTGTTAAATCCCACTTCCTGCATGCACAAGTTTTATGTTTAACATTCACAACACACTGTGATCTCGGACATGTTACTTGATACTTGTCTGAATCAACCATTAAAACAGACATTTCAGCAGCCTGTTTCTTGATCTCATCGAAGACCTCAGTGGCATGAGGTTTCAGTGGCCCCATACACTTTGCTTGTAATTTCTTGACATTCACTGTCCTCTTGGTCATGTACTCCCGAATGAATTCTAGGCATGTGATAATCGGCTTGTCCCTTACTCCTACGATTTGTCTGTTAAAAACCTCACATATGTTGTTCAGCAACATATCACATTTAGCTCTTCCAGAAAAATATGCTCTTGACCAAGCGGTGTATGGGATCTCATTCAGCCAGTCATACATAGCTCGTTCTGTTGTCTTAATTTCTTCCATAGTTTTGTTAAATTATGGAATAGATGTCTTCCTTCTGGCTGACCAAAGCAAATTCTTGTAAAGATCTCCACGCCACTTGGATTTCATGTTCTCATGGATGTGCCTCAAACAAAATATGTGCTCACTATTAGGAAAACCAGCTAGCATAGCAGGAATCAGATCCTATGATACAAAATGCAATTAATCACAATATTTTGCTACCAAAGTTTTTTGCAATGTATTAATTAACACTTAAGAACTTATTACCTTTTGTCTGTCAGTGATGAAGCTGAAACAAGAGTCAGCCGTACACCCTAGGTCATCTCTCAAAAGTTGCAAAAACCATTTCCAGGTTTGTGTTGTTTCTGACTCAACAAGGGCATAACAAACTGGATATATGCTATTGTTCCCATCAATACCAACAACACTCAAGATCTGTCCAGGAAATGGACCTTTCATGAAACAACCATCCACACCCAGCAATGGTCTTCCAATCATCTTAAATCCTCTCATCATAAAGGCAAAACAAAAATAAACCCTTCGAAACTGCCTTGTAGGACTAGCTGAGTTCCCACATGGCTCCACATCAATTTTAATTGTACTACCTGGGTTGGCTTTTAGAAGTTCATCATAGTATGACCTTAGCAGACCATAATGTTCTTGGTAATCACCATAGATCTTCGTAGTTGCTATCCTCTTGGCTCTGAAGACCTTATGTAGTGATATTTCTAGTTGATGCTTTCGAAGCAGTTGACTTTGGATTGCTTGAATTGGCATGTCTGGATTACTTTCAATCATAGGTTGGATCTCTCTGGCAATCGAACTCATTGTGTACAAAGAAACGGCCCTTGTTGTCAAACAATTGTGTTGATTATGAATGGTCTTCACACACCATGTCACACCCCGATATTTCCACGTATTACCGGTGGGCCCGGTGGGGAGTATCGTGGCGTAGTTGATATCATCATAGTCAAACAACACAATATTTAAATGCACAGCGGAAGCAAAAGATAGATTTATTTCAACCAAATAAATTGTAATATAAAGTATGTCACACCCCCAAATCCCACCTAGGGTATGTCCCTATTAGGTGTGCGACGTTCCAATAACGAGCCACTAATCATACCGAACGCATTCAAATATTAAAAATAAAACCCTTGATTATAAATAAAAGACCGTCGGCAAATTTAAATGAAAACCAAAGTATTCAGCGGAAGCAAAGTTAAACAGTTTTGAAACCAAAGTAATGTATCAAGAAATCAATAAGATAAATCCATCCAGCAAAACCATGACCACTCCTGCTACTCCAGACAGCAAGTCCCAATGCGAAACAGCTAACGACCTACAAGCATGCAAACAAGTGTGTCAAACGACGCTGGTGAGTTCAAAGTTTTGTTACCGAGTTTAGTTACCAGTCACATGTATAAAACAGTTTAACAAGTTGATTTGATGTTTCGTTGTTTTGATGTTGTTATTACTCGATTACCGAATAGCTACAAGATATGTGATTGCCCAACCCCAATGTCTCTATCAAAACATTGGTCATGCTTTAAGGAAATTAGTTCACGACCGTCCTCCCCGGTACGGTGTGAGGGTGCCAAACCTAATAGCGCTATCAACTAATAACCTCGTTGCCTCCTCGGCAACTGTCGGTAGATGTAAGGGGTCTTACGAGATAGATACTGAGTACAATAACAAACATCCCAATAAACACGCGTTCCTCCCCGGAACGTTACCCGATATCCCTCCCCGGGAATCATGCTTGAGAAAAGCAGTGAACTCACCTTTGGTTGCTCGGTAAGACCTAGTTACTTGTTTTACAGTTGATCAATCAAATCCTATCGTGGTTACCAGAGACAGTCAGTTACACGAATTCACAATTCACGTATCTAGTTACATGTACTACTCAAGAAATAAACAAGTAAACATATAACATCACATATGTCATAACAAGCATCCGGGTCATAGTATATTTGCGATACAAGTTCACGTCACCCCAAAGCACATGTTAAACGGTTCACTTTACCTTTAAGTAACCATGTAAGTCATGACAAGAAGAAAACATGCATATGACGAGTCGATTGCTATCATGAAATCATCTAATAAGTTTGCGAGTACACATTAAAATCCGTTTAACATAACTTGGCATGTCATAAGGTTATTCATGTTTATGATTACACTACTATTTGGGTTGCCTTATGCACCACCGACCCCTCTACTTACTAGAATACTTAAACCGGATCGGCCGACATCAAATACACGGCCCACTGCATTACTAATCCAAATCGATTTAACCAGTTCATACCAACCACTAAATCCCATCGGCCCAATTCTCATTTAACCTGTGCAGCCCATTAGTAAGATTCAACATATTACATTACTGGATTACATCAATTTAATTTAACAAACTAGGGTCAATCTATGACACTTATTCATCCGTTAAGCACGTATATCATATATTCAATTATCACAACAATTTCACTTTGTTTTGAACCCACTTTATTATAAGTTGCCATACAATACTAGCAACGACTAAGCAGATGTAATTAACAACAATGGATCATCATCTTCCCATGAGTTGTCCCTTTTTGACCGACATATGCACATAAGGTGGCGGCTGGATTAGTGGAGATGACTTTGGGTTTTGATAATAAATCAAATTATCACAATTATCCAATTAACATGAGCCCTATCGTTCAAATCCAATGCTTCACATAAACATAAAAATCTCTATCATGTGGTCTTTAATCTAGATGACATCCTAACAACCAATTGCACTAGACCCGAGAATATGCACATGCACCCTAAATACTAATTGTTCCACCCATGTGACTTTGATGCATGCTTAGGTCATGGGTGAGTCCCAAGTCTTCCCACCCACGTGAACAATCAATCAATAAATCCAATTCATTAATTATGGCAATTCATCCATACACACAACATCAAGGACAAACATAAACAACCATTATAAACATGTATCAGTACACCAAGCATGCATGACACAAGAACTTGATTCAAGACATAAGGATATTACACTAACCGATTGCTAGGAGGTTACTGCTGCGAAGGGGGTGGGGTCTCCACTGAACTCGTGCGATCAAGAGGAAACTTTAGGGTTTTGACTTGTGTTCTAAGTTTTGTTTATTCAATACCCATGTTACGTATATATGTGAAGGTTAGGGCGGTTTGTTTGAATAGCCGAACTGGGCCTAAGCCCACACACAAAAGGATAACACAATTAGAATATTAGATAAAGGTTTTGAGCTCTAATCTAATTAGGAGAAGTGGTAGGTTACATGTGCGCATAAGGACTTAGTAACCGGCCCAAATCATGAATATGTAGTAATCTAATATTAACTAGTTCCATTCTAGCACAACGCGTTCAACACAAGTAAAGGAATAATAACGGAAGGTTTGGATCACAAGACTTCACGACACTGACCTCGAATGCGCGGGTTGTCACATCATCCCCAACTTGAAAGAAATTTCGTCCCGAAATTTGATAAGTAGGCGCAGAGGAGTGAAGTGAGAAATCAGGATTGTTGCGGATTTTGCTCAGGTGTCACATCATCCCCAACTTGAAGGGGAATCTCGTCCCGAGATTCACCAGCTTTACTAGATTCTGGTTTGTCTTTAGGAAAAAGGTGAGGATACTTGAGCTTCATTTGATCTTCTCGCTCCCATGTGAACTCCGGTCCCCGCCGCGAGTTCCAACGAACTCGAACAATCGGAATACGACTATGCTTGCGTACTTTGACCTCCCTATCCATGATCTCAATAGGTTCTTCGACAAACTGCAACTTGTCGTTGATCCTCAACTCTTGATATGGTACCACTAGCGGGTCGTCTGCAAAGCACTTCTTCAACTGCGAAACGTGGAAGACATCGTGAACATTACCCAGCTCATGTCACACCCCGATTTCCACGTGTCACCGGTGGGCCCGGTGGGGGAGTATCGTGACGTGGTTGGCAACGTAATAGTCAAACAACACAATATAATAATGCATAGCGGAAGCAATTTAAAAGATATAATACAACCGAATTAATATTGTAATATCAATTGTCACAATATTCGGAAGTTTATCCACAGAAGGATCGAACATAAAATGGAACAATAGTTCATCAGACTTCAGGCATCTTAAGCTTGCGAGACTCTTTATTGATGCTAAGGAGACAATCCAGCCAATTACGTTTAGTACCTGCATTTAGTCTTTTTGGGAAAATACGTCAGTTTACACTGGTAAATACAATCGACTGACTCATTTTGGAAAATGATTTAAAAATTGGTTTGGATGCACATGGCATAAATGTTTTATAATTTGATTAAAATGCACAGAGGCAAGATTAATCTTTTTAACTTGGGAGAATTATTTAATATTATAATCTTGTGAACGAATTACATGTTACTTATGCGTTCAGTAGCCCGGATCTAGTCCGGGTTAAAGATCAATAGACACACCACGTTATTGAGTTATACACTGACAGGTGTACGCCTACACCCCGTGCTCAGGTCGTGGCCAATCTCGTAAGATGATGCCAAGGATATCCGGGACATGGTCATTAACCCCCCAAAGGCTGTAAAGTAAACAAGACTATTTAAACGAGCCGATCATATTATTCAACTACCCACTTAATGTGGAGATTTGATGCCCGATCAAGCGGTATGCTATATACCGTAACCCAAGCCCGTATAGGGAAAATAAGTTAAAAGTATTTACCTGATGCAAAGTATAAATCACAATAAGCAAAATGCACGTAGCTTTTACTGGTTCTCCTAATCTGGAACGAAGATTTAATATAACCTATTAGAATACTAACGGGTCTTTTATTAAGCTTAAGCTTAGACTGGCTAGTTTCAAAGATACGGTTCGTACGCACGATTAAGCGAAGACCGGATAGAATGTGATTTAGACCCGACAAGTTCAGAGACTTGTTTAATATGGGTCCTTCATGCACATTCTGGATTTTGAGATTAAACCGATAAGGTTTGACCCGTTTCGGCTAATTTATGTAAACTTGTTACATAAACCGAACCGTACGCGAGATAAGCGTAACGGGTATCCGTAAGAGCCATATACAGATTTCCTAAGTTAATATGCTTCAAATATGTTGTGACATCAGTAGGATGTCTTTCATTATGCCCGAAATGAAATTAAACACAAACTATGCCCCGTAGGGGTAGTTTGGTCATTTTTAAAGGTTGTAAAAGAGTTTAGATGTTTAACTGAGTTACAGGTCTGACATAAACAGCAAACATACTCAATTTGATATGTTATATCAGTAGGCTAAAGCATATATGTGAAATTTATCATTTTTAACCAAACTATGCCCCGTAGGGGTATTTTGGTAATTTCACATAAGCCGAAAAGCTCAAATCTGAGGTCTGAGTTTATCAACCTTTGCTTACTATTAAAATATCATAATTTGTCTCATATATCAGTAGGTATCAACCCGGGTATGTCTAATATAATTTTAATACATACTATGCGTTAAAAACGCTAAATAAGGCGATTAAAGGCCATTTCCGGGTTTGATACTTAAATCTGATATTTTTATATTTCCAGAAGGCTTAAAATAATTTATTTATCATATGTGATCAGTAGCAAAAGGTTTTGAGTCGTTTAGATAAGTAAAACTCATTTTATGGCCCGTAAGGGCAAAACCGACAATTACCGGATTAAGCCTACGACTACTAGTTATGCTCAGCCTAAAATTAATTAAAAATCTTTAAAAATCCCAAAATAATATATTATATCAGTGGGTATTTAGTTTGATACCAAAAAGTAGGCTTAACTAGGCTATACGCTAATTACGCTGTTTTATTAACATAAAGCTTTAATTTTGCGATATTGAGCATAACTCTTAATCTATAAGTCAAACTGATGTCAAACTTTGCATACAAGTTTATATATCAGTAACTAAGGTTTCTACACTTTTACATTTTCATAAATCATGTTTTAAGGTAATAAGGGCATAACGGTCAACATATGAGCAATTAACGGAAATATGCATATTAATTGGATAACTAGTGAACCAAGGTGTAAAATCACAGAGGGTTGTTCTATCATGTATCCTAATCCAATTTAAGCTCTGAGGCATTTCTAAAACATACCTAAACGGGTCAGAACTGAAAGTCAAAGTGAAAGTCAAACTATGTGACTTTCGGTTCCGAACCGGGTCTAAACAGGAAATAGTCGGGTTGAACATGTTCGGACATGTTCTTACACTTATTACTAAGTTATAACAATGATAAAACAGGTTATATATGTTCTAGATAGCTAATTATGCATAAATGACATTTTAAGCATCCTGTTGACTTTTTACTTAAAAGTTTGACCCAACTTTTGACCTGGTTAGAGTGGTGATCAGGGGAAACCCTTTTGAGGTTTTATTACCCACATAAATACCAACTCATAACTACTTTTAATTCGAGATATACCTGAGCCATTATTGACTAATCTCGAAGTCAAACCGTAATTACGACGGTTTGACTTTTAGCTAATTAACCAAGCTAAACTCAACTAAATAAGAACTAGCAGACTTACAAGAGTCCTATGCACGAGATAAGATCACTTGGACCTGCTTGAGAGCTCCAGGAATGATCAGATTTCAAGGAAATTGGTGTGAGGAACTTGTGTGCACTACATGGCCTTTTATAATGGATTTAAGCACCACAATATGTTGACACATAGCTCTATGATCAACCACAACCATCCAACACATGTCCCTAGTACTCTAGTAGAGTTAGGGGCCGCCCATGTTGCATTAAAGTCGTTAAAAGATCGAATTTCCGCGTTTAAAGGCGCCTGCCCCCGTTTTCTGTATCTGGGCTCCGGACGCGGCCCGCGTCCCGTTTAAGCAAACCTCAAGCGGGCCGCTTGAGACTTAAAATCTGATTTTTAAATTTTATTTGTTTTCCAACTTTACCTTTGGCTTCACTAAGGGGCAACTAGGGTTATTTCTTGCATTTTGACCCCCTTATATTTACCCACTAGGGCTTTAGGACTTATACCCACTTTGCCAAGTCCCTGGACACTTCCGGTTAACCCGAAAAGCCTTAACTTTCAACGTTAACACTTTAACCCCTCGCACACGAATTTGATCATAACTTTCTCATACGATAACGAAACTTTATGAAATTTTAATCGTGCATTCTAGTGAGCATAATTTATATTTACAAAGCTTCGGGTTTGTCAAAAGATCACTCAGAGGTATATCTTTAACATGTTGACACATTTGACCCCTGTAGTTTGTAATCTCTCACTTTTTGCTTCGTATGATCCATGATTTATTCGTTTGATGTTATAAACATCGTGTAGGGTTATTATGAAGTATATTTATTCACTGTTGACATTTAGAGCCCGTATAATCACGTACTTTCCATGTTTGTCAACTTTAGTCCTTTTATAACATTCTTTCACACGTTCAAACTTTATGACACGTGTCAACACATTATAGGACGTGAATTTTCGAGGTGTTACATCCTCACTCCCTTAAAATAAATCTCGACCCGAGATTTACTGAAATAAGTAAGGGTACTTTTCTTTCATCGTGGATTCAATCTCTCACGTGAATTCGGGGCCTCTACGGGCATCCCATTTGACCTTTACAATAGGTACGTGCTTCCTTCGAAGCTTCTTCACCTGTCGATCTTCAATCGACAAAGGTTTTTCAACAAATTTTAAGCTCTCGTCTATATCTGTACGGGGTATTACCAGTGATTCGTCAGCGAAACACTTCTTCAGATTGCAGATGTGGAACACATTGTGAATTCCACTGAGCTTTTCCGGTAAGTTTAACTTATAGGCAACTGACCCGATACATTCGATAACCTCGAAAGGTCCTATGTATCTCGGACTTAGCTTGCCTTTCTTACCAAATCACATCACTCCCTTCCAGGTGACACTTTAAGTAGGACTTTGTCACCTACTTCGAAGTGAAAATCCTTACGCTTAGGATCAGCGTAACTTTTCTGCCTATCCCGGGCAGCTTTGAGACGGTCACGAATCTGGACAATTTTGTCCGTCGTTTCGAACACGATCTCTGGTCCTGATAACTGGACATCTCCAACTTCCGCCCAACAAATAGGCGATCTACCCTTTCTACCGTATAATGCCTCAAAAGGCGCAGCCTTAATGCTGGTATGGTAGCTATTGTTGTAGGAGAATTCGATTAATGGTAGGTTCTTATCCCAACTACCACCCGAATCGATCGCACATGCACGTAGCATGTCTTCCAACGTTTGAATAGTACGCTCACTCTGACCGTCAGTCTGAGGATGATATGCCGTACTAAAATTTAAACGTGTGCCCAAAGATTGTTGGAAGCTTTTCCAAAAGTGTGACGTGTATCTAGTATCTCTATCAGAGATAATAGCTACAGGTATGCCATGTAAGGCTACAATCTTATCCACGTATAACTGGGCTAACATGTCGGAGCTATAGGTCTCCTTGATGGGTAAGAAATGAGCTGACTTAGTCAGTCCATTAACTATAACCCATATTGTATCATTTCCTTTCCTTGTCTTGGGTAACTTGGTAATAAAATCCATAGTTACCATTTCCCACTTCCACGTAGGAAGTTCAGGCTGTTGTAGCAAACCTGATGGTTTCTGATGCTCGGCTTTGACTTGCGCACATGTCAAGTATTTAGCTACATAGGTGGCCACAGACTTCTTCAAGCCTATCCACCAATAGTTTGCTCTTAGATCCTGGGTAGCTGATGGCAATTAGTTGCCTATTTAGGGTTGCGGCATGTATGCATAAGCAATATGAACCGTCTTTCTTATTTAACAACATCAAACCCTCAGAATATTGAGTCAGGCTATATGAGCCTATGTCTTAAAACCTACTTAATCAAGGTTTCGATTATTCCATAATCAATATGGAGTTTTCACAATACTCCAGCCCACAGCGGGATACAATCTTAATTCTTCCTGCCTTCCCGGAGGTAAGCAGGGAAAACTTATGAGAAGATAATCAAGGTTGCAAGGAGGCTACAGAGATTTTCCATATCTCAGGCTCCAGTTCATCCATCATTACTCGTGTCAATTAAGTGACACCTTTATGTTATAAGTCCATGAATTCCTTAATCGGGAACATTTACTTGGACAATTTTATTCTGGATATCTTCTTTGAATACTACTAGTCGACTTTAGTACAATATGACCATTGGGATATCTCAGGGGTTCCATGTATTAAACCTCCATACTGATCAGGCATGGAAATAATCCATGGGACACACTAGGATACTCCAATCCTCATATGGCACCTTTATCAAACATAGTTTGGCATTCGCAGGCGATAGAAAAACAATGAGAAAAATAATTAAAATAACATATGTTGTCGTACTCTATGCAAAGAAAGAGTACTCTTAGATTTTTCGGAAGGATTCCTTGCCGATCTATAAGAATCGGCTACTATGGTTTCCTTGGTAGTTATACCTTGTGGATGATAATAAAAATTTTGCTAAGTTTATGGTTCATGAAGATTTATTATTGCCTGTATTAAAAACAGGACATTTAGCAGAAATTATCATTGATAAATGATAAGGAAGTTTATTGTGCAAGTGCTTATATTTAATCAATAATGGAAGTTTCACAAACTAGGCACCTAGCTCAGTTGGCTAGGCGCGCGAAAGGGTGCGGCCTAGACCCAGGTTCGATTCCGGGGACGGCCAATTGCACCATTTTTTTATGTTTAATTTTAATTAATCGTACGGATACGTGTAATTATGAGAGTTGTCTCATAAGGAGTCTTGATAATTAATTGCTTCTTATCACCCACGATATGGGCTTGATTTTTCGAGGCAACCAATCTATTTTTATCACTATATTGAGTCCTTATATTTTAACGGAACTAGGACATCGGAAAAAATTCCTAATGGATATTAAAACATCCATCTTATAATGCTGAAGCAGTCTCAGAGGTATACAGGCTTCTTACTGAACTTTCGTTGCTTTTTATTAAGCCTGTACTCGCTCTCTTTCTCCGATTTCTGGGAGTTATCCTCCTTCTTTGGTTCATCCTTCATATTTGAAGTGTGAACATAGCTCTCCTCATGAGCAATTTAACATGGTTTTGAATGAGATTTAGAGCGAGAAGTATTCAGCTCTTTGTATTGTCTCATGACCTTTTCAACTGTTGCGTCAACCACAGCCTGGAGATTAACTCCATTAATATTGAGGTTTACATTTGTAGTTTTATTAACTTTCGTCGCATTAATAGTATTGCGATTGTCGTCTACCTCATCCAAGTTTTCCATACTCGAAACTTGGTACTAATCACCAAGATTAACAATTATTAGTCATCATCCCGACGACCTGACTTAGATTAGCCACGGCATTCATGAACCGTATGGGCTATTCTGTTCTGAACATTCTTAATGAATGCTATTTGAATGTCTATCTATTACATTTAGCTTAGGTCACAAAAGGACTAACAATGGAATTTAAGGTTTGGAGCGAGTCCAATACCTGCTTGACAGGGGATCTTAATGCCACAATTGTCCTTGTCACAAGGACGATTATAAATAGCTCTAAGGCTAGTCTTACAAGACTTTTTATTATATATACATGTATGGCATAGAAGCCTGTCTCGATGGACGTAGAAAGATATGGCATAAAGCCCAGTCATGAAGGACATAAATGATTATACGGCACGAAGGCCTTGTCACAAAGGGCATTTAGATATGGCACAAACGGCCTTGTTATAAGGACATTCATCAAATCTGGTACAGAGGCATGTCACCAGGAATGTTAACATTTAATATGTTAGCTTGTCACGAATGACCAATTATAGCACATAGGCTTGTCAGGAATGACTTTAAAACATAACTCGATGGTCTATTTTCAAGGACCTTAATTTATTAGCCGCAATCTTATTAGATTAGGGCTTCCAGGTTTGAACGTGGTTCTTCACTTTTAGACTGGGAGTCATAGACCACAACCGTCATCGTCTTAGGAGACGATTTATTTGGCAGAAAAGAAGCCAATCAACATCACTAATGGATGTTTATATATAACCATCGTATCTAATGATATTAGTCATGATCACATCGATCATATTGACTATTTGGTTTGGGTATAATCACACCATTCTGAACAGGGGATCATAAAGATTACTACTATCTTTGTCTTACCGACACTAGAATAGGGTATAGCCCGTAGGCATTTCATCTCGAGGGATGTTAATATTATGATCATCATACTGATGATACTAGTCAGGATCGCAACGAGTATAGACTATGGGATTTGAGTATAGCTCACCCCCCTTGGCAAAGAATCACAAAAGATTACAATTGCCTCATCTCAATTGGACAACATAATATAGCCCTTAGGCAAAAACATCATTAAGGATGTTGAAAAATGCTTTAATCATCGTATTGATTATTTTTGTCATGCCCGCATTGATCATATAGACTATTAGGTTTGAGCATAGCTCACTACCTTGGACTGGGAATCGTAAAGATCACAATGTCTTTGTCACGCATGGACAATATAATATGGCCCATAGGCGAAACATCACTAATGGAGATTTATAATAGGTTCATCCTATTAGAAGATATAAGTCTTGATTGCATTAATCATATTGACTATTTTGGCTTGAGCATAGCTCACCACCTCAGACAAGGAATCATAAAGATAACAATGTCAATGTCTCAAATGGACAATATATTATAGCCCGTAGGCAAAACATCACTAAAGGATGTTAAATAATATTATCATCGTATTAGATGATATTAGTCATGATCGCATTGATCATATAGACTATTATGTTTGGACATAGTCCAATATTTTAGACAGGAGGTCAAAGACCATCACTGTCGTTGTCTTATCGGACAACAAGTTTAGCCCGTAGGCACTTCATCACTAACGGATGTTCATAATATGATCATCTTATAGGATGATATAGGCCACGATTCCTAATTCGCTAGGCTAGATATGGGAATTGGAAGAGTCCAATATAAGGATGACTGTTGTGATTTTCTCGAGTCACATTTGTCGAGGGTGCTAACACGTTCTTAGATGTTAACAAGGATCTGATCCCTTGAGTAGGTTTCACCATCTTGGCCGCGTAGGCTAGGTTTCACCTTTAAGATTTCCTGTTAAAATGCATACTGATAGAGAAGGAAGGATGTTTATTTTATTCAGGATTTTTATCATAAATCCTTATTCATAAGTTAATAATAATAGCACAAATGGCCTAGTCGCGTAGACAAGTTAAATTTATAAGTCATGATTTCAGATAATCGCGACATGAAGGTTTGAATCAAAGTTCATTACCTTTTCCTGACAGGGAGCTGTAGGCTGCCACTGTCCTCAGTCTCAGAGGACATTAACTATAGCCCGTAGGCACTTCACTTATAAGGGAAGTTTATTACTGAATTGCCCCTTAGGGAAATTCATTAACCATGGTAAACAGAGACTATATTTGGTTAATTTATTAATCATATATTTATTTAGGATTTCTATTATAATTTATCATAATTATAAAACATTAATAGTTTTATTAGTGGCACCCAATGGCCTGGTCACATGGACATTTATAAATTATAAGCTTATGATTTCAGAGAATCAAAGCATGACAGTATCTTGGCACAATAGGCCTAGTCACAAGGACAATTATAAATTATATGCTAGGATTTCAGAGAATCAAAGCATTTGAGGTTTGAACCTAGTTCATTACCTTTATCTGACAGGGAGTCATCGCTACCACTGTCTTTTGGCTCATATGGAAATGAGCAGGGCCCGTAGGCATTATGTTACCACGTATGGTTAAAATATGATCATCTTAATTAATGATGTAAACCCAGGATTCAGAGATCATTAAACTGGGTTTGGAATCTTTTGAAGAATCCTTTATAAAATGAAGTGTGTGATTTTAATGAATCACATCTTCCAGGAGTGTTAACATGTTTTAAGATGTTAACAGGGATTTGAATCTTTTAAACAGGTCTTACCATCTTGGCCTGGTCTTATAATTGACCCGAAGGCTAGGTTTCACACTTAAGATTCTTAATTTATAATTAACGCAGAACAATTTCAAATTGAGGTGTTCATATGGATCTAAATCTAATTATGGAACTACCATCTTGGCCCGGTCTTAAAATGACATGTGGCTAGGTCTTGTCCTTTTTAGACTTTGTCATTTTATTATAATGGTAGACCTTATAAAAGAAATGTTATTTTACATTTATTTAATATTTCTTGTTTAGGATGAAAGTTTAAACTTAATCATTCCATTATATAAAAATAAAAGTATAAAGTTGCCCTAAGCGGGACTTGAAAGAAATAATGTGGTCCTAGAAGAGACTAAAAGATAAATATGTCCTTATAAGGACTATTGAGGAAACGATTTTTCAGCAAAGGAGTTTCTTCTTCATTCAATTCCTGAATGCTCCCTCCTTGGTTGCACGTCTCATCTTGGTCGCTGTACGAAGCTCAGCATTTCAAGGCTCCGGGTGTGGAGAGTCCCTAGTTCAGCTTCCTCGCTTGGCGACGTATCCAATAATAATAAAATTGGAAGAAAAAAAATTTCCATATTAGGATTAAGATTATTCCTATGTTAAGTCTAGACTCAGAAGTTTAGATTGTGCAATTGTGTAACTGAGATTAAACACAAAAGGCTAGTGTTTAATTCACTCAGTGTTGGCTCTGATACCAACCTGTCACACCCCGATTTCCACGTGTCACCGGTGGGCCCGGTGGGGGAGTATCGTGACGTGGTTGGCAACGTAATAGTCAAACAACACAATATAATAATGCACAGCGGAAGCAATTTAAAAGATATAATACAACCGAATTAATATTGTAATATCAATTGTCACAATATTCGGAAGTTTATCCACAGAAGGATCGAATATAAAATGGAACAATAGTTCAACAGACTTCAGGCATCTTAAGCTTGCGAGACTTTTTATTGATGCTAAGGAGACAATCCAGCCAATTACGTTTAGTACCTGCATTTAGTCTTTTTGGGAAAATACGTCAGTTTACACTGGTAAATACAATCGACTGACTCATTTTGGAAAATGATTTAAAAATTGGTTTGGATGCACATGGCATAAATGTTTTATAATTTGATTAAAATGCACAGAGGCAAGATTAATCTTTTTAACTTGGGAGAATTATTTAATATTATAATCTTGTGAACGAATTACATGTTACTTATGCGTTCAGTAGCCCGGATCTAGTCCGGGTTAAAGATCAATAGACACACCATGTTATTGAGTTATACACTGACAGGTGTACGCCTACACCCCGTGCGCCTACACCCCGTGCTCAGGTCATGGCCAATCTCGTAAGATGATGCCAAGGATATCCGGGACATGGTCATTAACCCCCCAAAGGCTGTAAAGTAAACAAGACTATTTAAACGAGCCGATCAAATTATTCAACTACCCACTTAATGTGGAGATTTGATGCCCGATCAAGCGGTATGCTATATACCGTAACCCAAGCCCGTATAGGGAAAATAAGTTAAAAGTATTTACCTGATGCAAAGTATAAATCACAATAAGCAAAATGCACGTAGCTTTTACTGGTTCTCCTAATCTGGAACGAAGATTTAATATAACCTATTAGAATACTAACGGGTCTTTTATTAAGCTTAAGCTTAGACCGGCTAGTTTCAAAGATACGGTTCGTACGCACGATTAAGCGAAGACCGGATAGAATGTGATTTAGACCCGACAAGTTCAGAGACTTGTTTAATATGGGTCCTTCATGCACATTCTGGATTTGGAGATTAAACCGATAAGGTTTGACCCGTTTCGGCTAATTTATGTAAACTTGTTACATAAACCGAACCGTACGCGAGATAAGCGTAACAGGTATCCGTAAGAGCCATATACAGATTTCCTAAGTTAATATGCTTCAAATATGTTGTGACATCAGTAGGATGTCTTTCATTATGCCCGAAATGAAATTAAACACAAACTATGCCCCGTAGGGGTAGTTTGGTCATTTTTAAAGGTTGTAAAAGAGTTTAGATGTTTAACTGAGTTACAGGTCTGACATAAACAGCAAACATACTCAATTTGATATGTTATATCAGTAGGCTAAAGCATATATGTGAAATTTATCATTTTTAACCAAACTATGCCCCGTAGGGGTATTTTGGTAATTTCACATAAGCCGAAAAGCTCAAATCTGAGGTCTGAGTTTATCAACCTTTGCTTACTGTTAAAATATCATAATTTGTCTCATATATCAGTAGGTATCAACCCGGGTATGTCTAATATAATTTTAATACATGCTATGCGTTAAAAACGCTAAATAAGGCGATTAAAGGCCATTTCCGGGTTTGATACTTAAATCTGATATTTTTATATTTCCAGAAGGCTTAAAATAATTTATTTATCATATGTGATCAGTAGCAAAAGGTTTTGAGTCGTTTAGATAAGTAAAACTCATTTTATGGCCCGTAAGGGCAAAACCGACAATTACCGGATTAAGCCTACGACTACTAGTTATGCTCAGCCTAAAATTAATTAAAAATCTTTAAAAATCCCAAAATAATATATTATATCAGTGGGTATTTAGTTTGATACCAAAAAGTAGGCTTAACTAGGCTATACGCTAATTACGCCGTTTTATTAACATAAAGTTTTAATTTTGCGATATTGAGCATAACTCTTAATCTATAAGTCAAAATGATGTCAAACTTTGCATACAAGTTTATATATCAGTAACTAAGGTTTCTACACTTTTACATTTTCATAAATCATGTTTTAAGGTAATAAGGGCATAACGGTCAACATATGAGCAATTAACGGAAATATGCATATTAATTGGATAACTAGTGAACCAAGGTGTAAAATCACAGAGGGTTGTTCTATCATGTATCCTAATCCAATTTAAGCTCTGAGGCATTTCTAAAACATACCTAAACGGGTCAGAACTGAAAGTCAAAGTGAAAGTCAAACTATGTGACTTTCGGTTCCGAACCGGGTCTAAACAGGAAATAGTCGGGTTGAACATGTTCGGACATGTTCTTACACTTATTACTAAGTTATAACAATGATCAAACAGGTTATATATGTTCTAGATAGCTAATTATGCATAAATGACATTTTAAGCATCCTGTTGACTTTTTACTTAAAAGTTTGACCCGACTTTTGACCTGGTTAGAGTGGTGATCAGGGGAAACCCTTTTGAGGTTTTATTACCCACATAAATACCAACTCATAACTACTTTTAATTCGAGATATAGCTGAGCCATTATTGACTAATCTCGAAGTCAAACCGTAATTACGACGGTTTGACTTTTAGCTAATTAACCAAGCTAAACTCAACTAAATAAGAACTAGCAGACTTACAAGAGTCCTATGCACGAGATAAGATCACTTGGACCTGCTTGAGAGCTCCAGGAATGATCAGATTTCAAGGAAATTGGTGTGAGGAACTTGTGTGCACTACATGGCCTTTAATAATGGATTTAAGCACCATAATATGTTGACACATAGCTCTATGATCAACCACAACCATCCAACACATGTCCCTAGTGCTCTAGTACAGTTAGGGGCCGCCCATGTTGCATTAAAGTCGTTAAAAGATCGAATTTCCGTGTTTAAAGGCGCCTGCCCCCGTTTTCTGTATCTGGGCTCCGGACGCGGCCCGCGTCCCGTTTAAGCAAACCTCAAGCGGGCCGCTTGAGACTTAAAATCTGATTTTTAAATTTTATTTGTTTTCCATCTTTACCTTTGGCTTCACTAAGGGGCAACTAGGGTTATTTCTTGCATTTTGACCCCCTTATATTTACCCACTAGGGCTTTAGGACTTATACCCACTTTGCCAAGTCCCTGGACACTTCCGGTTAACCCGAAAAGCCTTAACTTTCAACGTTAACACTTTAACCCCTCGCACACGAATTTGATCATAACTTTTTCATACGATAACGAAACTTTATGAAATTTTAATCGTGCATTCTAGTGAGCATAATTTATATTTACAAAGCTTCGGGTTTGTCAAAAGATCACTCAGAGGTATATCTTTAACATGTTGACACATTTGACCCCTGTAGTTTGTAATCTCTCACTTTTTGCTTCGTATGATCCATGATTTATTCATTTGATGTTATTAACATCGTGTAGGGTTATTATGAAGTATATTTATTCACTGTTGACATTTAGAGCCCGTATAATCACGTACTTTCCATGTTTGTCAACTTTAGTCCTTTTATAACATTCTTTCACACGTTCAAACTTTATGACACGTGTCAACACATTATAGGACGTGAATTTTCGAGGTGTTACAGCTCAGCAGGTAATTCTAGCTTGTAAGCCACTGTACCGATGTTCTACGGCCCAACGTATCGTGGATTAAGCTTGCCACGCTTTCCAAAACGTACAACACCTTTCCATGGTGAAACTTTCAACATGACGCGGTCACCCACTTCGAATTCTACCAGCTTGCTACATTTGTCGGCATAGGCTTTCTGACGATCACGAGCTGCAGCCATACGTTTCCTGGTCTGAACAATCATCTCCTAAGTCTCTAATACCAGCTCAGGACCTGAAATCTGACTGTCACCCACTTCAGCCCAACAGAGAGGTGAACGACATTTCCTCCCGTACAATGCTTCAAATGGAGCTGCCTTCATGCTAGTGTGATAACTGTTTTTGTAGGAGAACTCAACCAATGGCAAATGTTTCTCCCATCCTTTCCCAAAATCAATAACACACGCTCGCAACATGTCTTCTAGTGTCTGAATAGTGCGCTCACTCTGACCATCAGTCTGTGGGTGGTAAGCCATGCTCATATCAAGACGTGAGCCAAACGACTAATGCATAGCCTGCCATAACTCTGAAGTAAACCGAGGATCTCGATCGGAAATGATAGAAGTTGGCACCCCGTGCCTAGAAACCACTTCCTTAAGGTATACTGCTGCGAGCTAAGAATGCTTATCTGTCTCCTTGATTGCTAGGAAATGCGATGACTTCATGAGACGGTCGACAATCACCCAGGGGATATTGTTTCTGTTTCGAGTTGTAAGTAGACCAGTGCCAGATTCCACGGCAGTCTGTTCTCATTTCCATATGTGTGTTTCTGGTTGCTGATACTTTACCTTGACCTTCCGACTAGTCAAACGTCATTCACATACATTGCTGGGGGGGGGGGCTTCATGCCCGACCACCAGTACAAAATTTATGGATCCTAATATCTCCTATCGAAACCCAGACGACTAGAATATTGAGGCCGGTGTGCTTGGTCAACACAAGTTTCCCCATGATTGTCGTATAATGAGATTCGTATTCGTTCCATGAGGTAGTGAATATCATCCGACCTGCCAAATGTTGCTTCTCCATGGCCCACATGGGTTCGACCTGAAGATCCTCTTCCTTCAGCTTTCCAGTCTAAACAGAGCGGGTCTGATCGGGTAGGTTAGAGTCGATAATGAGCTGCGGAGCTCGTGCACATTCAAGTTTCGCAGTCGTAATCATCCAAAAATTTCCATCCAGTGATGCCATCAACTGATTTAGCTCTTTCGAAACGAGAGTACACGGGAGACCCTTGTGATCGGTCTAAGTAGTGTATTTGGTACCGTCCAAGTGATGCCTCCATCTTAAACCCAAGACCATGGCTTCCATCCCAGGTTATAAGTCGTGCAATTCTTCTTGCTAATCCATCACGTAACCCATCACCTTCTCGTGTTGCATCACCATGTAGCTGGGACCCTGATTCGAACCATCATGGTACACCACTAAATCACCCGTACCCCCGGGTAAAGACGAGGCTCCGTGCATTGTAGTGTTAGGTTTCAGGAGCGAAAAGATGTCCTCCTGTTTTGTTTCCCACGAACTCACAGCACCCTGCTGTGCAAAGGAGATTAAAGCTGCGCGATCTTCGAAAATCCTGGGATGAATCTACGATAGTATCTAGCTATGACCAAAAAGGTATCCCTCGAATCCAGAAGTTACTTTAAACAAGACTTCACGCGGAGTGGCTCCTCCCTCAGGAGCTCTTAAAATAAGATACAAATGCCGCCCATGATGTTCCTTCCTCCTGGAAATGATCCAAAACGTCACCCAATAGCATGGTCGGTTCACATGGCCCATAAAGCTGCTGGTGTGGTAATTACCCCAATGGTCATGGAATACAAAGTCGTATGACCGAATTGCGTCTGATAAGCCTCTTTAAGAACATTATCCCCTTGGACTTGCATCTGCTAATAGTTCACTCGTATATCAATCCTCGAATGAGAGTTCGTCCCTTGCAACTAGTCGACAGGTTGTCAATACATGGTCGAGGCAAACAGTTCCCAACTGTCGCCTTGATGAGTTTTCGATAGTCAATACCCGCATAAAAGGCTTATCTTCACGGATGAAACTGGGGCTTCCCAAATTGAAAACTAGGTTCGACAAAACTCTTGTCCAACAGTTCTCGTAGTAGCTTATACAGTTTTTGCAACCCTCCCGGTGCAAGACGGTAAGAGTACGAGTACTCGGGGCTGCCTCTAGCGTGAGATCAACTGAGATTCCGACTAACAGTTGTGGTAGTAAACCTGAAAGTTCCTCAGGTAGCACACCGAGAGGAATCACGAACAATTGGTGGATCCTCGATCCTCTTTTCCCTCAGCCCTAACATCAGTAACGGTTGCTAACACAGCGGAGTAATCCCTCCGTAGACCCTTCTGGCCTTCATAGCTGAAATGGCGTTAACTTTTGCACTACTTTGATGCTTTAGAACAAATAACGATTCTCCACACAAAGTTTTCTCCTCACTGGGTATATCTGCGTGATTCCTGGATAACCAATTCACACTAACTACTGCGTTATAACCATCGAGGATAGTAGAAGGAAGGTCGATGTCAAACACTTATCCCACAAGGTCGTGTTTACACCCCAATGAACATATGAGATTTCATTTGACTTGCCATCAGCCGATTCCACATCAGGTTTGGTTTTAAGAAGTATTAGGGTCAAGCAGAATAGGGATGAAGCGAACAGCTACCCATACAAGCTACCATGTTGCTGTTATGCCTGGCTTCGCCTACGCCAATCCTAAATGTCCTTCCATGAGCATCATTTCCAGTGTTGTTGTTACGGTTGCGAGGCTTCCCATTACTATCATTATTCCCTTGGTTGTTGACGTCTTGACTTAGCAACAGTCAATCCCTGTCAATGTCACCTTCGTTTCCATGCAGTAGACTACGATTACGAGTACCTTGATGTTACCGCGACTGTTGCCTCCAATGCCATTGCTTGAAACGAAGCCCTACAATCTTTCACCATCAAAGTCCATCTTTTTACATTCTGTGCCACGCGCTACTCACTGTGCTGGTAGCCACATATTTCACACTATAATCTGTTGTCATCGCTTATGTCCCGGTTGATTCGT
Organism: Helianthus tuberosus; assembly: GCA_030545235.1. NCBI lineage: Eukaryota > Viridiplantae > Streptophyta > Magnoliopsida > Asterales > Asteraceae > Helianthus > Helianthus tuberosus. The sequence continues at coordinate 13,966,675 of CM060366.1, read as the reverse complement.
AAGAGTTGACTCCCACGAGTCGCTGACTTGAGTTAAGAATTCGATTGAAGTCAATTTGCTGGTGTTTGTTGCCGGTAATCAGGGTTGTCCAAATACTGAGGTCGGTAAAATACTACGCTCACCCTTTTGTCTATCGATCTAGCAAGTCGATTGAGTAATACGCGGTATGCTACGAGAGTGTTGTGGATGTGATCACACTTCGGAGTCTAAGACGTCAATACATAGAGTTCCAGCAAACGAAGAGAAGCGAGAAAGGTATAGACCAGCTCAAGGACGTTCGTGTAAGCACCTAACATTCTACACGTTTCGCTAGGCGTTCAGATGTGTGTTCAGATAATACTCGATAGCATCGAGATTTGTAAGGATTTAGAAAGGAGTGAAAAGATCATGTTCGAGTAGGAGACAGTCACACCTATGACTCCTATGGACGGTTGTGTTTCACATCGATCACATAACGGAACGGAACCCCTTTTCACTTGTTAAGCCTCACTGGGACTCGTAGGCACCCCACATTATTATTATGTGTGCACCCACAATAATACTGTGATTTGCATGCTCATCTCAGCTCCTCATAACTCATGCCAAATGGTTCCCCAAACTCGAATAGCAAACAAAGAACATCTCAAAACTTGAGTCACAATTGTCTAAGGTAACACCACACTATCAACCACATAACGCATGCAAGTAATACATGAATTCATACTGTTGTGCTATACATGCAATCCCATGCAATTTCATATGTAAGTGTTCACTAGCTATGCAGTACAATGAGTAAACGAGAGACGAACCTTGCAGCCTGGAGCTGAGTGTCATGGTTGTATTCAGAACTTGTTCGGTTATAGTTTGGTTTTATGAAAACGTTTTTAAAACCAAGTTCTCTATAACCAGTGGCTCTGATACCAAACTGTCACACCCCCAAATCCCACCTAGGGTATGTCCCTATTAGGTGTGCGACGTTCCAATAACGAGCCACTAATCATACCGAACGCATTCAAATATTAAAAATAAAACCCTTGATTATAAATAAAATACCGTCGGCAAATTTAAATGAAAACCAAAGTATTCAGCGGAAGCAAAGTTAAACAGTTTTGAAACCAAAGTAATGTATCAAGAAATCAATAAGATAAATCCATCCAGCAAAACCATGACCACTCCTGCTACTCCAGACAGCAAGTCCCAATGCGAAACAGCTAACGACCTACAAGCATGCAAACAAGTGTGTCAAACGACGCTGGTGAGTTCAAAGTTTTGTTACCGAGTTTAGTTACCAGTCACATGTATAAAACAGTTTAACAAGTTGATTTGATGTTTCGTTGTTTTGATGTTGTTATTACTCGATTACCGAATAGCTACAAGATATGTGATTGCCCAACCCCAATGTCTCTATCAAAACATTGGTCATGCTTTAAGGAAATTAGTTCACGACCGTCCTCCCCGGTACGGTGTGAGGGTGCCAAACCTAATAGCGCTATCAACTAATAACCTCGTTGCCTCCTCGGCAACTGTCGGTAGATGTAAGGGGTCTTACGAGATAGATACTGAGTACAATAACAAACATCCCAATAAACACGCGTTCCTCCCCGGAACGTTACCCGATATCCCTCCCCGGGAATCATGCTTGAGAAAAGCAGTGAACTCACCTTTGGTTGCTCGGTAAGACCTAGTTACTTGTTTTACAGTTGATCAATCAAATCCTATCGTGGTTACCAGAGACAGTCAGTTACACGAATTCACAATTCACGTATCTAGTTACATGTACTACTCAAGAAATAAACAAGTAAACATATAACATCACATATGTCATAACAAGCATCCGGGTCATAGTATATTTGCGATACAAGTTCACGTCACCCCAAAGCACATGTTAAACGGTTCACTTTACCTTTAAGTAACCATGTAAGTTATGACAAGAAGAAAACATGCATATGACGAGTCGATTGCTATCATGAAATCATCTAATAAGTTTGCGAGTACACATTAAAATCCGTTTAACATAACTTGGCATGTCATAAGGTTATTCATGTTTATGATTACACTACTATTTGGGTTGCCTTATGCACCACCGACCCCTCTACTTACTAGAATACTTAAACCGGATCGGCCGACATCAAATACACGGCCCACTGCATTACTAATCCAAATCGATTTAACCAGTTCATACCACCCACTAAATCCCATCGGCCCAATTCTCATTTAACCTGTGCAGCCCATTAGTAAGATTCAACATATTACATTACTGGATTACATCAATTTAATTTAACAAACTAGGGTCAATCTATGACACTTATTCATCCGTTAAGCACGTATATCATATATTCAATTATCACAACAATTTCACTTTGTTTTGAACCCACTTTATTATAAGTTGCCATACAATACTAGCAACGACTAAGCAGATGTAATTAACAACAATGGATCATCATCTTCCCATGAGTTGTCCCTTTTTAACCGACATATGCACATAAGGTGGCGACTGGATTAGTGGAGATGACTTTGGGTTTTGATAATAAATCAAATCATCACAATTATCCAATTAACATGAGCCCTATCGTTCAAATCCAATGCTTCACATAAACATAAAAATCTCTATCATGTGGTCTTTAATCTAGATGACATCCTAACAACCAATTGCACTAGACCCGAGAATATGCACATGCACCCTAAATACTAATTGTTCCACCCATGTGACTTTGATGCATGCTTAGGTCATGGGTGAGTCCCAAGTCTTCCCACCCACGTGAACAATCAATCCATAAATCCAATTCATTAATTATGGCAATTCATCCATACACACAACATCAAGGACAAACATAAACAACCATTATAAACATGTATCAGTACACCAAGCATGCATGACACAAGAACTTGATTCAAGACATAAGGATATTACACTAACCGATTGCTAGGAGGTTACTGCTGCGAAGGGGGGTGGGGTCTCCACTGAACTCGTGCAATCAAGAGGAAGCTTTAGGGTTTTGACTTGTGTTCTAAGTTTTGTTTATTCAATACCCATGTTACGTATATATGTGAAGGTTAGGGCGGTTTGTTTGAATAGCCGAACTGGGCCTAAGCCCACACACCAAAGGATAACACAATTAGAATATTAGATAAAGGTTTTGAGCTCTAATCTAATTAGGAGAAGTGGTAGGTTACATGTGCGCATAAGGACTTAGTAACCGGCCCAAATCATGAATATGTAGTAATCAAATATTAACCAGTTCCATTCTAGCACAACGCGTTCAACACAAGTAAAGGAATAATAACGGAAGGTTTGGATCACAAGACTTCACGACACTGACCTCGAATGCGCGGGTTGTCACAAAGTATCACAATGTAGTTGAAACAGATCCACAGGCGGATCAAAATAAAGAGGAAAACTGTTCAACAGACTTTGACACCTAGAGCTTTGCGAGACTTGATTAATGATGTCTGGAGTATCCAGCCTATTACGTGTAGCACCTGCACTTAACCTTTTTGGAAAATACGCCAGTTTACACTGGTAAATACAACTCAACTGACTCATTTTGAAAAGAGTTTGAAAATTGATTTGAATGCACTTCGGCAAAAATATTTTTATAACTTGGGACAATTATTAAATAATCATGTATACAGTTTTACATATTTGTCGTCCATTAGGGCCGGTTGTAAGGCCGGACTTAAGTTAACTGACACACCACAGGTATAATGCCCACAAGGTTGATTCCTTTAAGTGGGTTACCAGTTTTTACATAATGCATCTGTCAGGTGTACGCCTACACCCCGTGCTTAGGTCGTGGCCATTTCTTTGAATGATGCCAAGGATATCCGAGACATGGTCATTTAACCCCCAAAGGCCATACACCAAATAATACATATTAAACGAGTTATGTAATTACATTAAGCACAATCCGATTTAAATGATTACACACCCGACCAAGCGGTATTATTATAATACCGTATCCCAAGCCCGTATAGGGAAAATAAGTTAAGAGTATTTACCTGAGCAAAGTATCAATCAAATACAGCAAGTACAGATGGCTTTTACTGGGCTCCTAATCTGGAACGAATGTTTATAATAACCTATTAGATTTCTAACGGGTCTTTATTTAAGCTTAAGCTTAGACCGGTTAGTTTAAAAGAAGATACGGTTCAAACGCACGATTAAGCGAAGACCGGAATGGAATGTGATTTAGACCCGACAAGTTTGAAGACTTGTATAATGTGGGTAAACTAAACACATTCTGGATTTTGAGACAAAAATGATAAGGTTTGACCCATTTTGGTCAATTTATGCAAACTAGTTACATAAACCGAACCGAACGCGAAAAGGGCGTAACGGGTAACCATTTGAATCATATACAAGTTTCCTAAGTTAATATGCCTTAAATATGTTGAGACATCAGTAAGATATCTCCTATTATGCCCGTGATGGATTTAAACTCAAACTATGCCTCGTAAGGGCATTTTGGTCATTTAAAAGGTTGTAAAAGAGTTAAATTAGTAATCTGAGTTAAAGGTATGATTTATTCAGTAAAAACACTTAATTTAATAAGTTATAACAGTAGGGTATGACCTATATGTGAAATTTATCATTTAGAACCAAACTATGCACCTTAGGGTATTTTGGTAATTTCACTTAGGCTAAAAAGGTCAAAACTGGAAACCTGAGTTTAAAAACTTTTACTTACTGTTAATATAATAAAAAATACTAAAAATATCAGTAGGTATCAACCTTTTATGTTTAATATGGTTTTAGTACATACTATGCGTTAAAAACGCATAAAAAGACGATTTGGAGCCATTTCCGGGTTTTCAAAGGAAAGCTGATATTTTTATAGTTCCAGAAGGCTCAAAATATTTTATTTATCAAATAAAATCAGTAGAAAAAGGTTTGGGGTCAAAAGGATTTGTAAAACTCATTTTATGGCTTAAAATAGCAAAACCGGCATTAACCGAATCAAACTTAGAGACCTATGTTATGCTCATCCAAAAATTAAATAAAAATCTTCAAAAATCCCAAAATATTATCTTACATCAGTGGGTAAAAAGTTTGATATCAAAAAATGGGTTTAAATAGGCTATATGCTAATTACGCCGTTTATTTAATAAAAAGCCTTCAAATTACGCTAATGAGCATAACTCTTAATCTAGACCTCAAACTGATGTCAAATTTTGGGTACAAGTTTATAAATCAGTAACTAAGGTTTCTACTCTTTCACATTTTTTAAAAATCACGTTTTAAGGTCAAAAGGGCATAATAGTCAACATTTTAGCATTTAACGGAAACATGCATATGAATCGGATAACTAATGAACCAAGTTGTATAATCTCAGAGAGTTATACTTATATGAAACCTGGTCCCAATAAAGCTCTAAGGCAATTCTAAAACATGCTTAAACGGGTCAGAACTGAAAGTCAAAGTAAAAGTCAAATTATGCGACTTTCGGTTCCGATCCGAGTCTAAACTGAAAATTGTCGGGTTGAACATGTTTAGACATGTTCTTACATTAATTACCAAGTTGTATAAATTATAAAACAGGTTGCATGCCTCCTACATTGCTAGTTATGCATTAATTTGAAAATAAGCATTCTGTTGACTTTTTAAAAACAAGTTTGACCCGACAATTGACATAGTTAGAGTGGGAATCAGTGAGTACCCTTTTAAGGGTTTATTACCCACATAAATACCTACTTATAGGTACTTTCAATTCGAGATTTGACTGAGCAAATATTAATTAATCTCGAAGTCAAACTTTAATTACGACGGTTTGACTTTTAGCTAATTAACTAGGCTAAACTGAATTAGGAAGGGTTTAGAATACTTACAATAGTCCTAAGTATGATTAGGGATCACTAGGAAGCTTGTTGCTGATCAGGAGAGCTCCAGAAATGAGAATGTAAGTGAATGAACCAATGTTGCAACTTTGGGTGTTCTTATATAGTCACTTTGATCCTTCAAGATCATGCCAAGGAGGCCTATAATTGTTTCTAGATCAAGACAAGTGCCCCCCTATGCATGTAATACCATTGGAGAGCCTCTAGTATAAGAAAACAACTGTTTAAAGTCGGTTCAGACCTGAAACTGGCAGCTGTTCGCGAATTCTGTCGCTGGCAGGTTGTTCGCGGGCCGCGAGAAGCCTCTCGCGGGGCGTCTAAAACCTGCGCAACAGGTTAAACATGTTTCATTTATTACATTTCAGTCCCTGGTCCTTTGTAACGTGGTTTTGATTGTTTTTCTTGCACTTTTGGCCCTCTAACTTGATTTTTAAGGACCTTAAGACTTTTAAAAACTTGGTTAAGTCCTTGGTTAACTTTGTGCTTACCCGAAAAGTCACAAATTTCAACGTTGACGCTTTTAACCCTTCGTACACGGATTTGATCATAACTTTCTCATACGATAACGAAACTTTATGAAATTTTTATCACACATTCTAGTGAGCATATTTTACCGTTAAAAAGCTTTGGGTTTGCTAAAAGGTCACTCAGAGGTATACTTTCAACATGTTGACACATTTAACCCCTGTAGTTTGTAATTCCTCACTTTCTTTCATTTTCAGCTTCGTATGATCCATGATTTATTCGTTTAAGGTTATAAACACCATGTAAGGTTATTGTAGGGCATATTTATCCATTGTTGACACTTTGAACCCTTATATTCACACACTTTCCATGTTTGTCAACTTTAGTCCTTCTAAAGTATTCTTTCGCACGTTTAAAGCTTATGACACGTGTCAACACATTATTGGACATGAAATTACGAGGTGTTACATCCTCACCCCCTTAAAAGAAATCTTGACCTCGAGATTTACTGAAACAATTGAGGGTACTTTTCTTTCATCGTGGACTCTACCTCCCACGTGTATTCGGGACCTCTACGGACATCCCATTTGACCTTTACAATAGGCACATGCTTCCTTCGAAGCTTCTTTACCTGTCGATCTTCAATCGACAATGGTTTTTCCACAAATTTCAAGCTTTCATCTATATGCACATCCGTATGTGGTATGACTAGCGATTCGTCAGCTAGGCATTTCTTCAGATTGCAGATGTGAAAAACATTGTGGATACCACTGAGCTCTTCAGGCAAGTTCAACTTATAAGCCACTGACCCAACACATTCGATAACCTCGAATGGTCCTATATACCTTGGGCTTAACTTACCTTTCTTACCAAATCGCATCACCCCTTTCCAGGGTGATACCTTAAGTAGAACTTTATCACCAACCTCAAACTTTAGAGGTTTACGCTTTGGATCAGCGTAGCTTTTCTGCCTATCCCTGGCAGCTTTCAGGCGGTCACGAATCTGGACAATCTTGTCCGTTGTTTCAAAGACTAATTCAGGTCCTGATAATTGGACTTCTCCTACTTCCGCCCAACAAATAGGTGTTCTGCATTTTCTACCATATAATGCCTCAAAAGGCGCATCCTTAATGCTTGTATAGTAGCTGTTGTTATAGGAGAACTCGATCAATGGCAAGTGGCTATCCCAACTGCCACCTAAATTAATCACACATGCACGAAGCATGTCTTCCAAAGTTTGGATGGTACGCTCACTCTGTCCGTCCGTCTGTGGATGGTAAGCCGTACTAAAATTTAGGCGCGTGCCCAAAGACTGTTGGAAACTTTTCCAAAAATGAGAGGTGTATCTCATATCTCTGTCAGAGATAATTGAGAATGGAATGCCATGCAGAGCTACAATCTTATCTACATACAATTGAGCTAACATGTCAGAGCTATAAGTCTCCTTAATGGGTAGGAAATGTGCTGACTTGGTTAGTCTATCTACTATCACCCATATAGTATCATTCCCTTTCCTAGTCTTTGGCAACTTAGTGATGAAATCCATCGTCACCATCTCCCACTTCCATGTGGGAAGTTCAGGCTGTTGTAGCAATCCTGACGGCTTCTGATGCTCAGCTTTGACTTGCGCACACGTCAAACATTTAGCTACATAGGCAGCTATAGACTTCTTCAAGCCTATCCACCAAAAATTTGCCTTTAGATCCTGGTACATCTTATCAGCTCCAGGATGAACGGAATATTTAGAACTGTGGGCTTCCTGGAGGATAACATCTCGAAGTCCTCCATAAATTGGAACCCATATTCGTCCATTCAACCGCAGAATTCCGTCCTTGTCATAGGATAACTGCTCTTCAGTTACTCCTAGCTTTTCTTCAGGATAGTTAGCTTCCAACACAGCTTCCTTATGTGCGGCTAACAATCTTTCATTCAAACTATTCTTTATCTCAATGCTCTTGGCATTGATTCTTATAGGCTTCACTCTTTCTTTTCTGCTTAAGGCATCCGCAACCACATTTGCTTTGCCTGGATGGTATCTTATCTCACAGTCATAGTCATTTAAAGTTTCCATCCATCGTCTTTGCCTCATGTTTAAGTCCTTCTGATTAAACAAGTGTTGAAGGCTTTTGTGATCTGAATAGATCACAAACTTGGTTCCATACAAGTAATGTCTCCACAGTTTTAGTGCAAATACAACGGCACCCAATTCCAAGTCATGTGTGGTGTAATTCTTCTCATGCACCTTTAACTTTCGTGAAGCATAGGCAATGACTTTGCCTTTCTGCATAAGCATACAACCCATTCCGGTGTGCGATGCATCACAGTATACTACAAACTCATCAATTCCGTCAGGCAACGTCAATACAGGAGCGTTGCTCAACTTTTGCTTAAGAATGTCAAAGGATTCCTGGTGCTTAGGGCCCCAATCAAACTTAACCTTCTTACGTGTTAACGAAGTTAGGGGTGCAGCAATCCTTGAGAAGTTTTCGATAAATCGCCTATAGTATCCTGCTAAACCCAGGAAGCTACGAATCTCTGTAGGCGTCTTTGGTTCTTGCCAATTCATAACTGCTTCTACCTTAGCGGGATCTACTTGGATACCACGCTCGCTAACCACATGTCCAAGGAATTGGACTTCTCGTAGCCAAAATTCACATTTCAAAAATTTGGCGTAGAGTTTCTCATGATGTAGAAGTTTAAGAATACAGCGAAGGTGTTTCTCATGGTCGGCTTGGTTCTTCGAGTAGATGAGGATGTCGTCAATGAAGACAATGACAAATTTGTCCAAGTAGGGCTTGCAGACGCGGTTCATGAGATCCATGAATGCGGCAGGAGCATTAGTGAGCCCAAAAGGCATCACTAGAAACTCGTAATGACCATAACGAGTCCTAAATGCTGTCTTGTGTACATCTTCATCCTTAACCTTTAATTGATGATAACCTGACCTCAAATCGATCTTAGAGAAGTAGCTTGCCCCTTGTAACTGATCGAACAAATCGTCGATCCTGGGCAAAGGATACCTATTCTTGATAGTGACTTTATTGAGCTCACGGTAATCAATGCACAGGCGCATCGATCCATCATTCTTTTTTACAAACAAGATCGGCGCTCCCCAAGGAGACGAACTAGGTCTAATGAAACCTTTGGCTAGCAGATCATCTAACTGCGTTCTCAACTCCTTCATCTCCGTTGGTGCCAACCTATAAGGTGCTCTAGCAACAGGTGCTGCTCCAGGAATGATGTCAATTCGGAATTCCACTTGCCTATCTGGTGGTAAACCAGGTAGTTCTTCAGGAAAAACTTCAGGATATTCTGAAATGACGGGGATGTCTTCAATCTTAGGCTTCGGCTCATCCATAGTAACTTGTGCCATATAAATGACACAACCCTTCTTCAGGCATCTAGATGCCTTGAGCATAGACACTTGCTCAGGAAATCCATGCTGGGTATCCCCCTGAATGGTAAGTGACTCACCAGATGGAGTTTTGACTACCACTTACTTTCTGTTGCACACAATCTGGGCTTGGTTATGCGATAACCAATCCATACCTATCACTATATCAAAACCGGCTAGCTTAAAGGGAAGTAAGGACAAAGGAAAAGAGTGATTCCTAATGGATATAACACATCCATCTAACACAGTTGAGGCAGTTTCTATGGTTCCATCAGCTAATTCCACCTCATACTTTACACTTAAGGATTTTACAGGCAATTTCAACAACTCACAAAACTTGTTATCCACAAAAGACTTATCCGCTCCAGAATCAAACAATACTCTAGGATAAACATCATTTATGAGAAAAGTACATGTGATCACGTTGTCATTCTGAATAGCCTCCTTTGCATCCATCTTGAAGACCCTAGCATTGGTCTTCTTGATCTCTTCCGGCTTCTTGGCGTATTTAGGGCAATTGGTTTTAATATGCCCTTTCTCATTACAGTTGTAGCATGTGGCATCTTTAATCTTCTTGCAGTCAACAGGCTTGTGCTCTTTAGACTTGCATAACCCACATGCAGGTGGTCCTGACTTAGACTTGGACTCAAGTCTGCACTTTCCAAAGTGGCGTTTTTGACAAGTCTTGCACTTTGGCTTTTCCTCAGCTTGCTGGCTACCCTTGTTGGATCCAGACTTCTTCCTGAAGTCAGTATTACCCCTGTGCTTTTTCTCAGATCTTCGTGAGGTATCGTCCTCACGCTTCCTCTTACCTTCTTCTGAATTCCTGAGTGATCTTAACCTGACTGCGTCTAAGGTAAGAGACAGAGATAGATCAGTTGTTGATCTGAAGGTAGCAGGTCTCGATGCCTTAACACTGGCTTTAATTTCCGGGGCTAAACCCCCAATGAAACGAGCAATCCTTTTGGGTTCCGGGGTGACCAGATACGGAACCAACCTAGATAGGGTATTGAAACTGGTGAGGTAAGCTTGACAATCTAAATTCTTCATCACCAATGATAAGAAATCTGATTTGATTCTTTCGACTTCGTGCTGCGGGCAATAATTTTCCTTAATGAGAGCAACGAACTGATCCCATGACAAGTTGTAGAGTGGGATCTTTCCAGCAGCTTGGATGAGAGACTTCCACCATGCCAATGCTTCTCCCTTGAATGATTGGGATACATATTTCACTACGTCCCTTTCAGCACAACCGCTGATGTCCACTACTGTGTCCATTTCATCCAACCAGGTCATACAATCTATTGCTCCTTTCTCCCCAGTGAAGTCCCGGGGTTTGCAAGAAACAAAGTACTTATAGGTACATGACTTGGTGTGAGGTTTAGCATCAAACACTATCCTTTTTTAGGGAACACTATTTTGATTAGATGAATGTCGATCATCATCTTTCTTGGGTTCATCTTTCTTAGAGGGTGGCTTGCTGTGAGCCTTCGTGTGAATCTTAGGCTTGGAATGTGGAGCGGATTGAGTCCTACTTCGAGTCCCGCTCGATTCACTATACTGCCTATTTAGTGCTTCGGTAACAGCGTTGTCTACTATTGCTTTCAGCTCCGCACCAGTTACAAGTATTTTAGCATTTTCAGGGTTTTCCGCCGAATGACTGTTTACCTCTTCTGACTTAGCCATGTAGCTTTAATTGCTACATAAAGAAAATAAGGACAAGGTTTATTTAGAAGCCTAAACATTACTATCGTGCTTGACGATTTATTAACCATGGTTTTAATAGCCATTTTAGTTAATATATAATTAGTCAGGATCTTTATCATAACCCTTAATTATAAGTTAATAATAGCACAATAGGCCTAGTCACGTAGACAATTTAAGTTATAAGCCTAGATTTTATGGAATCGAGGCATTAAGGTTTGAATCAAAGTTCATTACCTCTTCTTGACAGGGAGTTGTAGGCTACCACTGTCTTTAGTCTTAGAGGACGTTAATCATAGCCCGTAGGCATTACATCTTAATCGGATGTTTAATTAATAATAAATAATTTGGATAATATAATGCAAGGGTGGCACGTGTGATTTTGCGGATCACATTTAGCCAAGAATGTTAACATGTTTGCAAATGTTAACAGAGATTTGAATCTTTTTAAACAGGTTTTACCATATAGGCCAAGTCTTATAATGATATACTAGCTAGGTTTTACCTCTTAAGATTCTTTTTAATATTAACGCAGAACAATTTATAAATTGAGATATTAATATGGATCTTAATCTAATTGTGGAAACTACCATCTTGTCCCCGTCTCAAGGTGACACATGGCTAGGTCTTGTCCTTTTAGATTTTGTCATTTTAACATAATGATAGATCTTGTAAAATAATGTTATTATTTATTTTATATTTTTGTTCATGCATATAACTAAATTAGAAATTTAAATCCAAACATTTAACCATACGAATTAAAATACTAGTATGCCCTGAACGGGACTTTCAAATGAAATAACATGCCCTCACAGGGGCTTAACCAAACAAGATACCCACGCAGGGGTCAAAATAACAGACTTGCCCACGCAGGGGCTTAACTAACAAAACATACCCACGCAGGGGTTAAAACAGAAAGACATGCCCACGCAGGGGCAGAACATAAAAATTATGCCCACGCAGGGGTAGAGTACAGAAACAAATGTCCTCACAGTCTTCTCGCACCTCCTGCCGCACCTCATTTATCCCTTGAAGGATTTCTTGATACTGTGGTGGTGACATCACCGGCGGCTGCGGTGGTTGATGATAATGCGGAGGTTGAGGGGGCGGCGGTTGCTGATACCCATATGGTGGGTATCCATAAGTCGGGTATCCCGTAGTCCAGGGACCTCCATAGGGACCTTCCAGATGGAGAGCGTTGTAGTTCGCAGCTACCAAGTAAGGATCGGTCTCGGCATAGTTGTAATTGGTGTGGATCGGCTGCTCGAAGGGATTATATGCCGCTGCACCAGTGTACGTAGGAATTGGGTCTCCAAAACCCAGTAGTGGTGGCACGACTGGCGCAGAGTTTACTTCTGAGACGGGGTGTGAAGATTCTCCCATCTCAGGCTCTTCATAAAGTGGCGAGTATCGGCTGCCACTTGAAAGTGGAGGGGTGTTGATACGCACTCCTCCTCTCGCGGATATCCGTGCGTTTGTTATTCTTCGCCTCGGGGGCTCCGGAGGCTGTTGCTGGGCTGGTGGTGGCGGTGGAGTGACCGCTACGAATCGAGAATCCTCGGAAGGATCCCGCTGCTGCTGGTGCAGGGGGGAGTTGTGGTAACTGGGGGTAAACGCCCAGTAACACTGTCTGAACCTCTCCTCATAGCTGTCGGGACAATTATAAGGTGATCCCACAAAAGGTGACCCATCTGAAATTTCAATGGGGTGGTTAGGAGTTCCGGATGGTGGCTCTGCAGGGTCAGTGTCCTCATCTATATCCATTGCGTTGCCACCGGAAAAATGATCTTCAGGTCCAAGTGGGTTAAAACCCACTGGTTCGCCAAAGTAGTCGGCAGGTCGAAAGGTGAGTTATGTCCTTGAAGAGGAATGTAGGATTGGTGGGAATTGTGGGGCTCATTTTCAGAATGAGGCCCAAAAGAGTGTGGAATAGAAGGGGAGGTACTCAGCGAAACTGAGCGCCTCGCTGGTTCAATGTAGGTACTCCAGGGATCTTGAGGACCCGGGTTGTGGGGATCTGACGGTGTCCGCCGGTGCGAAGGTCCGGCCTCATGGTCATTTGGGGCGACGAGTGGCCCTTTTCCTCTTCCTCTTCCTCTCATCCTTGGTGGCATTTTGTCAACCTATCAAAAACAAACAAGTGATACAACAAGAAAAATATATAAGACAAAGTTAGAAATAAAACAAAATTTTGGAAAATTCCTAAGTTCTTTGTCTAGACTCGAGAATCGAGGAATGTGCAATTGTATAACTGAGATTAAACACAAAAAGGCTAGTGTTTAATTCACTCAGTGTTGGCTCTGATACCAACCTGTCTCACCCCGATATTTCCACGTATTACCGGTGGGCCAGGTGGGGAGTATCGTGACGTAGTTGATATCATCATAGTCAAACAACACAATATTTAAATGCACAGTGGAAGCAAAAGATAGATTTATTTCAACCAAATAAATTGTAGTATAAAGTATCACAATGTAGTTGAAACAGATCCACAGGCGGATCAAAATAAAGAGGAAAACTGTTCAACAGACTTTGACACCTAGAGCTTTGCGAGACTTGATTAATGATGTCTGGAGTATCCAGCCTATTACGTGTAGCACCTGCACTTAACCTTTTTGGAAAATACGTCAGTTTACACTGGTAAATACAACTCAACTGACTCATTTTGAAAAGAGTTTGAAAATTGATTTGAATGCACTTCGGAAAAAATATTTTTATCACTTGGGACAATTATTAAATAATCATGTATACAATTTTACATATTTGTCGTCCATTAGGGCCGGTTGTAAGGCCGGACTTAAGTTAACTGACATGCCACAGGTATAATGCCCACAAGGTTTATTCCTTTAAGTGGGTTACCAGTTTTTACATAATGCATCTGTCAGGTGTACGCCTACACCCCGTGCTTAGGTCGTGGCCATTTCTTTGAATGATGCCAAGGATATCCGGGACATGGTCATTTAACCCCCAAAGGCCATACACCAAATAATACATATTAAACGAGTTATGTAATTACATTAATCACAATCCGATTTAAATGATTACACACCCGACCAAGCGGTATTATTATAATACCGTATCCCAAGCCCGTATAGGGAAAATAAGTTAAGAGTATTTACCTGAGCAAAGTATCAATCAAATACAGCAAGTACAGATGGCTTTTACTGGGCTCCTAATCTGGAACGAATGTTTATAATAACCTATTAGATTTCTAACGGGTCTTTATTTAAGCTTAAGCTTAGACCGGTTAGTTTAAAAGAAGATACGGTTCAAACGCACGATTAAGCGAAGACCGGAATGGAATGTGATTTAGACCCGACAAGTTTGCAGACTTGTATAATGTGGGTAAACTAAACACATTCTGGATTTTGAGACAAAAATGATAAGGTTTGACCCATTTTGGTCAATTTATGCAAACTAGTTACATAAACCGAACCGAACGCGAAAAGGGCGTAACGGGTAACCATTTGAATCATATACAAGTTTCCTAAGTTAATATGCCTTAAATATGTTTAGACATCAGTAAGATATCTTCTATTATGCCCGTGATGGATTTAAACTCAAACTATGCCTCGTAAGGGCATTTTGGTCATTTAAAAGGTTGTAAAAGAGTTAAATTAGTAATCTGAGTTAAAGGTATGATTTATTCAGTAAAAACACTTAATTTAATAAGTTATAACAGTAGGGTATGACCTATATGTGAAATTTATCATTTAGAACCAAACTATGCACCTTAGGGTATTTTGGTAATTTCACTTAGGCTAAAAAGGTCAAAACTGGAAACCTGAGTTTAAAAACTTTTACTTACTGTTAATATAATAAAAAATACTAAAAATATCAGTAGGTATCAACCTTTTATGTTTAATATGGTTTTAGTACATACTATGCGTTAAAAACGCATAAAAAGACGATTTGGAGCCATTTCCGGGTTTTCAAAGGAAAGCTGATATTTTTATAGTTCCAGAAGGCTCAAAATATTTTATTTATCAAATAAAATCAGTAGAAAAAGGTTTGGGGTCAAAAGGATTTGTAAAACTCATTTTATGGCTTAAAATAGCAAAACCGGCATTAACCGAATCAAACTTAGAGACCTATGTTATGCTCATCCAAAAATTAAATAAAAATCTTCAAAAATCCCAAAATATTATCTTACATCAGTGGGTAAAAAGTTTGATATCAAAAAATGGGTTTAAATAGGCTATATGCTAATTACGCCGTTTATTTAATAAAAAGCCTTCAAATTACGCTAATGAGCATAACTCTTAATCTAGACCTCAAACTGATGTCAAATTTTGGGTACAAGTTTATAAATCAGTAACTAAGGTTTCTACTCTTTCACATTTTTTAAAAATCACGTTTTAAGGTCAAAAGGGCATAATAGTCAACATTTTAGCATTTAACGGAAACATGCATATGAATCGGATAACTAATGAACCAAGTTGTATAATCTCAGAGAGTTATATGTCACGGCCCCCGACCCGGTTTGACCCGTTTCAGGAGCCACGGGACAGAAATCCCGTGGTATTTAATTAACAGCGGAAGTTTTCATCAGGATCTTTTAAAAACTGAAATATTTCCTGATTATTTTATTTCACAACTCGGGATAAAACCCGGTAATTTACAATCTGGAGATTTCACGGAGAAATCTTTTATTTTACAAAACATGTTTCTTTATTTTATACTGAGCCACTTCCTTAAGCTTGTAGTGCTTCTCGGCACTTTTCCTGGATCACAACAGATCACCTGAAACATGTTTGAAAAAGGTTTTGTCAGCGGGAAATACTGAGTGAATCATTCTTTTATAAAAACGACTCGTTTATTATAATTTACAGTATTAAGAGAGATTACAATGCTTATTTCAACCAAATACCCACAGTATTTGTCACTCGACTCGTTTTGGTGACTGTGGTCATATTACTATTGAGTCCGTTCACCCAATAGTAACGAGTATCATTAATTAGGTTCGCCCACCTAAAGTGATAAAAACAGTAGTAATGTGCACAATACCCTACATACCGGCTGTAATTTGGTGACTACATAAACTTAATCACTGTAATTATAACTTTGAAAACATTTAAGAAAGTACTTTGATAAAAAGAGAATGACTCACATTGCAAGTTTAATTGAGCAGAGCCTAGCCTACTGATTAGCCTTTTAACCTAAATTTAATAACAGGCACACAATTTGGTTAGTAACTTAATACAGCATTTACGATAACTCACGAGATTAAAACCTTCACAACGAATGACAAAGTGCGATGCTTAAACATCCATCGAATTAACGACGAATGACAAAGCATAAACCCTAATGTGGGCAGCACTTAAACATCCATTGGATAGTTTAATCGATCGGACATTGAATCGTAGCAGCGATCGAGTTATTACCCTGTATTGCGGCGGCGATTAGTGATCCGTGTGTGTTTTTAGAAGTGTTTCTGTGATATCTCAGTCTTCGTAACGAGATTTTACGTCGTTTCAGTGCCAAAATTCGATTGCCAATGTCTGCTATTTATAGTAAAATTTTGACCAGGCTTGCGCACCGCAAGACTAATCCCTTACGGTGCGCAAGGGACACGATTTCACCCTAGGTCAGCCACGTCCTTGACTAGCCTTACTGAATTGACAGTTTTGTAATTTCGATATTTGACAACGAGATTTTAAGATAATCGTAAATAGGGTTTACCCCCCTGAGTTTTAGGGGCCCTGGTCCTGATTCCGATTGTTCTAAAAATTTTAGGGTTTGTGCAGAATCACTAGGGTGTCTTAATTAGGGTTTTCTATTGGTCAAATTAATTTAATAAATAGGACTTTTGATGAGAGTTGTTACATTCTCCCCACCTTAATAAAAATCTCGTCCTCGAGATTTACTGGAATAAGTAGGGATACTTTTTCTTCATCTCAGATTCCAGCTCCCAAGTGTATTCAGCTCCTCTCTTTGAATCCCACTTTACTTTAACTAGCACTAGTCGTTTGTGCTTGAGAAACTTCACTTTTCTGTCTTCTATCTGAAGAGGTTTCTCAACAAATTTTAACTTTTCGTTTACCTCTATATCTTGGAGAGGTACTACCAAAGATTCGTCTGATAGACATTTCTTGAGGTTGGATATATGAAATACATCATGTACTCCAGCTAATTCCTCTGGTAGTTTTAAAGGATAAGCAACTGGTCCTATACGTTGGATCACTGGAAATGGTCCTATGTATCTTGGACTTAGCTTTCCTTTCTTACCAAATCTAACCACTCATTTCCAAGGAGAAACTTTCAACAGTACTCTGTCTCCAACTTGGAATTCTAACGGATTACATCTATTGTCTGCATAACTCTTCTGGCGATCTTCGAGCTGTCTTTAGTCTTTCCTTGATTTGTGAAATTTTGTCAGTCGTCTCTTGTACTATCTCAGGACCTGACAATTGACTTTCTCCTATTTCTGCCCAACATACTGGAGTTCTGCACTTTCTTCCATACAGTGCTTCAAATGGGGCAGTTTCAATACTTGAATGATAACTATTGTTATAGGAGAATTCAATTAAAGGTAAATGGTCGTCCCAATTTCCACCAAAATCTATTACACATGCTCAGAGCATGTCTTCTAGAGTTTGGATTGTTCTTTCACTTAGCCCATTTGTTTGTGGATGGTATGTGGTACTCAGATTTAGTCGAGTTCCCATAGCTTCTTGGAAACTTTTCCAAAAATGAGAAGTGAACCGACTATCTCTATCTGATACAATGGAGAGTGGAACTCCATGTAAGGATACTACTTCGTCTACGTACAATTTTGCCAATCTTTCCATGCTAAAGGTTTCTTTCATAGGTAGAAAGTGAGCAGATTTGGTTAATCGATCCACAATTACCCAAATCGCATCATTACCTTTTCTGGTTTTGGGTAACTTAGTAACAAAATCCATTGTTATGAGTTCCCATTTCCATACAGGCATTTCTAGCTGTTGTAATAGACCTGACGGTTTCTGATGTTCTGCCTTAACTTGTGAACAATTAAGACACTTTGATACATATTTAGCTATATCCTTCTTCATACCTATCCACCAGAAATTATTTCTTAAATCTTGGTACATCTTATTGTTTCCAGGGTGTATGGTATACCTAGATTTATGAGCTTCCTCTAAGATCTTATTTCTTAATTCTCCCTGCTTCGGTACCCAAATCCTTTTATGGAATCTCCAAATTCCATCAGATCCTTGTTCTAACTCTTTTATTCTTCCTTCATTCCCTCAGCATCTTCCTTGATTGCTGTTTCCTGAACATTCTTTATTTGTTCCATTAAATCTAATTGTAGATTTAACCTGAGAGCACGAACTCGTCGTTGTTTTTCATGATACTTACGACTTAAGGCATCTGCAACTACATTTGCCTTTCCTTCGTGATACTGAATATCACAGTCGTAATCACTTAGGATTTCCATCCATCTTCTTTGTCTCATGTTTAATTCTTTTTGCCCAAATATATATCTTAAACTCTTATGATCTGTATAGATAGTAAATTTACTTCCATACAGATAATGTCTCCAAATCTTAAGGGCAAAAATTACAGCTCCTAATTCTAAATCATGAGTTGTATAGTTCTCTTCGTGCTTTTTCAACTGTCTTGAAGCATACGCAATTACCTTCTTGCGTTGCATAAGCACACATCCTAATCCTAGTTTTGAAGCGTCACAGTATACTTCAAAATCTTCAGTTCCTTCTGGCAAAGCTAAGATTGGAGCATTTGTTAATTTCTGCTTCAATATTCTAAAGGCTTCTTCTTGCTTAGGTCCCCATTCAAACTTAATGGCTTTACAGGTTAGCTTAGTTAATGGTACAGCTATCTTGGAAAAATCCTTAATAAACCGTCTATAGTATCCAACTAAACCTATAAAACTTCTAATTTCCATTGCGGATTGCGGAACCTTCCATTTGGTAATTGCTTCTATCTTAGCAGGATCTACATGAATACCTTCATGATTCACCATGTGTCCTAAAAATTGCACTTCCTTTAGCCAAAATTCACACTTCAAGAATTTGGCATAAAGCTTTTCTTTTCTTAACAAAGTTAAGAGTGTATGTAAGTGCTTACAATGTTCGTCCTGACTTTTTGAATAAATAAGTATATCGTCTATGAAGACAATTACAAATTTATCCAAATACGGTTTACATATTCTATTCATCATGTCCATGAATGCGGCAGATGCATTTGTTAATCCAAAGGGCATGACTGTAAACTCGTAATGACCATACCTAGTCCTGAAAGCAGTTTTAGGTATGTCTTCTTCTTGTGCCTTCAATTGATGATATCCGGAGCGTAAATCTATTTTAGAAAAATATCTAGCTCCTTGAAGTTGATAAAAAAGATCATCAATTCTAGGTAATGGGTATCGATTCTTAATTGTGACCTTATTCAGTTCTCTATAATCAATACACATTCTCATCGAACCATCCTTCTTCTTTACAAACAACACTGGCGCTCCCCAAGGGGATGAGCTAGGTTGTATGAATCCTTTACTTAGTAATTCATCTAATTGCGTTTTCAGTTCTAACATTTCTGTGGGTGCTAACCGATAAGGTGCCTTGGCTATCGGTATAGTTCCGGGAATTAGATGAATCCTAAATTCTACCTCCCTATCTGGTGGTAACCCTGGTAATTCTTCTGGGAATACATCTGGGTATTCCGAGACTACAGGAATCTCCTTAAGTTCTTTACCCTTAGTACAAATGATTACTGAAATCATATATACTATGCCTTGCTTTCGTTCATAACTAGCAACTTTCATTACTGATATGAACTTCATGGGCTTACGTGGTTTGTCCCCTGTAATTATGATTACTTCTCCAGTAGGTGTTTGAATTTCTATGGAATTCTGATCACAAAGAATTCGAGCATGGTTGGCTACTAACCAATCCATTCCTAATACAACATCGAATTCAGCTAATTTCATAGGTAATAGGTTTGCAAAGAATTTATGTCCTGAAAGTTCTATTTCTACATTTTGCAGAACTTTATCTATTTTAACTAAATTCCCATCAGCCGTTTCGACTGTAAAAATTTGCCTAATATTGGTTAAGGGTATATTAAGAGCTTGACAGAATGAAGTATTGATAAAACTTTGGTTTGCACCAGAGTCAAATAATACTTTTGCATAAATGTTGTGAACTAAGAACATACCAGCTATCACATCTGGAATCAGTTCTGCCTCCTGAGTAGTTAGCTGGAATGCTCTGACATTCTTCTTTGTAGCTCCGTCAACTGGTTTAGCTTTGTTGTCTGTTGGTTTGACCAATTTAGGACATTCTGTTTTGAAATGTCCTGTTTCTCCACAATTGTAACAAATTGTGAATTTCTTCCTGCAGTTTTCTTCCCGATGTCCTACAACTTTGCAAAAATTGCAGGTTACATTACATCTTCCATAATGTTTCTTTTTGCAATTCTTGCAGAAGGGCGAAGTTGAAGATCGCCCCGTTCCTTTTCTCTTGAAGCTGTTATTATTACCCGTATGAAATCCTTGGGTAATTTTCTGAGCCAGTTCCTTTTTCTTATTATCATCTCTTGTGCGTACCAGTTCATCAGTTAGGGTGTTGGCTAATTCCACTGCATCGTCAATAGTGCGAGGTCTCGCAGCTTTAACGATATTGCGGATTTCACCAATCAATCCCCAAATACAGCGAGAAATGAGTACCGGTTCTGGCGAAGCCAGTGTTGGTACCACTCTATGTTGGTGCATGTTTGTGACAACAGCTTAGATTTGGTCTTTGGATATCTTGTAATTAGTTAAACGATAAACAGTTAGCGGGTTTAGCTTTTTATTAGTGAGTTGTAATGTTTGGGCTAACCAAACCCATACTTATGGGGATGTGGGGCGAATTGGGCCTGTCCAATTCGCAGTCCATGATGTTTAACCTTGGCCCAAGTAGCAAACCTTGTGTTATATAAACAAGGTTAGGCTTTAGGGTTTAGGTTAATCAGCCAGAACATTGTGAGAGAGTAATTTCGTGAAAGGCTTAGGGCTTGGATGAAATTGAGAGTTGTTAGGGATCTTGATTGATTGTAATCACTTTGATAGATAATCAATAAAGATTCGGTTTGAAAGTGTCTTGCTGTTTCTGTTCTTCTACTTGTTTCTGTGATATTCTGATCAAGAGGATTCCGCACTCTTGATTGGAAAGACAATTCTGTGAAAGATCCATACATCAAGGGGACCCACAATTGGTATCAGAGCATTAGGCTCTTGAAGGCTCGGTTCGGAATTGTTGGCTGCAGAAACAGGAAGGATTTTCGAAATTTTTTGCAAATTAGGGTTTCGAATTTTTGGCTGTTTTTTATATAATTTTCGAAAATTTTTTGGCTGTTTTGATCTTCTGGTTTGTTTGTTTGGTGGTTTGCAGGATTTCTGGAATGATTCGGTTGATTCTGGAAAAGTTTTCGGCTGATAGACTTGAAGATTCGAAGACTGTTCTTCGTGTTCTTCGTGTTTATTCAATCAGTTCTTCATAATTTTCGGTTTTACGTTGCTGATTTGCTTGTTTTGATTTTGCAGATTCGTGTTAGAGAATAAGAAAAATCTTCAAAATTTCAATCAGATCAAGTTTCCAAACTTAACTGGCGAATTTGATTTATTTTGCTGACTGACCAGCGAAATTAACACACCAGCGAATTTGTGACTTGATTACTCGGTGACCGGCGAAGTTAAATCCAAAGGCGACTTTGGTAACCGTATAATTTTCCACAGCGAAATTATCACGGTTTCAGCAAAATTCAGCAGTGAATTTGACCAGCGAAAATAACCAGCGAATTTAATCAGTAACCAGCGAAATTAATCAGTAACCAGCGAATTTAATCAGTAACCAGCGAATTTAATCAGTAACCAGCGAAATTAAGGCAGCGAATTTAATTTAAGTGGTGGAATATTTTCTGGCAAGCGTCGATAAAATTTCAGTGTTTTGCAAATAGAAATTGATCCGTAGCTCGTTAGACAGAATCGTTTGCACTGTTAGATTCCTTGTATTTTTAGGGT
This sequence comes from Helianthus tuberosus, assembly GCA_030545235.1. Taxonomy (NCBI): domain Eukaryota; kingdom Viridiplantae; phylum Streptophyta; class Magnoliopsida; order Asterales; family Asteraceae; genus Helianthus; species Helianthus tuberosus. Next base: position 13,944,296 of record CM060366.1, on the reverse strand, counting down.
AAAAAAAAAACTCTGGAAAATCCCGAATACGGTTTTTGACATTATATATCATTGGATTTGTCTTTTCGAGACGATTCTAAAGGTGTAATTTGGTAACCACTATTTTCGGAGATATTTTGTACGGTTTTAACAGTCTGTTACGTTAAAATGTCAAACATGATGAATTTGAAAGCACCTAAGATGATGAAGGTGGAGAATTATCTTACATGGAAGGACAACTTCAAATCCTTCATAGAATCTCAGGATGCACGTATGTGGATATGTTTTGAAGATGGGTACACAAACCCAACACATGATTTTGAGGGCAGACCACGTCGAACAGACTATGTGAATATGCAAGAAGAAGATAAAAGGAAGTATGACGCTGAAAAGAGAGCATTGGCTGCAATTAAAATGTCCTTACCTGATAGCATCAAGCATATCTTCAACAAGTACACTAATTCAAAGGATATATGGGATGCTTTACAAAAGCGATATCGGGGAAATGAGAGTGCCACTCAGGCATTCATGGCAGAGATAGTGAGTGATGCTGAATCTGAAGTGAAAATGCTGAAGCTCAAGTGGAAAATGCTGAAGCAAAAGTGGATGCTGAAGTAGAGAAGGAGAGTGAAGCTGAACAGGTTGTTGCTGATGAAAATTCAGAGGTTCATGAGAAAGAGGTACAATCTAATTTAGTATGTTTGAGATGTCGTGAACTACAAGGTGAGGTTGCCAGGTTGACAACACAAAACCAAAGTCTGGTAAGTGAGATGTCTAACATAAAAGAAGCAAACTTTTTCGCTAAAAGAAATGAATCGTCATACTTGAAGAAGATAAAAGGTTATGAAGCTGAAATTGTAGCTTTAACTTGCAAACTAAATGAAAAACTTCAAGTCATTGACTTAGCTCATGACATGATGGCTGAGAAAACAAAAGAGATTTCTGAAAAATGCAAAGAGTTGTCAGATGCACAACTCAAAATTGTTGAACTTGAAAAGAAATTGAGTCAATTCAGAGATTCGTCTTTTGTTATGAAACACATGATGGGTGGGTTAAAGAAGAGTAATGACAAGACCAGTGTGGGCTTCCAGGGCTTTAATGAAGTTCCACCTCCTCTTAGTCATAACTATTCATTCCTGCCTAGTGAAGATGAGCTAGCAGACTTTATGGCATCTACACCAAGTAGTTTCGCATCCACATCAACTCAAGGTGATGGATCTGAGAGTGATGATTTGAAAAAGAAAAATTCACCGCCTAAGAATAAAAATCAAGCTTTTGTTAAAAAGATTAATTTTGTTCAAGGTAGTGATATGAAAAACGAAACTGCTGTTATTGAAAATGAATCGAATGTAGAGTTTGCTAAAAATAAGAGCATAGAAAAATCTGAAATAAAGCAAACTGAACAAGGTTCATCTAAGGGATCATCACCATCTGATAAGGGATCTACCTCAGAGACTCCAGCTAAGAAGTCTTCGAAAAAGAGATCGTGCTTCAAATGTCACGTCAAGGGACATGTAGCAAGCTGCTGTCCTAACAAAAAGAGTGAAGCACAACTTAGTGAAAAACAGAGAGGGAAATTACCAGTGAAGGAAGGTGATAGTGAGGAGAAAGGCTCAAATTCTCAAAAGAAATCTGCTCCTAAGCAACCGGAGAATGTTGGTGTAGATAAGGCTGGAAAAGGAACTCCACAAGTTCCACGTTTTCAAAGAAATCAACCTAGATTTCAGCCTAGATCTCCACCAGGCAGATTTGACAGACCTAGAAGCAGTTCACCAAGAGTGAACAATTATAATGCTAATAATTTCAGAAGTCAAGGTCAATATCAAAATCGATACCAGAATAATGGTGGTCGAAATTTTTATAACAATGGCTTTAGAAATTACAACAATAATGCTTCTTGGAATCAAAATTCAAGGTTTCAAAATCAAAATTTTCAAAGGTCAAATAGTCCAAACACGTATAGGAACCCTCAGGACCAGAGACCTTATGGAAATCAAAATCAAATTCCATCAACAGGTCTGAGATCCAAGACTCCAGTTAGGAGTAATGGATATTGGATGGATGTTCCAGTGGTTGGTGAATTTGGACGACCCAAGACCATTAAGGCTTGGGTCCCCCAATCTAACTAATTTCTTAGTTGGTGTGTGCAGGAGTTGCTAAGGAGGATTATCAACTCATGTTGATAATGGCTGCTCTAGGCACATGGAGGGGGATGTGAGATTGTTGATAATAGCTGCTTTAGGCACATGAAGGGGGATGTGAGATTGTTGATATATTTATATTGATTGATTTAAATTGAAGTTCAAAGTGCTGAGTTGACACACTAGATAACCTGGCAGATCTTTATACTAAAGCTTTTGACAGGGCTCGCTTTGAACACTTAGTTGAACTCAACGGGATGAGGAATCCTGAATAACTGGTTTTTCATAAGAATTTTTGTAAATAGTTTATTGCTTTTCTTAAAAAATCAAAAATCAAAAAAAATTTGAAAAATCAAAAACATAAAAAAATTAGAAAATCAAAAATGAGTTCATTGTGTGAAAAAGAAGAAATGATAGTACATCAGCAAGTTAGACTGTCACACTGGAACTGAATTAAATTGCTTAAGTGTGATAGCAGCTTCATCATACGATGTACCAGTAGGCAAAAAGCATGAAATAATCAACTTACCAATGTGATATAAACTTAAATGAACTGAATATGAGTGGGGAACACATCAGTGGTGTATGGTTTAATGACCTTAAATCTTGCGTTGATAGATTGCCAAAATCTGAAGTTTTGGGTCTTTATACTGTTATTTCATTTGGGGATATCTTGACTGTCTTTCTGTTCAGAACTAAAATTGTACATGAACCCAGGAAAGAAAGTCACTTGGAATTAGCTCATTTCTATTTGAATGTCTGTATGTTGTCCCGATACACACAATTTTGATCTGATTCTGAAATCTTCTCTAAAAAAAGTCGTGTACCTCCTCTGCTGCATCCAGATATATGCTGACCTGGAGGTGCTAGGCAACGACAGCTTCTGCTGCATCCAGATACATGCTGACCTAGCTGTACGTTGTCGCACTATAGATCTAATACACCCGAAAGAGGCCCTCAAGTGCCCAAAAGAAACCCAAGAAACCTATATCAAACTGAGAAAAAAACTCATTTGATCTGTATATTATACCATCTCTCCTAAAGATCTATTATGTTCTCTTCTCAACCTATTCCCAGTTAAGATTTCAGAAATCTGGATTGGACTTGTGAAATATGTGGTAGGGAAGATACTTGCATGATAGAGTGTGCTGTTTATATTTCCAGGATTTGATTAGTATTTATTTGGGTGTTCATAATTAAGCAATCAAAACATGATAAAACGGATTATATGCAGACCTAGACATTGTCAGGATATCTTAAAGGATGACATCAGTATACTCACCTACTACGATGAATCTTTGTGCATACCTTGATCGTGGGGGTATATCCTGAAGTGGGACACACTAGTATATCAGTAATTAATATTACCTTAACGTATCATACGGTAATGGTACTTGAAATGTTCATGCATTTTGTTTAAGAGGACAAACATACTGGTAATCGTCTTGGACTGCTTTTCACGAAAAATTAAATAAAGAATTATCTAATAGTGTGAAACAGTTTGATTTTGTTGATATGATCTTCTTACCAGTGATTCTCACAAAAATAGAGTGTTTATTGCTTTTGTTATTTACTTGTTTTAAGAAAATATAAAAAATCCAAAAATAGTGTCTTTTTCTGTTAAAATTCTTAACGTACGAAAAACTGTTATTCTTGGAGGAATTGTTACTGATAGGGGGAGACGGTGTTGGAAAGTGAGTTCAAAATTTTAAATCATGCGGGTTATAGGGTGTGTGATGAAAAAAAAAAGTTTGTGTGTTGGTAATGAATTGAGAATGCTTAATCTGTGATATAATCTCTTGAAAAATAATAATTTGTTTAACTTATGTTGAAAAATTCTTATGGTTTCTCGAGATGTTTGTTTTATAGTAAACAGATTGAAGCAGTGTGTTGCTGAGAAGTTGCTGTGTTGCTGAGAAGTTAAAGTGAGAAGTTGCTGTGAAGAGATGAGAGTTTGATTGGATGCATGGTAGAACCTCCTTTCTATATTGCAGACAAAGTTGAAGAGTTTGAAGATTGCTATACATATGCTAAACTGGAGTTTATCAAACGCTAAAGTTTTTGAAGATTTGGTGATTGGATGCATCAGCTTAGGGGGAGTCTGTTGCTGACGGAAGCTATTGAAGCTGAAGCTATCCAAAGACCAAAGACAGTGCAAGATTACATAAAGATTGCAAGATGACTGAAGACAAAGTTATTTTATGAAGCTATTGTCAAGGGGGAGTTTGTTGGTGCATGTTTGTGACAACAGCTTAGATTTGGTCTTTGGATATCTTGTAATTAGTTAAACGATAAACAGTTAGCGGGTTTAGCTTTGTATTAGTGAGTTGTAATGTTTGGGCTAACCAAACCCATACTTATGGGGATGTGGGGCGAATTGGGCCTGTCCAATTCGCAGTCCATGATGTTTAACCTTGGCCCAAGTAGCAAACCTTGTGTTATATAAACAAGGTTAGGCTTTAGGGTTTAGGTTAATCAGCCAGAACATTGTGAGAGAGTAATTTCGTGAAAGGCTTAGGGCTTGGATGGAATTGAGAGTTGTTAGGGATCTTGATTGATTGTAATCACTTTGATAGATAATCAATAAAGATTCGGTTTGAAAGTGTCTTGCTGTTTCTGTTCTTCTACTTGTTTCTGTGATATTCTGATCAAGAGGATTCCGCACTCTTGATTGGAAAGACAATTCTGTGAAAGATCCATACATCAAGGGGACCTACACTCTAGCATATTCGAAGAATGTCGAAGTATAACCGCGACAATCTACACCCATCATTCTATGGTTTAAGAACTTATTTGCCATTTGATTTTTTCATACTCAGGACATAATTTTCTTTCTACAAGATTCTTAAATTCTTCCCAATTCATGGCATAAGCTATCATTCTTCCTTTTGCTTGTAACACCGTGTTCCACCATTCTAGCGCCCCTTCTTTAAAAAGATTTGACGCGTACATGACCTGATCATCCTAAGCACATTTACTTATGGTAATCACTGCCTCGGTTTTCTCTAACCAACGCAGTGCCGCAGTCGCTCCTTCATTGCCTGCAAATTCAGTGGGTTTGCAAGCAAGAAATTCTTTGTAAGTGCAACCAGGTGTTGCAGCTTTCATTTTCTTAGGGAGCGGAGCTGGCAGTGGTTCATTATTATGATTAGTATGATTACCACCTCCGTTTATGCTATTACTGAAGTTATCTTCAGAAATACGTTTGCTTGGAACGATTTGTTGAGGTCAACAGGTTTCTGGACAGCAGCGACTATTGCCGGAATAGCATTAGCTATCCCTTGAGCAACGATATTTTCTATATCTTGCCTAGTCATATATTGATCCCCCGGTTGTTGTTCAGATTGATTTACTTCATTTACTGGTTCATTACCAATGTTTGCCATCTGGTAATTAATTTATAGATAAATAATTAGTATAAAATAAATAATCCGATGTCACAATTAATTGCACATAATCACGTAAACGAATATACAAACAAAATTGTAAATTTTCTAAAATTTCATTTGTTTTATAGATTATATCATGCTTCTATATACAACCGTTTTATTATTTATTTTACACATACTGATTTTATTATTACTATTACACAACAACAGTTTCATAAACCTACTATCTTTCGTCATTTGTTATCCTAAAAACGAAGCTCCCTTTCATCATACTTCCATGCAATTTGTCCCCCTATCTCCCGGATTCTATTTCCCGCATCCATTAACTCTTCGCCAAAATGGTGAAATTCTGCTAAATTCTCGTTACTCATGGGTGGATTTGGTAATGGTTCTGGGTCGAACTGAGGAAGAAAGGAATTAGGACTATTGAGCAGGTTTTGGAATTGCCAGTCATTCGTCCACCATTCGTCCATTCCTAAAGGTTGGGTATGGACTATAGGTTCTGGGATTGCTGGTTCTAAGTTTATTGGTAATTGAGATTCAAGAGGCTGAGTAAAAACATTTCTATTGACAGGCTGAATAGTATCACAGCTTGCCAATATAAAATCCAGCTCTTCTTGCAATGTCATTTCTTGATTTTGCTTAGAGCTTTCTCCCATTTCTATCTGGGTTGGATTAAATCCTCCTCCAGTCTCTATTTCTATTTGCTTTGAATATTCATCAAACTGTATTTCCATTTGCCTAGACTCTTCCCCGGCTTCAATTTCCTTCCCTTTATCTAAAGGATTTTCAATTTTGGGAATCTTTCTAGGGACGGGTTTCCTCCTACGCACATGTCTCCATCCTACAAATCTCCTCATTTTCTTGGGCTTGGGTTTCTCTGGAGGTGGTGAAGCATTAAATTCAATAGGTTCTTCTATGTCTGGTATATACCTATTGAAATCTCTGGAAACCTCTATTTTTACCAGATAGAGATTTAAGTTCTGAAGGGCGTCAGACAAGTCACTCATGCTGTTATGCAAAATACACACAATTACTAATTATAACAAAATTTTATAGAAACTTTTAAATATTATTTCAGACTGGGTAACTACAAAATAACTGAAAATTAAAACACACTTGGTTTTATTGTAAATTTATTTATTCACTGAATAAGGATTTTGGACTGTAGTTTGATAAAGGTGCTAAAACTTGGGTAAAATTATTTAAAGATTTGCATTAACTGCTACAGTAGCTAGCATATAAAGATCTGCCCATTTCTCATCTAACTTGTCCTCCCAAGGTGATTTACTGGTTAATTCCTGGGTTTCCTGTTTAATCTTCTTTTCTCGGAATTTCTTTATTTTCTCTTTACTTTTCCTAATAATCAGACTTCTTTTACTAGGAGAAAGTGGTTCCTCATATTGTGCCTTTCGCACAAATATTCCTTCTTTAGGAATTACAGACTGATTTGAGGATGAACTTCCCTTCTCGTTTGATGACCTATCTAATTTAAGATAGATGTTTGACAGCTTTTGTTTACCCATACTGTACACAAATATTCAAATAAGAAATCACATAATCACAAAATGACAAGTAGAAAAATTAAGTATTTTCTAAATACTTAATAGGCTTAAATCAGTGGCTCTGATACCACCTTTTTCTGTCACGGCCCCCGACCCGGTTTGACCCGTTTCAGGAGCCGCGGGACAGAAATCCCGTGGTATTTAATTAACAGCGGAAGTTTTCATCAGGATCTTTTAAAAACTGAAATATTTCCCGATTATTTTATTTCACAACTCGGGATAAAACCCGGTAATTTACAATCTGGAGATTTCACGGAGAAATCTTTTATTTTACAAAACATGTTTCTTTATTTTATACTGAGCCACTTCCTTAAGCTTGTAGTGCTTCTCGGCACTTTTCCTGGATCACAATAGATCACCTGAAACATGTTTGAAAAAGGTTTTGTCAGCGGGAAATACTGAGTGAATCATTCTTTTATAAAAACGACTCGTTTATTATAATTTACAGTATTAAGAGAGATTACAATGTTTATTTCAACCAAATACCCACAGTATTTGTCACTCGACTCATTTTGGTGACTGTGGTCATATTACTATTGAGTCCGTTCACCCAATAGTAACGAGTATCATTAATTAGGTTCGCCCACCTAAAGTGATAAAAACAGTAGTAATGTGCACAATACCCCACATACCGGCTGTAATTTGGTGACTACATAAACTTAATCACTGTAATTATAACTTTGAAAACATTTAAGAAAGTACTTTGATAAAAAGAGAATGACTCACATTGCAAGTTTAATTGAGCAGAGCCTAGCCTACTGATTAGCCTTTTAACCTAAATTTAATAACAGGCACACAATTTGGTTAGTAACTTAATACAGCATTTACGATAACTCACGAGATTAAAACCTTCACAACGAATGACAAAGTGCGATACTTAAACATCCATCGAATTAACGACGAATGACAAAGCATAAACCCTAATGTGGGCAGCACTTAAACATCCATTGGATAGTTTAATCGATCGGACATTGAATCGTAGCAGCGATCGAGTTATTACCCTGTATTGCGGCGGCGATTAGTGATCCGTGTGTGTTTTTAGAAGTGTTTCTGTGATATCTCAGTCTACGTAACGAGATTTTACGTCGTTTCAGTGCCAAAATTCGATTGCCAATGTCTGCTATTTATAGTAAAATTTTGACCAGGCTTGCGCACCGCAAGACTAATCCCTTACGGTGCGCAAGGGACACGATTTCACCCTAGGTCAGCCACGTCCTTGACTAGCCTTGCTGAATTGACAGTTTTGTAATTTCGATATTTGACAACGAGATTTTAAGATAATCGTAAATAGGGTTTACCCCCCCCCCCTGAGTTTTAGGGGCCCTGATCCTGATTCCGATTGTTCTGAAAATTTTAGGGTTTGTGCAGAATCACTTGGGTGTCTTAATTAGGGTTTTCTATTGGTCAAATTAATTTAATAAATAGGACTTTTGATGAGAGTTGTTACATTATACTTATATGAAACCTGGTCCCAATAAAGCTCTAAGGCAATTCTAAAACATGCTTAAACGGGTCAGAACTGAAAGTCAAAGCAAAAGTCAAATTATGCGACTTTTGGTTCCGATCCGAGTCTAAACTGAAAATTGTCGGGTTGAACATGTTTAGACATGTTCTTACATTAATTACCAAGTTGTATAAATGATAAAACAGGTTGCATGCCTCCTACATTGCTAGTTATGCATTAATTTGAAAATAAGCATTCTGTTGACTTTTTAAAAACAAGTTTGACCCGACAATTGACATAGTTAGAGTGGGAATCAGTGAGTACCCTTTTAAGGGTTTATTACCCACATAAATACCTACTTATAGGTACTTTCAATTCGAGATTTGACTGAGCAAATATTAATTAATCTCGAAGTCAAACTTTAATTACGACGGTTTGACTTTTAGCTAATTAACTAGGCTAAACTGAATTAGGAAGGGTTTAGAATACTTACAATAGTCCTAAGTATGATTAGGGATCACTGGGAAGCTTGTTGCTGATCAGGAGAGCTCCAGAAATGAGAATGCAAGTGAATGAACCAATGTTGCAAATTTGGGTGTTCTTATATAGTCACTTTGATCCTTCAAGATCATGCCAAGGAGGCCTATAATTGTTTACAGATCAAGACAAGTGCCCCCCTATGCATGTAATACCATTGGAGAGCCTCTAGTATAAGAAAACAACTGTTTAAAGTCGGTTCAGACCTGAAACTGGCAGCTGTTCGCGAATTCTGTCGCTGGCAGGTTGTTCGCGGGCCGCGAGAAGCCTCTCGCGGGGCGTCTAAAACCTGCGCAACAGGTTAAACATGTTTCATTTATTACATTTCAGTCCCTGGTCCTTTGTAACGTGGTTTTGATTGTTTTTCTTGCACTTTTGGCCCTCTAACTTGATTTTTAAGGACCTTAAGACTTTTAAAAACTTGGTTAAGTCCTTGGTTAACTTTGTGCTTACCCGAAAAGTCACAAATTTCAACGTTGACGCTTTTAACCCTTCGTACACGGATTTGATCATAACTTTCTCATACGATAACGAAACTTTATGAAATTTTTATCACACATTCTAGTGAGCATATTTTACCGTTACAAAGCTTCGGGTTTGCTAAAAGGTCACTCAGAGGTATATTTTCAACATGTTGACACATTTAACCCCTGTAGTTTGTAATTCCTCAATTTCTTTCATTTTCAGCTTCGTATGATCCATGATTTATTCGTTTAAGGTTATAAACACCGTGTAAGGTTATTGTAGGGCATATTTATCCATTGTTGACACTTTGAACCCTTATATTCACATACTTTCCATGTTTGTCAACTTTAGTCCTTCTAAAGTATTCTTTCGCACGTTTAAAGCTTATGACACGTGTCAACACATTATTGGACATGAAATTACGAGGTGTTACACACCACTTATCCTTGTCTGTGTTCCTTGAGATGTGAACTGCCCAAGGACAGGTGGGCTTGGTATGCCTTTTAAGGTGCTTGTATTTTTGCCCTACTTTGGTGCATTTACTATTTTGCCCCTCTTCTCCCTTTTTTTTACAGGACCAAGTAGTGGGGGATTGCTTCCAAAACATACTACCCTATACCTTAACAATTCATTTTTATAGAATAAACACATCCCTCCTTGCCTTAAGAGCATAATTTTTCACCATCTGATTCATCTTTTTCTTGTCATCAATAAGCTGACCAACATAGAATGGCAGATCATTTGGACCTTTTAAAGCACTCTTGTTTCTCCTCCTTATCTTCCTGGCAACCTTATCTCTAAGGCTTGAATTGTCATCAGACCCACTTTCAAAATCCTCCAGGTCAACAGGCTGATGCCCTTCTTCGCTTCTCTCATCAACATGATCCCCATCACTTGAACCATCCAGTTCTTCCCTAGTAAATTCAACATTAGCCCTGAACCTCTGCATATCCACCTCTATTTCATAAACCAAATTATCTTCCTCAACATACTCATAATCAGGATCACTTCCTTCACTCTCTTCCTCATCTTCATTCATACTATGATTCTGATTATTTATTGTAAATGATGCTGGAACAATTGCTTTACATGCCCCTACAGGACCTTCACTTGTATTTTCCAATATTGTTGACCTCCGGTGTTCGACATACATGTCTATCATGTGGACTCCTTGACGCACATGATCAAAGATAGGCTCTAAGTCAACATCACATTTTAATGTCCTAAGACCAAAATCCAACGAACAGTACGGTTCCTTGTAATGAATGCAGAAAAACAAACCATCATTGTATCCTAATTTCTTAACCATTTCCTCTAAAACATCAGTATTCAACACTCTAAAATCTACATGATCAATGTAGTTCATCTTCCCACCAAAGTATTTCCTATTTGGGTTTTCTACAAAATTACCTCCATGGTGAAATTTTATGGTAAATTGAAATTGGGTTTCACCTGTAAACAAACATCAACAACAAATTAACACAGAAAAAAGTTAAAATTTTACCTAATTCAGACCCTGTGAGATTGCATGTCACTTACGGTACATTTCAGAAGGTTTGAAATACTGATCTCCAGCTCGTACCTTCCACAATCGAATATCCATGCTCGTAATCAGCTGTAATTGTTGAAGAATGCCTGATCGCCGGTGCGGAGTTCTTGATTTTAGAGGTAGGTTAAGTTCAGGGTTTCAATGTGATGAAAGGGGGATTATATGAGGTTGCAGGTCAACAGGAACGCGAATTTCCCTATTTGCACTTTGACCATTAACAGAAAACGCTAATCTCTAACGGAAACAAGGCCCGGGGGTAAACATGCGACATAAGAGCAAACAGTGGGGGGTAAAATTGTAATTATTTCCTTAGGGGGGTAGACATGCCAATGACCCCAAACCTCAGGGGGTAAAATTGCAGTTTACTCATTATTTAATAATAGATGCCACTTGTTGGCATGTTAGGTTAGATTTTTATTATGTTTTTCATTTTTTTTATAACAATTAATTCTACCTAAAACATTATTTTATTTAATAACTTATTAATATTTAATTATTAAAAAAATCTGAAAACACAGTGTTGTTTAACTCTTTTTTTGTGTGAACATATCGATATAAATTTTATCAAAAACCGAGTTTCTTAAAAAAGTATATTTTTTTAAAAAAAATTTATAAAAAATGCATTTTATTAAAAGATTTGATGAATGTATGTGTGTTTTTTTAATTAAAAGATTTCTTATATTGTTGTTATTTATTTTGCTTTTAAAATAAATCGGTTTCAAAAGAAAATATTAATTATAATTATTTCTAACACATTTATGGATAAATAATAAAAATAAAAATAAAAATATAGATTTAATAAAAAATGTTTTAAAGGTTGGGTTGTGAATGTGAGTAGAAATGGATAATTTTTTTTTGAATGGCAAGGTATCACAAATTTTTTGGGTGCGACACACCCCACAACCCCCCCCCCCCCCAATTGGGGAGGCCCGTCGTCCCTCTCCGGCCAGACGTGAGTGTCTTAATCGTGCGACAACTGGCATTAGAGAGTGACCGGCGTCCTAGGAAAAACCCCACAGGTACCTCGCCCATCGTAGGGCTTGACGAGTTGAGAGCCGCCACAGAGAGGAATAAACCGCCTCAGGTGGGGATCGAACTCAGGCACCATGGGTAAAACCCAAGTGCATCAACCAGTTGGACTGGCAAAAATAAAAATATATATTTAATAAAAAATGTTTTAAAGGTTGAGTTGTGAATATGAGTAGAAGGTTGGGTTGGGTTGGGTTGGGTTGGGTTGGTGTAAGAGAGAGAAATTAGTTTTTTTATTAAAAGGTTGGGTTAGAGAAGGGTGTAAAAAAATTCGATATTACACTTTTAACTCACAATTATTTGAATTTTTATTTTTAATCCAAAAGCTTTTATCTTTTACATTTTAGCCTCACAACTTTTTTACTTTCAACTTTGTTTCTCTATACTTTTCATATTTCACAAATTTTTGTTTTACTATTCGTTCTAGATTTTTCGAGTTAACTCATGCTTTTGTGGTTCAATGTTTTTACATTTCATTCTAATTTTTGTGAGTTGGCGGTTGTGTGACATTGGTGCTATTTAGCACGGTTTTATGCCCCCACCGTAAGGCGAAAGGGCTTAATACTAGTTGTAAATTATAAATAAATAATAAAAGAAAATTGTGCTTAATTTTATTATCGTAAATATATACAAGTAAGTACTTGTCAATACCAAATGCTACAAACAACCACACAATCAAAGTTGAAAATTATATTATGTTCTTGAACATATTATTGTGATTTCAACTAACATTAAGTAGTTTTCTAAGGTAACTAACATTAAGTAGTTTTCTAGTGTTTGGATAAATATATTTCTCAAGTCAGATAAGTACCTACTTCGAAAGCAATTATATAAACTTACAAATATATACATTTTAACTTATTTTCACATATTATGAAGTCTTATTTTATGCGTATTTCATTTTCAGATGCATGTCATGCTACTTCATGAGATAATCAACATTAAAAAACTGATTATCCAATTATTATAACTTTAAAAAAACATAACAAGCTATATGTGTTTACAAACTGTTTTGTTAATAAATCATTATATATTTTAAAAAAGCATGTCTAATCATGAGGCTAGTCCAGCGTTTTTAGAAGCCCTAAGCAAACTATAAAAGTCGAGGCCTATTGAATTGGTATAAAGAAAATCAACAAATCAACATTTTTCTATAACTAACCTGAGTAGTGTCTTCCAAGCCAACAAGTCAGCAATACGAATCACCAATCATCCAATCCCTTTTTTGACTTTTGAATACTTGACAACCCTGTTGAGAATCCGCAATTGAGATTGAGATTTGAGACATTGAATAACCATGGCAATGATCACCCCTAATGTTGGCCCTAAATTCGCTCAATCCGTAATCAGTTTAACATTGGTTACTCAAAAGACGTCGCAAGTAACAAGGGTTGGTGTGTTGTGTCGCTGCTTCTGGATTTTAGAATGAAGTGTGCTTGGATAGTGTGGAGTCGAGGAGTAAAATTCTAAATCTTGGGCCTAGAAACTTTGTTTAAATGGGCCAAAACAAGTCTAATATATAAAAAGGAAAAAAAATGAAATACCCTTCTCTTTTTGATGGCCTTAGGCTCTAGCCTAGGTTGATAAACCCAACAAGTTGGCTCTGTCTAATCGCCCCCTTTAAGGGTGTGAACCAAGATAAGATACTAACCACAAGGGTTATTGAGACGTCAAATCCACAACATGGCACTGGTCATCCATCTTTTGATTGTAATTATATAGAATTTACGCAATTTAGGAGATTAGGATTGCCCCCTGACTGTTAAACCGACTCGACCCGACCTGAAACCTATTCCGACCCAGACCCGTTTCAACCTAAATCCGTTTATAGCTCTTATGTTATTTTTATTTATGTTTTATTTATATATCGATATGATGTCTAAATTTGACTAAAAATTTTAAGCGGGTTAATGACAAAAGACAGATGGTGTAATGTTTTTAAAACGTAAAAGATAATTTTTGTAATTTTAAAAGGCAAAGAGCATTCCTTGTAATTTGGTATAACCCAAATATTATTTTTGTTCATAATTGAACATTAAATGTCTATAAGAAATTGATGTACGTTAAGTGTGATATATATTTAAGTATATTTTAAGCCCTTTTTTACACGTTGGTCAAGTTTTAAATTTATAAAACACGATATTTTACTAACACCAAACACACATATGGGCAAGTGCACCCATCGTGAGCGTAGTATAGTGTTGGCAAGATACCGAGGTCGTCCAAGGACACAAGAGCTTTTAGTACCGGTTTATCCTCAACGTCTAATCAAATCAAAAAGTTAGAAAAATATTTTTAAATAAGAAAAATAAAACTAACTAATAAATTCCCAATTACTTTTAGTAAACTCTTGACATACGATCCTCGGTTCACGACTTCACGCTCAAGTATAACACGTTAGAAGCTTCACGCAAGAAAGCTTATCAATAGTTTACTACCACCTAAAATGAAATGCATTTACATATTCCTCACTTTTCTTTCAGTCGTTTTGATCCAAATTTAACTCGGGATAATATAATTACAAGCAAAAGTTTTATTTTGAACCAACATTGTGTTATTAATCAAAATAAAGCCATCTATCCATTTGATACGTGGAACAATTGTTGTACCTTGAAAATTGATGTTAACATGGCTATGTAACTTGAATTAACTATATACAAAACTTAAAAACAAGATAAAATAAAGAAATAATGGATTTAAATAACCTAAACTATTAGTAATTGGGCGCCAACAGTCTCAACTACAAAAATATTTCCGGATGGTCACACCTTCGAACATATTTTCTCCCAACAAGCTTTTTTTAACTGAGGTTTAACCTGGTTAGTTTTTGCTGACGTGTATTATGACTTTGAAGCTAATGTGGAAAAAAATCACATCTGGCAGCCGCCACCACCACCACAACCATGACACCATAATACATGATCTTCCTTTGCGTTTCTATAAAAAATGTGGTTGTCCAATAATTTAATAAGCCAAACACTACAAAATAAAATCACTATATTTCTTTATAAACAAACAACTTTCTGTTCATGGCAAATTCATGAAACAAAAACATTAGTACATTAAACAAAGTTATAGTATTTATTACATAAAACAGTACAAAAGACACTTAATACATTAGTATTAGTACATTAAACAAAGTTAGAGTGTTTATTACATAAAAACATTATAAAAGACACTTAATAACATTATTACACATATAGATTTTAGCAACTACTTTACATATGACAACACAAAAATACAAAAGATTGAACAAAACCAGAAACAATCAGGAACTCGTAAGTATGAAAATCATTAGTAATCTAATCACCACCTGGATTGATTTTATTCTTATTCTTAACATTTTTGGCCGCTCCCATAACGAACTTTGCTGTTTTCTCAGCAATCATGGTTGACACTTGCTTCCTGGGCACGGGGATCACAGATGCCCCTTTTTTCTTCGATGTCTCTCCTCCGGTCATATTCGCCTGGTAGTTCTGCTGCCGGTTATCACCCATTATAGTCGAGGCTTTGGATGTGTTTGTTTCGTCTCAAAACTTGTTGTTGTGTATTGATTGCAATGTTAATTATGATCTGATGATACAACTTCTTAAATAGAGGCCAAGGAAGAAAGCCATGCCTCATTACATTGTGTGTGCATGCAAGAAAATGTGTTGATATTATTGGCTTAACTTCGATGTTATTTCTTGATGTGGGTGTGTGTTATTTTGAGGATACAATTACAAACACGGTATGTAATTCGGTATCAAATGTGCAGCATGTATACTTCTCATTTTGAGTTGAGTATATTTAAATATTTTCTTAATGAATAAATTTATACTTTTCAATTTGAGTTGAGCATATTTAAATATTTTCTTAATGAATAAATTTATATTGTTTTTTACTCTTTTTCATTAACTAGTTTTATGTCTCACCCGTGTTGCGGGGCGCTAAGCCGAATATTTCTTACTTTCATAACATGTACGTCTGTGTTTCGGTTACTTGTACATAGTGCTCATTACACGATCTTAATATAAATTATATCGAGTCAACCAATTAAAACAGAACACTACCATAGTTTTGCAAAAAAAAAAAAAAAAAAAAAAAAAAAACTAAAATGATGGCAAGCGTGTAATTTTTATTTGGGGCAAAATCGTAATTTGCCGGGGCTAATACTACGAAAATTAAAGCAGATGGACTAAACACACATTTACATAAAGTTAAGCAATAAACTTTGAAGTGTTTTTTTTAATAAAAAGGCCGAAGACGTATATAAACAAAGTTGAAGGTTTAAAAGTAAAATACAAAATATTAAAAAAAAAATTATCTAATATGAAAACAAGGTTTATATAGTTATCTAATCAAGTACCATACCTCATTATCGTGTGTGTACAAGCAAAAAAATACCCTGCAACTTAGGAGTAACCTTCATTGTTATTTTGTGGCTCATAACTACTATTTGCTTGGAGAACATTAACCTGCTCAAATTTCTTAGCATATACTTTGAAACTTGCATCTTCTAAAATTCAAACGTACCCTTAATTATATATATGACTGTATCTTTTTCAATAAGCTACTTTTTAAATACATTACAAATTATAAATTTGCAATATTTTTGTGTATTTATGAGTTGTATTAAATGTTTAGGCTACATTCATCTCATCGGTGACCAATTGGTTGGTTGATTGCCCAAAAAGTAAAAAATAAAATAAAAAATGCATTTAATTTTCACTATCAATTATTTAATAATAGATGCCACTTGTTGGCAAATGTTAGGTTAGATTTTTATTATGTTTTTCATTTTTTTTATAACAATTAATTCTACCTAAAACATGATTTTATTTAATAACTTATTAATATTTAATTATTAAAAAATCTGAAAACACAGTGTTGTTTAACTCTTTTTTTGTGTGAACATATCGATATAAATTTTATCAAAAACCGAGTTCCTTAAAAAAGTATATTTAAAAAAAAATATATAAAAAATGCATTTTATTAAAAGATTTGATGAATGTATGTGTGTTTTTTGTAATTAAAAGATTTCTTATATTGTTGTTATTTATTTTGCTTTTAAAATAAATCGGTTTCAAAAGAAAATATTAATTATAATTATTTCTAACACATTTATGGATAAATAATAAAAAAATATAGATTTAATAAAAAATGTTTTAAAGGTTGGGTTGTGAATGTGAGTAGAAATGGATAATTTTTTTTTGAATGGCAAGGTGTCACAAATTTTTTGGGTGCGACACACCCCACACCCCCCCCCCCCCATTGGGGAGGCCCGTCGTCCCTCTCCGGCCAGACGTGAGTGTCTTAATCGTGCCACAACTGGCATCAGAGAGTGACCGGCGTCCAAGGAAAAACTTCATAGGTACCTCGCCCATCGTAGGGCTTGATGAGTTGAGATCCGCCACAGAGAGGAATAAACCGCCTCAGGTGGGGATCGAACTCGGGCACCATGGGTAAAACCCAAGTGCATCAACCAGTTGGACTGGCAAAAATAAAAATATATATTTAATAAAAAATGTTTTAAAGGTTGGGTTGTTGTTATGGGTCATTTTCTGAGCATATATATCCTGACTAATATTCTGCTTTTGATTGTTTACTTGTGATCAGGATACCGGATCAGGATATTGGTAACATCCTGGTGCGATATCCTGGTATTAACTAAATTAACCACGTGCAGGTTAGAAGTTGTGAGTCACTAACGGTTAAGTGGACCTCTTCTCCTTAAGACTCGGGCTAACCAGTTATATGAGAGACGTTGAACCCGAAAAACCAGGTCTACAACGTTCGTATGGGGAATATCCGTCGAATCCCGGTTTAATAGGGTAGTTTGTTAAATTTCTTTTACTATAAATAGATGGATTGGATCAGATTAAGGCACGCAACTTCACTCATACTCTTTTTCTCTAGCTACTAGCAATCACTACACACAAACACTTGTACTCGAATTACATTGTAACACCTAGTTGATCCGCATCACATCCTGCACTGTATCCTGAAATTCGAAGTAATAGAAGAACAAGGCAGCTGCGATTGTCAGCTCCTGAGGTTTTATGCCGGCGATCTAGATTGATCAAGGGCTTTCCTCGTATATCTCGTGTCACCCCTTACATTTTTTGCTCATTGTTTGATCATAGATACAGCCCTATATCCTGAGCTGTATCCTGAAAACTGTTTTTACAAACAACTTAATCAACATATTTTCAACACATATTTCTAGCACACTACCTCGCTTAACTAATTTGATTACTAAATTGCTTCGGTAATTTTTTACCAAAACAATTTGGCGCCCACCGTGGGGCAAGTGGTGCTATTTTTACTAAAAACTTTAGTAAAATCATTACTCGGTTTTCTATTGTCAAAACTTTTTGCTACATTGTTTTCAATGGCCTCGAGATCAAACATGAGCTCTTCCACCATGTCTGCTACAACCTCTGCAACAATTGGTTCGGTGCTTCCACCTCCTCCTCCAAGAATGCAAGCCTCTTCACAGGGAACTGAGAGTCATGTGGCTCGGGATGTTATCCCCGCTCCCAGTGCCCAGGGATCTGGTCCTGTTTTGGCTTCTAATGACGAAATTCTGAATTTGTTTGGTAGTGTACAGGAATAGATGAGGCAGCAGCAGGAAACTAATCGGATGCTGATGAGAGAGATACAACTCTTGAAATCTGGCCCAAGTAGGCCTGCTGAAGAAACTGTCACCCCTTTGCAACCCAGGGCTTTGAACTTCAGTTCTGCAGTTTACACTGAGGATAATCAGGGGAATATCGTGCCAAGCCATTCCCAAAATCATACTCCTGAGATACCCTCTTCAATAAGAGTATCAACCATGAGAAGCTCAGGATATGCTTCAGGATATGGCCAGAATCCTCAGACTGGTAACCTGTCAAATAATAATATTCTTGCTACTAACAATAGTGGATCTTTGCAGGTTGCAGGTATGACGTCAACATTTACTAGGGAGCTTCAGAAGCTGAAAGACATGATATCCAGTGTGCCTGGGGTGGTCCAGCCGATTCCAGAAGTATCCCAAGACAGTCACAGGATATCCCGGTTTGCGCATCCTATCTGTGATGCTGAAATCCCGAAAAGATTTCAAACCCCCAACATG
Organism: Helianthus tuberosus; assembly: GCA_030545235.1. Classification (NCBI taxonomy): domain Eukaryota; kingdom Viridiplantae; phylum Streptophyta; class Magnoliopsida; order Asterales; family Asteraceae; genus Helianthus; species Helianthus tuberosus. The sequence goes on along the minus strand of CM060366.1, from coordinate 13,925,099 downwards.
AAACTCTATGACGGAACTACGGATCCTGAAGAGCATATCGCCCAGTATAGGGAAAGGATAGATCAACTATATCCCTCCAGATCTCAAGGAAGCATGCCTTTGCAAGGGTTTTGGATCTACCTTGACAGGATCAGCCTTAAAATGGCTGTTAAACGTTCCTCCTCACTCAATTACTTCGTTTGCTCATTTGGTTAATTTATTTAATAGTCAGTTTTCTTGCAGCCGGAGTTTTGAGAAACTAACTAGTGATCTTTACAGGATAACTCAATGGCCTCAGGAATCCTTGAGGGATTATGTGAACAAGTTTAGTCGGGAATTGTCACGGCCCCGACCCGGTTTAACCCGTTTCAGGAGCCGCGGGACAGAAAATCCCGTGGTATTTATTTAATTAAGTTGACAGCGGAAGACTTTAACAGGATCTTTTTTTTTTAAACTGAAATTTATTGATTATTTTATTTCACAATTCGGGATAAAACCCCGTTAATTTACAATGATTTCACGAAGAAATCTTTATTTTACAAAACATGTTTCTTTATTTTTTTTATATTGAGCCACTTCCTTAAGCTTGTAGAGCTTCTTGGCACTTTTCATGGATCACAACAGATCACCTGAAACATGTTGAAAAAGGTTTTGTCAGCGGGAAATACTGGTGAATCATTCTATTTACTAAAATGACACGTTGGTTATAATTTACAGTATTAAGAGCGATTACAATGTTTCCTGATATCAACCAACTACCCACGATATTTGTCACTCGACTCGTTTCTGTGACTATGGTCATATCAATATTGGGTCATGTCACCCAATAGTGACGTATATCACTAATTTGGCTCGCCCACCTAAAGTGATAAAAACAGCAGTAATGTGCACAATACCCCACATACCGGCTGTAATTTGGTGATTACAAAGACTTAATCCCTGTAATTATAACTTTGAACATAAACATGATTTTGAAAGTAATTTGGTAAAAAGAGAATGACTCACATTGTAGATTTAACCCAAGCAGAGTCTAGTTTATGAATTAGCCTTGTTAACCTAGTTTAAATAACAATGCACACAAAACTAGGTTAGTAACTAATACAACATTTACGATAACTCACGAGATCAACCCCTCACAACGAATGACAAAGTGCAATACTTAAACATCCATCGAATTCACGACGAATGACAAAGCATAACCCTAATGTGGGCAGCACTTAAACATCCAGTGGATAGTTTTAATCGATCGGACATTGAATCGTAGCAGCGATCAAGTTAATACCCGGTATCGGAGCAGTGCCTCGCTAATATTGAAAGTAATTTTGACTTTTTAGGATAGTAGAAATTCATCTTTGAAAGTTTTGCTCGATACCAGTGGACTGTGCATGCAACAAGCTATTTATAGCTGAAATTGGAGGTTCACGCGGCCCGCGTAAACCATCCCTTATATCTTACGCGACCCGCGTGGCCGCCCAGTCTACGTATAGGGTTGCATGGTCATGTATAGGTTGGCCAGATGGGTGATACGTGGATTTGGATACTTATCCGGTCAAACCAAGGGTTGACGCGGCCCGCGTAAGGTATGCTTACCCTTTACGCGGCCCGCCTGAAGACCATATTTCTTGTTTTCTTAGTTTTTCATGTACAGTATGGTTTCAGGGGTCCGGGTTTATGCTTACGGGTATTTTTAGGAAAATTTTGAGAGTCCTTACATCCTCCCCACCTTAATTAAAATCTCGTCCTTGAGATTTATTGGAATAAGTGAGGATACTTTCGCTTCATCTCTGATTCCAGCTCCCAAGTGTATTCAGGTCCTCTCTTTGAATCCCACTTGACCTTGACAAGTACTAACCGTTTGTGTTTGAGAAACTTCACCTTTCTATCTTCTATTTGAAGAGGTTTCTCAACAAATTTTAACTTTTCGTTTACCTCTATATCTTGAAGAGGTACTACCAAAGATTCGTCTGATAGGCATTTCTTGAGGTTAGATACATGAAATACGTCATTTACTCCTGCCAATTCTTCTGGTAGTTGTAAACGATAAGCAACTAGTCCTATACGTTGGGTTACTAGAAATGGTCCTACGTATCTTGGACTTAGCTTTCCTTTTTTACCGAACCGAACTACTCCTTTCCAAGAAGAAACTTTTAAGAGTACCCTGTCTCCTATTTGGAATTCCAATGGCTTTCGTCTATTATCTGCATAACTCTTCTGACGATCTCGAGCCGTCTTTAGTCTTTCTTTGATTTGAGAAATTTTGTCGGTAGTCTCTTGCACTATTTCCGGTCCTGACAATTGACTTTCTCCTATTTCTGCCCAACAAACTGGAGTTCTGCACTTTCTTCCATATAGTGCCTCGAATGGGGCAGTTTCAATGCTTGCATGATAACTATTGTTATAGGAGAATTCAATTAATGGTAAGTGATCATCCCAGTTTCCACCAAAATCTATCACACATGCTCGGAGCATGTCTTCTAGAGTTTGTATTGTCCTTTCACTTTGCCCGTCTGTTTGTGGATGATATGCAGTGCTCAAGTTCAGTTTAGTTCCCATAGCTTCTTGGAAACTTGTCTAGAAATGAGAAGTGAAACGACTATCCCTATCTGATACAATGGAGAGTGGAACTCCATGTAGGGATACAACTTCATCTACATACAACTTTTCCAACCTTTCCATGCTAAAGGTTTCTTTCATTGGTAGGAAATGAGCTGATTTGGTTAATCGATCCACAATTACCCAAATCGTATCATTACCTTTTCTGGTTTTGGGTAACTTAGTAACAAAATCCATTGTTATGAGTTCCCATTTCCATACTGGCATTTCTAATTGTTGTAGTAGACCTGAAGGTTTCTGGTGTTCTGCCTTAACTTGTGAACAAGTTAGACACTTAGAAACATATCTAGCTATATCCTTTTTCATGCCTATCCACCAGAAATTATTCTTTAAATCTTGGTACATTTTATTGTTTCCAGGGTGTATGGTATACCTAGATTTATGGGCTTCTTCTAAAATTTTATTTCTTAATTCTCCTTGCTTAGGTACCCAAATTCTTCTTTTATGGAATCTCCAAATTCCATCAGCTCCTTATTCTAATTCTTTTATTCGTCCTTTCATTCCTTCAGCAGCATCCTCTATTGCTGTCTCTTGAACATTCTTCAGTTGCTCCATTAAATCTAATTGTAGATTTAATCTGAGAGCACGAACCCGTCTTTGTTTCTCATAGTACTTACGACTAAGGCATCTGCAACTACATTTGCCTTTCCTTCGTGATACTGAATATCACAATCGTAGTCACTTAGAATTTTCATCCACCTTCTTTGCCTCATGTTTAACTATTTTTGCCCAAATATGTATCTTAAACTCTTATGATCTGTATAGACAATAAACTTACTTCCATACAGATAATGTCTCCAAATTTTAAGGGCAAAAATTATGGCTCCCAACTCTAAGTCATGAGTCGTATAATTTTTTATTCGTGCTTTTTCAATTGCCTTGACGCATACGCAATTACCTTCTTGCGTTGCATTAACACACATCCAAATCCTAGTTTTGAAGCATCACAGTAAACTTCAAAATCTTCAGTCCCTTCTGGTAAAGCTAGGATTGGAGCATTTGTTAATTTCTGCTTCAAGATCCTAAAGGCTTCTTCTTGTTTAGGTCCCCATTCAAACTTAACTGCTTTACAGGTTAGCTTAGTTAATGGTACATCTATTTTGGAAAAATCCTTAATAAACCGTCTATAGTATCCAGCTAAACCTATAAAACTTCTAATTTCCATTGCGGATCGCGGAACCTTCCATTTGGTAATTGCCTCTATTTTAGAGGGATCTACATGAATACCTTCGTAATTCACCATGTGACCTAGAAATTGCACTTCCTTTAGCCAAAATTCACACTTCGAGTATTTGGCATAAAGTTTTTCTTTTCTTAACAAAGTTAAGAGTGCATGCAAGTGCTTACAATGTTCGTCTTGACTTTTGGAATAAATAAGTATATCGTCTATGAAAACAATCACAAATTTATCCAAATACGGTTTACAGATCCTATTCATCATGTCCATAAATACAGCAGGTGCATTTGTTAGTCCGAATGGCATGACTGTAGACTCGTAATGACCATACCTAGTTCTGAAAGCAGTTTTAGGTATGTCTTCTTCTTGTACCTTTAATTGATGATATCCGGAGCGTAAGTCAATCTTAGAAAAATATCTAGCTCCTTGAAGTTGATCAAAGAGATCATCAATCCTAGGTAATGGGTATCGATTCTTAATTGTAACCTTATTCAATTCTCTATAATCAATACACATTCTCATCGAACTGTCCTTTTTCTTTACAAACAACATTGGTGCTCCCCACGGGGATGAACTAGGTTGTATGAAACCTTTACTTAGTAATTCATCTAATTGATTTTTCAGTTCTAACATTTCTGTAGGAGCTAACCGATAAGGTGCCTTGGCTATCGGTGTAGTTCCGGGAATTAGATGAATCCTAAATTCTACTTCCCTATCTGGTGGTAATCCTGGTAACTCTTCTGGGAATACATCTGGGTATTCTGAGACTACAGAAATCTCCTTAAGTTCTTTACCCTTAGTACTAATGATTACTGAAATCATATATACTATTCCTTGCTTTCGTTCATAACTAGCAACTTTCATTACTGATATGAACTTCATGGGTTTACGTGGTTGATTTCCTGTAATCATGATTACTTCTCCGGTGGGTGCCTGAATCTCTATAGAGTTCTTATCACAAAGGATTCTAGCATGGTTGGCTACTAACCAATCCATTCCTAATACAACATCGAATTCGGCTAATTTCATAGGTAACAGGTTTGCAGAGAATTTATGACCTGAAAGTTCTATATTTCCTTCCCGCAAAACCTTATCTATTTTAACAGAATTCCCATCTGCCGTTTCGACTGTAAAAATCTGCCTAATGTTGGTTAAGGGTAATTTAAGAGTTTGGCATAATGAAGTATTTATAAAACTTTGGTTTGCACCAGAGTCAAATAATACTTTTGCGTAAACGTTGTGAACTAAGAACGTACCAGCTATTACATCTGGAATGAATTCTGCTTCTTGAGTGGTCAGCTGGAATGCTCTGGCATTCTTCTTAGTAGCTCCATCGGCCGTCTTGGTTTTGTTGTCTGTTGGTTTGTCCAATTTAGGACATTCTGTTTTAAAATGCCCCGCTTCTCCACAGTTAAAGCAGATTATGGTTTTCTTTCTGCAGTTTTCTTCACAATGTCCTACAGCTTTGCAAAAGTTGCAGGTTATATTGCATCTTCCATAATGTTTCTTTTTGCAATTCCTGCAGAACTGAGGAGTTGAGGATTGCCCTGTTCCTCTCTTCTTAAAGTTATTACTATTACCCACACGAAATCCTTGGGTAATTTTCTGAGCCAGTTCCTTTTTCCGATTTTCATCTTTTGTACGTACCAATTCGTCAGTTAGGGTGTTAGCTAATTCTACCGAATCGTCAATAGTGCGAGGTCTCGCAGCTTTAACGATATTACGGATTTCGCTAATTAATCCCCAAATATAGGGAGAAATGAGTACCGGCTCTGGCGAAGCCAGCATTGGTACCACTCTAGCATATTCGAAGAATGTCGAAGTATATCCTCGACAGTCTACACCCATCATCCGATGGTTTAGGAATTTATTTTCCATTTGATCGTTTTCATATTCTGGACAAAATTTTCTTTCTACAAGACTCTTAAATTCATCCCAGTTCATGGCATAGGCCACATTTCTTCCTTTGGCTTGAAGTACTGTATTCCACCATTCTAGCGCCCCTTCTTTAAACAGATTTGACGTGTACATGACCTGATCGTCCTTGGCACATTTACTTATTGTAATCACTGCCTCAGTTTTCTCTAACCAACGTAGTGCCGTCGTCGCTCCTTCATTGCCTGCAAACTCCGATGGTTTACAAGCAAGAAATTCTTTGTAAGTGCAACCAGGCGTTGCAGCTTTCATTTTCTTAGGGAGCGGAGCCTGCTGTGGATCATTATCATGATTGGTATGATTACCGCCTTCATTTACGCTATTACTGAAGTTATCTTCAGAAATACGTTTGCTAGGAATGATTTGTTGAGGTTCAACGGGTTTCTGAGCAGCAGCAATTATTGCTGGAATAGCATTGGCTATCCCTTGAGCAACGATATTTTCTATATCTTGCCTAGTCATAAAATGATCCTCCTGATGTTGCTCAGATTGATTTACTTCATTTACTGGTTCATTACCAATGTTTGCCATCTGATAATTAATATATATAACTTATTAGTTTAAAATAAGAAATAACCAAATATAACAATTAATCGCACATAATTACGTAAACAATTATATAATCAAAATTGTAATTTCTAAATTTTCATTGGTTTATATATTATAACATGCTTTCGTACACACTTTTATCTTACAACCGTTTTATTGTTTATTTTACACATACTGATTTTTATTACTATTATTATTATTATTATTATACAAACACAGATTCACATCCCACTTCTCCCTCATCAACTTGCATTTTTAAAAGCGATGTTCCCTCTCATCATATTTCCATGAGATTTGTCCTCCTATCTCTCGGATCCTATTCCCAGCATCCATCAGCTCTTCGCCAAAATGGCGGAGTTCAGCCATATTCTCATTACTCATGGGTGGATTTGGTATAGGTTCTGGGTCAAACTGAGGGAAAAACGTATAAGGATTGTTAAGCAGATTTTGAAACTGCCAATCATTAGTCCACCACTCGTCCATTCCTAGAGGTTGGGTATGGATTATAGGTTCTGGGATTGCTGGTTCCAAGTTCATGGGTAGTTGAGTTTCAATAGGATGAGTAAAAACATTTTCATTGACAGGCTTAATAGTATCACAGCTTGCCAATATAAAATCTAGCTCCTCCTGTAATGTCATTTCCTGGGTTTGCTTAGAGCTTTCTCCAATTTCCATCTTTGTCTGCCTAGAATCTTCCTCAATCTCCAATTCCATCTGTCTAGAACTTTCTCCGATTTCAATTCCCTTTCCTTTCTCTAAGGGATTGTTTATTTTAGGAATTTTCCTAGTGGCGGGTTTCCTCCTACGTACACACCTCCATCCTACCAGTCTTCTCTTCTTCTTAGGCTTGGGTTTTTCCAGAGGTGGAGTGTTGAATTCTATAGGTTGTTCCACATCAGCAAAGTAACCAGTAAACTCTTTAGAAACTTCTTTGTTTACAAGGTAGAGGTTGAGATTCTCTAGGGCTCCAGATAACTCATTCATGCTGTTTAGCATATATGTAAAAATAATAAGTTAAAATTTTATAACAAATTTTCACAGATAACCTTTAAATATTATTGCATACCATGTGACTTTAATTTACTACAAAAGACAAATAAAATTAAACATACAAGGTTTTATTGTAACTTTATTTATTTACTGGGTATCGTTTCTGGCTTGTAAGTGACTGGGTCATGGTATTTTTAAAGATTTGCATTTACTGCTACAGTGGCTAGCATATAAAGATCTGCCCATTTTTCATCTAACTTGTCTTCCCATGGTGGGTTACTGTCTAGTTTCTGGATTTCCTGATTAACTCTCATTTCTTTTGATTGAGATTTCTGTATTTTCTCCTGACTTTTTCTAATAATCAGACTTCTTTTATTAGGAGAAAGTGGTTCTTCATAATGGGCTTTACGAACAAATATTCCCTCCTCAGTATCTACTGAGTATCTTGAGGATTGGGATGAACTTCCCTTCTCTTTTGGCAAACTATCTAATTTAAGATAGATGTTTGAAAGCTTTTGCTTACCCATACTGTAACTAACAAATAGTCAGTTAATAAAACACATAATAACATAATGGTAATCAGGAAAATTAAGTATTTCTAAATACTTAATTAGCTTAACTCAGTGGCTCTGATACCACATTTTTCTGTCACGGCCCCGACCCGGTTTAACCCGTTTCAGGAGCCGCGGGACAGAAAATCCCGTGGTATTTATTTAATTAAGTTGACAGCGGAAGACTTTAACAGGATCTTTTTTTTAAACTGAAATTTATTGATTATTTTCTTTCATAATTCGGGATAAAACCCCGTTAATTTACAATCATATGATTTCACGAAGAAATCTTTATTTTACAAAACATGTTTCTTTATTTTTTTATATTGAGCCACTTCCTTAAGCTTGTAGTGCTTCTTGGCACTTTTCCTGGATCACAACAGATCACCTGAAACATGTTGAAAAAGGTTTTGTCAGCGGGAAATACTGGTGAATCATTCTATTTACTAAAATGACACGTTGGTTATAATTTACAGTATTAAGAGCGATTACAATGTTTCCTGATATCAACCAACTACCCACGGTATTTGTCACTCGACTCGTTTCTGTGACTATGGTCATATCACTATTGGGTCATGTCACCCAATAGTGACGTATATCACTAATTAGGCTCGCCCACCTAAAGTGATAAAAACAGCAGTAATGTGCACAATACCCCACATACCGGCTGTAATTTGGTGATTACAAAGACTTAATCCCTGTAATTATAACTTTGAACATAAACATGATTTTGAAAGTAATTTGGTAAAAAGAGAATGACTCACATTGTAGATTTAACCCAAGCAGAGTCTAGTTTATGAATTAGCCTTGTTAACCTAGTTTAAATAACAATGCATACAAAGCTAGGTTAGTAACTAATACAACATTTACGATAACTCACGAGATCAAACCCTCACAACGAATGACAAAGTGCAATACTTAAACATCCATCGAATTCACGACGAATGACAAAGCATAACCCTAATATGGGCAGCACTTAAACATCCATTGGATAGTTTTAATCGATCGGACATTGAATCGTAGCAGCGATCAAGTTAATACCCGGTATCGGAGCAGTGCCTCGCTAATATTGAAAGTAATTTTGACTTTTTAGGATAGTAGAAATTCGTTTTTGAAAGTTTTGCTCGACACCAGTGGACTGTGCATGCAACAAGCTATTTATAGCTGAAATTGGAGGTTCACGCGGCCCGCGTAAGCCATCCCTTATATCTTACACGGCCCGCGTGGCCGCCCAGTCTACGTATAGGGTTGCATGGTCATGTATAGGTTGGCCAGATGGGTGATACGTGGATTCGGATACTTATCCGGTCAAACCAAGGGTTGACGCGGCCCGCGTAAGGTATGCTTACCCTTTACGCGGCCCGCCTGAAGACCATATTTCTTGTTTTCTTAGTTTTTCATGTACAGTATGGTTTCAAGGGTCCGGGTTTATACTTACGGGTATTTTTAGGAAAATTTTGAGAGTCCTTACAGTAATCCTTGGATATCCCACATCTTGATATTGCAACAGCTGTGCAGGCTTTTAAGATGGGATTACAAAAAGATTCTCAGTTTTATCAGGATCTTGTAATGAATCCCTGCAGGAATCTCGACGAAGCTCGTAACAGGGCCTTGAGATATATTCGCTTGGAGGATGACAAAAAGATGCAAGAGAGGATGAATTTCACCTCAACCTATGAATCAACCAATAGGAAATCAGAATCCTCGTATAAACCATATCGCTCTAAGCCGTATGGCAGAATTGACAACAAGAAAGTGAATGTTGTTGAAGACGAGGATCCTGAAGAATATCCTGAATTATCTGAATATTGCTTTTCTATTAACATACCTGAGTTAATGTATGCTATGCAGGGTTTAGGAGACAAAGCTAGGTGGCCTCGGAAGAATCAACAAAAAGCTGATTGGAAGGATAAATCCAAATGGTGTGCCTTCCATGAAGATTTCGGACATGTAACTGAGGATTGCATTGCTCTAAGAAAGGAAATAAGTTATCTTCTAAGCAAGGGATATCTGAAGGATCTCCTAGGAAGAAAGAAGAATAAGGGTCAGGATACTGAGAAGGATCCTGAACGAGCAGCATCACCTCCTACGGACGCAAAGATAATCAACTTTATTTCAGGAGGATCCGACATTTGTGGGACTTCGTATTCTGCGGCCAAGAGACATGCAAAGGAAGCTAAGGCCGAGAGGGGAGATAAACCAGCCAGGATGACTACCCTCACAACTGATAAAGTGATCACTTTCGACAGTGATGACAGGGATACTGTCCAGGATCCTCACCATGATGCTCTCGTAATAACATTATACGTGGCTAACCATTTTGTACGCAGGATATTGGTGGATAATGGCAGCTCCGTTAACATAATCCAACTAGAAACTTTGAAAAGAATGAATGTATCTCCAATGGATATTACTTCAAAATCCACCGTGCTTGTTGGGTTCAGTGGAGAGGCCAGGAACACAGTGGGAGAGATAAAGTTACCAGTATATGTTGAAGGGGTCAATTCAATACAACGTTTCTATGTGATGGACTCCCTATCCTGCTATAACATCATACTAGGCAGGCCATGGATCCATGATATGAAGGTTGTGCCATCGACTTATCATCAGTGCATCAAGATCCCTACCCCTTGGGGGGTTGTCAAGGTTGATAGTGATCAGCAGGAGGCGAAGGAATGTTACTCATCCTCAATGAAATCCTCAACCAAGCCTAATGCAGCATAGCAATTAAAGATGCGGGCCCAGGATATCATGGAGGCTTCGGAGCAGGATGTAAAGAAAATTATCCTGGATCAGGATAATCCGGATATCTCGGTGCTCGTAGGAACTAATATCCCTCAGGATATTGAAAATCAAATGACTAATTTTCTAAAATGCAGGATGTCGACGTTCGCGTGGAAACACGAGGATATGACAGGTATTTCCAAGGATATTATAACACATAAGTTAGGTATCGATAGGTCATTCAAGCCTGTCCAACAAAAGAGAAGGAAATTTGCTCTGGAACGAAACGTAATCATCCAAGAGGAAGTTCAAAGGCTACTAAGGAGCAAGATGATTAGGGAAGTGAAGTTTCCTAAATGGCTGGCAAATGTAGTCGTGGTACAGAAGAAAAATGGGAAATGGAGAGTTTGTATAGATTACACGGACCTGAATAAAGCTTGTCCCAAAGACCCATTTCCTCTTCCTCATATTGATTCAATGGTGGATGCGACTGCCGGCCATGAAATGTTAACCTTCATGGATGCATCCTCAGGATTTCAGCAGATCCAAATGGAACCTTCAGACCAGGAGGATACTGCCTTCATGACACCGACAGGTATTTATTGTTACACTGCTATGCCCTTTGGTTTGAAAAACGCAGGTGCAACATACCAAAGATTGGTAAACATGATGTTCAAAGACAAGCTGGGGGACACTATGGAGGTGTACATCGATGACATGGTAGTAAAATCTAAAAAGGCTGAAGATCACCTCCAGGATATCAAGGGAGCATTCGATATCCTGGATCAGTATAACATGAAATTGAATCCTGCTAAGTGCCATTTTGGAGTGGGGCAGGAAATTTTCTAGGATATATGGTGACTAAAAGAGGAATAGAGGCAAGCCCGGAGCAGATTAAAGCTATCTTGGATATCAAATCACCTTCAAATATGAAGGATGTTCAACGGTTAACAGGGCGAGTAGCAGCATTGAACAGATTTATCTCAAGATCCTCCGAGAAATGCGAGGAATTTTATGATATCCTGAAGAAAAACAAGAAGTTCGAATGGAAAGAGAAGCATGAAGCTGCCCTGCAGGATTTGAAGCAGTATCTCTCAACTGCACCTCTATTGATAAAGCCTGAAAATGGTGAACCATTGTCCCTATACCTAGCAGTATCAGGGAATGCTGTAAGTGCCGTTCTTATAAAGGACCATGAAGTTAAAGGTGAGAAGTTAATCAAGTATCTCGAAATTCTCAAAAAATTAGCAGGATATTTCGATATTTTCACACTTGAACAGGTACCAAGAGAGGATAATGCTGAAGCTGATGCCTTGGTGAATCTAGGATCATCAGTCAGGATACCGGAAGGAACCCGAATACCAATGTTACATATCTTATATCCTGCGACGAATCCTCAGGATAAGGAAGTACTAAGTATTCAGGATCCTGATGAGTATCCTGAGAAGGATCCTAAGTCCTGGATGGTTCCAATTATAAGATATCTCAAGGAAGGACACATTCCAAAGGATGAGAATCCTAAGGCCTTTAGAATGAAGGTATCACGATTCACTATTATAAATAATGTCTTGTATAAGAAATCTCTTGCAGGACCATATCTGAGGTGCTTAGAGGATCCCGAAACTAAGGAAGTGCTTCAGGATATACACGAAGGGGATTGTGGTAACCATACTGGGGGCAGGTCATTGTTCTCAAAGGTATTAAGAACAGGGTACTATTGGCCGACAATGAGAAAAGATGTTGCATAATATGCTCGAAGATGTGATGCGTGTCAAAGACATAGTAATATATTACATCAGCCTGCTGAACCACTATATCCTATTGTTTCCCCTTAGCCATTCATGAAGTGGGGAATGGATATAGTAGGAAAATTGCCAAAGGCTCCAGGAGGAAAGGTCTTCATGCTGGCAATGACCGATTATTTCTCTAAGTGGGTCGAAGCTGAAGAATTTGTTCAGGTTAGAGATCAAGAAGTGGTATCCTTCATAAAAAGGAATATCCTGACTAGGTTTGGAGTACCAGCTGAAATAATTTGTGACAATGGATCTCAATTTATAAGTAAAAGGACTACTGACTTTTGCAAGAGTTGGGGAATCAAAATGATTACATCCACACCGGTACATCCTCAAGCAAATGGGCAAGCAGAATCCTCAAACAAGATAATTGTCAACAACTTGAAAAAGAGACTAGGGGCTAAGAAAGGAAGATGGGCAGAAGAATTACCCTTTGTTTTGTGGGCTGATAGGACGACAGTGAAAAGTGCAACTGGCCAAACCCCGTTTTCCTTGGTATTTGGAGCAGAAGCGGTGATCCCGACAGAAATGGTGATACCTACAGCGAGATCCAACCTCTGGGATCCTGAGCAGAATCCTGAAGTCCTATGCCAGGAACTGGATACTATTGATGAGACAAGAGACGTAGCAAGGCTAAGGATGGCAGCATATCAACAGAGGATATCTAAAGCATATAACAAGAATATAAGGACTAGAAGATTTCAAGTTGGAGATTGGGTATTGAGAAAGGCTTTTCAGAATACTACTAATCCTGCTGATGGAAAGTTGGCTCCAAAATGGGAAGGACCCTATGAGGTTGAATCAGAATCAGGAAAAGGAGCATACCGACTCAAGAATATGGAGGGGGATATGCTACCGAGATCCTGGAATGCTATACATCTAAAACTTTATTTCAAGTGAGTATGGAATTTAAATTCTAACTCAGGATGGTATGGATTCTGTCTCTTTTATTAAATTTTAATATTATTTACTGTTTTGAACCCATTACTGACTTAAGCATCGGAGGGGTGTTAGCCAGGCTAACACCCACCTTAGCTTACAGTTGTGTTGCAGTATATGCTTCCAGATATAGCTCCAGGATATACATTCAGGATACTTCAGAAGATTAGAGGATTGGCCCCCTCTCTCACGTCTAAGGGATCCTGATCCCTACACAGGTTTAAAGGTATTCACCTTTCTTTCGAATTGGGTTTAAACACCCCGCCTGTAGCGCAAGTTATTCGGGAATAGTTCAAGGTGGTGGGACCAGTTCATGTAAAAGTGGCTGACAATTTCGTTACTATTGGCTATATCCTGAATCCTATAGGGGACATTCCTTCTAAAGCAATTGTGTGAAGCTCAAAAGATCAAAATTGGGCTAAGTGTCTCGGACTGGGGACATCTTAGTGGGAGAAGTCGCAAAAGGGGTTGGAGTTTAATACTAAGGTTACACTCAATTCCTGGTATGATCTTTCCTTTGTGAACCTTACATGAATTGTTTGACTCTGTTTAAGGCTCAAAATATCCTGATAAGGATATATCCTTAGGATGTGTCTTCAAAATGTGTTTTTGGGATACGTTTTGGGATATTTGATTGGAATATTTGGGAGATGATACTTGGATTGAAAATTAATACTCTGATCAACAAGTGTTATCAAAACAGGTTTTGGAAAATAGACTATCTTTTATTCTTTAGAAGTTTTGTCTAAAATTGTTTTGATTTTGAGAAATTCTATTTGATAAAGGTCTTCATAAGATATCACTGAGTATATTGATCAGGATATTTTCAAAAGATAGTTGCACAAATTTTGCAAAGCTAAAATCTAAACTAAGACATGCATGACAGAAATTAGAAGGCAACAACAAATAAGTCAGAAGGTGGTATTATTTAAAAATAAACGATGCCAGCCGATAACCAAAGGCTTCGTCCTAAAACCTAGGACCCATCCACCATTGGTTATCAAATTGTTTTAATACAGGAAATAAAATTGTTCAAATAAGCGTAACTCTCAAATTTAAGGGAAATAAGTTTTAGGAGGCAGCGCCTTCTTCGTTCGTGGCATTTTCAACAGCATCCGTCTCGGGATCGACCTGAGCATCCCTCTCAGCATCAGTTGGTTTTTCGACTGCCTTTGAAGATCCTTCAGCTGCAGGTTTAGCAGAAGTGCCTCCAAGACTCCTTAGCTTTGTTTCCCAGGCATTGATGTCCCAAGAAGGGCATTCGAAGCCCAGTGCTTTGGCTCTGTGGGCCATCTTTAGCCTGGCCTGGTGAAGGGAAGTGATGACGGAACTTTTAAGGCTTTCCCGGTAGCTGATCATATCATGTTCGTGTTGAGCATAGGCAGCATCAAGATCGGCTTGGGCCTGGAGAGCAGCTTTGTTGAGGGCGGCCTGGTGTTCTTGGGTCATAGCCTTGAACTTGTCCTCGTAATGCCGAGATTTGGCGGCTGCAATCATACCCTGATCGGAGATGGTAACCTCGGCTTTCTTCAACTTGGATTCAAGCGTCTTGTTGAGCCCACAGGATTCTTGATATAAATGAACCAGACGTTCGAGACCCTGCAAAGTAAGAGGACAGGTATTGGTTTTAATAAATACTTATAAGTGGTATAAGGTGCAGGATATGGCTCAAGGATATTAACCTGGTTGAGAAAAGAAGTCATGAATCCGCTTGCCTCAATGAACCCGTGATTCTCATAGGGGAATGTATCAGAGATAACAGGAGAATCAGGCTCTTTCCTTTTACGAGAACTTGAACTCCGGGGCTTAGTAGCTGGCGAAGGCTTGGGAATGATGATGGCCTTAGAGCCGCTGGGCTTGGATGAGGCCGTGGCCTTGGGACTAGGTTCCTTCTTGATCTGGACCTGATCAGAATAACTGTCCAGTTCATCAAGGTCGAAAACCTCAGGGATCTTGGCTGGTGCTGCATAAAGGGAAAAGTCCTACATCCTTATTATTCTTCATTATATTATATTACATTAATTAGTTATTTCAAAAGTAATTCTTACCAGACATTTCGGATGATGAATATTGGCTGGAACTCGGGATATGTGTGGTAAAACTCCTGTCACTTGCAGGCAATTAGTAAACTGCTTCGATTCTTTTTTCTGATTCCGCAGTAGGGGGAGCTACTTCCTTAAAATTCACTGCGAAAAGATCAAATAAGAAGATATTAGCACAAGATAGAAGTCTAGAAGTATGTGGGGACATTCATGATCCTACCGGTGGTTAACCACTCCACCGGAAGACTAGCACCCTCATGAATGGAGTCTCGTTTGACGAAGAAGAACTTGCGTTGCCATCAATCTTCGTTTTTGGTGGGTTTAAGAATAAGCAGTTTGCTGGAAGTTGAAAAGAGCAGGAACCGACTGGAACCGTGGGATCGGAGGCGGTAAGCGATTGGCATATCTTCGATGCAGAGGTCGGGATAGTGAAGGTTTTTAATTTGGTTGAGCACGATTAATACTCTCCAGACCATGGGCATGGTTTGGGCAAAGGAAATACCGGTAGTCCGGAAGAATTGCATCATGAATTCAGGAAATGGATACCGAAGACCTAGCGAGAAAGGGTATGCCGGAAAACAGACCCAATCGATAGAAGAAACATCTGATCGAATTGTTCGATCAAATGGTCTAAAAATCGTGCCATCGGGGAAAGCGCCGGAGACTCTCAACGCCGCAATGTCTGCGTTATCAAAAGCACAGGTCTCCTTCTCGGGATTTTTGAGAAGGTTTTGCTGAACGAAGGATTCCGACGATTCGCCGGTCTGAGAATGGACTACAGTAGCCATCGGAGGAAGAATAAAGTTAACAGAAAACGTGGAAGGGATAAGTGATTACCTGGAGATTCTGTTGATGACATCTGCTTCTCAAACAAAAAGAGAGGAGATATAGGAGCGTTGTAGATGTCCATAGAGTGAAAAGCGCGTTGGAAGTTGTATAGTGCGATCTTGACCGTCATTTCGATTTAATTGCATTGATTCGCGAGACAGGGTTTTTGAAATATATCCGTTGGATTGGTATACCAACAGATATATTTGGGGACAATTGTTATGGGTCATTTTCTGAGCTTATATATCCTGACTAATATTCTGCTTTTGATTATTTACTTGTGATCAGGATATTGGTAACATCCTGGTGCGATATCCTGGTATTTAGGGGTGTAAACAAGCCCAAAGGCTCGAGAGCTACTCGTGATCGGCTCGGTTAAAAGCTCGAACGAGCCGAGCTTTAACGAGCCCGAGCCTGAATTCCAGCTCGTTTAGTTATCGAGCTCGAGCTCGAGCCTGAAATACAAAGCTCGTTTAGGCTCGCGAGCCTAATCGAGCCCAACCAAAAATAGAGTTTTTTTAAATATATTATATATGATATAATTATTTATAACCCAATCCAATTAGGCCCATCTGATTAGCCCAACCAAAAATAGAGTTTTACCCCTTTTTTTAAACGATAATAGAGTTTTACCCTACCAGTCGAGTTTTGACGTTCCAGTTTTGACGTTCCAGTTTGCCACCCAAATCCCAATTTCACTGCCACTCGACAGATACGCCATCACCAATCAAGCATTCGCGTTCAACGACGTAATCGTTCGTCTTCATTCATCCGTCATCATCGTATCATCAGGTTTGTTAAGTTTAGACGTTTGATTTTATGTTAATGTTAATGTATGGCCTCTCGATAATCCTTTTTTAATCATCGTCTGATTGTAACTTCGCCGATAATCCTTCGTTTTGTTCACGTAATCAAATGGGCTAGTGGTATAACTATCTTTATAGTTGGGTTTAGTAGTGTTGTTAATGTACTGTCTCTATAGTTGGGTTTAGTATTGTACTATTGTAGCTGAATCATATGTACTGTAGCTGAGTTAGAATCAAAGAAAAGTCAAAGTGTTTACCACATGTTAATGTATGGCATCTGTACTGTTGTTTTTTTTTGGTGTGTGCATATTAATGAAAATCTCACATTCATTCATATGTTTGTTTCAATCTACTGTTGTTTATTTAGTATTCCCCATTCATTCATATGTTGTTTCTTGTTTTGGTTACAAAATCTCACATGTTAATGTATGGCCTCTGTACTGTTGTTTCTTGTTTGTTTCACAATATCTCACAAAATCTCATATGTTTGTTTCTTGTTTTGGTTACAAAATAAGTGAAACAGATCCGATGAGCCCAACGCAGAAAGGGGGTGAAAATCAATCGTCTGAACCATCTGAATATATCAACATTGAGGCTGAGGAGAACCTTCATGAAACAAATGACCAAGATGTAAACAAAGGTCATAGTGAAGAAGATGATGGTGAAAACCATTCTTAAGAAGATGATGGTGAAGATCATGCTGAAGACAATGAGGGGTTACAAAAAGCTAAATGTCAAAAGACCTCGTTGGTGTGGGAGGACTTTGTTGAAGTAACTCTTCCAAGTGGAGAAGTAAAAGTTGAGTGTGTTCATTGTAAGAAAAAAATGGTTAAATACTCAAGTGGATCTACAACAACTTACCAACGACACAAGAAAATATGTAAGCAACGCAATGGTGGAAGAAGGTGTACTTCAAGGCCATGGAGGATCGAATTTCAATATCTTAGAATGGTGGAACACTCACAGGCTCAAGTATCGCGTTTTATCAAAGATGGCAATGGATATACTCGCAGTTCCAATTTCTACAGTTGCATCTGAATCGACTTTTAGTGCTGGTGGAAGGGTTATTGATTCATATCGATCTATATTGGCGCCTAACACTGTAGAAATGCTAATTTGTGGAGGGGACTGGATTAGACAACTTTATGGAGTAAAGAAGAAGATCAAGGTACATTTTTAAAACCTGAAAGATTATTAGAATTTGTCATTTCATTGCTTTCAGATGTTGAGTTTGTTTTTGTAGAAGGAGGAGACACCCTTTGAGGTTTTACTACCTAGTCGGAAACAAAACTAAAGCGAAGGTACACATTTATGAGATCGTTTGCATCACTTTGATCATCTTGATTTTCAATGTTTACATTATCTTCTAACAAGTTCTAGCATCATTTTACTTATTTTTTACCAGCTTGTTTCTTGTTATTATCAAGTTCTTATTTGATGTTTCAGGTAATAATATAAAAGCCACAAACTTTTGGGGATATTTGAGAAGACGAGAAGTTTTGTTTATTAACAATAGATTTTTTTTGTTAAAGAATACTTGGTCTCGTACTCTTGTAGCTTTATGTGGTTGACATTATTTTATCTTTGTCTCGTAATCAATTTTAATATGGTGTTGTTTTTTATTCATCTTTGTATGGTTTCTATGTTGGTTTTTTTATATGCAACTCTACCCATTTAAATAGATTTTAAATAAAATAACATTGACGAGCCGAGCTCGAGCCGAGCTTTGACTCTTTTAAGGGATACTGAAACGACCTCGAGCCAAAACGAGCCGAGCTCGAGCTTTATGTTTTACTCGCGAGCCGAGCTCGAGCTCAAATTAGCAGGCTCGAGCTCGAGCTTCATGAAAACATGGCGAGCCGAGCTCGAACCTAGTCGGGCTCGGCTCGGTTACACCCCTACTGGTATTAACTAAATTAACCACGTGCAGGTTAGAAGCTGGGAGTCACTAACGGTCAAGTGGACCTCTTCTCCTTAAGACTCGTGCTAACCAGTTATATGAGAGACGTTGAACCCGAAAGACCAGGTCTACAACGTTCGTATGGGGAATATCCGCCGAATCCCGGTTTAATAGAGTAGTTTGTGAAATTTCTTTTACTATAAATAAATGGATCGGGTCAGATTAAGGCACGCAACTTCACTCATACTCTTTTTCTCTAGCTGCTAGCAATCACTACACACAAACACTTGTACTCGAATTACATTGTAACACCTAGTTGATCTGCATCACATCCTGCACTGTATCCTGAAATTCGAAGTAATAGAAGAACAAGGCAGCTGCGATTGTCAGCTCCCGAGGTTTTATGCCGGCGATCTAGATTGATCAAGGGCTTTCCTCGTATATCTCGTGTCACCCCTTACAATTTTTGCTCATTGTTTGATCATAGATACAACCCTATATCCTGAGCTGTATCCTGAAAACTGTTTTTGTTGGACCGGTTTGCGACCCTAAACAGTCAGTTGAGAACGTTCATCTTCACATACAAAGGCGGAATCAATGCACATGAAGTTACACAGCTTTTCCTTTTCAATTCTTTCTCTATTTATGCTTTCTGAATCAATTTTGACAGAGTTCGGTTACATAAAGCATGACAAGGTTCCGCTCTAACGTACACAACTAATGATTTGATTTCGCTCATGGTAGCTATATATAGACCAGCTGATTTCGCTTATATGGCATGTCCATATAAGCGAAACCCCATGTGTAAGCATAAGTGAAATCCCCTAAGTTACCCTAAAAGCGAAATCACCAACTAACTTATGTACACAAGAGCGAAACCTCAACATAAAATCCTAATTCTAACTATCAAGTTCCTATGTTGACCTATCTTGACCTAAGACTCAATGTAAACGTAGTCAACAGACATTCCATGCATCAACAGACTCCCCCTTGGATGTTGACGAAGTCTTCAGCTCCGAGTCTTCAGTCTTGGTCTTTTCTCCAACTCTGTCTTCTCATCATACGCACTCTATCTTCACAGGTTCAGAATCTTGTCCTGGCTTCATCTTCAGACTCCCCTTTGACTTGATGATCCAGACTCCCCCTTTCACAGACTCCCCCTCTCAGTATGCTAGAATCTGAGGTCTTGATCTGGTTCAAGCTTTGACATTTAGCTTCCGTGGGAATGATGAAGTCCAAAACCTGTGTCTCAAACATCAAACATTACAAACTATCTTTTCACAAAATCACACAGTCTATCAGTACTAGAAATCCACTCAAGCATTCAGGTCCAAGTTAATGACCCTGATCACTCGATTAATCTACCAAGTTCAATTTAATTACCTTGGTTGATCATTTAACGAATCAAACTGATTTTGAAAACATTTTCAAACATTTTCTGAAAATAACAAGTATCAAGTTAATGAACTTGTTTTTGACTTTTCAATAAATCAAACTTCATCAAGATAAGCTCTCCTCATTTTTCAGTCCAGAATCTCCTGCATCTGCTTCAATCATCTGAGAATCCAACAATCAACTCTCTACTTTGGTTTGTCGGAAAATAAAGCAGAAATAAAATCTTTTTGGATTTTAAAAAATTGTTCTAAACTAAGAAATGAAATACAGAAAACTTAAATTGCAGAAAGTAAACAAAGTAAACTATTTACAAACTTATTTTTGATGAGTGTGTTAGGGAATCATATCAGCTATTCAACAAGTCACAAGTACCGTTAAGCTACAATTACATACTCAGAATTAAACAATTCGCGTAGATTGTCGATATACTGATCCATTTTAAATTCTCACACAAATTTCAATCTGTCCAGGATACGGATTTAATGTTTTAGAGACTTAAACTTATACATGTGTCCCACCTCTTGAATATACTCCCGTATCCAGATCCCAATATTCAGTCTTACAGGCAATTATGACACGAATGATATCTGTAAGGGGTTAATAATTTATGAAGAATCATGAGAGCTCAGGTCAGAACCATCGTTCAGCAGAGAGATCATGACTCAACTTTTGGGTGTGTCCCCTTTAGAGGATCTTTTTTACAACAGCATTGCTAAGCAATTTTATTGTCTTATCATATATGCTGAGGGTGATGCTATGTTTCAAGCATTTGCAGAAAGTATTATTCGAGGACTAGGTCAGAACTACCGTTCAGCAGAAGTCCCGGAATAATACCCCAGATATCACTGAGTATAAAGACCTAGTATATCAGAAAAAGGAATCTTTCAAACGAGATTTCAGGGGTTACCTATATATCCAAGTAGTGTTCCCCACGAAATAAGCAAGTAAGATTTAGGTTTATATCCCGAACAAACCTACTAAATGAGTAAAAACCTATCGGCACATCATCAGCGAGACTGTTTAACCTTTTAAACATTCCATTTCTTTAGCATACCGTGACTGTCTAGCCGATGTACTATCACTTTCCCTTTATACACAAGCTCTTTTTCAGATTTTATATTGTTTTTGTATTTTAGCATTTTTTACTGTTTTTGTATTTTCTGAAAAATAAACTATATACATCTATCTACTCCCCCTAAATACCAAAACAAGTAAAAAATCGACAAACCATTGCAAATTGTTTCTCGTCTTCATCCGCAACAGTACTCTCATCAACGCCGATAATTCCATCCGACACTGAAAGAAGCTTCATACCATTCAGTTTTAACAAATATTGAAACCGATTTTTATCAAAAGCTTTGGTATGTAAATCAGCTTTCTGTTCGTCAGTGTGGATTTTCTCAATTCGTATCAACTTTTTCTCAAAACAATCACGAATAAAGTGATGACGAATTTCTATGTGTTTAGTTTTAGCGTGATGTACTGGATTCTTTGTTATATTTATAGCTGCCACATTATCAACAAAAAGAGGTGTGTTAAGGAACTGCAAACCGTAGTCGCGCATCTGTTGCTGTATCCACAGGATCTGAGAGCAGCAACTGCTAGCAGAAACGTACTCCGTTTCACATGTAGATAGCGCCACAGACGTTTGTTTCTTACACTGCCAGGTAACCAATCTAGGTCCAAAGAACTGGCATCCTGCAGTTGTTGATTTTGAATTGACTTTGCAGCATCCGAAATCCGAATTGGAATACCCTTCGAGCGTAAAGTCGCCTTTTCTAGGATACCACAACCCCAATGAAGGAGTTCCTTTTAGGTAGCGTAATATCCTCTTCACAATAATCATGTGCGAAGCTCTCGGGTTAGATTGATATCTTGCTGCGAGGCACGTTGGGTACATGATATCAGGACGTGAAGCTGTTAAGTACATCAAAGAACCTATCATGGAACGGTAGAACGTTTCATCAGCCCAATCTCCGGTGAGATCTGGGTGAATCCCATGATTTGTTGCAAGTGGGGTAGCAACTGGAGTAGAACTTGACATCCCAAATTTCTCTAGAATATCACGAATGTACTTCATCTGGTGAATGAAAATTCCCTCAGGTAGTTGTTCAACTTGTAATCCCAGAAAGAATTTCATCTCCCCCATTGATGACATTTCGAACTTTTGCTTCATCACTGATTCAAAGTCTTTGCACAGACTTTCATTCGTTGACCCAAAAATTATATCGTCCACATAAATCATAACTATCAGAAGATGACCGTCGACCTCTTTAGTGAAGAGAGTGGCATCCACTTTTCCACGAATGAACTTGTTGGCTTGTAGGTGTTGAGACAAAGTCTCGTACCAAGCTCTCGGGGCCTGGTGTAAACCATACTGCGCTTTGTCCAATAAGTAGACCTTGTTTTTGTGGATTGGATCGGTAAAGCCCGGCGGCTGTCCGACATAAACCTCCTCTTTGACCTTCCCATAAAGAAACGCCGATTTTACATCTAACTGATATACTTTGAAGTTCTTCCAAGACGCAAATGCAAGGAAAATTCTGATTGCCTCTAGTCGTGCTACAGGAGCATAGACTTCTGTAAAATCAATCCCCTCCTGTTGACTAAAGCCCTGAACAACGAGTCGAGCTTTGTTACGAACCACAACTCCTTTATCGTCTCTCTTGCACTTGAACACCCACTTGGTGTTAATCTTCCTCTGACCATCTGGTAAGTCCACTAACTTCCACACTCCTAATTTCTCGAATTGGCTAAGTTCCTCCTGCATTGCATTGACCCAAGAATCTTCTGTAAGCGCCTCTTTGTAAGTTCTTGGTTCAACCTGCGAGATAAAACAACTCAATGAGAATTCAGTTTGCAAAGGAGCAACTGTTGTATAAAAACATGTAAGCCCTTTATCAATCTGTCTTCGAGTGCGAACGCCTGTCTGCAATTCTCCTATGATCAACTACTCTGGATGATATGAAAAAGTTCGCGGCATCACTTCGCTTGGAACATCTACATTGCCCTCCAGATTAGTAACATTCTGATCTGCACCTTGTTCACTGACTGGGTTTGTTTGACTTGAAAACTGAATTTGCTCCCCCTCAGAATCTGAATTACCATGATAAAAAACTGGCATGTTTTCAGCTTCTTGATTATCATTCTGATCCGACTGATTATCCTGAGCAACTTCATTCTGTTGGACATCATCATGTTCACCAGCATTACTCGGACCCGCTTCATCGTCATTTGAAGTTTCCTGTGGTCGCCTCGAATACTCAGCTGGGAACCTTTGCTGTGACTCGTATTCGCGCAAAATATCCAACTCATCAAAGAAATCTTCATCATCCTCTGATTCTTCTCTCATGTCAAACGAATCCCACAGTTTGTCATAATGATAACGCCATGAATCTCCAGGATTCTGCGGCGGCATAGTATAACCTTGACATTCAACATTTCCAGCTTCAATAATCCGCTTCTCACTTGGAACGAAGACACGTCGCATCGGATTTGCATAACCAACAAATATTCCCTCAATGCACTTTGGACCAAACTTTCCATGAGGCTCTATAACAGTACAGGGTGACCCGAACGGTTCTAGATACTTCAAATTCGGTTTACGGTTATTGATTAGCTCAAAGCATGTTTTGTTGAACTTCTTGACAGTGAGAACCCTGTTGAGCGTATAGCATGTGGTGGAAACAGCTTCAGCCCAAAAATTCATCGGTAACTTTGAATCTGCGAGCATAGTTCTAGCCGTCTCGATTAGTGTCCAGTTTTTGCGTTCTGCAACTCCATTCTGCTGCGGAGTGTACGGAGCACTAAACTCATGCAATATACCTCTTTCATCACAAAATTCTTCCATCTTGTTGTTCTTGAATTCAGTACCATTGTCACTACGAATTCTTTTGATACGCCTTTGGTACAGATTCTCAATTTTCTTGAACAACGCCATCAAACTATCAAACGTTTCGTCTTTCGTCTTCAAGAAAGAAACCCACGAAAATCTGGAATAATCATCAGTAACGACCAAACAGTAGTAATCTACTGTAATACTTTTGACATTCAGTGGACCAAACAAATCCATGTGAAGTCTTTCTAGAGGTCTCGAAACTGAATTGACTTGCTTTGTAGGGTGTGACTTTTTCTTCTGCTTGCCTTTAACACAGCTAATGCACTCCCTTTCCAGATGAAAACCTTTGATATTAACACCCAAAACTAAATCATTGTGCACCAAGTGATTCATTTTTCTAAGATGTATATGCCCCATCTTTCGGTGCCACAACTTCGATTCTTTCTCTGTTGCTCTAGACACAAAACAATGTGCTTGACCAGTAGTTGTAGTTGCTACACTCATATCCAACACATATAAATCATTCACTCTAGGTGCCCTCATGATAATTCATTCTTCAGGAACAACAAATCCTGGTTTCAAGATCAAACATTCTTTGTCTGTGAAGTGAGTGGTATACATATTGTCACAAATCTGTGAGATACTCAGCAGATTGTTCTCCAGCTCAGTAATGTAGTTAACTCTCTCAAACGTAATAATCCCATAGGATAACGTTCCTTCACCAATAATTCTACCACCTTCATGACCAGCAAATCCCACATAACCACCATTTATATTTCTCACATCATACAGTAACGCAGTCTCCCCTGTCATATGTCTTGAAGCTCCACTATCCATGATCCATCTGGATACAAGTTTTGGAAGATCCTGCACATAACAAAACTTTGACTTAAACTCTAATAAAGATGCTGATTCATGCTTCGCGATCCAGGAAGCTCCGGCAATTCAAACTATTTAGTCGAACATGGAGTCCACCCAGGCTTCATCAGCCTTAGGTGTAACCTTGACTCTCGCAATTTGAATTTTGAAGTTTTCAGCCTTAAGAGGTGGAAAATTTGCATCATAATCAATTTGAATTGAATCCTCAGAAGGTGAAATCTTTTTCTCACTTTTTGGTTTCCAAACTTGTTGAGATAATGCAACCCGTTTATAAAATTTGTCATTTTTAGTTACCACTTTCTTTACGGGTTCAATTTTCACTTTAATGTTGTCATTTTTCACACTCTTTTTCTCAACAACGATTGGTGCTTTACCCTTTTCATCACCTTTCTTCTTTTGAATCTTCACAGTTTCAGTCTTAGGCTTCACATTGGTACACTTTCGTGCAATGTGACCAACTTGATTACATCTGAAACATGTTCTAGTATCAACAACCCGACTTGTGCCTTCAGACTGAGACTGTGAAGCTCTTTTCTCAAAGAACTCTTCATTCGATTTTGAAAAAATCTCTTTCTCTTCATCAGCAAGTGAACTCGAACTGTTCACAAACTTTTTCTTTTCAGCAAACCTCTTGTTTGGAACATTTCTTTTCTGATAATTCCTACCACCCTGATAACTACCCGACCAGTTATTTCGATTGTTATTATAAAAACGTGGTGAATTAACAGATTTCTTGTAGTGTGATTTATCTTTCTCAAAACTCATTTTTCTCTTTGTTTGACTCAGATTGTTCACTTCTGACAACTCAACTTCGACCAACTTGAAAACATTTGTCAATTTGTTCACATTTACATTCTCAATCGGAAACTCAGAATCCGAAAACACCTTATCTGAACCCAACATCTTGTACATGACAAAATTTGATTCTTCATTTAAGTTGTTCTTGGACTTTTGTTTCGGAATGTATTTGTCCAAGAAACACCCATCTTCCTCAGTAGTGTCACTATCCGTTTTTAGCACATTTTCAACAACACCTTTTACAATATCATTTTGGACACTATCATCATTGGAAGATGTGAATGTGACATCAATTGAATCCGGAAGATTCATTTCACTTTCTTCTTCAATTTCAACCAACCCTGATTGCTTTTTCGTGTAGTTATTAAGAACAGGTGGTGGAACTTGATGAAAACCCACCCCAGTTCCATCAGAGTACACATCTTCGCCTGCTTTGTCTTTCCCGACGGGTTTGGGAATAATGTGTTGCAAAACAAAGCTTGCGGAGCTGTAACTGTTAAGCTTCAACTGGATTCGCTCGTTTTCAATTTCAGCCTCTTGAAATTTAAGTTTCAGTTTAGCGATTTCATCCAGTTGTTGGTTGATTGATTCTTCTTTTACTCTAATCACTGCTTTTAGTTGAACGTTTTCTTTATAAGTTTTACCATTTCGATCATCATTATCTTTCATTGTGCTTTTGAGTTTTTCAAACTTCTCATAAATCTGACGGTTTTCAAGAATTAACTTTTCATTTTCCTTTTTAACTCTTTCATGATCAATTTTATCATTTTCAATTTGGTTAGTTAATTCTTTTATCCGTTCAGTTGAAGCTTTAACTCTTTTATCACGATCAAGAATTTGATTCTCAACACTTCTGACTTTTGCTGTCAGATCTTCAACTTTCTTACCGTTGAGATACGTGACTGTATTACAAAATTTGCACTCTTTGATGCAATTTTTGCAATCAATATGTCCATCAATTTTCTTACCTGACGCATTTGTTGACAAGTTTGAACTGACCTGGCTTTTTGACTCAGACACGGAGTTAGAGTCTACCTCAAGTGCCTTAGCAGCCAGCACTTTGTCAGCCATTTTTCCAGGTTTTCAGCAGTTAACTCCTGCGTTGTGTCAATAACCCCAGTGTCAACTTTCTTTGACTTCTCTATGTCTTCTTTCTCCTTCCTCTCTTTCTCTTCTTTCTCTTTCTCGTCTCCAGTTCCCCACCATTTATTCTGCCAATACTCATCCTCATTTTTGAACTCCTTGATTATGGCTTCCAGATCAAGAGTTTTGTCATCAACTGCAATATTTCCATATGGGTCAAGATAACACTCCCTGTCCGGATCCCATCTTCTCGCTCTTCTCGCTTCCAGATACATACCAGAAATTCTAATTATTTTGTTTTCAGCCAACATTTTTCTGTATTGATACTTCTGCTCTTCAGTGCGGTTATCTTTCCAAGGAATAGGTTCGTTTTTCGCCATGAACGCGTAACCAACCGCATCTTCCTCCGGTAGAACCTCTTGACTCCAATCATACCCCTTATCATCATAAATCACCGCAAGAGCTCTAGATTTCTCTTTGTTGTCTTCAACCTGCTTCAATCTAGGCGGCTCAGATTTATTCTGATGATATATTGCCTTCTTGTAGTAATCTTCTCTGAAAGGGTTCTCCAACTCATCAGCATATGCGTTTCTGCATTCTCGCTTGAAGTAACCTTTCTGCTTACACTTGAAGCATGTCACCTTGGACTTATCAAATCCTAGCTTGGTAGATGGACCACCAATTGTCTTTCTTCCAGTGATTTCCATAAAACGTTGTGCTCGACGAACAGCACTTGCCATACACCAACGAATGTCGATCAGCTCCATTTCCTCCGGATCAATCTGATCATAATCTTCTTTCGTCAGATTGGTGTTGCCTATTTTCCCTGCTACTAACCCTTCATATGATTCCAACACAGATGCTAGAAAGATCATCTGTTGTTTAGCAGACTCCTCGTCAAAATTCTGAGCATTCTTTAAGTCTATTGCGATGTTGCATTGAAACTTTGCATCAGAATGACTTGCAGATGATGAAGATCCACTGTGATAACCACTGTGATTTCCACTGCTTTGACCGCTTTGATTTTCTTTGCTAGCTGTGGATACATTCTCACCAGAAAACGCAGTCTTGGGAGAAGTTGCTTTTGGCATCATGCTTTTTGGATAATACAAATCCAAATTCTGCTGGTAAGATGAGTGATTTACTTAGAATGTCTTTTTCAGTTCCAACTCGTGACTCTCGAGTCTCTCAATCAGCAAATCTGGAGTAAGATCTTTTGGCAAGATAGTGTTTTTTAGCATGAGAGCATAATATCTCCAATCCATCTCGTCTGGCAACGAATCGAACAACTTGTCTACTTGCTCATCATCAGAATACTTAATTCCATGTCTAGCTAATTCCAGCTTCAGGTGCCCAAACCTCTCGATCATTTTTGAAACTGATTCATTCTTTAAGCACCCAAACATATCAAACTCTTTCCTAAGTAGTTTTATTTTGTTTTTCTTTATTTCTTCACTACCTATACATTTCTTTTCTAACTTTTCCAAAGATCTTTTGCATTTGAATAATCGATCAAAGAGATTATGTCCTCCCGAACGGACTGGAACAACAAAGCCACACACTTTTGTTCAGCTACAAACGATTCAATCTCCTCAGCAGATGTTAAAGTTTCACCATTTTTGTTTCCATTTTGATAGCCGTTTTTCAGACTCTTCCAGCTGGAAAATGCGAATGCCATCAACCAATCTTCAAACTTTCTTGACCACCGACTGTATTCCTCGATAGCCATTAACTTTGGAGGTTTATTGAAGGTTCCAAAGGCACTTTCAGATTCCCAAGCTTCCTTTTTCTTCGGATTCGGCGGATTCTCATTGTTGTTGCTTGTAGATGAATCATCTCCCGAATTTCCAGCAAATGCGTACATGTCGCTAAACGGGTTCAAGAATATATCATCCATCTTGAATGTACCTGCAAAAAGCAAACAGTTAGTAAAATTTTTCGTAATTTTGAAAAACAGTGACAAATGAGCGAAATCACCAATTTGTGACAAATAAACGAAATCAGTCAATGACTGATGAGCGAAACAGCAGTATGTTGTCACAAAAGCGAAATAGCACTTTGACTAAAAAGTGAAACCAGACAATGACAGATAAGCGAAATCAGTTATTTGACAGATAAGCGAAACCAGATATGTTCCTAAAAGCGAAATCAAAAGTGTCACTATGAGCGAAATCAGGAATGTCCGTATGAGCGAAATAGCAATATGTCCTTATGAGCGAACTCAGTACATGTCCTTATGAGCGAAATAGCATCGATGTCCGAATAAGCGAAATATGGTTTTCAACTGATTTTTACCATTTTTAAGTCGTGTTTTAACCTGAATCTTTCTAGGGTTTGTTATTACTGTATTTTACACGTTATACTAAAAAATCAGACCGTTTCAACCGTAGGAACCAGTTCAAATCGAAAAAGTATAAAAGAAAGTGAGTAGAAGTAAGAGAATTCTGTAGATTCAAGCTGTAGTAGTATGAACTCCTCGTCCTGAGCTCTGATACCACTTGTTGGACCGGTTTGCGACCCTAAACAGTCAGTTGAGAACGTTCATCTTCACATACAAAGGCGGAATCAATGCACATGAAGTTACACAGCTTTTCCTTTTCAATTCTTTCTCTATTTATGCTTTCTGAATCAATTTTGACAGAGTTCGGTTACATAAAGCATGACAAGGTTCCGCTCCAACGTACACAACTAATGATCTGATTTCGCTCATGGTAGCTATATATAGACCAGCTGATTTCGCTTATATGGCATGTCTATATAAGCGAAACCCCATGTGTAAGCATAAGCGAAATCCCCTAAGTTACCCTAAAAGCGAAATCACCAACTAACTTATGTACACAAGAGTGAAACCTCAACATAAAATCCTAATTCTAACTATCAAGCTCCTATGTTGACCTATCTTGACCTAAGACTCAATGTAAACGTAGTCAACAGACATTCCATGCATCAACAGTTTTTACAAACAACTTAATCAACATATTTTCAACACATATTTCTAGCACACTACCTCACTTAACTAATTTGATCACTAAATTGCTTCGGTAATTTTTGACCAAAACAGTAGAAGGTTGGGTTGGGTTGGGTTGGGTTGGGTTGTGTAGGTGTAAGAGCGAGAAATTGGTTTTTTTATTAAAAGGTTGGGTTAGAGAAGGGTGTAAAAAATTCGATATTACACTTTTAACTCACAATTATTTGAATTTTTATTTTTAATCCAAAAGCTTTTATCTTTTACACTTTAGCCTCACAACTTTTTTTACTTTCAACTTTGTTTCTCTATACTTTTCATCTTTCACAAATTTTTGTTTTACTATTCGTTCTAGATTTTTTGAGTTAACTCATGCTTTTGTGGTTCAATGTTTTTACATTTCATTCTAATTTTTGTGAGTTGGCGGCTGTGTGACATTGGTGCTATTTAGCACGGTTTTATGCCCCCACCGTAAGGCGAAAGGGCTTAATACTAGTTGTAAATTATAAATACATAATAAAAGAAAATTGTGCTTAATTTTATTATCGTAAATATATACAATTAAGTACTTGTCAATACCAAATGCTACAAACAACCACACAATCAAAGTTGAAAATTATATTATGTTCTTGAACATATTATTGTGATTTCAACTAACATTAAGTAGTTTTCTAAAGTAACTAACATTAAGTAGTTTTCTAGTGTTTGGATAAATATATTTCTCAAGTCAGATAAGTACCTACTTCGAAAGCAATTATATAAACTTACAAATATATACATTTTAACTTATTTTCACATATTATGAAATCTTATTTTATGCGTATTTCATTTTCAGATGCGTGTCATGTTACTTCATGAGATAATCAACATTAAAAAACTGATTATCCAATTATTATAACTTTAAAAAAACATAACAAGCTATATGTGTTTACAAACTGTTTTGTTAATAAATCATTATATATTTTAAAAAAGCATGTCTAATCATGAGGCTAGTCCAGCGTTTTTAGAAGCCCTAAGCAAACTATAAAAGTCGGGGCATATTGAATTGTTATAAAGAAAATCAAAAAATCAACATTTTTCTATAACTAACCTGAGTAGTGTCTTCCAAGCCAACAAGTCAGCAATACGAATCACCAATCATCCAACCCCTTTTTTGACTTTTGAATACTTGACAACCCTGTTGAGAATCTGCAATTGAGATTGAGATTTGAGACATTGAATAACCATGGCAATGATCACCCCTAATGTTGGCCCTAAATTCGCTCAATCCGTAATCAGTTTAACATTGGTTACTCAAAAGACGTCGCAAGTAACAAGGGTTGGTGTGTTTTGTGTCGCTGCTTCTGGATTTTGGAATGAAGTGTGCTTGGATAGTGTGGAGTCCAGGAGTAAAATTTTAAATCTTGGACCTAGAAACTTTGTTTAAATGGGCCAAAACAAGTCTAATATATGAAAAGAAAAAAAATGGAAGACCCTTCTCTTTTTTATGGCCTTAGGCTCTATCCTAGGTTGATAAACCCAACAAGTTGGCTCTGTCTAATCCCCCACTTTAAGGGTGTGAACCAAGATAAGATACTAACCACAAGGGTTATTGAGACGTCAAATCCACAACATGGCACTGGTCATCCATCTTTTGATTGTAATTATATAGAATTTACGCAATTTAGGAGATTAGGATTGCCCCCTGACTGTTAAACCGACCCGACCCGACCTGAAACCTATTCCGACCCAGACCCATTTCAACCTGAATCCGTTTATAGCTCTTATGTTATTTTTATTTATGTTTTATTTATATATGGATATGATGTCTAAATTTGACTAAAAATTTTAAGCGGGTTAATGACAAAAGACAGATGGTGTAATGTTTTTTAAAACGTAAAAGATGATTTTTGTAATTTTAAAAGGCAAAGAGCATTCCCTGTAATTTGGTATAACCCAAATATTATTTTTGTTCATAATTGAACATTAAATGTCTATAAGAAATTGTAGGATCGAATTGCGACCTAAATGAGTCGTTCGGAATAGCTCAAATCCGTTTCAGAGGCGGAAACAAAGAAACGGACGTGAAAACAGCTTGATTCACACTATAATCCTCTTATATATTGATTTAACAACGTATACAATCACAAGGAATACCGGCAGCACCTCGGTATCACTCTGAGAAATCTTTTCAAATGAATAGCTCTCATGCCTATTTATAGCCTACATGGTTTCGCTTGAAGACACATAAGACAACTCAAGCGAAACCTACCTAATTAATTTCAAGCGAAACCTTCATGAAATACATGTTCAAGCGAATCCACATAATTGTCTTCAAGCTAACCAGACAAAATACATGAATCTGATTTGTTTGTTGACTTCCAATGATGATGTCACATATATGATGTCACGCTTGTTCAGATCCGCAACGCAGCCAAGACTCGATATAAGATGAAGTCAACAGATGTATGCACCAACAGACTCCCCCTCAGATGTTGACGAGTCTTAAGTGTCGAGTCTTCGCATCTTCAGTCTTTATCAGTTTCTTTTATTTCTTAGCATATACCCGGATCTTCTCTTTGGCTCTAACCTCGTCAGACTCCCCCTCTCATCATGATGGGATCGCTGTCTGGAATTAGCTATCACCTAGAGATTGCATCCTGGCTTTAACTCTGTTCAGCTCATCTCCTGCACACATTTTCTCATCAAAAACATAAGTTTTTACTTAAATCAATAAGAAAAACTTACTAGTAATAGTTCATCAAGTTCAGATTAATGATCTCGATTAACTAATCTCAACTTCTTTCTGAAATCAAAATATTTCAATTAAGCATACACACTACCAAACCAGTTCATCATGTTCAGCACTTGGAATTTTGAAAATCAGCTCTTCAACATCAGTTGCCGAAAATCTTTTTGAATTTTTCAAAAGTTTATGCTAAAACACTCCGAAAATCTTTTTGGATTTTTAATGAACTAAAATGCAATAATGAAATATTTACAAACAATATTTTTGTGAGTTTGTGTAAGAGGATCATATCAGTTTTTGACCAATCACTAGCACCGTTAAGCTATAAACATTTTAAGCTCTAAACTATTCACGTAGATTGACGATATGTTTGTCCTCTTAAGCTCAATCTAAAAACTTTCAATCTGCTTACCGATACTTTAAGGTATATTAAGATAGCACTAAGTTCTTATGGACCCCACGATCTCAGCATATCCCCTCATCATGCAATACACTGACTCAAATAATGCCTTTAAACTTTTATCGACTGTGAATTGTGCGAAAACAAAGCAGAATGTTTAAACATTAACAATCAGGTCGATACTTCCGTATACGCAGAGAAAGTCCAATGTTTAAACAAAATAAGAAAAATAAAACAAGTTGAAGTTGTTTAGGCTTTAACCACCAGGTCGATACTCCCGTATACGCAGAGGTGATCCAAAGCTTAAACGAAACACCAAAGAAAATAAAGCAGAACGTTTAGGCAATAACATCCAGGTCGATACTCACGTATACGCAAAGGATGTCCAATGCTTAAACAAAATAAAGAAATAAAACAAGTTTAAATCTTTGCAAAATAAAATGCACAATCACAGCGACTTTTCAGCAAAGTTGTGAAAGTTCACAAACTTAACCAGTTTTATGTCTTTCGACATTCAGCGATTACTGAGTAGGCACACAATCAAGAAGGACAAAACTAAGTACTATGCTTTCAACCGTGTTTCCCACTAGAATTAGGCTTTTCATTTTAGATTTGTATCGTTCTCGCAAATCTACTAGTCTAGCTGAGCCTACCGTCACATCTTTAGTGAGACCGTTTATCACATTATATCTTTCCATTTCTTTAGCATGCTGTGACAGTCCAACTGATCTACTATAATTTCCTCTTTTTCACAACAAAACTCATTTTTGCATTTTTCAATGTTTTTGACATTTTCTAATTTTCTAATTTTTTTTTTAATTTTTACTCCCCCTAAAATCAAAATATGTCTCAATTTTGATTTTCTGGAAAAATTTGAAAACAAACTGTACAAGAAATGTGACAACATGATGAGAATCACTTCAATTCTCCATTCACTTGGCTTGAACAATCAGAACTCCCCCTGACGACAAAACATTTTCCCATAATGATTTCAAAAACACTTAAGTTTGTTTTAATCAAAATGGTTTTTCAGGAAAATAAGTTTTGTAAGTCTTTTCTCAAATATGGGGATCATTCATCACCTTGTTTTCTTCAACCAAATGTAAGATTTAACATTTAAGTTCAATCATCAACAATCACTTGTAGAAAATCAAGTACAACTTAATGTCCCTGATTTACCACATGTAAAACGAAATCACTTTCGTGAATTTCTCAAGAAATGTGCCGATTCCTGCTCCACTCTTACCAACCTGGGAGCTCCGGCAAGTCACACTTATCCTGTAAAAATTCAATCATTATAAGATTTATTCATAAAATCAATTATCAAGAAAGATGCCGATTCCAGATCCACGGTTACAAACTTGGGATCTCCGGCATGTCAGGTTTTTCTATTTAAACAGATTCACCCAAGCCTGACGGTCCTTGGGTGATTTTGAATTCTTGTTCAACAATGGTGGAAAATTTGCATCATCCATTGTTAGACCAGAATTTTCATTTTTTACCTCAACACATGGCTCTTCTGGCTTTACCACACCAGATTCATCGCCTGATCGTGGCTTGTCTGACTTTAATGACTCAGATTCATTGCCAACAACTGGCTCCTTTGTTTCCGGAGAAACAAATTCATCACCAGCAACTTTCTTTTTCATCTTTCTCTCTTTCGTCCTCAGATTTGTATCTGATGAATCCGTTTTGCTTGATTTATCATTCTTTGGAGAGCAAGACGATTTATCAGAACTTTTATCTGTTTTACTAGTTGTATCCGAGGACAAAATCTTCTCGAGATAATCTCTCGCCTTCTTCCTCTTCTTCCTCAGTCTGTCTTTTTGCCCCTGAGAAAGCTTCACTTTCTTTTCTTGAACTTTAGGTTCTTGAACCGTCTGTTCTTTGGGCTTGACATTGACTGGTTTCTTCACCTGTTTCTGAGATTCAGCCCTCGATCTTCCCTTTGATCTCATTGGGCAATCTCTGGCAATGTGTCCTCTAATTTGGCAGTTATAGCATCTTCTCGTCTTATAACTCCAATTCTGGCAGTTAACAGCAATGTGTCCTCGAACACCACAAGAGTAACACACTCTGTTATCGTACCATTCACCACTTTCACACCAAACACTCAGATCATAGCATTGTCTGGCTTTGTGGTAATTATCACTCCTCCTGAAAGCTGGATTTGGCTTTGAAGCACTGTGGTCAAACCTGCACCACTTATTACCAACAGTTTTTGAATTTTGATTTTCTAATTTTTGTGGTTTTTTATCACAATTGGATGATTGAACTGATGAGCTTTTATTTTCTTTTTGAAGATTTTTCGGCTTTTTATCTTTTTGTTTTTGTTCCACATTCTTCTTTACAGGTTTTTGCGTTGAGCATCCACCTTTTTCAGTAGAATGCAGAACAGTTTCTTTAAACTTTTCATTTAATTTCAAAAATATTTTCTTTTTCTCATTTTCAGCATCAGATTCTGGCTCAGACTCTTCTGCTGAATAAAAGTCCTCATTTTCATCATCAGTTTTATCATCACAATCCTCAACCTTGACTTTGTCAAAGTTTGTGACATTGTCACTTATTGGAACGGAATTGATCGGTTTTGGACAGGGGAACTCAGATGAAGTCACAAAACCTTTCAATTTCTTTTCAAGCTCATCTATTTTGTTTCTTGAATTCTCAGCTTCATTTTCAAGCTGAGATATTCGTTCAAGATAAGCCTTGATTGTAATTCGAGCACATTCAGCTTCTTTTTCAAGTCGAATAATAGTCTGAAGATGGGAATTTATTACCTTTTGTTTTTCAATATTATTCTTGCTAAAAACAGATCTCCCATCTTCAAGAATCTTTATTTGACTTTGAAATTCCTTTTCAATTTTCGATTTTTCATTTTCAAAACTTTTAATTTTATCTTCAAAAATTTTTGCATTTTCTTTCAAACTTTTGTTTTCTATTGTCAACTGTTCAAATTACTTAACATTTTAACATTTTCAGATTTCAGCTTCTCACAATTTTCCTTCATTTCAAGAATCTGTTTATCCTCAGATTTCTTCTCGTCTTTCAAAACTGAAATTTCTTCAGTCTGTTCCTCTCCCACTTGGACACCTTTACTCCTGCTTCTTTTTAGTATTGATTTTCCATTTTGACTTTTCTTCTTCTTAGCATTTCCCTCCATCTGTTCTTCAAGTTTCTTAATGAATTGACAAATTGCCAATCCAGAGTATTCTCCAGTTCTTTTTAAATCCAAAAGATATGTACCCCATTCTTGTTGAGGTAAGGCATTGGCTAATTTATCAACCCATTCATTTGGACTTTTCCGAATACCCTTCTCAGACATTGAGCGAACAAGATGGCTATACCTCTCAATGATACTCTTTGTATTTTCTCCTGGACAACCTGAAAACAAGTCAAACTCTTTCTTTAATACATTTATTCTATTAATTGTTTCACTATTCATATTAAAGAAATTTGTATCCACGATTCTTGTAGTTCAAGCAGAATAGCCTAACAATCAGATTCAAGCGGAATAGCAACCTGTCTTTCAAGCGGAATACCTGCAAAACAACAAACTTCAAGCGAAATCAAAAGTCCAAGTTTCAAGCGAAATAACAACTTAACACACTAAACTTCTGATATCTCGTGAACTAATGTGAGCTGATTGCTATCTCGAAAAGTTTAATGGGCTGATAAATGAATTGATTCAATTGGGCCACGAAATATGGGCTGGAGCACTTTAGTCGATTTATAATTTGGGCCGTGTATATATCAGAATATTGATTGGGCCGCACCTAGCACATGTACTGACAATTATCAACTTGAAATGATACTTTCTAGACAATCTCTTTATATGCACATGCACAAAAGTTGATGGCCGACAAAGTCAAGTATCAAGATGAAATAATTGGACCGCAAATATGGGGATCAATACAATTACACTATTGTTTGGTGTGCACCATTTTAACGAACCTTTTGAATTAATTCACGTGACCAACAATATGTGATCACCCCTCAAATCTCATTGGACCGATTATATCAATTCACGAGAATCACATTCAAACTGACACAAACATGTGATTTCTTTTCCCAACCTACTGACAACTTCGATTAAAATATCACACAACACACGAAGCACTTTTCAAGCGGTCATTGTTTTCAAGCGAGAGACCAGATTCACGCGGACTCAACACGTATTTCAAGCGAAAGGTCTATTTCAAGCGAGACTCACGATGTAAATTCAAGCGAAACCTGAACTTTTCAAGCGAAAGACCTTGTTTCGCTTCAAACTGCACACTTTTTCAAGCGAAACATCAACTGTTCGTTCAAGCGAAAGGTGGTTTTGAGTCCATTTTTACTAGATTTACTTCGAATTTTAAGCTGATATTCTCAAGGGTTGGTTAAAACACACTTTTACACACACTGAGAAAAATTTGTCAGATTTTAACCGTGAAATCTTGAAATTTTGAAAGAAGGTGTAGAAAAACAAAAATTTTCATGCTGAATCGTATAGAACTCCTCATCCTGAGCTCTGATACCACTTGTAGGATCGAATTGCGACCTAAATGAGTCGTTTGGAAGAGCTCAAATCCGTTTCAGAGGCGGAAACAAAGAAACGGACGTGAAAACAGCTTGATTCACACTATAATCCTCTTATATATTGATTTAACAACGTATACAATCACAAGGAATACCGGCAGCACCTCGGTATCACTCTGAGAAATCTTTTCAAATGAATAGCTCTCATGCCTATTTATAGCCTACATGGTTTCGCTTGAAGACACATAAGACAACTCAAGCGAAACCTACCTAATTAATTTCAAGCGAAACCTTCATGAAATACATGTTCAAGCGAATCCACATAATTGTCTTCAAGCGAACCAGACAAAATACATGAATCTGATTTGTTTGTTGACTTCCAATGATGATGTCACATATATGATGTCACTTGTGATGTCACATATATGATGTCACGCTTGTTCAGATCCGCAACGCAGCCAAGACTCGATATAAGACGAAGTCGACAGATGTATGCACCAACAGAAATGCTGGCCAGAATAAAAATGTCTATAAGAAGTGATAAAGAGTTATCGGTTAACCCGAATCCAATTGACCTATTATCCAACATGATCGACCCATCTTAAGCGGTGTGAAACTTATAAATTCCCAATTACTTTTAGTAAACTCTTGACATACGATCCTCGGTACCC
The DNA here is from genome assembly GCA_030545235.1 of Helianthus tuberosus. NCBI lineage: Eukaryota > Viridiplantae > Streptophyta > Magnoliopsida > Asterales > Asteraceae > Helianthus > Helianthus tuberosus. Next base: position 13,886,998 of record CM060366.1, on the reverse strand, counting down.
GACTTCACGCAGTATAACACGTTAGAAGCTTCACGCAACGAAGCTTATCAATAGTTTACTACCACCTAAAATGAAATGCATTTACATATTCCTCACTTTTCTTTCAGTCATTTTGATCCAAATTTAACTCGGGATAATATTATTACAAGCAGAAGTTTTATTTTGAACCACGATTGTGTTATTAATCAAACTAAAGCCATCTATCCATTTGATACATGGAACAATAACAATTGTTGTACCTTGAAAATTGATGTTAACATGGCTATGTAACTTGAATTGACTATATACAAAACTTAAAAACAATATAAAATAAAGAAATAATGGATTTAAATAACCTAAACTATTAGTAATTGGCCGCCAACAATCCAAACTACAAAAATGTTTACTGATGGTCACACCTTCGAACATATTTTCTCCCAACAAGCTTTTTTAACTGAGGTTTAACCCGGTTAGTGTAACACCTCGAAATTTCATGACCAATAATGTATTGACACGTGTCATAAGCTTTGAATATGTGAAAAAGTACTTTAGAGGGACTAAAGTTGACAAACATAGAAACTATCTGAATATAAGGGTCCAAAGTGTCAACAATGGATAAATATGCCCTACAATAACCCTACATGGTGTTTATAATCTTAAACGAATAAATCATGGATCATACGAAGCTGAAAATGAAAGAAAGTGAGGAATTACAAACTACAGGGGTTAAATGTGTCAACATGTTGAAAGTACACCTCTGAGTGACCTTTTAGCAAACCCGAAGCTTTGTAACGATAAAATATACTCACTAGAATATGTGATAAAAATTTCATAAAGTTTCGTTATCGTATGAGAAAGTTATGACCAAATTCGTATACGAAGGGTTAAAAGCGTCAACGTTGAAATCTGTGACTTTTCGGGTAAGCACAAAGTTAACCAAGGACTTAACCAAGTTTGTAAAAGTCTTAAGGTCCTTAAAAATCAAGTTGGAGGGCCAAAAGTGCAAGAAAAACAATCAAAACCACGTTACAAAGGACCAGGGACTGAAATGTAATAAATGGAAACTTGTTTGGCCTGTTGCGCACTTTTAGACGCCCCGCGAGAGGGTCTTCACGGCCCGCGTACAATCTGCCAGCGCAGAATCTGCGCACAGCTGCCTGTGGCAGCTCTGAAACCGACTTCAATGGGTTGTTTTACATTCTAGGGGCTGCTCCAATGGTTTAACATGCAATAGGGGCACTTGTCTTGATCTGGAAACATTCATAGACTATCTTGGCATCATCCTAAAGGATCAAATTAAGTATATAAGAACACCCATTGTTGCAACTTTTGTTCATTCACTTGCATTCTCATTTCTGGAGCTCTCCTGATCAGCAACCAAGTTCCTTAGGCTCCCAAATCGTGTATAGGACTATTGTAAGTATTCTTAACCCTTCCTAATTCAGTTTAGCCTAGTTAATTAGCTAAAAGTCAAACCGTCGTAATTAACGTTTGACTTTGAAATTAAATAAAATCTGTTCAGTCAATTCTTGAATTGAAAGTACCTATAAGTAGGTATTTATGTGGGTAATAAACCCTTAAAAGGGTACTCTCTGATTCCCACTCTAAATAGGTCAATTGTCGGGTCAAAGTTGTTATTAAAAAGTCAACATAATGCTTATTTTCAAATTAATGCATAATTAGAAATGTAGGAGACATGCAACCTGTTTGATCACTAATATAACTTGGTAATTAATGTAAGAACATGTCTAACCATGTTCAACCCGACAATTTTCAGTTTAAACCCGGATCGGAACCGAAAGTCGCATAATTTGACTTTTGCTTTGACTTTCAGTTCTGACCCGTTTAAGCATGTTTTAGATTGGCCTTAGAGCTTTATTTGGACCAGGTTTCATATAAGTATAACTCTCTGAGATTATACAACTTGGTTCATTAGTTATCCGATTCATATGCATGTTTCCGTTAAGTGCTTAAATGTTGACTATTATGCCCTTTGACTATAAAATGTGATTTTTGAAAAAGTAAAAGAGTAGAAACCTTAGTTACTAATTTATAAACTTGCACCTAAAATTTGACATCAGTTTGAGGTCTAGATTAAGAGTTATGCTCATTAGCGTAATTTGAAGGCTTTTTATTAAATAAACGGCGTAATTAGCATATAGCCTATTTAAACTCACTTTTAGATATCAAATTTGTACCCACTGATGTAATATAATATATTGGGATTTTTGAAGATTTTTATTTAATTTTTGGCTGAGCATAACATAGGTCTCTAAGTTTGATTCGGTTAATGCCGGTTTTGCCCTTTTAAGCCATAAAATGAGTTTTACAAATCCTTTTGACCCCAAACCTTTTTCTACTGATTTTATTTGATAAATAAAATATTTTGAGCCTTCTGAAATTATAAAAAAATAGCAGCTTTCCTTTTAAAACCTGGAGATGGCTCCAAATCGCGTTTTTAAGCATTTTTAACGCATAACATGTACTAAAACCATATTAAGCATATAAGGGTTATACCTACTGATATTTTTAGTATATTTTTATATATTAACAGTAAGTAAAAGTTTTTAAACTCAGGTTTCCAGTTTTGACCTTTTAACTTTTAAGCCTAAGTGAAATTACCAAAATACCCCTAAGGTGCATAGTTTGGTTCTAAATGATAAATTTCACATATAGGTCATACCCTACTGTTATAACTTATTAAATTAAGTGTATTTACTGAATAAATCAGACCTGTAACTCAGATTACTAATTAAACTCTTTTATAACCTTTTTAATGACCAAAATACCCTTACGAGGCATACTTTGAGTTTAAATCCATTTCAGGCATAATAGAAGATACCTTACTGATATCACAACATATTTAGGGCATATTAACTCAGGGAACTTGCATGTGACTCTTATGGTTACCCGTTACGCCCTTTTCGCGTTCGGTTCGGTTTATGTAACTAGTTTGCATAAATTGACCGAAACGGGTCAAACCTTATGATTATTGTTTCAAAATCCAGAATGTATTTAGTTTACCCATATTATACAAGTCTTCAAACTTTTCGGGTCTAAATCACATTCCATTCCGATCTTCGCTTAATCGTGCGTTTGAACCGTATATTCCTTTAAAACTAACCGGTCTAAGCTTAAGCTTAAATAAAGACCCGTTAGAAATCTAATAGGTTATTATAAACCTTTGTTCCAGAATAGGAGAACCAGTAAAAGCTACCCGCACTTGCTAATTGAGAATTATACTTGCAAAGGTAAATACTTTTAACTTATTTTCCCTATACGGGCTTGGGGTATGGTATATAAAATACCGCTTGGTCCGGCATTGAATCTTTAATCGAATAGAGGTTAAATCTTTGATATGCTACGTTTTGAAATGTTTTGTTTGCTTAAAGCCTTTGGGGGGTTAATGACCATGTCCCGGATATCCTTGGCATCATCTTACGAGATGGCCACGACCTAAGCACGGGGTGTAGGCGTACACCTGTCAGTGCCAAACCAAATAATGTGGTGTGTCTATTGATCTTTTACCCGGTCTATGGATCGGGCTACTAAACGCATAAGTAACATGTAATTCATTTACAAGATTATATTCAAATAATTATCCCAAGTTATAAAATGTTTTGTGCCACGTGCATTCAAATCAATTTTCAAACCTTTTCAAAACGAGTCAGTTAAATTGTATTTACCAGTGTAAACTGACGTATTTTTCCAAAAGGTTAAGTGCATGTACTACTCGTACTAGGCTGGCTGTCTTCTAGCGTCCACCATAAGTCTCGCAAGCTTGGATGTCAATAAAACTGTTGAACAATATCTCCTTTTTATTTTTGATCCGCCTGTGGATCCGTTTCAACTATTTCGTGATATTTAATATTACAATTTATTAAAGTTGAAATGAATCTATCTTTGCTTCCGCTGTGCATTTAATTTGTGTTGTTTGACTATAATGATATAAACTACATCACGATACTCCCCACCGGGCCCACCGGTAATACGTGGAAATATCGGGGTGTAACAGGTTGGTATCAGAGCCAACACTGAGTGAATTAAACACTAGCCTTTTGTGTTTAATCTCAGTTACACAATTGCACATTCCTCGATTTTTGAGTCTAGACAAAGGACTTAGGATTAATCAAAAAATTGTTTTATTTTTAACTTTGTCTTATATATTTTTCTTGTTGTATCACTTGTTTGTTTTTGACAGGTTGACAAAATGCCACCAAGGATGAGAGGAAGAGGAAGAGGAAAAGGGCCACTCTTCGCCCCAAATGACCATGAGGCCGGACCTTCGCACCGGCGAACACCGTCAGATCCCCACAACCCGGGTCCTCAAGAACCCTGGAGGACCTACATTGAACCAGCGAGGCGCTCAGTTTCGCTGAGTACCTCCCCTTCTATTCCACACTCTTTTGGGCCTCATTCTGAAAATGAGCCACACAATTCCCACCAATCCTACATCCCTCTTCAAGGACATAACTCACCTTTCGACCACCTGTCGCCTGTTTTCCAAGGCCAGTTCAACCCTGCCGACTACCTTGGCGAACCAGTGGGTTTTAACCCACTCGGACCTGAAGACCATTTTTCCGGTGGCAACGCGATGGATATAGATGAGGACACCGATCCTGCCGAGCCACCATCCGGAACCCCTAACCACCCCATCGAAATTTCAGATGGGTCACCTTTTATGGGATCACCTTATAATGGTCCCGACAGTTATGAGGAGAGGTTCAGACATATTGACTGGGCATTTACCCCCAGTTACCACAACGCTCCCCTGCACCAGCAGCAACAGCAGGATCCTTCCGAGGATTCTCGATTTTTCGCGATCACTCCGCCACCACCACCACAGCAACAGCCTCCGGAGCCCCCGAGGTGAAGAAGAAAAACCGCACGGATATCCGCGCGAGGAGGAGTGCGCATCAACACCCCTCCACTTTTAAGTGGCAGCCGATACTCGCCACTTCATGAAGAAGCAGAGATGGGAGAATCTTCACACCCCATCTCAGAAGTAAACTCTGCGCCAGTCGCGCCCCCACCACTGGGTTTCGGAGACCCAATTCCTACGTATACTGGTGCGGCGGCGTATAATCCCTTCGAGCAGCCGATCCACACCAATTACAACTATGCCGAGGTCGATCCTTACTTGGTAGCTGCGAACTACAACGCTCTCCATCCGGAAGGTCCTTATGGAGGTCCCTGGACTACGGGATACCCGACTTATGGATACCCACCATATGGGTATCAGCAACCGCCGCCCCCTCAACCTCCACTGTATCAGCAACCGCAACCGCCACCTCCTCAACCTCTGCATTATCAGCAACCACCGCAGCCGCCGGTGATGTCACCACAGTATCAAGAAATCCTGCAAGGGATAAATGAGGTGCGGGAGGAGGTGCGGGAAGACCGTAGGCATAACCAAGGGATGTTCAAGAAAATGGTGAATTTGATCAAGGGAAAAAGCAAGAAGGATCGCTAAATCCTTTGTTTGTTTGTTTATTTAAGTGTTGTAATCATGTCCCTGCGAGGACATTTGTTTCTGTACTTTGCCCCTGCGTGGGTATATTTTATGTTCTGCCCCTGCGTGGGCATGTCTTTCTGTTGACCCCTGCGTGGGTATGTTTGTTAGTTTAGCCCCTGCATGGGCATGTTGTTTATGTGAGTCCCGTTTAGGGCAAACTTGTACTAGTTTAATTTTTATGGAATGGTTAGTTCAAATTTTTCATTTTTAAATTATATGCATAAATATAATATATGAGTAAATGAAAAATAACATTCATTTTATAGATTTACCATTTTAATAAAATAATAAAAATCTTAAAAGGTAAAAACCTAGCTGGTATGTCATAATAAAGACCTGGCCAATATGGTAAAACCTGTTTAAAAAGATTCAAATCTCTGTTAACATCTGCAACATGTTAACATTCTTGGCTAAATGTGATCCGCAAAATCACACATGTCATCCTTTTAATAAATTATCCAAACTCCTTATTATTATTTAAAAACATCCAATTGTGATGTAATGCTTACGGGCTATAATTACCATCATATAAGGCAAAAGACAGTCGTAGATTATAAACTCCCTGTCTAAAAAAAAGGTAATGAACCTTGATTTAAACCTTAATAACTAGATCCTATAAGATCTAAATTTATAATTTAAATTGTCTACGTGACTAGGCCTGTGGTGCCAATATTTTATTTCATTCTAGAACAAGGTTACTAATAAAAAGTCCCGAATGAAATTACTTAACAAATTAACTAGTATGGTTCTTTAATTGCCATGGTTAATAAATTATCAAGATGACAGACCTATTATAATCCCCTAAAATGAATCATTGTCATCATCTTATGTAGCAGTTCAACTACATGGCCGAGTCTGACGAGGTCAACAGTCGGCCAAAGGAAAATCATGACGCCACCAGGATCAATATAACTGGTACAGAACTCCGCGCATTGATTAACAATGCTGTCACTGAAGCCCTTGAGAGGCAGTATAGTGAATCGAGTAGTACTCGAAGCAGGACCCAATCAGCACCCCATTCTAAGCCAAAAACACACTCTGAGGCTCTTAGTAAGCCACCCACCAAGATAGATAAGCCAAAGAAGGATGATGATGAACATCACTCCTCGAACCAACATAGTGTCCCGTCAAAGAAGATCGAGCTTAAACAGGAACCGCGTGGTAAATCCTGTACTTATAAATATTTCGTCTCATGTAAACCCAGAGACTTTACTGGGGAGAAAGGAGCGATTGACTGCATGACATGGCTGGACGAAATGGATACCGTGGTTGATATCAGCGGATGCGCTGAAAGGGATATAGTAAAGTTTGTGTCCCAATCATTCAAAGGTGAGGCTTTAGCCTGGTGGAGATCGTTGATACAAGACACTGGGAAGATTCCACTGTATAATATGTCATGGGAACAATTTACTACCCTCATCAAAGAGAACTATTGTCCTCAGCACGAGGTCGAAAAGATTGAGTCGGATTTTCTGTCATTAGTAATGAAAAATCTTGACTGCCAAGCTTACCTTACGAGCTTTAATACCATGTCACGATTGGTTCCATATCTGGTGACCCCGGAACCTAAAAGAATAGCTCGTTTCATTAGGGGTTTAGCCCCAGAAATTAAAGCAAGTGTAAAAGCTTCTCGGCCGACTACATTCAGGTCCGTAGCTGATATATCCCTGTCCCTCACGCTGGACGCGGTCAGGCAGAGATCGCTGAGGAACACGGATGCCGAGAAAAGGAAACGTGAAGATGACAATTCACACCGGTCAGAAAAGAAGCACCGGGGAAACAACGACCACAAGAAAGGGTCTGGGTCTAGGAAGGATGGGCAACAATCTGGAGACAAGCCCAAATGTAAGGTTTGTAAGATGCAACATTTTGGGAGGTGCCGACTTGAGTCGAAATCCCAGTCTCAGCCGAGGCCTTGTGGGATTTGTAAATCTTCAGAACATAAGACTCTGGAGTGCAAGAAGCTGAAGGACGCAACATGCTACGGTTGCAATGAAAAAGGGCACATTAAGTCCAATTGCCCAAAGACCACCAAGAAAACCGAGGATGGGAAAAAGACCAATGCTAGGGTCTTCAAGATGGATGCAAAGGAAGCGGTTCAGGACGACAACGTTATCACAGGTACTTTTCTCATAAATGATGTTTATGCTAGAGTGTTGTTTGATTCTGGAGCGGATAAGTCCTTTGTTGATAATAAGTTTTGTGAATTGTTGAAATTACCTGTAAAAGCCTTAAGTGTGAAGTATGAGGTAGAATTAGCCGATGGAACCATAGAAACCGCCTCAACTGTATTAGATGGATGTGTTATATTCATTAGGAATCACTCTTTTCCTTTGTCCTTACTTCCCTTTAAGCTAGCCGGTTTTGATGTAGTGATAGGTATGGATTGGTTATCACATAACCAAGCCCAGATTGTGTGCAACAAAAAGCAAGTAGTAGTCAAAACTCCGTCTGGTGAGTCACTTACCATTCAGGGGGATACCCAGCATGGATTGCCTTAGCAAGTGTCTATGCTCAAGGCATCCAGATGCTTGAAGAAAGGTTGTGTCATCTACATGGCACAAGTGACTATTGATGAGCCGAAGCCGAAGATTGAAGACATCCCCGTCATTTCAGATTATCCTGAAGTTTTTCCTGAAGAACTACCTGGTTTACCACCAGATAGGCAAGTGGAATTCCGAATTGACATCATCCCAGGAGCAGCACTTGTTGCTAGAGCACCTTATAGGTTGGCACCAACCGAGATGAAGGAGTTAAGGACGCAGTTAGATGACCTGCTAGCCAAAGGTTTCATTAGAACTAGTTCGTCTCCTTGGGGAGCGCCGATTTTGTTTGTCAAGAAGAAGGATGGATCGATACGTCTGTGCATTGATGTATTGCAAAATACATCTTTTATTCGTGTACAGTTTGTATAGTTTTCGTTACATTTAGTTTTGTTTTTCGTTAGAATGTGCATGCTATTGATCAAATCGTGTTTCGCAGGTCTTGATGCTTAAATATGCGGAAAACCGAGTAAAACGAGTTAAAATTTTGGAAAGTCAAGTCTTGGAGCATGTTGGAAAGGTCGAGGAGTTGAAATAGAGTTAAAGAGCTGAAAAATCACTCTCTGGCACCCCGTGAGAAGTTTCTGGCACCCGGCGAGAGTCTGAAGGTAGTGCATGAGCTGAAAAACAAGGTGGCACCCCATCACCCATTCCCTGATCCTGTGGCGCCCAGCCAGAAGCCTGTAGCTGGCGATTTTTGTTATGGAAAGTCATATAAATACAATTTTATACTTGAAAAAACCCTAGTTCGATTTTTGGGACATCTTGGCGACTTGTTGAGCAATCTTGGAGCAATTTCGGAGATTTTGAAGCCTAGGAATCATCGGTACGAGTTCGGGGAAGAAGACTTGAAGATCTAATCGGGTTTTCTAGTTCTTTATTCTAGACTTTTCTTACGAAACTTGTTATGATGAATTCATATTTAGACATCTTTGAATTGTTTTCACGTTTTAACATGCTTGGCTAATTTCATAAACCACCTAGACTTGATGAATGGATTAATATAAAGTTTTTACCGGTTTTGTTATTTGCATGATTGTTATGGGTGATTGTGTTTAGTAAGAGGTTTGATTTAATGATTTGATGTGTATGCATGCTTTGAATTGGTTTATTGTTATTACTTGCTTCATATGATTCTTAGTGACGGTCTATATCACGACATAGAGTCATATTAGGGTTTAGGGTTTCGGTGAGTGTCTATATCACGTTAGAAAACCTTCACTCTTTAGGGAGAATTGGCCAATAACCCCTAGAAGTAACTGATAATAATTTACTAAGTCTTAGTGTTCTACTAGTCCTAATACCTGGGAAGTGAGAGGCTATTGATAGGTCTTACCCGGCGAATTGCTTTAGATAGGCCTTGGGAAAGGTTATGTCTTGGTTTACCTGTCGGTTTTATTAGTCTATCAAGTCAAGTTAATTACTTCAAACTACCCTAGATCTAGGATTGGAAAAGAATAGGTCAACATTAGGGTACTTACACAATAATTAGACAACTGGGAAGGCGTCTAATAACCAGTAGGATTAACGGCCTAGGTAGTGCCACAGGTTTCTCCTTGAGAAGGGTCGAGGGACCTCGATGGTTCTTAATAGGTTTAGTATTTTAAGATCCCGGTTCCATAATTCGTGCATTTAACTTAATCGGTAATCACTTAAAAACGATCCAGGATTCTTGTCTAGGTGGTCCCGTTCTCATATAAGTAAAGTCCTCAGTCTTCATTCGTCTTTAGTCTAGCTCTAGTTTAATTTAGTAGTCTAATATAGATTTCCTAGTTTTCCGTAACCCCCCCCCCCCAAAACAATTAAACAAGTTAAGTCGCGTCTGTCAGTGTCTAGTCAGAGTCTAGTTTACGTAATTCATAGAGTCTCGTGGTTCGATATCCGGACTTCCTAGGTTATACTACATTGATCGGTACACTTGCCGATTGTGTGGTTTCAGGTCGAGTCTAGAATTAAAGCTTTTTAGTGTCTAGCTTAGAGAGTCTAATATAGTTAACTTTTATAGTTTGTTTAGCACACATCATGCATCGATTACCGTGAGCTTAATAAGGTCACTATTAAGAATAGGTATCCTTTGCCCAGGATCGACGATCTGTTCGATCAATTGCAAGGGGCAAGCTACTTCTCCAAGATCGATTTGAGGTCAGGCTATCATCAGTTGAAAGTGAAGGATGAAGATGTACACAAGACTGCATTTAGGACTCGTTATGGTCATTACGAGTTCCTAGTGATGCCTTTTGGGCTCACTAATGCACCCGCCGCATTCATGGATCTCATGAATCGCGTCTGCAAGCCCTACTTGGACAAATTTGTCATCGTCTTCATTGACGACATCCTTATCTACTCGAAGAACCAAGCTGACCACGAGAAGCATCTTCGCTGTATTCTTAAACTTCTACATCATGAGAAACTGTACGCCAAATTTTCGAAGTACGAATTTTGGCTTCGTGAAGTCCAATTCCTTGGACATGTGGTTAGTGAGAGTGGTATCCAAGTAGATCCCGCTAAAGTGGAAGCAGTTATGAATTGGCAAGAGCCAAAGACGCCTACTGAGATTCGTAGTTTCCTGGGTTTAGCAGGATACTATAGGCGATTTATAGAAAACTTCTCAAGGATTGCTGCGCCCCTAACTTCGTTGACACGTAAGAAGGTTAAGTTTGATTGGGGCCCTAAGCAGCAGGAATCCTTTGACATTCTTAAGGAAAGGTTGAGCAATGATCCTGTTTTGACATTACCCGATGGTATAGAAGAATTCGTGGTGTATTGTGATGCATCACACACTGGTATGGGTTGTGTGCTCATGCAGAAAGGCAAAGTTATTGCCTACGCTTCACGACAGTTAAAGGTGCATAAGAAGAATTACACCACCCATGACTTGGAATTGGGTGCCGTTGTATTTGCACTAAAACTATGGAGGCGCTACTTGTACGGAACCAAGTGTGTGATCTATTCAGATCACAAAAGCCTTCAACACTTGTTTAATCAGAAGGACTTAAACATGAGGCAAAGACGATGGATGGAAACTTTGAATGACTATGACTGTGAGATAAGATACCATCCAGGCAAAGCAAATGTGGTTGCGGATGCCTTAAGCAGAAAAGAAAGGGTGAAGCCGATAAGAATCAATGCCAAGAGCATTGAGATAAGGAATAGTTTGAACGAAAGGTTGTTAGCCGCACAAAAGGAAGCTGTGTTGGAAGCTAACTATTCTGATGAAAAGTTAGGAGTAACTGAGGAGCAGTTGTCCTATGACAAGGATGGAATCCTAAGGTTAAATGGACGAATATGGGTTCCAGTTTATGGAGGACTTCGGGATGTTATCCTCCAGGAAGCCCACAGTTCCAAATATTCTGCTCATCCTGGAGCTGATAAGATATACCAGGATCTAAAGGCAAACTACTGGTGGATAGGCTTGAAAAAGTCTGTAGCTGCCTATGTAGCTAAATGTTTGACGTGTGCGCAAGTCAAAGCTGAGCATCAGAAGCCGTCAGGATTGCTACAACAGCCTGAACTTCCCACATGGAAGTGGGAGATGGTAACAATAGATTTTATCACCAAGTTGCCAAAGACAAGGAAGGGAAATGATACTATATGGGTAATAGTAGATAGACTGACTAAGTCAGCACATTTCCTACCCATTAAGGAAACTTATAGCTCTGACATGTTAGCTCAATTGTACGTAGATAAGATTGTAGCTCTGCATGGCGTACCAGTGTCAATTATCTCTGACAGAGATACGAGATACACCTCGCATTTTTGGAAAATTTTCCAATAGTCTTTGGGCACGCGCTTAAATTTTAGTATGGCTTACCATCCACAGACGGACGGGCAGAGTGAGCGTACCATCCAAACGTTGGAAAACATGCTTCGTGCATGTGTGATTGATTTAGGTGGCAGTTGGGATAACCACCTGCCATTGATCGAGTTCTCCTATAACAATAGCTACCATACGAGTATTAAGGTTGCGCCTTTTGAGGCATTATATGGTAGAAAATGCAGAACACCTATTTGTTGGGCTGAAGTAGGAGAAGTCCAATTATCAGGACCTGATTTAGTCTTTGAAACGACGGACAAGATTGTCCAAATTCGTGATCGCCTGAAACCTGCCAAAGATAGGCAGAAAAGCTACGCTGATCCAAAGCGTAAACCTCTAAAGTTTGAGGTTGGTGATAAAGTTCTACTTAAAGTATCACCCTGGAAAGGAGTGATGCGATTTGGTAAGAAAGGTAAGTTAAGCCCAAGGTATATAGGACCATTCGAGGTTATCGAATGTGTTGGGTCAGTGGCTTATAAGTTGAACTTGCCTAAAGAGCTCAGTGGTATTCACAATGTTTTTCACATCTGCAATCTGAAGAAATGTCTAGCTGATGACTCGCTAGTCATACCGCACACAGATGTGCATATAGATGAGAGCTTGAAATTTGTGGAAAAACCATTGTCGATTGAAGATCGACAGGTAAAGAAGCTTCATGACCAATAATGTATTGACACGTGTCATAAGCTTTGAATATGTGAAAAAGTACTTTAGAGGGACTAAAGTTGACAAACAGAGAAACTATGTGAATATAAGGGTCCAAAGTGTCAACAATGGATAAATATGCCCTACAATAACCCTACATGGTGTTTATAATCTTAAACGAATAAATCATGGATCATACGAAGCTGAAAATGAAAGAAAGTGAGGAATTACAAACTACAGGGGTTAAATGTGTCAACATGTTGAAAGTATACCTCTGAGTGACCTTTTAGCAAACCCGAAGCTTTGTAACGATAAAATATACTCACTAGAATATGTGATAAAAATTTCATAAAGTTTCGTTATCGTATGAGAAAGTTATGACCAAATTCGTATACGAAGGGTTAAAAACGTCAACGTTGAAATCTGTGACTTTTCGGGTAAGAACAAAGTTAACCAAGGACTTAACCAAGTTTGTAAAAGTCTTAAGGTCCTTAAAAATCAAGTTGGAGGGCCAAAAGTGCAAGAAAAACAATCAAAACCACCTTACAAAGGACCAGGGACTGAAATGTAATAAATGGAAACTTGTTTGGCCTGTTGCGCACTTTTAGACGCCCCGCGAGAGGGTCTTCGCGGCCCGCGTACAATCTGCCAGCGCAGAATCTGCGCACAGCTGCCTGTTGCAGCTCTGAAACCGACTTCAATGGGTTGTTTTACATTCCAGGGGTTGCTCCAATGGTTTAACATGCAATAGGGGCACTTGTCTTGATCTGGAAACATTCATAGACTATCTTGGCATCATCCTAAAAGATCAAATTAAGTATATAAGAACACCCATTGTTGCAAATTTTGTTCATTCACTTGCATTCTCATTTCTGGAGCTCTCCTGATCAGCAATCAAGTTCCTTAGGCTCCCAAATCGTGCATAGGACTATTGTAAGTATTCTTAACCCTTCCTAATTCAGTTTAGCCTAGTTAATTAGCTAAAAGTCAAACCGTTGTAATTAACGTTTGACTTTGAAATTAAATAAAATATGTTCAGTCAATTCTCGAATTGAAAGTACCTATAAGTAGGTATTTATGTGGGTAATAAACCCTTAAAAGGGTACTCTCTGATTCCCACTCTAAATAGGTCAATTGTCGGGTCAAAGTTGTTATTAAAAAGTCAACATAATGCTTATTTTCAAATTAATGCATAATTAGCAATGTAGGAGACATGCAACCTGTTTGATCACTAATATAACTTGGTAATTAATGTAAGAACATGTCTAACCATGTTCAACCCGACAATTTTCAGTTTAAACCCGGATCGGAACCGAAAGTCGCATAATTTGACTTTTGCTTTGACTTTCAGTTCTCACCCGTTTAAGCATGTTTTAGATTGGCCTTAGAGCTTTATTTGGACCAGGTTTCATATAAGTATAACTCTCTGAGATTATACAACTTGGTTCATTAGTTATCCGATTCATATGCATGTTTCCGTTAAGTGCTTAAATGTTGACTATTATGCCCTTTTGACTATAAAATGTGATTTTTGAAAAAGTAAAAGAGTAGAAACCTTAGTTACTGATTTATAAACTTGCACCTAAAATTTGACATCATTTTGAGGTCTAGATTAAGAGTTATGCTCATTAGCGTAATTTGAAGGCTTTTTATTAAATAAACGGCGTAATTAGCATATAGCCTATTTAAACTCACTTTTAGATATCAAACTTTGTACCCACTGATGTAATATAATATTTTGGGATTTTTGAAGATTTTTATTTAATTTTTGGCTGAGCATAACATAGGTCTCTAAGTTTGATTCGGTTAATGCCGGTTTTGCCCTTTTAAGCCATAAAATGAGTTTTACAAATCCTTTTGACCCCAAACCTTTTTATACTGATTTTATTTGATAAATAAAATATTTTGAGCCTTCTGAAATTATAAAAAAAAATATCAGCTTTCCTTTTAAAACCCGGAGATGGCTCCAAATCGCGTTTTTAAACATTTTTAACGCATAATATGTACTAAAACCATATTAAGCATATAAGGGTTATACCTACTGATATTTTTAGTATATTTTTATATATTAACAGTAAGTAAAAGTTTTTAAACTCAGGTTTCCAGTTTTGACCTTTTAAGCCTAAGTGAAATTACCAAAATACCCCTAAGGTGCATAGTTTGGTTCTAAATGATAAATTTCACATATAGGTCATACCCTACTGTTATAACTTATTAAATTAAGTGTATTTACTAAATAAATCAGACCTGTAACTCAGATTACTAATTAAACTCTTTTATAACCTTTTTAATGACCAAAATACCCTTACGAGGCATACTTTGAGTTTAAATCCATTTCGGGCATAATAGAAGATACCTTACTGATATCACAATATATTTAGGGTATATTAACTCAGGGAACTTGCATGTGACTCTTATGGTTACCCGTTACGCCCTTTTTCGCGTTCGGTTCGGTTTATGTAACTAGTTTGCATAAATTGACCGAAACGGGTCAAACCTTATCATTATTGTTTCAAAATCCAGAATGTATTTAGTTTACCCATATTATACAAGTCTTCAAACTTGTCGGGTCTAAATCACATTCCATTCCGGTCTTCGCTTAATCATGCGTTTGAACCGTATATTCCTTTAAAACTAACCGGTCTAAGCTTAAGCTTAAATAAAGACCCGTTAGAAATCTAATAGGTTATTATAAACCTTTGTTCCAGAATAGGAGAACCAGTAAAAGCTACCCGCACTTGCTAATTGAGAATTATACTTGCAAAGGTAAATACTTTTAACTTATTTTCCCTATACGGGCTTGGGGTATGGTATATAAAATACCGTTTGGTCCGGCATTGAATCTTTAATCGAATAGAGGTTAAATATTTGATATGCTACGTTTTGAAATGTTTTGTTTGCTTAAAGCCTTTGGGGGGGTTAATGACCATGTCCCGGATATCCTTGGCATCATCTTACGAGATGGCCACGACCTAAGCACGGGGTGTAGGCGTACACCTGTCAGTGCCAAACCAAATAATGTGGTGTGTCTATTGATCTTTTACCCGGTCTACGGATCGGGCTACTTAACGCATAAGTAACATGTAATTCATTTACAAGATTATATTCAAATAATTATCCCAAGTTATAAAATGTTTTGTGCCACGTGCATTCAAATCAATTTTCAAACCTTTTCAAAACGAGTCAGTTAAATTGTATTTACCAGTGTAAACTGACGTATTTTTCCAAAAGGTTAAGTGCATGTACTACTCGTACTAGGCTGGCTGTCTTCTAGCGTCCACCATAAGTCTCGCAAGCTTGGATGTCAATAAAACTGTTGAACAATATCTCCTTTTTATTTTTGATCCACCTGTGGATCCGTTTCAACTATTTCGTGATATTTAATATTACAATTTATTAAAGTTGAAATGAATCTATCTTTGCTTCCGCTGTGCATTTAATTTGTGTTGTTTGACTATGATGATATCAACTACGTCACGATACTCCTCACCGGGCCCACCGGTAATACGTGAAAATATCGGGGTGTGACAGTTAGTTTTTGCTGACGTGGATAATGACTTTCAAGCTAATGTGGAAAAAAATCACATCTGGCAGCCACCACCATCACCACCAACCCACCACCGTACCTAATTAGTTATCTTCCCTCTCTCACTACCATCACCACCATGGCCGCCACCACCATGGGAGCCACCACCACAACCATGACACCATAATACACGATCTTCCTTTGCGTTGTTACTTCTTTTGTTTTATAAAAAAAATGTTGTTGTCCAATAATTTAATAAGCCAAACACTACAAAATAAAATCACTATATTACTATTACTTTACTAAATATAACATTTTTGTACATTCTTAGCTACAGTGTGTTAATTGGACAACATTGGAATATTAATTACAATCATGCCACAAGACTTTCTTTGGCAAAACCCCCACCAACACCAAGCCGATTTGACACCAAAGTGGTCATTGGTTCCTCAAGGATTTTTCTATTTTCCTTTTGTTTTTCTTTCTGTTACAGGTTGTCGTTTTTCTCCTCATTTAAAAAAAATCTTTTTAACCTTCTCGATTTTCTAATACGTTGGTTTAAATGTGGGTCCGTCTACATTTTACGTCACGTGAATTACTAGGTGCTATAAATTCGTATGTTTCTTTCGCTTTTACCCGATTTTGGTCGTTGTAGGCTTGCTTTTTAGCATCGTTCTACCCCGCACACGGCGTTAGTAGCACGGTTTTACGCCTCCGCCCCGCAACGTGGGGGGCTTAAAACTAGTTTCTTTATAAACAAACAACTTTCTGTTCGTGGCAAATTTATGAAAGAAAAACATTAGTACATTAAACATAGTTATAGTATTTATTACATAAAAACAGTACAAAAGACTCTTCACATTAGTATTATTAGTACATTAAACAAAGTCATAGTGTTTATTACATAAAAACAATATAAAAGACACTTAATAACATTATTACAAATATAGATTTTAGCAACTACTTTACATATGACAACACAAAAATACAAAAGATTGAACAAAACCAGAAACATTCAGGAACTCATAAGTATGAAAATCATTAGTAATCTAATCACCACCTGGATTGATTTTATTCTTATTCTTAACATTTTTGGCCGCTCCCATAACGAACTTTGCTGTTTTCTCAGCAATCATGGTTGACACTTGCTTCCTGGGCACGGGGATCACAGATGCCCCTTTTTTCTTCGATGTCTCTCCTCCGGTCATATTCGCCTGGTAGTTCTGCTGCCGGTTATCACCCATTATAGTCGAGGCTTTGGATGTGTTTGTTTCGTCTCAAAACTTCTTGTTGTGTATTGATTGCAATGTTAATTATGATCTGATGATACAACTTCTTAAATAGAGGCCAAGGAAGAAAGCCATGCCTCATTACATTGTGTGTGCATGCAAGAAAATGTGTTGATATTATTGGCTTAACTTCGATGTTATTTCTTGATGTGGGTGTGTGTTATTTTGAGGATACAAATTACAAACACGGTATGTAATTCTGTATAAAATATGCTGCATATATACTTTTGAGTAAAATGTCTTAGGAAGTTTTGTTAGTTTAGTTTAAATGTTTCATTTATCGCCCGAGAGTCCAATTTTTTTTTTTAACATTGTCATTTTAGTCCAACTGGCTTAACCCCATCCATGGTCCTCATTTACTCAGGGGCATTTTTGTCATTTCGTCTATTCATCTAATTAAAGATTTATGTTTTCCCTCTCATTTTATTCCTCCTTTGATTAAAGTAATAAACGAAATGACAAAGATTCCCCCAAGTAACTGAGTACAATAGATGAGGTTAAGTCAGTTGAACTAAAATGACAATATTGAAAACTATTTAGACCCGCAAACGATAAATGAAACATTTGGACTAAACTAGCAAAACTTCCCAAATCACATGGACTAAAATTACATTTTACTCTATACTTTTCAATTTGAGCATATTTAAATATTTTCTTAATTAATAAATTTATATTTCTTTTTGCTTTTTTTTCATTAATGATTTCCTCTATATGATCCAAAAGCTAGAAACTATGAAAACAAGATTTATATAATTATCTAATCATGTATCATCACACCCCCTGAGATGTGTTTTACTTATTTTGTATATTACTACCTTTGGGCTTTGGTAGATAACCATACCTCATTATCGTGTGTGTACAAGCAAAAAAATACCTTGCAACTTAGGAGTAACCTTCACTGTTATTTTGTGGCTCATAACTACTATTTGATTGGAGAACATTAACCTGCTTAAATTTCTTAGCATATACCTTGAAACTTGCATCGTCTTAAATCTAGACGTACCCTTAATTATATATGATTGTATTTTTTTTTTTCAATCTTTAAATACATTACAAATTACAAACTATAAATTTAAAACTTTTTTTTTTTTTGCATAGAGGAGTTGTACTAAATGCTTAAGGAGGTTTTAAAAAGAGTAAAGTAGTCCCTGTGGTTTGTGCATTTTAACTATTTGAATCAAAAAACTAAACATGTCTTGATTTGAGTCCCTGTGGTTTGTATTTTTAACCCTTTGAATCCAAAACGCAAACCTCATCCAAATCATTGACTAAAAAGGTTGGATTCAAAGGGTAAAAAATACAAACCACAGGGAATCAAATCAAGACATGTTTAGTTTTTGGATTCAAATAGTTAAAATGCACAAACAACAGGGACTCAAAAAGGACTTTACTCTTTTTAAAAAAAATGATATTACACTTTTAACCCACAATTATTTGATTTTTTTACTTTAACCCAAAAGTTTTCATCTTTTACAGTTTAAACCTCACTACTTTTTTATTTTAAACTTTCGTCCTCTGTACTTTTCATATTTCGCATTTTTTTTGTTTTACGATTCGTTCTAGATCTTGCGAGTTAACACATGCTTGTGTCGTTCAATGTTTATAGGTTCCGTTCTAATTTTTGCGAGTTAACATGGTGCAACGTGCATTTGTGGGTTAACGTTTTTACGTCGCCTATTTTTTTCCGTTTGACAGATCTGTCGCAAAACGCAGGTCCTAAATCGATTTAATTATCATTTCTATGTTTTATGTTTCGATCTAATTTCTTTGCATTAACACGCCACAATTTTCGGGGTCTCAAAGGAGCGTGGAAACACATAAGAACTCTTGAATGGAAATGGAAAAGAGATGGAACTTCAGTGTTGGTGGTCGCTGGCGGTTGGGTGACATTGATGCTATATGACACGGTTTGACACCCCTATCGCAACGCAAGTGGGGCTTAATACTAGTTGTAATAAATGATAAAAAAAATTGTGTTTATTTTTTTTATTTATGTTTCGATATATTGTAAATGTATACAAGTAATTGTTAATGCCAGATGCTACAAACAACCACCACAATCAGAGTTGAAAATTATATTATGTTCTTGAACATATAATTGTGATTTCAACTAACATTAAGTAGTTTTCTAATGTTTGGATAAATATATTTCTCGGGTCAGATAAATACCTACTTCGAAACCAATTGTATGAACTTTACAAATAAATATATACGTTTTAACTTATTTTCACATATTATGAAGTCTTATTTTATGTGTATTTCATTTTCAAATGCATGTCATGGTACTTCATGAGATAATCAACATTAAAAGAATGATTATCTAATTATTGTAACTTAAAAAAAAACATAACAAGGTATATGTGTTTACAAACTGTTTTGTTAGTAACTCATTCTATATTTTTAAAAAGCATGTCTAATTGTAAGGCCTTTCTAATATTTTTGAAGGCCCACAACGAACTACAAAGTCAGGGCCCTATTGAATTGGTATAAAGAAAATCAACAAAATCAACCCCTTCTATAACTAACCTGGGTAGTGTCTTCCAAGCCGGCAAATCAGCAATACGAATCAACAATCGTCCAATCCCTTTTTTTGGCTCTTGAATACTTGACAACCCTGTTGAGAATCTGCAATTGAGATTGAAATTTGAGACGTTGAACAACCATAGCGATGATCACCCCTAATGCCGGCCCTAATTTCGCTCAATCGGTAATCAGTTTAACATTGGTTACTCAAAAGACGCCGCAAGTAACAAGGGTTGGTGTGTTGTGTCGTTGCTTCCGGATTTTGGATTGAAGCGTGATTAGATAGTGTGGACTTCTAGAGTAAAATCCTAAATCTTGGGGCTAGAAACTCTTTTTAAATGAGCCAAAACAAGTTTAATATATGAAAAGAAAAAAAATGGAAATGGGAGGCCCTTCTCTTTTTGGTGGCCCTAGTTTCTAGCCTAGGTTGATAAGTCCAACATATTGGCCTTGTCTAATCGCACCCTTTAAGGGTGTGCAACCAAGATGAGATACTAACCACAAGGGTGTGATGACTTGTTTGGATCGTCTTATTATAGCGATACTCGAGCCTCCAAACAATTGACTGAACAGAATTAAAACCATGTTTCAATGGTGACATGCTTGAGAAACACACATGGTTTTGGTTTCACATATTTAACAAGAAAAACTGTGACACGTCTAAATTTGATACAAAATCAGAAGTTATATTTTTTTACCTTAAGTCGTATAAGGGTGAGAGGGGCACTTCTCTAAGAGGGGAGTGACCTCTCTTACACACACCCAATCAGCACGCGCCACGTCAACTCTCCCCCCCCCCCCCACCCTCAATTTGATGGCGGCACTCCTCTCTTGGGGACTTGGTTTTATTTTTTTTATATAAATATTTTTATAAAAGTAAAACATAATTTAAATAAATTAAAACTAAATAAAAATAAAAAATAGAACATTTCATTTAATTAAAAACAAGTTTGATGGGTATTTTTAAAAGTAATAAAAAAAATCACAAGGAAAAAACAAAAACAAAAAAAGAAGGAAAAAACAAAAACTCAAAAATATACATCTCTTCTTCTTTCTTCCTCCTCCCCTTCTTCTTCTTCATTACCTGCACTTTGTTCTTCATGTTGATCAGTTCTGTTTAAACATAATGGAAAACATGAATCACATACCTGTTACAGCAGACAGGCCAGCAGAGAATCCAGTCAGAGATGCAGCCATTGAGTTCGACATACTTGTCAGGATGATCTGGTTCCTCCTTAGGGTGTAAGGTGATGATGGTAATGAACCGAAAGTAGGGAGGGTTTCGATTGAGAGAGAGAGTCGATTATGATGTTATGAGGGTTGGTAAATTGTTTAACTTGTGTAACCCTTTAACTCTCTAATAAGCTCCTTATTTATACACCCAAGAGGAAACCTAATTAGTTAATAAGGGTAATATGGTCCATCAACAATTACCAACTAAATATTAATAGGTTATTAATATATTTTGATCTATATAATATAAATGATTATAAAGGCTACAAGATTAAATATTACATTAATAATATATTTAATCTCACACTTCATCCTCCTACATCTCTCACAAGGAAAAAAAAAAAACTCAAAAAAATGGCATCTCTCATCGGTGAACACCCACCGCTCCCATTCCCCGCTTAGCCTCCCTCAGGGGTCGGCGGCGGTGTTCCCGCTCGGGGACTCGCCTCACCGCACCCCTCCCCACAAAGCGCCCCGGACACCGTGCAAAAGAAGCAGTTAATTTAAATGATTACAATATAGCAAGATCTATTGACGATTCAACACAATATAAAACTGTAACATTTAGGCAAATGTCACATTATAGCACAATGTACTTGGATAAAAGAAAAACTCTATAGTTAAGTGTGCTTAGGTAAAGGTATTCCAAGATGAGTAATCTCCTTAAATGTTTCCACTCGATTAAAAAAAAAACAAATAATCAAATCTTAGTGAACAAAACAGACAATATTGATTAGCAGCATGGTTGGGTGGAAGTAACCCATGGACGAGTAGCATTATATTCTACAAAACAGGTCATATTAATTGAAATGAGAGTTCAAAATTTATACTTTTAAGAGTTAATCGTTTGGTTGGTCACTGGGCTTTGCAGATCTTGCATCGTTGGTCCTCATCGTTTAATAATTACACAATTGATCCTAATGGTTGGAAAATGTTCACAAATGGCCCGATGGTTGTATTTTCATCGCATTGATGGTCCTTTACCAGCTAACGACGTTAAAATTTTCAATTAAATCCATGTGAAATTACCAAACTACCCTCAGCATAAAAAAACTAAGTTAGATAAATATAAGAGTTAAGGTGGCCTCACATTTTTTATATAATATAACAATATTACACCCATCCTCACATTTTCTTCAACCTCTTCTTGAAACCCATAATCCTAGCCCACCCTCACCCATATATCCCCCTTTCTACATCATATTTTGCATTCACCACCACACCCAACGGTTCACCACCGACTCCATCACCATCACCCATCTCGTCTTTCGTCTTTCCTCTTTATCTCTCTTATAACATGCAAGTGTGGGTGAGCGGAAAAGTTTTGTTGGGAAAACTAGGGGCTGTTGCAGGTTATGGGACCAGAGAGTTTGTTGCAGGTGAGCGACGAAGTTGTTGCAAGTGTAGGATTAGTTGAAGTGATTTGTTGCATGTGTGAGTGAGTAGTGGTTGTGAAGGTGGACGGTGAACCCCATCGGCGATGGAGATGTGGAATGTTGAGAATGGAGAACAATGATTGCGCGGGAGTTGGCCCGGTTGGTGGTGCAACGATGAGTGGGTTATGTTCTAAGGTTTCGGGCGATGACAGGGGATGGTGGATGACTATGGTGCTGTTTGTTTTTTCTGCAGGAAAAGGTCTACAGTCTGCGGACCACATCTGCAGGCATCTGCAGGAGAAGAGGTGGACCAAATGTCTGCAGTCTGCAAGGAGAAGAGGGTTTGTTTTTTTTATACAAAAACTCCTCTAACACACACACACACAACTCACACCACACTTCTCTCTCTCTCTCTCTCTCTCTCTCTGCTGATTTACCACCACCACCACAACCATCCACCACCACCACCTCAGACGACCACCGTCCACCGTCGCAACCACCACCACCACCGTCACCGGAAACCCACCAACACCACCCCCACCGTCTTACTTCTCAGACAACCACCACCACCTAACCAACACAGATGAAGGCGATTTCGCCTGAGCCCACTGCCACCACCGTCATCAATCTGCAATGAAAGATAAAGAACAAATAAGTAAATAATCGAACATGTAGATGAAATTTCACAAAAAAAAAACCCTAATTTCATACCTGGAGACGTGCGAGAGATGGTGGAGTTCTCGAGGTGGTGGGGGTGCGGCTGGAGATGTGCGGGAAACGTCGGAGTTCTCGAGGAGGTGGGGGTGCAGAGTTCTCGGCTGTGGAGTTCGACAAGGAGGTGAGTGGGGCTGCGACTGTAGCGGACGAGGTGGGGTGGGGCTGCGAAGGTGGTTGACGAGGTGGGGTGGGGCAAAGACGGTAGTAGTCGCGGTGGGGTGGGGCTGCGCCGGAGATGGAGGTGTGGGGGCGGTTGTGGTGGAGGTCGCAGATAGAAGGATTTTAGGGTTGGAGTTTGGTGTTTTGAGAAGAAGATATGTTTTAAGAAGAGGTTGGAAGACTTTGGCCAAGCTCTGTGCGAGACAGAGGTGGAGCAGATGTATTTTAATGAAACCTCTTCTAAAAATCAAACAAGCTGCAGACCCCTATGTCTGCGCGTGGTCTGCTTGGGGAAGACAAAAGAGGTTCTGAAGTACTTTTCTAAAAAAACAAACAACACATGTGTTGTAGAAGGGGGGGGGGGGGTTGTGAAGGTGGAGGTGGTGTTTCCGTGTGTAGGGGTAATTATAAATTAAGTGTAAATAGAAAATGGGGCTCACTTAAAGTTTATTAATAATATAATCAATTGTATATCTTTTTTTGTATTTTAACAGAGGTAAAATAGACATTTCATATCCACTTAAACTGATATTTTAATATGGCTAGCTGATAACCACTACCATAATTACAATATTCACACACAAGATTCATCTTTTTTTTTTAATCTATACTTCATTAAACAGAAACCAACCCAAACCGGGCAGGCCAAACAAACACAGAACCAACGATTACATATTTACAAATGAGTACCAATCATCCCAATCTATCCCTCTGTGTTTCGATCTGTTAGAAAACCAAAGAAAACTCATAGCTTTGACCTCACTAATAATAATATCTATCCGAATCGGGCGACTAGAAAAAATCAAGTTATTTCTCGCTCTCCAGATACTCCAGCAGACTAACATAATAATTCCTTGAACCGCTTTTTTTTTCTTTCCGAGGCTCTTATTTCCTTGTGTATTCCGAGAAGGTCCTTAATCGAGAACACAAAGATGTCCGGGATCTTACACCACGAACTAATGCCGTTCCAAATGTTAGCCGCAACCAAACAACCTGTGAAAAGGTGTAAAGAGGATTCTTCGGCCGAGAAACACAACGGGCACAGCGAATCTCCGATCTGAACATTTCTTTTCTTTAATGCTTTGCCAGTAGGGATTCTTTCCATTTCTAATCTCCAAACATGAATATTACACTTGGCAGGGACCCATCTGCACCATTCCATAACGAATCCGTTGGTCGTCACATTTTCCGAATGGAGAAGTTTTTTAACCGCCTTGACTGAGAACTTTCCCTCCTTATCAGGCATCCATATCCACTTATCACCGCTATCTGTCAACTGAACAGCCTCAATGGCAGCGAAAAGCTGCTGGAATTCGGAGACAACAACCGGATCAATCAGAGGCGACTTCCAATTCCAAACTAAAACCCGCTCCATGCCTTGATTTTTGATCCTGTCCGCGACCGTACATTTCTTCTCCGACTCCAAGCGAAACAATTCCGAAAATTTTAGTTTGAGTGGTTCGTTTATAACCCAAGGGTCGAGCCAAAACGAAATTTTCGAACCCCTACCGACCTCACCTTTCAAGTAGTTCCGAAGAGGTAAGCCTCCAATCTTTGTGTTAATAAATAATTTTGCGATATTATTCCAAACACCGCTAAGCGTCTTCTTGAACGGAATACATTCCCATCCGACACGACTAAAATGGAGCGCATCAATAATCCGTTTCCATAGGTTGTTTCTTTCCGTTTTATAACGCCACCCCCATTTGGAGAGAAGAGACGTGTTCACCTCTTGAAGTTTACATAGCCCTAAACCCCCTTCTTTCTTGTTTCGCGCAACCCGATCCCATGCCACCCAATGCATTTTCCTTCATAATTTTTTTTATCATCGCTTCTAAATCTGAAATCACTTTTTTAGGAGCTTTATAGAGCGAGAAGTAGTAACTCGGTAAGCTTTCCATACCGACTTTATAATGACCACCCTACCACCAATCGATAGGAGACACGCCTTCCATTTAGCAAGCTGAGTCCGGAATGTGTCATACACCGGTTTCCAGTTGATAATCCGGTTCATATTGGCTCCAACTTTTAAACCAAGGTACTTAAACGGAAGAGAATCCGGTTTACAACCCACCTCATTTGCCATATTCCCAGTTTCCTCCAAGTCCACTCCTATGCCATACATATTAGATTTGTCTAAATTGATTTTTAGGCCCGAACAAATATAGAAGCACCGAAGTATTCTGACTATATTCATCACTTCACTTTTAGACCAATCCCCCATTACAATAGCATCGTCCGCGTATAAGAGATGCGATATCACCGGCCCGTTGTTAGGAGTAGCTATACCTTTAATCGACCCCGCCTCTCTAGCCCGATTGATCATACAAGATAACGCCTCCATTACTACGAGAAAAAGAAAAGGAGATAACGGATCTCCTTGTCTCGTACCTTTTTCGCATCTAAATCTGAAGGTTGGCGTCCCGTTCACGAGAACAGACGAACTGGCCGAAGCTAGGATTCCCGCTATCCAATTACACCATCTACTATGAAAACCCATTTGCAAAAGAATATTGATCACAAACCTCCAACTCACATTATATAATATATAATAATTATTACACACAAGATTCATCTGATAATAAATTTACAACCATTAAAACTATAATTATATAATCTATAATAATTATTACACAATAAGAAGTATCCAACTCACAAACGGGTAGGAAAATCTCATTCCACCAATCCACCCTACCATAAATTCAACCAACCATAATTTTTTTCAATTTGTTGGCTAAAACTAATTTACTCAAACATCATAATTAAAATTAGAAAAAACAAGCCGTTTAATTACCACCAAATCAAACCCCTCCACGTTTAAATACCCATTTACCAAAATACCCTCCTACCATATTCCATATTCCCGTCATCTCACAAACGCCATAAACAGTGTGTAGTACCATCCTCTCTCTCTCTCTAGGTTTCAGTTCGTCTGTCAGTTCATCGAAGAAAAAAATTATAATCAATTCGATTTCAACAACCGGTTTTCGATCGAATCACATACTAATTGCTGAGAACTTGTGTTTATGTTTAAATTAGGGCTTGTTTGATTGGAAAAAAAAGGTTTGCGAGTTTTTCGAGCCCTAGAATCAAAATTTTTGTGAATAAGCAGCTGCAACGTTGATCAAACGGTCAGATTCAGTCACCGAATGGAGGGAGGTAGTTGTACCTATTCTTCATCTTCTTCACTTACTTCTTCTGGTAATAGCTGTACTTATTTTGCTTTATTCATATGTGTTATTGACTTATTGTTGTTAAATTGTTGTGAGAATATGATTTGGTTTGTGTGTGTGTGACGTGTGTGTGTAAGATTTTGGATATGGTGATGTGAAAATTGGGGTAAATGGTAGAGTGTTTGTTAAATTTGATTTTGTTTCAAGTGATTTTTGATGTTTTTAGTAGATTAGGGTTTTCTATTCTGAAATGAAAATTGAATTTTATGTTGGGGATTTTGTGTTTGTTATCCTGCATGTGTTATTGTTTGTGTGTGAAGCTGGCAATATCAGCATAGAATTTGTTATCTTGTATGTTTGGGTGTAAATAAGAATCATTTGACTGGTATTTGTTGACCTTATGATGGTTGGTTTTTTGAAATTTTTTTTTGCTATCAGATGGATCTCTTTTCTTGCTTTGAAGCTCATGGATAGACTTTGTTTTCTGCATGGAGTTATTAGGGGCAAAGGGTTAGGGTTTAGAGTTGTTGAATATTGTGAGGCTTAAGGTTAAACTTGAATTAGTTGTTGACCTTTTGGTTGCTTTTATTCCACAATCGTATTGGGGCTGTGTGTTTGAAATACATTTTTTTTGAACTTGAGCTAAAGATTCTATCTTATGTCTTGTTTTATGGTTGAACAAAATGATTCATGACTCTGTAATTACAGTAAATGTTTTCTGTTAACGCAATGGTTCGTTCAGTTATAAATATATTCCCCTCAAATTGGAGCAAGGAGATTAAACTACAAGTTTAAGTTACCTCTTACATTCTTTTTCACAGTTGAAAGCTTCCTCACATGGAAAGATTGTCTTGTATTGGGTATCACTATCTAAGTTTTATAAGGCCAGTAATGTACATTTTAAGATCACAAGAAATACCAAAATATTTTCTCATGAGGTCTGAGGATGATCTTGGAGTGCAAGTGACTGCTCTATGAATTAGAGTATTAGAGCTTTGACACAGACAACATGAATAACCAGATATATTTTAAGATGTAATGTGGTAGTGATCCTAACGTAGTATACGGTGATGAATTGATAACCCGGTCAAAGGAGAATAAATTTCACAGCTTCAAAGTTATTTTTTATTTTAAGGTAGTAAATGCTTGATTTTGAGGCGTGGTCAGATCTAGAAGTTTTAGTTTGAATAGATGTGTAGTGAGGATAATGCTTGCCAGATCTCGTTATATGAAAGAGGCAAACTTAAAATGATAAAAAAAAAATGGTTAATTAAGTGAATAAGATAAAAAATGTAAAAAGGCTCTTTATGGAAGCATAGATGAAACTGTAGTATTATGTTATTCTTGAGTTTTGTTGGTTTTTCTTTATCAATCAACATTATTAGCCATCTAAAGCTGGAGCATTTTGTTCTCATACGTTGTGATTATCTATCAAATGTACACATAACTGTTTTTGTGTATAAATATATCTTTCTTACTACTTTATTTCAAATCTAGTGATACTCAATGGATACTGATGACAACGATGCTCAAGACCAAAATCTTCACATAGTTGGGGAAGAGAGCTCGAAAGTTTCTCCTGTATTGCAATCATTTTCTCTTCCCAAATTCGAGTTTGATGATAGCTTACAGGGGCATCTAAGGTTTGATAATCTTGTTAACAACGAGGTTTTCCTTCAGGAAGATAATCACTGGATTGAGGAATATTCAACTGCTTCGAAATCAACACGGAAAAATGTATGGTCTGAAGCAACATCTTCAGAATCTGTTGAAATGCTTCTAAAATCCGTTGGACAAGAAGAGAAGGTTCTAGAAGAAAGTAATAGACACAGTAGCTTAACTAATGTTATGGATCCCAAGGGGGAATTAGAATCAGTAGTTTTAGGTGACAGTAAAATAGCAACCGAATCTGTTGTTGACGAATTACAAGTAGATTCTTCTGTGTCTAAGGTAGAATGTGGAAATGCAGGTTCCTCACAGAATGTTGAAAATGCTAGCGGTAATAATGACTCTGATTATATTGATAAGAGCAAAGAGAATAGTGTGGATAATTCAACCAACAGTGACACCGTTGCTGAAGGCGGTGTTTTAAACGTGGAATCGGTGGGCAAACCGTTAGTTGAAAGTGGTGTTTCTGTTAACGAGGAAACAGAAAATGGCGTCCCTAGTGATGCCCAACATGTTACTTCAGCTGAAATTCCGTGTGAAGACATCTTAAACAAGGATGGTACATCTGGAAATACGGACGTAAATGTTGATAGCCCAAAGAATGATAAAGGAGTTAATGCAATAGCTCATGCTGAATCTAATATGGATGTTCTAACAGATGCTGGTATATTAACTACTCAGAGTAAAATGCCATTTTCGTCCTTGAGGTTTGGCCAGTTTTGCGACTTTCGTCCAAAGGTTTGTTTTTTCGCATTTGGATCCAAAAGGTTTGAAATCTTGCCATTTTCATCCGGCTTGTTAACTACATCCGTTTTTCTCGGTTAAGTCAGGGGTATTTTCGTTTTTTTGGATAACTTAAAGGGCAATTCAGTCTTATTCACTTTATGTACAAGCATTTAGCATAATGTACATAAAGTGAAAAAGACCGAATTGCCCTTTAAATTAACAAAAAAGACGAAAGTTGAGAAAAACGGATGGAGTTAACAAGCCGGATGAAAATGGCAAGCTTTCAAACCTTTTGGATCCAGATGCGAAAAAACAAACCTTTGGACGAAAGTCGCAAAACTGGCCAAAACTCAGGGACGAAAATAGCATTTTACTCGTTAACGTATGATTATAAGTATTAATGTAGATACTCACGATAATATTTGGACTAATTCTTAGTAATTTTACGTAAATCAGTTGTGGCTGTGGAATCAAGTAAATTATCATCTCCTGACACAACTGACGGTGTACAGCTACCGTCTGGAACCGTTGCTACATCTGATGTTGTTACAGATGACCAACCAAGATCACCTATACTTGGGGTCAGTTTATTGTCGGATGATAATAAAGAAAAAGTGGAAGTAGGATCTACCAGTGAAGGAGCTTTCCAGAAGCAGTCCCCAGAAGTTGAAAAGGGCACGGTTTCTGACGGTGCTGAAAAGATTGTACATGTCAATGCGGGCCAAAGTGAACAAACCGGAGGTGATGAATCAGGAAGTTTACCGGATCCTAAGGAATCAATGACAGGAGATGGAGCGGAACCTCTAAATTTAGCAGGTGATCATTATTTATATATACATACAAGGCTATTATGGATTTATGCCAGATAAAAAATGTTCAGATACATTTTTTTTTTTGCAAATACGATTCTGATTACTGGTCTGGCTTTTGCAGTTAATATGCCAGATCAGCAGCAGGCGTCTGTTGATATAGATAGTCCATCTGGATGCGACACTAATCCTTCTTCTTTGGATAAACCTCAAACTTCTTTGTCAGACACAAAAAGCGTTGAACTTTCTCAAACTGCAAAAGATAAACATGATGTCACCAAGGGTACAAAAGAAGACAAGAACTTTACTTTCGAGGTCAATGCTAGTTCAAGTCAAAATATTAATTTCTCAACGGTAATCATTTTTTTATTTCTAGTTTTGTGCTTTGCATATTTTGTTTTTCATTGCGTCATAACCCTCTTTAACAAGGCTTTTTTATTAACTTTTGCTTAGAATACGGTGTCATCTGTTAGTTCTCATGGTAGCCAGTTAGATCCTAACAAATTGCATGAGGATTCTCCAGTTACTCAATCACCTATCACTACCTCTGCTGCAACAAGAGCCAAAGGAACTTCTGAACGTAAACCGAGGAAAAAATCTGTTGGGACCGAAACCGCTAAGCAAAGTAACAACTTGAAGGAAAAGACTCTCGCTAGACGTTCACGTAAAACAGAAAAATCTCCTCCATTGCAAACACCCCTTACAACTGGACATGTTACTCCAGTCAGCAATCCTAAGCCAGGTGGCATGACTCCTATTTCCACATCAACTCTACCCATTCTGAATAACTCAACCTCTGTATTCCATCACTCTTTTACCGACAATCAGCAAGTGCAATTGCGGGCACAAATTTTAGTATATGGTTCAATATTGTAAGTACTTAGTACTTACACTTTTCATACATATGCATATACTCATGTATGTTTTCATTCAGTTTTTAATTTTCTATACGCATGACTGAATATTTCAGGTCTGGAGTACCACCTGAAGAGCCTCATATGATTGCTGCGTTTGGCCAATCTGGTTAGTCTATTTTACAGTTTTTTATTTAGCATTATTTATGTTTAAAAAACCGGATGACTCATATTAGTTTCATCACGTGTTTACAGACGGTGGAAGGAGAGCCTGGGAGGCTACTTGGCATGCTTATCAAGAAAGGGTTCGTGGGCCTAAAGCCCAACCCAATAACCCTGGCCCAAGTACCCCTAATCAAGCAGTTAAAATAGGTTCGGCCCAAAGCAAAATTCTCTCCGGTATTTCTTCACCGATCGTTAATCCCATTATTCCCATTTCATCTCCTCTTTGGAATATTCCTACCCCTAGTGATGGCTCACAGTCTAACGCTATGCCCAAAAGTGATCTTTTTGGCCCGTTTCAAAACCCGGTGGTGCAGAATTTTGCTGGACATAACCCTATGTGGCCATCGCAAGGCGTGTTTCCTGGTCAATGGGTTGCGTCTTCACCGGTTGCTTCATTTAATGCTCGTCTTTCTGCATTGCCTATAACCGAGTCTGTAAAACTAACTACAGTGAAAGAATCAGGTGCTGTAAGTATGCCGGTGATTTCTGTGGGCCCTAGTGCTTCTCCAACCGTTTCTCCTATGCTGTCATCTGGTCAAACTTCAAGTGATCCAAAAAGCAGAAAGAGGAAGAAGGTTGTCAATAGTAATATTATAACATCAGCTGCCTTATCGACACCTGTCGGTAATTTTGTTCCACCTATATCTTTTGCATCTACTCATGGTCAACCTAGCAATGTGACTCATGTTGACCAAAACATGGAGAAGATTGTAACAAGAGAGAACACTATGAGCAAAATTGAGGAGTCAAAGGTTCAGGCAGCAGACGCAGCAGTGCATGCTGCTGCTGCCGTCAATCATTGCGAAAACGTCTGGAAACAACTGGAAAGTCGAAAGAATTCCGGTCTGGTTTCCGATGATGAAGCGAAGCTAGCGTCTTCGGCTGTCTCAATAGCAGCTGCTTCTTCTGTTGCTAAAGTGGCTGCAGCTGCTGCTAAAATCGCATCAGACGTTGCAGAACAAGCAAGATTGATGGCTGACGAAGTTTTTTTATCAAACAAAACTGATAGTTATAATCAAAGTGGCACTACTTCAATCATTTCTGCTGCTAAAGAAGCTGCTCGTAGGAGAATTGAAGCTGCTTCTGCTGCTTCAAAACATGCTGAAAATTTAGATGCTATTGTAAAAGCTGCTGAGCTGGCAGCAGAAGCGGTATCACAAGCTGGGAAGATTGTTGCAATTGGTAATCCTTTGTCTATAAGAGAATTGGTGGAAGCTGGTCCTGAGGGTTACTGGAAGTTTCCGGAGTCATCCGTTCAGAAGGGTCGTTCTGATAAACAGAATGTTGAAACTGCTCTTAATGATAAAGAAGATTTGGTCAAGGATCAAATGATTGTTGCAAGCAATGAAAAGGGTCGTAACGGTCCTAACTTATCCAAAACTGCTGGATCAGTTCATACTTCTGATGTTGACCCAAACATACTTCTGAGTACTTCAAGCACGTGGAAAGATAACATCATTAAAGAAGGTTGTCTTGTTGAGGTAAGGGAATTGTATCCATCGAAACGAGCTACGTTTCATTACAAAACAATATCTAGATTTTTTAATAAGTGATTTAGGAGGTTGTATGCATTAAAACTAGTCTCCAGGCGATTTTCAACCTGTTTGACCTAATTATCCCATTTCTCTTGTATTTATTAATATTTTGTATGACCTGTTTTGAGATAAAAACACAACCCGAATCAATAGTGATATGCGATCGATCTCACTTGCTTAGTCACACTTGTGATGTACTGATGTTTGGCAGTTTATTTTAAAGCGCTATGCTTATTTTATTATTATAAATTTTTTTTAGCAAAATGATACCCTGTCTGAAGTATTTTCATTATTTTTTAGGTACGTAAAGACGATGACAAGAAGAAAAGTGCCTGGTTTGCCGCAAATGTATCAACTCTGAAAGATGGAAAAGCATTTGTCTGCTACACTGAACTTCAATCAAATGATGGTAAGATGTTAAAAAATAATCTTTTCTATGAAGATTCGATATTTTATAAATATGTAGCTGGCATCTTTTCTATTTATTGGAGCATCGTCCTACAAACTACAAAGTAACAAAACCTTAGTTTTGGACCTTTGGTACTGATTCTATATTCATCCTTATAGGGTCAGGTAAATTAACGGAATGGATCACACTTGAAGGTGAAGGCACTGAGCCACCTAGGATACGCATTGCTCATCCTATGACTACCATGCGGTCTGAAGGCACGAGAAAGAGAGGCAGAACAACCCTTACAGATTATGGTTGGTGTAGTGGGGACCGTGTTGATGTGTGGGTCCAAGATTGGTAACCATTTCACATATCTATTGTTCTTAATATTGGATTTTAAATAACCAATTCCCGTTATATTTAAACTGAGAAGAAGCTCTTCAATAAATGTTGTTTCTTTTTGTAGCTGGTGCGAAGCAGTTGTTGTGGAGACAAATAAGACTGATTTAACTTCTCTAACTGTTCAGTTTCCTGGTATGTATGGTTATATAAAACGGCCTTCAATCTTTTTAATGGCATGTGCTGAAATCTGATTGTACCCCACCTTGGCTTGCAGCCCAAGGAGAGACGTCCGTTGTTCGGTCATGGCATGTCAGGCCAACGCTTATCTGGAAAGATGGCAAGTGGATTGAGTGGTCTAGTCTGAAGGGGTCCCACTCTTCAGAGGTAAGGCAATCTGTGTATTATTATTATTTATTATTATTTTTGTGTTTGGTGGTTACGTGTTGGTTGGTTGGATAGGGTAAATGAACTGAACGTTCATGAACTGTTCGGTGGGAAGTTCGTTTCTTTTAATAAACCAACGAATAACATGAACACACGTTTTGTTCGTTTATTTATGTTTGTGAAAGTTCGTTTATTTATGTTTGTGAAAGTTCGTTTATTTACGTTCCTTTATTTTGTTTAATTATTAATAAATTCATAAATAGTTATAGTTGTATAAAGATTAAACATTAAACGTGATTTCTTACTTATATAAAAATAGCTAATTAGTAATTGGGCTTCCTAGTAATAAAAAGTGGGCTTTTGAATTGAAGCTAACGTAGTTAATCGCTAATTTATATAAAAAAACTATCTTATGTTCGTTTATGTTTGGTCATTTATGTTCATTATGTTCGTATAAGTTTGTTTATGTTTTAAACGAACGGATATAAATGAACATGAACATGCTCATTTTCTTAAAGAATGAACATGAACAAAAAATGTGTTCGACCATATGTTCGTGTTCGGTTAAAGTTAAATGAACAAACACGAACATACCCGTGTTCGCGTCCGTTCCGTTCATTTACAGGCCTAGGGTTGGATGTGGATTCTAAAATCGATTTTCTGATTATTGCAAAAAGAATTAATAATCAGGTTCTAGTGTTTGAAAATTATGTTTATTTGATTATTTAAGGAATATTAATATTTTCTATTTACCACATTTTCATTGCCAGTGAATAGTGATGCTATTAAAATACATAATTCTTGGAATTTGTACAATAATATACAAGTAATTAAAGTAGATTTGTCATTTTAAATGGAAACTTCTAAAACATATACAGATATTTGTTTTGATATTTTTATCTTATTCATAATAACCAGATTTGCATTACACTCGATGTTTTTTTGATTATTACAACTTCATAGTTCATACAACAGAAGCTGATCTAAACACCATCTCCATGCTACACATATTATTTCAAGTTACAACTGAAATTTGATAATTCAATATCACGTAATCATTTTCAAATCACACATCCAAACACCCCATTGCTTTATAATTTGTTGATGGATTATTTGGGTTTCACATTATTTTTTTATGAATTATATGGTTACAGGGTGATACACCACGTGAAAAGCGACATAAGATTGGTAGTAGCCTTGTTATAGAAGGGAAAGATACGGCTAAACCATCAAATAACGCTAATCTTGTTGAGTCAGGGAGACATCAAGAATCAAGGAATATTCCTATATCTTCCATAGGAATATCAATTGACCTAGGTAAAAGCGCTAGAAGTGAGAAAAAGTTCGACACTCTTAAAACCATAAATAGCGGTACGCAGAAGAAACAATCAAGGGTGGTTTTTGGTGTTCCTAAACCCGGGAAGACACAGAAGTTCATGGATGTGAGCACGCATCGTGTTGATGATAGAAACAATAAAAGTAATACACCAAGTGATTCAGTCAAGCTTGTAAATTATTTGATGCCTCAAGCATCCGGGGCCCGTGGGTCGAAAAACAATTCTAAAACCGAAGCCAAAGAAAAGCAAGTTGCTGAAGTCAAACCCAAAGTTATCAAGACTAGAAAACCACCGGTTCCTTCGGTCAAAACGTTGACCCAAAAGGATAAGTCGAAAGGTTCTAAACCCACTTCACATGATGCTTTTACAAGTGATGAGAATTTATCGGGTGAACCTAACAGGATGGATGTTGACTCTTCTAATACTGAGGACGCAAAGGAAACTTCAATATCAAAGGCAACTAAAGTTGAGGTTGAAGATAAGTCAACTTCGGAAATAGAACCGCGTAGATCAGTTCGCAGAATCCAACCAACTTCAAGGGTAAACTGGTGATTGTTACTTATGATTTTGAAGTTTTGTTCTAAACTGAGTGTTTGAGCTTTGTTTCTTGCAGTTATTAGAAGGCTTGCAAAGTTCGTTGACTGTTTCACATCCAAGTCCAAGAAGCCACAACAAGGTTACATCAAAAGGTAAAGACGCTTGGCCCAATTTGAATTAAGCCCGATATAAATATAATAAAGTAAAATGCCATTTTCGTCCCTGAGGCCTGTTTTGCGACTTCCATCCGAAGGTTTGTTTTTCCGCATCTGGATCCAAAAGGTTTGAAATCTTCCCATTTTCATCCGGCTCGTTAACTCCATTCATTTTTCCGTTAAGTCAGGGGTATTTTCGTCATTTTTGTTAACTTAAAGAGCAATTCAGCCTTTTTCACTTTATGTACAAGCGAGTCCTTAAGTGAAAAACACCGAATTGCCCTTTAAGTCAACAAAAAAAATGAAAATACCCCTGACTTAAACGGAGAAAAATGGATGGAGTTAACGGGTCGGATGAAAATGGCTAGATTTCAAACCCTCTGGGATCCAGATGCGGAAAAAACAAACCTTTGGACGAAAGTCACAAAACTTGCCAAACCTCAAGGACGAAAATGGCATTTTACTCAAATATAATATATGTGTGTGTGTGAAGGATTAAAAGAATGATATATATCTCAATCTTACGGTCCGGTTCAGTTTTATATGGTTGGACTTTAGTATAAACTGCACACCAAACCGTTCGCTACAGGTTGAAAATTTGAAGCTGACAAACAGAAAATTGAAAAAACCGCAGACTGGTTTGGACCGTTTCAGGGTTTTAAATCAAACCGTGAACACCCCTAATATCAAGTCGAGTTTGAGCTAACCCCGACGCTGATGTCTTCAGATTCTTTTTTTATCTATGTATTTAGTTTCTTAACGATACTTTACATGGCTTTTAACAGGGAGTAGCAATTAGACCAGACGGGAAGCGGTCCAAGTCCAATGTTGTGTGTAAATTAAGGAGAGGTTTTAGAACTAGGAATGGCTCTGGTTAAAATAAGCTTTAATAACGTAGCTTGTAGAAGATGTTCATAAATTTCTTACCAAATTGCGCTGTATATCGTTGTTTCTGAGGTTACAATATCATGATTGTGTTATAGTTCTAAAGATCATTGCCATATCCGTATCGAGTTATTGATTTATGTGATTGCTGTGAGCTTCTGTTTGTTCAACATAGTCGCATCTTTTGAAAAAAACCGTTCGAGTCCCCTGATTTTGTTAAAATTCTAAACTTATTAAAGTCTCTGTTACTACACTGGACCAAGCTCAAATCCTTAGCTGGATTTGTACAAGATACATAAATATAACAGTGTTATCTATGTAGTTTAGTTTATAGGAAACAAAATTTTCAAAAATATATTAAATTAATGATGTTTGTATGTTGCATACTTACAGCAAAATATGTATGTGCTTGTCTTGTCAGCTTGTATCATGTGATGGGTGTAGGTGTGGTTGAATTAAATGGTGTATATATACATATGTATGCATGTGAGCCTGTGGGGTGTGTAGTAGATGTGAGGAGTTAATGCAATATGTGTATATCATAATATGTATGTATGCATAATGCATGTGAGTTGTGGGATGTGTGGTGTTGACATTCTGATGGTATGCCTGGCAGTGGATATGATATAGATGCTAGATTTGAATCATTTAATTATAAAATATTATAGATAACATAATAAACATTAATAATATAAATATAAATAAATTAATAAAAAAACTAGCAATGGTTCTATCCGGTTCTGCATTATAGATTGGCTTGAACCGGTTCAACTGGTCCATCAAAAAGTCAACACTTTCTTATACACAATTCTTTTCACACCCTAATGACACTAGGGTAAAATGGACATCCAGAAAAAATAAATACAACACTGAGCCAACTTTAGCTCAAGATCTAAATCAAAGAAAAACAAAACTCAAACCTAAAACCACCAAGTTTCTTGTTGCAATTAGTCAACCAAAAAGTCAACACCATCCTTCTGTCTGTTCTACTAATGATCATGACCCCCTTGAATTTCAATTAAACCTGCATTTTCTATTTATTGCACATTATGCACACCTTGATCTTCTTCATTATGCCCGTACTCAGATTCTGCTTCGAGCGTTCTTGAAATTGTTTGGTTTTTGTGATGAATTCTTTCAAGACCGGAAAACTCGAAGGGCTTTTTGCAAATACAAGTCGAAGGGTATTCATGGAATTCAGCACGGCCCGTTTTCGCCTCGTCTGGCTCGCCTAAAAATCCTTGTTGGGCCGCTTTCACCTTTTTAGCGAATGATTCCCATGATATTTTCTCGCGTTTAAGAAACAAAGCATTAAGCTTTTTTGCGTTTGGACGAATGGTTCTTTTATGGCCCATGTACCTCCTATTGAATGCAACCACAAAGAGTTAGATGGTCCTTTAATAATAACCAAATATAGGGAACATACAAAATAGTTAAAATACACGAGGGCATTTTAGTCATTTTACATGAATTAAAGAGACGAACAAATGCATGATTGATAATCTACATTCGTACCTTCGGCCCGCAAGAATTTTTGCCATATTCCCATTATTGTTGGTGACAAAAACATCACTTTCATCACAAACAATGTAGTCAATGGCTGCAAGCCGAGAAGAATACGGAAGAAAAGGTTCAAGCTCTTCATTTGCAAGCATCTCTTTGGTGTATAAATTTGGAAACAATTCCCTAAGAGGCTTTAAAGTTTCTTCCCCGCCATATATTTCACCCGACGCAACATAAAGATACGTGTTATTCTCAAAACCGAGTGCCCGAAGCATTAAACCTACTTCATGAGGTGTCAGAGGACATTTTCCTCGCTTCCGCTCTCCATCAGGACTTGTTTCCTAATCAAGAAAGATTATAACTTAAAACCGTAGTGCAAAAAAGAAACTTTTTTATATAAAAATGTTTATAACAATCTTACAGGTAATGTCGTCCATCTTTTCCTGATTTCACCGAGGTCGTTTCTTTCTTTATCGCCACCACCATAGTAGCAGCCAGAAAACGCAAGCATATCGGGCTCAAACCTGTAAATCAAAAGACAATCAGTTACGGATTTCCATCGTTCTATTTATTTAGAGTTGGCAATTTTAACCCATTCAATTTTAAACGGGTTACATTTTATCTTTAACGGGTCAAACAGGTTAAAAGTCACGCAACTGTTACTACATATTGTATTGATGTGATGTTTTTATGACCATGTTACTACATTCAGTAATCATTTAACACAAATACTGAACAAGTAAAAGTTGTGGGGCAACCCTACCTGCCCATTTAGACCCGCATTAAAAATTACCCGGTGCAACCCATTACCCATCCCACCCGACCCGCCTATTCTGCCACCTTTACATTATTTTACGGGTCAACCCGTTAAGTTTTTTGATAGGAACATTTTGTATCTGTGGTGAGCGGTCAATAATTTCACTCTACAGTAAAATGCAGGACCATGAATTTATGTGGTATTGAAGTAACAAACCTCAAGTGAACTGCAATGAAGCGAGGGGCCATTTTTCTCATACGCATAACGATTTTCTGACCAAGATTTTGTATTGGTTTGGTGAACCGTAAAGCATGATAATTGACCCGACAACGCATTCTTTGTAGCTCTTCATCAAGATCATTAGCAAGCCTATAGTCAAACTTTGTTAACTGAAGAACCTGCACGATTATAGACATCACAACAAAAGGAATAACAAAAAGTTAATACAAATCACAAAGATTAAAAAGAACATAAACAGAATATACGACCATATATGCATGTATAGCCCCAACAAAGTATCTCTAACGGGTCAAATGGATTAAACCTAAAAATTTGGATAAAATGGAAACACGTCAAA
Organism: Helianthus tuberosus; assembly: GCA_030545235.1. Classification (NCBI taxonomy): domain Eukaryota; kingdom Viridiplantae; phylum Streptophyta; class Magnoliopsida; order Asterales; family Asteraceae; genus Helianthus; species Helianthus tuberosus. The sequence continues at coordinate 13,847,821 of CM060366.1, read as the reverse complement.
CGGTCAAACGGGCCAAACAGGTAAGAAAAAAAATCTCCCTAAGTGTATTTATCAGCCTGTATTTTCAAAATAATAAGATTATTATTGTAATGATTAAAATTTGTTGTCATATTCGTCACACGCTATTATATATTTTTTAAAATATCTATATGGACCATAAAGTGTTAGGGTCAGCCCGACCCTTTTAGTCCGTTACCCAACCCATACGACCTGCCCAATTTACCACCTATAGTTTGTATGGACTATATATCTTGCCTGTCTCTTCGTAAGTATCGGCAGTACTTCATCAAGGTAAAATTGAGGTTCTGATTTCCGTGGGACCCGCATCGTGTACGGTGGTTTTTCAAGTGATCTCATGACTTTTTCTGGGACTCTTTTGACAACAGGCACATCCTTTGCGAGAAAAGATATGAACCAGTCGACATCAAATATGTTGGCAAAATCACTGCAAATTTGAATATAAGTTATGGTAAGTTCTACAATCAACACAAGTTAAAAAAAAAAATAATATCTTTACTCCCTCACCTATCGTCCTTCCAGTACGAGTGATGATCCAACTCGGGAATCACTAAGGTAGCATTTAGAATCCGCGCCACGACTACAGCATCAGTAATCTGCATCAAAGAAATTTGTATTAAAAAAGACATCTTAATATTTCAAAATAAACTTCCATGCTAGAGGTGCAATATGAGTGTGATGCATAACAGATAAAACAAGGTTGGATTGAAACATGTCATTTTTAGTCTTCATGGATTTAAAAAAAAAAAAATTGATACATGAAATATGATTACAAAAACAACAACAACAACAACAACAATAATAATAATAATAATCAAAATCTTTTAATAAAGTGACTTTGGAGGTCGTGTGCGTTTTAAATACACTTCAAGTAACTTTCAGTCTGTTCGACCCATTTGACATGTTTCCTTTAAGGTATTTTCTTCCTATGACAAATTATCAAAGACCCAAACATCTCATAATTGAGTGATGCAACAATGATCAAAGAAAGACCAAGAGTAGAAATGTTTACCCCTGTTCTTTGTTGGTTCAGCCCACCACTTGCAACAATTAGCAGATAACCATTTGACATCACTTGATGAGTATGAGCTGCATTTGTCATAATTTTGAGAGTTCAAGGATCTATGGAAAAACACACACACAAACACACACAAAAAATAAATAAAAAAAAAAACAAAAATAAACAGACAAACAACTTTTTGCTAGACAATTTAAAAAGAAAGAGTAATCATTAGGGTCAAACTAGAGATTTCACATTCAAAGATCATCAAGGACAAATTAAAGATCAATGCTGTAATTATCATAAAAAAAAAAAAAAACTTTAAGAGGCTTACTTGCATAATAAGGGCTTCTCTCACTGCATCCATAGTATGATTTTGAGAATTTAGTTTCCCATATATCAACTTGTTGTACATCATTTAACCTCTCCTACATTTAACAAAAAAAAAAAAAAAACAAATTCTTCAATATTTCCTACATTCTTCAAAAAAAGAACAATAACAAAAAAAACAACAACAATAATAGATTCCAAACTCAAAGATACCAATCACATTGTTCAACAAACTTCAGATCCAAACACAAAAACACAGACCCAAAACAACATTACTAAAATTAGACATAAAAAAGTTAAAAAACAACAAACATGAAAAAAGTTTCAGATAACAACAACCCAGATTTTTCATCTTTTTTTTTTTTTTTGTCTGAAGGGCCAACAGAATCAATCCCGAGCACTCTCGGGGGCACCAACTGGACGGAGTACTCAGAGAGTAACCCAAGTCCACCACCAATTCCGGAGAAAACCCAGTAACCCACCTCTCCGTAGGCACAACAGTAAAATTACCAGTAAAACCCATTTTTGCTCAAGGATCGAACCTACGTTTTCCTAGGTATCATATCATTGCCTCACTAAGCATCAATCAAGTGGGAATTGAACCTGCATCTCTCAAGAGAAATGCAAGCGTTCCACCACTTAATCCAGAGATCATTGACACACCAAACAACATTACTAAAATTAGACATAAAAAAGTTGAAAAACACCAAACAACATTAAAACAGTTTCAGATAACAACCCCCCAGATCTTTCATCTTTTATCTTTCATACATTTCACGACACGTGTCCACGTATCATGTATGTATATATGTATGTGAGAGAGAAACTGATGAGAAAGAAAGAACAAGAGAGAGAGAGAGAGAGAGAAAGTTCACCACTTTTTTCTTCAACAATCTTCGTTTAACAACAACTCTTTGTGAACACCACTCAAGATCAGAAGCAACATGACCAGTAAAAAAAGATATCAACCCCAACACAAACAACATCACCCCACAAACCACCGTCCACGATATCCTCCGCCGCTGTCCTCCGCCCACCACCGCCGCCGTCTCCCATAACACACATTGATGAAACTCCGGCAACAGATTCTGCTGCTTTAAATTGCCTTGTTTAGCCACAACATACACTTTTCCGGTGTATATCCAAGATTTAGCAACACCCATTGATCAAAAGTAAATGTAACACTAATAACAACAATAATATTAATATTAATATTAATAATATTAATAATAATAATAATAAACTGTTTCATGTTACATATTTACATGTTACATATATCATAGATGGATGTTTGTGGGAATGGGTGTATATATTGGGCCGAAATTTGAAGCTGTGATCGCGGGTCAAAGGGTGATTTTTTATTGCAAATTGCAAATAAGAAGAAATCAAGATTGGAAGTGGGGGATGTAGAGAGAGAAAATAGGGGAATGTGGAGTGAGAGAAAGAAGGTGTCTTGGATTTTGTGATTTAAATGATTACGTAAATTAATTTGGGAAATTATTTTTTGGATTTATTTCAGGAATTTAATAGTGGTTTATGGGCTAGTGGATTGTGAGTGTCGACTGCGACACGTGTTTCCTTTTATGAAGTTTTAAAAGATTTTTTTTAACCGTTAAAAGAATTAATCCCGAGCACTCTTGGGTACTCACTGTACAAGCGAAGTACTCCGAGAGTAACCTCAGTTCACCACCAATTTCGGGGAAAACCTGGTAACCCACCCGCCCGTAGACACGACGGTGAAATTACCGGTAAAACTCGTTTTGTCTCATGGATCCAACCCATGTTTCCCTGAGTCTCCTATCATTGCCCATCATTGTCTCACTCTGCACCAAGTGAGAGTTGAATCTGCATCTCTCAAGAGAAATGCAAGCCTTTCACCACTTGATCTAGAGATCATAGGCTGTTTTATAAGATTATAGTAGTGGGTTTTTGTGCATCAAGTGGGAGTTGAACCTGCATCTCTCAAGAGAAATGCAAGCCTTCCACCACTTGATCTAGAGATCATAGGCTGTTTTGTAAGATTATAGTAGTGGGTTTTTGTGCACCAAGTGGGAGTTGAACCTGCATCTCTTAAGAGAAATGCAAGCCTTCCACCACTTGATATAGAGATCATAGGCTGTTTTATAAGATTATAGTAGTGGGTTTTTGGATTCAGATGCTTATTTCGACGAACTTGGTTTCGGTCGGTAATAGTTTGATTGGTTACGGAATCGATATTTGGTATGTTTAAGAAATCAAATTTAAGTACAACGAAGTTTTTAATTAATTTTATTTCAATATATAACTACGAATTCAATTTTTTTTATCTAAGTTAACCTACGTAAGTTAATATAAAACAATCAAATTAACTGAAAAATAAATAGGTTAAAAATGTATATTTTTTTAAAATATATAGGGTAAAACTGAAACTTAGGTTGCGTTTGGTACGAATGAATAGAAGGCGGAATGGAATGGATCATTCTATTGGAATGAAAAGAAACATGTTTGGTTGTCAAATGGTAATGAAATGGAGCATTGCACAAGGAATGTAAACCTTCCAAATATAATAATATTTTTTCCTTGGTATGGTGGTGTTTTTTTTCATTCCTTCAAGGAATGGAAAGATATATTATTATTATTATTATATTTTTTTACCATTATTATTATTATTCTTATTGGTTTTAATAACTCACTCACGTGCGACACCACTACCCACCTCCACCCCAGCCACCTCCACCCCAGCTGTTTACCGCCACCACCCACCTCAACCCCAGTCGTCACCCACCTCCGCCGCTACCAACCGTCACCCACCATCCACACCTCCCCCCCCCCCCCCCCCCCGTCACTCGCCACCACCCACCGCCGCCACCCACTGCCGCCACCTCCGACCATCGCTACCATTGCCACCTATCACCACCCATCACCACCGACTACCGTCACTCATCGCCGATTTTATTACTTCGTCTATTCTTTCCTGTCAAACAACACAAAGTAATGATTGATTTCATTCTCACATGGTAACCAAACAAGACATGGAATGGTAATGATCCATTCCATTACATCGTCCATTCCATTACCTCGTACATTCCATTCACCCGTCTATTCCATTACGCCATACCAAACAGACCCTTAATAATAAATACATTCCTTATCCTTTTTATTTAATAAGTACTAGTAATTATACTTATTAAAAAGGATAAGGTTGCGGAATGCAAATTGGTGGATGATTTGGAGGTTTCGGAATGATGTTTTTTCCGCATGAAAGAAGGAGAAAAGATTTTATTTTTGACTCTATCCTCAGCTACCCATATTGGTGGTTAACTAACAAAGATAGTAAATTATTAGTTAGTGATTAAATATCCTCTTCTTGTCATCTAAAGTAACCTCTGCAAAATATATAGCATATTTAGATGCGCTATATCATAAGTGTCCATAAAGTAACCTCTGCAAAATATAGCATATTTAGATGCGTTATATCACAAGTTTCTTGTCATCTAAAGTAACCTCTGCAAAATATAGCATATTTAGATGCGCTCTATCACAAGTGTCTAACAATGATATCATATGAGCATGCGAATCATATTCAATTACCTAAGGACCATACAATGATAATTTCAAAACAAATAATAACCACAACATGCATGCATTCAAAACGAAGAATCAAACTCAAACGCAAGTGAAATAAATCAACCAAAGACATCAAATATCGAGTAGTGAATACACCTATCAAGAATCAAAGCGCACTAAAAAATAAAAATGTTCACAAAAATCTTGATAATAATTAATTTATAAGTTAGATTAATTGATTTCTTAGTTGTCATTTCTCATTTTTGTCTCCCATAATTGTAAGTTTTTAAAAACATATTTGCATGAGTTAATAGCTTTTTTCCCCTAATAAAGTATATGTTTGAACGTTTAGCTTTACATTTGGATAAATAACCCATTACACCCATTATTAAAGATTGATAATGATGAGGTCTTTATAAGCAATTTGGAAGATTGCGACAAACATTGCAACAAGGAAATCAGTTGCTTTTTGACCATGACCCATATACGTACAAAAGGATCTATTAAGTTTTTTGGCTTTATTTCATATACATATGATACGTAAAATCAAAAATCTCGTACCATCATTTTTTTGAAACGGTGAACTTCAGGTATAGGTTATCATACTTCCCAAATCGGAGAGCTTCATATTGCCCCACTCTGGTCAGACTATGTTGTCTTAACCGGGCCCACCCTGGACTCAGAGTTTGGCTTTTTTTTTGGTGTTACCCGGAAAACCATACCGTGGGCTGCCACTTGATAGTCATTGTGCCACCACAAGAGCAGAACTCTCTGGCATAACACACAATGGAACGAAATCCCGGGTGGGTTCGGGAATCGAACTGACAACCTTGCACAAGGCCTAGTTCAAATCTTTCATTGCCTATATACACCCCAAAATGACACAAGTGAGAATCGAACTTGAGTCTCCATTAGACTACCCAAGTCTCCTACCACTAGACCACAAATGGGGGGACATCTCGTACCTTCATTATTACCCGTTTTGCTTACGAATTTATTTTTTCATAATTGTACCATCATAGCACTGAATTCTTTATTGGAACAACTTGTTACACCTGAATACCACATAATCATATATTTATCAGGATTTCAACTTACACCACTTTTGTGGAGATACCACTAGTCCACCAAGTCATAGGTAACCACGTTTAATTGTGAAGTTCTCCCTTCATCGACAACAATTATGTTCAAAACACGTTTATGATATTTGAGGTGGTCATTCCTTATTGTCAAGTATTTGTTATCTTTTATGTGGTGCATAACGATATGAATTTTGCCTAAGATATTAAATAATCATAGTTTATAAAAATTTGTTAAAGTAATATAAAACAAAAACTATTTATGTAGTGCATAACGATATGAATTTTTCCTAAGATATTAAATAATCATAGTTTATAAGAATTTGATAAAGTAATATAAAACAAAAACTATTTATGTGGTGCATAACGATATGAATTTTGCATAAGATATTAAATAATTATAGTTTATAAGAATTTGAAAAAATAATATAAAACAAAAACTATAAATTGTGGGTTTATGCAAATTCTGAACTAAGCGACTGTTTGGCAACATCTGAATGGTTAAGTGCTAAGCTAGTAAGAGGTTTGAACTATTAAGTGCTGAACCAGTAAGAGGTCTGAACCATGCTTAACCTTTCAGATGCAAATGTCTGACCAATTCAGATTAGAGGTCTTAACCATTCATACTCTGTATAAATCTTAACCATTCAGAGGCAAATGTCTGACCAATTCAGATTAGAGGTTTTAACCATTAATACTCCGTATAAATCTTAACCATTCAGAGGCAAATGTCTGAACCATTCAGACATCTGCTCGTGAAACAAACAGGTTGAACCATTAAGTGTTGAACCAGTAAGAGGTCTGAACCATTAAGAGCCTCATTAGGGTGAGCAGAGTGGGGCGGTAAACCCACTCGGTACCGACCCCTCATCCACCGCCAATAATTTTACCGATCAAATGTTACCGAAATGGGGGGCATTTTCGGTGAAGGTTTATCGAGTCGGTGAGAGGGAGGGAAGGGGGAGAGAGTTGGGTGTGTGGTGGGGACTGGGGGTCCATTCATTCTTAACTAATTACACATTTTTCTTTTTTTTAAATAGTTTACCTAAACCCCATTAGGTAAACCACCGTCAACGTTTTTAAACATTAGACTATGGGGTATGGGGGGGGGGGGTTGGCTGAAAACGCCCAAGCCACCACCCCGGGTGGGCTTGGGTTTGGGCGTGGCCCAAGGGGCGGGAGTTTAAGGCCGGGCGTGGGGCGGGTCTATCAATATGACATGGCGGGTGTAACACCTCGAAAATTTACGTCCTATGATGTGTTGACACGTGTCATAGGTTTGAACGTGTGAAAGAATGTTCTTGAAGGACTAAAGTTGACAAACAATGAAACTATGTAAATATAAGGGTTCAAAGTGTCAACAATGAATAAATATACTTTACAATAAACCTACATGATGTTTATAACCTTAAACGAATGGATCATGGATCATACGAAGCGAATTGTGAAAGAAAGTGAGAGATTACAAACTACAAGGGTTAAATGTGTCAACATGTTAAGATATACCTCTGAGTGACCTTTTAGCAAACCCGAAGCCTTGTAACGATTAATTATGCTCACTAGAATGCACCATAAAAATTTCACCGAGTTTCGTTACCGTATGAGAAAGTTATGATAAAATTCGTGTGTGAGGGTTAGAATCGTCAACATTGAAAATTAGGGCTTTTCGGGTGATCACAAAGTTACCTGAGGACTTGACAAAGATGGTATAAGCCTTAAAGCCCCCATATGTAAATATTAAAGCCTCTTAATGCAAGAAAACATGAGAAAATGACCTTTCGGGGGACCAAGGGCCAAAAGTGCAATTAAAGGAAACATTGTAACCTGATACGGGGACTGAGGCGGGCCGCGTAAGGTCATGAAGACCTTTACGCGGGCCGCGTGACAGGTACAGTGACAGAAACAACAGCCAGCTGTCTGTTGATGTTTTAACCGACTCAAATGCCATTTTGGCATACCATGGGCCTTCCTATACTGGTTTCTAGCCTCTAGAGACACATGGGAATGATCTAACATCATTGTAGAGTTGCATGGCATCAATCTAAGTGAGTTTGACTCACTATATAAGTCACACAAGGTTGCAAACATTCTTGCATTCATTTCTGATCATTTGAGGAGCACAACAGCAGACACAAGACCTTCTTAATCCTTCATTAGTCACTTGTAAGTTTGTTTAACCTTCTTGTTTTGAGTTTAGCTTAGTTATTTAGCTAAAAGTTAAACCGTCGTAACTACGGTTTGACCTCGAGATTATTTATAATTGGCTCAGTCTTATCTCGATTTAAAAGTACCGTTAAGTAGGTAATTATATGGGTATTAAACCCTTATAAGGGTACCCACTGATTCCAATCCTAACTAGGTCGTTTGTCGAGTCAAACGTTGTCCGAAAAAGTCAACAGAAATGCTAAACTTTGATTAAACGCGTAATTAACGATATAGACGGCGTGTAACCTGTTTTATCATTCATATGACTTGGTAATAAGTGTACGGACTTGTCTAAACTTGTTTGATTCGACAACTTTCTGTTTTGAACCGATTCGGAGCCGAAGGGCGCATAGTTTGACTTTCTGCTTTGACTTCGGTTCTGACCCGGTTTTGATAGGTTTAGACATGACTTAAAGTTCCATTAGGACCTAGTTACATGATTGTATAATCCTCTGCGTTTATACCATTTAAATCCTTAAGTGTCCGACGTTTCCGTTAAGTGCTTAAATATGGACCATAATGCCCTTATGACCATACAACGAGAATTTTGGAAATATGAAAGTACAATAATCTTTGTTACTGATTATTAAACATGTCCCTAAAATTTCACATCAGTTGGAGGTCTAGATTAGGAGTTATGCTTAATGACGTCATTAGAACGCTTCTTAGTGATTAAACGACGTCATTAGCGTAAAGCCTATCTAAACCCAATCTTTGACACCAAAAATTTTACCCACTGATGTAATATAATATTTTGGGATTTTTGAAGATTTTTAATTATTTTTAAACTGATCATAAGCGAGGATTAGTGCCTTGATTCGGTAAATACCGAATTTACCCTTTTCGGCCATAAAATGAGTTTTACAAGTCCTTTTGCTACGAATCCAATTGCTACTGATTTTAAATAATAAATGAAGTGTTTTGAACCTGTTTAACTGATCAGAAAACTCAGAATCCTATTTTAACCCGTACGTCGCTTAAAACGGCTTTATACGCGTATTATACGCATAGTTTGGGTTTAAAACTATTTTGGCATATAAGACTTATAACCAAATGTTATAACCTGTTAAAATAAACTATTTTACTGATTTATTCAGACCCGGATCACAGAAGCTTAATTGATCCCTTTTATAATCTTTAAAATGACCAAAATACCCCTACGGGGTTTAATATGAGATTAAACTCGTTTTAGGCATAATGGAAGGTATCCTACTGATATCACAACATATTTAAGGCATGTTAACTTAGGAAACCTGTTTAGGACTCTTACGGTTACCCGTAACGCTTCATGCGCGTTCGGTTCGGTTTATGTAACTAGTTTACATAAATTAGCCGAAACGGGTCAAACCTTATCGGTTTTATCTCAAAATCCAGAATGTGTACAATATACCCATATTAAGCAAGTCTTCAAACTTGTCGGGTCTAAATCACATTCTATCCGGTCTTCGCTTAATCGTGCGTGCGAACCGTATCTTTAAAACTAACCGGTCTAAGCTTAAGCTTAACTAAAGACCCTTTAGGATTCTAATAGGTTATTATAAACCTTCGTTCCAGATTAGGAGAACCAGTAAAAGATACTTGCACTCGCTGATTTTGATTTATACTTGCTCAGGTAAATACTTTTAACTTATTTTCCCTATACGGGCTTGGGGTACGGTATATAAAATACCGCTTGGTCGGGCATTGAATCTTTAATTGTATGATGGTTAAAGTATTGAGATGTCTCGTTTAAATTGTTTTGTTGCTTAAAGCCTTTGGGGGGTTAATGACCATGTCCCGGATATCCCTGGCATCATTTTACGGAATGGCCACGACTTAAGCACGGGGCGTAGGCGTACGCCCGTCGGTGTCTCATATACATAATGTGGTGTGTCTATTGATCTTTAACCCGGCTCGATCCGGGCTACTGAACGCATAAGAAACATGTAAATCCTTTACAAGTATTATATTCAAATAATTATACCAAGTTATAAAATATTATTTGTGCCTTGTGCCTTAAATGCATTTTCTTAAACTCTTTTCAAAATGAGTTGGTTGATTGTATTTACCAGTGTAAACTGACGTATTTTCTCAAAAAGGTTAAGTGCAGGTACTACGCGTAATAGGCTGGCTTTTCTCCTAGCATCCACAATAAGTCTCGCAAGCTTGGATGTCATAGACTGTTGAACATTATTTCCTTTTATTTTGATCTACCTGTGGATTTATATTCGACTACTTGTGATACTTAATATTACAATATTTTTTGGTTGAAATGAATCTATACTTTGCTTCCGCTGTGCATTTAAATATTGTGTTGTTTGACTATTATGTTACCAACCACGTCACGATACTCCCCTACCGGGCCCACCGGTAATACGTGGAAATCCGGGGTGTGACAGCGGGCTCTCAATGGCCAAACCAAACAAGCCGTTGGCCAACGGCTATGTGTAAAAAAAATTATTTTTTCACTATAAAACTCACACTTCTATTCTTTTTTTTACCACATCCAACCACAATACACTCCACCTCTTCTATAATCATCTCTATTCTCATTCTACAATACGAAAAATGAATCCTCGTAATCGTGGTTTTGACCCGAACAACCCGTGGGCATTCCAAGAAAATCCTAGCCCACCACCCAATCGTCCAATGCCTCTTCCATTTTTAATACACTCCATTATGCCCGATGTGGCGGGTTACGCATCGTATCTCTAGAATCGTCTGTATACTAACTTCCCTCACACCGACGATTCTATACCTAGCCCGTTTTCACAAACGCCCATCAACCTTTCACCAACCTCCATCAACCTTTACCAAACCGAAACCGTCCCCGAAACTCAACCCCCCATCGATGGTCCTTCCGCATCTAAACCCATCAAAAAGAGAAGTCACAAGAAAAAAACCGAGGCCGATAAAGCACTTGAAAGCGCCAAACGAAAACAACAAAGATGGGTCGTTAATGAAGAACTTGCATTGGCGAGGGCTTGGCTTCAACAATCTCAACATCCAAGTTTAGGTTTTTTTAAATATTTTGTAGCCCTTATTTTAATATTTATGTTTTTTTTTTATAACTTTGTAATATATTAAATTTTGTTTTGATTAAAATAGGAAATTCTCAACATAGAAGCCATTTGTGGGAAGCGATTAGTAAAGCATTCCATGAAGAAATGGAAAGGGAGGTTTATCGTGAAAACGATAGCTTATCCTCGAAGTGGACAGAGATAAGCGGGCAACTCACCAAATTTAGTGGTTTTTTAAATAAAGCAAAGCAAAACCCAAAAAGCGGTGAAACCGAAGCCGACTTTGTGACAATGCATTGGTTACATACAAAACGAATGTGGGGAGCGACTTCCGTTTCATGCATTGTTGGGAGATTTGTAAGTTCCATCCCAAGTGGGCGAATATCCCCAGTGGTAGCGAAACTAACACGTCTTCCAAAAGGTCAAGGACACCCTCGTCCCAAGCCCAATCGGATGCACGGGATCAAGAGTTGGAGGACTTTCTGGATGATTCGCCAAACCGGCCTGAATACAGAAGAGATGCCGCAAAAAGGCACGCTCTAAAATCAAGATCGGGTACGGCATCGCCTTCAGCTGTGAGTTTGGGCTCGCGTAGGGGAGTATACAGCGATCAGTTGGATGACATTTCAACAACAAAGGGCCGAAATTCGGAAGAACAAAGAAGCTCGGGATGCCCTGAAACAAAGACGAGATGATATGAAATTTCTAGCCCAGCCCATCGATCACCTATCAGGTGAAGAGTTGGAACTAATGTTGGAGATGAGAGAAGAGATAAAAAAAAATATTACAAGCACTAGGAATTATTTTATGTATTTTTCTTTATTTAAAAAACATTATTAAAAAAATTAAAAATTTTGTTTTAAAAATAATTTAAATAGCAGTTTAGGTTGGCCATGCCCCAAACCCCCGCCCCACCATACCGTCTTCAATGTGGGTCAGCCCAGCGAAGCCCACCCAAGCCACGTGTCGGACCACGCCCCAAACCCCCGCCCCACCATACCCCACGGTCTTAGGTAAACAAAATAGGTAAATTGATGTGACATTGTTTGATTGGGTGAATGAGGAGTTCACCTATTCCAAATATGCAATGTTGTAGAAGGCGCTAGGAGCTAGTCGGGCGGTGAGGTACCGCCTAGGGATTAATCAGGATTAATAGGAATTAATCGGATTGGACTTTTATATATAATTTTACTTTTTTTTATAAATATGTAGTTAATTTTATACTTTTTATATATAATTTTAAAAGTTTAGGATGAAGTCAGAGCTGCCTGGTGGTGTGCGGTGGTGCTTTGGATGAAGTCGGAGCTGCCTGGTGGTGTGCGGAGGTAGTACAATGAGCCCGATTAATCCATTTTAGGAGCTGGTGATGCACAAAACATGTGTCGGCTGCAAATGTTAAGATAAAATAGGTTATAACTAAATTTTGGGCTTTAAACCATGGGTCAGGATTCAAAATTTGGGTTTATTGGGTTAAAAAACATGAGCCCGATTAGTCCGATTTTCACCGACTTTGACCGATTTTGACCATAACTGATTTTTTTGACCGACTAGCTTAAATTTAGGCAGTAACCCACCGAGTAGCACCTAGGCGCCGGTTAATCAGCCGCTTAGGCCGATTTCTGCAACATTGCAAATAGGTAACCACTCCCTTCACCCTTAGAGCATTCACATCCAAGGCATCATATTGTGAGTGTGGGGTTTTTAAAATGTAAAGAGCATAAAAAGTGGTTGTGAGTGGAGGAGAGAGAAAATATTACTGTTCATCTGTATATTTGGGGGGGACACTGTTCACCTACTATAATTTTTTAATATATATTGAAAGTGGTTGTGAGTGAAGGAGAGGGAAAAATGTAATATATATTGAAAAGGAGAGAGAAAAAATATTTGTTTTTAGTGGAAATATATTGATATATGAGTTGTTTTTTAGTGGAATGTATGTATATTTTTAGTGGATTGGATGTGAATGCTCTTAAAAGGTAAACAAATAGCCCTTAAAAGTTTTAAGAACAATGAAAAAAAATTAAGTGGAGTGGTAGAAAGAACTTTGGGTTTCCTTGGAGACCCGGGTTCGATCCCCACCTGTTGCATTTGGGGGACGTCCCAATGATGGATCGTTTCCTTCCGAGGTATGGAGCGGTCTTGATGGCAACCCGGTTTTACCCAACTGTTACCCCAGCAACACGTGTGGGGGCAGCATGGTTTCCGGGCGGAAGTCAGCTCGCGCGCCGGCCGGGGCCCGATCGAACATCGCGTCCGGAGATGCGGGGTTGACGGAGAATGTCTTAGACATGTCCCCGGAGACCAATCGTTCTTGTACAGAAAGTCTCCTTCCAAAAAAAAAAAAAAACCAAAATGTATTTTGAGAATAGATGGATGAGAAGATTTTCTCTCTCCTATGTGAGGTCACATACTTTTATCACTGACCTAACGGAGTGGAATCACGTGCAATGTGGTGTTTAAAGGTAAAAAAAAGTGTGGTTGTGATAAGCTATTGGGAGACACCACAATGCATCCGTATTTGTTCTCAAAGCATCCACCGAGGGGCAGTTTTGGCACAGTTTTGAGTTGTAGCTTTCCTATTTCATGATGTTCGTGTAAATGGCGAACCTTGATATTTCTGATGTGGGGTCGAAAACGTATGTACTAAGAAATTTCTATAGAACCGGGGGTTGAAAACGTTATTATGGTTAGTTGTCGCTCACTTTTGTTCCAATTGTTCTAAGTTTTTATGCAACTTTTAATCATCCACACAAATTTGAAGTATTTATAATTAAGCAATTTTTACGCGATACCCGCCAAGGACTTTGCCCCTTGGACTCCATCGAGGTGGTAACCCCTTGGAGCCCCTCATGGTCTAGGGGTTTTGATTTGTGTGTACTTAACATATTCTAACTTGAACCAATGTTTATTTTAGTATCTCATTTTATTTAAAGTAAACTAGTTTTTGCCCCGCCCGCGTTGCGGGGCACTAAGTCGAATATTTCACTCTCATAGCATGTATGTCTGTGTTTCGGTTACTTGTACATGCTACTCATAACACGATCACAAAAAATTACATCGAGTCAACTAATTAAAACAAAACACTACCATACTTTTGCTAGAAAAAACTAACACGGTGGAAAAACTACCGCTTGGCACGAATAAAAATTACATCGAGTCAATCAATTAAAACAAAACACTATCATAGTCTTGTAAAAAAATACTAAAACGAATTTTACATTGGGGCAAAATCGTAATTTGACTGGAAAAAAAACAATAGCAAAACTATAAATTTGAGCAGAGGGCAAATTTGAAATTTGGCTTAGGAGAAGAAAAAAAAAACCAATAGCAAAACAGTAAATTTAAACGGGGTAAAATCGTAATTTGGCAGGACCAGTAGGGAAGTGCAAGGCAGTTGAGCTGAGTGCAAAATCGTAATTTGGCTAGGAGAAGAAAAAAACAAAACCAATGGTAAAACTGTAAATTTAAACAGGAAAAAATCGTAATTTAACTGGACTAATGGGGCATTATTGCTAGCCGTCTATATAAGCCAATAGCTGAGTGCAAAATCATAATTTGGCCAGGAGAAGAAAAAAAACAAAACCAATTGTAAAACTGTAAATTTAAACGGGACAAAATTGTAATTTGACTGTACTAATGGGGCATTATTGCTACCCGTCCATATAAGCCAATAACAAAAGGGAACTATTCCCCTCACGATGAATGTAAATATAGAAAATATTTGATGACGAGAACTATTAGAAAAGTCTTTAGTGGGTGTAGTCATGCGATCTCCATGAATAGAAGGTCAAAGTCCTTGCTTTACCTTTAGATCTTTAATACATCAAGTGGTAGATGGGTAGACTAAAGGGTATGGTGAGGATGGGCTTGGAGGGTATGAGCCGTCACGTAGGCGCCACGTAGGCTCGGCTCGTGGGGGATGAACTTAGGGGGGTGGGGGATGAACCCCTTTATATATATATATGTATGTATGTATAGATGTATGTGTGTTAAGGAGAGAGGAGAGAGGCCGGCTGAATCGGCTGTGGGGAGCCGTTTGGGCCTGAGGGGGGCGGTGTGGGGGACCGGCGCCGGTCCAAGCCGGGGCTAGCCGGCCCCCATACCCTTTAGTAGTGGCACAAGCTCACAAGATAGATTGTAGATGACGATGGCTTCTATGATTTTTTATTATTGTTGTGTATAGTATGTATAGTATAATTATAATATAGAAATACTAGGATTCGTGCTTGACATCAACCTAATCGTGTGTTAATGTTTTTTTTAACAGTAAATTTCTTTTATTCATGTCGTTTGTAGGACTTGAACTCAAGACCTCCCTCTCCTAAGGTGTTTAAAGGTTTCGCTTTTGCCAATGAACCATCACCCCATTGGTAATCGTGTGTTAATGTTTATTTCATTCTCTAAAATAAATTAAATTTGGAAACTACATGTTGGTTTATAAAAACTAGTTGATTTTCCACCCGCGCGTTGCGGCGGGGACCTAATAAATGTCGTGAAAAGGATAGTCACTCCGTCCTAAAAAAACGATTTTAAGAGGGTCTTTGGAATTACGTTTTGAAGTGATTATTTGATTATTGCGTTTGTAAAACTTAAATAATCTAAAAAAATGTTTGAATGAAAAAATGATTATCTGCCTCCAAAACGCAGTTTTGGAGAAGCATGTACCTACATGCTTTTTGAAAACGCATAATCTATTTTGAAAACGCAACACCAAACACCCCCTAAATAACCTAATATATAATAATAGGACCCACACGTCCTACACATTGGAAATTCGGTTGTTTTCAGTTCAGTTATTACAGTGCTAACACGTTAAAATATAGATGAGCTTGGTACCGATAACGACACTGAAAGTACCGATCCAGAAAATCAATGAAATTAGGTACCGACACCGAAAATGCTCGGTAGAATACGGTATGGTATTTGAATGTAAAAATCAATAAATACAGGTATGGTGCTAGACCGGTGTCGAACCGAAAGTAATGATTCTGAAAACGCCAAAAGGTGGGTACCAAATTAGTACCGAAAATGATTTGGTGTAGTAAATTTGGTACCGATACGATACCGGTTTGATTACAGGATTTGATACGATTTGCTCATCAATAATCTAAATATCCAAGTTAATTTTACATGTTACAATTCATTCATTACAGAAAAAGACAAAAAATAAAGCAAAATACGTTGTTGTGTATATAAAACCTCATTCAAACGAAATACATTTTACTTACTTTGTGTATGAAAAGTAATCTAAACGGTGCAATTACTTGCATTGCTACGTTGCTACAGGAGTTGATGAGCTCGGTACTAACCGGTACCGAAAATATCGTTACCGAAATCCCCAAAAGTGGGTACTGGTACCGAATAACCTGGTACGGTACCGGTCGGTACTGGTACGACACCGGTATTTGAGGGTAAAAACCGATGAATACCGGTAGCAAACCGGTACCGAAAATACACCCGGTTTAGTAAATTTGATACCGGCACTGGTACCCGATACCATTCATTCAATTCTATTTTGTTACTATTCATTTCATTCGATTTTTAATATATAGGTAATATATAGGTAATGCAATTACACTAAATAACATTAAAGACACTAAATCACCAATAGAGCCCACGTGCAGTAGAGAGCAGGGGATGGCAACTCAGGGCCGGCTTTGGGCCCGGCAAACCCGTGCCGACGCCCGAGGCCCAAAATTTCAAAGGGCCCGAAAAATATTTATAAGTTTGTATATATTTATTAAATTATATATTTAATATATTTATCCGCTTATCTTGCAAAAAAATATTTGTGGTGTAGTGGCAAAAACCATCTCAAAATAATGTAAAGGTCTCAAGTTCAAGTCTTTGCTTCATCACTAAGTTTTTATTTTTGTAATTCATTTACCCTTAACCATAATTTTGGGCCCAATTCTTTTCGTCGCCCGAAGCTTAAATGTTTTCAAGAGTTATCGGAGACGTGGCCACCGGTTTGGATGAAAGAGGGAAAAGAGTTATTCTTGTGAAATAACACATGAACGGGTTGTGAAAGAAGGTGGACGAGAAAGGTAAGGACAATCTTATAGAGTCTGATGTGACGATGTTGGTAAGGCAACCTATTGTTGATGTTGTTCTAAAGATGAAAATACTTGCTTATTCTTTTGTTATCTTTGAAGGGAAAGCAACCAAATGTTTTTAAAATCATCTTTGAACCACCCATACTAATAAGCTTCCTGATATATCATAAGAACACAATTTAAAAATCCGGTGAAGTTATAGCTAATATTTAAACTTACATAAAATTAGATAATTATATGCTTTTGTTGGTTATATTTTATTGAAATGTGTATTAGTTAGTTTATATACTACCTCCGTCCCATTAAAAGTGTCATATTTTGAATTTTCAAAGTCTTTATTTATAAACTTTGACTTTAATTATATATTTTTTATGTTATATAAAACTTGATGAAAATTACCCCGATAAAAACACTTATAAAACACACTCAAATCATATAACTTTGATCAAATATTATCTAACACAAACAAAATTATTTAAGGTCAAAGTTTATAAATAAAGACTTTGAAAATTCAAAATATGACACTTTTAATGGGACGGAGGGAGTATGTTATTATTGACACACCGTATAATTCTTTTTTTTTTTTTTTTTTAACCAACTGGGGTAGCCCAGTTGGCCAGTCCCACCCTCTCTTTCCCAAGAGACCCGGGTTCGAGTCCTGAAACACGCAAGATGCCAGGTTCTCGCGCTCGGTAGGGTATTCACCGCCAGGCAGTATTGGGACGGTACTAGCTTGTGGAGTGGGATCACTCCAGCGGCCGGGAGGTCCGTGCAATAACCCCCCCCTATAATTCTTTTTTTTTTTCTCTTCTGTTTTTACAAACAAAAGTGTATTTATATATGTATATTTTTATTTGATATAATAATAGAGAAGTTCTGTGATTAAGTGGCTAAGTTCTTCAAATTGAAGCCAAGTGACGGGTTATACCCCCGTCTTGTACTTTATTGTTTTCTTTTGGCATTTTTTTTGTTCCTTTTTTTTGTTCTTTTGATTTTTCTTTTTTAAATTACCAGGGCAGGCTCTTGGGTCGGCCAATCCGTGCCGTTGCCTAATGCCCAAATTTTCAAAGGGTCCGAAAGTGTATATATATCCAATTTTTATGGAAAAAAGTGGTTTTGATGGAGTGGAAAAAAACCATCTAAAGATAATGTAGAGGTCTTAAGTTCAATTCTTGGTCCACCACTAAGGTTTTATGTTTTTATTTCATTTCCCCTTAACCAGAATTTTGGGCCCAATTCTTTTTGTCGCTCGGGGTCTAAATTTTTTATGAGAGTTCTCGGGGACGGCTCTGTAAATTACGTTTACGAGTTCACACCGCAACGTACGACACATAATACTCTTTCTTATCTATGTCTAACCGTATTAATGCCATGATCTTAATGAATGTAGCGAATTCTTTCTTTCTTTCTTTTTTTGCATTATTTTGTTCCTTTTTTTCCTTCTTTTTTTGTCTTTTGGTTTTTCCTTTTATTTCCCTTTTCTTACTTCTTTTTTTTTTAAATTATGTTTACAAGTTCAAACCGCGGCGTATGACACATAATACTCTTTCTTATATGTGTCTAACCACATTTTTCATAATCTTAATGAATGTAACGGAGTCACAAACGTGTTGTGTCGCGTGAGTGTACTACATGTTAATGTCATCAGTGTAATGGATTGAGTCAAATATAATTCGTTTTCATTAGACGGTATAAATTCGAGTACTGTACGTTTTAACGTCCCGCTATGCACTAGGGTAAAGTTTTGTACTTGAAAAGATGTTTTGAATTTTTAAAGATAAATAATATCCCTTCATTACCCATTGAACTTAACTATGCTATAGTAACCTAATCTATCTTATATATAAGATTTCACAGTTCTCTTTTAGAGATGAATGAGGCTAAACTGTAATAAAACCTATATCTAATCAAACTAAATTGATTTCCTCTTAGGTTTAATATCTTTTATTGATTTTACATTTCTTGTTTTAACCACAAGTATAATAAAACGACAAGCATTTCTAAAACTATGGAGGAAATCAAATCACTTGGGTACCTTTGGATAAAAATAGGTCTTCGTTTAAGTCTATCTCATGAACCAATTTGTGTAATTTCTCTCTCTAATTGTTGTTTTGTTGCGCTAGCTCCTTGCTAGCCTTTTAATAAAAGTTGCCGTTCAAAAAAAAAAGTAGTTACACATATAAAAGAATCATACTTATCATGTTTGTTTGTGTGTTTCACTTTTTTTTTTACTCACAACATCCACAACGAGAAACTATAAAAGTACAATCACATCAAAAACGACCACTTTTCTCTTTCCTCCCCCTTCCCATATAATCAAATTTTGGGCGTTTTTAGCAAAACGTTTCTCCTCCCTCTCTAATTCACATCAGCCGCGCATCGTCTTCACGTGAGCCCAAAATTATCAAAAAGAAAGCTTGAGTTAGGGTTGTTCTTACCCCAAAAAGATAACGACAACCTTTGACAAAACCGGTACGATGAAGACAAGAAAATATAACAAAGATTAAGACAACAAAATAGAATAAATATTTGTCAAAACCGGTACGATGAAGACAAGAAAATAAAACAAAGATTAAGACAACATAATAGAACAAATAAGTCTATATATTTGGGAAGGTACGTATTCGGAATGGGGGGGACCTTGACCACAAGGGTCTTTCTAGTCCTTATAAGTGGTCCTATTTCTTTATTCATCATTATGGTTTTTTAACCACTTTTGTTGTGGTTTGGTAAGCTAGTCTATGGAACCGCACCACTATGTTATTGCCTCGTTAAAGCTAGCAAAGGGTAAACCAATAATTGATTTTTTTTAAACCACTTGGGTCGTAACCCAGTAGTAAAAAGCAAATCTTCTTTGGAGAAGACGAAAGTTCTAATCTTAAGCAAGATGTAATTTAAGAGTACTGTGGTGAGTTTGTATTGTTAGTCTTTAAAAAAACTGAATAATTTTTTTGACGATATATTGTAATTTCACATCTAATTATCAATTATGAGTGTTAGTTTTAGTATTTATTTTTTAAAATATAACGTCATAAGCCCAATACATAACTCCACGTCTCCACATGCAATTTCATTCTAAAACTAATTGATAATATATTATGTAGCTATTTGGTTTTTGATGTTAGCTTTGAGATTATGTGTTTTCGATGTAGGTTGGGTTTCATTAAAAATCCCCCAATCGACACGAAAACTACAAAATTAATTCTCCACTTCAATGATGATATGCATATCTAATCATCTTGTATACTTGATTTCATTATCAAAACATTAAGGGAGACACGTTTAAAAGATGTTGGACATAAGGAAACATAAGCAACTTATTGTTACAATAGGGTCAAGCTGTAGAACTAAGAATGACCGTTCATATTATAACTGGGTTAAATTATGCATCTAATACCAGTCGTCAAGATTTTTTCTAGCCTTCACCTCATCAAACCGAACATATAATGCAATCGGCTTTTACTCTAAAATCAACTAGTAATAGGAGTAGCCCAAAAAATGTATAGGCGAGACAATCTAATTTAAGCTCGAGCTCATTTGAGCTAATTAGTTCGTGTCGAAGTTTAAGCGAGACGATCTCTATTGGTGATTTTAGTATCATCAAAATCATTTTTGTTTAATTGGATTTACTTAAGACCAAAAGAAAAGTATAGTAACATCGACCCAAGTTAATATGAATGTACTGCACACCAGTGGCGGACCTAGAAATTTCTTTCTGGGGGTGCGGAAATTTTTTAAAGGTTGTATGTCTCTGGGTACAAAATAATATTTTCTGTCCGTAGCGGGTCGGAGGGTCGGGTCATATTTAAAAAAGATAATCCAACATTCAAAATAAAATTCACATATTCAACGCAAGCACGCCAAACATTATTACACTTGAAAAATGAAAATACTATGCATGGTGATAAATAGTATAACTTATATATATACATGGTAATAAATTATTTAAAAATTAAAACTATATATATTTAATTTTAAAGAAGATATAAAAATAGTTTAAATTATAAATTATACACATATCAGCAAAATAAAAAAAAGTAAAAAAGGTGAAATAAAAGAGCAATAATATATCTATACGGTTTCATAGTAAAATTTAATGAATAATAATAAAAAAAAGTAAATTAATAATAATGATTTCTATACGGTTTACATAGTAAAATTTGATGAATGACAATATATAAAGTAATTAATAATAACGATTCTCATATTTTAAAATTATTTAAATAGTAAAATTTATGAGTGATAATAGAAAAAATAAATTAATACTAAAATGATTTCCTCAAGTTTTAAAATTGTTTAAACCGAATATAATATGAAAAATTACTCTTTCATTTCTCAATGTAAATGTACTCAATGCAGTTTTAGTTTTTAATGAGTGACACGTTTTCAATGAGTGGCACTGTGGCATTAATCTTTTTGGAAAAGCATTAGTGCAATAATTAAATTACATTGAAGGGTCATCTTCCTTCTTTCTTTTTTTACCCAACTTTCAAGTTTTTTTATTTTTTCATCTCTTCTTATGCTCTGCAACTTCTTAACTGGAAATTTTTTTCTTTCTTCTACTCTTTTTTCTTTGTTCATGGGGTGCGGTGTTAATATTTTATGGGGTGCGGCATCAAAGTTTCATAAGGAACACATCACGCATGTACACTAACCGAAAAATATTCATGGGGTGCGCCCGCCCACCCACGGGACAACATAAGTCCGCCCCTGCTGCACACTTGTTCGATACTGTTGTAACTTGATGAACCAACGAACCTGAGGATCCAAGGGGGCCAAGGGGCAAAGCTAATGGAACCCCCCCCCCCCCCCCCCCCCCCCCCCCCCCCATGAGGGGACGAGGGGTCTAAAGGGCAAAATTAATGAAAGTTGTTTCGAAATTCGCTTGAGTGGTAGAAAGTTAGATGGAAACCGAGTGTTAGTCGTAACTGATTATCAATTGTAATAATTAGTAGTAAGTTAATAATAATAATAATAATAATAATAATAATAATAATAATAATAATAATAATAATAATAATAATAATAATAATAATAATCAGTAGCAACTTGGTCCATCAGTAGCAAATGGTCATCGGATTGAATTATCCGATTGAATTTTAGAGATTACCATCAGTCCATCAATATATTCAATCAAACAGTGATCCATATAACGTTTTTGAGATAGCCAGACCATTTGCAAATGATAAGACTTTCAATCTCGAGTGGCTCATGAGCGGCTCGCCTTATTATACTCGTAGTTGTAAGGTATTCAAAACACTAGGTGTGTGCTATATTATAAATTTGGGGCAACTATTTTAATCCTGTAAGTTTTCAAACATCATCAAATTGGTTATCTATACTATATAATAAAAGAAACCTATTTTGAGACACTTGTCATTCTCTCATTTAATTGATTAAAATTATTAATAATACTAAAAATAATAATATTTAATCTAAATTAATACAAATTCTTATTATTAATAATATTTAATCAAATATAAAACCTAATCTAATACAATTTTTTATTATCAATAATATATACGAATAATAAGATTACCTTGAAATATCAATTCGTTATTATCAATAAAATATTATTATCGATTCCTTCTATTTTGAATAAAACGAGTTTTTAGGACCCGTGCGTTGCGACGGAGCTGTTAAACCAAGCAAATAATAGACGTAAAAATGTTAAACCACGCATACACGTTATGTATTTTTACTCACACAAATTTAGACAGAAACGTAAAACAGTATTGTGGCGGGAATTCAAACATCATCTGTTCGCATCATTACGGTACACATACTGTACCAGTACTCAATATAGCAACCAAAATAGAAACCTAAAAAATAATAGTTATAATTTCGGTCAGTGTCAGTTTGATTTGATTTGTTAGGGCAATCTTATTTGTACCTCTAAATCAATAGATTTACACATTTTTTACCTATATGTAGAGAGATACCGAGAAAATGTGTACCAATATCACACCCTAAATAAATCTAAAAAACAACACAAATAAAGTAAACAAATCATACAAAACAAAATAGTTAAATCTTTTGATATTAAAATAAATCAATCAATAAAGAAAAAAAATCAATCTCTCATGCATACTTGAAATTTAAAGATATATTTAATTAATATGCCATGCTGTGGCGGAGCTAGCCCATTAATTTAGAGGTAGCCCAAATTTTGTTTTTTTATTTTGGGTCTTGAGCTAACTTTATCAATTATATTTTGGGCCTCTTTTGAATTCTATTATTGTTAATTTGGGCTTATTTTATCATTCGGGCTTAATTATTCTACAAGTTTTCGGGTTATAAAATGTTTGGGTTTATAAGAAAAATTGGATTTTACTAAAATCAAGTATCCTATTTTTTGGTTAGGGGTATCGTAGTATTTTTTTAATGGTATCTTTTGTATAAAACCAAAAAATAAAATAAAAAATAACACTACGAATACGGCTTGAACCGTAGCCCGTGCTACGGCTACTAATACTCCCTCCGTCTCATTAAAAGTGTCATATTTTGAATTTTCAAAGTCTTTATTTATAAACTTTGACCTTAAATAATTTTGTTTGTGTTAGATAATATTTGATCAAAGTTATATGATTTGAGTGTGTTTTATAAGTGTTTTTATCGGGGTAATTTTCATCAAGTTTTATATAACATAAAAAATATATAATTAAAGTCAAAGTTTATAAATAAAGACTTTGAAAATTCAAAATATGACACTTTTAATGGGACGGAGGTAGTACTATAGTTCCGCACATGATGCCATGTATGCTTGAAAATAAAAATAGAATAAAGGTGGCCTTTTTTCGCTTAAATAAACATGTATATGTGTGCATATTTAACGGACTTGAATTTGTGATTGAATCCAATTTAATAGCTCATGTCATCTCAGTTTTTACATTTTATTATTTCGTTGCTTTTATTTTATTAATTCGTTAACATATCATATGCTCACTGATACTTCCGTCTGTTCATTTGAGAGAGAGAATAATGCTAGAGAAAGAGAGTGAAGATGAAAACTGTTGGTTTCCGCGAGAAGCCTCGGCCGACCAAGGCAGCGGCATTGTTATTCTGCGGCGATGGTTTCAACCAAAAAGTCGACAACGATTGTATGCTAACTATTCCTGCAAATCTGGAGGCCAATGATGCAATGGCTGTCCTGATCACAACTAAGAGCGATGATGGCGAGTTCATGTAGAGAGATCGCAGCGGAAATAGACAACCGGTTGAATATCCAGCAGTGGTAGATGGTTCTGATGGTTCCGATGAGGCTAAAGGTGGCTACTCGTGACTGTGGGATAACGACGTCGACGAACAACTGCAGTCCGGCGGTTTGGTAAAAAATGCGGAGATAATAAAGATGGGAGCTGGTTGTGGCGTCTGGTGTGGTGCTGCTGATCATAGAGATAGAGAGAGAAGTGGTGGACTGGTGGTCTAAAGTGTAAACCAATCAAAACAAAGTCTCTGGATTGGGAAATGGAGGATGACCTGTGCTTCACCATGTTGTACATAAAGCATTAATGACATGTAAAAAATTCTACAGTAATTTCTACTCCCAAACACTTTTTGCAAATTAATATAGAGGAAATATTTGTTAACAACTGATAAGTTAATATCAATTCTTCTTATTTACCATTCATTAATATATAAATTATTTATTATCTATTATTCTATCTTATTTACCATTCATCTATACAATGTTATATTTATTCAACCCGTGTAATACAATGGTTTCAAAGATATAATTTTTTTATTATTTGGTATGTAATATTACATTTATTCAACCCGTACAACACATATGGTTCTTATAGATATAACTTATTTTATTATTTAATATATAAAATTATATTTCTTCAACCCGTGCAATAAAGGAGGCTTTTAAAAAGATAATGTTTTATTATTTGGTATATAAAATTCATTTATTCAACCCGTGTAATACACGGGGTTATAACCTAGTATTAAATATACAAAATAAATATTAAGGTTTAATATAAGGATCATGGATAAAAGTCAAATGTTACACATCAAAAGTTCAAACACAAATACAGCTAGTAGTAATACGGCCTCGGTGCAATTTAAAAATTATTTTATGTAGTATTAGGGTGAGAGGGGCACTCCCCTATGCCCCCCTCTTAGGGGAGTCCCCTCTCTTACGCACACTCAATCAGGTTATGTCACGTCAACTCCCCTCTTAAACTCCCCTCACACCCCAATTTGATGGCGGCACTCCCCTCTTAGGTGACTTGTTTTTTTATTAAAAAAAAAAGGAAAATAATTGATTGGTTGAAAATGAGGGTGGCCCCACCATCTCCTCTCTCCTTCTTCGGTGAAACCTCCCCGATCCCCCTCCCCGCACCCCCTCCCCGCACCGATGGCGCCGGTGTTCCCGAGCGGTGAATGGGATCACCGATACCCCTCCCCGCTAGTGCCCCATACACCCTTATAATTTATCAAAGATCATTGTTGGTGATCACTAACGTACGCAACAAGTCCTAGAAATACTTACGCCTTACGGTAATTAACTAATTATTCTCTTAAGTGTTAACCAAGTTGGCGGTGATATATGTTAATAATATACATGGACTATGAAAATAAAAAAACAATAATGAAAAGAACTCAGTATTTATTAAATAGTATTAACTATACAGTTATTTGACAGATAAGAGTTTAACTTGTAGATATAAATATGTGTTTAAATATTATTCTGACTATACATTAAATAATATTTGTAAAAGTATATAAAATGGTATAACATTGATAAGTTATCTCACATTAAAAAAAAAAAAAAAACTGTATTAACTATTGTAGGTAGTTTTTTTATGCAACGGGTTGATATAAAAATATGTATTAATGTCCATTTCAAAATACTTTCCATTTGTTTTTTGCATTATTCTAGAAATATCCCTCTCTCTCTCTTAATGCCTCTATAACGTTCAGGAGATAGTGTTGGGTGCGTTATCAAACTCTTTTATGCCCATGTAATGCTCATTACGCATGACCTAATTGTTTTATGAGTTAACTGTCATTTTTGTCCTTGTAGTTTGTCTAAATATGTCAGTTCAGGCCAAATTTCAAATTTGTATCATTTCCGTCCTTGAAATTCTTGAAATATGTCAATTCCGTCCAAAATAAACATGAGTTAGTTGCCATTTTCGTCCCGTGGTTTGTCCAGTTATTCGATTCAACCTTAGTTTTTTTGGACGGAACTGGCGTGTTTCAAGAATGTCAGGGATAAAAATCGTACAAATTTGAAATTTGGCTTGAAGTGTCAAAAGTGAACAAACTATAGAGACGAAAATGACAGTTAACTCTTGTTTTATTAGATGTATTAGTATTTCATTGTATTTGTGTAGCATCTTGCTACAGAAAGCTTTTGTATTGTTGTTTTGGTCGAATAAAATTGTCCCGTTTACCGTTAAAAAAAGTATATGGGATAACGTATAACTTCAATTATAATAATCTAGTAATTTTCTTATACTGAATTCTAGGATTACTAAATTAAAAGCATTCATTTCCAAGAATGTAAATAAAAGACGCCAATTCGAGGCAACCAATGCGAGACGCGTTAATGGATATTCTCAGACGAGCAGGGATCTCGGCGAAGAAAGAGGCACCGGTTAATTTTCTTACAGACCCGTCGGAGGGGAGATCCACCCTACGCCCAGCTGACGTGCTAGTTTTTGGTTGGGAGAGCGGGAAACATGCTTGTGTCGATCTCACAGGTGTATCCCCACTAGCCGGGTTCCGGGAAAATGGGTTTGTGGCGGGGCAAGCGGTACTGAAAGCAGAGTCAAAAAAGGTGGAAAAACACGCGAAAGCTTGTGAGGATAATCAACATGCCTTTGTCCCCCTGGCGTTTGACACGTTCGGCTCCTTGGCGCTGGAGGCAGTTCGGTTCTTGTCTAGAGTTCAGCGTATGGTCCATAGCAACTTTTCGACCCCACAGGGGCGGGGCTTTGTTTTTAGTAGATTAGGGTTTTCTATTCAGAAAGGGATGGCGGCGCAGTTTGTTGCTCGTCTACCTGCTATCCTTATGTAATTTGCCCTGATGATTGGAATGAAATAAAAATGCTATTTCTAAAAAAATACATTAATTAAAAAAAAAATTCAGTATTTTTGTTTTAAATGAATTTCAGAGTCGGTTTCTATATTGAAGTAGTGGGATATTATCTATGCTTCGTGATGGGTTTAAAACGTAGATAAAAATAAGCAAATTACGAAAGGACATTTTATATACCGATAAAGACCATGTCGCGACAGTATAATTGAAAGTAATGGAAAATTTACGTCGCATACGTAAGCCAAGTTATTTGAATAAATTCGACATTAAAACGTATATCATGATAAGCACGACGACCACGCATCACAACATGTCAGTTTAAATGTAAATAAAAAATACGTCGCAATGGTATATTTAGAGTTGAGCGTCGAATGGTTTAAAACTACTTTTAGAATAACCGATCGGTTTTAATACAACGTTACGGAAGTTCATATTGAAACGTAGATAAGAATAACTCACATGGAGCGTTGATATAAAAAAACGAAATCGTTAGATAATTCACTTAATAGAGAATTCGTTAAGAAATCAAAATAATAGCTTTATTAAAGTTTAAAGACTGTAATGTGAATGATTAAAGAAAAAAAAATAGAAAATAATAAACCAACTAAAATGTATAGAAGTGTAAACAAAAATTAAACTAAAGTGAGAGTGTAAAATAAATCAATAATGCTTCACATTGACAAAATAATCTTCTAATTTGAGTTTCCAATTCGATAATATTTGTATTTGAATTATATAATTACCTTTTTTTTAATCTTTACCAATACATGCATATAGTTTTTATTTGTTATTATGCATTTAGTTCTATTGCCTAACTAATAAATGAATACAAAGTTAGACATCTGTTACCATCATATTTTATCTCACAATTTTTTGCCCATCCAAATCCTCCATGATTCTAGACAAAGTGTTTTTTTTTTCCTTTTTTTAAATAAATTATGAAAAAATATCTTAATCCTAATTTAATATTGTCAATTTTTGGACACGGTTAAAATTACATATAAAAATCTCAATCCCATTAATCCCGATTAACCGCTAGTCGGTACCTTACCGACCGACTAGCGCCTACAGATTCTTACAACACTAGTATATACACACATTTGATATGTATTTCTTTTAATGTAGATATGTTTTGACACTTTCTTCGACCCATACACACATTGTCGAAATTTACAGGTTTGGGACAATAATTTGGTCGGAATCGCTAGACTGCCACTGATTTTTGTCCAATTAAGACTGGCTTTCACCACTGTTAAAAATTACTCGATAAATCTCCGACTAGCAATTAATTGACAACTAATCAAAGGTTAGTCATAATTTTTACACCCATGATAAAAACTATATCCCAAGCATATACTGTGAAAAGTGTTATATAATTCAATAAAAATTTAATAAAAAATAATAAAGTATCATAGTCATGATTTTGTTTGGATCTTAAAGCAACTGCTTCGTAAAGCACATTATGTGTTTTGACTTTATATCCAAAAGGTTAATTAAATTGGTCAAATCATATTTTACTTAGTTAATAATTATGTATTTTTTTGTATAACTGTATGGAATATAATAGAATGAGTGTTATGTGTGCTTGAGTGTCTTAATCGACATTTTATTACGATGCACATGGGACAGTCTCAAACAAATTCTTGCACGTGATAGTGAGACCCCAATAAAAAACCTTAATTACTCTTAAAAAAGGGTAGGTGATTTTTTAACACAGGCTATAAATAGATAAAATGGTTGGGTACTATACTTGTTTAGAACCTGTATTTGTAAATTACAGGACCACACTAATACCAAAGAATGTGATTTATAACACACTACCCATGCTCTACTTGCCAATAAATTCATGTAAATTGCAAATTGAATTGGAAGTGTTGCCTTCAAAAGTGAATAAAGGCAATAAAAGCCAATAAAAACTGGATCTATATCTATGATCTCTTCTAAAGAAACTCGGACCATGGCCGGCTCGTAGGGGTGCGGGATAGGTGACGACACAAGGCCCAAATCCTCTGAGGGCCCAAATCTTTTTAATTTTGTATAGAATTTACATTGTATAAGATAATATATTTAGTGAATCAAAAGTAACATAAACGAGCTGTTGTACTAGTGGTTACTACCTTGCTTAAACAACAAGTAGACGCGAGTTCTAATTTCGGCGTTTCCAAATTCTTTATTTTAGCTTGTTTTTTTGGTTTTTTTTTGTTAGTGACATTTAATGCTTAATTTTGTCAAGTGCATCCTTCCCTTTAATTATTAAATTACTTCATAAATTTATCTAAAAATAACTATTTAAATTACATCCAAATAATTTTTAGTGATTGATGAGTTTATATAAAATGAAGATTTTCGAATAGGTCCCAAATTTTTTTATCTCGCACAGTGCCAATTTTTATTTGCTTTTTTTTTTTTTTTTTTTTCGGAGACGGCTCTGACTCAGACGTTTACCACTACCACCCGTTAGAGCATTTAGAAATCAAATTTGTATATTGAACAAAAACTTTTATCTAGGGATGAGCATTTAGTACTGGGTACAGGTACCGTATCTTCCGTACCGATACCGATACCTACTTTTGGCATTTTCGATACCGATACCGATAAAATACCAATTTTTACCTTCAAATACCGGTCCCGTACCGGCATCAGTACCGTACCGATGTTCGATACGGGTACCCAATTTTGACAATTTCAGTGCAGGTACCACACGGATCCCTACTATTAACCTTTACAATTTTAGTTTATGATAAAGAGGTACAAATTCTTTTTAAGTGGGCTGAATAAAGGCCTGCTTATTTCTTAAGCTGGATTAAGGCCTGTTTGTTTCTTAAGTAGGCCAGAGAGACTCAAGTGCTTACAATATTGAACAAAAGGTTTTCAACTTCAAAATTTTATTAGTTTACTATAAAGAGAGAACGTATCTTTTTAAGTGGGCCAATATAAGGCCTGCTTATTTCTTAAGCTGGATTGCGGCCCATTGAGCAGGGTGTAGCACTGTGGCCTGGCCAATGGTTTAACGAATTAGTTTTGTGGTTTGTTGATTGAAGCCAAAAAACACATAGTTTAGTCTCCTTTACTTATGGTTTACTTTCTGTAAAGCTTTAAGCCTGTGAAGTACGAACGATAAGCATTAAGTGATCTACGAATAACACTAAAGACCCTCATCGTAGTGATTATAGCGGTGTATGCATGTGTTGAATTTCCTAAAAAGCTTAGGAAAATGCTACTTATAGTAAAGAAATACATATACAAAAGCAAATAAATAAAACAAACTAGTCTAGACACGTATTACAACACTTTCGTGATAAACACGGGTCGCCTAAAATAACTCCTTTAAGAGTGATCGATCGTATGCCCCTTTAGGGCCTAAATACGTATTGCCGGACGGACATGGATGCTTATGCACAAATTTTATGCCATCCTAACCAAATTTGCAACCCATTACGTGGCAAGAATTCAAGTAAAACAAAATGCTTGCCAAACATGTTGGTTCCTTACTTATTCAAAGTTTATTCATTCCTCCATATAGGAAATGTTCTCACCGCAACACTTTTGAAAACACAATTTTTTAGTACTAATCTCTCGTTAGTGTTAGCTCTATTTTTGAACATTTGTTATCTACTTAGGGAAATTCTCATCCACAAAATCATAAATCCATTATTCAATATAATTATATAAATAATAGTTATATATAGTTATTTGTGTGCAAGACTTTTCCCATTTTCTAAAAAACTTCAAAAGAGTTAATTATAAAGATAGTTCTTGTGATTTACCAAAAGTAACAACTTTGGTTACTAACTTTTTTTTTGTAACATGTTCTGGGCTTGTGGTTTCAATTTTGTAACACTTTTAGGTATTAACATCAGCTTCCGTTAAATGATCAAAATGCCCTGCAATAACTATAGGGACTATTTTGTAATTAGCTAAATTAAGGTTTACCATATAAACAGCACTTGAGTTTATAGAAAAGCACTAAAAGTTACTATCAAAAACCGTTGGTTTTAAAAAGAATTTAAAACAAAAAGGTTTTTATTTAAATTATACTTAGCCAAAGTAATTAATACTTAAACCCTGTAATGAGTTTTTAATCTTATATAATATACATGGCAAGGTTGACGTACAATATTTCTTAACGTACGATGGTACGATATGAAATTACGCATGTTATAAAACTCAAAACCCTAATCACGCATGAACAAAACCATAAATCACACATGAACAAAAATCATAACCATGCGTGATTATGGTTTTCTGTTCATACGTAATTAAGGTTTTGAGTTTTATAACATGCGTAATTTCATATCGTATCATCGCACATTAAGGAATATAACGTAATATATAAAATACTACTAAAGAAAACATATATAGAATCCCACCCAAGTGGTTCTCCCATGTAAGCCAAAGAATCTTCCTAACTTTCTCTACCCATTTTCTTGTTGCATTCAATTTGTCCAACTCCAACCAACCCTCCCAATGCATTTTTGTAACTTGGGACGTTGTCACCAATATTGGGTCACTTCACAAAGTTTATGACAAAAACAAAGCAAATATATCATCCTATTATTAATAATACATAATCAAAGGTATTATCATAATATATCTTTCTATACAATATAAGTGGCTGTTTGTTTACCTCTTAATGAGACTCTTAATTGTTCAGATCTCTTACTTGTTCAGCACTTAATGGTTCAGACTGTTTGTTTCGCGAGCAGATGTCTGAATGGTTCAGACATTTGCCTCTAAATGGTTAAGCATTTTACCGAGTCCGAATGGTTAAAACCTTTAATCTGAATTGGTCAGACATTTGCCTCTGAACGGTAAACATTATACTACCTCTTAATGGTTCAGACATCTTACTGGTTCAACACTTAATGATTTAAACCTATTACTAGTTCAGCACTTAATCATTCAGAAGTTTTAAACAACCCCTAAGAAAAGTTACAAGTTTACTTCCTATTATACTCAAGGTATAATATATAAACGTACGATATCCTAAAACAAACTAACTTAACCGCCATGCACAGGTTTTTCTGTTATGGCATACTTCTCATCCTCTCTCTCCTCCAAACTGTTTTTCCCGCCAGAACCATTCCTCCGGCAACCCCACCGGAGTTGACCGTCAACGACCTATCACATATCAACAAGTGGCAACAATTTTCGAAATTCACCGACGCCGGAAAGGGCGATCACTTCTCCGGCATGTCCGAGCTAAAGCGATACTTCCACCGATTCGGTTACCTCGACACCGACGACTTTTCCGACACCTTCGACGACAACCTAGAAGCCGCCGTCTTAACCTACCAAAAAAAACTCGGGTTAAAGGTCACCGGAAAACTCGATTCCGGCACCGTCGGCCAGATCATGTCGCCGCGGTGCGGCGTCTCCGATGATGTCCCACATAAAGATAAAAATAAATTTAAATTTAAATTCCACGTGAGTAAACACTATGCGTATTTTAGCGGCGAGCCGAGGTGGCAAAAAGGGGGAAAAGGCGAAAAAACGGATACCATGACGCTAACGTACGCCTTTTCGGACAATCATATGATTAACTACCTTAGTTACTCCGAAATACAAGGTGCATTCCAACGGTCTTTCGCCCGGTGGGCGTCTACGATCCCGGTTAATTTCACCGAGGTAGACGATTATCGAAAAGCGGATATAAAAATCGCGTTTTACGAAGGCGATCACGGCGATGGAGTGCCGTTTGATGGTGTTTTAGGGGTGTTGGCTCATGCATTTTCACCGGAAAACGGTAGGCTACATTTAGATGAAGCGGAAACGTGGGCCGTTGATTTGGAAGCTAGTAAATCGGTTGTGGCCGTTGATTTGGAGTCGGTTGCGACTCATGAGATCGGGCATATACTCGGGTTGGCCCATTCTTCGGTTAAGGAAGCGGTCATGTACCCGAGTTTGGGTCCGAGGACTAGAAAAGTGGATCTAAAGATTGATGATATTATGGGGGTACAGAATTTATACGGGTCGAACCCGAATTTTAGGTATAGTCCGTCTATGGAGTCTGATATTTCTCCCGGGTATCGGCCCGGGAGAAATAGATGGTTTAAATTGATGACTTTGTTTGGTTTACTTGTGGGTTTATCATTTTGGTGACATTTGATTTATTCTTTTTATTAATAACATAATAAGGATCTAATAATGATTATAGAGTAGGAAATGGTATGGTGAAATGGGTCAGATAAAATCAAGCGTTATTATTTTTTATTTCATGTGTTTGACCTCGTAGAAATAAATAAGAAAAAAAAAAAAAAAAAAAAAAAACAAGTAATTTACAAGAATAATGGCATGTTAAGGTTTTGAAAATTAGGTTTGTATTTTTCACGAACACACATAATGGAAATTTAATTTCGAGCTTTTGAAGATAAGTTTTGTAATTAATTCCTTAGAATAATGTAAAAAATTGTCATCTTGTACCGGTGAATATGATTAAAAAAACATATATTAAAAAAGATATTTGTAATCACATATTAATGAAGGAAGAAAGTGATGCCGAGAGGTTCTTAACCAGCATAAACTAGTTTAATACCCGTCCGGTGGACGGGTACTTTACCGTAATAATATACCTTGATCAGACATTGGTTATAGCTTTTAATAAGAATAAAATAATTTCAGGCTTTAGACCACTATTCCCAGTTATGCAAAGTAATCCAAAGCTTCCAAATATTTCCCATTCAAGAAAAAGATTGAGCGTATCATATGTACAAAAAAGATTTGTCAATTTTACAAAACTATTCAAACATTTACGGATCAACAAATATAAGAAAATAAATCACAAACGTTGACATATTGCAATTCATTATTAACAAAATGACAGTGCAAATTTGACCATGTCCATTCTATGTCAATTGCATTTTATAACCACACAAAATTGCAATGCATTTGAACAAAATGGCAGTAAGCATCAGTTATCTCAAACCATTTTCAGCCAAAATAAATGTCCTAAAAGCATACCAAATCAAAACAAATTCAAAAAGAAATGATCAGTGATCTGTAAACATGGGTCCTGGCCCGTTCTGAGATCATCAACTTCGTCTTTAGCTAACTGCATCTGAATCCTCACCATTGATTCTAAAGTTATCTGGATCATTCACATTGACTTCACCGGTTGGGTTCACATGACTCATAACATCACCTAAATCCATCTGACCAGGCTCATTTGGACTCACTTCATCAAGTCGGTATCCAGGGGGTCCAACCTCGCCAGAAGAGTCTGGCTGCACAACCAAACATGTGTCTCTTCCTTTATTAGACCCTTTACATGAAACCTCATGCATCATGCCACGAGCAGAATTCCCAGTAGGCTTCAAAATATCTTTGACTTTCCTTTATCCGGGCTTCCCTGCTAACTTCACTTTGGGCTCTCTTCTAATACAAACACTTACTAAAGAAATTGAAATTATCAAACGTGAAGTTTAGTCATTTCAACAACATACAAAGCCTTCAATTCTATATATGCAGTCCGAAAAAAAACAAAACAAAGCAAAGACAAGTTAACCAACTGAAAATCATATAGATGGAATACATATTCTATAAACGATGAGTCAAAACCACTTATAGAACTTCACTACCTATTTAAAAAGAAAGTTGATTGTTTGGGTAATCCCATGAGTCGGTTGTATCCGCGTTGGCTAGGGATGAGCTCGGTACTACCGGTACTAGTACCGAAAATCGTCAAATGTGGATACCGGTACAGAAAATGTTCGGTGCGGTACGGTACCAGTATTTTTGTGTAAAGTTCCGTAGATTACCGGTATCGTACCAAAAATACCGGTACCGAAAACTCTAAAAAGCGGGTACCAGATTGGTAGCGAAAAAATTCGGTACTGTACCAAGTCCCAAATGCTCATCCCTAGCGTTGGCGTTACCTTTGAATGCAGCTAGCCTTTATGTTTTATAAGTCTTCACAAAGTATAAAACGAAAAATGGACAGGTAAACACATGATCGAAAAAGTTCCTTAGGTTTTAGAATATTCATGGATTGTTGATACATTGTCATCTGACAATAGCATGTAGGCCATTTCTTCGGCAAAGATTGGTTCATCATCGGCTGATGAGACATATGACAACGGATCACCTCCAATGTTATAAAAGCAACAATAAGCTTACAAGTAAAGAGTAAGCTTCAAGAGATAAGATATTAATATAAATGAAAACTGAAAAGAAATAACCATCATTTTTAAACTGGAAGCAAACTATTACCATTCTGAAGTTGTCAAGAGATACACACGCCCATCTCATCTTTGTTTGGTTCTAAAAGCATAAATTGGGATCTAAGATAAATGAATTCATTCTCTGTCAGAGCTTTTGAAGGTACCTGCAGTTATCCCCAAAACGATAATGTTATCATAAAATCAACCAAAGATATGATCATGTATTCTTCATGTACATTAGAAAAGGAGATTACCTTGAGTGCATCAGTTTGAATGGCGGTTTGTAAATCAATATATCTAAAGGAATTGGATGACTCTCAATTGACAACCATGGATGAGCTGTCATCCCACATGCGACTGGAACTAAACTTATGTCTAATAACAAAATATAGATTTAACAAAGATAATTGATATAGAAACTTTTTTTTTTGCAAGAAAAAAAAACAGAAGAAATGCACTTATGGAGGGATTGAGCAGCACTCATTCTTTTTTATAGTCCCCAATTAGAAGCCTTTTTAACAAAACCTTTACTTTCTGAGTTTCTGGTGATACAGAAGACCACGATATATCATCAAAATTAGGTCTGCCCTCAAAACCGCACAAAATATTCATGCTTCTATGCTTGCCCAAAATGGTATTCACACGTATAATAACCCCAACACTCCATATATCTGCTTCCAAGCTGTATGATCTATGCAGAACTTTAATGGTGCAACATAATATGCACTTCCAAGTTCCAACTATATCATTAAACCTTTCTTCTGCAATGTTAAAAAAAAAAAAAAACACAATCTCGAACTCATTCTCGATCAGCGTCTTTAAACGCTTAAC
This sequence comes from Helianthus tuberosus, assembly GCA_030545235.1. NCBI lineage: Eukaryota > Viridiplantae > Streptophyta > Magnoliopsida > Asterales > Asteraceae > Helianthus > Helianthus tuberosus. Next base: position 13,811,547 of record CM060366.1, on the reverse strand, counting down.
TGTTAGACGAAGTGATGAACAAAGAAATACAACTTGTGATCATTACCCGGCCTAATGCAATAAAAAAGCCCAAAAAACAATAAGCTTCGTATGAGCAACTTTACTTTTATACATAATATAAAGTTTTAACAGCAAAATTAGAAATAATCATCAAAACTAAATTTTGCTAAATGTCTCACTACAAATGATAAATGAAATTAACACATAAAAGCAAGATCTCCTTACACAGCGATGCAAAACCAGAACATGGAAACTGACGTCGTGTGCTTCCATCGAAGAATATTCAGATCCGACAAAAATGGAGAAATCTTGGAAACATCACTACATTCGAGAGCGTTGGGGATCGTTTGAGGGCTTGAGTTTATGAAGGAGACGTCGTCATCATGATGCCCTAATTTATTCTCTTGCCAAATCTTATCTCTGCTTCTTCCCTATTTTGCAATATGTGAGCGTAGGGAAAGAGAGGTGAGTGGGGTTGTTTCAAGGGAGTGAGGATTTTAAAGGGAACTAATAATTTTATCAATAACTGCTAGTAAGACGTGGGTTGAAGACGTAGAAAAGGGAACTGAATAATTTTATCAATAACTGCTAGTAAGACGTGGGTTGAAGACGTAGACGTGGGTTGAAGGCAGAAGAAACTGCTTAGAACTGCCACCATAGCAGTTTATTTTGTAAGTTTAAGTGGCTGAGATTTAATCTCAGCCAAATCCAACGGTGGATATTGATTTTTATGGTAGTTAGACTTAATGGGTTCCATATATATATATATAATATCTGGAATTTTTTGAAGTTTTTAAAATTTAAGCGACCTACAAGTAATCTTTTAAAAAAGTTAGAATTGCCTCTGCGATATACCTAAAGTGTGAATTATTCGTGAATGTCGGGAGGTCTAGCATACGTTGTTTTAACTGGATCCGCGTTAGAGAGCCCCTTCGCACAATAGATCCCCAATTTAAACCCCTCAATGAGAAACCCCTATCGCCAGACCTGGAGGGGAAAACTCACCTGAACCCACCATCAGTGGAACTTAAATACCCGTGGCCACCACTAGAGCACTAGTGATGGTTTGCGATATACCTAACTAATAAGCCTAATAACTGTTATTATATATACTCGTCGTGGTTTCGAAACTAGTTGATGTTTTCAAGGGAGTATTATGAAAATTTAAGGAAGAAGAGGTGTATTTATCCAATCTCAAATGATAATGTAAATATAAGTGTTATGTATTGATAGTAATTGTGATACTGATTTTTCATTTTAGTATTTCAGTTGGTAACTAATCTTTGAAGTCGTTAAAAAACAAAAAGAAAAAACCTATCTTTGAAGTTTTTTTATTTTTTTTTATGAACCAAATTGGATAAAACAACATTTCGGTTTAAAAATCGACTAGATCAACATTTAACTTAATATTTTATTATAGGGATCGACTTTTTAGACTAACACCGTTAATTTTTTTTGTTAAGTCACCTTACGTAAAGGTTGCTTTGTTCAATTTTCTCTTTGAATAGTAAAAATATAAAAAAGACAATATATACAGTGAAACATCATAAACAAAAACTATAAAACATCTGTGTAGACAAATTTGATTTTGTTATATAAACCAATTTCACAATAAATAAAACACATAGACGATTTGTGTAGAGGGGCTAGCTAAACATATTTCAACACCTAAGTTGCCATTGTAATATTGTATCTCACCTTTGAAAACACCAAGTCAAGTAGGTTTGTTTAGTAGATTTGCAACGTATATTTGGATGGTGTTGACTGTTGAGTTTATGGCTTAAGATCCTAGCTATTTTTGCCTTTAAGGTTTGAGACCTATTTCGGCTACATGATAGTCTTCGGGTCAGCAAAGTTAAAAAGAAAGTTGTCAACACGGTCATAATAACGACATGTTGATGCATTTGGAGGGTTCGTAATGACAAGCATTTCAACTAGTCTACCTCCCCGTCCAAGATCTTAGATGACATTCAAACACTTAGCTTTCTTTGAGTAACCAGTAGATCGAAGTTAGCTTCTCTCGACAAGGAAAATGGCGAGGTTTTGAGTTTGATAATATTGTCTAGCTCTATATCGTGTACCCATTTTGTATCTTGGCGTCTGTACTCTTATTGCTAGTCCCTGCTAGCTCTTATGAAATAATTCATTTTGCCGTTAATTTGCCAGTCCCTGGTAACCTTTAGTGAAATAAATTTTTTCGCCATTAAAAAGGTAGGTTTGTGTTGTGTTAAAAAAAAGAGATGGAAATTACTAATATGACATGTTAAAAAAAGTACAAAAGATTAGGATATGTTTAACACAATTAGGGGTGCAAACGAGCCGAGCTGAGCCCGAGTTTGACAAGGATCGAGCTCGAGCTCGATTAACTTATGTGAGCTCGGGCTCGAGCTCGGCTCGATTCGAGCTTTGTTCTCAAGGCTCGAGCTCAGCTCGTTTATTATCTATTAATTAATATATTAAATAAAAATAATATAAATAATAGACTTTTTAGGCTCGCGAGCTCGATAAGTGAAGCTCAGGCTCGGTCTCGTTTACTAAATAAGCTTATTTTTAGGTTCGAGGTCGGCTTGTAAACACGTTTGAATAAGCTTGGCTCGACTCGTTTACACTAAGGCTCGATAAGGCTCGACGAGCTTAACGAGCTTCACATGCGAGGCTCGAGCTCGGGCTCGATAAGCAAACGAGCTTTATTTTAGGCTAAAGCTCGGCTCGGGCTCGATAAGGCTCGGCTCGTTTCGAGTTTTTTCTCGAGCCGATCTCGAGTAGCTCGCGGTTTGCACCCCTAAACACAATCTCCTTTTTTTTAAATCGTTAAAAAAAAGTGTTGATTATTTGTTGGGCTCACGGAGTCACAGGCCACCCATATATCGGGTCGGATTTCATCACTACCCGATATGCGACATCTTAATATCCACTAACCTTCAAACCCTGAACCCTAAAATCAATCAAAACCCTAAATTGTATTGAAAACTTTTTCATCAGATCTCCTCCAATCTCGCAATGGCTTCAAGATGCAACAGATTCATTAACAAAGCTTCAATTTCAAATCTCAAATCCGCTTTCCGGTCCGCCTCTGTTCCCAAATCTGCCCCTTCATCCCCAAAGTTTCCCCTTCCAACCGCCTCACCCGCCCCTCGCTTTTCAATTTCAAGGTATAAAAACACCATCCATATGCTTGTCAATCTCAGTTTTACTGTTCATGTGTGTGCACTCAATTGATCTTGATACGTTGTTGGGGGAATTAAAGGGTTGAAGTTGCAAATTAGTTAAAGAAGTGTTTTTTATGGGAGTTTGAATAAGAATAGGTTTATGAGTTGTATTAATCAATTATTTTGAAGTGGATTGAGTCATAATAATTGGATTAGATACGGGTTACTTGTTCATCAAGTTTATTTTTGTATAACTAGATTGATAGGGCATTATAATTTTTGGTTCAGTTATTCGTTTGATAAATAAATAATTAAAGAGTTGTGAGCAGTGGCGAAGCTTGAGATTTCCGACCCGGGGACGGAAGTCACCGGACCTAAAAATTTATATAAAACCGGGGAGGGGGGGGGGGGGGGGTCGAAAACGTATATAATATACCCAAAAATTTCTATACAAAAACTACATACTCTCCACTACTTAGCGAAAAGTTCGGGGGGTCGGCCGCCCCCTCCCGCCCCTTAAAAGCTTCGCCCATGGTTGTGAGGTGTTCTCAAAATCTCTGTGTGTTGCACCATTTGTTTTAAATATTTTTGTCAAATGCATTGTATTTGGATTCGATATTGAAAGAGCTTGATCTGGAAAACAGATGGTATGATAAATTGATAGTTATTATAATCCTGTTTATTTCAATATTGTACGAATAGACAAGTTCAGAAATTAGGCGTATTTGATCTTAAACATGAGGTCCTGGTTCATATAGTAAGTTTATATTTGTGTGTTTATAAATAGTTAACTGACCCTCATATATCTCATGTTATATTCATGTGGTTGTGTATTTTTTTGCTAGAGTTAACTGTCATTTTCGTCCCTAGAGTTTGTCCAATTATGCTAGTTCAGGCCAAATTTCAAATTTGTACCATTTACGTCCCAGACATTTTTGAAACATGCTAGTTCCGTCCAAAAAACTAAGGTTGAATCGGATAATTGGACAAACCACAGGGACGAAAATGGCGTCTACTCATGTTTTTTTGGACGAAATTGGCATGTTTCAAGAATGTCAAGGACGGATTTTGTACAATTTTGAATTTTGGCCTAAACTGGCATAATTGGACAAACTATAGAGACGGAAATGACAGTTGACTCTTTTTGCTATTAATGTGATGTGGTTGATATTGTACTATCGAGTCATTGCAAATACACAATATTAAAGAGTTTGTGATAATGTATCTAACAGGTGTCCATCAGAGCTTGGATGTGTGCAGTCACTATTACCTCTGCATAATGCGGTTGCTGCAGCGAGATTGACATCCTGCTTGAGCACTACTTCAAGGAGTTGCAGATCTCTTTCACAGGGTACACTCTGCCGTACCTCTCCTGGCCTCTAATATGTTTTGTGTTATTTTACAGTGAGTCACAACTTCTCCCGTGCGATATGTGTGCTCTATACGTTGCTTGCACGATAATATGTTTTCCCCATTGTGTTACTTTTGCTGAATTTGTATTACAATATTACATGGCGGTGGACGTGATTCTTTGATACGTGAAAATGTTTATTCGTTGCTTTTTAACTTTGAAGGTGCTTTTTGTGTGAGCTTGTTATATGAAACAGGAGTGTTGCATGTTTCTCAACCTAAGGCTATATATTATGAGTCAATGGCATGATCGTCATTTTTTTCTGTCATTCTTAATATTAAATGTGCATTATGGGTGTAGTATGTATCGATTCGATTTCTACTGTGCAAAGATTAGTGCTTTAGTACTGTTTTAACAGTTTATACATGTAAGTACTAAATAAGTTTGTATATTTTTTTCAAAGATGACGTAATGAGAATCAGTGTGGAATAGATAATAATAATTGTATACGGCGTACCAAACAAAGCCCCAGTGCTTTCGCGGTTGATTTGGAATAAAAAAACGCCAGAACATGATACATGTTCATACTCAACGAGAACATAAACAACACTTGCTTATATTACGAAAATGAGTATAGTTAAAATTCTTGTGCGCGAGAGATTTTAGAAACACGTTTCCTAGTTGAATTAGTATCTAGAGTGTGAGCGGATGCATTGATCAGGTATCTGACTGGAGTTTGGTTCCTGCAGGCACATAATTTTCTCAATGCATGAAAGAAATGAACTGGGATTTACAAGACCTGTCTTCGTGTCAAGTACGACTATTTACAAAATTAAAAGTTTTAGGATTAATAATAGACTCTGGGCGCAAGTCAACGAGGAAAACTCTTTGAGTGTTTAGTTATATGATTTATTGGCAAAAGATCAAATACAAATAATCTTAACATACTAAACATACAAATTGAAGGAAAACCCAAAAAGACAAGGTGGCATTTTTGTAATTACCACCAACTATCAAAGTTACAACCAAAAATACCTAAAAAAACACAAAAAAAAATTTTTAACATTTTTTATCAAAAAATCGCTACATTTCGTTAGCAAAAAAAAAAAAGCGATTTTTTAATAAAAAATGTTAAAAAAATAAAATAAAATAATTTGTGTGTTTTTTTAGATTTTTTTAGGTTTTTTGGGGGTTTAGTTTTTAGCATTTTAGCTTGGGTGGGGGGGGGGGGGTTAGGTTTTTTTAGGTTTTTGGGGGGTGTGGGGTAGGTTTTTTTTAGGTTTTTGGGGGGTGGGGGGGGGTTTAGGTTTTTTTTTTGGGTGGGGGAGTGGTTAGGTTTTTTTAGGTATATTTGTAGAGTAACTTTGAAAGTTATTGATAATTACAAAAATGCCACCTTGTCTTTTTGAGTTTTCCTTCAATTTGTATGTTTAGTATGTTAAGATTATTTGTACAAGAACTTTACCCATGATTTATTTGCTATTATATGCAAACGGACAAAGATTTGTTATTTATTTGGCTAGAAGCTATTAGTGTTCGTTCTATCGGTTACTTAACTTTATTTTATTGATATTTATACATTGACTTTCATAGTAGTGTTGTGGTGGTTTACCTATTGGATGCATATTTTATGTGTTTTAGTCTGTTCATTGTGTTTTTAGTCTGTTGTCCATTGTGTTTTAGTATGTTATTCATTGTGTCGAATGCGACATAATTTTCTGTGAGCAATGTATAGTGCTCAATTAGCTGAAACTAGAGTATATAGTAACAAGAGTTCTCGTTTTCCCAGATGCATTTGATGGATCGTGATACGTTTTGCTGTATGTAGAGGTGAGCTCAAGTCGTCATGCTAATAGCGAGGAACTTTTTACTCGTTTAATCGTTTGCAAAATCGTTAATTATCTTGATCTTGAAATGTGAACTGTTTGTTGAACCCTGTGATTTGTTTGAAAGTAGGGTCCTTGTAATTTGATAACAACATAATCGTTGAAATAATCTAAATCTACAAGTATTTGCATTCATGGTGTGATATCCGTCTAGCTGAGAGTAGAGTATTTGTAGTAACACGAGATTCTCGTTTTCCTCAGATGAATTTGATGGAACGTGATACGTTATGCTGTTTCTAGAGGCGGGCTTGCTTCATCGTGCTAATAAGACGGAACTCTACTTGGATTATATATATTTAATTATTATCGATGTTCACAATTCTTAGGAAGTAAAACAATTAGATAGATTCACAAGAATATCTTATTTCATGTGTTTTACCTTTTTGCATGACATTTTGGTTGTAAAATGACTACATAGAAGGTGGTATCCGTCTCTGATATGGGTTCTTTTTGTTTGAACTAGAGCTGGGTTTATCGGTTCCAAGGTGACCCGTTAGCAGGCTGAAATCATTGAACAAGAAGGCAGGTTCTGTAATTCATCCCAATTATTTTTGCAGTTCATAAAAGATGGCTGAACTACAAGAAGTCATGCATTAAGATGTTTATTACATACAACTTTAAGATGTTTCTTGTGTTGACATTGCTGTCTTCTGTTTTCACCTTTTCTTTTACTTTTGTTTTGCTTAATGTTTCACATCAAAATTGCTTTCTTTTACTTTTGTTTTGCTTACTGTTTCACATCAAAATTGCTAAAAGTTTTAGATAATAGTGCAATATGCGCCTTCACCTAAAGAACTGCTATTAGTAAACGTACGACTTCACCAAGACCGGGTGAAACTAAACCATACTCACAAAACCACATGAAGATTATTTTTAGCCTTGGAGCTGTGTATCATATGCCATGTCTCATACACCAAGAATACGCTGAAGTATGTGATAAAGAGGCGTCATATGGCTAAGCGACGCAGTTTACGCTTATGCAAGTCTCCAGATTTCTTATTCTTGCTTTGCTCTTCTTCGTATGTGTCTTCCACTGCTACTTTTACATACTAACATGTTTCTATAAACATATACTAACATAGTAACGTTACATCTTAAGTTACAATCTGCATCACCAGCCGTTGAGGGTTACTAGTTATGCTTTATGTTCGTTTGAAAAATTAACAGAACATAAATAAATACACACGGGCAATCATTTTCTTAATGAACACAAACAAGATTTCGTTTAACTGTTTGTTTTCGTGCATTTTTTTGGTTAGGGTTAAAAGAACGAAAATGAACAAATGTGTTGTAAAGAAGATTACCAAAATCAACATACAAATGAGACCTAAGGAAGAGCAAGGTATCATTCAATCCGGCTATAACCAGTCTCTTTCGACACATTTTTGTCTCTCATCATCTTCCTCATCGCACCCGCATCTTCCCACTTACCAAAGCGCGCATAAATATTTGACATCATAACATAAACAAACTCACCATCACCTTCAAGATTAACCACCTTTCTAGCTGCAGTTTCAGCTACCTTTAAATCCCCACAAACCCCACAAGCCGCAAGCAACGCCCTCCAAACACCCCCACACGACTCAAACCCGAGCCGCTTTATCATCCCTTCGGCTCTCCAAACTTCCCCTTCATGACCCATAAGCCTGATCATGCAAGAACAATGCTCAACCATTGGATCGATTTGGTAATCGTGTATCATTGATTCAAAGTATTGGGTTGCAACTTCTAATGGCGTCTTGTTATGCCAACAAGCCGATAACACGTTCAGAAACGTGATCCCATCTGGTTGTAAATCTTTCGTGTGTTTCAACTGCTCGAATAGTTCAATCACTTTCGTTGAATTCTCATTATGAGCAAATCCCGATATCATAGCGTTCCAAGTTACTAGATTTTTATCGGGTAATGATTCAAAAATGAACTCGGCTGCGTTTACCTGCCCGCATTTAGAGTACATATCGATCAAAGCACTGCCAACGACTACACATTCATCGAAACCGAGCTTCACCACACAACAATGGATTAACGTCCCCCATCTATGCGTTCCAACACGCGCTACGCCACTTAAAATGCTTGAAAATGTGAACCCGTCCATCCGTACGCCATTCAAATGCATTTGATCGAACACCTTAAGTGCGCTTCTTGGATTGTTACAGTTCACATACCCTGTTATAATCGAGTTCCATGAAGATGAGTTCGGGTTTGGCATTGTTGACAGAATCTCAACGGCTTTTTCCATGTTCCCAAACTGTGCAATCCCAGTGATTATCTCATTGTATGATATCGTATTCGGGTTTGGCATTTGGTTCAGAAAACCAACCGCTTGCTCGATTCTTCGGTTTCGAGTACACGCAGCAATCACCGAGTTCCAAGAAACCGCGTCCCTGAACCACATTTTGTCAAAAATCTTGATCGCGTCTTCAACAAGCTCGCATTTTCCGTACATATCAATCAAACAATTGGACACAAAACTACTACATTCTACACCAGATTTAACAATCATGGAGTGCACAGTTCCACCTAATTGTATAAACCTTAGCTGTCCACAAACAGCTAAAACCGCAGTATACGAGTATGAATCCGAACAAATACTTGACCTTTCCAGCTCAAGAAACAAACTCAAAGCTTGACGGAACTTCCCTGATCGAACATACCCGGAGATCAAGGAGTTCCAAGCAACTAAACCTGGTTCAGGAATTTCATCAAACACTTTATGTGCATCTTTTACTAGGTCCAGTTTAACATAGAAGTTGATGAGTGCAGATGAAACATATACATCGGAAATGAACCCAGATCTCAAAACGTAGCAATGAAGCTGTTGGCCATGGTTATGAAGAAGACCCGAATGTGTGCATTCTCGGATCTTGTGAACCAGATCATATGCATTATTAGTAATTTCACTGTGGTAGACATTTTCGTGGAGATTTGAAGTGTGTTTAGAATAAGAATTAAAGGGGTTTGATTGGGTAAAGTTACTGCTGGTGATGCAGTGTTTTTGCAAGAAAATGTGTTGTGAATAATGTTTGTGATTTGATAGATATGATTTCGTGTTCATAAGGCCCTTGCTCAGGAACATAAGTGGTTGAATGTATTGTGTATTTTACTAAGAGAAAAAGGTATTGGTAAGAAAATACTTTGAAATAGGTGTTTTGCTAGGTAGTGTCGTAAACGAATCGAATATTCAGCGAAAAGTTCGTTTACGTTTGTCGATTTAATTAATGAACGAACATGAATAAGAAATTCTGTTTGGTTAGTTAAATGAAGGAACACAAACAAATGTCCCGTTCGTTCAATTGAGTTTGTGAACGTTCGGCAATGTGTTCGTAAGCATTCGTTTGTCTATGTTCATTAAATATTTTCTAGTATTTATTTATTTATTTTAGAGTAAATTGCAATTTTACCCCCTGAGGTTAGGGGTGATTGGCACTTTTACCCCCCTAAGGAAATAATTGCAATTTTACCCCCCACTGTTAACTCTTATGTCGCAACATTACCCCCTAAGCTCAGTCAAAGATAGTTTAACCCTTATATGTAAGGGTATTTTGGTAATCTTACCTTATATTTATTATTATTATTATTATTATTATTTATATTATATATAGAGTAAACTGCAAATCCATCATCATCATCTTCAACCATCTGCAGGTTCCATCACCATCATCTTCAAAAACCTCCATCATCATCATCATCATCTTCAACCATCACCGCCAAATCCATCATCATCATCTTCTTCAACCGTCGCAACCACCACCGTCGCCATCATCACCATCCCCGCCACAAACGTCCATCATCATCATCTTCAACCATCACCGTCGCCATCTGAACCGTCACAACCACCACTGCCGCCACAACCATCACCGTCGCCATCATCACCACCCCCGCCACAACCCTAATTTTAAAAATACAGCCGCCACCACAATCTGCAGGTTCCGAACTTGAAATCAACGGTTAATTTTCTTGTTTTCTTCACTTTTTCGATGCAATTTGAACCTATAACCATCATCACTTTTTCGATGCAATTTGAACTGGAAACCATGGTGACGGTGATTGCGGTTCATTTTGTGGTTGTTTGGTGGTCCTATATGTGATTACCATTACCCTCAACTGTTGGGCAGAAAGAATGTGCAAAAACTGAAGAAATGTGGTGATCCACTTCAGCAACCGAGGGCATGACTGTAGGGCTGGTCTACAAAAGCAATGCTACAGTTGCAGGCCGAAACAGATCTTTTCAACTTTTTTTTAAATAAAAATCAAATCTTTATAAATTATAATTATCAAGAAACAGATAATTGCATACATTTTGGGGTGAGTTCACTGTAGAATGTGAATCTTGAATTGATAAATGATAAGTGAATCCTACATTGTTGCTGCATTTTAATCTTTGAACAGTGTATCTGATGTTGACTTGCAAAAAGAATTAGATGAGGTTGCTGAATCAATATATCCAGGAAGGCATTTAATTAATTAATTAGGTCACAAATATTCAGTGAACTTAGAAATGCTTTTGCAGACTGCAGTTTCTGGTCCACATGGTGATGGAATGGTCCGGCCACCAATGTTATTCTGAATCAGATTGGTTGTTTGGTGGTGGTGATGGAATGGTTGTTTAATTCATAGATCTGGTGGGTTTTTTAGAGAGAGAGAGAGAGGAGATGGCAGTGGTGGTTGTGGTGGTGAATGGCGGTGGCAGTGGTGGTTGAGGGTGGTGGCTGGAGGTGACAGTGGTGGTTGTGGTGGTGAATGGCGGTGGCAGTGGTGGCAGGGGGTAAAATTACAGAGTAAACAAAACACAGGGGGTAAAATAAAAGGGTATAATAGTCATTTCACCACAAAGTCAACAGATCAGTCAACAAAATTGAGCTTAGGGGGTAATGTTGCGACATAAGAGTTAACAGTGGGGGGTAAAATTGCAATTTACTCTTTATTTTATCTAAACCTTTTATATTCTTCATTTCTTATTTATCTTCTTATCCAAACAAATAAAAGAGTAAATTGCCAAAATCATCCCCGAGGTTTTTGCGTGTTTACCAATTTCATCCAAAACAACTTTTTTGTACAATATTGTCCTTTACTTTTGTGATTTTTTTGCCATTTTCATCCAAATGTTTAATTTGTTTTATATTTTCTGTCAAATATTTGGATGAAAATGACAAAAAATCCGAAATCTCATGGACGATTTTGGCAAAAAAGTTAGACGTTTGGATGAAAATGGCAAAAAATCACAAAAGTGAGGGGCAATATGTTACAAAAAGTTGTTTTGGATGAAACTGGCAAACACACCCAAACCTGAGGGCCGATTTTGACAATTTACTCCAAATAAAATATGAAACTCTATCTCCGCCTTGTTTATGCATCACTCCACTTTCCTTCTCATTATTTACATCGAAAAATACTATCGACTTTCGTTCAACCATTAGAGCTTCAAGGTCTAGCGTCGCTCCCTCTCACCATCCACCTCTAGCCACCATCGTCTTCGTTGATTTTATGTAGTGTTCGTTTGTGTTCGTGAACACATTCCTTTCCTTAATGAACGAACACGGACATAAAATCTCGTTCGATAAGTGTTCATGAACCATTCGTGAACACATTATATCCTTAACGAATGAACACAAACAAGGTCTTGTTCATGTTCGATTCGTTTACAACCCTATTGCTAGGTGTTTATAACAAATTATTTTGACAATGTGTAAGCTTATACTGAAGTGATATATTGATGATATCCTCTCCAACTCTCTTGGAAAAAAAATGTGTTACAGACAAGGAGTGTAGGCTACCAAAACAACTTATACACGACCTAGCAAAAATTCGAGAAAAATAAGAGTATGAGAACTACAACAACAAATGAATATTGGTATAACGTTTATTAGAGAGACAAAACACAGGTAAATTGTTCACTGTTGACATACACTTTTATTACTTTTAATATATTATATATTTATATTTACTTATATTTGAATTTACTTAATGATTATTTACATTTGTAATTGTAATGGGTATTGATTTTAATGATCATCTATTCATCTTATAGGATTATTGCAACTCTTACCGACATTGACGGATCTTAAACTTTTGAATACGGGGCCGAAGAAAAAAATAGGGAGGGGGGTCTCAATATATATATAAAATTTTCGGTAAAATTTACACTTCGAAATAAAAAAAGGGTGAGGCCCCAACTAAGAGCCTCCCCTACTTATCGATAGGTAAAAGATGCGCAATACCAGTAATTAACACTTAGTGGCTGAATTCTAATGTGTATCAATTGGATTGAGATAAACAGAATGGTAATTCAAAGAAACCATAAGAATATTTACACTTCCAAACGGAAAAAATAGGAGGGAAATTAAAATCCTCCGGTAATGGTGATTCAAAAGGACCATAAGAATATTTAAAAAAAGAAAAAAAACTTACAATTCATTTCATTAATAAATAAACCAAAATATAGCCTTACAAATTAACAATTCTAAAAAATAACTACACCAATAACCCACTTCCTACACTACTAAATTAACTGCAAATAGGGAATACTAAACAAAAGAATTACATGAGAGACATGGGGTGTATGCAAGGAGACGTGGGTATCAAATTCATGCTTTTTTTCTTGACAAAATACACAAGGCTCTTAAAAGTTGTTCATTTTCGTTCATTTAGTTTGGTGTAAAATAACACTTCAGTTCAAAAAAAATTTTGCGTTAGTTCCGTCCTCAACATTTTTGAAACGTGTCACTTCAGTCCAAAAAGATAACGCAACGTTAAAAACGTTGAGGACGGAACTGGCGCAAGACGTTATTTTTTTGGACTGAAGTGACACGTTTCAAAAATGTTGAGGACGGAACTAACGCAAATTTGTTTTTTTGAATTGAAGTGGCATTTTCCACCAAACCACATGGACGAAAATCGCAGTTAACTCCAAATCATTTGTGAAACCAATTAACCAACAACTTAACATAGTCACTATATTCATCAAACACAATCCTCAAATTTCAAACTTAAAAAAACAATTCATGTCACACTTCAAACCCAAACATGATAACAAACACATAGCATAAAACAACATGCATGCATGCATGCTCCTTTGAGCATAAAATCTCACACAAATAACATTACATATACACATATGTAATATGTATATCTCACTTATCATCCCCTTGGCTCTGGCTTGTAGGTGAAGGTGGGTACCCAATTCCATGACGAGTATTAGGAAACAACATAAAAACCGACCCCGAAACCGTCCCAATAAGCGGCGGCACCACCATCATCAACATCTTCTCATTCGTCTCAAACTCAGGGTACAAACACTGAACAGTATTATCATCCAACAAAGCCACAACCGCGAAAACCACAGCCGCGAAAGCCGCATGCACAAAGTCTCCAACCCGAAGCTTATATTTTGAGACGTCAACACTAGAAGATTGCTCTGGAGATGGCCAGATACCGCGAGGAGTGGCTATTATGTAGCGGGTAGATCCCTCTTCGTCTTCGTAGCTGTCGGTGAAGGAGGAGAAGATGCAAGAGAGGCCGCAAAGAGCGATGAAAATCGAGGTTAGGTATTTGTTGATGGTGGTACAATGGCCGTTGTTGGTTAGGACCGGGTTTAGGAACTGGAAAGTGAAGACAGTGCCGGTTGGAAGGAGTTTTATGAGGTTTCCTACGCCGGAAAGTGTCTTGTTTTTGATGGTTGTGGCCATTTTTGTGATGTTTTGGTTTGTGAGGTTAAGGATGTAGTTGTATGTGAGATTTATAGAGGTTGTGTATGAGTGGATACATGTATATGTAGATTTATATATATGCATGTATAGATATATAGAGATAGAGAGAGGCTTTGATTAGAAGTAGGGTGAGGTAGCAATGGGTTACTTCTACTCATCAATTAACAAACGGTTCTTCTAAGGTTTATGCAAGTCTTTCTTTAAAAAATAAAAAGTATAAACATTCTTATAATTAAGAAAAAAAGTGTGTTAAAATGTTCCAAAATTAGTTCAAGATGTTCAGAAAAAGGAATTTATCTTTGAAATTAACAAAGAGGGTTAAAGGTGGATTTCAATGGATGTCATTGACGGTTAAGAATGGGCAGTTAGTGGTCAAAAGAAATTATCTCTTGTTGGAAGACCAAGGTTTAATTCTTGGAAGGTGTAAGTATTTAAGTGAAAAAATTAATCGCTTAAAAAAGTTAAGAATGGGCAGTTGAGAGTGAGAAGATTTTAGTGTGTTTAAGTAATTTGATTTAAAAGGGATTTACTTAGGGTGGACGAGGTACCCTTGAAACCCCTGTGCCTGGTATCAAAACCTGTGTGGGTACATTGCCGTCACCCTTTCAGGTAGTTAATTCGGGTACCGTCGACGGGCACCACTCACCGAATACAATTTGGAAATTAAGGGTAGTTTAGTAATTTCGTATAGACTTAACTCTGAAAACTAACCCCTCATCCACTTCAGGGACTATCCGAGTAACAACCGAGCAAACCACAGGGAGCATGAGTGTAATTTTATAAAGTTGGGGACTAAAGGTGAAGTTTTGACAAACCACATGGACTATCGACATTTTACTCTAAATAATATTTTAATAAAAATGAAAGTTTAGTTATCTTTGTGTTTTTAAATGTATTATTTAATTTTATTTAAAAAAAAGAAAATTAGTTTAGAATACTTAAAAGGAGTGACGCCGGTGATTAAGGTATTTCAAAGTAGTTGAGGTTAAAAACCGTTGCGCACACACCCTTACCCTTAAGGTGAAAAGAAATGTGAATATATATCTACAGAGGTTAGAAAGTTTGAGACTTTCTAACTTTCGGACATCCATGTACTACCGGATTCCAACATGGCAGTGCCCCTTGGCGGGGTCCATGAGGCTGATCCTCTTAGACCGGTTTTTTTTTTTTTAGTTGAGAGACAACAAAGATGTTTTTAAGCTTGAAAAGTTACGAAAAGAAGTCTTGCAAATTGAGATTCGATTATATTGGAGGTACTATAATTATAAGAATGTAAGCACCCGATTTATATAACAACTAAAAATCAATACTATTTAGCAATGATTGGTTAATCACGGAGTTAGATAAGCCTTAGGGACCATTATCCAGAATCATATCTATATATAAAACTAAAATAAATAGTGAAATCACGGAGTTAGATAAGCCTTAGGGACCATTAGGTTTTAAGATCGATTCTCATTCTCAGATTTAATGAAAATGGATGTGATCGGGTGTTTGCGTTCTGGTTGTTTTGTGTTTTTTGTTTCCTAATCTTGGTATGCCAAGTCTAGTAGGTGTGTTTGCTGTGGCACACCCTTGTACTTATTTGGTTGATTTATAAAATTTACCGGGGTAACCCTTTACCCAAAAAAAAAATGGATGTGATCGGGTGGTTCTGCTGATATCCGTAAGTGATCCAAATTTACCGTTAAAAAAAGTTAGTTTCACTTTACATCCACTTACGCTTCCACCTAAGCCAACTCCTAAGTGTCATTTTCTCCAAGTTTTTTTATATAATTCATATAATTATTTTTAAAGACTTTATTACATCAACAACAAGCCTTTGCTTGTGTTCTAAGTAATGTAATTTTTTACGTATCGAATTCATATAACCAAAACAAGACCCATGTTTCTATGTAAGGGGATGACGTGAATGATCTTTCGGATAAGGATATTTTTTACTATTTTAGTTATTTCAAACGAAATACAATCAACACGACAAGCAAACAATATATTCATTGCAAAATATACAAAGTATGTATGTTCATTAAATCTCGAATTCAAATCTTGATCACGAAATAAATAATGTATTCTTTTATTTAACAATATGTTGGACGTTCTATATACGTATAACACGTGTGCGTATGTCATGTTATATTGTTTTGCTACACGTTTTATTTTAAATTTTGGCCTTGTAATTTGTCTAAAGATCGAAATTTCCTCATAAATTGTTGACAGTGAGTGACAATTAACCTAGCTTCTAATATTGAAATTGTCAGCTTGCCACTCTTTCAAGGATATCCTTGGACACTAATCAAAACAATTATATTATATTATATTATATTATATTATATTATATTATATATCCTATAAAATTATATTATATTATATTATATTATATTATATATCCTATAAAATTATATTATATTATATTATATTATATTATATATCCTAACAATTTCAAAGGACTTGTACAGTAGTGTTTTTTTTTTTTTTGCTTTTGACTTTTTCTTTTTTTGTTTTTTATTATTTTTCTTTAAACTTCTACCCCTTTAACTTTCAGTGTTAACAATTTCAACCTATTAACTTTCTAAAAATTTTGTAATCAAGCTTTACGTGTTTATTTTTATGTACACGTTTCTATAAATTTAAATTGATTTACGTTTAGACGTAATTTTTTCCCGTTAATAAGTTGAGTCAAATATAATATATTCCTTATGCTTATTATTATGTATATTTTCTGTTTGTTTACGTTTTGATGTAATTTTTTTCTATAAATGAGCCGGTTAAAATATAATATGTTTTCATGTTTATTTTTATGTACGTATTCAAATGGTTTACGTTTTGATGTAAATTTTTTGTTCGGAAACACGTCGAGTAAAATATAATACGTTTTCATTAAACGCTTTAAATTCGAGCCACTTTACGTTTCGACACGCCACAACACGCCGTAACTATTTTCTTACGTGCTTTTTTTATGCACGCGTCGGTATAAATTTAAATTGGTTTATGATTCGATGTAAATTTTCTTCGAAAATATGTGTCAAATATAATTCGTTTTCATGCTTATTTTTATGTATGTTTTCAATTGGTCTACGCTTTAATGCAAATTACAATTAGCAAGTTATGTGGATAGTGTTTTTATCTTATTAACTTTTTTGTTTCTTTCTTGATTTTTTTCTAGACTTTATTATTTTTATTTTTTAGTTTTCTTTATGTTTAGTGTTTTAGTTTTAGGTTTCTTTTCATTAAAGCTATATTTAAGATAACATTTACGTTTCCATTTACAATTAATTTAAAATCAATTCGTCCAGATGTCCAATTTAAATTTATTTTTATGGTTTTCGGTCGATGTAAAACATATGTCGATATTCTTTTGAGCATATTTCTTTCGGTTGGTATACTAAACCAAAATAGATATCGACCGAAACCCCGTAGCGTAGCGCGGGTATTCCTACTAGTTACCTTACAAATTCAAAGGGCATGTACAGTAGTTGTTGTCTAGGATTGGTTATTTTGGGTGGTGCCACTAATAGGTAGCTGCCATGTGAACAAGGTTCAATTATACTGTATATATTTCAAGCGGATATTTAACAATTTAAGGTTAGTTCTATTATAGAAGAAGCCTTATATTCCAGACACTTGCACACAAGTTTGAGTCTGTTTTACATCAATTTTCCAATCTTTTTTTAAAGGCAAAACTAAAAATTTTTGCACTGGGAATTGACCCCAGGTATATTCCGATGAGTAATCAAAATTTAAGTTGTAACCACTTGAGCTTCGTGGACTTTTTTTTCTATAAGCCAAACCTTCGTTTAGTATAAATTTGTAGGATTTCCAAACATATATAAGCCAAACCTTCATTTTGTATAATTTTGTAGGATTACCAAACATAGTTTTTATAAACTTAAACATGCTTTTTTTAATAACAGTATTTAAATAAATACATATTATAGAAAATTATAACAAAGCATTATTTCTTTAATAACTTTTTTAAAGAATCTTTTTTCCAAATAAAAAACTTTACGTGCCACATACCATCCAATGTAAATTTCTTTCAATGATTTTCAATCGATATAACATAACCGATACCGACCGAACTCCTGCCGAATATGTGCAATTGGTATCGTGACCGAAGCCCCGCTGCATAGCGCGGGTGTTTTTCTAGTATCTAACAAAATCAAAGGACTTGTACAATACCTTTGACTTACGTTTTTATTTTTGTTATTATTTTCAGTTTAGCTTAAATATGCATAATGAATTAATATAATATTTCTATACTAATAAACAAAAATCTCTTTTGGACACGTGCCATTCTCTGGTAATATCTCACCCTTATTTTTTATTTATCTTTTCTATTAAATAATAATAATAATAATAATATTGTTAAACATCAATTTAAGTATATCTATTTATCTCTTTTGTTTTCATAATTTGAAATTGATTTTCTTTTTAACTCTAAAGTTTCAATCTTTGTGAATTTAATTCTAAAGTTTCAATTTTTGGTATTTTAACCTCTTTGGTTAATTTGATTTTTTTACTTCTAATTCAAAAGTTTTCATCTTTTGCAATTTAACCCCTTTAATTTTTTTTACTTTCAACCCAAAGCTTTTCATCTTTTACAATTTAACTTCAACACTTTTTTTACTTTCAACCCTTATGCTTTTCATCTTTCACAAGTTCTCCGTTTAATGTGTCGTTCTAAATTTTCCGAGTTAATACGCCGCAAATCATCTAATATTTCATTGGTTCTATCACATGTAATACACATGTTTCTAACCTAATAATAAATAAAAAATAAATTAAAATTTTAATAAGTAAATAGTACAACGAATTTATCATTTAAATACATATCTTGACATCGTACGTGTTAATTGATTACAGTATGTTTATTTAACTCGTGCAATATACGAAACATTTTAAAGATATAACTATATTGCTTATTATATAAAACTAAATTTATGCAACCCGTGTATTAAACGGGGTTATAAACTAGTATATAGTTTACCAAAATAAAATCAAGTAATGATATTACTCAGTCAAATTCTTCCATCTTTAATTATTATTATTATTATTATATATCTATATAAAAACAAACGAAATACATATTAACTTGATTTTTTGTATATTTATTGATTTTTTATTTATTATTATTAATTGTTTTATTTACCCTTGATTTTTTTAAACCCCTTACACTCCCCTTTTAAGTATTTGAACTCTATGTATAATACGTTTCTTAACCCATTTAATTTTTTTTTATTTTAATAACTTGCTTTTGTTAACTTAAAAAAATGAATACGTACCAATAGGGTGTAGGGATGGCAAAAAAGCCCAAGCCCGATGGGTATACCCGAAACCCGAAACATATGGGCCGGGTATACCCGAAGCCCAATGGGTATGGGCCGGGTACGGGCTTAAAAATAGAAAAAAAATCGGGTATGGGTACGGGTATGGTATTTAGTGATACCCGCCCGATACCCGGCCCATTTACCCGAATAATACCCGAAAGTATCATATTATAGATTTCCATATATATAAACTTAGTAGATGTACGTATTACCTTCTCTATAGTCATATGTGGATATGTATTTGGCAAATATTTAATGAACATATAACTTATTTTTGAGCATGTATATTGGATATAGAAGCTATCACCCTTTATTATGTGGATGTTTTATGCAATTAGGTTGTCCTGATACAATTACTTAATTAAGTAATCGTTTTAATTTAGTTTTCTGAATATAATATGTAAGTTATTAATTATTTTTTCATTTGTAATAGTCATTAAAATAGTAAATTATATAAAAATCAAAGTAAAAATTGCACATTTGTCCCAACGGGTATTTTTAAGAAATTAACGGGTATACCCGATACCCGCGGGTATGCCCGATACCCGACGGGTAATTACCCGAAAATACCCGACGGGTAACGGGCCGGGTATGAGACAAAGAATTATAACCGGGTACGGGCCTGGGATTATCAATACCCGGCCCAAGCCCGGCCCATTGCCATTCCTAATAGGGTGGTGGTCTACTGGCAAAAGGAAAGCCTTTAAACACTTGGATTTGGGAGGATGAGATATTAGGTTCAAGTCCCACAGACAACCATTAAAAAAATTGTCGCTCAAAAAAAAAGAATACGTGGTTGCGATTAGTTTGGTGTAAAATTGAGTGTTTTTTTCGAGTGTCAGTATCGTGTCCATACCCTGACAAACCGTATCAATTCTAGCTGAACAACTTTGATGTTAGTATAGATGTTATTGAAACCGGTATTCATCTTTATCCTTTTTACGATATTCTTTTTGACATATTACTACTTTATTTTTTAGGTTTGTTTTCCAGATACTTTAGCAAGTATCAGTACTGTAACAAGTTGACAAATTACCAATCTAATTCCCGCTAACCCGCTGCGAAGCGCGGGTTACCCCCTAGTTTCATATATATCCTTTTATTTAGTTACGAAACGGATAGGGCTGTTCAAATCGCTCGCCGCTCGCTCGACGCTCGTTCGGAAATTGCTCGGAAAACGCTCGTTCGATTTGACGCTCGATTGTAAATGAGCCGCTCTGCTCGGTTCGGTTTGTAAACGAGCCAAGCATGAGCAAAGGTACGCTCGGCTCGGTTCGGCTCGAATTATTATTTTAATTAGTATATACATATACATATACACATACATCTATAAACATGTATATACACATATATATACACATATATATACACAAATATAAATTATACATATATATACACACATACACCTATATATATACACACACTTACACATACATATATACTTAAATATACATTAAATTTATAGTTTTATATGTACCAATCTATTAGATTTTGGTCAACTATATACAAATTTACAACTATATATATACGTACTAGCCCCACCACGCCAATAAAAAATTAAAATCAAAACTAAAAGTTAAACCTTAAACCGATAAACGACAATCTGTTTATCGCCTCAATGTTTCATGTCGTTACCCTAAGTTGATCGTCTCCTGCTCTCAACGTAATTGTTCGTGCAATATGATCATCGCCTCGTCAGCCACAACATTGTTATTTATAAGAAAAATATTATGCCATGAAATGTGCATGTTTTTAAAGACATAAAAACTTGAGACCCAACATTGTCACTATCTCTCTCAGCAAATTTAAATTGGGCGACACGGTTGTCCACATCGCTCGAACTTCGCTCGACGCTCGCTCGGAATTTTTACCGCTCGAAAAATGCTCGCTTGATTTGATGCTCGGTTTTAAATGAGCCGCTCCGCTCGGTTCGGTTTGAAAACGAGCCAAGCACGAGCAAAGGTCCGCTCGGTTCGGCTCGGCTCGTGAACAGCCCTAGAAACGGAGAGCCTTATTAACTTATAACAGGGTGTTTGTTGTAAGTTGTAACACAATATTTACATTTATTAGTGTACATCTTTTTATTTCTTTTACCGGTCGATATACAGTAGGTTTAACAAGTGGCAATCGGTAATTGTAATCTCCAAAGTCTCAGCTATTTAAAGTCGTCGTAAATATATCTCTTGATCATATAAATATATTTTATATGTATAGATTGATTGATGTGGGTGAATCTTGACCATACAATTATACTACATAACAAGTTGGGGGGAATAGTGTCAGGCAGCTGTTTGGCACTCCCCCATTGGACCAACACGTTTATTGTTTTATATCCATTTTAAAATTACGATTTAGCCCCCAGCTCAAAATAAAATTACGCTTTTTGTCCCCATCTCAAAATTACGATCTTGCCCTCAATTCAAAATTACGACTTTGCCTAGCACTCTCCCAATGGACCAACCAGTTTATTATTTTATATCTATTCTAAAATCACGTTTTTGTCCCTCTTTAAAATTACGGTTTTGTCCCCAGCTCAAAATAAAATTACGCTTTTGTGCACAGCTCAAAATTACGATTTTTCCCTCCATTCAAAATAAAATTGTGCTTTTACCCTCAGCTCAGAATTACTTTTTCGCCCCCAGTTCAAAATAAAATTTTGTTTTTGCTCACAATTAAAAATTACGATTTTGCCCTCTGTTCAAAAATGTGATGTTTCCCCGTTTAAAAAATTATGATTTCGCCCTCATTTCAAAATTACGTTTTTTTCCCAGTTCAAAATAAAATTATGCTTTTGCCCTCGGTTCAAAATAAAATTGTGCTTTTGCCTCCAGCTTAAAATTACGCATGTGCCCTTAGTCAAATTTATATCATGTTGTTACCCCAAGTTCAAAATTACGAATTTGCCCATGTGAAAATTTACAATTTTGCCCCTGGGTCAAATTTACAGTACTGCCATTGCTTTAGCTTTTGGCAAATTACGATTTTACCCCAGTCAAAAAATACAACTTTCCCTAAGTTAAAAATTACAATATTGCCATTGTTTTAGCTTTTTTTTATCAAAACTATAAAAGTGTTTTGTTTTAATTGGTTGACTCGATTTAATTGTTTTTCGTGTCAATGAGCTAACTAACACTCGCTCATTATTCGGCCATCGCCCCGCAACGCGGGCGGGGCAACACCTAGTTGGATACATATCTCATGCAAGATGAATTTTGTTCCCAAGGTGTTACCCTCAGTTGACCAACCCGTTGACCCAGTTCGAAAAAACACGCAACAATTTACAACCGTAGATGAAAATCGTCGACCGACTTCATTACACAATTCGTTCCAACCTCCTCCATAGTCCATACCAATCTTCTATGCAAAGATTTGCAAGCATGAATGATATCTCAAGAGGGGGCATCATTCCCACATTCGCAAGTACATCGGGTTCACCTAAAGAGGGATGGAAGTACAGATGAACGATTTGCTGTTAATAGTAAAGAAATGAAACCAAATGGGCCAGTTTTAGGTATGGCTTCAAGGTCATTTGTCCCTAATGGTGATGGTTTTTGGGTTCAATATAGCATAACCACTATTTTGTTTATCAATGATATATACAACCCTTCAAGATGTTGATAATTAGTCAAAAGATGTAACTAACATATTTGTAGCAGCAAAAAGTATGTGGTTAAGCTGTAATCATGCATGTGTACAACTATTTTGTAATAAATATTCGAAAATACATTGTGACAAATAATCGAATAAGTTTATCAAAAAAGAATCTTACCTTTTGTACGTCTAAACTTGTAGATGGAAAAGTTACAACCAGAAAAACACGTTCACGGATTAAAAAAAGAACCTGTTCAGACTTGTTCAATGTCAAAACTCAGCTGAACCAGGTGCTCGGGGGAATGGAATTGTGTCTCGAATGTTATCGATTCCAGTTGCAAATTGCACAAGCCTTTCAAAACCTAATCCAAACCCCGCGTGTGGAACTGCAGAGGACAAAACAATTAGTACAAGTTGCTGAGTTTATGTTTTATTCACTTAACAATGGAATTTGGATTCATGTATCTTTTCAGAATGTATAAATTTCCATTTCTTAATTCTTATTAGTTGCAACATTTCCTTCTATAACTTCACATATGCCAATAGCTACAAAATTACTGATATACCCATTGCCATGCAAACTGTATGATCAAATGATATAGAGTTAACTGCCATTCTCGTCCATGTGGTTTGTCTAATTATGTCAGACTAGGTCAAATTTCAATTTTGTACCAGTTCCGCCCAAAGAACTAACCTGCTGTTTAATGAATGGTAAAAAAATCATTTTCTTTTTTTATTTTCCTTTTTTCTTAAAAGGGGTGGGATTTAATAAGTTAAAAAAAGGATAATATAAGAAAAATGGAAAATGATGTTTTTACGCTTCTTTAAACAGCAGGTTTTAACCGACGTTAGTTTTTTGGACGGAACTGGCATGTTTCAAGAATGTCAGGGACGGACAGAAATGGTACAAATTTGAAATTTGGTTTGGACTGGCATAATTGGACAAACCACAGGAACGAAATTGGCAGTTAACTCAATTATATATTTTTATTATGAGCATATAACAGGCTGTTTTCAAGAAACTAACATATGAGTTTAGAAGAAGAAAGATGCTAACCTGTTCCATAACGCCGAAGATCCAGGTACCACCAAAAGCTCTCCTTATTGAGCTTGAGTTCATCTAGGCGGGTTTCCAAGTAATCGAGACGTTCTTCCCTTTGACTTCCACCAATAAGCTCACCAACCTAGCAGACAAAAATATAATAGTTAAGTTTATATTCTATCTCATAGGTAACAGGTAATATGAGTAAAACTAAAAAGTTCAGCTAAAAAGAAAAGGGAAATTTTAATATCCCACTTTCAAATATTGTCAGTGTCACTGGCAGTCCCACCTCTAGGTGGGATTATTAGAATCCAATTTGAAAGTGGATTATTAAAATCCAACGAGAAAAAAATATTTAAAAGGTGGGACTGCCAGTGACAATATTTGAAAGTGGGATCATTATTGGCCAACCACCTCTAGGTGGGATTATTAAAATCCAATTTCCCAAAGGAAAATGAGTCAAACAGCTTTAAATTCATCCACGGTACTCACGTGTGTTAATATGTATCCCTCATATGTGTGCGTATATATATAGCAAGAGAGAGAGGTGCAGTTATTTTGGGACAAATGAAGTTGTACATTAACTTATTGGGAAATTAAACTCGCCATTTGATTGAGATCGATATTATTAGATACATGGTATTCAAAAGACTATTAACAGAAATAAAAACTGAATGCAAATAATACCCGTGGAACCAGCATATCCATGGCTGCAACAGTTTTTCCATCATCATTTAGTCGCATGTAGAATGCCTTAATATCCTGGATATTTTTAAAAAACTACCACTGATTAAACTCGGTAACAGTTTTAATACTCACACAGTAGGTGAAAGAGATGAGAAATCATGCCTTAGGGTAGTCTGTTATAATAACAGGACATCCATTAAAAGCCTCCTCAGTTATATAGCGTTCATGCTCACTTTGCAAATCACATCCCCATTTCACCTATAATAATATATTCAGCATACAATTAAAGGCGCATTCCTACAATTTTAAAAGACTAACTGGTTGACTCTCAAAAGTCAAAAGTATTTGGCAACTTTAAAATGTGTAAAAACAGTACCGGAAATTCAAATTTCTTCTTTGATTTTAGAAGCAGTTCAACTGCATCTGTGTACGTCATTCGCACAAAGCTTTTCTCAACAACATCCTGTTGAGCAAAATCACAAGTTACACATATATATAACAGGAAAACAAATTTAAAGATGCATGATTATAAGTTGCACAGAAAAATCATACACTCAAACGATCGATGATCCCTTTCTCAATCCAATTGTTGAAGAAATCCATATCTTCCTTGCAATTTTCAAGAACATGTTTCACCTAAAATTTGAAAATTTCCATATTAAATTTATAACTTGATATCAAAGCTCGCCAAAAATAGCTTCAAACTATGACTTTCTCTATCTGATAATCAGTCAATGTATCTGGATATCAAAGACCTGATTTTTATAATATCTTTTTGAACAAATTCATATAAAACGGAACCTTTTATTAGAACAGAGGGGCTATAAGATAATCTACCAATAATCAAGGGTCAATGAAGTAACATACGACATACTGGAGATAGGCAGTGGCACATGCCATGTCATCATTCAGGTCCGCAAATGCAAGCTCAGGTTCAATCATCTTCACAATATAAAACCAAAATTAAAAACCAAAAAGCTTATTCTTTAGTTCTGTAATGTAAGAACACCGAAAGAATACCCAGAATTCAGCTAAATGTCTAGATGTGTTAGAATTTTCTGCCCTGAATGTAGGACCAAACGTATACACCTGAAAGTAAAAATTTTCCAAAAGTAATAAAATATATGCATGCATCGAATTCATTTAAAAATGTAATTGATATGTGAAAGAAAATGTACATCAGAAAGAGCAGTTGCATATGTTTCACCGTTAAGTTGGCCAGAAACCGTCAAGAATGCTGGTTTTTCAAAAAAATCCTGTGAAATTAGAAAGCAACTAATTTATAAAATCTGAAATATTATGTAAGCCAATTATATTATAGCTAAAACATAAAAAATAAAACGAGAGCCTCACTTGTGACCAATCAATTAAACCATTCTTTGTTCTTGGAATGGCATCAACTGGAGAATCAATGGCTTCTTTGGAGCTTGGTATCTGTCAACACGACAAATTTAGCATAAAAAAAAACTATTTCAATAATAAAATAAAAGTAATAAAATTGAAAAATACATATGGTACATACCAATGTGGTTACACAAAACTGCTCGCCAGCACCTTCACAATCTGCAGCAGTAATAATAGGACTTGCGACCCAAACAAACCCGTTTTCTTGAAAGAATTTGTGCGTAGCATAGGCCAAAGCATTTCTAACCCTTGCTACCTAAAGTTATAATAAATATCAAATGAGTTAAAATCAGCATAACAGAAAGAACTCAACAATAGAGGTTCTCACATATTCCATTAAACCAATTACCACTACATAATAAAAATATGTTAAAAATGATAGAAAACCTCCATAATAAAACTTAATCTCATTATAAATATTATTAAAAAAACAACTCAAAGTTACTGTAGTGTCCATCACATTGCGCTACAGTAACTCTTTTTTTGTCTTTTTTACTTTAGCTCTTTCACTTTCAGTTGTTACACTTAGACCCCCTTAACTTTCTAAAAACTTTATGAAGTGTCATTTTGACCCTCTCGAGTTTTAAGTGGTATAAACTCAAGTTGCAGGGGCGGACCTATTAACAAACATCGGGTTCCCAGGAACCCATTCGGTTTTTAATTTTTAATGCAAATATATATATAACAAACTGAAGAGGAACCCATAAGTAAAATATAAAGGGAACCCATAAACAAAAAGCTTTGCTTCTCCACTGGTTAATCCGCATTATTCTTCCCTAGACACCCGGGTTCGAATCCCGTATGAGGCAATTATTATTTTTTCTGTTCCGTTTTTTTAGCTCTATTTTTATTTTTATTTTTTCTTTAATGTAAAACCCATTTAGGGTTACAACAAAACAAACCCTTAACAAAAAACAACAGACTAACGAACAAGTGAACAACAGTTATCAGCGGCGCCTCCACCTTCAGCGACCACCTCCGCTCGCTCCGGCCGTCCTCCTCCGCCGACAACCTTCCTCCTCCACTCCAGCCGACTGCCTTTCTCCTCCGGCCGTTCTTCACAGGTGTGTTAAGTTAAATTGTTTAGCTTATTTCTGATAGTGTTTGAAGGTGAATGTATCATGCTTTTATTTTATTTTTATTTATGCTGCTTATTGACATAGGTAGCTTTTAATATTAGTTATGTTTATGGAGGTTTGAATTGTTGGTGTTTTGAATATGCAGTTTGTGATTATATTTGTTGTTGTTGAATTTGGAGTTTGTTATAGTTGAAAAATTAAGTTATTTGGGAGATTAGTGATAGAATTGAATTTGAATTTTTGGGTGTAAGCATATGGTTTGCTGCAAAAATGATTTTGGGTGCTGGTAGAAAGGAAGAACGAATACATGTTTTTAAGCTGAGAAACTTGTTTTTCGATGATTGAAACCAGCTAATATATGTTTTTAAGTTGTGTTTGGGATTGCTTATTTAGTTAGATAAACCGCTTATGCTTGTGTTTATAAGTAGAAGTAGTAGAGCGGAAACAGATAATCAACTTATTGAAAGCAACTTATTTCACTTTTAGATAGACCATGAATATATTGTTTGAGCTAAACAATCGCAAACTGGTATTTCAAAACTTGTTTTTAATAACATGATCATTTTTCTTCATCAAAACACTCGATAGTATTTTTAGAAAAAAAAAAATGCAACTACAAGCAAATAGTATTGGGGTGGGTATCGCGCCTGTTCTAAACTAGATGTTATCTGCTGTGCAAAATACCCACCAAAAACTGTTGAACCGAACATAACAGCAAACTGCAGCGCTGATCACTGTTGTTATCCTTGTGTTATTAAAGTGCTTGAATATATAGAAACTTCAGCATGGGAACCAATTCACTTTCATTATGTGATGAACCTTACCCGATCCGAACTGGAACCGACCCGAAATTTTTTATGTTCAGTCCTATAAAATTGGAGTATCTAAAAAAGTGAACCTAGTGAAAAAAATTCCTGGATCCGCCACTGTCAAGTTGGTTTATGTTTCGACGTAAATTTTGTCAGGTCAACTATAATACGTTTTCGTGCTTATTCTTAGGTACGTTTTCCGTTGGTGTATGTTTTGGTGTAAATTTTGTTTGGAAACAAGTGAGGTCAAATATAATACGTTTTCATTAGACGGTATCAATTCGAGTTACTTTACGTTTCGACGCCGCCACAATGCGCGGGAGAAATTTACTAGTTAATTATATAGTGTAAATGTGTAATACAACAATCTGACTAAGTTAGCACAGTTATGCGTGTTTGTGCGTGTGTGTGTGTGTGTCAGAGAGAGAGAGAGAGAGTGAGAGAGAGAGAGAGAGAGCTTGTTAGTAACCCAAATCATACCGCACCGAATGTGTTCGTTCTAGGACGAAGATGTGCCTTGCTTCTTAAAAATTCTCGGGTGACCTTTTTCTTCTGGATGGGAAATGATGGATCACTTGTACCAACCTATAGGTGTATCAAAAAATCAGATTATAAAATTTTATAAAACACAAATAAGTTTGCTAATTTTCAAATCAATTTTTAAAAAGTTGTACAAATATCCTCAAATAAGTTTCAGATATATTGATATGTCAAATTTATACCGTAACAAGTTTGCTAATTTTCAACTCTATTTTTTGTTTCTTTCCTTGACTAGGTACCACAACTCCTTGTACACAGACTGATGCCCCCGTTGTTATTAAACCACTCTCAACCTATCAAAAACCCGCAACATAAAGAACATTATTTATGTAAAAAAGAGAAATCGAACGACGAATTGATGACTAATTTATACTTTCCGATGTTATCAGCCAAATGGAAATAATATCATGTAAAGAAGAATTGTAGAAAAAATGATGGTTTGATGAACAAAGGATCAGTTAAAAATTTAAATGTCTTGCTGCTGGTTGCAGCAAAAACTTGATAAGACTATTGGTGATTCCAAGTGAATAGTAATATTTAATAATACTATATATACTATATATATGTGGAGGAAAAAGCGACCAGATTTTCTGAACTGCAAAACAAGGGAAAAAGTTAAACATTACAAGAATGAGATTTCGGAAATCAAGTGCCATTTTCTTTTCCAAATATGATTTTAATCTGCTACCTGATCATAACCTTCAGCATCTGAGTCAATCACACACTGCATGTTCGAAACGCATGAACCATCATTCACCTGCACTGAATGCATCACTAATTAACTATCAACCCAAAACATATATATGTAATTAATTTCACATGGTTTGAACTTATTTGAGCAAAAGGCATCATTTTCTTTGACCTTTAACCAAATGTAGCACACATAGGTTACTACAAGTGTGTTATAATTTGCACCAAATGAAGCAAGTTTGCATTCTAAGAGTAATAGGTTTAGGATCATAACATATTTTAGCTTATTCCTTTAAATAGAGGACTTAACAATACAAAATTATGAACACATATAATATCAACTAGACAACTACTGCTTAAAATGAAACAAACTCAATGCACAAGAAATATGTACAACTGATTGACCATGTAATACAACTAACAACGCCCCCTCTCAGGCTCCCCCATTGTTGGAACGGAAATCATGTCAAATACCAAAGAAACTCACACATCCCATTCCTTAAATTCGTCATATTTATTAACTAAAAATCATCATCCGTTATATTTAAATCACATTTTCCAAAAACCTAACCCATCCCATTCCTTAACTATAAAGATAAGGATATGAATGTTGGAAGATTATAATCAAGAAATCTTATGCAATTTAGTGTAATTAGAAAGTCAACTTGAGTTTTAGAAAACATATTTGGGATCCGACCCATTAGTAGTTAGGTAGTTAAAAAACGGTTATTTGTTACCGTCAAACACAGCCTACAAATAGGTTGATATGTACCGACATTTGTGTGAATATAGTGTGTGTGTGTGTGTGTATTTTGTGTGTGTCGAGTCTCTGGTTGTCATTCCTTGAGTCCTTGCACAAATCTTGTGCATACTCCTATTCTTCATCCAAACATAAACCAATTGATCCAAGTTATTAATCGATCCCGGGCCTTCAATGAAGTCTACATAAGTTGTTAAATTTAAAAACTACTATACATACCAAAAAAATTACCTTAAGATAAGGATTACTTTAAAGAATGGGATGGAGAAGTGATTTTGACTTTTTTATTAAATTCCCCTTAAAATATAAAGATAAAGATAAAGAGATTTGTACCAAATGGGATGTCAATGCTCTTTGAATTTCCAAACTAAAATACATCAATAATTCAATTCTACCATAAACTAAAGTTCTAGTCTCCAAACTACACATACATCCTGTCTTCAGAACAATAATAAGACTGTGTTGTGGGTTGGGGCCTCATGCCAACTCACCATCTTGGTTTTAAAAAGTGCAGCCTGGGTGCTTAAGTGCAAGGCGCACACCCTAGGGCTTCTTCGCTCAGCACCTAGAGTAATTACAAGAAGCACCAAAAAGGCGCGCTTTTTTGGCCTGAGGCGTGCGCCTCTCGTACCCGAGGTGTTTTTATGCATCTAAATGTTGCACCTTGGATTTTTTTGGCTTGTACATGCAGCTAAAATCATACAAAAACCTTACTTATAGCTACATTTTGGGTAGTGAAAGCTTAAAACCTATAGGATATATAAAAAACATATATAACTAGCTTGCGCCTCGGGTACGAAAAGCCCGCTGCTTTTGCGCTTCGGTTTTAGACCTCGTCGCTTTTGTACGCCTCTCGCTTTTTAAAACCAAGCTCACCATGGGGGAGACACCAAACATCATGCCGCCTAGTTATTGGGGGACGCCATTCACATTCTAGCTGTTGGGTTAACGTGGTCCACCATTTTCCAAATTTCCACCGATCACAACCACATACATATTTATTATTTATTTATTTATCTATTTTCTTTTACTTAATTTATTAGTTAACCAACAACACCTGGTTAATGGATAGTTTAGTTATTGCCCTATGCCTACATAGCGTAATAGTTCAATATTAAGTTACCTACAGATTTTGTTGCAATTCATATCCAAAATGTGAAGAATTACCAAACAAATCATGAATTCATAAACCAATCAAAACATATCGACGTCATCAATTACCTCAATGAACGTGACGCTGCTCTGAACACGAAGTGTTCTAACCCAGCCCCTAACCGTTAGGGTTTGCCCTAATTTATCCAAACCCTCAGTCTCTCCTCCTTTAATGTCCGCAATCCTCAGCCGCTTACGAAATTCCCCAACCACCCCCTCGGTAGATTCAGTTTTCAACTTCTCTACGGTCTCGCCGGAAGATACGGTGGCGGATACGACGGTGGAAAAGCGTTGACGGTTAGTTATGTAACGGTTTGAGTGGTTGAAGTGGAAGAGTTTGGGTGGGTGATGAGGAGTGAGGATGATTTGGTGTTTGAGTTTGTTAGGGTTTAAGTGGTGGTGGTTGTAGAAGGAGAGGAGGCGGACGGTGGAGGAGAAGGGTTTGAGGCGGAGGGATGCGGTGGCGGGTGAGAAGGCCGCCGTAGCCATTGGTTGAGTGACTCTATCTGAGGTAGCTGCTTGTGGCTTGGCTTACCACATACAGGAATTTTGGCCCGTATTTTGCTTTTCTTTAACGCCTTTTCTCTAACGATATATGATTATGAAATAGAGTTAAATGTAATTTTAGTCTACTAGTTTGGGTCATTTTCCAAGTTTAGTTCAAAGTTTTTATTTTTCGCCTGTGTGTTAAAAAAAGGTTTCATTATTGTCATTTTAGTTAACTGGATTAATTTCATCTATTTTTTCTGTTAACGAGAATGACAATTAGGTCATTTTATATGTAATTATGTTAACTAGAAAGGCAATTCGGCCATATAAAATGACTGAATTGCCCTTCTCGTTAACAGAAAAAATTGATGAAGTTAACCCAGTGGACTAAAATGGCAACGATGAAACCTTATTGGACCCACAGGCGAAAAATGAAACCTTTGAACTAAACTTGTAAAATGGCCCAAATCACAAGGACTAAAATGACATTTAACTCTATGAAATATAATAGCTAATCTAACGATATATGAATATAGGGGTTAAGTTATTCTACAAAGGCTCCTAATTGTAAGAAGTGTAAGAACGATTTATAGAGTGACAAGTGTCCAATAAACTAAAACCTAAACCAACTGCACCACCACTCAAAACCTAACCCCCCCTCCCCCCCCCCCCCCCCACAAAAAAAAAAAAAAAACTATATCTCACCAAAAAAAACCCCAAAAGACCTACCCCCCCCCCCCCCCCAAAAGAAAACAAAAAAAAATTGGTGGGTGACGGGTTTTTTTAAGAGCCTTTGTACCCTTTTTACAATTAGGAGCCTTTGTATTTGATACTAATCCATGAATATAGATAATATGAAATATAATTGCTAAGTTTAATATTGAGGTTTGGTAGTGTAAAAATTACTTAAAATATTGAAACAGACTTGTATTAAAATGAAAAACATAAAATTGATATTGGTAGACTTGAAATGAAAAGCAAAAATTGATATTAGTACCAATATTGATGTTGTTTGCTCTTAGTTAGAAAAATATTATCAAATAATTATATAATCGTTCTTAATAGTCACTTTTCATATGTACTTTCTTTGATAATCTAAACTTTATGTGTGAGCACTAGTTCTCTAGTTATAATTCATTTGCTAGGGTGACTTTGTGTCTCGGATGATGTCAAAAAAACAAAAGCTTATACAGTTCAGTGATACTTTACATAACTTAATCTAAGTGTCGATTCTTATTAAGTTGAACAATTTTCAAACCTGCTTTGCATAACTTAATTTTGTAAACTTTAATAATGAATAACTTAACTTGTCAAGTTTTAGTTATTTTTTCAATATAAAATTTTAAAAACGAATGTTCAATCACACTTGATACGGCAACCAATGTCGAGTGATGAGATGGCTGAATGGAACGATTGTCAAAAGAGTTCGGTTGCAGTCTCGTTGTTTGTGACATATGTGCTTGTGTAATCATTGTACAACTCTGAACAATTCATATATCAATAAAACAATTTGTTTTGATCTTAACATTTGTTATTTATGTTTGACATTTTGCACGTTTTGATTTTTGTTCGATTTTAAACTTT
Organism: Helianthus tuberosus; assembly: GCA_030545235.1. NCBI lineage: Eukaryota > Viridiplantae > Streptophyta > Magnoliopsida > Asterales > Asteraceae > Helianthus > Helianthus tuberosus. The sequence continues at coordinate 13,778,301 of CM060366.1, read as the reverse complement.
AAATCGCTTTCTGGAAAGTTATACGCAAACTGATGCGTAAACGTAATCAGTTTAACGTGATAAACACTCCGGAACAGTGGCACAAGCTTAACATAACTTAAATAACCTTTACATAACTTAGAAATAAGTTTTAAAGGGTTTGATATGGCAAAAACAAGTTTATTCGACTATAGGGACTATTTGCGTCAAACTGCAAAAGTCTGCCGTTTCGTATGGCAACATACATTTCGGAACATGACCAAAAGCTAAACATACCATAAATAACCTTAACATAGCTTAGAAATAAGCTTTAAGGGGTTCGGTATGCGAAAATGCGCTTATTTGATCACAGTGACTAAAAGCGTCAAAAACTGCGTAAGTTTGCATTTCGCGCATATCTTACGTTCTTACCACATCAGGACATCCAAAAATTTTTGTTAATATTTTAGTGATAGGAATGCAAAAATACCATTCGTCGCTTAATTTGAATCGTTTTCGCGTCCGTTCGAGTTTCGTCGTAATTAGCCGAATAACGCGATCGTACGACCAAACGAACTGACATCCGTGATATTTCCAAGCGACCAAGCATATTTCAAGTCCCCTATACTTTGACGTCCTTGTAGAGCCTTGAAAATGGCTTAACGGAAGTTAAATACGTCAAATATGCATATAGGTGTGTGCAGGGACTGATATTGTAAATTTTTGAAACTGTATGCTATCCTCGCGCTGCGCGACGGCCAAGAGGGCCTGCTGTCGCGCCACACGACAGCCCTCTGTCGATAGAATAGTTGTTTTTCAGCTGCAGCTTGTTTCTTCTTTGCTTGTTGATGGTATTCTTTGTTTGGGGACCAAGTTAACACTTCTCCAAGGATTGCAAGCTGGCCATAACATTTGTAGGGTCAAGATTAATGCTTAATAATCACACAAACACATGTCAATATCTTAGAAATCCATGAAACACTATAAATACCCCTTCCATTCACCTCATTCGTTGCTCATTCTATCTTTTCTTCATCTCTTGGACTCTAAGTGGAGGCTACCATCTTTGGAAGCCACCTACCTGAGTTCTTCTAGTCATTTTCCAGCCTTAGAGCATTTTGTAAGTGTTCTTTCATGGCTTGTTCATTTATTTTAGCTATTTCAAGCCAAAAGTCAAACAGTGTTTGACTTTCAGCTTTGACCATCAATTGGTCAAGACAAAGTTCAATTGAACTTTGCAACATGATCGTAATCACAATGGTTATAATCCCTAGCGATTATACCTACTGATTACCACGTTAACTAGTCGTAGTGACTAGTCAAAGTTTCGGTCAAAATGCACGTTTATGTGCATTTTACGACGAAACTATTTTCGGGTATCAAAACACTTTGTTTTGATACCAAATCAGTTTTCTAACTTAGTTAAACATGTTTAACTCGTCACTACTAGTTTAGTGCTTATTTAGGGTCATAAGTCAAACGGCCTTAACAACTGCTTAGACTTTCGAACCCGACCCGTTTGGTCTATCATTAGGATCCGGCCAAACATATTTAGTGACCATAGTTATATAGGGAATAACCTACGGATGTTATACATTATGGTCACCTTGTTTGGTTAGTTATTCGTTAAGTTGTTTATACGCCCATTAAAAATGACCAAAATGCCATTTTCGAGCATAAATTTATTTTTAACATATGTAAGCAAACTTTTGACATCTAAACTGATCTAATAACATTTTTAAACATGTTTGGGCATGTAAGACTTAACATATAACATAAATAACCATCCGACCTTATATTTACGCAAACGACACGTTAAAGTAGCTTAAAATACCTTAACGGGTCGAAATAGGTCAAAAGCACTTAGGTTAACTTTCTAATCAGAATGTTAGCTCTATTAAATCATGTCATATGAATTCCAATACTCATTTGATTTATAGAACTTCATTCTATCCTATCTCCAGATTTAGGATCCGATTATTAACATAGTTACTTATATTAGGTGCCGTTTAATTCCGTGATCCTTCGAGCTTTATTTGGTCTTTATTCCAAGACTATTAAGCAATCCCAAGTGAGTACATAGTCCCCTCTTTTACCGCTTTCAAATATTTTGGGGTGATACACATGTGCCTACTTGTTACTTTCATGCTTTCATTGTTTTTTATGACATAAATATGCTATATTCACCTAGTACACATATAGTACATGATTTCAATTATGTTTTGCTATGTATGTTGACTGAGCATGCTAGCACATTGATTTCATAGACTCTTTTGTTGCATATGTTTACTCAGCATATGGACACATTGATTTACCTTACATTTCTGCTATGTATGTTTACTGAGCATGCTAGGACATTGATTTCATGAACATTTCTACTTCGTATGTTTACTTAGCATACTTAGTACATGGTTTTCACATGACATGCTTACATTGGTATGACATTTGGTATGTTTAACGGGACAAAAATACATTCATTAACATTGATCACGCCGCTCGGTAGTATGTAATGGTACCATAAGACTTGACAAATCCCGTTCCTCGCTTCCTAGGTTTGTTTGGAAGTAGGGAATGACAGAATCTGAAAACATAATTGATAAACCTTTAACTTGTTAAGGGTTTGTCTGACAGTTTCAAGGCTTGAATGTATGCGATAAACATTACTGCATAAATGTTTGTATCCATAAAGCATTGGTTTTGCAAAACATAACTTTTTGATTTGAACTTAGGTTTATTCAAAGACACTGTTTTGTACATTTTACATATGGTTTGAGTAAATACTCTTTATTCACCATACATGACATTTGGTTACACATTGACACTATGCATATGGTTTGAGTAAATACTTTTTACTTGCCATACATAACATTTGATTATACAAGACATGGTTTACATTTGACATTTGGACATTGTTTACACATAAACATTTTGACATTGGTTTAAACAAGACATTTTGGGTGGTTATTGATAAGTGATTTACATAACGAGGCGTGTGTAATATGATAAAAGCATGGTGGATACGCCGCTGGTACTTCCTATATATAAGTGATTTTATGATATTACATATCGTAGTGTTATCTAAACCACTTCGACAAAGACATGATACATTTTTATACAAACAACATATTTTTACAAGACATTGTTTTACAAACGACACATTTTATACAAATTCATTTCTACTTGGTTATTTATTTAACCATGCATTATTCTTTTATTATCATCTGATTTTCACTTCGATTTTCATATGATTTTATAAAAGAAAACATTTTTTTATAAGGTTCATGACTACTTTTGTTAAACAATTCTTTTAACTACAAGTCATGAATCATTCATCAACAAAACCTATGTATCTCACAAGCATTTTTATGCTGACCTACTTATTTTCACATGTGTTTCAGGAGCCAATGTTTGAGGTTGATCATGCTACGCTTAGGCGGACTCGGGCCTTAGTGACTTAAAACTACGAAAGACAGTTAATTTATGTTATGTTTCCGTTATTTCAAAGACAATGTAAACATTTTCCCTAATAAAACCAAATCATTAAATACCATGGTTGTGAAACAATAATTCTGTCGCTCCACTCCCCGACGTTTCCGCCGCGGTTTGTTGTTTTACGCGGTCGGGGTGTGACATTGCTGGCAGTTAAGTAGGTGGAAATGGACCGGATGCTCTTCGGGATCGTTTTCAGTAAGTTCTCTTAAGAGCTTGATGAACAGGGATTATGATCATAGCATGAACTTTTGTATGAGGTGGTGTAACTGGATTCTAACAAAGTGCAACATCTTTAGTTGGAGAGCTGAGTTAAATCGTATACCTACGAAATCAGCGTTATTGGCTCGGAACGTGGCTTTGGAGTCAGATTTGTTCCCATTATGCAGCAGAGGTAGCGAGATGGCACACCATCTGTTTATAGCGTGTGAGGTTACGTATGGAGTTTGACTTTTCGTTAGCAAGTGGTTCAAACTTCTGTCATTCTTTTTCTTCTCTGTAAGAGACATTTTGGTGGTGCATGATACGACAAATATGGATAAACGGAAAGCTGGTACTTTTCATGATGTCTTGATAATGACGTATGGAGAGCTAGGAACGAAAAGGTTTTCAACAACAAAGAGGCCTCGATGAACCATATTATTGGTGACATTATGTCTTTTGGGTTTATTTGGTTAAATCATAGGTCTACACATAAGGCGTTAGTGTGGAATGAATGGTATAAACATCCCTTGTACATGATGGATTTATAGTTGGGTCTTGTTTTTGGTTGTGTGGTTTTCCATTCGATTGGTGTAAATTTGTAATTATGTAATGTGCGTTGTTGGGTGGTTGTGTTGTTAGTTGCCTTGGTTTGAGGTATGCCTGTTTGTTAATGAAATTTACCTTAAAAAAAACTCACATTCGTTATCTTTTAAAAATGTTGTATAGCTCACATTGCACTGACAACGACGAATGCTTACCGACATCAGTATCGGTATTATCAGAACCAGTTTTAGTATTCATTTTTATGGTTTTTGACATAAAACACGTAGCAATATCCATTGAGAGACATATCACAACTTTATTTTTTAGGTTTTTCTTTTTCGCTTAATACACCGGGTGCCAGACAAACTAAACCAATGCGAACCGAATTCCCCGCGTCTACATAACCAAACTGATGCCGATCGAGTTCCAGCCGCATCGCACCGAAGAATTCTTCTGAATCTGAGCCATTGATTTTGGTAATGGCTAAGGAACATGCCAACCTCTCCAAGTCTTGTCTATACATGCGACGTCACCATTCCTACCCCAATAAAGATTTCCCCCTTTCCCCCAAAATTCCATAAAGCCCTTCTGCATCGGGAATCTTTCTAGAGAGAGAAACAGATTAGGCAAAACCCACCATGGCTGAACACCCAGATGATTTAGACCAACTTCTTGATAGTAAGGGTTTCCATTCGTTTCTTGAATTACTAACAGAGTAACCCATGTTTAAAACTGGATTTAATCTGTTCATATGTGCTGATTTATTGTGCGTTGAATCTTAATTAGGTGCTTTGGATGATTTCCAGACCCTTAATCTTGCGTCTTCTTCTCAAAGGTTTGTGCTTTTTTTTGAATAAAGATTCAGATTACACACATGCACACACACTGTTTGTTGTTGGTTGATTATGTCAGGAAGTGAATTTGAATGTGTATTCATTGATGTGGTTGTTTTTTTAGGTCTAACATAAGTATAAAGATACTTTTTTTTAGGAATAGAGATGCTGCTTCCGGTGAGACCCGACTCGATAACCCGACTCGATACCATCGAGCCCGACTCGATACCATCGAGTCGGGGGTCTCACTGGAAGCAGGCTCTCTATTCCTACTACGGGGTAGAGGTAAGACTTTCTACATTTTACCCTCTTCAGACCTTAGCTTTGCTATTGGTGGTATTTACTGAGTATGATGATGATGATACTATAATAATACAGATATGGGATAATTGTTCTCATTTTTGGGCCAATTCTTAATATAAGACTATGGTTAGTAGATATAAATAGATATTTGATGAGTGATTGACATATGAACTATCACAATTGGATATTTGTTGCTTAAGTTTTGAATACAGCCTGCAAGGACATTGGTTTTGGACAAATTGTGGAATGTAAATGCAAAAGAAAGGATACATATATATACTCGCCACTTTTTTTTGGTCCAAAATCACTAGTTATTGCAGAAAGTTGTGTATCTTTTTAGTTTCGTGTGAACAGTATGAAGAACAGTCCGTCATTTGGCTTTCAACTTATGTTCAAACACCATAATATCTTATATCGCTATCTATCATTTAATCGTTTATTTAGGGGTACATGTATGTTGTGTTGGAAGATACAAAACTGCGACTGTGGGTGTTTTGTACATGATGTAATGAGAATGGAGAAAATCGTACAAGTAAACAAAACCTAAAGGTTATATATCTTAAAATTAAAAATGTATCCATTCGGCACGGGGTCAATTTGCAACCGAATACATGTATTCCATATACCTGTGTAGGCATTATGGTGTATCCGAATATATGTTGTTTTTGAAGCTTTTTGTTTGGTTTGAGCTATAAATCATTTAGGGTTTGTTTCATAGTTGTCAATAGTGATCACTACGGTCGCTATAGCGAATAGTGTGGCGTATAGGTCTTTGCTCGCTATATGGTATGTAGCGATAGATAGCGGCCTTTATTTATTTTTTTAAATATAAATAGCAATTAAATATAGCTATAAAATAGTTGGATTTTAGGTTTTTGTTAAATATACATGTAAAATAGCGTATATACAAGGGTATTTTGATATAATATACATATATTTTTTTATAGTGTATCGCTATTTATAAAATAGCGCCCGCTATTTATCGCCATTAGCTAAGTAGCATATAGGTACCTTATCGCTATCCGCCATTAACAGCTATGGTTTGTTCTAATTCGTCTTTCATTCAATAATTGTAGTAGAGATGGTGGAGAGAACAAAGAAGAGGCTTCTTCGTTACCCAGTGGGGTTCAAGGTTTAGGGTTGGGTCTACCCGATTTAAGAAGTAAGAACAAAGGAAAGAAAAAGGTTGCACCAAAGGAGTCACATGCAACAGAGACTCTTAATAAGTTGAGAGAGCAAACAAGGGAGACCGTTAAGGGTTTGGAATCTATAGCGGGTTTGAAGCCAGGTGGCATTGATGGATTGGGTGATGACAAAATGATGGAGGATTTGGTCAAGCAGTTCGAGGAACTCGCAAAGTCTCAGGTACCTTTAATGATGTTGTCTCATTGATTTAGGTTGAAGGTGGCATTTTTTACTCATTTATTAATATTATTGATGGGTCGATTCTAGGTATGTTTTATGATTTATCTCTAATGGGTCAAATAGATGAAGAATAAAAATTTGTTTGAAGAAACGGGTTAAATGGGTTGTACGGGTCAGGCGTGTTGAAAGTTGCCCAAAGTGTATTTGTAATGCATAATATCTCGATTATTATGAAGTAGTATAATTTTTTAATGTAACGCAAAGTGGTTCTGGTCAAGCCAAATCGACTAGACGTGTTTCGAACCTTGCCAAAACTATTTGTTGCAATCAGAACCCGTTTTGACTCAATACCCAACATGATCTTGTTGCCACTTCTATTAACGGGTTCCAAACTAGAGGGACACTTTGTTTTTGAAGCTCAATTGGGTGACATTCAACTAAAAAGTTGTTATGATTTTGAACTTTTGGAGAAAGATGTAAGCCTCTGTTTACCATTTTGACACAAATGAGATGTTATTGATGTCGGTTCTAACGTTAAGAAAAATCATAATACATTCTTGGATGAAAGGACCCAGAATTGATGGAATTTGTTGTAAATATTGGATATTTGTGAATATTTGACTAGAAACATAGCTAATTAGAAGTTTTTTGCATCACTTTTGCTACTCGTTGCATAACTATTTTCGCCCTTTATATGACAAGATAAAGAGTCTCTTATGGATGAAAATTATTTGAAAAGGGAACTTTGCATAATTGCATCCAACTTTTTAAACATGAACTTCTTAGATAATCTTAAAGAGATACATCTTTAGTTTATATTTTATTTATACTCTAGTTATAATAGTAAGATTTCCAAATGTTTGTCTAATTTTAATCAAATTACCAAACATAAATAACCGGTCAAGAGTTGTGATGATTGACATTCTTTGCACCAAATTATAGTTCCACTCACTCTTTCGTCTTTAATTGAACATTATGCTAGCTAATTTCATGCAAGTTAGATTAAATATTATTTGCAGAAAGAAAATCTCCCATTATATGATTAATATATCCATTTTGATCATTTAGGAATCGTTAAATATTATATTTGTTCCTTTGGTAGGACATGGAGTCTATAGTAGAGACAATGATGCAACAACTTTTGTCCAAAGAAGTTCTTCATGAACCCATGAAAGAAATTGGAGAAAGATACCCGAAATGGTTAGAAGATAATAAATCGAAACTAAGCGAAGAAGAATACAACCGTTATTTTCATCAACATGAGCTCATTAAGGATTTAAACGTGGTTTATGAGACTGAGCCTGGCAATTTCAACAAGATCATTGAGCTCATGCAAAAAATGCAAGAATGCGGTCAACCCCCTAATGATATTGTCAAAGAGCTCGCCCCCGACTTCGATATATCTGCTCTTGGTCAACTGTGAGTAGCTTCTTCATTCATTTCTTTTTTATTCAATTTTATTTTATCGTTTTTTATTGCATATATGGTGACATGGTGTATACCCTAGATTAGGGGCGTGAATTTCTGATACGACCCGAAAACACGACACGAACCTAACATGAAATTCGCAAGTTTGGGTTTAGTCTAAATGGGTTCGGGTTAGTTTCAGGTTGAACCCACGAACCCGTTTAACTAAACGGGTGGGGTTCAGGTCAACCTGGTTGGGTTGGCGGGTTGACCCGTTTAACCCATTTATATTATATGATATTTTTTTTACAATATGTTTTATGCCATATATTAAATTGGGTGTGTATTTTATGCCATAATCATAGCTTAAAAAGAGAAATTGACATAAGATTTTATAATTTAAATATAATATTTGTGTTTTTTTAGTAGACTTTAATTTAATATATTAATTTGCGGAAAATTAAAAAAAATAAATTCAGGTTGAACGGGTCGTGTTCGGGCCAACCCACGAATATTCAGGTCGTGTCCGGGTTCATATATATGACATGATTTTCGGGTTTGGGTCGGGTGAACCGCCAACCCGACCCGTTTAGCACCCCTGCCCTAGATAATATTGGACCTTTGAGGCAAAAAGTTTTAGCTTTTATATTCTAAGTCGATACAAATTCTACTACCGCATTAAATATTGTCACCAAAGTTTTTAAATTTTTACTTTTAACTATATTGTTGTTCGCTAGTTACAGTTTGACTTTTGATGTCAAAGAATCTAGTTTGATGTGATCTGACGTTATGGCTTGCAGGTCACCTGAAATGGCTGAATCTCCAGAGAACTGCTGTATAATGTGAGATAGGGGTATGCATACCGTCGTTTATTACATTTGATGTATTGTTCTTTTATCAAATCATCAAGAAAATAATGCTGTTTTGACTTGGAAATTTGACATTTTATTTTAATGGCCCTTTGATCATGTTATCGTATATTTGCGCCACTGATGCATGTCTACTCTCTTTATGCTATCTTGCATTAGAACTGTGAGAAGGCATGCTTTGACTTCTTCAAGTCAAACTCTTTCCCAGATTAAAACTTGACTGTGATTGTAATTCCACTTCAATCTCAATTGTATCAATTTGGTACTGTTCTGGCATAAATAAACATTTGATCATTGGTGTGTGTGGATCGATTGTGATGAATCTATAGTTCTATACCCACGACTACCCTCGATTCGTCATATCCTGTCTCCAAATTGTAGTGTTTCCTTTGTGGTTGCGGGTCTGTGTGATGTAAGAAAGGATGGTAAGAAACGGTGTTTGTGCGCGTCTGATTCGGCCTCTGTGAGCGTGTGATCCGTGTGAAGTGGTGCTAGAGAAAACCGGGTTCTTCATGTACCATCAACCGAAAAAAAAGTTCGAAAATTTAAATCGACACACTGACTCCGAGTGACGGATCTAGAAAATCCTTATAGGGAATGTCTCAAGAAAAGGTGTAATGAAATCGAAAAAACGTCAAAATTTTCCAAGAAATTTACCCTACTGTCAGAGCGTAAAAGGGCAACGGGACTTACCCCTTGTTACAAGGTAGGTCCGGCCGTGATGACTCCTAGATTTAATGAACAGTTTAACTATAATCCTTTTATTTTATTAAAATTCCGATATGCCTATATCTATTACATACACTATAAAGTCCACTATTTAAAACTTCAAAATAGATGATAGTCTACAGCAAAAACTTTAGTTCATTCGATTTTAAACAAAAATTTTAGACGTCACTAGTACCGAAAAATGCCGGTACCAAATGGTACCGTACTGATCGAATTTCAATACCAATTTGGTACCTACTTTTTGGTGTTTTGGGATTGGTATTTTCGGTTCGGTATGGTACTGCTATTTTACCGATTTTATCTTCAAATACCGCCGGCCTGAACGTTTTTTATACCGATACTAGTATCCAATTTTGGGATTTTCAGTATCGGAATGTTTGGTACCGTATTTGTACAGAGCTCATCCCTACCGCTAACTTTCATATTGGGGAACAATCTGTTGGTTTATGATTTAGCAGTTTATAGTTTCCTGTTGGTTTAATGATTTAGCAGTTTATGGTTTCCTATTGGTTTAATGATTTAGCAGTTTATTGTTTCGGTTTTTACAGTTGAACCAAAATTTTCATTTTCAATATCATTTAATTGTTTAAAAAAATTAAATATGATACAAGTGATTATTGATTATAATATATACATAACTCAGTATTTTTTCTATAAAATAATATATAGATACTAAAGGGTAAACGGATGATTTGGTTTAAACCTAACTAAACTACTAAACCATTAAAACTTGGTTGTTTGACAACCTTGTGTTAAGAACATACGCTGTGGAGGGGCTAGAAGGGAGGGCGTGGAGCGACACATGACAACCACGTCAGTATGATGGAGAAAAAGCACGGGGTGGGAAAGTGGCGTAGAAGAGAATAAAAAAATAAAAATAAATAAACATCAATCAATGAAAACAAATCTAAACTACGCCCACCAATTAAGAGCCTCTACCTCACCCACACATATGCCCCCACGCCGGTGGAAATCCTCAAGCCCCACCCACAACGCTGCCCTCCACGCCATACGTCGAGTGGTGTTCCCGGCGTGGAGGGGCTTCCACGCGCTTTCTCCACGGCCACACCGTATGGTCTAAGCCATTAAGATGCATGACCATTAAAGAAGAGTACACTTTATCTCTGACCGATTCAAAGTTTGTCTCTTAATAAAATCATTAATAGTTCTGACAAGTTGGTCTAGTGGTTAGTCACTTGGTTTCTCTCCTTGAGGCCCCAAGTTCAACTCTCACAAGCACCACTTTGAAGGACATTGGTGATGGCAATGAAGTTTAGAACTAGTCCTCTTTGGAGGTCGCCAGTTCGAAACCGAGCTGAACCAAGTTTTACCGCAGCGGGCTTTCGGGCGGGCGGGTTTTCCCCGGAACTGGTGGCTTGGTGGCTCGGGTTTGCATCCAACTCTGATCGTTATGGAAAAGAGGATGCATTTGCTTGATTGAGAGCATCGCATGATGCTTATCCAGTTATTTAGTCAACCGCTCAAAAAAAATCATTAATAAGTTAGCAAACACTGAATCCTTTAAATCTTAAACCATCTAAATCCATCGATTTTAAGTTTTACCAGCACTAGTTAACCTAGGTATAATGGTGGAGTGATAAGGAGAGACTTGGTGTTCTAAGGGACCCATGTTTGATTTCTGTCATCTCCATTATTTTCTACGACACCTGGTGATGATGACAGACTAAGCGAATAAGTGGAGATCGCTAGTTCGATCCTTGAACTGAGCGGGTTTTACCTCACCGCACTGTCATGCCTTCGGGCGAGTGTTCATGGGCTTCGACCCTAGGTAAGGGTTTTCCCCGATTCAGTTCGTTGCCCCTTCAAAAAAAATCTTATTAAATAATAATATTTAAATATTTTTTCGATCTCATCCCCAAATTAAAATTTCAGTAACTTCCCCTTACATAGAAATCTCAATCGATACAAGAAATCATCATCCAATCTCTCAATCGACACCACCAGGTACGATCTCGATCTCTCCCTCACACACTCATCTCCTGCTTCCAGTAAGATCTCTATCTCCATGTATACTCCAACGAGATATATATATGTTTCTTATAATTATTATGTGTATACAGATACACGAATCAAATTTGATCTGTTTTATGTTTTATCTCGACCTAAAATACGCTAATTCACCACCTAATTTCGGTTTTAGGCTACAGATTCAACTATAATACAGAAACCCTAGAATTGTAATTGTAATTATGCCCTAATTTCTTCTAGTTATAGTTTTTCTTCATGATTTGTAAATTATAACAGTGAGGTAGAATATTCAACTATTAGCGTTTACAAAAGATATGATGCCATTGCTTGATCTGATTTGTTGTTAGCTTTAAGCTGTGTATAATGTCAATTAGTTGTATCCATGATTTTTGGATAGATCGATGTAATGATACACCATAAGAATGGAGACTGTATGATAAAGGAAGATGAAAAAAAGACCAATTTGTGTGTGTGTGTGTGGAAGGGGGGGAGGGGGGTTATATAGTCACGTACGTCATACGCATACCCTGGTTATCATCTCCTTTTCTAACATCTGTTTCTTCCCTGTAGCTTTATCTTGCAGCTCTAATGGCGAACCGAGCTCAAATTCCTACTAACAACTCAGCACTCATTGCTATGATTGCGGATGAGGTGATACATATTTTTCTTGTTGATATCGATATGTGTGTATATTTTGCTTCTATGAAATATGCACTGTTACTACTACTAGGGGTGTTCTTTATAACCGAAACCGAACCCGACCCGAGGAACCAACTTAACCGATTAACCCGAACCCGATATAGTTAATTGGGTCAATGTTCGATAAGATATTTGTGTTTTGGGTTCACCCGAAAAACCCGAGAAACTCATAGATTAATTTTAAAAAAAAGATTGTTCCTATTTCTAATTTGCTCCTTTAATGACCGATTATTACTTGTTTGGAATTAAATCACCGAATGTTAGATCGACGTGTCAGAAATCAGTTGAATGTGTGTATTTAGGAAAAAATGTATTGTTTTATATTTTTAGTTTATAAAATAAGTTGTGCACTTGTGTGTGTGTTTTTCTTGTCTGTTAGTGTTATTGGAATGTCCGGATTAGTTGAATCATCCAGATTAATTCTTAATATTAGTGTTATTGGAATATCCAAATAAGTTTAGTAATCTTTGTTTATGCTCTACCTGACTGTGATTTGAGCTCTGCTTATATCATTAGTTGATTTTTATTTCATAATGTACTCGTCGATACATGAAAGGTTTCGTTGAAGGGCATAAAGTGGTGGATATTTGAGGCGTTACATTTCTTTGTTTTGGAGCCAAATTTGCAACCAAATAATGTAGCCCACATTGTGGTTTTGTTTTACCCATATTGCAGCCCAAATGGCTGGAAATATGCAGCTCAAACACTTGAACCATTTAACCGATAAGGATAACCATATAACCTGACCCGATAAACCCGAACCCAATTAACGGTTAAACCCGAACCCGATATAGTTAATTGGGTCGGTTATCGGATAATATTTTCCCCACTGAAAACCCAAAGAACCCGACCCGAATAACCCGATAACCGAAGAACTAACCCAATGAACACCCCTAACTACTCTCTGTTTACATTTGACTGGGATTTTTCACTGTTTTTTGCTTATATTTATCTTTAATTTCTGGATAATGCATATCTATTTTATGCCTTTGACTTCAACTAGATCACATCTGCTTTTGAGTTATTTTTTTTAAAACACAAAATAATACCTTTTTTCTAGAATTCTTCCAATTGATAAGTTTGTATTGGAATGGTCCCTTCAAGATAATACGTTATATGTATCAAAACTTCCTCTTTAAGATTATTGATGACTTTCAAGAATATATGAGATACATGCAATGGACTAAGACTGCTATGATCGTAATAACTAATAACACATATTATATACATTGTATTTGCCCAATATTATTGAATTGGCTAGTGGTAATAAATTGCCTTTTTTGCTTTGGTTATTGGTGATTTTATGTTCTTGGGATCAATTCAAGTAGTGCTCAATGCTTTTGAATATTTTGTTAACGATTAGTTTGTATCTTATGTAGGACACCGTGACTGGATTTTTACTTGCTGGAGTTGGCAACGTTGACTTGAGGAGGAAGACGAATTACCTCATTGTCGATTCAAGTATTATTTCTTCCTCAAACAATTCTATTAACTTTTTCCATCAATGTTTATTATTGCGCATACTCATGTGAATTATATGCAAAAGCTGGATTTTTGCTAAAGTAAACCGTAAATTGTGTTTTATAATTTCAAGAATCCCTTTGCTTTCTTGAAAACATTATTTCATTTTGTTCCAGAGACAACCGTCAAACAAATTGAGGATGCTTTCAAGGAATTCACGACAAGAGATGACGTGGCAATCGTCTTGATCAGTCAATACGTAAGTAAACACTATTCCATTATTTAGGGTTAAAAGGGTAAATTGCATTTTACGTCCTTTAAGTTTGAGCAAAATTGCAGGCGTTGTCCTTTAACTAACAAAATTACACTGGAGATCCTTTATGTTACAGTTTCTCATTCATCATGCGGTGTCCTTTTGCCCTAACCCTGTTAAATTTTTATGTTAATGCTTAACATGTGCCACTCACATGAGGGTATAGTGGTCATTTTCACTTAAAATATATCTTCCTCTTGAAGTTTCACAGGTATTTTTTATATTTTTGGTTTTAGTTAATAAGTGAAAATGACCATTATGCTCTCATGTGAGTGGCACATGTTAAGCATTAACATAAAAATTTAACTAGGTTAGGGCAAAAGGACACCGCATGATGAGAAACTGTTACGTGTCGTGTAAAAATGGTAATCAAGCACAAAGAGCGAAAATATAGAGAAAGTAGAAAACACAGAGAAGGGAGATTACTCTCAAAGTCATTCGCTATCTCTATCTCGTTCATCAGACCGTTTAATTACAACCATGATAACAAACAGTTACAAAATAGACCCTTGACAATACAACAATTACAATATGGACCCTCTACAAAATAGACCCTTGAAGGATTCTTGACGCCAAGAATCAATAAGCACAAAAAAATGCATGAACTTTACCATCTAGTTTAGTGCACTTCAAAGATAACACCAGTAGCATATCTACTCATGCTAGTCATCACTGTAGCAACACCTTTGTCATACTGCTTTGCCACTTTAACTGTTCCCAGATGAATCTTGTTTAATATTTCCAAACCAAGTATCCGATCTGAGGACATATGAATATGAAACTCTTTACGATGACGTGTCAGTAGATCTCTTGTTCTAAAAAGGTTATAACCCATATGCTCCATCCGTTAAATATGGACATCACTATTTTCCAAAACCAAGTGGCATTGTATGTGGACATTGTCCTTGTAATTTGAATTTCTGATTTCTTCTCAGGCCAGTTGAAATGTTTCAGCGCAGCCCTCTCATTTACAAGAAAGAAAAGTTTATCATCCAAATATGTTTTCAGTTCTGGAGCTACGCGCAATTGAGACCCGTGGATCAAGTTTAAATCATTTATGCTCTTCACCTCCGTTAAAAATATAAAACCATCAGAGTGCCTTCTATTTTTTGTTAGAAGGAAGAAGACATTCTATTCCTGATCTAAAACATGCCACTTTTTTTTTATTTTTTGAGTAAAATGCACGGATAGTCCCTGTGGTTTTGCAAAGTTTCAGCTATAGTCCCCAGATTTTGGAAATTACACTCATAGTCCCTGTGGTTTGACAGTTTGTTACGCTGATAGTCCCTGGAGTGGATGTGGGTTAGTTTTCTCAGTTAAGTCCATGTGAAATTACAAAATTACCCTTGCTTTTATTATATTCATCAACATCATCATCATTCAACAGACTCATTCATCAGTTCACTCATCTTAGCAAGAACACATTAATCATTCATCCAAAAATCCAATTCTAAGAACACATCTTCAAAATTCACCAACCGTATATCGAAACAACAATCTGAATCAAAACAACAAATCACTCCTTCGAGCAAAAACAAACCGTATATCGATTCAGATACAACCTCATCGATCAAACAACAACATTCAGCAATCCTTCATCTATCAATGATCATCAACAAGCACAGGGGCAAATACTAAACGAATCCTTCTTCTTCGATACAGCCGAACAACAATATTCAGTTTCTTATCTTTAATTCAGATCTGAAAAACCTGCAGCTGTATGTCCGATTCAAATCTAAAAGTCGACTCAACTAAGGCTTTCTTCTTTGTTTCAGATCCAAACAAACTACAAAAAATTGATTCTTTTATGCGAACAACTTTGTCACTTACCTTTCTTCTTCTAACAAACAAGCAACAATCTTTCTTGTTTTAATTCAAATTCAAACAACAATCTGAATCAAAACAACAAATCACTCCTTCGAGCAAAAACAAACCGTATATCGATTCAGATACAACCTCATCGATCAAACAACAACATTCAGATCTGTTTACAAATCCAAACAAATCCATCGCACAAATCCATTTGTACAAATCCAAACAAAATTCCAGATCTGTTTATGATCATGTGTTGCTTTAGGCCACTCCGATACAAACTCCAGATCTGTGTTGTTTGATCTGTGTTGTTTGATTCATGCCCAAAACTCCATAGGGGTGGTTGATTTGGGGATGGGTGGTTGATGGTGGAGGCGGGTATGGGTTTAGGAGGCGGAGGTGTGGTGGTGGAAGGGGATGGCGGTGGTGGGGAGTGGTGATGGCGGCAGGGGAGGTGACGGTGGTGGTGGTTTTTAGTGAGAGAGAGAGAGAGAGTAGAAAGAGAGATACATATTGTTCAGTAAGTGTGTGTATATACATACATATATGTTTTATATATTTAAATACTTGATTTGTTTATTTTATTTTATATTAAGGGTATTATAGTCATTTCACACCAACTTAACTGAGAAAACTAACCCACATCCACTCCAGGGACTATCAGCGTAACAAACTGTCAAACCACAGGGACTATGAGTGTAATTTCCAAAATCTGGGGACTATAGCTGAAACTTTGCAAAACCACAGGGACTATCCGTGCATTTTACTCTTATTTTTTTAATCAAACTTACCCTTTTTCGGTACTTTCCTGTTCAGAACTTCCATCACCTGAGGGCGCATCAATGATCCATTCACCAAAAACTAGGCTTGATGTTATACCAGAAGTTACAAATGCAGAAATTTGGAATTCGTTTTTCAGATAAGAATTGACCCATCTAAGATACATAAGCTCCTTAACTTCATTTAATCGAATTACTTGTCGAACTTCAACTTGTTTACATACATGGTTTGATTGAAGTTCACCATTCAGCCTTCTCAGTTTAAGAGCTTCTGCCTCAAAATTACTAATGGCCCCCTTCCTTGTATATTCTTGAAACTGCTGAGAATTCAACTGCACAAAATAACTGGGGTTTTCTAATTCCAGCAATCCAAGTTTGCTTGTAAGAGATGTAAGGATGATGTCCAAAACTCCTTTACATTCGTAAGCTTTCTTGAGACCTATCTGGTGTCTCAGCCATTCTAGTGTGAAGTGTCAGGCTTTTAGTACTCGCTCCATCCAAAAGGACCTCTCCCAAATTAGGATCATATTGGCGTTCAAGATTACGATTACTGAATACAAGCTCAACCCGGTTTAGGTTTGCTCTTAGCATCTTCAATGTCATTCTTGTTTTACTAGTGGATGTAACGAATGAAACGTTGCCAACCCGGTTTCCATTCAAAAATATGAACTATCCAATGAAAAATATGTTGTGCTTTGTCAACAAATTCCTATTTGTAATTACATAACACATCAATTACGAAACGAACACAGTGCAAACCCGGGTTCCATCCAAAAGTTTCAATGTCTTCCTTTTTTATCAGCTTTGCTGAATCCAGGTTTAGATTTTCCACCTCTAGTTGTAGCATGAAATTAATTGCAACTATAAGTGTTTCAATAGTGAGCTGAGATATTGGTATTGTATTCGAGTTATCTTCACCTTGGTCTTCCATAACAACGATAACCCAATTAACTGATTTACCGTGGTCGAGGCATAGTGGCATCAGTGCTAAATCTTTTAAATCGGTAACAGGGCCGTCCCTGAGAATGATATAAAAGTTTTGGGCCTCGTGCGAGACAAAAAAAATTGGGCCCCCTCCCTATAATATAAACTCATCAATCATATATCAAAAAAACACAATACGACGCTAATTGTGATAAAATAAACAAAAAAAATAGTGTAGCAAAATGATCAAACTTACTTGTTTTAACAAATCGTGAGACACTCCTAACGTTTTTGGAAGTAAAGCTCTCGATCAAGTATATAATCCATACCGATTCTTCTTTATATTTCAATGTATCACAATTATCCATATTCATAAAGTAAGTGAATGCACAACTCAAATTAGCATTGATTAAAAACAAGAAATCCTAGTTTTATCTTACAAATAAATTGATACACATACACCTAACATTAGTTTCAACACCCTCTGGACAAGCAAAAATAACTAACACTTGAATCTTCTTTAGCAAAAAGAATTGTAATATATGTGTAAACATATCCAAATTAGTTTGGCAACACGAACCTTGACATACAAATAAATAAATAAAACTAGATACTGAGTTCTTCTAAGATTATATTGTAAATGGTTAAATGAGAAACGAGAAATAAAAAACCTACAAATTTAAACAAGTAAACATGTAAAGTTTGTTTTATAAATTGTTAAATAGAAGAAAAAAATCAAAGAACTTACAAATTTATGAAGGCCTAAATTTAAAAGTGAAAAATTAAAATTAAAACTAAAACTAAAAAGTATGAGTTTCCCCCGGTTAATAAAACAAGCCTAGAAAACAAAAGAAATTTAGAAAAATTAGAACAAAGAACTTACAAATTTATGAAGGTCTAAATTCAAAAATGAAAAATCAAAACTAAAACTAAAACTAAAAATAAAAAGTATGAGTTTCCCCCGGTTAATAAAACAAAAGAAATTTGGAAAAATTAGCACACAAAATACTTTATAGTGGGATTCGAACCCGGAACAATCAGATCATCACATAATTCAGACATCCATTAAGCCAAAGGGAGAAGTTGTGTGTTATTTTTCTACATCAAATTTATATATTAAAAACCTATATATTTTTAAACAATTTTGGGCCCTGCGCAGTGGCACCTCCCGAACATGCCCAAAGCCGGCCCTGATCGGTAACATGCTTGTAAAACCTTCTATCTTTGTAATTAAAGAAAACTATAATGTCTTTCGGAATTAAAACAGAATCACCACCATATTCTTTAGTAACTGTAGGGACTGAGATGTACGCAGAGCAGAAGCGTATTCCTTCTTATTCATCTCTTGATCAGCCACTTTATTTTTGACCCTCACATCTTGATTAAAAGTATCATTATTATGTGTAACCATACAAAAATCCACATAATCCTGTTCATTCTTAATGCCATTGTCATTTCCTTTTGAATCATCACTCCTTATTGCATTCAATTTACAACTAATTCCTTCATAAATCTCCTTTTCATCAAACTTTCCTGTCTCTTGATTTTGGATTTTTAAATTGTCAACAGCTTGTTGTTACTTGTTGGATTTCTAGTACTTCATTATCAGTTGAATCTTGAATCTTATTTTCAAACTTGATCTCAACTATATCATGTGAATTACTGACTTCTGCAATTTTACCCATCTCATTCAATTGATCTATACTGAAAATAGAATCACTTACCTCAAAAATTTGAAGACATCACTTGAATTGAATCCCTTTTGAGAAATGATTCTTGTAACCTGGCCAATGAAAACGCCTCTTCCAACTTCAAACTTTTGTCAATATTGTGACATCCCTTTAGAATTTCAGGAATTTCATGTTTAAGACCCATAATAAAGAGATATACCACATAGTCTTCAGAAAATTCTTCAGAAGTTTTGACCTTATTAAGCAAAATCCCAAATTCATCACAGTAGTCTTGGACTGTACCCTCTTGCATCAAAGACATAATCTGGTCCCAAGCATCTTCCATGGTGTTTAGATGATTTCTTGATTGTTCGACACTGTTACGAATCACTGGAGCTCATTGCTCGTTGTTGCCCTAATTTTGATGTTGAAAGCCTTTGTTGATTGTTGTTGCTGCCCAAATTCCCACTTTCTTGTTCTATTTGTTGCCAACGATTGAAATCCTTTTGTTGCACCAACCCCGGGTCAAGAGGAAGGATAGCTCTGATACCATTGTTACGTGTAAAAATGGTAATCAAGCACAAAGAGCGAAAATATAGAGAAAGTAGAAGAAAACACAGAGAAGGGAGATTACTCCTAAAATCATTCGCTATCTCTATCTCGTTCATCAGATTGTTAAGTACAACCATGATAACAAACTGTTACAAAATAGACCCTTGACAATACAACAATTACAATATGGACCCTCTACTTATTATCTACCGTAACAGAAACTGTAACATAAAGCACATTCAGTGTAATTTTGTTAGTTAAAGAACAGCACCTGCAATTTTGTTTAAACTTAAAGGACGTAAAATGCAATTTACCCCCATTATTTATGAAGTACTCACCACAGAATCCTGGTAGTTTTAAAAGGTTGTTTGGTCTTTATTCCAATGTGTTTTGTTATATTTGATATTTTTGTCACAGGTTGCAAATATGATACGGTTCTTAGTCGATAGCTACAACAAACCAGTTCCAGCTATTTTGGAGATTCCGTCAAAGGACCACCCATATGATCCCGCACATGATTCTGTCCTATCGCGTGTCAAGTACCTCTTCTCTACTGAATCCGTTGCCTCGGATAGGCGTTAATCAAGAAATCTTTGTCGATTATCACTTTCCTTCGGTATTAAGTTGTGTGGTTATATAAGCACTATGAGATTATTTTCAATTCAAATTCTTGCAACAATAAAATGTCATAATTTATGTATCAGTGGTTGAAACGATCAGACTGGATTGATCTAAGATGGTTTTTATCATGTTTGTTGGTGGATCTTGGACCGGTTCTTTGTTTTTTTTTTTTTTTTTTTTTGCTATTTTTTTATTGTAAGTTATATAATCATTTATTTAAAAGGAGTTCATTTCTATACACAAAAATTGGAATATATGTAATAAATATTTAAGTAATTACATATGGTATAAACATAATATGGCAGAAAAATCCAACTGAACAATTCAAATATCAGTTCAATATCCAAAATCCTCACCCATTTGTAACCAAACCTAACAGATAATGAAAAAATGGTACTTTTTTTTGAGTTAAATGTCATTTTAGTCCCTGTGGTTTGGTTCATTTTTGACAGTTTGGTCCAAAGGTTTGAAGTGTTGCCATTTTGGTTCAAATAGTTTCAAACGTTGCCATTTTAGTCAACTGGGTTAACTTCATCCATTTTTTCTGTTAACTAGAAGGGCAATTCAGTCATTTTTTATGTAATTCTGCTAACTAGAAGGGCGATTTGGCCATATAAAATGACCGAATTGCCCTTCTTGTTAACAGAAAAATGGGATGAAGTTAACCCAATTGACTAAAATGACAACATTTCAAACTATTTGGACTATAATGGCAACGTTTCAAACCTTTGGACTAAACTAGAAAAATGACCCAAACCAAAAGGACTAAAAATGGTATTTAACTCTTTTTTTTTTGTTATTTCTAGAATGCTATATTTCGTGGATCTCATGATATATGTTCAAAGCAATTGCTACTGACCTCTTGTTTTTAGTTAATTACTTAATTATTATTATTATTTTCTGTATGTTATGTGTTCAGATCACAAGGATGAAATCGACAAGAGAACAAAATCTTATTTCTAAATTATGCTTAAGTTCTGCTACTTTTAATAAAAAATCTTGATGCTTAATTATATAAACGTTGTTTTCCAATGGTACAGTTTATTTTGCTTTATATTAGAAAAAGAAAATCATATAGGTAACCATTTTTCGGTGTGTCATACGTCTATGATCACGTAAGATTTATTTTACTTGTGTATCATCTTTTACGTCCGAAGATGACACATAAAATGACACCCTAGTTAAATGATTCGCAAATAATATTTAGGTATCTATTTATGGCTCGTGTATCATCAAGAAACGTAATGACACGCAGGGGCGTACCTTTCAAGGGGCCGGAGGGGGCGCCCGACCCTCCGAACTTTTCGCTCAGTAGTGTTATGTATGCACGTTTTCGACCCCCGGTTGTATAAAAAAAATTTACTTATATAGAATTTTTAGGTCCGGTGACTTCCGACCCCCCCGGTGGAAATTTTCAAGCTTCATCACTGATGACACGCGACTTTGATCCTCGTATCTACTGGAGTTTGAGTTTTTACCTTTCTAAATTGAGTCATTTTGAAAAATGACATTTATCACCTCTTAAGAAACCTTTGGATTATGATTTAGGCATTAGGGGTTCACTCGAATTGCAGTAGTATTCAAGCAAATGAGTGTCATGTGATACTACTCTAGAGTTTTATAATGACAAGTAGCACTAATCATAAAGTGTCATCAGACATAAACGATGACACATTAGTACAAGTTAACGTGTGATTTTCTCTTTCAGTTACGTTATTTTGTATCTATTTTTTTTTCCTCAAATACTACTATGGTTATTTTTAATATGGTTTATTATTATTGGGCGAAATTGTTATACTTTTTGTTGCTCCAACAAGCTTATTCCGGCTATATATAAACAAGGCCAGTGAATCCTTCAAATGGGCTGCTGGCGAAATTCACCACATTGGAATACACTCGCCTTCGAAACGGGGAAAACCCTCATCTAGGGCCGAAGTCTGTGGTTTCGTGAACACTCGCCCAAAGGCATGACAGTGCGGTGAGGTAAAACCCGCTCACTTCAAGAATTGAACTAACGATCGCCGCCTATTCGCCTAGTCTCCCATCATCACCAGGTCCCGCTGAAACTAAATGGTGGTGGCAGGAATCAAACCTCGGTCACTTAAAACACCAGGTCTCTCCCTTACCAACTCATACAATATAAAGCTGCATTGATGTACTTTTTGTTGGCACAAATAACCTAGGCATACAAACAATGGATAAAGGATGTTTAACGGATACTCACATATAACCGGTTAACCGAATCAAAGGGTTGCAAAATACAAATAAACGAACTATTTGGTTGCGGTTCGATTTAGATTATATGATTGACCCAAACCCACTCGTTGTAACCGGAAAAATCAAAGCAACTTTAGAAACCAGTTCCACAAACAACTTATAAAATATGTTTATTTGAAAGTTTAGGATAAGAAAAAAAAATAGCAAAACACAATGTGCTGGACATAAAAAGAACAAAAGTCCACAACCACATAATAGATAAATTGTTTTTTAAGTGTAACTAGTGCTATTAAATCCGCGCGTTGCGCCGGAAATCCTCGTGTTGCGCCGTGGGTGGGTATTAGTTCGTTTAACTTCAGCACTGACACTTGTTATAGCAACCAATAGAGAAAAAAAAAAATCATGATATGACCAAAAATATACCAACACAGCGGGAATTTGATCTGTATTGGTTTGTTTTGTTACGCCACCTACACTCGTTACCACAACCCATAGAGAAAAAATCTTTATATGACCAAAAAATACTGACACGTGATTTACATGGATAAAAAACAAACGCAAGTTATATAAGATATATAAAAAACCACATAATACATATAAAAAACCACTAAACAACACATATAAAAAAACCTTTAAAACAAATAATTACTATTCATTTAGTTAAACAAACGCAAGTTATATAAGATATATAAAAAAAACTACATAATACATATAAAAAAACCACAAACAGCACATATAAAAAAACCTTTAAAACAAATAATTAACATTCATTTAATTGTCTATTAATAGTATACAAATACAAATTACTATTCATTTAGTTTGTCTATTAATAGTATTACTATTCATTTAGTTTGTCTATTAATAGTATATAATATAATTGGCTATAGTGTGGCATTGGTGCTATTTGTTACGGTTTTACACCCCGCCGCAACGCGGAGAGCTTAATACAATAGGTTATTTATATGGATAAAAATCATGTAACGTATTAATTATGATACCATTAATTGTATTGAGATTATTTGGTGAATTACTTATTTGTATAAGATAGTAATACAGACTTAACCGACAAAAACATCTTTAACACATTGTAAATGTGAATCTGATCAACAACATGTCAATTTCGTTGGCCGCGGCGCAAGGCACGCCGGTCAATATTCTAGTTTATATTTAATTTTTAAGAACAATTTAAAAAAAATAACATTTTTCTTAAAATAACAATAACAAATTTACGTATAAAACTTTTTGTTAATTTAAACACTATTGTTATGTTATATAAATATAAGTTTTTTAAATAAAAGTAAAATGAATCACTATTACTTTTTATCATATATAGATTAGTGAAGTCATGATGATATTTTAGCCGACAAATCTATACTATATAATAAAAGAAAACCAATGAAGGGACACTTTTCATTATTCTAGACTATCTTTAATTATAGATAATTATTATTTAATTTAAATTATTAAATATTAATTAAATTAATATAAATCTTATCAACTCTAAATTATTGATAATATTAAATTTTACTAGGTTTAATATAAATCTTATCTTATATTAAATATATAAATCATATATTAATATTAAATGTTATCCTAATTTATTAAAAATATAACTTTTGTTATTATTTGGTATCCAAAATTATATTTATTCAACTCGGGTAAAACGCGAGGTTTTTAAAAATATAATTTTTTTATTATTTAATATACAAAGTTACATTTATATAACCCGTGTAATACACGAAGTTTTTAAAGATATAACTTTTTTATACTATATAATAAAAGAAACCAATGGAGGGACACTTGTCATTATTCTAGATCATCCTTAATTATAGATAATTATTATTTAATTTAAATTATTAAATATTAATTAAATTAATATAAATCTTATCAACTCTAAATTATTGATAATATTACATTTTACTTATCTTATATTAAATATATAAATAATAAATTAATATTAAATGTTATCCTAATTTATTAAAAATATAACTTTTGTTATTATTTGGTATACAAAATTATATTTATTCAACTCGTGTAAAACGCGAGGTTTTTAAAAATATAATTTTTTTTATTATTTAATATACAAAGTTACATTTATATAACCCGTGTAATACACGAAGTTTTTAAAGATATAACTTTTTTTTATCATTTGCTATGTAAAATTAGATTTATTCAACACGTGTAATACACGGGTTTCTTAAAGGTACGACGTTTTTAGTATTTAATATAAAAATTACATTTATTTAATCTGTGTAATACACATGGTTTTTAAAGATATAACCCTTTTTTAGATCTATTCAACACGTGTAATATACGAGATTTTTAAGGATGTAATTTTTTATTATTTGGTAGATTTATTCAACTGATTATACACGGGTTTTTTAAGATACAATGTTTTTAGTATTTAGTATATAAAATTACATTTATTTAATATGTGTAATACACATAGTTTTTAAAGATATAACATTTTTTATTATTTGCTATATAAAATTAGATTTATTCAACATGTACAATACACGGAGTTTTTTTTTAAATATAATTTTTTTATTATTTAGTATATAAAATTACATTTCTTCCACCCGTGAATACATAGGGTTTTTTTTTAAATATAACTTTTTTATTGTTTGGTATATAAAATTACATTTATTCAACCCGCACAATAAACGGGGTTCTTAAAGATATAATTTTTTATTATTTATTATATAAAATTATATTTACTCAACACGTGTAATAAATGAGGTTTTTTAAAAATATGTTGTTTTTTTATTTAGTATATAAAATTACATTTATTTAACCCGTGTAATGCACGGGGTTCTAACCTAGTATATTATATTTAATGGACTAGCTATTATAAATATTCGATTATAGTATTACTTAATTTAGAAGTCTGGTTATTTGGCAATTGTCATTTTGACCCCTCTCTATATAATGTCTATCCAACCATGAGCATACCTTTAAAAGATGGTTGTGTTAAAACGTAATAAGTTTAAAAAATTGGATTGAATGAAGCCAAAAGGCTTGAGGGTCTTTTTTTTTAATTTTATTTTTTTTAAGTTCTTATTTGGGAATGTTTTACTTATCTAGTTATCTACAACTTTACCCCTCTTTCTTCTTGTTCTTTATTTTTAAGGGTGTCATAATTTTTTGCTACTTTGTTATTAATTTAATCCAAACATGATTTTAAATTGTGTTCTTCAAAAATATAAACTTATAAACTACTTTAATGGTAAAGATTTAAATCATTTAAATAAGTTTATAAATATAATCTGATGTAACATTCCTATTTTTATATAAGAATTATAAGTTTGGTTAAATTTATTAACCACTAGTAACTAGTTTATTTTTAATATAAATATTCAACCTAAATAGCTTTAAACACTATCTTATATAGTTGGTTGAAATATTATATTAATTAATTGGCCTGTATATTTGTGACCTTTCTAATAAAGTAAAAGTCTATAAAAACTTATATTATTAGACAGGTATATTACGGGTAAGTCGACTGTTAGAAATATGAAGTACCTAGACGGGCCTAGTAACCGTATACTAATTAAATTATAAAAATACATTGTATTTGGACCTACTATGTTTTTAATGAAACTTAGACCCAAATGTAGACAAAAATATTCTCGTTCTGATGACATATTTATTATTTTATAAAACATCATATTTTACAAGTTATACGCGCCAAATAAGTAAAACAGTTAAATTAATTATAATATATAAATAAAATATTAATAATAATTGAAACTTACATGGACGTGTCATCCATAGATAAAATAATAAAATAATAAGACTTTAAACAAATACATTGAAGTTACGTGTATGTTTGAAATTAGTGATTCACTTGTATACGTGTCAAATAGCTTGAAGTCTACGCAGGTTTTCAAATATCTATAAATAGGAAGGTGCAGCACCATCTAAAATTTGCTCAGTTCATTTTTTTCTTTCATATCTCGATTTCTCTCATTCTATTTTATATATACTTTTTAAATTCATCCCATAATAATAATAAGACTCTGCCCCGTTTTAGGTGTTTTAACTCCCGATCACCGCTACCCTTTCCGATTGATCTGAGCCTCATAACATATGTCAGGGCTCTGCCCGACTAAGTTGTTGGGATTCGGTCTCGGGACATCGGGACAAGGTTGAATTAGGGGTACTATACTTAACACGAGTGCATTATATATTTTTAAATAGCTCAGAAGTTATACCCAAAATTCTACCAGGAGGCTTTCTAGTTAAACCCTAAAGTTACAAAGTGGGTCCATTCTCTTTTCTCACTATTTTATTCACTTTTTCTTTATAATATAATTATATTCAAAAATGTCCCAAATTGATCCGTTAGTAAAAACCCGGACCCCTGAAACCTCAATCCATATCAAAAATCAAGAAATCAAGAATTCTGATCTTCAGGCGGGCCGCGTAAAGATAAGCCGAGGCTTACGCGGGCCGCGACAGCAAGGCAAATCTCCGGATAAGCTTAAGGGACATGTGGCATCCACCTGGCAGACCTACTGGTGATTTAGCAACCCTACGCGTAGACTAGGCGGCTACGCGGGCCGCGTAAGAGTCGAGCCAAGGCTCACGCGGGCCGCGCGAGACCCAAATTCTAGCTATAAATAGAGCAGGCTACAAGCAGTCATCTGGTGTCGAAAGTTTCTTTCAGAAACGAAGTTATACTGTCCAAATTCGAATATTACTCTCAAATTAGTGAGGCGCTGCTACGATACCGGGTATTAACTTGATCGCTGCTACGATTCAATGTCCGATCGATTTAAACTATCCGACCGGATGTTTAAGTGCTATCCTTTGTCATTAGTCGTGATTCCGACAGGATGTGTGAGTACCACCCGAACTTGGGGAATACTCTGTCATTCGTTATGAATCCGATGGATGTTTAAGTGATTGCACTTTGTCATTTGTTGTGAGTGTTTTAATCTCGTGAGTTATCGTAAATGCTGTATTAGTTACTTACCTAGTTCGTGTGCACTAGGTTACAAGACTAAATCAATAGGCTAAGCTCTGCCTGTATAAATCTGCAATATCAAGGCTAATCAATAGGCTAAACTCTGCCCGTATAAATCTGCATGCTTATAAAGTGAGTCATTCTCTTTTTATCAAATTACTTTCAAAATCATGTATATTTTCAAAGTTATAATTACAGTGATTAAGTTTATGTAATCACCAAATTACAGCCGGTATGTGGGGTTTTGTATACATTACTTGATAATCTTCACCATTGGACAAACGGGTGGCCAATGGGTGATATGACCATAGTCACAGATCCGGTCGAGTGACAAATACTGTGGGTAGTTGGTTGATATCTGGAAACATTGTAATCTCTCTTAATACTGTAAATTATAACAAACGTGTCGTTTTTAGTAAATAGAATGATTCACCAGTATTTCCTGCTGACAAAACCTTTTTAAAACGCGTTTCAGGTAATTACAAGTAAATTGGAATAAGAGATGGATACGGCACTGAAAGGCTTCAAGAAGTGACTTATTTTATTAATTAAATTAAATTAAGAAATATTATTTTATGTAATTAAATTTATCTTTATTAAAGCGACCATTGTAAAGCATGGGTTTATCCCATCTATTTAATAAATAAAATCCGGTGTTTTCTAAACTCTGATATTTTTCCTAACTCACGGTCCTGATGAAATTTCCGCTGCAATATTTTTCAAAGTAATCACCGGTACCACTTGGCTGTTCGCGGCTCTCGATTCCGTTCAGGGTGGGTCGGGGGTCGTGACAGAAGGTGGTATCAGAGCCACTGATTTAAGCCTATAGGTGTTGTGATAATAATACCTAAATAAAAGAGTTAGGAGATTGCTGTTAACTGGTAGCACACATGATAGCATTTAGACTTGAACTTAAGAAAAGATGCCTTAGTATAAGCTAAGCTAAATACTTGTGTAAATAAAGTGTGATGGGTTTTGGTATGCCATAAGAATGGTAATTAGAATATTGCAAGATATGATAAATAAGCAATAACACTTAATTACTATTAATTCTTGCTTAATGATATTACTTGGTCTAGAATAAAGATATGTTATGGAAATACAAATTTCCTTGATTCTGGATAAAAGCCCTAATAAAAGAGGCACTTTTAAAATCTTGAAAAGATACTATTTATGGGAAATAGAAAATTTTCTCCGGCAAGACTGGGTATGGTGTAGCAGACTCTCCAGCTTGTCCGGATATACTAAGGTTACCTCTCCGGCGCGAACCGGATAAGACGGGGTATATAATATGTCAAACAAGTGACAAGATTTCCCTAAATCGTATCATGACCTGATATCTGACTTGTTTTTGGAAATATGAATCTGTTAAATACATTGACCTTATAGAGGGTATGTATAATACAGCATGTGAAATATATGATTATATAGATATGTATATCTATAAGGAATTCCAAAAGTCAATTAAGAATAAAGTACAAGTATATGTGTCAATAATAAATCTAGATTCCTTTATCAAGAATCTCTTACATATATCAATATCAAACATTATTTCGTTTGATCATCTACCTCGTAACTCGAGCGACAATAATAACAATAGAAACCCATTAAGTTGGGATACCATCAAAAGTGTAAAAAAATTTCCAAATGCGTTACCATAGACTATTAACGCAAGTAAGAAGCATGTAAAGTTGTGCTAGTGCACAAGAAAACACATGAAACTTAAATTATACGTCCACATACGTCGAAGTATATCACACACGACTTCCAAGGCAAGACCTTTGGAGAATATAAATTAGGCATGATGACACCAATGCTAATTCTGTCAGTAGAAGAACTACTAATAAAAAAGAATCACTTTGCCACACGATCCTACAAACGACATGAATATCGCTGAGATACGTTAGAACAAGATTTCACAACCATCGGTGCACAGTCTAATCAGAGTCATAATTATTATCACTGCAAAATGAGTCACGTACCTTTGCAAATTCCCTATTTCATTTTATTCGACATTCCCTAGTAATGTCACTTAACAACGGTTATCACCAAAAATTTCTAGATAAAATTCTTTAATTTCTTTTGTTAAAATTCTGACCTCTGTGAATAGACTTTTGCATTGCTACGACTCCTAATGGTCATCATACCATGAGGATTTCTTTCATAGTAGCGAATATTGATCTATTTCATTTCTTGGTAAATCCACACATTACACATGCATTGTTTATTACGCATATGGTTCGTTTGATTTATGAAGACCACTGGAGGGCTTCATTCCGATTTGTCATTTTATCCAAACTCAAATATCATTTTGCTATACTTGATCTTTGCATTGTAAACCGCATTTTGCAAAATGATAACTCTTTGATATCGAATCAATTGCATAAGTAATTACCTAATTTATAATATAGTATTACTATATTTAAAAATTCTTGTTAAACCATTGAGGTGAAGAATTTATATTTTTATTATGTTTGAGGTATACTCTCATTTAAGTTTATGTTTAGTTATTTATTTTTGGTAATTAATATTAGTTTTATTATTAGTAATAATATATTAATAGTAGTAGTGTTAGTATTATTTTTAAATACTAGGGTTATTGTCAGGGGCAGGTATTGGGTAGCCTAGCCTTAGTTAAGCATGGACTGATCACCTATGCTTAAACAAGGGAGCACTAACCAATATCCACCCACGATAATGACTAGTTAATATATAAATTAAGTTATCATACTTATTTAGTAAATTTTAATTATATATAAAAATAATTTTTTTTATATATACTTTGTACTGTAAGGAGAAGACATATTTTCATAAAACAATACAAGAATTAGAGGGACGAATAAACTTATATAAATAATTGTGTATCACATGTTTTGTGGTAACTATAACGCTCTGGCAAGAAAATGACCATATAAGAATAAAATGGTAGTCATCAATTACGTTGGGTTAGGGGAACATTGTAATATATAAGAATAGTCCCCGTTTTCACTTATTTACAACATTTGTAAATACATTCACAACGTTATATGGTTTCAAAATGAAAATAAGTAATCACATAGAATCGACCCATTAAGTGTTATATATTTACAAATACTTATGTACAATAAATATTTTTACACCTTTATTTACAATTTTCATTTAACATTATAAATAATAGTGATTTCCTTTACAAAATAATAATACTAAAATATTTTGTAATGTAATAACTTCATTGCGGTGTTTTGTAATATATATTACATAGTAAATATAAGTTATTTTACATAGTATAGTAAAATACTAGAATAATATTTATTTAAAAGTGGTGACCATTTACATATAGTAAAAATGCGTAACAAATAATATATATTACATTTGCTTTACAAATATAATATAATGGTTGGTCATGCCAAAACAACTTGTTCTTATTATATTTCGATCTCTAGGACATAGTATGAAAAATATGGTCACTAATAGTGTACTATCACATTGTTTCACAATTAAAACAACTTGGAACTCTAAACAATGATACACTAACTCTATTGTTTTTTTTCGTGTATCCTTGTAATTCACTCATCTCAGCACATTGATTTTCTCATATCATAATTCAATATTTGACAAATCATTTTTCATGCTTTTATTTCATTTTGAACCTGTCAATTCTAAGTCTTCCTCAGTTGCCAATCAAAGTAAGCTTTCTTTTGACAAAGAATTTTATTGATTCTAAAAGTCCTTCACATTCATTTTAAAATATCTATTGATCATATATCTTTTGGCTTGAACCTAGTCACCTTGGAAATTATATCATTTTATCTCATTCGTTTGTCATTGATTTCTTGAACTAATTCAGTTGAACCATTGAATCATACTTATGGTACAACTCGTATTCACAAAATTTGATATTTTAAATTCTGTGTCATCTACCTTAAAAATTGTTTTTATTGACTAAAATATGACATAAGTCTAAAAGAAATATCGTAACCCAAATCTCGAGGACGAGATTTAAAACAAGGCGGGGATAATGTAACATTCCTATTTTTATATAAGAATTATAAGTTTGGTTAAATTTATTAACCACTAGTAACTAGTTTATTTTTAATATAAATATTCAACCTAAATAGTTTTAAACACTATCTTATATAGTTGGTTGAAATATTATATTAATTAATTGGCCTGTATTTTGGTGACCTTTCTAATAAAATAAAAGTCTATAAAAACTTATATTATTAGACAGGTATATTACGGGTAAGTCGACTGTTAGAAATATGAAGTACCTAGACGGGCCTAGTAACTGTATACTAATTAAATTATAAAAATACATTGTATTTGGACCTACTATGTTTTTAATGAAACTTAGACCCAAATGTAGACAAAAATATTCTCGTTCTGATGACATATTTATTATTTTATAAAACGTCATATTTTACAAGTTATACGCGCCAAATAAGTAAAGCAGTTAAATTAATTATAATATATAAATAAAATATTAATAATAATTGAAACTTACATGGACGTGTCATCCATAGATAAAATAATAAAATAATAAGACTTTAAACAAATACATTGAAGTTACGTGTATGTTTGAAATTAGTGATTCACTTGTATACGTGTCAAATAGCTTGAAGTCTACGCAGGTTTTCAAATATCTATAAATAGGAAGGTGCAGCACCATCTAAAATTTGCTCAGTCCATTTTTTTCTTTCATATCTCGATTTCTCTCATTCTATTTTATATATACTTTTTAAATTCATCCCATAATAATAAAAAGGCTCTGCCCCGTTTTAAGTGTTTTAACTCCCGATCACCGCTACCCTTTCCGATTGATCTGAGCCTCATAACATATGTCAGGGCTCTGCCCGACTAAGTTGTTGGGATTCGGTCTCGGGACATCGGGACAAGGTTGAATTAGGGGTACTATACTTAACACGAGTGCATTATATATTTTTAAATAGCTCAGAAGTTATACCCAAAGTTCTACCAGGAGGCTTTCTAGTTAAACCCTAAAGTTACAAAGTGGGTCCATTCTCTTTTCTCACTATTTTATTCCCTTTTTCTTTATAATATAATTATATTAAAAAATGTCCCAAATTGATCCGTTAGTAAAAACCCGGACCCCTGAAACCTCAATCCATATCAAAAATCAAGAAATCAAGAATTCTGATCTTCAGGCGGGCCGCGTAAAGATAAGCTGAGGCTTACGCGGGCCGCGACAGCAAGGCAAATCTCCGGATAAGCTTAAGGGACACGTGGCATCCACCTGGCAGACCTACTGGTGATTTATCAACCCTACGCGTAGACTAGGCGGCTACGCGGGCCGCGTAAGAGTCGAGCCAAGGCTTATGGGTGATATGATCATGTATATTTTCAAAGTTATAATTACAGTGATTAAGTTTATGTAATCACCAAATTACAGCCAGTATGTGGGGTTTTGTATACATTACTTGATAATCTTCACCATTGGACAAACGGGTGGCCAATGGGTGATATGACCATAGTCACAGATCCGGTCGAATGACAAATACTGTGGGTAGTTGGTTGATATCTGGAAACATTGTAATCTCTCTTAATATTGTAAATTATAACAAACGTGTCGTTTTTAGTAAATAGAATGATTCACCAGTATTTCCTGCTGACAAAACCTTTTTAAAACGCGTTTCAGGTAATTACAAGTAAATTGGAATAAGAGATGGATACAGCAAAGTATTCAAGAAGTGGCTTATTTTATTAATTAAATTAAATTAAATTAAGAAATATTGTTTTATGTAATTAAATTTATCTTTATTAAAGCTACCATTGTAAAACATGGGTTTATCCCATCTATTTAATAAACAAAATCCGGTGTTTTCTAAACTCTGATATTTTCCTAACTCACGGTCCTGATGAAATTTCCGCTGCAATATTTTTCAAAATAATCACCGGTACCACTTGGCTGTTCGCGGCTCCCGATTCCGTTCAGGGTGGGTCGGGGGTCGTGACATCTGATAAACTACTTTAAATAATTTTATGTAAACATACTTTAAATCGTCTACGTTAGCTAGCTACCTGATGAGTTATGAGTTATAGCTTTCGGTTTCTAATTGCTACTCCTCTCTGGCCAAGAGGGGATGTCTCCATTGAAAACCCCCTAGTGAGTAGGGGTGTGACAACTGTGCTCTGTAATCGATGAACAATGCAAAGCAATGTTAATTATTAATAAAAATGTGTTTTGGTGTTATTATGTGTGTATTTGTGTTTGATGATTTTACAACTCGATTCGATTCCGATTTCAAGCTCTAAATCACTTTCTGGAAAGTTATACGCAAACTAGTGAGTAAACGCAGTCAGTTTAACACGAAAAACACTCCGGGATAGTGACATAGGCTTAACATACCTAAAATAACCTTCACATAACTTAGAAATAAGTTTTGGATGGTTTGGTGTGTTGAAAACAAGTCTATTCGATCGCAGGGACTATTTATGTCAAACTGCGAAACTATACCGATTTGTATGGTATCGAAGAGTCTGGAACTTGATCATAATCTAAAAATACCATAAATAACCTAAACATAGCTTAGAAATAAGCTTTGATAGGTTCGGTGTGCGAAAACATGCTTATTTGATCTTACAGGGACTAAAAGTGTCAAAAACGACGTAAGTTTGCATTTTCGCGCATATCTTACGTTCTGACCACATCTGGACATCCAAAATTTTTGTACACACTAAAATATTTTCATTTTAGTGATCGGCATGCAAAAATACCACTCGTCGCTTAATTTGGATCGTTTTCGCGTCCGTTTGAGTTTCGTCGTAATTTAACGAACAACGCGACCGTACGACCAAACGAGCCGACATCCGAGAGTGTCCCAAGCATATTTTGAGTCCTCTAAACTTTATTGACCTTGTAGAGCCTTGAAAATGTCTTAACGGGGGTCAAAAAGGCCTGAAATGAGCTCAAAACAAGTGCAGGGACCTAAACTGCCAATTATCAAACTTCAGCTGATCTGGGGAGGCCAGGCGGGGCGTGTAAAGTTGCCCCTATACCTTACGTGGGCCGTGTGAGTTGCCCAGCGACCAGAAAGTTGATTTCAGCAAATTGTTTGATAGTTTAGGGGCTGTTTATGCAAATTCTTTGTGTGGTAGCCAAGTTAACACATCCCCAAGGCTTCTAACCTGCTTACAACACATGTATGGATGAGATTTCATGCTTGCAGGTTACACAAACATGTGTAATGATCCTATGAACTTGCTATAAGTATAAATAGCCAAGCTCACCTCCTCATCCATTGCTCATTTCCTTCTCTTCTCTTCTACAATCTGATTTGGGAGCTCTCCCAAGTGTTTGGAGCTTTCTAATCTGATTATTCTTATAGAAAAGATAGCTAGGACCTATTGTAAGTCTTCTTTTATGCTTATTCTTTATGTTTAAGCAGAAAGTCAAACAGTTTGGCCAACAGTTTGACTTTCGGTTTTGACCTTCAATTGGTCAAGTCAAAGTTCTATTGAACCTTGCAACGTGATTGTAATCACAATGGTTATAATCCTTAGCGATTATACCTACTGATTACCACGTTAACTAGGCGTAGTGACGAGTCAAAGTTTCGGTCAAAATGCGTTTTAGCACGCATTTTGCAACGGAACTATTTTCGGGTATCAAAACCCATTGTTTTGATACCAAATCGGTTTTCTAAGTAGGTTAAACATGTTTTAACATGTTTAACTCGTCACTATTAGTTTAGTGCTTGTTTAGGGTCGTAAGTTAAGCGGTCTAAACAAGCGCTTAGACTTTCGAACCCGACCCGATTGGTCGATCATTAGGATCCGACCAAGCTCAATTAGTGATCATAGTTAATAACCACTGAGGTTATACCTTATGATCACATATGATGGGTTAGTTATTTGTTAAGTAGCTTGTATGCCCATAAGAAATGACCAAAACGCCCTTTTGAAACATAAATCCGTATTTTACATATGTGAACATGTTTTTGACATATAATCTGATTTAGTAACATGATTAGGTATTATTGGGCATATAAGACTTGACATAGCACATAGTTAACCATCCGAACATAGTTTTGCGCGAACGACGCGTTAAAGTAGCATAAGCTACCTTAATGGGTCGTAACGGGTCGAAAGCACTTAGGCTAAGTTCCGATTTAGAATGTAGGCTTTGTTAAACCATATCACATGAGTTCCAATACTCATTTGGTTTACAAGACCTCATTCTATCCGATCTTCCGATTTAGGTGTTGATTTATTTACTAGTGATCCAATTACTAGGTACTACTTGAATTTCCTTGGTTTGTCTGAGCTTCGCTAAGTTCTTTAGATCAAGGATACCCTTCCATTCAATGTGAGTACATAGATCCCCTCTTTTTACATGTTTTTGTGGTAACTATGTGAGTACATAGTTCCCCTATTTTACTGTTTTCAATTGTTTTGGGGTGATTCATATGTATCAAAACGATTTCGATATTTTAACGATATTTTCAAAAACGATTAAGATGGTTTATATTAAACTAAATACGATTTCGATAATGTGAACGAAACTTGTTGGTTGTAACTACGTAACGAATGACATTCATTAGCATTGATCAAGCCGACCAGTATTAGGTTATGGTACCATAGGATCTGACAAATCCCGTTATCAGACTACACCCATGGTTATGTGTGGGGGTTATGTAGGTAACGACCGAATCTGATGATTGTTAACTTACCCTTTTGTGGTTTGTTAATACGAGAAGCGAGGTAGTCGAGTCACGAAGGTTTGAATGTTATTAACGAGACGACCAAAAGTAGTTTCACAATTAAAACGGATACGAATTTGGGACGAATTAAAACGATTTGAGACGATAAACGATTTGGTTAAACGAATGGTTTTGGGTAGTGACTAGATAATGGGACGGGTGTAGCATGATAAAAGCATGGTAGATACACCGCTGGTACATCTTATATATAAGTGCTTCTATCATATTACATTGCGTGTCATTATTTAGTTCACTTGGGAAACGATTTGAAACGATGTCACACAACGAGGTTTTCGAAATGATATAAACCATACGAGTTTTTAATAACGAGTTTTTACGAGATGTTTTACGAATTGGTTTACTAAAACAAATGTTTTTGGGTTAAGAATCATGGCTATGAGATTTTATAAATTATAACCATCTT
Source organism: Helianthus tuberosus (assembly GCA_030545235.1). Taxonomy (NCBI): domain Eukaryota; kingdom Viridiplantae; phylum Streptophyta; class Magnoliopsida; order Asterales; family Asteraceae; genus Helianthus; species Helianthus tuberosus. The sequence continues at coordinate 13,741,472 of CM060366.1, read as the reverse complement.
GATTTGAGTTGGTTAATGTCACACCCCCAAAATCCACCATGCGGAGTACCACCGCTTGGGGGCGTGACGTGACCAGGATCGAGCCACCAATCATATTGAACAACTCAATTAAGTAAATAAAACCAAACATAATACGATTGGTGACCAAAGCTAGTTAACCTTGTTTGGTTTAAACAGCGGAAGCATAAACGTGAGTTCAAAAGCATAAGTCCATAGTTCATAGGTTAAAGTTTCAAAACGCAAGTTTAGCAAGTTCATAAGGATTTAAACATTAAGCACGGAACATAACAGTCCGTACACCACAACGAATCCTTCCCCGTGCAAGCTCCAAGCATTTAGCGACCTGTAAGGCATGTAACAACGAGTCAACAACAAAGTTGAGTGAGTTCACGTTTGGTTGTTTGGTTTTAAGTTGTTTCTGAAAAACGTGGTTTGACTTTCGTTGGCTTATTTGCCGTGGGGGGTTACCCCGAAGTTGAAAGTATGTTTAACCATTTCCTTTTTCTTTACCCAAACCGTATCCATAATTAGTGGGGGCTTTCCCCGTTTGAACTACTAGACCATACATATCGACTGCTACGCAAATAAGTTGTGCCCTATATCAGTGTCTATCATCACTGACAATCTGCCATAGTCCATTAGTACACGCCCGTCCGACCGGCACGGTGTGAGGTTTGTTAAACCTAATAGCGCTATTAACTAATGACCCGCTCGCCATTGGCCTCGGCGATTAAGTCGATATAAATTGAGGGACTTCATGATAGAGTTTTGTCTAGCTAGTTTTAAGGTTGTTGTCCTACCCAAGGAGGACGAACGTACGTATTCTGCACCAGGAGAATTCGTAGGTTTAATAATGGCATCCTACCTATGGAGGATGGCCGTACATATCCTACCCAAGGAGGATATGTAGATTTCAAATTTTAATTTCTTAACCCATTCCCAAACCACCGAGAATCCCATGCCTTGTAGAAAGTGTGTGAACTCACCTCGGTTTGCTCGGTTAGATTCTCAATATAGCTAACAGTCAAGGTCGGTCAATCACGTCCTAATATAATTTATCAGTTAGTCATTTAGTGGCTTTCAATTTGAGCACAAAGTTCCTACACGTATCTAGCACATAACATGCATTACTTTAACCGTTTATGCCCATGTATGTTTCCCATCCATTCCCCACTCATAATCAAACATACGATAATACACATAACATATATAGCATATTAGATCATTCACAGATAGTATACTTGACATTTAGACACGCGAGTCACAACTTATGTCATTTCAGCATTTATATTCAAAACCGGCTGTTTTCGGACATTTTAAATAAAATAGTTAAATTATTCCAAAAATTCCCAAATTTTTACAGAATGTCATAAACGTTCCATATTTTATTGTGTAAAAATATCGGGGTCCGGTTCATTACCAATATTTTATAAAAATTCATATTTCGGACTGAACTCAGATTTGTGTATTTCTGACCACAGTCCACGGAACAATTTATTAAAAATTCATCGAGTGTTCGATTTACGAAATTCCAGTGGGGTAATTACAAATGCATCGGTTTTCATCTACTGTACAAATTTCATGGTCCGATTCATCACAAAACTCAGGTTATGACTGAAAGTATGACACCCATTTATTGCTGTCAAAATTCAGCTTAAGTTGCTGTTACAAATTAACACTTTAAAAATAGTAAACGAAGTCCAAAAATTACGATTCCAGTGCCATTAGAACCGTATTTCATAATAAAATATTTTAGATTCAAAATATCGGTTTTTCGTTGAGTTTAAGACCTGTTTACAGCCAACTGAAGTTGGCTGTAAAAGTTGGACAGATTCTGATTTTCAGTGTTTAACCTTCTAAATCGTGTTTGATTGATTCCGTTAACAAGTTTAGTGACCGCAACAACATCACATATTAATATTAATCAGCAAATCATCAAATAATCAACCAATAATAATAATCACACAAGATCTACATGATTTACACTAATATTCATCCATTAACCACCTTGTACATCACTTTAGTAGACCTTTAGTTGGTGATCTTATATGTTAGTGATTTTCAACCGACGAAACTCTTATTAACCACTTTAGGATAGATCAAGAAGATGTTTAGAGCAATTTACTACTAGCTCGAGGCTAGGGAAGATTCTAGTCGAAAATCGAGTGGATAAAAGCAATGTAGCGAGGTCCTTCGTGTTCCGAATGCACCGAGCTCCTTTGTATGAGATCCTTAACCCTTGTATAAGCTTGGAATGGCAAGATTAAAGCTCGAAAGTGGGTGGTTGTGGGTGCTTGTGTTCGGCCGAGAGTTTGAGGAGAGGGAGAGAGAGTGATGTTTGATCAAGTGTGGTGGAAAGATTATGGTGTGTTTAGGTTGTAACTTATAGGCAAAACTCTACACAATTAACCATTGGGTGCTATGTTCACTTGATATGGGACAAGAATGAATTAAATAATCATCAAGGTACAAGGGATGGTCACATTGTGACCGAACTCGGTTGGGGGGGGGGGGGTAATCCGGTTAATTTCCAACCAAGTGTTAAGTATTAGTTAGTTAATAAGAAGGTTAAACTATTTACTAGTATGTTATGTGTTATAGCGGGTGTTAGGGTATTCGGGGACCCTAACTGGTTCAGAAAAGAAAAACAATGTCATGGACAATATTTTTAGGTTCCGGGTAAAGTCCGATTGTTCGGTTCGATCCTGTTCCGTTAAACCGCTTAATTAATCCGTAAAGCGTCCTACATATATATTTTTGCAACGTTTTTACTTTCTAACACTTAGGAAAATGTAACGGACTATTTAGTGACCTATCTGTACATTATTAGCATATTAACAAATACGTGTAAGCATAACACAGATATCAGAAAGCAGTTAAGTAATTCCACACAGTCGTCAGACACTTTAATTATCATTAATAATTTGTACGGAATACGTGGGATTTTGAGGGTTGTCACATTCTCCCCCTGTTAAGAGAATTTCGTCCCGAAATTTAGCGCGTGGTTACTGAGGAAGCTAGTTAAGTTGTGTTGTTTTCCGGATTTTCCTGGGGTGTCACATCATCCCCCCGTTGATTTGGAATTTCGTCCCGAAATTCTGTAGTAGTTTCAGCCTCAGTAGTGTTTGCGTTTTTCTTAAACAGCTGGGGATACTTGAGTTTCATTTGGTCTTCGCGTTCCCAGGTATACTCTGGGCCACGACGAGCATTCCAACGAACTCGGACCAGAGGTATCCTTGTATGCTTGAGGATCTTAACATCTCGATCCGTAATCTCTACTGGTTCCTCGACGAATCGCAGCTGGTCGTCGATTGTGAGTTCCTTAAGAGGAACTATGAGGGTCTCATCTGACAGACACTTCTTCAGATTCGACACATGGAAAACGTTGTGAACTCCGCTGAGTTCTTCAGGTAGGTTCAACCTGTAGGCTACCTTGCCAATTTTCTCAATGACTTCGAATGGTCCGACATAACGCGGATTGAGTTTGCCTCGTTTGCCAAAGCGGACTACACCTTTCCAAGGTGAGACTTTGAGTAGCACTCGATCCCCGACCTGGAGCTCGAGTGGTTTTCTTCCCTTATCAGCATAGCTTTTCTGACGGTCACGAGCTGCCGCCATTCGCTGTCGTATCTGAGCAATTTTCTCGGTGGTATCTACCACAAGTTCTGGGCCAGTGATTTGGCTGTCACCAACTTCTGCCCAACAGAGAGGTGATCGGCATTTGCGTCCGTACAATGCATCAAACGGAGCGGCTTGGATGCTGGTGTGGTAGCTGGTGTTGTACGAAAACTCCACTAGCGGGAGGTGCCTTTCCCAGCCATTACCAAAATCGATTACACATGCCCTAAGCATGTCTTCAAGGGTTTGGATGGTGCGTTCAGATTGCCCATCCATCTGCGGGTGATAAGCGGTGCTCATATATAAACGTGAGCCAAAGGACTTGTGCATTGCTTGCCACAGTTCAGAAGTAAAACGTGCGTCACGATCAGATATAATAGAGGTTGGCACTCCGTGCCTTGATACCACTTACTTTAGATAAATGTCTGCAAGAGTAGAAAACTTATCCGTTTCTTTGATAGCCAGAAAATGGGCAGACTTGGTCAGTCGATCTACGATCACCCAAATGGTATCGTTTTCGCGTTGAGATCTGGGCAGGCCAGTCACGAAATCCATGGAAATTTGCTCCCATTTCCATTTCGGGATCTCCGGTTGTTGAAGTGGGCCTGACGGTTTCTGATATTCAGACTTGACTCTAGCACAAGTCAAGCACTTACTGACGTAGGTTGCTATGTGAGCTTTCATGCCAGGCCACCAATACGTAGTCTTGAGGTCGTGGTACATCTTGTCCGAACCAGGGTGTATCGAATAACGAGACTTATGTGCTTCATCCATCACAAGTTCGCGTAGGTTTCCATACAGTGGGACCCAGATGCGCCCTGTTACATAATAAGCGCCGTCTTCCTTTTGTTCTAGCCGTTGCCTCGATCCTCGTAGGGACTCAGCCCTGATGTTCTCTGCTTTCAATGCTTCAACCTGAGCATCTCGAATTTGAGCGGGAAGGTTGGATTGGATGGTAAGTTGTAAAGCACGTACACGCCTAGGTATGGTATCCTTTCGACTGAGGGCGTCGGCCACAACATTGGCTTTACCCGGATGATACTTGATTGCGCATTCATAATCGTTCAAGAGCTCAACCCATCGGCGTTGACGCATGTTTAACTCCTTTTGCTTGAAGATATGCTCGAGACTCCTGTGATCGGTGTAAATGGTGCACTTGGTACCGTACAGGTAATGTCTCCATATCTTAAGCGTGAATACAACTGCTCCCAGCTCCAGATCGTGAGTAGTGTAGTTTCTTTCGTGAACTTTAAGTTGGCGCGATGCGTAGGCAATGACCTTGTCGCGTTGCATCAATACGCAACCAAGTCCTTGGATGGAAGCGTCGCAATAAACCACGAAATCATCGGTGCCTTCGGGCAATGAGAGGATAGGCGCGCTACAAAGTCTATCCTTTAGATGTTGAAATGCGGACTCTTGTGCATCACCCCAACGATAGATGACACCCTTCTGAGTCAGTGAAGTGAGAGGTTGCGCAATCTTGGAGAAGTCTTTGATAAACCTTCTGTAATATCCTGCCAAACCCAAGAATTGGCGGATTTCTTTTGGTGTGCGGGGTGCAGGCCAGTTCTTGATTGAGTCAACCTTGGATGGATCAACATGAATCCCATCCTTGTTTACCACATGGCCTAGAAAGTGGACTTCGCGAAGCCAGAAGTCACATTTCGAAAACTTGGCATACAAATGTTCTTTTCGAAGAAGTTCCAACATAAGACGTAGATGCTGCTCGTGTTCCTCCTGACTCTTGGAATAGATCAGGATATCGTCGATGAACACAATAACGAACTTATCCAGGTAAGGCTTGCACACTCGGTTCATGAGATCCATGAAGACCGCTGGTGCATTCGTCAGCCCAAATGGCATAACCAGAAACTCATAATGGCCGTAACGAGTTCTAAATGCTGTTTTGGCGACGTCCTCATCTCGGACCCTCAGCTGATGGTATCCCGATCTCAAGTCAATCTTGGAGTAATAGCTCGACCCTTGCAGCTGGTCGAATAGGTCGTCAATACGTGGAAGTGGATAACGATTCTTCACAGTCACCTTGTTAAGCTCGCGATAGTCAATACACATTCTGAAAGTACCATCTTTCTTCTTTACGAACAAGACTGGAGCTCCCCAGGGCGAAGAGCTAGGATGTATGAAACCTTTTTCCAAGAGTTCTTGTTGTTGCGTAGACAGTTCTTCGAGTTCTGATGGAGCTAGACGATATTGTGCTTGAGCTACTGGCGCTGCTCCAGGAGCTAGCTCGATTTGAAACTCAACTTGGCGATGAGGCGGAAGACCAGGTAATTCCTCAGGAAATACCTCGGGAAAATCGCGCACAATAGGGATGTCTTCAATTCTCTTCTCTTCCGTGGATGTGTCGGTAACGAGTGCTAGAATGGCAGTGTGGCCCTTTCGCAAACACTTCTGGGCCTTAAGGAAAGAGATGATTCCTTCGACAGCACCACTCTTGTCGCCGCGAATCATGAGAGGTTCTTCACCAGAACGAGGAATGCGGACGATTTTCTCCTTGCAAACAATCTCCGCTTGATGATGAGATAGCCAATCCATCCCAATAACAACGTCGAAACTACCCAGTGTGATAGGAATAAGATCGATAGAGAAAGTCTGACCAGCTAAGACGAGGTTACAACCTTTAACTATGTGTGTGGCTTCAAGACTTTTACCGTTAGCTAGTTCTACCGTGTGTTTGGTGTTCAGGAGTGTTGGAGTGCGCTTAAGCATTTGGCTAACTTTGAAGGACACATAACTAGTATCGGCACCCAAATCGAATAAAACAGTAACAAAGAAGTCATCCAAAAGAAACTTACCCATCACAACGTTGGGATCGTTCCTTGCTTCTCCCTGACCAATCACGAACACACGACCCCTTGCTCCATTACCATTTTTGTTTCCCCCATTGCCACCTCCATTGTTGCCTCCATTGTTGTTCCCATTGTGGTTCCCGTTTCCTTGGTTGTTGTTGTTCTGATTCCGGTTCAGTTGGGGGCAGTTTCTCTTAAAGTGGCCTTCAGCGCCACACTGAAAGCATCCTTTATTACCCTGTTGTTGTTGCTGCTGATGGGTCTGTGGAGCTTATTGCTGTTGGCGATTCTGATTCACAGGACGCGAGCTCCTGCAATCCTTAGCTTCATGACCCAGCTTTTGACATCTCTGACAGCGACCTTTGTTGCACTGCCCGCTGTGATGCTTGTTGCACCGGTTTCACTTGGGGTGGTTTCCTCGGTATCCACCCTATCCTTGGTTACCAGAAGATTGCTGACCAGGACTCTGGTAGTCATCAGTCTTTCGCTGCTGAGACTGAACTGAAGTAGAACCCTTTCCGGAGTTCCCATCCCATTTTTGCTTGTTATCGGTAGGTGCATCAGAAGTAGCTGTGGCACTGATACGTTCGGGTAGCCTGTTTTGCTCCACCGCCTGGTCGGTGAGACGATGAGCCAGTTTGACGACTTGCTGGATGGTACCCAAGTTGGCTGAAGTCACGTGACTTTGAATCTCTGGTACAAGGCCCTTGAGATAGAGCTCAATTCGTTTGATGGGAGGGTTCACCATGGTTGGACACAAGAAGGCCAGCTCGTTTGACCTCTTAGTATACGCCTCGATCTCAGATCCCGTCATCTTCAGATTGTAAAATTCCACTTCTAGCTTGTGGATGTCATCCCGACTACAGTACTCCTCTTTGATCAGCTCTTTGAAACCATTCCAGGGCGTGGCATTAGCAACTGCCAGTCCTAGTAGTTGAACCTGTGCCTTCCACCAGGTTAACGCAGCTCCTTCAAGTGTTCCGGTAGCATATTTCACCCTACGGTCTTCGGGGCATTCGCACATCTCGAAAACTGTCTCAAGCTTTTCAAACCAGTGAAGAAGGCCCACTGCTCCTTCGGTGCCACTGAAAGTGGTAGGTCGGCAGTCCATGAACGTCTTGAACGTGCACACCGGAGGTTGAGCATGTTGACCTGTAGTGCGAGAATAATAGGCATGGTTAAGCACGAGGGTTGGTTTGTGAAGGTAGGATCTAAACGTCCTAAGGTGAGTTGGTATGGCAGGTTATACCTCCTGCAGGGTTAGCTGCGAGTGCCTCTGCAACTCGTTCGTTGATCAAAGCCGTCAACTGGGCTTGAGTGAGGTTGATACGTCCTTCGCGTCCGCTCATGATCTTCATAATGAAGCAACGTAAGTGAGGAAAGTGTCGCGAAAGTGTGTAAGTGTGTGGGACGACATTAGAGAGTAAGCACACAAGGTTCAAATAGTAATTATCACATTATCTAATGCACAGTGAGAACTATCTAACCGATAATATCACATAAATCACACCACTTATGGTGTCGAGTCTTGCATGTGGAGCGAAGTGTCGTTGTGGATCGTTGAGCACTGTACTGGTTATAGTCTGGTTTTTATCAAAAACTTTTCCCTTTTTAAAAACCAAGTTCACTATAACCAATGGCTCTGATACCAATCTGTCACACCCCCAAAATCCACCATGCGGAGTACCACCGCTTGGGGGCGTGACGTGACCAGGATCGAGCCACCAATCATATTGAACAACTCAATTAAGTAAATAAAACCAAACATAATACGATTGGTGACCAAAGCTAGTTAACCTTGTTTGGTTTAAACAGCGGAAGCATAAACGTGAGTTCAAAAGCATAAGTCCATAGTTCATAGGTTAAAGTTTCAAAACGCAAGTTTAGCAAGTTCATAAGGATTTAAACATTAAGCACGGAACATAACAGTCCGTACACCACAACGACTCCTTCCCCGTGCAAGCTCCAAGCATTTAGCGACCTGTAAGGCATGTAACAACGAGTCAACAACAAAGTTGAGTGAGTTCACGTTTGGTTGTTTGGTTTTAAGTTGTTTCTGAAAAACGTGGTTTGACTTTCGTTGGCTTATTTGCCGTGGGGGGGTACCCCGAAGTTGAAAGTATGTTTAACCATTTCCTTTTTCTTTACCCAAACCGTATCCATAATTAGTGGGGGCTTTCCCCGTTTGAACTACTAGACCATACATATCGACTGCTACGCAAATAAGTTGTGCCCTATATCAGTGTCTATCATCACTGACAATCTGCCATAGTCCATTAGTACACGCCCGTCCGACCGGCACGGTGTGAGGTTTGTTAAACCTAATAGCGCTATTAACTAATGACCCGCTCGCCATTGGCCTCGGCGATTAAGTCGATATAAATTGAGGGACTTCATGATAGAGTTTTGTCTAGCTAGTTTTAAGGTTGTTGTCCTACCCAAGGAGGACGAACGTACGTATTCTGCACCAGGAGAATTCGTAGGTTTAATAATGGCATCCTACCTATGGAGGATGGCCGTACATATCCTACCCAAGGAGGATATGTAGATTTCAAATTTTAATTTCTTAACCCATTCCCAAACCACCGGGAATCCCATGCCTTGTAGAAAGTGTGTGAACTCACCTCGGTTTGCTCGGTTAGATTCTCAATATAGCTAACAGTCAAGGTCGGTCAATCACGTCCTAATATAATTTATCAGTTAGTCATTTAGTGGCTTTCAATTTGAGCACAAAGTTTCTACACGTATCTAGCACATAACATGCATTACTTTAACCGTTTATGCCCATGTATGTTTCCCATCCATTCCCCACTCATAATCAAACATACGATAATACACATAACATATATAGCATATTAGATCATTCACAGATAGTATACTTGACATTTAGACACGCGAGTCACAACTTATGTCATTTCAGCATTTATATTCAAAACCGGCTGTTTTCGGACATTTTAAATAAAATAGTTAAATTATTCCAAAAATTCCCAAATTTTTACAGAATGTCATAAACGTTCCATATTTTATTGTGTAAAAATATCGGGGTCCGGTTCATTACCAATATTTTATAAAAATTCATATTTCGGACTGAACTCAGATTTGTGTATTTCTGACCACAGTCCACGGAACAATTTATTAAAAATTCATCGAGTGTTCGATTTACGAAATTCCAGTGGGGTAATTACAAATGCATCGGTTTTCATCTACTGTACAAATTTCATGGTCCGATTCATCACAAAACTCAGGTTATGACTGAAAGTATGACACCCATTTATTGCTGTCAAAATTCAGCTTAAGTTGCTGTTACAAATTAACACTTTAAAAATAGTAAACGAAGTCCAAAAATTACGATTCCGGTGCCATTAGAACCGTATTTCATAATAACATATTTTAGATTCAAAATATCGGTTTTTCGTTGAGTTTAAGACCTGTTTACAGCCAACTGAAGTTGGCTGTAAAAGTTGGACAGATTCTGATTTTCAGTGTTTAACCTTCTAAATCGTGTTTGATTGATTCCGTTAACAAGTTTAGTGACCGCAACAACATCACATATTAATATTAATCAGCAAATCATCAAATAATCAACCAATAATAATAATCACACAAGATCTACATGATTTACACTAATATTCATCCATTAACCACCTTGTACATCACTTTAGTAGACCTTTAGTTGGTGATCTTATATGTTAGTGATTTTCAACCGACGAAACTCTTATTAACCACTTTAGGATAGATCAAGAAGATGTTTAGAGCAACTTACTACTAGCTCGAGGCTAGGGAAGATTCTAGTCGAAAATCGAGTGGATAAAAGCAATGTAGCGAGGTCCTTCGCGTTCCGAATGCACCGAGCTCCTTTGTATGAGATCCTTAACCCTTGTATAAGCTTGGAATGGCAAGATTAAAGCTCGAAAGTGGGTGGTTGTGGGTGCTTGTGTTCGGCTGAAAGTTTGAGGAGAGGGAGAGAGAGTGATGTTTAATCAAGTGTGGTGGAAAGATTATGGTGTGTTTAGGTTGTAACTTATAGGCAAAACTCTACACAATTAACCATTGGGTGCTATGTTCACTTGATATGGGACAAGAATGAATTAAATAATCATCAAGGTACAAGGGATGGTCACATTGTGACCGAACTCGGTTGGGGGGGGGGGGGGGGTAATCCGGTTAGTTTCCAACCAAGTGTTAAGTATTAGTTAGTTAATAAGAAGGTTAAACCATTTACTAGTATGTTATGTGTTATAGCGGGTGTTAGGGTATTCGGGGTCCCTAACTGGTTCAGAAAAGAAAAACAATGTCATGGACAATATTTTTAGGTTCCGGGTAAAGTCCGATTGTTCGGTTCGATCCTGTTCCGTTAAACCGCTTAATTAATCCGTAAAGCGTCCTACATATATATTTTTGCAACGTTTTTACTTTCTAACACTTAGGAAAATGTAACGGACTATTTAGTGACCTATCTGTACATTATTAGCATATTAACAAATACGTGTAAGCATAACACAGATATCAGAAAGCAGTTAAGTAATTCCACACAGTCGTGAGACACTTTAATTATCATTAATAATTTGTACGGAAAACGTGGGATTTTGAGGGTTGTCACAGTTAATCATGTTGCAATATACTTTACAAAACAAGGTTTTCGAGGTATTGCAATATATACATAAACGAGCCATAATTCCGATACTCTCACAAAACCTATGTGCTCGCCAGCATTTCTTTGCTGACTTTGTTTTTACATATGTTTCAGGTGATGTTGCATGATGATTGCTAGGAAGCATGTTCACTTAGGATCTGGACGTGGCCTTAGTGACATAAAAACGATAGTAGACGATGTTTAATTTGTTTATTTGGTATTAAGACAATGTAATTTACTTAATAATTCAATAAAACGAAACATTTGTATCCATGGTTGTGAAACGATGATTCTGTTACAACACTCCCCGACGTTTCCGCCGCGGTTTCGTTGTTTTAACGCGGTCGGGGTGTGACAAGGGGGCTTCACCCATTTGAAACCATCGGGTGCAAGAAATCAAAATAGTTTCAAACAAACTGTGTACATATGCATACATATACCCATTGGTCTATTTTGCTAGGCTTTGTGCTTAATGAAACTTGGAAGGGTCTTGGTTATAAGCTTATAACTAGTCTTTTACTAATGCTTGAAATAAGAACTTGAGAAGGATTCCAAAACCCTAACGATTCTTTATTGATCTTTGTCTAAAAACGGTCTAAAACATGAAACATTAGTGAAAATGTATGAATGAGTTATAACTAACTCTCATAAATAATGGAAACTTGAAGATGAAGATCATTGAAGTGAGACATGTCATAATATATAATCATGAGATCCGATTCGGTTTCCAATCAAAGCATATTCTAAATATCTCATCTAAAAGGTATATTCAATGAGCTAAAAGTAACAGAAAAGGAAATATAACCAACCCATGGGTATTAAATACTTGATAAAATATTATAAATACTTTTTGAGTTATATTTAAAAGGTCATCACATTCTTCTTATAAGTGGTGAACTTCACTAAAAAAGGTACTATATTTAAAGGTCATGACATTCTTCTTATAAGGCTGAACGGTATGGTGACGGAAGGATGGACGGCGACGGGGGTGGCGGGATGGGGTGACGGAGCAGCGCCGAGAAGAAAGAGGGGGGCCCACATGTTTTGCTCCGTCCTGGACGTCGAAATTCCGACGGAGAGGACGATGACTGGACGGCGACGGGGGGAGGGGGGCGGCATGGAGAGGGGGACGGCGACGACTGCTGGACGGTCCCCATACCGTCCAGCCTAAGTGGTAAACTTTACAATAAAAAAATACAAAATTTAAATTATATTTACTTATTTAGGGCATGTTTGGGATTGCTTATTGAAACTCCTTGTTGACTTAAGTTAAAAAAATGTTTGGCAAAATGACTTTTGTCCCTCCATATGACTTTTTGAATGTGATAACAAGGAGTTTTTGAGAAGTTAAAAGATTGTGACTTTTGCAAACTCTTTATAACTTTTTGCAAAAGTCAATAAGGATGTTTGAAAAGGAATTCCAAAAACCTCTTTAAACATTAAAGGGTTGTTTGTTTACCTCTTAATGAGGCTCTTAATGGTTCAGACATCTTACTGGTTCAACACTTAATGGTTCAAACTGTTTGTTTCACGAGCAGATGTCTGAATGGTTCAGACATTTGCCTCTTAATGGTTAAGATTTATACAGAGTCTGAATGGTTAAGACCTCTAATATGAATTGGTCAGACATTTGCCTCTGAATGGTTAAGCATTATTGTCACACCCCGACTTTCCATGTATCACCGGTGGGCCCGGTGGGGGAGTATCGTGACGTGGTTGGCAACATTACAGTCAAACAACACAATATTTAATATGCACAGCGGAAGCAAATGAAAAGATATATTTCAACTGAATAAAATATTGTAATATCATGTATCACAAACAGTTGAAAGTTTATCCACTAAAGAATCAAAATAAATAGGAAATAGTAGTTCAACAGACTTTAGGCATCTTAAGCTTGCGAGACTCTTTTGATGCTAAGGAGATATCCAGCCAATTACGAGTAGTACCTGCACTTAATCTTTTTGGGAAAATACGTCAGTTTACACTGGTAAATACAATCAACTGACTCATTTTAAAAATGATTAAAAATTGATTTGGATGCACATGGCACAAACATTTTATAACTTGGGATAATTATTTAAATATATAAACTTGTAAAAGAATTACATGTTCCTTATGCGTTCAGTAGCCCGGATCGTGCCGGGTTAAAGATCAATAGACACACCACATTATTTATTTATGCACTGACAAGTGTACGCCTACACCCCGCGCTTAGGTCGTGGCCATTTCGTAAAATGATGCCAAGGATATCCGGGACATGGTCATTAACCCCCCAAAGGCTTTAAGCAAACAAAACAATTTAAACGGGTCATCTCGATAATACTTAACCACCAATCGATTAAGGTCGAATGCCCGACCAAGCGGTATTTTATACACCGTACCCCAAGCCCGTATAAGGGAAAATAAGTTAAAAGTATTTACCTTTGCAAGTATAATTCACAAACAGAAAATGCAAGTAGCTTTTACTGGTCCTCCTATTCTGGAATGAATGTTTATAATAACCTATTAGAATCCTAACGGTCTTTAGTTAAGCTTAAGCTTAGACCGGTTAGTTTTAAAGATACGGTTCGTACGCACGCTTAAGCGAAGACCGGAATAGAATGTGATTTAGACCCTACAAGTTTGAAGACTTGTTTAATATGGGTATTTCATACACATTCTGGATTTTGAGATAAAACCGATAAGGTTTGACTCGTTTCGGCTAATTTATGCAAACTAGTTACATAAACCGAACCGAACGCGTAATAAGCGTAACGGGTAGTCATGAGAGCCATATACAGGTTTCCTAAGTTAATATGCCTCAAATATGTTGTGACATCAGTAAGATATCTTTTATTATGCCCGAAACGAATTTAAACGCAAACTATGCCCCGTAGGGGTAGTTTGGTCATTTTCAAGGTTATAAGAGTTTAAGTATTAACCTGAGTTACAGGTCTGATATAATCAGCAAAAATACTTAGTTTACTAAGTTATAACAGTATGGTATTGCATATATGTGAAACTTATCAATTATAACCAAACTATGCACCGTAGGGGCATTTTGGTAATTTCACATAAGCCGAAAAGCTCAAAACTGAAGTCTGAGTTAAACAATTTTTGCTTACTGTTAAAATATTATAATTTACCTAAAATATCAGTAGGTATCAACCCTTGTATGTTTAAAATAGTTTTTGTACATACTATGCGTTAAAAACGCTTAATAAGGCGATTAGAAGCCGTTTCCGGGTTCTATATAGAAAACTGATATTTTTATTATTCCAGAAGGTTTAAAATAATTTATTTATCATATAAAATCAGTAGCAAAAGGTTTGGAGTCAAATAGATATGTAAAACTCATTTTATAGCCCGAAAGGGCAAAACCGACAATTACCGGATTAAGCCTATGACTCTAAGTTATGCTCAGCCTAAAATTAATTAAAAATCTTCAAAAATCCCAAAATAATATATTATATCAGTGGGTAAAGAGTTTGATATCGAAAAGTAGGTTTAAATAGGCTATACGCTAATTATGCCGTTTAATCGCTAAAGAAGCTTTCTAATTACGCTAATGAGCATAACTCTCAATCTACACCTCAAACTGATGTCAAATTTTGGGTGCAAGTTTATAATTCAGTAACTAAGGTTTCCACACTTTTACATTTTTAAGAATCACGTTTTATGGTGAAAAGGGCATAATGGTCAACATATGAGCAATTAACGGAATCATGCATATTTATTGGATAACTAATGAACCAAGGTGTATAATCACATAGGGTTATACTAGCATGTAACCTAGTCCAATTAAAGCTCTAAGGAATTTCTAAAACATACCAAAACGGGTCAGAACTGAAGTCAAAGCAAAAGTCAAAGCTTTGCGACTTTCGGTTCCGAACCGGGTCTATACAGAAAATTGTCGGGTTGAACATGTTTAGACATGTTCTTACATTAATTACCAAGTTATATTAATGATCAAACAGGTTGTATGGGTTCTACATTGCTAATTATGCATAAATTAGAAATTAAGCATTCTGTTGACTTTTTAATAACAAGTTTGACCCGACATTTGACCTAGTTAGAGTGGGAATCAGAGGGTGCCCTTTTAAGGGTTTATTGCCCACATAATTACCAACTTATAACTACTTTCAATTCGACTAATCACTGGACCATCAATGATTAATCGCTAAGTCAACCGTTAATTATGACGGTTTGACTTTTAAGCTAAAACTAATCAAAAACTTAACTAAGAAAGGTTAAGCATACTTACTGAAGTCCTATGCACGATTAGGAAAGACTTGGGGTCTGCTCTTAAGCTCCAAGAAGCTCCAGAAATGCAGAAATGAGGTGTGAAGAAATGGTTGCAACCTTGTGGCCTTTTATAGTGTTCAAAACCTCATGGATTGTTGACACACAAGCCTAACAATGGCCATGGATCATTTCCAGATGTCCCTAAGGGCCTAGGGGTTGTTTAGGGGTCGTCCAAGATGTGGAAAATCGGATTAAAGTCGGTTAGAATGGAGTTGGAAGACAAGAACCCAAAAATTTCGGAGCAGAAGGCCCCTCGCGGCACGCGTAGACCCCCCTAGGGTCCTCGCGTGGCGCGACGCCCCATCTGATCAAATCTGAATTTTTTGATTTTTATGTTTTGGTCCTTGCCTCTTGGAAACTTTGCTTTGACTTTATTTCTTGCACTTTGAACCCTCCAAATTGACTTATAAGGGCTTCAAGACATATACCCACTTTGTTAAGTCCTCGGTTAACTTTATTGTCTCCCGAAAAGTCATAAACTTCATCGTAGACGCTTTTAACCCTTCGCATATGAATTTGATCATAACTTTCTCATACGATAACGAAACTTTGTGAAATTTATATTGTGCATTCTAGTGAGCATAATTAACCGTTACAAAGCTTTGAGTTTGCTTAAAGGTCACCCAGAGGTATAACTTAAACATGTTGACACATTTAACCCCTGTAGTTTGTAATCTCTCACTTTCTTTCATATTTAGCTTCGTATGATCCATGATTTATTCGTTTGAAGGTATGAGCATCATGTAGGGTTAGTGTACAATATATTTATTCACTGTTGACATTTAGAACCCGTATATTCACATACTTTCCATGATTGTCAACTTTAATCCTTCAATAACATTCTTTCACACGTTCAAACCTATGACACGTGTCAATACATTATAGGACGTGAATTTTCGAGGTGTTACATCCTCACACCTTAAAAGAAATCTCGACCTCGAGATTTACTGAAATAAATAAGGGTACTTTTCTTTCATTGTGGACTCAACCTCCCACGTATACTCGGGACCTCTACGGGCATCCCATTTGACCTTTACAATAGGCACATGCTTCCTTCGAAGCTTCTTAACCTGTCGTTCTTCAATCGACAATGGTTTTTCCACAAATTTCAAGCTCTCATCTATATGCACATCTGTATGTGGTATGACTAGCGATTCGTCAGCTAGGCATTTCTTCAGATTGCAGACGTGGAATACGTTATGAATACCACTGAGCTCTTCAGGTAAGTTTAACTTGTAAGCCACTGATCCAACACATTCGATAATCTCGAACGGTCCTATATACCTCGGGCTTAACTTACCTTTCTTACCGAATCGCATCACCCCCTTCCAGGGTGATACTTTAAGCAACACTTTGTCACCTACTTCAAATTTCATAGGTTTACGCTTTGGATCTGCGTAACTCTTCTGCCTATCTCGGGCAGCATTGAGACGGTCACGAATCTGGACAATCTTGTCCGTCGTTTCAAAGACTATCTCCGGTCCTGATAATTGGACATCTCCAATGTAACACCTTGAAAATTTACGTCCTATAATGTCTTGACACGTGTCATAACCTTTGAACGTGTGAAAGAATGTTCTTGAAGGACTAAAGTTGACAAACAATGAAACTGTGTAAATATAAGGGTTCAAAGTGTCAACAATGAATAAATATACTTTACAATAACCCTACATGATGTTTATAACCTTAAACGAATGGATCATGGATCATACGAAGCGAATTGTGAAAGAAAGTGAGAGATTACAAACTACAGGGGTTAAATGTGTCAACATGTTAAGATATACCTCTGAGTGACCTTTTAGCAAACCCGAAGCCTTGTAACGATTAAATATGCTCACTAGAATGTACCATAAAAATTTCACCAAGTTTCGTTACCGTATGAGAAAGTTATGATAAAATTCGTGTGTGAGGGTTAGAATCGTTAACATTGAAATTTAGGGCTTTTCGGGTGATCACAAAGTTACCCGGGGACTTAACAAAGATGGTATAAGCCCTAAAGCCCCCATATGTCAATAATGAAGCCTCATAATGCAAGGAAACATGAGAAAGCGACCTTTCGGGGGACCAAGGACCAAATATGCAATAAAAGGAAAGTTTGGAATCTGAACTGGAGGCCCATGCGGGCCGTGTAAGGCTTGACCATACCTTTACGCGGGCCGCATCCGACTTCCAGTTGCAGAAAAAAAAACCACAGGTGGCTGTTTTCAGCTTGTAACCGACTTAAACCTCAGGATTTCGATTCTATGGGCTGCCTAAAGTGGTTTATAGCCTATAGAAGACACATGTTCACATCTTGGATCATCCTAGACTTCTTTGGCAACAATCTATGATGATTAAAGTTACTATAAAAGGCTCATGTTGCAACATGCAACCACACATTCATTTCTGCTCATCTTTGGAACTCCACAGCAGACCCAAGGCCTTCTTAATCATCCATTAGTCACGTGTAAGTACCCTTAACCCTTCTTAATTAAGTTTTGTTTAGTTTATAGCCTAGAAGTCAAACCGTCGTAATTACGGTTTGACTTAGCGATAAAACACAAACGGTCCAGGGTTTTGTCGAAACGGAAGTTGTTATAAGTTGGTATTTATGTGGGCCTTAAACCCTTAAAAGGGCACCCACTGATTCCAATCCTAACCAGGTTGTTTGTCGAGTCAAACTTCTTTCGAAAAAGTCAACAAAATCATAAATCGTGTAATTAACGATATAGAAGGCGTGTAACCTGTTTTATCGTTCATATAACCTGATAATAAGTATAAAAACTTGTCTACGCTTGTTTGATTCGACAACTTTCTGTTTTGAACCGATTCGGAACCGAAAAACGCAAAAGTTTGACTTTTGCTTTGACTTCAGTTCTGACCCGGTTTAGATAGGTTTAGACATGCCTTAAAGTTCCATTAGGACCTAGTTACATGTGTGTATAACCCTCTGCGTTTATACCACATAAATCCTTAATTGTCCGACGTTTCCGTTAATCGCCTAAATATTGACCGTAATGCCCTTATGACCATAAAACGAGAATTTTGGAAATGTGAAAGTACAATAATCTTAGTTACTGATTATTAAACATGTCTGTAAATTTTCACATCAGTTGGAGGTCTAGATTAGGAGTTATGCTTAATGACGTAATTAGAACGCTTCTTAGTAATTAAACGGCGTCATTAGCGTAAAGCCTATCTAAACCCAATTTTTTGCACCAAACCTTTTACCCACTGATGTAATATAATATTTTGGGATTTTTGAAGATTTTTAATTATTTTTAAACCGATCATAAGCTAGGATTAGTGCCTTAATTCGATTAATACCGAATATACCCTTTTCGGCCATAAAATGAGTTTTACAAATTCTTTTGACGCCAATCCAATTGCTACTGATTTTAAATAATAAATGAAGTATTTTGAACCTGTTAAATTGATCAGAAAACTCAGAATCCTATTTTAACCCGTTAATCGCTTAAAACGACGTTATACGCGTATTAAACGCATAGTAAGGGTTTAAAACCATTTTGTCACGAAGGACTTAACACCAACTGATATGACCTGATAAATTAAGCCATTTTACTGATGTATTCAGACCCGGTTCACAGAAACTTAATTAATTCCTTTTATAATCTTTAAAATGACCAAAATACCCCTACGGGGCTTATTATGAGATTAAACTCGTTTTGGGCATAATGGAAGGTATCCTATTGATATCACAACATATTTAAGGCATGTTAACTTAGTAAACCTGTTTAGGACTCTTATGGTTAACCGTTACGCTTCATGCGCGTTCGGTTCGGTTTATGTAACTAGTTTACATAAATTAGCCGAAACGGGTCAAACCTTATCGGTTTTATCTCAAAATCCAGAATGTGTATAATATACCCATATTAAGCAAGTCTTCAAACTT
This sequence comes from Helianthus tuberosus, assembly GCA_030545235.1. Classification (NCBI taxonomy): domain Eukaryota; kingdom Viridiplantae; phylum Streptophyta; class Magnoliopsida; order Asterales; family Asteraceae; genus Helianthus; species Helianthus tuberosus. Next base: position 13,722,232 of record CM060366.1, on the reverse strand, counting down.
TTTGGGTCTAAATCACATTCTATCCGGTCTTCGCTTAATCGTGCGTACGAACCGTATCTTTAAAACTAACCGGTCTAAGCTTAAGCTTAACTAAAGACCCGTTAGGATTCTAATAGGTTATTATAAACCTTCGTTCCAGATTAGGAGAACCAGTAAAAGATACTTGCACTCGCTGATTTTGATTTATACTTGCTCAGGTAAATACTCTTAACTTATTTTCCCTATACGGGCTTGGGGTACGGTATATTAAAATACCGCTTGGTCGGGCATTTCGACCTTAATCGTTTTGGGGGTTAAGTATTATCGAGATGACCGTTTAAATTGTTTTGTTTGGTTAAAGCCTTTGGGAGGTTAATGACCGTGTCCCGGATATCCCTGGCATCATTTTACGAAATGGCCACGACCTTAGCACACAGGTGTAGGCGTACACCTGTCAGTGTCTCATATACATAATGTGGTGTGTTTATTGATCTTTAACCCGGCTCGATCCGGCTACTAAACGCATAAGAAACATGTAAACCTTTTACGAGTATTATAATCAAATAATTATCCCAAGTTATAAAATATTATTTGTGCCTTGTGCCTTAAATGCATTTTCTTAAACTCTTTTCAAAATGAGTCGGTTGATTGTATTTACCAGTGTAAACTGACGTATTTTTCTTAAAAAGGTTAAGTGCAGGTACTACGCGTAATAGGCTGGCTTTTCTCCTAGCATCCAGAATAAGTCTCGCAAGCTTGGATGTCATAGACTGTTGAACATTGTTTCCTTTTTATTTTGATCTACCTGTGGATTTATATTCGACTACTTGTGATATTTAATATTACAATATTGTTGGTTGAAATAAATCTATACTTTGCTTCCGCTGTGCATTTAAATATTGTGTTGTTTGACTATTATGTTACCAACCATGTCACGATACTCCCCTACCGGGCCCACCGGTAATACGTGGAAATTCGGGGTGTGACATCCAACTTCCGCCCAACAAACGGGAGTTCTGCACTTTCTACCGTATAAGGCCTCGAAAGGCACAGCCTTAATGCTGGTATGGTAGCTATTGTTGTAGGAGAATTCGATTAACGGCATGTGGTTATCCCAACTACCACCTAAGTCAATTACGCATGCTCGAAGCATGTCTTCCAAAGTTTGAATAGTACGCTCACTCTGGCCGTCCGTCTGAGGATGGTAAGCCGTACTAAAATTTAAACGCGTGCCCAAAGATTGTTGGAAACTTTTCCAAAAATGTGACGTGTATCTAGTATCTCTGTCAGAGATAATAGACACAGGTATGCCATGTAAAGCTACAATCTTATCCACGTACAATTGGGCTAACATGTCGGAGCTATAAGTCTCCTTAATGGGTAGGAAATGTGCTGACTTAGTCAGTCTGTCTACGATCACCCAAATGGTATCGTTTCCTTTCCTTGTCTTAAGTAACTTGGTGATAAAATCCATAGTTACCATTTCCCACTTCCACATAGGAAGTTCAGGCTGTTGTAGCAAGCCTGACGGCTTTTGATGTTCTGCTTTGACTTGCGCACAAGTCAAGCATTTAGCTACATAGGTAGCTACAGACTTCTTCAAGCCTATCCACCAATAGTTTGCCCTTAGATCCTGGTACATCTTATCAGCTCCAGGGTGAACGGAATATTTAGAACTATGGGCTTCCTGAAGGATAACATCTCGAAGTCCTCCATATATTGGAACCCATATTCGTCCATTCAATCTAAGAATTCCGTCCTTGCCAAGAGATAACTGCTCCTCAGTTACCCCAAGCTTTTCATTAGGATAGTTAGCTTCCAACACAGCTTCCTTCTGTGCAGCTAACAACCTTTCATTCAAACTGTTCTTAATCTCAATGCTCTTGGCATTGATTCGAATGGGTTTCACCATTTCCTTTCGACTCAAGGCATCAGCGACTACATTCGCCTTGCCGGGATGGTATCTGATTTCACAATCATAATCATTCAAAGTCTCCATCCAACGGCGCTGCCTCATGTTTAAATCCTTCTGATTAAATAGGTGCTGGAGGCTCTTGTGATCAGAATAGATCACACACTTGATTCCATATAAATAATGCCTCCATAGTTTTAGTGCAAATACAATGGCACCCAACTCCAAGTCATGGGTGGTGTAATTCTTTTCATGCACCTTTAACTGCCATGAAGCATAGGCAATAACCTTGCCTTTCTGCATAAGCACACACCCCATGCCAGTGTGTGATGCATCGCAGTAAACTACGAATTCTTCGGTACCTTCAGGCAATGTCAGTACAGGAGCGTTACTCAACTTTTGCTTTAGGATATCAAAGGATTCTTGCTGCTTAGGGCCCCAATCAAACTTTATTTTCTTCCTAGTCTAAGAAGTTAGGGGTGCAGCAATCCTTGAAAATTTTCAACGAAACGCCTATAATATCCTGCTAAGCCTAGGAAGCTACGAATCTCTGTAGGCGTCTTTGGTTCTTGCCAGTTCATGACAGCTTCCACCTTAGCGGGATCCACTTGGATACCACGCTCACTAACCACATGTCCAAGGAATTGGACTTCTCGAAGCCAAAATTCACATTTAGAGAATTTGGCATAGAGCTTCTCATGATGTAGGAGTTTAAGAATACAGCGAAGGTGTTTTTCATGGTCAGCTTGGTTCTTCGAGTAGATGAGAATGTCTTCGATGAAAACGATGACGAATTTATCTAAGTATGGCTTGCAAACGCGATTCATGAGATCCATGAACGCGGCAGGTGCATTAGTGAGCCCAAAAGGCATCACTAGGAACTCGTAATGACCATAACGAGTCCTAAATGCAGTTTTGTGTACGTCTTCCTCTCTAACCTTCAGTTGGTGGTAGCCTGACCTTAAGTCAATCTTTGAGAAATAACTTGCCCCTTGCAATTGATCGAATAAATCATCGATCCTGGGCAAAGGATACCTATTCTTTATTGTGACCTTATTAAGCTCACTATAATCGATGCACAGACGCATCGATCCATCCTTCTTCTTGACAAACAAGACTGGTGCTCCCCAAGGAGACGAACTAGGTTTAATGAAACCTTTAGCTAGCAATTCATCTAATTGCGTTCTCAATTCCTTCATCTCTATTGGTGCCAACCTGTAAGGCGCTCTAGCAACAGGTGCTGCTCCAGGGATGATGTCAATTCTGAATTCCACTTGCCTATCTGGTGGTAAACCAGGTAGTTCTTCCGGAAAAACTTCAGGGTATTCAGAAATGACAGGGATATCTTCCATCTTAGGTTTCAGCTCATCAATAGTCACTTGTGCCATTTAGATGACACAACCCTTCTTTAAACACTTAGAGGCCTTGAGCATAGTCACTTGCTCAGGCAATCCATACCGGGTATCTCCCTGAATGGTAAGTGATTCGCCAGACGGAGTTTTGATCACCACTTGCTTTTTATTGCAAACAATCTGGGCCTGGTTACGAGATAACCAGTCCATGCCTAAAACGATGTCAAAACCGGCTAACTTCAAAGGAAGTAGGGACAAAGGAAAAGAGTGGTTCTTAATGGATATGAAGCATCCATCTAATATGGTTGAGGTGGTTTCTAAGGTGCCATCTGCTAATTCCACCTCATACTTCACTCTTAAGGTTTTAACAGGTAAATTCAGCAATTTGCAAAACTTATTATCTACAAATGATTTATCAGCGCCTGAATCAAAAAGTACTCTTGCATAGATATCATTTATGAGAAAGGTACCTGTGATCACGTTATCGTCTTGCACAACCTCCTTCGCATCCATCCTAAAGACCCTAGCATTGGTCTTCTTGGCCTCTTCAGGCTTCTTGGCGTATTTAGGGCAGTTGGTTTTAATGTGCCCTTTCTCATTGCAACGGTAGCACGTTGCATCCTTCAGCTTTTTGTAATCCAAGGTCTTGTGTTCCTTGGACTTGCATACCCCACAAGTAAAAGTTCTAGACTGAGTCTGCGAGTTTGATTCGAGCCTGCACTTCCCGAAGTGCTGTTTCTTGCAGACTTTACACTTGGGCTTATCACCAGTTTGATGCCCATCCTTCTTTGACTCAGACCCCTTCTTGTTGTCACCGTTTCCTCGGTGCTTCTTGTTTGACCTCCATGAATTGTCATCTTCATGTTTTCTTTTCTCGGCATCCTTATTCCTCAGCGATCTTTCTCTGACTGCGTCCAGAGTGAGGGACAAAGATATGTCAGCTACAGATCTGAAAGTAGCTGGCCGAGAGGCCTTCACGCTTGCCTTGATTTCTGGGGCTAAACCCCCAATGAAGCGAGCTATTCTTTTGGGTTCCGGGGTCACCAGATACGGAACCAACCTCGACATGGTATTAAAGCTCGTGAGGTAAGCTTGGCAGTCAAGGTTCTGCATAACCAACGATAGAAAATCAGACTCTATCTTCACAACCTCATGTTGAGGGTAGTAGTTTTCCCTGATGAGGGCAACAAATTGCTCCCATGTCATGTTGTACAATGGGATCTTCCCAGTGGCTTGAATCAACGATCTCCACCAGGCTAAAGCCTCACCCTTGAAAGATTGAGACACAAACTTGACTATATCCCTCTCAGCGCATCCGCTGATATCCACTACTGTGTCCATCTCATCTAACCACGTCATGCAGTCAATGGCTCCTTTTTCCCCAGTGAAATCCCTGGGTTTGCATGAAACAAAGTATTTATAGGAGCAACCCTTATTACGGGGTTCTTGATTTAGTATAATCTGTTGAGATGGAGCACTGTGGTGGTTTGAGGAGAGTCGATCATCATCTTTCTTTGGTTCTTCCTTCTTGGAGGGAGGCTTGCTGTGAGCCTCAGAATGAGTCTTTGGCTTTGAACGCGGCGCAGATAGGGTCCTACTTCGAGTCCCACTATAATCTTCATACTGCTGCTCTAAGGCCTTTGTAACCGCGTCGTCTACTAACGCTTTCAGTTCAGCACCCGTTATATTAATTTGGGCGTTATCATTATTCTCCACTGGGTGATTATTAATTTCATCCGAGTCAGCCATTTTAATTGAACTGTTACATAAAACAAGGACAATAGTTTACTTGGGAGTTTATTATGGAATTATCTTTTATGGCAATTCATTAACCATGGTAAACATAGACCATATTTGGTTAATTTATTAATCATATTTATTTAGGATTTCTATTATAATTTATCCTAATTATAAAACAATAACAGTTTTATTAGTAGCACAAAAGGCCTAGTCACAAGGACATTTTTAATTTATAAGCCATGATTTCAGAGAATAGAGGCATGAAGGTTTGAACATAGTTCTTTACCTTTTTCAGACAGGGTCATAGACTATTACTGTCTTTTGTCTCATATGAAAATGAGAAGGGCCCGTAGGCATTGTATTACCAATGTATGGTCAAAATATGATCATCTTAATTGATGATTTAAACCCATGATTCAGAGATCATTAAGTTGGGTTAGGAATCTTTTGAAGAATCCTTATATATAAGAATAACGTGTGTGATTTTAACGAATCACTTCTGCCATGAGTGTTAACATGTTTTCAGATGTTAACAGGGATTTGAATCTTTTTAACAGGTTTTACCATCTTGGCCAGGTCTTATAATGACATGCAGGTTAGGTTATACCTTTAAGATTCTTAGTTAATATTTAAATAGGCAGATTATTTTTTAAAAGGAATGATTTTTGATTCATTTATTTCATATATAGTTTATTTATGCATATAATGGCAAAAATGAAATTGAAATCTTAACATTCCATAAATTTTTAAAAGATTACACCTCGCCCTAAACGGGACTTTTTAACAAAGCAACATACCCACGCAGGGGTCAAATTGAAATATTAGTCCACGCAGGGACTTAAATAAACAACACACCCTCGTAAGGGTTAACAGAAAGATAGACCTACGCAGGGGTCAAAACAAACAAACAAACATACCCACACAGGGGTCAATACAGCAATACAGGCCCACGCAGGGGCTCAACTGATACAAGGAAATTACAACAAACAATGGAAGGATTCAATGGCCCTTCTTGCTCTTTGCTTTTATTAAACTTGTCAATCCCTGGAAGAAACTCTGTCGCTCCCTGCGATCTCTGTGAAAATCTCGCTCGACTTGGTCCAACCTTTGAAGAATTTCTTCCCTTTCGGGTGGTGAAAACCGAGGCGGCTGTGATTGTTGCCGAATTATAGGTCTAGCAAGTATTTGGTACCCATGAGTTGGGTATCCTACTCCCCAAGGAGCTCCATACGGTCCTTCCGGGTGAAGGGCGTTGTAATTGGCCGCTACCAAGTATGGGCCGGCTTCAGCGTAACCATAGTTGGTGTGAGCCGGCTACTCAAACGGGTTGTACGCCATTGAACCAGTGTATGCAGGAATTGGGTTATCAAAACCCATCGGTGGTGGTTGCGGTGCAACTGGGTTCGAAGGCCCACCCATTTGCGGGTCTTCATGTAGTGGCGGATAATGACTGCCACTTGAGTGTCGAGGAGAGCTGAAGTGAAAATCTCCTCCACGCGCGGACATTCGCGCGCCTGTCCTCCTACGCCTTGGCGGTTCCGGAGGTGCCTGATTAACTGGTGGCGGTGGGGGCGGTGGCGTGACTGCCACAAATCGTGAATCCCCAGAGGGATCCTGCTGCTGGTGAGGCGACGAATGGTGCGAGGGTGTAAAATACCACTAGAACTGGTTAAATCGTGCCTGGTAACTCTCCGGACCATGGTAGGGTGATCCATGAAAAGACAAACCATCTGAGACCTCGAAAGGATGGTTCGGAGTTCTGGTTGCGGGCTCGACTGGATCGGTGTCCTCGTCCATGTCCTCTGCATGATCGCCGGAGAAATGATCCTCTGGCCCCGATGGGTTAAAACCCACTGGTTCTTGTATGTAATTTGCCGGGTTAAACCGGCCCCTAAAAACAGGTGTAGGGTCACCAAAAGAATGGTGCGATAGGGATCGCTGTAGAGGTATGTAAGAAGGTTGAGAGTTATCGGGCTCATTTTCCGACTGTGGCCCATAAGAGTTATGAAAGGGAGGCGTCGAACTGTGTGAAACAGATCGTCTTGCAGGCTCAAAAAGTTCCGCCTGTTCTCTCGTGGGTCAGCACTCGTAGTGGTGGAAGGAGCTCGCATGTGCGAAGGCCCGGCCTCGTCGTCATTGGGGGCGGTGATTGGCCCCTTGCCTCGTCCTCTTCGTCGAAAGAATCTTGGCGGCATATTTAGTCCTGTCAATATAACATAAGATAACGACAAGAATATATAAAATAAAGGACAAAACAAAACAAAACAAAGTAGAATTTGTCCTATGTTATTTGTCTAGACTCGAAGGTTTTTAGGAATGTGCAATTGTGCTATTGAGATTAAACACAAAAGGCTAGTGTTTAATTCACTCAATGTTGGCTCTGATACCAACCTGTCACACCCCGACTTTCCACGTATCACCGGTGGGGGAGTATCGTGACGTGGTTGGCAACATTACAGTTAAACAACACAATATTTAATATGCACAGCGGAAGCAAATGAAAAGATATATTTCAACCGAATAAAATATTGTAATATCATGTATCACAAACAGTTGAAAGTTTATCCACAGAAGGATCAAAATAAATAGGAAACAGTAGTTCACCAGACTTTAGGCATCTTAAGCTTGCGAGACTCTTTTGATGCTAAGGAGATATCCAGCCAATTACGAGTAGTACTTGCACTTAATCTTTTTGGGAAAATACGTCAGTTTACACTGGTAAATACAATCAACTGACTCATTTTAAAAATGATTAAAAATTGATTTGGATGCACATGGCACAAACATTTTATAACTTGGGATAATTATTTAAATATATAAACTTGTAAAAGAATTACATGTTCCTTATGCGTTCAGTAGCCCGGATCGTGCCGGGTTAAAGATCAATAGACACACCACATTATTTATTTATGCACTGACGAGTGTACGCCTACACCCCACGCTTAGGTCGTGGCCATTTCGTAAAATGATGCCAAGGATATCCGGGACATGGTCATTAACCCCCCAAAGGCTTTAAGCAAACAAAACAATTTAAACGGGTCATCTCGATAATACTTAACCACCAATCGATTAAGGTCGAATGCCCGACCAAGCGGTATTTTATACACCGTACCCCAAGCCCGTATAAGGGAAAATACGTTAAAAGTATTTACCTTTGCAAGTATAATTCACAAACAGCAAATGCAAGTAGCTTTTACTGGTCCTCCTATTCTGGAACGAAGGTTTATAATAACCTATTAGAATCCTAAATGTCACGGCCCCTGACTCAGTTTTACCCATTTCAGGAGCCGCGGGACAGAAAATCCCGTGGTATTTATTTAATTAAATTGACAGCGGAAGATTATCATCAGGATCTTTTTAAAGCTAAAATTTTCCTGATTATCTTATTTCACAACTCGGGATAAAATCCAGTAATTTACAATCATATGATTTCACGGAGAAATCTTTATTTTTACAAAACATGTTTCTTTATTTTTATACTGAGCCATTTTCTTAAGCTTGTAGTGCTTCACGGCACTTTTCCTTGATCACAACAGATTACCTGAAACATGTTTGAAAAAGGTTTTGTCAGCGGGAAATACTGGTGAATCATTCTTTTTACTAAAATGACACGTTTGTTATAATTTACAGTATTAAGAGAGATTACAATGTTTCCTGATATCAACCAACTACCCACAGTATTTGTCACTCGACCGGATATGTGACTATGGTCATACCACTATTGGGTCCTGTCACCCAATAGTGACGAATATCACAAATTTTAGGCTCGCCCACCTAAAGTGATAAAACAGCAGTAATGTGCACAATACTCCACATACCGGCTGTAATTTGGTGATTACATAAACTTAATCACTGTAATTATAACTTTGAAAATAAACATGCTTTTGTAAATAAATTTTATAAAAAGAGAACGACTCACATTGCAGATTTATTTGAGCAGAGCCTAGCCTACTGATTAGCCTTTTAACCTAGTTTAAATAACAATGCACACAAACTAGGTTAGTAACTAATACAGCATTTACGATAACTCACGAGATCAAACCCTCACATCGAATGACAAAGTGCGATACTTAAACATCCATCGATTTAACGACGAATGACAAAGCAATAACCCTAATGTGGGCAGCACTTAAACATCCATTGGATAGTTTAATCGATCGGACATTGAATCGTAGCAGCGATCGAGTTATTACCCTGTTTTGCGGCAGCGATTTGTGATCATGTGTGTTTTAGAATTGTTTCTGCTATAAATCAGTGTACGTAACGAAATTTTACGTCGTTTCAACTCCAGAATTCATGTCCCAAACCCCACTATTTATAGTCAAAATTTGACCCCCTCGCGTGACGCGAGGGGTACCCCTCGGGGCGTCGCGTGGCGTGAGGGCTCCATATTTACCATAGGGTAGCTACGTGTATGTGTAGGCTTGCTGAGTTGACAGATTTGTAAAATTCGATTTTGACAGCGTTTTATTTGGATAATCGTAACTAGGGTTTCCCCCCCCCCCCCTGAGTTTTAGGGGCCCTGATCCTGATTCTGATTGTTCTGAAAATTTCAGGGTTTGTGCATAATCACTTGGGTGTTTAAATTAGGGTTTCCTATTGAACTAAATATAATAATAAATAATAGTTTTGGTGAGAGTTGTTACATCCTCCCCACCTTAATAAAAATCTCGTCCTCGAGATTTACTGGAATAAGTGAGGATACTTTCGCTTCATTTTTTATTCCAGCTCCCAAGTGTATTCAGCTCCTCTCTTTGAATCCCACTTAACTTTGACTAGAACTAGTCTTTTGTGCTTGAGAAATTTGATTTTTCAATCCTCGATTTGAAGAGGTTTTTCAAAAAATTAAAATTCTCATTCACTCTTATATCTTGGAGAGGTACTACCAAAGATTCGTCTGATAGACATTTCTTGAGGTTGGATATATGAAAAACATCATGTACTCCAGCTAACTCCTCTGGTAGTTGTAAACGATAAGCAACTGGTCCTATACGTTGGATCACGGAAAATGGTCCTACGTATCTTGGACTTAGTTTTCCTTTCTTACCGAATCTGACTACTCCTTTCCAAGGAGAAACTTTCAATAGTACTTTATCTCCAACTTAGAACTCCAATGGCTTCCTTCTATTGTCTGCATAACTCTTTTGACGATCTCGAGCCGTCTTCAGTCTTTCCTTGATTTGTGTGATCTTATCAGTAGTTTCTTGCACAATCTCCGAACCTGATAATTGACTTTCTCCTATTTCTGCCCAACAAACTGGAGTTCTGCACTTTCGTCCATATAGGGCTTTGAATGGGGCAGATTCGATACTTGAATGATAACTATTGTTATAGGAGAATTCAATTAACGGTAAGTGATCATCCCAGTTTCCACCAAAATCTATTACACATGCTTGGAGCATGTCTTCCAGAGTTTGTATCGTCCTTTCACTTTGCCCGTCTGTTTGTGGATGATATGCAGTGCTCAAGTTTAATTTAGTTCCCATGGCTTCTTGGAAACTTGTCCAAAAGTGCGAAGTGAAACGACTATCCCTATCTGATACAATGGAGAGTGGAACTCCATGTAGGGATACCACTTCATCTACATAAAATTTTGCCAACCTTTCCATGCTAAAGGTTTCTTTCATAGGTAAAAAATGAGCTGATTTGGTTAATCGATCCACAATTACCCAAATCGCATCATTACCTTTTCTGGTTTTGGGCAAATTAGTAACAAAATCCATTGTTATGAGTTCCCATTTCCATACTGGCATTTCTAATTGTTGTAGTAGACCTGAAGGTTTCTGGTGTTCTGCCTTAACTTGTGAACAAGTAAGACACTTAGAAACATATCTAGCTATATCTTTCTTCATTCCTATCCACCATAAATTATTTCTTAAATCTTGGTACATCTTATTCTTTCCAGGATGTATTGTATACCTAGATTTATGAGCTTCCTCTAAGATCTTATTTTTTAATTCTCCTTGCTTAGGTACCCAGATTCTTTTCTTATGGAATTTCCAAATTCCATCAGCTCCTTGTTCTAATTCTTTTATTCGTCCCTTCATTCCTTCAGCATCATCCTTGATTGCTGTTTCCTGGACATTCTTTAATTGTTCCATTAAATCTAATTGTAGATTTAATCTGAGAGCACGAACCCGTCGTTGTTTCTCATGATACTTACGACTTAAGGCATCTGCAACTACATTGGCCTTTCCTTCGTGATACTGAATATCACAGTCGTAATCACTTAAGATTTCCATCCATCTCCTTTGTCTCATGTTTAACTCTTTTTGTCCAAATATATATATCTTAAATTTTTATGATCCGTATAGACAGTAAATTTACTTCCGTATAGATAATGTCTCCAAATCTTAAGGGCAAAAATTACGGCTCCTAATTCTAAGTCATGAGTCGTATAATTTTCTTCGTGCTTTTTCAATTGCCTTGAAGCATACGCAATTACCTTTTTGCGTTGCATAAGCACACATCCTAATCATAGTTTTGAAGCATCACAATATACTTCAAAATCTTTATTCCCTTCTGGTAAAGCTAGGATTGGAGCTTTTGTTAACTTTTGCTTTAAGATTCTAAAGGCTTCTTCTTGTTCAGGTCCCCATTCAAACTTAACTGCTTTACTTGTTAGCTTAGTTAATGGTACAGCTATCTTGGAAAAATCTTTAATAAACCGTCTATAATATCCAGCTAAACCTATAAAACTTCTAATTTCCATTGCAGTTTGCGGAACCCTCCATTTGGCAATTGTAACATTCCCAAAATTTTTATTTATATATATATCAACTTATGTTATTAAAAGAATGCATCATGGGTAAATTGACCAATGGAAATATGAGATATTTTGGGCAAGCGTAGGAACCGTTTAATTATAAAAATACTTTATATTTGAACCTACTACGTTTTTAATGAAACTTAGACCCAAATATAGACAAAAATATTCTCATTCTAATGGCATATCTATTATTTTATAAAACGTTATATTATAGAAGTTATAAACGCCAAAAGAGTGAAGCAGTTAAATTAATTATATATTAAATAATAATAATAATAATAATAATAAAATAAAAACTCTACAATTTAACTATAAAATGAAAAGTGGACGTTGATTGTAATGTTCATAAAAGTCAAATAGAATAAACAAATAGTAATAATAATCCAAAACATAAAACTCATGAATATAAATATTACGTGTAACCATAAAACAAATAAGAATGATGTGCATTGAAAATTCAACATATGGTATAGGTGGAAACCAAAGTCTGCAAGTAACATTTAATGAAAAAGAAAGACGTGGCCATTATCAGCGTAAATCTGAAGCTGAAGTTGAACTATAAATAGAAGACATATAGTGTGAACTTTCAAATTGCTTATGTCTTACACTCCCATTCTACTTTTATTTCACCCCTAATAGAACCCTGCCCCGTTTTAAGTATTTTAGCCCCTGATCACCGATACCCTGTCCAAGTGACGTATAGCCCCGTAACGTATGTCAAGGCTCTGCCTAATTTCGTTGGGGTTCTGTCTCGTGACGTAGGGATAAAGTGGAATTGGGTTACTATACTGTGAGTACACTATATATTTTATTAAATAATCCAGGAATTTTACCAAGATATATCAACCCTCCAAAATATTTCTGACACCCCTAATATATTTAGAATACCCCTATATGTTTTTAAATACACCCCGTATGTAAAAACCTAGCTCGTGATACAATATAGTCTTTAAATAAAATATAAAAGTTTAAATCTAGGGCTGAGGCGGGCCGCGTGAGCCCACCCCAAACCCTTACGCGGGTGGTATGAAAGCTCGAACCAGACTCCTTTGGTTTCTTAAGTCCAGGCGGGCCGCGTAAACCATATATTAAGTTGACGCGGGCCGCGAGTGACCTAAAGTGTGGCGCAGCCCGGTGCCGACACGTGTCGACATCGTGGCGGGTCTAGATCATAACCAGGATAAGCTACGCATTGACTGGAGTTTGACGCGGGCCGCGTAGACTCCTGTCTACTCTTACGCGGGCCGCGTGGAGACCAAGTATCAGCAACTATAAATAGCAGGCATCGGATTTCATTTTAACTCGCTCACATTTCAATTCTCAATCTCAAATTTCTATAGAAGTGATATTATAGTCGGGTAGTATACCCCTAATTAGCGAGGTTCTGCTCTGTTGTAAGTATTATAACCCCAGTTTCGTAATAGATACGTTGCCCGATTGATTTAGGGTTCTGTAACAACTGTCGTGGTTCTGCCCGACGTAGTTGTTGGAATGCCGTCTCGAGGAGGGTATCATTAATATTTTCAAAGGGTTATGATACTAACCTATGTGCATTTGTGTAAATTATAGATTATTCCCAGGAAACCCTTACACGAAGTCTAAGATAGCAATGTGAGTTTATCCTCTTTTTGTTAATGTTTTTGGAATATTTTACAAAACCTTAAATGTTTTACAATGCGATTAAGCGGTGATTGAGTCTTTGTAGTTCTTCAATTATTGCCGGTATTATGGGGTTTTGTATACAAAATTTACTACGAGTAGTAGTAAGTCTGATTGACAGTGCATTACCATTGGACGACGAGTTAGCCAATGGGTAATTTGACCATAGCCATAGATCCGGTCGAGTGGCAAATACTGAATGAGTAATTGTGTAGAAATAAACAATGTGATCGCTCTCAATACTGTTTTAATTGATAAAATGTTTCTTGATTAAACTGGGATTCACTCACCAGTATTTCCGACTGACAAATGTTTTTAAAACGCGTTACAGGTAACACAATGTGAACAGCCAATTAGTTAAAAGCCAGCTGGAGAGCACTGAAGGCTTGGAAAAAATGTGGCTATAAAAGTTACCTAATAAACGATGTTTTAAATTCAATAAAGTAGGGTTTATCCCTATAAGTATGTTGTAACAAGAAACTTGGGTTTTACCCATATGATTATTAAAATGAAAGAAGGTGGTTTTACTCTGATAAACATTTCCTAACTATGGTCCTGATGAAAATTTCGCTGCAAGATTAATAAACAACGATAACACCGAAACTGGCTCGCGGCCGCCCGTTCCCGGGAATTAGGGACCGGGGGTTGTGACAGAAGGTGGTATCAGAGCCTAGCCACTGGTTCAAGCCAAAGAAGTGTTCTGCTGACACTTAAATTTTAATTCTGTGTTAGGAAATAACTTATGTGATTATGTGTTTTATATTATTTGACTATTTGTTAGTCTACAGTATGGGTAAACAAAGAATTTCGGATATCTATCATCAACTAGATAGTTCACCAAAAGATAAGGGAACCTCATTTCAACCAAATCCCTTAGGATATTCAGCCGATATTGAGGAAGGAATATTTATTCGTAAGGCACAGTCTAAGAAACCATTTACCACTAAGAAAAGAAATTGGATTATTAGCAAAAGTCGAGAGAAAATAAAGAAGTCACAACCGAAGGGAGCGATAATCAATCAGGAAATAAATGCACAAACTCAGGAAATAGGCAATAACCTACTACGGAAAGATGAATTAGATGGACAATGGGTAAATCTCCATATGTTAGCCACTACAGCAGTAAATGCTAACTTACATTAAATAGTCGAATGGCCAAACCAGTACCAGTACCCATGCCGCCTATGAGCTAGAAACTCTAAAAGGAACTTTGCCTATTAGATAACAACTTAGTAGAGACATGAGATAGAATAAACTTTACATAAAGGCATGTTGAGCATAATACTCCTATAACATAGATAGACTAAAATAAGTTACGGATGCATAATCCCTAGTTTATTTTGAATTCCAGTTGTAGTTTGTAATATATATATATATATATATATATATATATATATATATATATGAGTCGCAATGTTTGTCGTTTTTAATCAATCTATTTTATAATTGTACCCAAATGTTTGTACTAGAAATTTGTCTGTAATGATTAATACCACCTACTCAATTAAATATCATAATAGACATCAAACTAAGTAGTTATTAACAAAGCAGTCATATTTATGATTCTCTTTTGAAACCAATCATTTACTTTGGTTTAAAATACATATTGAAATATATGGTATAAAGCTTTAAAACTTTGTGGTTTTAATAATATTGTTTCAAAATAATTTATATTCAAATAAATAAAACCGAAGCTATTAAATTAACCGAAAGGATTTTAAGAAGTAATAAAATCTTTAAAAGATTGCTTTAGTGGATCTAGCCAAAGCAAGTTTTGAAACCCAGGTGTACCAATTTACCACTTTATTTTATCATTTCTGGTTTATAACTAGTTGACCATAAGACTTCATACTTTCATAGTTTTATGAAATAATTGATGTTGGGATTACTTGTAAAAGTTTCTATTGAAATACTGAGTAATAAAATAGATGGTTAAATGAATATGATGAGTATTCATAAAATCATTTAAAGTTTTTAAGAAATTTGGGTTGGTTGGATTATGTAAAAAGACCTAACTAAACGTTGAAAACATTTCTACAAATCTTTAAGGTATGTCCAAGATAGGTCTTATGCCTAAGAATAATTAATTATAAGATTAACCTGTCATATTAGTTACAGGATTGTGTATCCTAAATTATAAAGAAAAATATTCGAGTTAGTTGGATGATGTATAATAGTTAAATAATACAATATTAATAAATGAGTGGAGTTGATAAATTGAATGTTAAACTTACCCTAAGTAGTTGCGAAGTTTTTTATTTTGGTTTTTATGTTAGCACATGGTGAGATCGGTGACATTGAACTTTGAAGCAGACTTGGTGGATTTTCCAGCACCTACATAACCAAAACAAGATAAGTATCTTTACTTCACCTATATTTCACTATTTATTTAAATTTTTAAACAAAGATACTTACTTGACATCGTGACAGAGCCTGAGGATACCTCCTGAGAATCCTGGGTGGTTGTCTTGAAAGTTCTTGTTTCAGGATCAAGTCTCTTGAAAGTGTCGAGTCTCTCTTTGGCAGCAGGAGACAGTCTGAGGTGTGAAACGGTGATAGCTGCATAACAAGAAAGCAAAAGTATATAAGTGATCCTTATATCAAAAGAGAGTTCTCTGGTGATCCTTCTCAGGATCCTCCACCCTACCATGGGTAGCCCATTTCTTGGGTAGCCCATTTCTTGGGTAGATCCTTTCCGTCAGCAATAGAATCTCTCTTAACGAAAAAGAAACGCCGCTTCCAGTTAGCATCATTCTTGGTAGCTTTGAAGATTGGATGTTCCTCACCAGGTTTACGTTTAAACAAATAACGATGAGAACCAAAGGTAGTAAGATCATACAGCTCTCCCAGCTCTGACATTCCTAGGTCTATCCCTTCCTGCTCGATGATCCTTTCAAGGGTGTACAAAACCCTCCATATCATCGGCATAGCTTGGATATAAGAGATGCCGGTTAGGGAAAAGAAGGATTGGGTGAAGGCTAGAAAAGGATATGTATAGCCTATGGTGAACGGAGTGACAGGAAAAGCAACCCAGTTGTCGGAAATATGATCACTCAGGGCATTGGGATCAAAAGACTTAAACACGGTGTCCGCCGGGAAGCAGTGGCGGATCCTATCAATCTGCGCATCATTGAAACAGCAGCGTTCTTTTATGGAATCTTCGATGATCCCCTGGCAATTCAGTGGGCTGTTTTTAGGGTGATCCTTAGCTGGGGAGTTCCGGAGCAACATCTTTGACAGAATAAGGGAAAGAGACGGAAAACAGAGCAAAAGAAGGAAGAAGATGAAGAGAGAATACCTGTTTATCTTCGGATGCAGTTATAAAGGGAGTATCTCTGAAATTTAAATGCAAACGATCATATCTCTATCTCCTATTTATAATCATGATTGTGCAGGGTTGTCACTTCTGTGACGTCATAGTTGCAACGGATAGTTCTACAACAACGGCTATATTTACGATAGTTAGTTGCGGATAAGATCAAGAAAATATAATTCGCTCATTTTACATATCACTCCTTATATTTTGGGGGCAATTGTTAGGGGAGGATTTTCTAACAATTAGTGATCCTTACTTGTTATCCTAATTAATGATCCTTACTTCTGTGACAGATAGTGATCCTCAGAAGAGCTTCAGGATCAGGATCATGGATCACCTTAAGGATCCTCATACTAACGATTGTTTGTTTATGTTTTGTATTATTTTGCAGGAGTAACAAGCTTGACTTGGTCTTGGCAACGTTGCTATGGAATATTCCACGGGTATTTCGCACACGTTTGACTGGAAATGGACGTTGTGGAGAACGTGGGAGCTTGGCACAAAAGTCGGATAGTTTGTTAGCGTAGTTAACTTCTATTTTTAAAGTGGTGACGAGCTAGTAATTAGAACACTTAGTCATTTTCAGCTACACACACTCTCATACAATCGCACTCTTGAAGCTTTCGGCAAACACTTAACAATTTTCACTCACTTTCACACATTTCACCATAGTGATCCTTGTACCTAGCTCGTTACTATCCGAAGTTGTAAACATTTATTGATTTATTTGAGCTTGGTGATCGGTAGTTTCCATCACCCGGGGTTTTTTGTGCCGGAGATCAACTCTTGATCAAGGGCTTTTTCCCCGTATAAATCCTTGTGTCGTTTGTGCAATTTACATTGAAGTGATCCTTATCATTGTTCTACATTTAAAGCATCATTCCCCGTAACAAAGAGTTTGGTTGCATTATCCTCATCAGATTTTTTGACCAAAACAGTTTGGCGCCCACCGTGGGGCAATTGGTGCTTCATTCCTAAGAAGTTTTTCTGTTGGTGATCATTCCGGTTCATTGCATACAAATACATGGCTTCATCATTGAAGAATACCTCTACTGCAATGTCTGCGGTCAATTCATCTCAGGGCATTCCACCTTTGCCTCCACCACCTTCTGGACCTCAGAAAAATGCCGAGAAGAAACCAACTCCCATTTTCTCCAAACCTCCAACTTCTTCTGCTTCTTACACTCCCACTACTAGTGACATGTTTACTTTGATTTTGCAGATGAAGGATCATATACAGCAACAAGACAAGACCAATGAATGGATTCTCAAAGAAATCGGAGATCTCAAGAAACAAAAGAAAACGGCAGAGGATCATTCCCCACTGGTGCCCAGATCTTTGAATTTTGATACTCCGGTGATTACTTCTCAGCCATCAGTGGTTCCAGATGTTCAATATGTGGGTGGACCAAAAGGAGTGCACTACGGAACAACAACAGTAACCCAGGCATCGGGTTCATATTTCCAGCCAGCAGGATCCTATCCTCAGCATATGGGATCCCTCATGAATTCAGGAGGATACTCAGGAGCGCAGCAGATTCAAGGATCTTCCTTTGTTCCAGGATCATCCCAGGTTCAAGGATTCTCCTTTGTTCCAGGATCATCCCAGGTTCAAGGATCCTCCATTGTTCCAGGATCATCCCAGGTTCAAGAATCCTCCTTTGTTCTAGGATCATCCCAGGTTCAAGGATCCTCCATTGTTCCAGGATCATCCCAGGTTCAAGGATCCTCCTTTGTTCCAGGATCGTCCCAGTTTCAGGGATCCTTCCAGATGCCAGGATCCTTGAGGAGTTTGCAAACAGGAAGTTCAGATGTCCATCAGGGAGATTTTATTCCGATGCAGACCATTGCTTCTACTGGTCCTTCGATCGTTCCAGAGCCCCAACAATATGGATTAACATACATTCTTCCTAATTTGAATCCAATGGGAGGTAACACTTTTAATAATTCTTATACTACTAACCATGGCCTTATGCAGGATCCAGGTATCAACCACGCCATGGCCAGAGAATTGCAAAAGTTGAAGGATATGATATCAAGTGTTCCAGGAGTAGTCAAACCTATCCCAGAGATTGCAGATGGAAGCCACAAGATATCTCGTTTTGCACCACCAATCTGTGATGCTGAGATACCCAAGAGGTTCCATGTGCCAACCATGAAGCTGTATGATGGTTCGACGGATCCTGAAGAACACATAGCACAATACAGGGAGAGGATGGAGATCAATCCAATTCCAGAAAGGTTAAAGGAAGCATGCCTGTGCAAGGGATTCGGATCCACTCTTACTGGATCAGCTCTCAAATGGCTGCTAAGTCTTCCCCCCTACTCTATTACCTCATTTGCTAATCTAGTTAACCTATTTAATAATCAGTTTTCTTGTAGTAGAAAATTTGAACGATTAACTAGTGATCTATATAGGATAACCCAGGGTCATAATGAATCATTAAGGGATTACAATACCAAATTCAGTAAAGAATCCTTAGACATTCCCAACTTGGATATAGCCACGGCTGTTGAGGCCTTCAAAATGGGATTGCTTAGGGATTCATTGTTCTATGATGATCTTGTTATGGCACCATGCAGGAACCTAGATGAGGTAAGAACCCGGGCACTCAGGTTCATCCGGCTAGAGGACGATAAGAGGATCCAGGAAAGATTAGCAGGATCCTCAAAACAAGAGAAGCAAGGATCCTCGTTCAAGAACAACAAGTTCAGATCCTATAACAGATCTGATAACCAAAACGTGCATGCTGTTGATCAGGAAGAGGAGGATGAGGATTATCCTCCAATCTCTGAATATTGTTTTTCTGTTGATAACAATGAACTAATCCTTGCGATGCAGAATCTAGGTGATAAAGCCAGATGGCCCAGAAAAAATGACAGACCAGCTGCAACCAAAGATAAATCAAAGTGGTGTGCATACCATGAAGATTTTGGGCATCTCACAGAAGAATGCATTGCACTAAGAAAGGAAATTGGATACTTGTTGAGCAAGGGGCATCTAAAAGAATTGTTGGGTAGAAAAAAGTCAAGGACTCAGGATCCTGAAAGGATCCCTGAGAAAGCTTCGGCCCCTCTAGCAGATGCACAAGTAATAAACTTTATTTCTGGAGGATCAGACATTTGTGGCACATCCTTCTCAGCAGCTAAAAGGCATGCAAAGGAAACTAAAATGGATAATGGAGAAAGACCCGTTCGAACATCAAGTGTCTCCGAAGGAAAAGTCATAACCTTTGATGAGGATGATCGTGTTGATATCCAGGATCCTCATCACGATGGCTTAGTTATTACTCTTTTCATTTCTAACCATTTTGTCCGCAAGATCCTTATAGGCGGAGGAAGCTCAGTGAACATTATCCAGCTTGATGTTCTAAAGAAGATGGGTATCCCTAAATCAGATATCATACCAAGATCCTCCGTGCTCGTGGGATTTAGTGGCGAAACTAAGAATACCCTGGGGGACATTAAGCTCCCAATATACATCGAAGGCCTACATTCTTATCTAAAATTTTGTGTTATTGACTGTTTATCTTGTTGTAATGTTATCCTTGGCAGGCCCTGGATACACGATATGAAGGCAGTCCCATCTACTTATCATCAATGTGTGAAGCTCCCTAGTCCTTGGGGAATAGTCAAGATTGATAGTGATCAGCAGGAGGCTAAGAATTGCTATACTTCATCGATGAAACCAGCCTCGAAGTCAAGGGAGCAATAGCAATCAAAGAATCCTCCAAGGGATGTCTTGGAGGCAAGAGAGCAGGATGTGGTAGAAATCCTCATGGATCCTCATGATCCTGAATCCAAAATCTATATCGGATCAGGGATCCTTGGCGATATGAAGGAAGACCTCATATCCTTCCTCAGAAGGAGAAAGACTACCTTTGCATGGAAACACGAAGACATGACAGGTATATCTAAAGATGTAATCACTCACAAACTTGGCATTGACAGGTCCTTCAAACCAATCCATCAAAGGAGAAGAAAGTTTGCACCGGAAAGAAATGCCATTATCCAGGAAGAGGTAGAGAAATTGCTCCGGGCAGGTATGATTAGAGAGGTCAAGTATCCAAGATGGTTGGCCAATGTGGTTGTTGTTCAAAAGAAAAACGGAAAGTGGAGGGTATGTGTCGATTTTACCGACTTAAATAAGGCATGTCCCAAGGATCCTTTCCCATTACCCCACATTGACTCCATGGTGGATGCAACTGCGGGTCATGAACTGTTAACTTTTATGGATGCTTCATCCGGATTTCAACAGATCCAAATGGAACCATCCGATCAAGAGGATACAGCCTTCATGACTCCAACTGGTATATATTGCTATATTGCTATGCCGTTCGGACTAAGAAATGCAGGTGCAACTTATCAAAGGCTGGTGAATATGATGTTCAAGGATCAGATTGGACAAACTATGGAGGTTTACATAGACGATATGGTGGTAAAATCAATAAAGGCTGAGGATCACCTAAGAGACTTGGAGGAAGCATTCAATATCCTTGATAAATATAATATGAAGCTTAATCCTTCAAAATGTCACTTTGGTGTTAAAGCAGGTAAATTCTTAGGATATATGGTGACAAAGAGAGGCATTGAAGCTAGCCCGGAACAAATCAAAGCCATAGTGAATATCAAATCTCCGGCCAATGCTAAGGATGTCCAAAGGCTAACAGGCAGGATAGCAGCTTTGAACAGATTCATATCCAAATCCTCAGAGAAGTGCAAAGAATTCTATGATATCCTAAGGAAGAACAAGAAATTTGAGTGGACTGAGAAGCATGAAAATGCCTTAAGAGCTCTCAAAGATTACCTATCCTCAGCCCCGGCCTTGATGAAACCAGAAAAAGGCGATGTGCTATCCTTGTATCTTGCAGTATCCTCAAAAGCAGTAAGTGCGGTCCTTGTTAAGGATCATGAAGGTACACAACATCCTGTCTATTATGTAAGTAAAAGTTTACTTGATGCCGAATCCAGGTATTCACACCTTGAAAAGCTTATTCTTGCATTAATTATGGCATCTACTAAGTTGAGACATTATTTTGAAACTCATGTTATTGTTGTTAAAACTAATTTTCCAATTAAGAATGTCCTCAGGAAACCAGAGATGTCAGGAAGGATGGCTAAGTGGGCAGTGAAGCTTAGTGCCTATGATATAAGATATGAGCCTAGGACAGCCATCAAATCCCAAGCATTAGCTGACTTTGTGGCTGATTTCAGTAGTGATTTACAAAAAGAAGCTGAGTTAGAAGTCCAGCAGCTAGAGGAGACCAAGGATCCTTGGATACTTTATACTGATGGATCCTCAAATGTCAAAGGCACAGGGCTTGGAATACTACTAAAATCGCCACAGGGGGGCATAATACCCCACTCTATAGCTTGTGAGTTCCAAACCACTAACAATGAGGCTGAATATGAAGCCTTAATTGCTGGTTTGCAAATTGCTAAGCATATGGGGATCAGGTATCTTGAGGTACATATAGATTCATTGTTAATTACAAACCACTTTAATGGATCCTATGCTGTTAAAGGTGAAAAGCTAACCAAATATTTAGAGATAGTCAAAGAATTGGCACTCTCCTTTGTTTCCTTTAGTTTGACACAGGTACCAAGGGAAGAAAATACAGAAGCTGATGCATTGGCTAACTTAGGATCATCTTTAAAGATCCCGCAGGATATCAAGATCCCTATTATCCATATCCTGACCCCGGCTATCGAGGATCATGTGGCTATGGAGATAGGAAAGAATTCTGCAATTATCCCTAGTGAGGATATTCAATCCCATTCAGGATCATGGATCTCACCAATCATGAGATACTTACAACATGGAGAGATTCCTACAGGAGAAAACCCTAGGGCTTTCAAAATTAAGGTATCTCAATTCACAATTTTAAATAATATGTTGTATAAGCGATCTCTTGCAGGACCATACTTAAGATGCATTGAGGATCCTGAAATCCAAGAAGTTTTAAAAGACTTCCATGAAGGAGATTGTGGAAACCACACTGGGGGCAGGGCATTATTCTCAAGGATCCTGAGGACAGGATACTACTGGCCAACCATGAAGAGAGATGCTGTGGAGTATGCTAAGAGATGTGATCCTTGTCAGAGACACAGTAATATCCTTCATCAACCAGCTGAATTTTTGCATCCTATATCCTCCTCTTGGCCATTTATGAGATGGGGTATGGATATAGTTGGTAAGCTCCCTAAGGCACCTGGTGGAAAAGTATTCATGCTTGCTATGACTGATTACTTCTCCAAGTGGATAGAGGCTGAAGCTTTTGCCCAAGTCAGAGAAAAGGAAGTTATATCCTTCATTAAAAGAAATATTATAACTAGATTCGGTATTCCTTCTGAAATTATATGTGATAATGGTTCCCAATTCATTGGGGGCAGAACCACTAACTTTTGTGACAGCTGGGGGATTAAGATGATAACATCAACACCAGTCCACCCACAAGCTAATGGTCAAGCAGAATCATCCAACAAGATCATCATCAACAATTTGAAGAAGAAGCTTGGATCCAAGAAAGGGAAATGGGCAGAAGAACTACCTTATGTGCTTTGGGCTGATAGGACAACCCCTAAGAATGCTACTGGTCAAACGCCATTCTCTTTGGTATTTGGGGCAGAATCAGTGATCCCAACAGAAATGGTGGTTCCAACTGCTAGAACAAGTACCCGTGATCCTGAGGAAAATGATGAGAACTTGGCTCAAGACCTGAATACTATTGAAGATATCAGGGATCTGGTTAGGATAAGGATGGCCAGTTATCAACAAAGAATGGCTGGTGCTTACAACAAAAATGTTAGGATCAGGAAGTTTCAAGTTGGAGATATGGTATTAAGGAAAGCATTTCAGAATACCACCAATCCTGCTGATGGAAAATTGGCTCCAAAATGGGAAGGCCCTTATTTGATTGAAGCTGAAGCTGAAGCAGGAAAGGGGGCATATAGACTGCTAACCATGGAAGGTGATTTGCTACCAAGAGCTTGGAATGCTGTCCACTTGAAGAAATATTTCATGTGAGCAGGATCCTCATCGCACAGATGATCCTTACGTTAGGGGTATCCTTGAAGGATCCTTAAAGTAACGGTGATCCTTACTTTGGTAATATCCTAACCTTGAACTATTTCATTTCTTTATTTTCTCATATAAGGATAAGGATCATGTGTCCTATATCCATCTCTCACGTGATTTTAAGTTTTGAAAGTTCAGGTATCCTTAGCAAAATATTGGTTATCTACAGAAGCAATCCGTTCCTTGGGTTTAACCCCAGTTATTTGGGCTTGACCCCAGTTCCGCCTGTAGCGCATGATGATCCTGGTATAGTTCAAGGCAGTGGGACCAGTACTCGCTTTAGGGGCTGATAATTCCATTGTACTGGCTATACCTAGGATCCTACGTATAATGGTAGACGTACCATACATCCGTTCTTAAGGTTTCTAACGTTTTCACGTTAGCTAAGGTTTTGACATTTTCATGTCACTAAGTTTGGATAGTCGCCAGTTAGGGCCATACTCCAGTTTACATACGATCCTTGGGCTTGTCCCCAGTTATCCTTGGGCTCGTCCCCAGTTATCCTTGGGCTTGTCCCCAGTTGCTAACTCTTATCTTATATTGGCTTAGTCCCAAGTTATGCTCTATTTCAGGTCCTTGAAGATAAGCAACTAGGGATCCTTGATCCTTACTTCTCTCTAAGGTTTATCTTATAGTTATCCTGATTATGGTTAGGATCCTAACTTGGATCCTCAGGTATGATCCTTAACTATTTTTAATTCTATTCATTGTTTATTTGAATAACCCTTAAAACTTGACAACTAAACTTGTGATCCTTAAAATGTATTACTTTTTGGGGTTCTTCAACTATAGGATATTTGATCATGGATCATATCCTAAGTATTTTCAATCTGACTTATTCAAAATTGCTTATTCAATAAATGTACATCAAAACAATTGAGAATTAAAGAAACAAAAAGGATAACAATACAAGATAAGCGACAAAAGATTAAGGTTTTATTTATTAACAAAGGATTAACCCTTAAAAGGTTGTCAAAATTACCTACCCCGAGCATCTACCAGCAATACGTGGCCCGTCCGCTGGGGAAGGTAAAGGGTGTCCATGATAATAGGTTCAAAGTAGTGCAGGAATATAAAGGCGGCAGGATCACAATGGCTTCATCCCCCAAACAGAGGATCCCTCCACCATTTGCAATCCTACCTATTGTCCAAAGGATCATACATGATCCTTAATCCTAAAAACTATTGTTCAGTACAAACCATCAAATTGTTCAACAAAACAACCATCAAACTAAAAAATTGGGCTCCGGCTATGTCTAGAAGTTTCCATCATCGCCCAATCATGCAGCCTAAACCTTCCCTGCATCACCACCTCCGGCTCCACTTTCTTCACCACCTTCACCCTTGCCTCCAGCCTCGATCGCTAAAACCTCCTCAGCCTCTTCATCATCTTCAAGATCAGCCAACCTTGCTTTCCAGTCCTCAACATCCCAGCTGCTTCTGTCGAAGTTAGGATCTTGAGCTTCCTGGGCCATCTTTAGTTTTGTTTGATACATTGTGATGGCAGCAGAGACCTTTGCACCTTCTATGAGATCATGCTTTTCATAGTCAAGGTCGATCAGAAGTTTAGCCGTCTTAGTCTTGGCATCTTGGAGCTCCTTCTGAAGATCAGCAATTTTGAGGTCCTTTAGCAATGCAACCTGCTGGAGGTCGGCAATCTTTCTATCCTGATCCTCAACGTGGCCAACATAATCCTCAATTTCAGTGAATTTCTGCAAAGGGGATAAAAGATAAGGTCAGGACCAAGTGATCCTCAAATCAGCAGGATATATCAGCAGGATGTGTCAGCAGGATATACTAGCAGAGACGGTGATCCTTACATCGTTGAAGTACTCGAGGAATTGGTGGCGGATCAGAGGCAGACCCTGCAGATCCTGAGTTTCAGAGGCCTTTCTCTTCTTGATTCTCTTTCCTTTGAGGGGTGCCTTGGGGACTAAAGCTGTCGGGCTGGTGGGAGCCTTTCTTTTGGAGGATCTGACGGTGGTGAGATCGGTGACATTGAACTTTGAAGCAGACTTGGTGGATTTTCCAGCACCTACATAACCAAAACAAGATAAGTATCTTTACTTCACTTATATTTCACTATTTATTTAAATTTTTAAACAAAGATACTTACTTGACATCGTGACAGAGCCTGAGGATACCTCCTGAGAATCCTGGGTGGTTGTCTTGAAAGTTCTTGTTTCAGGATCAAGTCTCTTGAAAGTGTCGAGTCTCTCTTTGGCAGCAGGAGACAGTCTGAGGTGTGAAACGGTGATAGCTGCATAACAAGAAAGCAAAAGTATATAAGTGATCCTTATATCAAAAGAGGGTTCTCTGGTGATCCTTCTCAGGATCCTCCACCCTACCATGGGTAGCCCATTTCTTGGGTAGATCCTTTCCGTCAGCAATAGAATCTCTCTTAATGAAAAAGAAACGCCGCTTCCAGTTAGCATCATTCTTGGTAGCTTTGAAGATTGGATGTTCCTCACCAGGTTTACGTTTAAACAAATAACGATGAGAACCAAAGGTAGTAAGATCATACAGCTCTCCCAGCTCTGACATTCCTAGGTCTATCCCTTCCTGCTCGATGATCCTTTCAAGGGTGTACAAAACCCTCCATATCATCGGCATAGCTTGGATATAAGAGATGCCGGTTAGGGAAAAGAAGGATTGGGTGAAGGCTAGAAAAGGATATGTATAGCCTATGGTGAACGGAGTGACAGGAAAAGCAACCCAGTTGTCGGAAATATGATCACTCAGGGCATTGGGATCAAAAGACTTAAACACGGTGTCCGCCGAGAAGCAGTGGCGGATCCTATCAATCTGCGCATCATTGAAACAGCAGCGTTCTTTTATGGAATCTTCGATGATCCCCTGGCTCTTCAGTGGGCTGTTTTTAGGGTGATCCTTAGCTGGGGAGTTCCGGAGCAACATCTTTGACAGAATAAGGGAAAGAGACGGAAAACAGAGCAAAAGAAGGAAGAAGATGAAGAGAGAATACCTGTTTATCTTCGGATGCAGTTATAAAGGGAGTATCTCTGAAATTTAAATGCAAACGATCATATCTCTATCTCCTATTTATAATCATGATTGTGCAGGGTTGTCACTTCTGTGACGTCATAGTTGCAACGGATAGTTCTACAACAACGGCTATATTTACGATAGTTAGTTGCGGATAAGATCAAGAAAATATAATTCGCTCATTTTACATATCACTCCTTATATTTTGGGGGCAATTGTTAGGGGAGGATTTTCTAACAATTAGTGATCCTTACTTGTTATCCTAATTAATGATCCTTACTTCTGTGACAGATAGTGATCCTCAGAAGAGCTTCAGGATCAGGATCATGGATCACCTTAAGGATCCTCATACTAACGATTGTTTGTTTATGTTTCGTATTATTTTGCAGGAGTAACAAGCTTGACTTGGTCTTGGCAACGTTGCTATGGAATATTCCACGGGTATTTCGCACACGTTTGACTGGAAATGGACGTTGTGGAGAACGTGGGAGCTTGGCACAAAAGTCGGATAGTTTGTTAGCGTAGTTAACTTCTATTTTTAAAGGGGTGACGAGCTAGTAATTAGAACACTTAGTCATTTTCAGCTACACACACTCTCATACAATCGCACTCTTGAAGCTTTCGGCAAACACTTAACAATTTTCACTCACTTTCACACATTTCACCATAGTGATCCTTGTACCTAGCTCGTTACTATCCGAAGTTGTAAACATTTATTGATTTATTTGAGCTTGGTGATCGGTAGTTTCCATCACCCAGGGTTTTTTGTGCCGGAGATCAACTCTTGATCAAGGGCTTTTTCCCCGTATAAATCCTTGTGTCGTTTGTGCAATTTACATTGAAGTGATCCTTATCATTGTTCTACATTTAAAGCATCATTCCCCGTAACAAAGAGTTTGGTTGCATTATCCTCATCGGATTTTTTGACCAAAACAGTTTGGCGCCCACCGTGGGGCAATTGGTGCTTCATTCCTAAGAAGTTTTTCTGTTGGTGATCATTCCGGTTCATTGCATACAAATACATGGCTTCATCATTGAAGAATACCTCTACTGCAATGTCTGCGGTCAATTCATCTCAGGGCATTCCACCTTTGCCTCCACCACCTTCTGGACCTCAGAAAAATGCCGAGAAGAAACCAACTCCCATTTTCTCCAAACCTCCAACTTCTTCTGCTTCTTACACTCCCACTACTAGTGACATGTTTACTTTGATTTTGCAGATGAAGGATATACAGCAACAGGACAAGACCAATGAAAGGATTCTCAAAGAAATCGGAGATCTCAAGAATCAAAAGAAAACGGCAGAGGATCATTCCCCACTGGTGCCCAGATCTTTGAATTTTGATACTCCGGTGATTACTTCTCAGCCATCAGTGGTTCCAGATGTTCAATATGTGGGTGGACCAAAAGGAGTGCACTACGGAACAACAACAGTAACCCAGGCATCGGGTTCATATTTCCAGCCAGCAGGATCCTATCCTCAGCATATGGGATCCCTCATGAATTCAGGAGGATACTCAGGAGCGCAGCAGATTCAAGGATCTTCCTTTGTTCCAGGATCATCCCAGGTTCAAGGATTCTCCTTTGTTCCAGGATCATCCCAGGTTCAAGGATCCTCCATTGTTCCAGGATCATCCCAGGTTCAAGAATCCTCCTTTGTTCTAGGATCATCCCAGGTTCAAGGATCCTCCATTGTTCCAGGATCATCCCAGGTTCAAGGATCCTCCTTTGTTCCAGGATCGTCCCAGTTTCAGGGATCCTTCCAGATGCCAGGATCCTTGAGGAGTTTGCAAACAGGAAGTTCAGATGTCCATCAGGGAGATTTTATTCCGATGCAGACCATTGCTTCTACTGGTCCTTCAATCATTCCAGAGCCCCAACAATATGGATTAATATCCATTCTTCCTAATTTGAATCCAATGGGAGGTAACACTTTTAATAATTCTTATACTACTAACCATGGCCTTATGCAGGATCCAGGTATCAACCACGCCATGGCCAGAGAATTGCAAAAGTTGAAGGATATGATATCAAGTGTTCCAGGAGTAGTCAAACCTATCCCAGAGATTGCAGATGGAAGCCACAAGATATCTCGTTTTGCACCACCAATCTGTGATGCTGAGATACCCAAGAGGTTCCATGTGCCAACCATGAAGCTGTATGATGGTTCGACGGATCCTGAAGAACACATAGCACAATACAGGGAGAGGATGGAGATCAATCCAATTCCAGAAAGGTTAAAGGAAGCATGCCTGTGCAAGGGATTCGGATCCACTCTTACTGGATCAGCTCTCAAATGGCTGCTAAGTCTTCCCCCTACTCTATTACCTCATTTGCTAATCTAGTTAACCTATTTAATAATCAGTTTTCTTGTAGTAGAAAATTTGAACGATTAACTAGTGATCTATATAGGATAACCCAGGGTCATAATGAATCATTAAGGGATTACAATACCAAATTCAGTAAAGAATCCTTAGACATTCCCAACTTGGATATAGCCACGGCTGTTGAGGCCTTCAAAATGGGATTGCTTAGGGATTCATTGTTCTATGATGATCTTGTTATGGCACCATGCAGGAACCTAGATGAGGTAAGAACCCGGGCACTCAGGTTCATCCGGCTAGAGGACGATAAGAGGATCCAGGAAAGATTAGCAGGATCCTCAAAACAAGAGAAGCAAGGATCCTCGTTCAAGAACAACAAGTTCAGATCCTATAACAGATCTGATAACCAAAACGTGCATGTTGTTGATCAGGAAGAGGAGGATGAGGATTATCCTCCAATCTCTGAATATTGTTTTTCTGTTGATAACAATGAACTAATCCTTGCGATGCAGAATCTAGGTGATAAAGCCAGATGGCCCAGAAAAAATGACAGACCAGCTGCAACCAAAGATAAATCAAAGTGGTGTGCATACCATGAAGATTTTGGGCATCTCACAGAAGAATGCATTGCACTAAGAAAGGAAATTGGATACTTGTTGAGCAAGGGGCATCTAAAAGAATTGTTGGGTAGAAAAAAGTCAAGGACTCAGGATCCTGAAAGGATCCCTGAGAAAGCTTCGGCCCCTCCAGCAGATGCACAAGTAATAAACTTTATTTCTGGAGGATCAGACATTTGTGGCACATCCTTCTCAGCAGCTAAAAGGCATGCAAAGGAAACTAAAATGGATAATGGAGAAAGACCCGTTCGAACATCAAGTGTCTCCGAAGGAAAAGTCATAACCTTTGATGAGGATGATCGTGTTGATATCCAGGATCCTCATCACGATGGCTTAGTTATTACTCTTTTCATTTCTAACCATTTTGTCCGCAAGATCCTTATAGGCGGAGGAAGCTCAGTGAACATTATCCAGCTTGATGTTCTAAAGAAGATGGGTATCCCTGAATCAGATATCATACCAAGATCCTCCGTGCTCGTGGGATTTAGTGGCGAAACTAAGAATACCCTGGGGGACATTAAGCTCCCAATATACATCGAAGGCCTACATTCTTATCTAAAATTTTGTGTTATTGACTGTTTATCTTGTTGTAATGTTATCCTTGGCAGGCCCTGGATACACGATATGAAGGCAGTCCCATCTACTTATCATCAATGTGTGAAGCTCCCTAGTCCTTGGGGAATAGTCAAGATTGATAGTGATCAGCAGGAGGCTAAGAATTGCTATACTTCATCGATGAAACCAGCCTCGAAGTCAAGGGAGCAATAGCAATCAAAGTATCCTCCAAGGGATGTCTTGGAGGCAAGAGAGCAGGATGTGGTAGAAATCCTCATGGATCCTCATGATCCTGAATCCAAAATCTATATCGGATCAGGGATCCTTGGCGATATGAAGGAAGACATCATATCCTTCCTCAGAAGGAGAAAGACTACCTTTGCATGGAAACACGAAGACATGACAGGTATATCTAAAGATGTAATCACTCACAAACTTGGCATTGACAGGTCCTTCAAACCAATCCATCAAAGGAGAAGAAAGTTTGCACCGGAAAGAAATGCCATTATCCAGGAAGAGGTAGAGAAATTGCTCCGGGCAGGTATGATTAGAGAGGTCAAGTATCCAAGATGGTTGGCCAATGTGGTTGTTGTTCAAAAGAAAAACGGAAAGTGGAGGGTATGTGTCGATTTTACCGACTTAAATAAGGCATGTCCCAAGGATCCTTTCCCATTACCCCACATTGACTCCATGGTGGATGCAACTGCGGGTCATGAACTGTTAACTTTTATGGATGCTTCATCCGGATTTCAACAAATCCAAATGGAACCATCCGATCAAGAGGATACAGCCTTCATGACTCCAACTGGTATATATTGCTATATTGCTATGCCGTTCGGACTAAGAAATAAAGGTGCAACTTATCAAAGGCTGGTGAATATGATGTTCAAGGATCAGATTGGACAAACTATGGAGGTTTACATAGACGATATGGTGGTAAAATCAATAAAGGCTGAGGATCACCTAAGAGACTTGGAGGAAGCATTCAATATCCTTGATAAATATAATATGAAGCTTAATCCTTCAAAATGTCACTTTGGTGTTAAAGCAGGTAAATTCTTAGGATATATGGTGACAAATAGAGGCATTGAAGCTAGCCCGGAACAAATCAAAGCCATAGTGAATATCAAATCTCCGGCCAATGCTAAGGATGTCCAAAGGCTAACAGGCAGGATAGCAGCTTTGAACAGATTCATATCCAAATCCTCAGAGAAGTGCAAAGAATTCTATGATATCCTAAGGAAGAACAAGAAATTTGAGTGGACTGAGAAGCATGAAAATGCCTTAAGAGCTCTCAAAGATTACCTATCCTCAGCCCTGGCCTTGATGAAACCAGAAAAAGGCGATGTGCTATCCTTGTATCTTGCAGTATCCTCAAAAGCAGTAAGTGCGGTCCTTGTTAAGGATCATGAAGGTACACAACATCCTGTCTATTATGTAAGTAAAAGTTTACTTGATGCCGAATCCAGGTATTCACACCTTGAAAAGCTTATTCTTGCATTAATTATGGCATCTACTAAGTTGAGACATTATTTTGAAACTCATGTTATTGTTGTTAAAACTAATTTTCCAATTAAGAATGTCCTCAGGAAACCAGAGATGTCAGGAAGGATGGCTAAGTGGGCAGTGAAGCTTAGTGCCTATGATATAAGATATGAGCCTAGGACAGCCATCAAATCCCAAGCATTAGCTGACTTTGTGGTTGATTTCAGTAGTGATTTACAAAAAGAAGCTGAGTTAGAAGTCCAGCAGCTAGAGGAGACCAATGATCCTTGGATACTTTATACTGATGGATCCTCAAATGTCAAAGGCACAGGGCTTGGAATACTACTAAAATCGCCACAGGGGGGCATAATACCCCACTCTATAGCTTGTGAGTTCCAAACCACTAACAATGAGGCTGAATATGAAGCCTTAATTGCTGGTTTGCAAATTGCTAAGCATATGGGGATCAGGTATCTTGAGGTACATATAGATTCATTGTTAATTACAAACCACTTTAATGGATCCTATGCTGTTAAAGGTGAAAAGTTAACCAAATATTTAGAGATAGTCAAAGAATTGGCACTCTCCTTTGTTTCCTTTAGTTTGACACAGGTACCAAGGGAAGAAAATACAGAAGCTGATGCATTGGCTAACTTAGGATCATCTTTAAAGATCCCGCAGGATATCAAGATCCCTATTATCCATATCCTGACCCCGTCTATCGAGGATCATGTGGCTATGGAGATAGGAAAGAATTCTGCAATTATCCCTAGTGAGGATATTCAATCCCATTCAGGATCAGGATCATGGATCTCACCAATCATGAGATACTTACAACATGGAGAGATTCCTACAGGAGAAAACCCTAGGGCTTTCAAAATTAAGGTATCTCAATTCACAATTTTAAATAATATGTTGTATAAGCGATCTCTTGCAGGACCATACTTAAGATGCATTGAGGATCCTGAAATCCAAGAAGTTTTAAAAGACTTCCATGAAGGAGATTGTGGAAACCACACTGGGGGCAGGGCATTATTCTCAAGGATCCTGAGGACAGGATACTACTGGCCAACCATGAAGAGAGATGCTGTGGAGTATGCTAAGAGATGTGATCCTTGTCAGAGACACAGTAATATCCTTCATCAACCAGCTGAATTTTTGCATCATATATCCTCCTCTTGGCCATTTATGAGATGGGGTATGGATATAGTTGGTAAGCTCCCTAAGGCACCTGGTGGAAAAGTATTCATGCTTGCTATGACTGATTACTTCTCCAAGTGGATAGAGGCTGAAGCTTTTGCCCAAGTCAGAGAAAAGGAAGTTATATCCTTCATTAAAAGAAATATTATAACTAGATTCGGTATTCCTTCTGAAATTATATGTGATAATGGTTCCCAATTCATTGGGGGCAGAACCACTAACTTTTGTGACAGGTGGGGGATTAAGATGATAACATCAACACCAGTCCACCCACAAGCTAATGGTCAAGCAGAATCATCCAACAAGATCATCATCAACAATTTGAAGAAGAAGCTTGGATCCAAGAAAGGGAAATGGGCAGAAGAACTACCTTATGTGCTTTGGGTTGATAGGACAACCCCTAAGAATGCTACTGGTCAAACGCCATTCTCTTTGGTATTTAGGGCAGAATCAGTGATCCCAACAGAAATGGTGGTTCCAACTGCTAGAACAAGTACCCGTGATCCTGAGGAAAATGATGAGAACTTGGCTCAAGACCTGGATACTATTGTAATATCTTTAAATAAATTATTATTGTATGGGATATACATGCATATTTCAATACATGTATATTACTCAAATATAGTTAGAATCAATTTTAGAAACGTTAAACTCTGTATTACTTACCATAAGTACTTCTTTGAATAAATAATATAATATACAATAAATTGATAGTTAAATTTTGATACTTTATGATTCAATCCACTAGTTAAAAATAAATTTATTCCCATGAGTCCAGAAAGTTCATATTTTGAGTAATTCATTTCTTTAAATCTTTTATTGATCCATCCTTAAAACTCCAAAATATTGTGTTCAATAAATTTAAACAGAAGTTTATTTCAATATACTACTTTTATCAAAGGATAAAATAAAGTCATGGAAATAAGCTTGATGATTGGTATCATCGGATGTATAGTTATTATTTTATTGCAAAATAATTTAGTATTATATAAATATTACTAAGTTTAATATTAACTAAGAGATTTGAAATTTTATACACATATATGCATATACCCAATAGAATTTCTTGATGATATACCCAATATAATATCTTTTGTGAGATAAAAATAAGAGAAAATGTCATTGGTAATTCATATGAAAATATGAAGTTATTATAAGAATAAACCATGAAACCTACTATGTTTTAAAATGCCAATTGTCTCAATGAAATATTCCTTATAACGGGATCTAAGATTTTATATGCATAAACAGAGTTAGCTGTAAGCATACTTATTACATTGAACCTAGCTATAGTATCAATGGAGACAATGACATATTTGAAACTCCATTCTCTAACCAAAAGAAAACCACAACCATATCTATGCTTAAATAAAGAGTTGGGATATTGATATTCACTGGTAACAACCAGGACAATATTTAGACTTGAACCTAAGAAGAATGTCTTAGTATAAAGCTTTGA
This sequence comes from Helianthus tuberosus, assembly GCA_030545235.1. Taxonomy (NCBI): domain Eukaryota; kingdom Viridiplantae; phylum Streptophyta; class Magnoliopsida; order Asterales; family Asteraceae; genus Helianthus; species Helianthus tuberosus. Next base: position 13,687,784 of record CM060366.1, on the reverse strand, counting down.
GATAAGCCAATTACTTGCATAGATGAAGTGTGATGGTTATTGAGATTCCGTGAGGATGATGACTAGAACAGTGCCTGTATGATAAATAAGCAATAGCACTTGGCCACTGTTATTTCTTGTTTATTGATACTACTCGGTTCTAGAATATGATCCATCATGAGAATACTGATTTCCTTGTTTCTTGATGCAAACTATAATAAACTATGTACTTTCAAAATCCTAATTTGAGAGAAGTCTATTTATGGGAAATACTATGATAATTACCTCTCCGGTAAAACTAGGCATGGTGCGGTAGACTCTCCAGCTTGTCCGGGTGAGATGGGGTTACCTCTCCGGCGAGACCGGGTGAGATGGGGTTACCTCTCCGGCAAGACCGGGTAAGGGGCTGTTTGGCAACATCTGAATCAATAAGTGCTGAATGAATAAGAGGTCTGAATGGGTAAGAGGGTCTGAACCAGTAAGTGCTGAACCAATAAAATGCTGTTTGGTTGCACATCTGAAGAATATGTAAAATGACATTTTTACCCCTAACTAATAAAATGTTATTTGTCAAGCTTTGGATTCTAAAATGTTTGCAGACAATTCTATGTGAATTGTCAAACTTTGGATTCCATTGCACATATAATATAGTTGTTGTTTTAATATTATATTTGAACATATATTTATAACGTTACCTTCTTCAACCTCAACGACACTTCAATCGTCAAGATTTCAATCATCAACACCAACCCCCCTCCATCTACCTTAACACCAAATTGACAGGAGACCACTTAGATTTACCGGTGAGTCGACTCGAACAATCGTATTCCGACTATCAGTTGAGTCATGAGGAAACTCTGCAACCTTCTTCGATTTACCGGTGAGTCGACTCGGTCAAGGTCTTCATCCCAACACTTCATTTCCATCTTCACTTTTGTGCTTCTTTTTTATTAGAAAAAAAGTAGAACCGGTCGAACCTTTAAACGAATTCCGGCCAAACCTCCGGCCGCCGGTCAAACCTCCGGTTGCATGCAGAAACAGTCTGAAGGGGTGACCCGACCCGGCACAAGCAACGAACTCCGGCCAAACGAATTCCGGTGTGGTGGCGGTGTTCTTTGTCTGCTGTTCACCGCTCATCTCCGGCGCACAAATGACCGGAACAAGAAGGTCGCCGGCTGGAATATGATGAAGAAGGAGATGTTTATGTTTTTTAGGATTGAGGGTATCCAAGTCACAATTCTCATTCAGAGTTGGTCAGACTCCTCTCCATGTCTGACTCGGACAGAGCAAAATAAGAGGAATGATAAGTGTTAAGAGGCATGAAACAAACAGTCTGAACTCTGACTCAGTCAGACATGGAAGAATAAGAGGCTAGTCAGATGCTACCAAACAGGGCCTTCAGACTCAGTCAGACATGGAAGAATAAGAGGCTAGTCAGATGCTACCAAACATGGCCTAAGATGGGGTATGTGTTATAATATTGAAATTCCCTAGATAGTACCATGACCTGATGTCTGACTTGTGAGTCTGTTTACATTATGGATAATGTGCATACTACAATATATGAAATATTATATAGACGTGTATGTCTATGAGGAAATCCAAAGACTATATTGATTGACGATTTGGAATAAATCATGAACAAGTGTGTCAGTGATAATTTTAGATTTATTTATTAGGAATCCCTCGTATACAAATTCCGATATCAAACACTATTTCGTTTGATTATCCGTCTCGAAATTCGTACGACAAAATGAACGACATGAACTCTTTTAAGTTGGGACGTCATCAGAAGTATAAGAATTTCCTTTGCAATTATTGACGCATTAGGAAACCTATAACTAAAAGTTGTGTTAAAACACAAAACGTCTAAAACTTACGCTAATAGTAAGTTTACCTTCATTCAGAATTCTTGAAAAGATAAGAATCTCAAAACATAGAGAATAGTTCTGGTCAAAGTGAAGTTCAAAACAAGGACCAGAATATACCTAGAAACTAGACTACCTAAAAATATTTATCTATATTTCAGGGAATCTCGAGGACGAGATTTAAAACAAGGTGGGGAGGATGTAACATTCCCAAAAATTTTATTTATATATATATATATCAACTTATGTTATTAAAAGAATGCATCATGGGTAAATTGACCAATGGAAATATGAGATATTTTGGGCAAGCGTAGGAACCGTTTAATTATAAAAATACTTTATATTTGAACCTACTCCGTTTTTAATGAAACTTAGACCCAAATATAGACGAAAATATTCTAATTCTAATGGCATATCTATTATTTTATAAAACATTATATTATAGAAGTTATAAACGCCAAAAGAGTGAAGCAGTTAAATTAATTATATATTAAATAATAATAATAAAATAAAAACTCTACAATTTAACTATAAAATGAAAAGTGGACGTTGATTGTAATGTTCATAAAAGTCAAATAGAATAAACAAATAGTAATAATAATCCAAAACATAAAACTCATGAATATAAATATTACGTGTAACCATAAAACAAATAAGAATGATGTGCATTGAAAATTCAACATATGGTATAGGTGGAAACCAAAGTCTGCAAGTAACATTTAATGAAAAAGAAAGACGTGGCCATTATCAGCGTAAATCTGAAGCTGAAGTTGAACTATAAATAGAAGACATATACTGTGAACTTTCAAATTGCTTATGTCTTACACTCTCATTCTACTTTTATTTCACCCCTAATAGAACCCTGCCCCGTTTTAAGTATTTTAGCCCCTGATCACCGATACCCTGTCCAAGTGACGTATGGCCCCGTAACGTATGTCAAGGCTCTGCCTAATTTCGTTGGGGTTCTGTCTCGTGACGTAGGGATAAAGTGGAATTGGGTTACTATACTGTGAGTACACTATATATTTTATTAAATAATCCAGGAATTTTACCAAGATATATCAACCCTCCAAAATATTTCTGACACCCCTAATATATTTAGAATACCCCTATATGTTTTTAAATACACCCCGTATGTAAAAACCGAGCCCGTGATACAATATAGTCTTTAAATAAAATATAAAAGTTTAAATCTAGGGCTGAGGCGGGCCGTGTGAGCCCACCCCAAACCCTTACGCGGGCGGTATGAAAGCTAGAACCAAACTCCTTTGGTTTCTTAAGTCCAGTCGGGCCGCGTAAACCATATATTAAGTTGACGCGGGCCGCGAGTGACCTAAAGTGTGGCGCAGCCCGGTGCCGACACGTGTCGACATCGTGGCGGGTCTAGATCATGACCAGGATAAGCTACGCATTGACTGGAGTTTGACGCGGGCCGCGTAGACTCTTGTCTACTCTTACGCGGGCCGCGTGGAGACCAAGTATCAGCAACTATAAATAGCAGGCATCGGATTTCATTTCAACTCGCTCACATTTCAATTCTCAATCTCAAATTTCTATAGAAGTGATATTATAGTCGGGTAGTATACCCCTAATTAGCAAGGTTCTGCTCCGTTGTAAGTATTATAACCCCAGTTTCGTAATAGATAAGCTGCCCGATTGATTTAGGGTTCCGTAACAACTGTCGTGGTTCTGCCCGACGTAGTTGTTGGAATGCCGTCTCGGGGAGGGTATCATTAATATTTTCAAAGGGTTATGATACTAACCTATGTGCATTTGTGTAAATTATAGATTATTCCCAGGAAACCCTTACACGAAGTCTAAGATAGCAATGTGAGTTTATCCTCTTTTTGTTAATGTTTTTGGAATATTTTACAAAACCTTAAATGTTTTACAATGCGATTAAGCGGTGATTGAGTCTTTGTAGTTCTTCAATTATTGCCGGTATTATGGGGTTTTGTATACAAAATTTACTACGAGTAGTAGTAGGTCTGAATGACAGTGCATTACCATTGGACGACGAGTTAGCCAATGGGTAATTTGACCATAGCCATAGATCCGGTCGAGTGGCAAATACTGAATGAGTAATTGTGTAGAAATAAACAATGTGATCGCTCTCAATACTGTTTTAATTGATAAAATGTTTCTTGATTAAACTGGGATTCACTCACCAGTATTTCCGACTGACAAATGTTTTTAAAACGCGTTACAGGTAACACAATGTGAACAACCAATTAGTTAAAAGCCAGCTGGAGAGCACTGAAGGCTTGGGAAAAATGTGGCTATAAAAGTTACCTAATAAACGATGCTTTAAATTCAATAAAGTAGGGTTTATCCCTATAAGTATGTTGTAACAAGAAACTTGGGTTTTACCCATATGATTATTAAAATGAAAGAAGGTGGTTTTACTCTGATAAACATTTCCTAACTACGATCCTGATGAAAATTCCGCTGCAAGATTAATAAACAACGATACCACCGAAACTGGCTCGCGGCCGCCCGTTCCCGGGAATTAGGGACCGGGGGTTGTGACAGTAATTACCTCTATCTTAGCAGGATCTACGTGAATACCTTCGTGATTAACCATGTGTCCTAGGAATTGCACTTCTTGTAACCAAAATTCACACTTCGAGTATTTGGCATAAAGCTTTTCTTTTCTTAACAAAGTTAAGAGTGCATGCAAGTGCTCACAATGTTCTATCTGACTTTTGGAATAAATAAGTATATCGTCAATGAAGACAATTACAAATTTATCCAAATACGGTTTACAGATTCTATTCATCATGTCTATAAATGCTGCAAGAGCATTTGTTAACCCGAAAGGCATGACTGTAAACTCGTAATGACCATACCTAGTCCTGAAAGCAGTTTTAGGTATGTCTTCCTCTTGTACCTTTAATTGATGATATCTGGAGCGTAAGTCGATCTTAGAAAAATATCTAGCTCATTGGAGTTGATCAAAAAGATCATCAATCCTAGGTAATAGGTATCGATTCTTAATTGTAACCTTATTCAATTCTCTATAATCAATACACATTCACATCGAACCATCCTTCTTCTTTACGAACAACACTGGTGCTCCCCAAGGGGATGAGCTAGGTTGTATGAATCCTTTACTTAGTAATTCATCTAATTGTTTTTTCAGTTCTAACATTTCGGTAGGAGCTAACCGATAAGGTGCCTTGGCTATCGGTGTAGTTCCTGGAATTAGATGAATCCTAAATTCTACTTCCCTATCTGGTGGTAATCCTGGTAGCTCTTCTGGGAATACATCTGGATATTCTGAGACTACAGGAATTTCCTTAAGTTGTTTATCCTTAGTATTAATGATTACTGAAATCATATATACTATTCCTTGTTTCCGTTCATAACTAGCAACTTTCATTACTGATATAAACTTCATGGGTTTTAGTGGTTTATCTCCTGTAATCACGAGTACTTCTTCAGTAGGTGCCTGAATTTCTATAGAGTTTTGGTCACAAAGGATTCGAGCATGGTTGGCTACTAACCAATCCATTCCTAACACGACATCAAATTCAGCTAATTTCATAGGCAATAGGTTTGCAGAGAATTTATGACCTAAAAGTTCTATATTTTCCTTTTTCAAAACCTGATCTATTTTAACTGAATTCGCATCTGCCGTTTCAACTGTAAAAATCTGCCTAAGTTGGGTTAAGGGTAAATTAAGATCTTGGCAGAATGAAGTATTTATGAAACTTTGGTTTGCACCAGAGTCAAATAATACTTTTGCGTAAATGTTGTGAACTAAGAACGTACCAGCTATCACATCTGGAATGAGTTCTTGTAACACCCCAAAAACGGGTTTGGTAATCAAACCACGTTAACACTAAAAGACGGCTAAAGAACCGTTAGTGGTAAAAGTTAAGCCAGAAAATATTAGAATTTATATAACTAAATCTAATATTTAATAAAAAGAGAAAAAGAATGTGTTTGGGAAATAAAATTTGTAGAAGGCCCGAGTTAACGGGACTTAAACTAAACTTGGTCATAGATTCCCAAAACCCACTAATTTAATTAGTAATGTTTAACCTAGTTAATAAGCGGGGAATAATGTTGGGAATAAGTAGGTTGTGCCCTACTTAATTAACTAATCAAATTAGAAGGGCCAATGTTGTTAAAATTGAAACTTATATTATCAATTTTAATTAAAAACAAAACCCAACACCTCATTTGTGAGGCCTGGTCGAACAAGAACACAGGGGGCGACATATGCTCCCCACCAAACTCTAGAGCATGTCAAAATTGATCAGATTAAGGGTTCAAATCAGCTCCAAATCAATTTCCAAGCACGAATTAGTGATCACCTTGTTGAGGGGATCACAAGGTATGCAAAATTCTTGTATTTTGATTCATCTCAAGTTCTAGGTTAATTGTGAAAAACTGAAATTTAGCTTGATTGTATCATGCATGAATGAAATTAGAAGGAATATGGTGTCTAGGGATGAACCCTAGGTGAAATCTTGTTAAAAGATTTCATGTTAATTATAGAGTTCATAATCACCATTGTAGGTGATTAATGAACTTGAAGAAAACTTGATAAACCCTAGAATTTATGATCTTGTTCTAGCATAATCTGAATTTTAAGAGTAAAATTCAGAAATATGGATGTTAAGACTTGTGTAAAATTGTTTAATTGAAGTTAATTTAGATGATAATTACAAGTCATAAACTTGGTTTTGATGATATAAAAATCTGACCCGCTAGGTGTTTGATGAAACGCCTAAGTGAGGATTAAATGCTAAAAGTTGGGTAAAAACGCAGATTTGATTATTATAAAGAATTATGCGTTAAAGCTTATGAAAAATGGGTTTAAGATGATTTAATGAAATTTATGTTGTATTGGTGTTTATAAACACCATACTAACTTGTATGAATGAACTACTTGAACAAAAAGGGGAATTGTTAAGAATTCATACTTGATTTGAAGTGGGTCTTGACATAAGAATTAAACTCATGATTTATGATTTAGTTCAATAAGAAAGTAGTCAAAGATTCATAAGGTGTGAAAGTCATGATTTAGAATGACTAATCTAACAACCTTGTGAATGATGGATGATAGTAGGCGCTTAACAAGCTAGGTGAAGCTTGGGGAGAAAGCGGGTCGATCGAAGCAAGTGAGAAAAGAAAAGCGTAATTCGGATGCAAGGTAAGTGAAACTTACACCTTTTGTAGAATAATTAGTTATTCTATAAGTTTTAAATTCGATAAAAACAATATTGGGAAATATGGATTTCCGACGAATTTGATACAAGTTGGGACATTCGCAATATTTGGTAAAAACCAAGATGAGGGGTAAAACATGGGAAAATGGTAATATGGCCGTAAATGATAAGCATACAATGAATCTGGAAATGTTACCGTATGGGGTAACTCATATTAAGGAAAGGGATAAAATGGTAATTTAGTCGTGTGCCGACAAATATAAGTAAAAGTTATAAGGCACCCTACGGCGTAAGCCGAATTGGGTTAAATAACGAATTGATATAGATATGTATATATATATACCATTCTAAATTGAAATGCAAAATGTTTGGTCGTTTAGACCAAACGGGTCAAAGGGTGACTTGTAGTGCCATTTGACCAATGACGACTAATAAGTATGTGTCAAGTCTTATGCTTACAGGATAATAATGGTTTATGGATTAAAATGCTACGAATTAGCATATTATAGAGGCAAGGTATCGAAACGGGTCAATAAGTTGACCCGAGCCAGGTACGCGTAATTATAGTTGTGGATAATATACTTTATGGCCATATATGTAGCGAAAGCCCTTCGTAGTAAATGAGGGACTAATGTTGACTAAAATGCCCTTGAAGGGTAAATTAGGCAAAAATCCCATAAAGGTTGTTTAGGAACTTACATTACGATCTTGTAACTTGTAGACGCGTATGAAAATAGTAGGCATAAATTATCAAGGGTTAAATGCGTTTTGTCGCAAAATAGTATATTTGAGGGGTACAACTCGGGATAGATAGTCTATTACATTAAACTCACCACATTCATAGTTGCGGTGGAAAAACTAATTAAAATAGACAGGTGGGATTATGAGGCATAGAAGAAATGAGCGAAATAAGGCTTAAACGGACATAAATGTCCTTAACGGGTCAAAATAAGCACTTGAGCATAAGCGGGTTTAGAGTGTGTAATAACCCGTGATTGAGCCTTGTACATTAGGAAATAATCATAATGGTATGTTTACGAAAGAAACAAGGACCATAAACAAGTTTGTTAGATGAAATCACGAACGGGTCAAAATTCGGTAAAAAGGGTAATAAGCCGAAGACTTAAAAGTCTTAAATTTCGTTAATCCAGATGTTGGATTTTAACTCCATTTGATGGGGGATTAAATTACAAACACGTAGGAAGAAACGGTAGGTCAAACGGATAAGCTGATTGGAAGATACGAAAGTTTTCGTGTCAAATAACGGCAAAATGGAAAGGCTGAATGCAGGGGCCACCGTAACTTACGGTGCCACCGTAAGTTACGGTGGAGCTGACATAGTTACGGTAGTTTTCCCCTGGGTTACGGTGGGGAAATTCTCAAACAGAGACCACCGTAACTTACGGTGTCACCGTAAGTTACGGTGGAGGCCAAAGTGTAGTTATTGTTTTTGTATCAAGAGATTTACATTGCGATTTCTGTCCATTCTCATTTATCTAGTCTTGTACCGTTATTTAAATTGTCAAAACTAACTTTTAAGTTGGTTTTGAACACAGGTGTATATCGAGAGCCCGGATGAAGATCAAGCGTCGAGCAAGAACCGAACACGCGTTAAATAAAGCTTCCGCAAGTTGTTCCGTCGTTATTCTAAAGCGGCGAATTAATTCATATTATGTTATATCACTTTAAATTGTAAAAGTTTTTAATAAACCCGTATTTTTATAGCATGTGTAGTCTTAACTATACATCTAATCTTTGGTATTTACATGTAAAACTGTTAATTAGTAACTAGGGTGTTACAGTTCTGCTTCTTGAGTGGTCAGCTGAAATGCTCTAACATTCTTTTTAGTAGCTCCATCGACCGTCTTGGCTTTGTTGTCTGCTGGTTTGACCAATTTAGGACATTCTGTTTTGAAATACCCTGCTTCTCCACAGTTAAAGCAGACTATGGTTTTCTTTCTGCAGTTCTCTTCACGATGTCCTACCATTTTACAAAAATTGCAGATTACACTACATCTTCCAAAATGTTTCTTTCTGCAATTCCTGCAGAACGGCGGATTTGAAGATTGCCCTGTTCCTCTTTGCTTGAAGTTGCTATTATTACCCGTACGAAATCCTTGGGTAATTTTCTGAGCCAGTTCCTTTTTCCTGTTTTCATCTCTTGTGCGTACCAGTTCATCAGTTAGGGTGTTAGCTAATTCCACTGCATCGTCAATAGTGCGAGGTCTCGCAGCTTTAACGATATTACGGATTTCGCTAATTAATCCCCAAATATATCGAGAAATGAGTACCGGCTCTAGCGAAGCCAGTGTTGGTACCACTCTAGCATATTCAAAGAATGTCAAAGTATAACTGCGACAATCTACACCCATCATTCTATGATTTAGGAATTTATTTGCCATTTGATCTTTTTCATATTCGGGACAGAATTTTCTTTCTACAAGACTCTTAAATTCTTCCCAGTTCATGGCATAGGCCATCATTCTTCCTTTTGCTTGTAACACAGTGTTCCACCATTCTAGCGCCCCTTCTTTAAAAAGATTGGACGCATACATGACCTTATCGTCCTTGTTACATTTACTTATTGCAATTACTGCCTCGGTTTTCTCTAACCAACGCAGTGATGCAGTTGCCCCTTCATTGCCTGCAAATTCAGTGGGTTTACAAGCAAGAAATTCTTTGAAAGTACAACCAAGTGTTGCAACTTTCATTTTCTTAGGGAGCGGAGCCTGCCGGGGTTCATTATCTTGATTAGTATGATTACCACCTCCGTTTATACTATTACTGAAGTTATCTTCAGAAATACATTTGCTAGGAACAATTTGTTGCGGTTCGATTGGATTCCTAACAGCAGCAACGATTGCTGGAATAGCATTAGCTATTCCCTGAGCAACGATATTTTCTATATCTTGTCTATTTAGAAAGTGATCCTCCGGGTGTTGCTCAGATTGGTTAACCTCATTTACTGGTTCATTATTAGCGTTTTCCATCTGATAATTAATACATATAATTTATTAGTATCCTATAAATAACAATTATACACAAAACAATCATACAAATTTCACAATACACATCTAGTCAAAACTATCGATTTCTCGATTCCATTTTATATATTTTATTATATGCATCACTACACACCAATATTTTACAAGTTTTATTTGTAGTTATTTTACATAGTTATATTTTGTTATTAACCATAGTTTCACCACCCATTATCTCTTGTCATTTGCTATTCTAGTAACGATGTTCCCTCTCATCGTATTTCCATGAGATTTGTCCCCCAATCTCTTGAATCCTATTCCCAGCATCCATCAACTCTTCGCCAAAATGGCGGAGTTCAGCCATATTGTCACACCCCGATATTTCCACGTATTACCGGTGGGCCTGGTGGGGAGTATCGTGACGTAGTTGATATCATCATAAGTCAAACAACACAATATATAAATGCACAGCGGAAGTAAAGATAGATTCATTTCAACTTTAATAAATTGTAATATTAAATATCATGAATAGTTGAAACGGATCCACAGGCGGATCAAAATAAAAGAAGATATTGTTCAACAGTTTTATTGACATCCAAGCTTGCGAGACTTATTGTGGACGCTAGAAGACAGCCAGCCTAGTACGAGTAGTACCTGCACTTAACCTTTTGGAAAATACGTCAGTTTACACTGGTAAATACAATTTAACTGACGCATTTTGAAAAGGTTTGAAAATTGATTTGAATGCACGTGGCACAAAACATTTTATAACTTGGGATAATTATGTGAATATAATCTTGTAAGTGAATTACATGTTACTTATGCGTTCAGTAGCCCGATCCGTAGACCGGGTTAAAGATTAATAGACACACCACATTATTTGGTTAGGCACTGACGGGTGTACGCCTACACCCCATGCTTAGGTCGTGGCCATCTCGTAAGATGATGCCAAGGATATCCGGGACATGGTCATTAACCCCCCAAAGGCTTTAAGCAAACAAAACATTTCAAAACGTAGCATATCAATGATTTAACCTCTATTCGATTAAAGATTCAATGCCGGACCAAGCGGTATTTTATATACCGTACCCCAAGCCCGTATAGGGAAAATAAGTTAAAAGTATTTACCTTTGTAAGTATAAATCACAATTAGCGAGTGCGGGTAGCTTTTACTGGTTCTTCTATTCTGGAACAAAGGTTTATAATAACATATTAGATTTCTAACGGGTCTTTATTTAAGCCTAAGCTTAGCCCGGTTAGTTTTTAAGGAAGATACGGTTCAAACGCACGATTAAGCGAAGACCGGACAGAATGTGATTTAGACCCGACAAGTTTGAAGACTTGTATAATATGGGTATACTAAATACATTATGGATTTTGAGACAAGGATGATAAGGTTTGACCCGTTTCGGTCAATTTATGCATACTAGTTACATAAACCGAACCGAACGCGAAAAGGGCGTCACGGGTAACCATAAGAGTCATATGCAAGTTCCCTGAGTTAATATGCCTTAAACATGTTGTGATATCAGTAAAGTATCTTCTATTATGCCCCGAACGAATTTAAATTCAACTTATGCCTCATAAGGGCATTTTGGTCATTTAAAGGATTATAAAAGAGTTTAATTAGTAATCTGAGTTACAGGTCTGATTTATTCAGTAATTACACTTAATTTAATATGTTATAACAGTAAAGTATGACCTATGTGTGAAATTTATCATTTAAAACCAAACTATGCATTCTAGGGGTATTTTGGTAATTTCACAAAGGCTAAAAGGTCAAAACTGGAAACCTGAGTTTAAAAACTTTTACTTACTGTTATTATATAAAAATATACTAAAAATATCAGTAGGTATCAACCTTATATGTTTAATATAGTTTTAGTACATACTATGCGTTAAAAACGCTTAAAAAGGCGATTTGGAGCCATTTCCGGGTTTTCAAAGGAAAGCTGATATTTTTATAATTCCAGAAGGCTCAAAATATTTTATTTATCAAATAAAATCAGTAGAAAAAGGTTTGGGCTCAAAAGGATTTGTAAATCTCATTTTATGGCTAAAAAGGGCAAAATCGGCATTAACCGAATCAAACTTAGAGACCTATGTTATGCTCAGCCAAAAATTAAATAAAAATATTCAAAAATCCCAAAATATTATATTACATCAGTGGGTAAAAATTTTGATATCAAAAAGTGGGTTTAAATAGGTTATACGCTAATTACGCCGTTTAAGTAACATAAAGCTTTCAAATTACGCTAATGAGCATAACTACTAATCTAGACCTCAAACTGATGTCAAATTTTTGGTGCAAGTTTATAAATCAGTAACTAAGGTTTCTACTCTTTTACTTTTTCAAAAATCACGTTTTATAGTCAAAAGGGCATAATAGTCAATATTTAAGCATTAATCGGAAACATGCATATGAATCGGATAAATAGTGAACCAAGTTGTATAATCTCAGAGAGTTATACTTATGTGAAACCTGGTCCAAAATAAGCTCTAAGGCAAATCTAAAACATGCATAAACGGGTCAGAACTGAAAGTCAAAGCAAAAGTCAAATTATGTGACTTTCGGTTCCGATCCGGGTTTAAACTGAAAATTTGTCGAGTTGAACATGTTGGGACATGTTCTTACATTAGTTACCAAGTTATATTAATGATCAAACAGGTTGCATGTATCCTACATTGCTAATTATGCTTTAATTTGAAAATAAACCTTTTGTTGACTTTTTAAAGTAAGTTTTGACTCGACAATTAACATAGTTAGAGTGGGAATCTGAAAGTACCCTTTTAAGGGTTTATTACCCACATAAATACCTACTTATAGGTACTTTCAATTCGAGAAATGACTGAGTAAATTTCATTTAATCTCGAAGTCAAACTTAAATTACGACGGTTTGACTTCTAGCTAATTAACTAAGCTAAAACGAATTTGAAAGGGTTAAGAATACTTACAGGAGTCCTAATCACGACTAGTGAGCCTAATGAATCCTTGTTGCTGACCAGAGAGCTCCAGAATTGAGAATGCAAGTGAATGTGAACAATGGTTGCAACAAGAGCTCCATATATACCCAAATTAATCTCACAAGATGATGCCACAATGGTCTACAAATGTTACCAGATGTGTACAGGTGCCCCTATGCATGAAAAACCATTGGAGGGAGCCTATGGTATAAGAAAACAACTGATCAAAGTCGATTTCAGGCTGCTAACTGACACCTGCACATTTTTTGTCGCTGGCAGGTTGTACGCGGGGAGCGAGAACCCCCTCGCGGGGCGCGTACAAGTGCGTAACCAGGTTAACAAGTTTCAATCTTTTACATTTCAGTCCCTGGTCCTTTGAAACGTGGTTTTGCTTATTTTTCTTGCACATTTGACCCTCAAACCTGATTTTTAAGGACCTTAGGACTTTTACAAACTTGGTTAAGTCCTTGGTTAACTTTGTGCTTACCCGAAAAGTCACAAATTTCAACGTTGACGCATTTAACCCTTCATACACGGTTTTGGTCATAACTTTCTCATACGATAACGAATCTTTATGAAATTTTTACCACATATTCTAGTGAGTATATTTTATCGTTACAAAGCTTCGGGTTTGCTAAAAGGTCACTCAGAGGTATACTTTCAACATGTTGACACATTTAGCCCCTGTAGTTTGTAATTCCTCACTTTCTTTCATTTTCAGCTTCGTATGATCCATGATTTATCCGTTTAAGATTATAAACACCGTGTAGGGTTATTATAGGGCATATTTATCCATTGTTGACACTTTGGACCCTTATATTCACATAGTTTCTCTGTTTGTCAACTTTAGTCCTTCTAAAGTACTTTTTCACATATTCAAAGCTTATGACACGTGTCAATACATTATTGGACGTAAATTTTCGAGGTGTTACACATATTCTCATTGCTCATCGGTGGATTTGATAAAGGTTCTGGATCGAACTGAGGGAAAACGTATAGGGACTGTTGATAAGGTTTTGGAATTGCCAATCATTAGTCCACCACTCATCCATTCCTAAAGGTTGGGTGTGGATTATTGGTTATGGGATTGCTAGTTCCAAGTTCATTGGAATTTGGGTTTCAATAGGATGAGTAAAAACATTTTCATTGACAGGCTTAATAGTATCACAGCTTGTCAATATAAAATCTAACTCCTCCTGCAATGTCATTTCTTGAGTTTGCTTAGAGCTTTCTCCAATTTCTATCTTGGTTTGTCTAGAACCTTCTCCATACTCCATTTCCATCTGCCTAGAATATTCCCCAAACTGTATTTCCATCTGCCTAGTTTCTTCCCTGTCTTCAATCCCCAATTCCTGATGTCTAGAACTTTCCCCGGTTTCAATTTCTTTTCCTTTTTCTAAGGGATTGTTTATTTTAGGAATCTTCCTAGTGGCAGGTTTTCTTCTACGCACACGCCTCCATCCCACCAATCTTCTCCTTTTCTTGGGCTTGGGTTTCTCTGGAGGTGGAGCATTGAATTCTATAGGTTCTTCTATGTCTGGTATGTACCTATTGAAATCTCTGGAAACCTCTATTTTTACCGGATAGAGATTTAGGTTCTGAAGGGCGTCAGACAAGTCACTCATGCTGTTATGCAAAATACACACAAATACTAAGTTAAAATTATACCAAAATTTCATAGAAAACCTTTAAATATTATTGCATACCATGTGACTAATTTAATACAAAGGAAAATTGACAATTAAACATACTAGATTTTATTGAAATTTTTATTTATTTACTAGATAATATTTCTGGCTTGTAAGTGATAAGGTTGCTAATACGGAGTCATGGTATTCTAAAGATTAGCATTTACTGCTACGGTGGCTAGCATATAAAGATCTGCCCATTTTTCATCTAAATTGTCTTCCCATGGTGATTTACTGATTAATTCCTGGGTTTCATGTTTAACTTTCTTTTCTCAGGATTTCTTTAATTTCTCCTGACTTTTTCTAATAATCAAACTTCTTTTATCAGGAGAAAGGGGTTCCTCGTATTGGGATTTTCGAACAAATATTCCTTCTTTAGGAGTTTGGGATGAACTTCCCTTCTCATTTGATGACCTATCTAATTTAAGATAGATGTTTTAAAGCTTTTGCTTACCCATACTGTAACTACCAAATAATCAGTCAATAAAACACATAATCACATAATGGTAAAAAAAAATTAAGTATTTCTAAATACTTAATTAGCTTAACTCAGTGGCTCTGATACCACCTTTTTCTGTCACGACCCCTGACTCAGTTTTACCCATTTCAGGAGCCGCGGGACAGAAAATCCCGTGGTATTTATTTAATTAAATTGACAGCGGAAGATTATCATCAGGATCTTTTTAAAGCTAAAATTTTCCTGATTATTTTATTTCACAACTCGGGATAAAATCCAGTAATTTACAATCATATGATTTCACGGAGAAATCTTTATTTTTATAAAACATATTTCTTTATTTTTATACTGAGCCACTTTCTTAAGCTTGTAGTGCTTCACGACACTTTTCCTTGATCACAACAGATTACCTGAAACATGTTTGAAAAAGGTTTTGTCAGCGGGAAATACTGGTGAATCATTCTTTTTACTAAAATGACACGTTTGTTATAATTTACAGTATTAAGAGAGATTACAATGTTTCCTGATATCAACCAACTACCCACAGTATTTGTCACTCGACCGGATCTGTGACTATGGTCATACCACTATTGGGTCCTGTCACCCAATAGTGAAGAATATCACAAATTTTAGGCTCGCCCACCTAAAGTGATAAAACAGCAGTAATGTGCACAATACCCCACATACCGGCTGTAATTTGGTGATTACATAAACTTAATCACTGTAATTATAACTTTGAAAATCAACATGCTTTTGTAAATAAATTTTATAAAAAGAGAATGACTCACATTGCAGATTTATTTGAGCAGAGCCTAGCCTACTGATTAGCCTTTTTAACCTAGTTTAAATAACAATGCACACAAACTAGGTTAGTAACTAATACAGCATTTACGATAACTCATGAGATCAAACCCTCACATCGAATGACAAAGTGCGATACTTAAACATCCATCGATTTAACGACGAATGACAAAGCAATAACCTAATGTGGGCAGCACTTAAACATCCATTGGATAGTTTAATCGATCGGACATTGAATCGTAGCAGCGATCGAGTTATTACCCTGTTTTGCGGCAGCGATTTGTGATCGTGTGTGTTTTAGAATTGTTTCTGCTATAACTCAGTGTACGTAACGAAATTTTACGTCATTTCAACTCCAGAATTCATGTCCCAAACCCCACTATTTATAGTCAAAATTTGACCCCCTCGCGTGACGCGAGGGGTACCCCTCGGGGCGTCGCGTGGCGCGAGGGGTCCCTATTTACCATAAGGTAGCTACGTGTATGTGTAGGCTTGCTGAGTTGACAGATTTGTAAAATTCGATTTTGACAGCGTTTTATTTGGATAATCGTAACTAGGGTTTACCCCCCCCCCCCCTGAGTTTTAGGGGCCCTGATCCTGATTCTGATTGTTCTGAAAATTTCAGGGCTTGTGCAGAATCACTTGGGTGTTTCAATTAGGGTTTCCTATTGAACTAAATATAATAATAAATAATAGTTTTGGTGAGAGTTGTTACATCCTCCCCACCTTAATAAAAATCTCATCCTCGAGATTTACTGGAATAAGTGAGGATACTTTCGCTTCATTTCTGATTCCAGCTCCCAAGTGTATTCAGCTCCTCTCTTTGAATCCCACTTGACTTTGACTAGAACTAGTCTTTTGTGCTTGAGAAATTTGATTTTTCGATCCTCGATTTGAAGAGGTTTTTCAACAAATTTCAATTTCTCATTCACTCTTATATCTTGGAGAGGTACTACCAAAGATTCGTCTGATAGACATTTCTTGAGGTTGGATATATGAAAAACATCATGTACTCCAGCTAACTCCTCTGGTTGTAAACGATAAGCAACTGGTGAGAGTTGTTACACTAACGGTCTTTAGTTAAGCTTAAGCTTAGACCGGTTAGTTTTAAAGATACGGTTCGTACGCACGATTAAGCGAAGACCGGAATAGAATGTGATTTAGACCCTACAAGTTTGAAGACTTGTTTAATATGGGTATTTCATACACATTCTGGATTTTGAGATAAAACCGATAAGGTTTGACTCGTTTCGGCTAATTTATGCAAACTAGTTACATAAACCGAACCGAACGCGTAATAAGCGTAACGGGTAGTCATGAGAGCCATATACAGGTTTCCTAAGTTAATATGCCTCAAATATGTTGTGACATCAGTAAGATATCTTTTATTATGCCCGAAACGAATTTAAACGCAAACTATGCCCCGTAGGGGTAGTTTGGTCATTTTCAAGGTTATAAGAGTTTAAGTATTAACCTGAGTTACAGGTCTGATATAATCAGAAAAAATACTTAGTTTACTAAGTTATAACAGTATGGTATTGCATATATGTGAAACTTATCAATTATAACCAAACTATGCACCGTAGGGGCATTTTGGTAATTTCACATAAGCCGAAAAGCTCAAAACTGAAGTCTGAGTTAAACAACTTTTGCTTACTGTTAAAATATTATAATTTACCTAAAATATCAGTAGGTATCAACCCTTGTATGTTTAAAATAGTTTTAGTACATACTATGCGTTAAAAACGCTTAATAAGGCGATTAGAAGCCGTTTCCGGGTTCTATATAGAAAACTGATATTTTTATTTTTCCAGAAGGTTTAAAATAATTTATTTATCATATAAAATCAGTAGCAAAAGGTTTGGAGTCAAATAGATATGTAAAACTCATTTTATAGCCCGAAAGGGCAAAACCGACAATTACCGAATTAAGCCTATGACTCTAAGTTATGCTCAGCCTAAAATTAATTAAAAATATTCAAAAATCCCAAAATAATATATTATATCAGTGGGTAAAGAGTTTGATATCGAAAAGTAGGTTTAAATAGGCTATACGCTAATTATGCCGTTTAATCGCTAAAGAAGCTTTCTAATTACGTTAATGAGCATAACTCTCAATCTACACCTCAAACTGATGTCAAATTTTGGGTGCAAGTTTATAATTTAGTAACTAAGGTTTCCACACTTTTACATTTTTAAGAATCACGTTTTATGGTGAAAAGGGCATAATGGTCAACATATGAGCAATTAACGGAATCATGCATATTTATTGGATAACTAATGAACCAAGGTGTATAATCACAGAGGGTTATACTAGCATGTAACCTAGTCCAATTAAAGCTCTAAGGAATTTCTAAAACATACCAAAACGGGTCAGAACTGAAGTCAAAGCTTTGCGACTTTCGGTTCCGAACCGGGTCTAAACAGAAAATTGTCGGGTTGAACATGTTTAGACATGTTCTTACATTAATTACCAAGTTATATTAATGATCAAACATGTTGTATGGGTTCTACATTGCTAATTATGCATAAATTAGAAATTAAGCATTCTGTTGACTTTTTAATAACAAGTTTGACCCGACATTTGACCTAGTTAGAGTGGGAATCAGAGGGTGACCTTTTCAGGGTTTATTGCCCACATAATTACCAACTTATAACTACTTTCAATTCGACTAATCACTGGACCATCAATGATTAATCGCTAAGTCAACCGTTAATTATGACGGTTTGACTTTTAAGCTAAAACTAATCAAAAACTTAACTAAGTAAGGTTAAGCATACTTACTGAAGTCCTATGCACGATTAGGAAAGACTTGGGTCTGCTCTTAAGCTCCAAGAAGCTCCAGAAATGCAGAAATGAGGTGTGAAGAAATGGTTGCAACCTTGTGGCCTTTTATAGTGTTCAAAACCTCATGGATTGTTGACACACAAGCCTAACAATGGCCATGGATCATTTCCAGATGTCCCTAAGGGCCTAGGGGTTGTTTAGGGGTCGTCCAAGATGTGGGAAATCGGATTAAAGTCGGTTAGAATGGAGTTGGAAGACAAGAACCCAAAAATTTCAGAGCAGAAGGCCCCTCGCGGCACGCGTAGACCCCCCCCCCCCCAGGGTCCTCGCGTGGTGCGACGCCCCATCTGATCAACTCTGATTTTTTTGATTTTTATGTTTTGGTCCTTGGCTCTTGGAAACTTTGCTTCGACTTTATTTCTTGCACTTTGAACCCTCCAAATTGACTTATAAGGGCTTCAAGACATATACCCACTTTGTTAAGTCCTCGGTTAACTTTATTGTCTCCCGAAAAGTCATAAACTTCATCGTAGACGCTTTTAACCCTTCGCATACGAATTTGATCATAACTTTCTCATACGATAACGAAACTTTGTGAAATTTATATTGTGCATTCTAGTGAGCATAATTAACCGTTACAAAGCTTCGGGTTTGCTAAAAGGTCACTCAGAGGTATAACTTAAACATGTTGACACATTTAACCCCTGTAGTTTGTAATCTCTCACTTTCTTTCATATTTAGCTTCGTATGATCCATGATTTATTCGTTTGAATGTATGAGCATCATGTAGGGTTAGTGTACAATATATTTATTCACTGTTGACATTTAGAGCCTGTATATTCACATACTTTCCATGATTGTCAACTTTAATCCTTCAATAACATTCTTTCACACGTTCAAACCTATGACACGTGTCAATACATTATAGGACGTGAATTTTCGAGGTGTTACAATTATACAGGCTCTTAACGGTTCAGGCCTCTTACTGGTTCAGCACTTAATGGTTCAGACCTCTTACTCGTTCAGCATTTAACAATTCAAAAGTTGCCAAACAGCCCCTAATATTATAAAGGGTTATTGGATTTTAATAATTTTAACTTTCATCCATTGGCAGACATTAATCCCAACTTAGAAAATTCCCTCTTGACAATCCTAACTTGTAAGAATTTGGCCCTCATCGATTCTTTTTTAACTGGGTTAAACTCAATTAGTTTTTTTTTCTGACGTGACAACTTACGTGACACAAAACTAGTTACGTGGCACAAATCTAGTTTCATCAGTCTTTTCAAATTCAAATAACTTTTATGTTTTTTTTAACATTGTTTGGAACTAACCTCAATACCCGTGTGGGCCTTCCTGAGACGGGATATCAACCCGTCTATACTGATTTTAACGCTCAAGCCTTGCCTCACTAAAGAACACCATCAAGAAGGAAACCTACCGTTGTGGGATAATCCCTTTGAATCAGGTTTCAAATATGAGACCTCTAGAGATTTCAAGTCTTAACCATCACCATGCTATTCGACCAAAAGGCCTTTGGCAAATAACTTTTATATAATTCATTACTTTTTTTTTAAGTTATACCAAATCGGAATCTTATTACAATAACGTTGATTTTAGTAACAAGACTTACTGTATATTGTAAAACACTAATAAAGGGTTAAATTTTAATATAACTATAAGGGTAAATTACTTTTTGAGTCCCTGTGTTTTAGTGGTTTTAACTAGTTGAGTCCAAAAGCAAAAAGTTTAACGACCTGAGTCCCTATAAGCATTTTCTTTAACCATTTGAGTCATTTTGAGTCCAAATTTTAACCTTTTGAGTCCAAATTTTTGGACTCAAATCGTTATAAAATGAACAAAATTGGACTCAAAACGTTATAAAATAAATGACTAGGGACTCAGGGCGTTAAACGTTTTGATTTTGGACTCAAGTGGTTAAAATCACTAAAACACAAGGACTCAAAAAGTAATTTACTCTAACTATAAAGAGCAGGGAGTGGAATGAAAATTTTAGAAGCCTGAGGAGTAGAGTGAAAAATGCCTCACAAAGGAGGGACCTGTTGTGCCAAAACCCTTGTCAGAAATCACTAATATGGTATACGTATGTGGCTCGATTTTAGGTTGTTCACCAGTACCACCAACTTCTTATAACTATACGTTGTGGTGTTATAAAGTTAATTATTGTGTATAAATCACGTTGATTAAATTCAAACTCTAAGAAAATAAAGAATAAAAAAAAAAAAAAAATAGTATTTTATGTTGCAAAAATTCATGCATTTTCTACAAACATAAGATTTATATTTTATAACCAACTTGAAGTGATTATTTAAGATAAAGCATCGAATACCTTTTTTTTTTAATAAAGATAACTAATTAAGATATGAAAATTACGGCATCTATTTACTATAATAAAAGATATCAACTTTTTGACACGTGTCATTCATTGAGGATATCCTTAAATTTATATTTATCTTAGGGTGTAGGGAGTGGTTAAACACTTTGGAGTGGCAAACCAAAAAACCAAAAAACCGACCAATCAGAGCGCGCCATGTCAATCAGTCAAAAGTGTTTAAACTTTAGTGAAAAGTGTTGACAATGATTTAGACACTTGGTGAAGTGGTAAACTATTTAAAAAAAAAAGGAAAAATGTGTGATTGGTTGAGATATGAATGGACCCCACCCCACCACACACACACTCCCTTCACCGCATCGGCATCACACCACCGATTTGGTAAACTTGGAAGCGGCAAACTTTGTTGGCGCCGGTGTTTGCCGATCGGCAAACACTTTTGCCGCATGTTGCCGATCACCACACCGTACACCCTTATATTAACTAAATAAATAATAAATTAATATTAAATCTTATCATACTTTAATAAAATATTATCCTCAAATCTAAATTGTTAATTTAATATATTTTTTAAAAAATATCTCTCTTTCCTACGTATCTTATATTTTATATATAAATAATAAATTAATATTAAATGTTATCCTAATTTATTAAAAATATAACTTTTTTTATTATTTGGTATACAAAATTATATTTATTCAACTCAAGTAAAACGTGGGGTTTTTAAAAATATTTTTTTATTATTTACTATTCAAAGTTACATATATATAACCCATATAATATACGAAGTTTTTAAATATATAACTTTTTTATCATTTGCTATTTAAAATTAGATTTAATCAACACGTGTAATACACCAAGTTTTTTAATGATATAATTTTTTTTATTATTTGTTAGATATTTCAACCCGACTATACACGGGTTTTTTTTAAAGATACAACGTTTTTAGAATTTAATATACAAAATTACATTTATTTAATATGTGTAATACACATGGTTTTTAAAGATATAACTCTTTTTTAGATCTATTCAACACGTGTAATATACAGGGTTTTTAAGGATGTAATTCTTTTATTATTTTGTATATTTATTCAACCCGATTATACACGGTTTTTAAAGATACGACGTTTTTAGTATTTAGCATACAAAATTACATTTATTTAACCTGTGTAATACATATGGTTTTTAAAGATATAACTTTTTTTATTATTTGATATATAAAATTACATTTATTTAACTCGTACAATATACGGGATTCATAAAGATATAACTTTTTATTATTTAATATATAAAATTACATTTATTCAACCCGTGTAATACACAGGGTTCTAACATAATATTATTAAAGGCCTCGTCTACAAACTTTCTAGGCAATTACTTCACACTTTCACTTCATTGCTTTTTCCTTATAATTGATTAACTCTTAATTATATATTATTAATTAATTATATATTTTTAATCATATGTTTTGAATTAGGGTGTTCAAAATATCCGTATCCGAAAATCCGATACGAGCTATCCGATATCCGAATATGAAATATCCGAAAATTCGGTTATCAAAAATTTTGGATTCGGATTCGGATTCGGATAGTGATTTTGAAAATTTTCGGATATCTGAAATATCCGAAAGTTTAATTTTTATTTTTTATCGGATATCGAATATCCGAAAAATATCCAAAACTATCCGAAATATCCAAAAAATATTCGAAAATTTATATTTGGATATCCAAAACTATCCGGAATATCCGATTCGGAATATTAAAAAAATAAAAAAAAAAATAAATAACTAATGGATATTCGGATATCCGATTCACTATCCGATCGAAATTTCGGATATCCAAAAATTCGGATACAGATTCGGATAGTGAAATCAGGTATCCGAAAATTTCGAATATCCAAAATTATCCGGTTTTGAACACCCCTATTTTAAATAGTTATATATGTAATGAAAGCGTAAAATACAATATTCCTTAACATACGATATGAGATTACGTACGTTATAAAACTCAAAACTCTAATCACGCATGTTGAAAAACCATAATCACCATGTTGAAAAATCATAACAGTGCGTGATTATGTTTTTTCAACATACGTGATTTATGGTTTTTCAACGTGCGTGATTAGGGTTTTGAGTTTTATAACGTGTGTAATTTCATATTTGTACCATCGCACGTTAAGGAATATTGTACATTAACTTTCCCTCTATATTTAAATATAAAAACAAAACATATTTTGTTAACTTCCTAAACTATAATTTAATTCTCTCAATTAGGGATAAAGGATGACGGTTGTTATCTCATCTCTATCAAAAAGATATCAAGTTTGAATTGTTAGAAATAAATTCATTGTGCCACACATTAAAAAAAAAATAGAAAAGAAGTCTCAACCCAACAACAAATTATAAGAAAAGAGATACAAAACTTGTAATTTAGAAAGATCTCATTATCTCATTGATCAAAAGATTGTGACTATAATTTGAAACCTTAAATCGTGTAGCATCCTGTAGACTTATACAATAGAATTTGAATATCCTGCAAGAAAAAAAAAACATACACATTATGTTATTATTTTATGTAATTTACATATATGTATAAATAAAATATATTCAATGAAGATTTTGGATGTAAGGAGTGTAATAATTTAGTTGTGTTGGCCATTTCTAGCAATATCCAGGCTAACAAACAATTTTTGGCATCACAATGAAGTACCCTTTGGATCTACTAGCACAAACAATTATTGTAATTGAATATTCAAGAACTTTAGTTACCTTAAAGAGTTACCATTGATACCGTATGCAAGCTGTGTTCATCTTCTACAAAAGCTATCGATCGTCCGGTATTAGCCAGCCTGTTATGGAGAAGGCGACGGACGCGACTCAATCTTCTTTCTCCTTCACCGACGTCGTCTAAATGGATGATTTGGCTTAATTGAAACATGAAAAGTCTTGAATCATGAACCATGGAGTTAACAATGTCTTGTATTGGTCTCAAACTCAATAAAAGTTTCAAAAAGAAGGGCCATAGTAAGGTTGCTAAAAGTGGTGTAGTGGTAACTCTATGAAACTTAGAAAACCCTAATAGTTTCACCTTTGCTATGAGAAGAATATGCATTATGTATGCAGAATTTTAGTTCTAAAGAATTTCGTGAAGGTGGAGTGTGTTTATATATAAGCAAGGCCCACACTATATATAAGAAAAATGAAACAAATTAGATATATTTTGGTGAAAAATATTATTTTCAAGATAGTGTTTTAGTAGCTTTGTGTTAAAAAATTATTTTCAAAATAGTGTTTTAGTAGTTTTGTGTTAAAAAATAGAGTTAAATGCCATTTTAGTTCATGTGGTTTGTGCCATTTTGACAGTTTAGTCCAAATGTTTCATTTTTCGTCTATGAGTCCCAAACGGTTTCACTGTTGCCATTTTAGCCTACTGGGTTAACTTCATCCATTATTTTCGTTAACGAGGAGGGCAATTCGGTCATTTTATATGGCCGAATTGCCTTTCTAGTTATATATAAAATGACCGAATTGCACTTCTCGTTAACAGAAAAAATGGATGAAGTTAACCAAGTGGACTAAAATGACAACGATGAAACCTTTTTGGATCTCCATGCGAAAAATGAAACTTTTGGACTAAACTGACAAAATAGTCCAAACCACAGGGACAAAAATGATATTTAACTCTAAAAAATAAGTGATGAAACTAAAACTTATTACGGTTATAAAAGAAATTTTTATCTAGTTAAGGTATTTTTTAGGGTGACGAAACTATAAATTTTAGGTTATGACAGAAGATTTTTCTATGTTTAGTATTTTTTTAGGGTGACGGAAATATATTTATGTCTTCTTATTTTTTTTTTCAAAAGAGATAAAGAGTTATCAACCAACCTATTTTACATCAAATCTATATCTAATAAACACGTAACTACTTGCATTACGTGCCGTTTTTATGAACCCAAGATTATTTTTTTGGGATCTTTATTACACCAATTTGTATTACATAATGTATTTACTTATTCGTAACTTTAATCATATATTATATCAAAATATCGTTATTTGATATTTCATTTGTTGAACCCATCTTATACGCGGGTCTTTACTTAACCTGTTGTTATAAATGAAAATGAAATTATTTAAAAGATAAATACAATGATTTCAATAGTTGACGGTAATGAAAATTTGAAAAGTCGAGTCTTCTGTGTAATATATGGAACTAGTAAAGTCAATCCGTATTGATATTTTTCAAAGGGAAAAGATCAAATAGGAAGTTTATTTATAGGAAGCAATAGGATTAGGACATTTGTCAACATTTAAAAAAAAAAAAAAAAAGGTATTTTAGTCAATCAAACCATTTCTTCTTCCTTTTCAAAACCCAGTAACTTCAAAACTCACCATCTTCAACCATTTCTTCACTTTCTATCTCAATAATCACTACATTATAGTGCGATTTTCATCACCAATCAATGATTCAAACACCCGATCAACGTGTTCTTCAGCTTTTTTAAGAAAACCCAGTTTAATTTCATACAAAATCTCGTTTTTTTCGGGTGATTTTGAAGATAATCTCTCGATCCGTTCGATTCGAGCGCTGATAAGTGTTTCAATCATTCAAAATTCGTCAATTGTTGAAGAAATTACTTCGATCCATGTAAGAAATTCTTTAATTTCATTTTTACGATCTGGGTTTTTGATTTAGGCATTGCGTTTACGATCTTGGCGGGGGTCCGGGGGCAGCGCCCCTGGTAGCGGGGTTCAAGGGGCAGAGCCCCTGGAATTTTTTTTTCGATTAAATTGCTGTAATAAAAATGTATCAGAAAAATTAATTTTCTGTAAATTGCCTCTGGAAACTGCATTCGTAAACTGCATTGGTTCAGACAGTTCACAGCACAAACAATTCACAGCACAGACAAAACTATTGTCATGGTTCAATGCGTTTTAGAGAGAACACTTTCTTTGGTGTTTTTAGACAATTGCGTTTTAGAACTAAAACATTTTTATGTGTTTTTTGGCCATTGCGTTTTAGGAAAACACATTCTTGAAGTGTTTTTTGGTGCATTGTGTTTTACGTAAAACATTTTTTAGGTGTTTTCAGTCCATTGCGTTTTACAGAGAACATTTTCTTTTGTTTTTTAGGAAATTGCGTTTTAGAATGAGTCATTTTTAAGTGTTTTCTGGCCATTGCGTTTTACAAATAAGGCATTTTTTTGTGTTTTTGGTGCATTGCGTTTTAGGTAAAACACTTTTCTATGTGTTTTCAGTCCATTGCGTTTTAGAAAACAGACATTTTAAGTGTTTTCTGACCATTGCGTTTTAGAAATAAGACATTTGTATGTGTTTTTGGTGCATTGCGTTTTAGGTAAAACACATTTTTATGTGTTTTTAGTCCATTGCGTTTTAGAAAGTATATTTTCTTTTGAGTTTTTAGGCTATTGCGTTTTAGAAATAAGACATTTCTTTGTGTTTTCTGGACATTGCGTTTTAAAAATAAGACATTTGTAAGTGTTTTTGGTGCATTGCGTTTTAGAAAAATGTCATTTTTAGGTTTTTTTTTTCATTGCGTTTTACGTAACTGGGGTTTTTTCTATTGCGTTTTACGCAACTGGGTTTTTAAAATTTTTTTTTGAAAATATAGCAATAGTATACTCGTTTTAAAGATAAAAAAACGCTCGTTTTTTTGGTGCAGTTTTTATAAAAAAAATAATGTCGTATGAAAGAGTTATTAACGTTTAAAAAATGGGGGGTTGGAGGAGAGAGAAACTATTGCATTGTATTGACTAGAATACCACTAAACAAACTCACGCGTCTCTTTTCTTCCCTTCAATTTCCATCATTTAATCTTAGTCCTTGATTAACTAAATGGATGGTCAAGATCACTTCCTAGCCTTCCTAGCCAAATAAACTTCCTATTATATCTTCACCCATTTTTCAAATTGAATTTTCAAGAATTATCGATGATTTTTGACAAATCATATTTATTCTTGCATTTCACGTATTTGTAAACTTGTCCATATCTATCTATCTATATAATAATAATAATAATAATAATAATAATAATAATAATAATAATAATAATAATAATAATAATAATAATAATAATTTATACCATCTTTTGTTAAATTATCGTAGAAATACAATGTGATGACAAAAGCACAAGAAGACTAGATGTGTGTGAATATTGATTTAGGAAGCTTCGTTGAAGCTCCTATCGATGCAACATTCCAATTCATGGTTGAATATGGGACAGCATATCACATGACAATCGAATTATATGTGAAATCTGAAAACACTAGTATGGAATATATCATTTTCTAACTTTTTATGTACGTTTTCTCATTTTCGTACACAATGTTATCTATATATGCACGCATATATCATATATAGGTTTACGTCGGTAGTGTGGGGTTATCGTAAAAATGTTAGTTATATATGTACGCATAGGATAAGGATCATTACATAACACTAATTATTGCGAGAACAAAAAGAACAACTCTAAATCACTAAATTTTGAGATTTAAGGTTCATATTTCTTAAATTTTATGTTTCTTACATTCATATGTGTATTATATATACATATAAAAATCATATATTTTCCCTACACATAGTCTACATACATGTAGGTAATTTAGGCTACACATAACCTACATGTGTGTAGGAAACTGAAGATTTTTCATATTTTGTTTTAAATTCTAGTGTAAGAAACAATAAATCTTACATTTATATCATTTTAATTTACTTTTTAAGTTTTTAGGATTGAAAAAATGAGTGATTCATTTTGTTCTGCGTGTTCTCGCAATATTTAGTGTTCTGCATAGAACCTTCCCCTGTACGCATATATCATATATGGATTTACGTGTGTAGTGGGGGTTATTGTAAAAAATAAAGATGCCACACACACAAATACTCTTATATATGTATAGGATGTGTATATGAAGTATTATATTGATGAAAATAACCATTTGCACCTTGGGAAATTATTTTTAGGTGGTTATGTTTGTTCAATAATATTATCATTGTCATTATCTATAAGAAATTGCCAAACCAAGTAGTACCCCAAGCCAATCTAGTGTAGACACCTAAAGATCAACAATGCAGTTTCTATATATTTTGTCCACCAACTATGATCAAATAAGAAAATATAAAATTTAGTGTATATGACTTGTTTAATGTAATTATAAGCATGCTGAAAATGTATGCGTTACATCATTTAAGGCTGGTATAAAAATAACTAAACTTAATAAAATGATTTTGAATGGTAGTCCATGAGTATGATCAAATACAAACCAAATTTTGCATACAAACTGTAAGAACCATTTAAAAAGTATTACGTGGCATCCAACCAATTATAGAGAAATGATAAAATAATATTCTAAATAATATCAATTATATTGAATTCTTTATAAATATGTTAACAAACAATTAATTCTTTATTTGGATCTTCCTTTTGTTTTGAATGTGCTGATTAAGAAAAGTGTTGATATCGTTCAAATATGTGCTAAAATCAATTATCTTGATTAATTTTTATGTGCTAATGTAATTCAAAAGTGCTACTTTTATGTATGTATGTATTGTTTTGGTATGTGCTAATTTAACTTTTTTTAAGTGTTATGATCTGTTCTTATGGTTTGTAAGATAAATATGGTTTGTACCGGAACCAACCCCTGGTAGTCCAAGCTTAAATTAAAAAAAAATAAGAATTTATAATTTATATTTATAATATATGAATTGGTAACATGTTTAGGCTTTAGCCTATTGTACATAAAAAAACATAAGAATTTATATTTATAATTTATATTTATATTTATAATATATGAATTAGTAACATGTTTAGGCTTTAACCTATTGTACATGTTGCTTTATATATTAGGCTTTTGGTTTTATAAACTCATAAAATCAACAATTATTGTAATTAATCAGTTGTACTCCCACAATTGAATTCCATCTCAATACTTAGACCATGAGATATAAATTTATTTGATTGGAATTTATAACAAACGTCTAACGAATTTAAATTTTATAATAAATGGTCAACTAAGGCTCAAAGCCACTTTAAACTCACAAAACAAGATTAAATGGATATCGATCAATAGGTGGTACATAACCAAGTGGTTCCTCGACCTCCACCACAGCAGCCAAAGGCTATTGCGAAACTGTTTTCAGTGAGACCTCGTGTGAACCCTTCGTTCTTTACCATAAAGTCATTAATTGATCCACTTTCTTTATGGGCCTGTTGTGGAGTTAATTCCCAGCCCAATAGTTATTAGCTCATCGCAAGTCCTTTCTGCTTTCTTTGGTTAACCAACCATCAACCCAAATAGTATCTTTTAACTGCAGCCCACCATTCTACTATTGACTCAACTTTCCACTTAATTCAGCCCATTTGTCCATTGTACGAATTCATAGATTTTTAAGGACGTGTAAACTCACACTACTCGAAGCTATGTCCAAGGTTGACTTCTCGACCGTCATGAGACCATGTCCCCTGATCTGCGGGAACCAGATGGAATCCGTAAACCCTCGCCCCCCGTCAGGTTCAAACCCGGGATTTTAGAGTTGATATGAGGTTTTGAACGTTGATCACTAATGTCTATTCTTCTAATTTTTAGCTTAATTATATTGTTTTGGCTTGTTTCCAAAATGTTTACCAACGTCTTTAAATTATGTATTCAAATGGTGTTAGAATTTTAACCCCAACATGTTTTCGAATGGTAAGTTAGTAACGTTGGTCCTTAAGTTTCATTATGAATATTGAAAGCCAAATATTTTAACTTATATCTTAAACTAAGACTGTAAACATTTTATTTTAAATCATATTACAAATAACTAGAAGGAGAATAACCAAGCATTTCTTAAATGTAGGCCAGACCACAAGTCGAGCTTGCGTTTACCGACGGTTAATTTGTCGGACTAGAAACCGACTATATAGCCGGGGTCTAATTGAGTCTATTTGAACCAGCCGCTAACCAGTATAAACTGACAAACCAAGCCAGGTGGTCTAGCCATATTTGTTTACTTAACACTTTGTATATATTATTATTATTACTCCATATATATAAAGAAGCAACTTTTTAGTGCATTATAAGTTGTACATTGTGCTTTAGCCATTTTCCCAAAAAAAAACCTTGATTTTTTAGTTTTAACCCAAATGTTTTTACCTTTTTACAGTTTTAACCCTACATAATTTGTTTTTTAACTTTAACCAAAAACTTTTCATTATTTGCAATTTAACTTCACAACTTTTGTAACTTATACTTTTCATTTTCGCAAATTTTCGTTTTACGTATAGTTCTAAATTTTTCGAGTTAATACGACGCAACGTGCATGTGTGGTTCAACGTTTTTACCTCTATTTTCCCATGTTTGACAGGTTTGTCGCAACACGCATACCCTAGGTCGAGTCAGTGTTGGTGGACGATGATGGTTGTGTGACATTAGTACTATTTGACACCATTTTACGCCCTGCCGCAACGCGGAGTGTTCTTTGGGGGGTTTTCAAAGAAAAAATGGTTATGCATATGGTTGTCGTAACGTTGGCTTTGGGGGTTTTTCAAAAAAAATGATTTTTTTTACTTTTTACCCAAAAGTATTTCATAAATTACTTTTAACCCAAAACTATTTGTTTTATTACTTCTAACCCAAAACTTTTTATCTTTTGCAATCTATCCTCATAACTTTTTTTACTTTCAACTTTGGTCCTTTATAGTTTTCATTTTCCACAAATTTTTCGCTTTATGCTTGGTTCTAAATTTTGTGACTTAACACATCGCAACGTGTGTCTTTAGTTTAACGGTTTTACGTTTCGTTCTAAATTTTGCAAGTTAACACGACGCAACGTGCGTGTGTGGGTGAATGTTTTTACATCGTCTATTTTTTCCCGTTTGACAGGTTTAACATAATATGCGGGTCCTAGATCGACTTAGTTATAGCTAAAGAATCCCCGCCGTATTGCGGCGGGTCGCAATCCTAGTTCTATTAATTTTACAAGTCCACACCAAAATACAAAGTAGTTTTATATTTTCTCAAAAATTAAATTTAATAAAGTTTTTTTAAACAAGTTTGATAAGGCTACTCGGTGTGTGTGGAGGAGTCAAGTCCTTGGAGGATGTCCCTCCACGGCAGCGCCACGTTAACATCCAAGGAGGATGCTTCTCCAAGGATGGACCAAGGGAAATGAAGGATGTGCCTATATATATAGCGTTCGCGACGACCACTGACCCCTGTAAATGGTGTTGGGGACCGACGTCGAGGCTGGACGGGCTAGGGCCGTCCCCTACACCGACTAGCCTAAGTGAAACAATAAACCGACCGCTTCAAACTTACCCCAAGCTTCAGCAATTGAGTTTTGATTACTTTAAACTTACCCTCAACAACTATAAACTAACCCTTGACATTATAGCCTAATGACATCTTGGGGGTGGTATAAGACTTATGAACCATTAGGTCTTGGGTTCGATTCTTACAAGTGGGTTTCTCCCATATTTATTAGGCTTCCTCCTGAACTGTTATATGCATTATTGCCTAGTGGAGATGGATATGATCGGGTGGTTCCGCTGGTGGCACGATAATACTTCAGTCATTTCAAGTACCCCACCATTTTTCGTTAAAAGAAAACCACTATAAACTACCCTTATGTATTTTTTTCGAACGACAAATTTCTTATTCCCTGCTGTCTATGGGACTTGAACGCAATACCTCCCCTTCCTAAAGTGTTTAAAGGCTTTGCGTTTGTCAATGGACCACCACCCCATTGATTCTACGATCCCCTCATTTCAAATACCCCAAACCATTTTCCTTTTTTTAAATAAAAAATAAGAATAACTTGGTCAACCTTCCCTTTGTGAGTGCAACCCGAGAACTCTACCTGCCAAGCCTACCCGAGAGGGTGACGACTGTGTTGTTGCGCCTAGTGGTATCTTGGGGGTGGGATAGGGTTTTGAGACCAATAGGTACTAGGTTCGATTCTCACAGGGGGGGTGGGTTCTCATATTTATTGGGTTTCCTGCTGAATTGGTATATAGGCATCAGGGGTGGAACCAATGAGTAACTAGCCGTAGCACGAGCTACGGCTCAACCCCGTATTCGCAGTGTATTTTTTTTTTTTTTGGTTTTATACATAGGATACCCCTAAACATATTCGGGGATAGCCTTAAGAGAAAAATATGAAAGTTGACATTTTTCCTTTAGCCCAATACTTGTTTAACAATTAAGCCCAACTAATAAGTTACATGATAATTAAGCCCAAACAAATAAAATAATCAATTGATTATGGGCATGGGCGGCAAATTGCAATTGGAAGTTCTAGTGATCTTACTCGTCTTATGGTGGAAACTAGAACACATAGTGCTTGTCCTTTGGTTTATCGGGTAGTGAAGCTAGCTTTGGTTTTACCGGTTGTAACCGCAACTGTTGAAAGATGTGTTTTCTAAATTGAAGCTTGTTAAGACGGATTTACGTAATCGAATGAGCCCAGAATATTTGAACAATGCTATGGTTTGTGTATTCGAAAAAGAAACTTTTGATAAAGTAAAAGACGACGATGTGATGGAACGATTTCAAGCTATAAAAAAAAGATGACAAATCTATTAGGTATTACTGAAAAATATATTCCCTTTTCTTATTATTGTATTTATTGTTGTTATTTATTATTGTATGATTGCACGGTAAAAAAAAATTTATTTGGGATAACCCTGAATTAAAGGGCTAATTCCGCCATTGATAGGCATTATGTCTAATAGAGTTGGATATGATCGTGTGGTTCCACTAGTGACACGATGATTTTTCAATGGTCCGTGAATGATCCAAAACTTGCCGTTCAAAGAAAAAAAATAGTCCCTTATGAGGGATACCCTCGGGTGTTCTGCAGCCCTAAGACCACCCGTAGTGGGCGTGGTTTTTAAAAAATTCAAAAAAAAACGCCGGATAACGCCCCCCCCCCCCAATTACGGTAGGCGTTTCTGGGCGTTTTTTTTTTTCGAAAAAAAATCAAATTGGCGTTTTATTTAAAACGCTTTGTTCCATTTGACCGGGCCAATCAAAAGTCTCCAACGGCTAGATAACGGCTACTTGTTTTATTTATTTATTTTTTTAACCTTTCAACTATATATATATATATATATATATATATATATATATATATATATATATATATATATATAAACTCATTCATTTTCAACCAAAACTATCTCAAAATCTCTCTAAAAAACCCAACCATTTTATAAAAAAACTTGATGGATTCTCCTAGTTCTTCATCCATGGTAAATTTTTACTACAACGAGTATTTTGCGGATGGCGATGGTTCCACCGATGAGGAGGTTGAGCAAGAGGAGGTTACGAGTGCTTGTCAACTAGCGGTGAGATATGTGAAGCATTGTTGTCGCCCCCAAGCAGAAAAAAATAAAAGATGTTATATTGAACGAGACCGACGCGCGGCACACGATCGTTTGATGAAAGATTATTTTGATGAGGCGCCGACATTTTCGAACGAAATGTTTAGGCGTCGTTTCCGAATGAGTAAGCGGTTGTTTCTACGCATAGTCGACGACTTGGAAGCCAACTACGATTATTTTAAACAAAAAGCGGTTGCGAGAGGGGCACTTGGATTTACCGGTATCCAACAGTGTACGTCGGCGTTACGAATCCTTGCTTATGGAAACACTACCGACATCACCGACGAGTATCTAAAAATGGCCGAGAGAACAACGCGAGACAGCTTGGAGCATTTTTGTCGCGGTACAATTCCTATACTTTACTTTTTTTTAAACGACGAGTATGTTTACAATTTTTTTTTGAAGCTTATGTTTGTCTATGTTTTTTTATAAAGGTATTATTGATGTGTATGGTGCGCGTTATCTTAGAACGCCCACATGGGACGACCTTCAAAAGATCTACGAGGTACATACGGCGGAGCATGGTTTGCCTGGTATGATCGGGAGCATAGATTGCATGCATTGGCGTTGGGAAAACTGCCCGACCGCATGGCGAGGCCAACACACACGGGGTGACCAAAAAGGACCCACTATTATTCTTCAGGCGGTTGCTTCACAGGACCTTTGGGTTTGGTTGGCTTACTTTGGCGTGGTCGGGTCATGCAATGATATCAATGTTTTTGAACAATCTCCGTTGTTAGAGGAGTGGATTTCTGGCAAAGCTCCAAAAGCGTCGTTTTACGCAAATGGAAACTACTACCCTCATGGATATTATTTGAGCGACGGAATTTATCCTAGGTATTCGATTTTCGTGAAGACGTTTAGTGATCCTATTGATGAAAAAAGAGCATACTTTAAAAAGGTTCAAGAGTCTTCGCGAAAAGACATTGAGAGATGCTTTGGGGTTCTTAAACAACGCTGACAATATTTGAGAAATCCTTGTTGTGCATGGAGCAAACAAAAAATGAGAGATGCTATGTACGCTTGTATAATCATGCACAACATGATTTTGGAAGACGAAGGAAAGGCGATATGCCATAATTATGTGCCAGAAGCCGTTCAAGAGGACCATCCACAGGCGTCAATGGAAGAAAGAGTGAATAATGCACGAGAGTTGCGTTACGAACCGTACCATTCACAGTTAATGGTTGATTTGGTACACCACGCATGGTCGGTTCGGTATGTACCACCTGAGGGAGAGGAAGAAACGGAGGACGAGGAAGACGAAGTTGGCGAGGGTGAAGAAAGCGAAGACGAAAACTAGTGTTTTTTTTATTTTTTAATTTTTTTATTTCTAGTATTGTATTTTTTTTTTAATTTAATGAAGTATTTAAAGTTAAAAAAAATAATAATTGTGAAATGATTGCATGAGCGTTATTGGAATAATGCCCCACTACACCACTTTTGCAATAATGCCCCATGCTGACTGGGATGACACGTGTCGAATAATGCCCTATGATTAGGGCTGTAAACGAACCGAACGAACACGAACGAGGCCTTGTTCGTGTTCGTTCGTTAAGGAAATAAATGTGTTCACGAATGGTTCACGAACACTTACCGAACGAGATTTTATGTTCGTGTTCGTTCATTAAGGAAATGAGCGTGTTCACGAACGGTTCACGAACATAAGCGAACACAAATAAATTTGGCCAACACGATGAATGATAAAGGTGGATGGCCCAAAGAGTAGCACTAGAACTTGAATCCCTTATTATGGAACAGAGGTAGATCATATTCGTCGATGTAAATAATGAGAAAAGAAAGGGAAATTGTGCATAAACAAAGTGAAAGAGAGTTTTCTAGTTTAATTGTTAGGGTAATGATATAAATAAAAGTTTAATAGTATAAAAAATATAGATAAAATATATGAAAGTTCATGAACATAAATGAACGCAAATGAACGAATGTTCACGAACACCTTACCGAACGTTCACGAACACAATTGAACGAACGAGACCTTTGTTCATGTTCGTTCATTTAACTAATCGAACGGAATTTCTTGTTCATGTTCGTTCGTTTATTAAACGAACGAACATAAACGAACTTTCCGTCGAATGGTTCACGAACTGTTCGCTGAACGTTCGGTTCATTTACAGCCCTACCTATGATGGGGGCATTATTTTGATTTACCACTACACAGGGTCTAATAATAATTTTTTTTTCATGTGACGCTTTTATGACGTATGTGGAGTTAAATGACATATCTATAAACAGAAGGTCCGTTTCTGACAACTCACAAAAGAATTTCTTCGGACCCACGTTCTACTCAAAACAATAACCAGCAGCACACGCCCACATCCACCTCAAGTCATCAACACAAACCCTCGAAAAACCCCAAACAACAACACACAAACCCTCGCACTCGCACACCTTCCAATCAAATCTCACTCTTCATCTCATGCTTGCACCAATTACTATCCGATAAAGAAACCGCTGCATTCGATTCTGCGTTTATAGAACCCTAAATTACTGAATTTGGCCCTAATTTGAACTCATGACGCAAGCAGAAGACGGAGGCTCCAACAGAGAACTGTATGCTTTACTTCATGTGTCTCCTGAAGCTTCCGATGAAGAAATCCGTAAAGCGTATCGTCAGTGGGCGCAAATTTATCATCCTGATAAGTATCAGGATCAACAGGTGTTGTTTATTGTGTTAAGTTATTGAAAACTGATTTATGATGATTGTTTTGTCTTTAGTAAGTGTTGCTGAATGTGTTTTTGCAGTAATTATTGTCTGTATTGGATATTTTGTGATTTTGTGTTTGTTAACTGTTTGATTTCTTGGTTATGTTTAGTTGTTATTGCAATGGCAATGAAAAATAGGTTTTAGTTTGATGTTGTGAATAGTTTTGTTTGATGTGTTCTTGAATGATTAAGTTACAACATGAAATCGATAAGAAGGTGTCGGTGTGGGAGATGTGTTGATAAGATAAACATATTGAAGTTTATAGAAAGAAAAATCGAAATAAAGGACGTCAGTGTTGGTTTCTGATAAAATGTACATTTATGTCTATGATGGTTTTGTGGATTGAACTTAGTCAAGTGAATTTTTACGTAGTTTATTTTCGGTTTCTTGAGTGCATTTTGATTTTTGAAGAGCAAATGCTAATATGCTATATTGGTACATGATATTGAATGGTCTTATAATGGAATTACTACTATTAGTAAAGTGATTATACCATAAATCATGAACATTGTCTTTTTGTTTTATAACGTGATTATTGCCCTTTCTTGTGTTTTCCTTTTTTACTTCTGTTACCAGTTTGTGTAAGACTATTGTATTTTCTTTTCAGATGAAGGATGTAGCTACAGAGAACTTTCAGAGGATATGTGAAGCATATGAGATATTAACCGATGAATATAAACGACAGATATATGACATATATGGTATGGAAGGGTTAACCTCTGGTTTAGAACTTGGTCCAAAGTTAAACAAAGCGGAAGAAATTAAGGAAGAACTTGAAAGATTAAAACGCAAAAGAGAAGAAGAAAAAAAAGCGGCCCATTTTCAACCTTCTGGTGTAATTCTTGCACAACTATCAGTTCCAAGCTTTCTAGCCGGGCATGGTATAATGAGAGCGTATGACTCCTAATTCTTGACTAAATTTAATTTTAGGTTAAACTGACAAGTATCTACATTGACATTGATACTATTTTCCTAAAAAGCTTGTAGTTCAATACCCATAATAATGTATAGACCAAGTATTGATGTAAAAAGATCTTTTTGTTTGTGAAAATAATATATAATTATGTTTAAAAGTACAATAAGTATTATCAAATATGGATGCAAAAGGCTTGATCTTAAGACTATAAACGAATAAGTAATATTTATAGTTTTGTTAAATAGAAGTTTGACTACTTGTAGAGCTAAAGTAGAATAACAGGTCCCGTCTTTATTTCTTCTCATGGACCTGTATTATCGTTTGTTTCTTTCAACACTGTATAAATTAGACCTGCGAAATGAGTGTAATAAAAAAAACAGGTTTAACCACTAATTTGGGTACATATGAATATGGTTCCCAAAATGATGCAAATCATCTCATGCGTTGAACCTCAATTTATAAATCTGCAGAATGTCAATGAACAGTGAAATCCAATCACAGATATCAAAAAACAATGTTATTGCTTTTGGTGGGACCCTTGCAGTAAAAGGAAACGATGGTGATGCAGCTGCTAATGCTGTTTTTAGGCATCAGTTATCTTCTGTATCCTCTATAGAAGTCATGGCTTCTGTAGGTTTGCGGGGATTGATAGGCGTACAAACATCTCGGTAAAAATTATTTACTACTAAAAATATTATTTTGGGTTTAGTTATTTTTTTTGATTCCTTGGTGTGTTGGTTCAGCCAGCTGTCTCGTCATGCCAATGCAACAATGGGGCTTGCCGTGTCGTTAAGAGATGGTTCGATAAATCTTTCCAATTCTTGGAACCGTCAGCTCTCCACAACATCAAATGCAAGTGTAAGTAGCTATTGTTTTTGCCCCCTTATAAGTGGATGGATTATTGCTATTATTTATATTATTATATATGTATCATTTTGCTTTTAAAAGAATCAGAGAGATCATTTTATGGTTTAAGGCTTATGTTATATGCTGCGTAGAAGCTATGCAATTAATATCGGTGATATATCGGTTATCGATCCCCACGTAAAATATCGGTGTCAAATATCGGTACCGGTATTATTGGCGATATTGATCGATATATCACCGATTTTTCCGATATCAGTACCTTTCTTCGTGGTTCTACCATTCGTCTTTCTTCTTATTGCTGCTATTAGTGTTTTAAGTCTTAATTGTTAGTTGTTAGTGTTTTAAGTCTTAATCAGTTCCTACTTGCTACAATTGTTAGTGTTTTACAAGTTGCAAAAGGTTAATTTGTTAATGGTAGGAGAATATACTGAATTGTTAGTGTTAAATTGATATATATATAAATTCTGCATGATATTAAAATTACCGATATCCGACCGCGTTAACCTATATCTCAAATATCATTCCTTGACCGATATCCGATTTTTACCGCATTAGCTGCATAGCGTAGAAGTGGTGTATGTGGCTCATGCACAATTACTGGTTGTTTGGATTGCATTTAAAAAGTGGTTATGTGATTTAACTAATTGTAATTAGATAATGAAGGCTAATAACAATGGCTATACGAGACTATGTTTGGATGTGCTTCTGCACTTATGCTGATTGAAGGTGTAATGATAAGATGATCAGATGCTTGAGTGTTTGACAAATGTTATGATTATATAATTACTTAATACATATATTTTGCATTGTGTTTTCCAGATAGAGTTGATTTTAGGCTCAGATTCCTCAGTTGCTGTTGGATGGCGAAAGAAAGATAAAAAAATGGCTGCAGCTGGAGAGATTAGGGTACGTTTTTGTATAATTTTCAGTTCTTGCTGTCAAATGTAGTCATGAAATGGCTGCCTTACATTTTAAACAAACAATGGTAATTATTACAGCTTAAAACAGATAATTTTTTATTCTGTGTGCCAAACTTGTTGCAAAGTTATAACTAGTTATGTTGACGTTTTAAATGAGTACATTGTAACTATCAATAGTATTTCAACTCAATGACTTAAATATGGCTTATGCATGTGTAAAATTTGTGCTGAAGTTGACGTTATGAAGAAGTCAAGAAGAGCATGATTTTATAATCAATTGCACTACAATGATAGCATATATACCGCCTTCCACAATAATTTTTTTTATAGCCTAAACACTTCTTTCTAAATAATGATGAATTCTTGGTTGATGATTTACTTTTATAATAATCACGATCTCTTGAATACCAAACATACAGATCGGCACAAGTGCAATCGGTGCAGTTGGTCGGTATACTCATCGGTTCTCTTCTAAATCCCATGGGCGTATTACTGGAAAAATAGGAAGGTACTTGTTGACTATTCTAGTTTTTTACACTACTATTTATAATATAATGAAAACGTACATCAGTTATTATTGGTTTGTATGTACGTGGCATTAAGAAATTTAAAAAAAAATGCATTGTTCTTGTAGTAGTGCACTTGAACTTGAAATAGGGGGAGGAAGAAAAATATCAGACTTTAGCACTGTCAGAATGTTATATACAATCGGGATTCAGGTACTTGCCACATATTTATTTAATTTTTTTCTTCTATTTTTATTTTATTTAAAATATGCCCCTTTCAACTTCCATTTCAAATACCTTCCTTTTTTATATATTTTGAACTACACGTTTTGTTGACCTTCTCTTTTATTTGTAGGGTATATACTGGAAGCTAGAATTACATCGTGGCGCACAGAAGTTGGTTGTTCCTGTAAGTAAAGTTATCTCTTTTTGTTCAATTTTTTTACCAAAGTATTATAATTTTTCTTGATAAACTTGTTTTGTGAAATACCACGCTTATGATGAGTTATTGCATGCAGATTTTTCTTTCGAGGCATATAAATCTTGGATTTGCTGCAGGGGCATTTCTTATTCCAACTTCACTTTATCTTACACTTAAGGTATCACTAATGTCGGACCGATATTGGTTGCATTAGGTGTCGTTAGAGTACTTGTACACTTTAACCTATGTTCGTAAATGTATATAGTATATACTTAGAATTTCTGTCTCTTCATCCCATATAAATTACAACATTTCACTAGACCATATTAAGGAAACATATATGATATAACTATATGACTGCTTATTGAATGTCTGGAACACCCTATAATAATTGACAAGCTTTCAAACTAAAATAAAGATTTATAAGTTTCTTATATTAAAAAATAGATGTCCCTAATATAAGTGTTCATTTAGATTTTATTTTTGAATGACAAAAATTGAGTAAAAAAAATCTAAACTAACCCTAGTTTCGTATCATTCATCCGCATATGCCATTCAGAGTTTCAAGCATACAAGTGAATTGTTATTTATTTTTGAAGCGTATTAAGGACCTGCTATACCAATCTCAAATTTGTTATTACGTGAATTGCATCAACTGTAAACTAGCATTAGTCTTTCCTAAAATAATTTGGGAGATGAATAATTTAGAGAAATATTTAAATACGAAATGTTAAGACTTAAAATGTTTTCTTGCTTCATAAGCCATAAAAAAACCCTTTATTTGGGCTACAGTTCTATTCAATTTTATATAAATATGGTATTGTTTTATACTTTTATTATCTTCAACTCATAATACATTAAATGATTCTTCTTTTTTTGATGTATGTAGTCACTTGTTTTTAAGCCTTATTATCGTAAACGAGAAAAACAACAGGCACTTGAGAATATGGAACAGACTCGTGCGCAGGTAATTTTTAGCGCGTTGGAATTTCTTTATCATTTTTATTATTTTATATCCATAAAATGAAATGTTTAACCACAAAGTCAAACATCTCTCGTGTGATATGTAGGTTAAAGAAGCAAAAGCAGCAGCAGAGAAAGCTCAGCGGTTGCTGCAAAATGTCGCGAATCGGAAACAAAATAAACAGTTGGAGAGTAATGGATTGGTCATTATTGAAGCGGTTTATGGTAACCCTAAAGTGATTAAAAGCATTAATAATAATTCAGAAGAGAAAGAAGATGAATTAGCTTCACAGATTGTGGATGTCACTTTGCCCTTGAATTTTCTAGTCAGCGATTCTGGTCAACTTAAGGTACATTAATTTTTTTATCAGTTAGTATATATGTACTAGTATGAGGGGTTAACTCATAGCAAATGATAAATGTTCATAACCCGATTTATCTCTATATGTTTGACCTTTAAAGTCAAGGTTTTTATCTTGTTTAGATGTAAATGCAAGCTCTTAATACCATATAATAATAATTTAGTTCTTATTGGTGTAGCTACATGAAGGTGTAAAGAAATCTGGAATAATGGGCTTTTGTGATCCTTGTCCTGGTGAAACAAAGAAACTATATGTGAAGTACACTTACGGTGGCAACAGATACGAGGTAACACCTATCTTAAAGGTGGTAAAACAGGCTGGTCGGACTGAGTGGGTAATATTTATATGGGTTGAAACAAAAACAAATAATCAAATTCTCCAAATTATACGATTTAGGTGGTTTTATGAAAACTTTGGGACCTTCATGATTTTGTTATGAAATTCTCTATTTTTGTTGTTTTTTTGGCCATATTTACAACAATGCCATCCATGATTTTATTCTTTTTGTGTATTCAACCCTTCAAGTTTTATTATTGCCACTTACACCCCGTCAACTTTCTAAAAACTCTGTAAAATGTCATTTTGACCCCCAAGTTTTACGTGCTTACATTTATGTATGTGGGTCAAATATAAAACGTTTTCGTGTCTATTTTTATGTACGTTTTTGGTTGGTGTACGTTTTGTTCTTGGTTGGTCTACGTTTTGTTTGGAAACGAGTCCGATCAAATATAACACGTTTTCACTGGGCGGTATAAATTTGAGTTACTTTACGTTTCGACTCCGACACAACACATGGTACCATTTTTTAACGTAAAAAACACTATTTTCTTTCGTGCTTATTTTCAAGTTCGTTTCATTATAAATCCAGGTTGGTTTACGTTTCGACGTAAATTTTCTTGGTAATGAGCGGGTCAAATATAATACGTTTTCATGCTTATTTTCATATGCGTTTTCAGTTGGTCTACGTTTTGACATAAATTTTGTTCGAAAGTGAGGCGGGTCAAATATTTGACGGTTTAAGTTTAGAGTTACTTTAGGTCAAAATAATAGTTAAAGATAAAACATAACGGGCCGAAATTGACACTTCTACCCTTTGTTTACATTTTATGTTCTCATAATAAACAACTAGCTGACGACCAATACATTACTAAACAGGTCGAAGTTGATGATCTTCAAGAACTGATATTACCTCAGGAAGGACACAGAATATGATATGATAGGTTTCTGAGTTTCTTCTACCATTTTTGCACACGGATACTAGACAAGTTTATACTTATTCGAGCTGTTTTGGTCATTGACGGTCTGTCTTGGCAGCAGTTTTTTTTTTGTATTTTTTGCGGATTATTTTGTTTGGTGAATTGCTTTAAACACACTCTAAATAGGAAATAAATAACCAAAGGATACCAAACAGTTCTTTTATCGGGTTTGGTATGTTGATAATCATGGCAATATTCAATTATAGTTGTAACTATTATAAATATAAATATATCAACATATAAGCTCATCCAAATATGTTATTTTGTTTATATAAAATCAACTAAAAACATGTCAAATATTTTTAAATGGTTATTAAAGTAGTGATGGGTAAGGGGCAAGAAAATCATTGTGAATTCATGATCTCTGTAAAGTTTCACCCTCTTGTTGGGGGGTGGGGCCGTGGGGGGTTGGGGGGGGGGGGGGGGGGGGAGTGCGTAGCTTTGTGGGGGCGGCCGATCCCTCAAACTTTTTGCTCAGTA
This sequence comes from Helianthus tuberosus, assembly GCA_030545235.1. Lineage (NCBI taxonomy): Eukaryota > Viridiplantae > Streptophyta > Magnoliopsida > Asterales > Asteraceae > Helianthus > Helianthus tuberosus. The sequence goes on along the minus strand of CM060366.1, from coordinate 13,644,930 downwards.
GTGGAGAGCATGTAGTTTTTGTATAGAAATTTTTGGGTATATATGTTTTTGACCTCCGGTTTTATAGAAATCTTTGGTATATACGTTTTTGACCCCTGATTTAAAATCTCAGGCTTCGCCACTGGGGGGGGGGGGGGGTATGAGTGATCTGCTCGTGGGTGTCAGATGAGTGATGGACATGCGCTATCTGTAACCCGATTCATGAACACCCTTTTGCTTCACTGCAAGGATCCCTGCATAATCTATAAAGTATTGTATGTGTTGGTATATTATAAAGCTAATTATAAGTGGTCTATGTTGTTTGATTCTAGTTGCATCTTTGAAACATAGTTTAAAACAGTATATATTTTATGTTGGGGTTTTATTTTACAAGTGTGGTGTCTAGCCCTAACTTTCATTAATGTTGGGGTTTTATTTTATAACAGGTTTGGTATCTAGCACTAACTTTCATTTAAAAGGTAAAATGATTATTTTGTTTTTTAGCTAAAACTATATGGACTATTTATTAAATAATAAAAATTAAAAGATCATTTACCCCCCATCCACCCTGTTGAATGCCAGTGATTACCAACTGTTGCAATAACTAAGAAATAAATGACTGTGGAAACCATCCAGCCCCGAAATTAATCTACTTCTAATTCTAAATTTACTAGAATCATGCGAACTCAGCAGTCAGCCCTTGACTAAATATGGAAGAACATTAGGGTGGAGGGAGGGGCTTAGCAAACACCATCGGCAACATGCGGCAAGTCTTGGCAGGTTGGCGTGCACCACTCCGTGCAATGCAGCAAGGCGATTCGGAAAGTGGTGGTGTGGTAAGGTGGGTTTGGTGTTTGCCAACCATGCCGAGCGAGCATCATTGAGGTGTCGGGTGGGTCCCTCCTCCAAATCCAACCAATCACATTCTAGTTAACTGTTTTATTTTTAGATTTAATTCAAAAGTTAGTTGTGAAGCGTGTAACATTTTCCATGATTTGGAAAGTAAAATCCAATAATTGGAAAAAGTTGATGTGACGCTGATATAGAAGAGAAAGAGCGGTTGTGGCATGTTGGTGTGGGAGACAAGGCAAGCACTCCCTCCACTCTTATACACACCTTGTTACCGATAGACAAAAGGGGTTTTGGTACATCTTCCTAGGGATGAGCATGATACCAGACCGGTACCATAATCGAAAAACTAGGAAAATAGGTACTGGTACCGATACTGAATATACCGCTACCAAAAAAGAGAGCACTGAAAATACCAAATACAATAGCAGTTCGTATCGATACCCGATACCAAATGCTTATGGTCTTTTTAAAAGGGGAAATCTAATGGCACACCCCTTTGTCTATCTGCATACTTTTTCAATTCAATACGCATCGTATAGGCCTATACGATGCGTATTGAAATAAAGTAGAAAACATGGTAGACTGACAGGTGCAGGTTATGTCTGGCAGCGGGCTCAATACGCATCGTATAGGCCTATACGATGCGTATCAAGACACTGATTTTTTGAAGTTTATTTTTTGATGTGTTGTGTCGAATGCGAACCCGAGAAACGAAAGGGATTTCGAGCAGTTGGTCGATGACATGATAGATAAATATCTTGACACGATCTTGACATAATTGAGGACTAGCTAGGACTAGACCCCTGTGTCGTATGACTGTAATAAAAAGGAAGCTATTAACGCGGGGATGGGTACAGAACCCGACATGTCTTCCTGAATCTGAATCTAAAAGTTAACTTTGACTTATAAAACCCACTAGCAAAATAAGCGTTTTTATCATGTTAGGGAGAATATTCTCGAAATTGAAGGAAAATGAAAAATGGTTGTTGATGTTTTTCAGTATTCGGATTTTGTTGGTTTGTTTCCAGCTAGGGTTTAGAATGGTTGAAGGAATGTTGGTTTTTCAGTATTCGGATTTTATTGGTTTGTTTCTTTTCTTTTCATGAGGTAAAACCGGTTTCAAGTTAAAATCGTCGATCAATGTATGTTGGTTAATTCAAATGACCTAGAAAACACAAAAACTTATGAATGCACGCAACGAATTTGACAACTGTGACAACTTATTAAAAGTACAAATCACTTCCAATCCTTTCCTGGTCAAATCAAACAGTGAAAGTTATCAACACATCTGCTCCCTGAATCTGAATCATTTGATTTTTTGAAGTTTATTTTTTGATGTGTCATATGGTAACAACTAAAACGTAACGGAACATAATCCCAGATTGTCTAAAGAAACGCTTTTATCATGTGACATATGGTAACAACTACCAAAGGGGATATTCAGATCTTCCATGGAGTCACAGATCCGACAAAGGGCCCACGGATCTTATGCCAACCCGAGACCGACCTCTGGATTACACGTGTTGAATGATCGAGAGAAACTACTTCGAGCTAACTGCCGATATCTCATCCTTCTTATCTTGCCATTAAACGATGGTGTTCTCCACAACGACGATACGCTTGTTGACTGTCACATGAATAAGTCAACACATATTCTTGTTTGAGAGTAGAAGAGTCGCATTATGCTTATCAAACCAGGCTGCCACACAAGAGTATGTTGTTCCAAGAATAGTTTCTCAATAGATTCCGCCCGGTTTCAAAGCCGGTTGAGGATTACGAGTGTTCTAGACTCGTTCAAGGCATGCTTGTTTGTGCGATTTATAGAAATAAGGATGCATTCCATGGTAAACGATGCAACTGATGAAACCAAAGCTGTTATTTCGGTTTGAAGGAATGTTGGTTTTTCAGTTGAATAACAAACTGCAGAGAACTTGATTGTGTCGGGTTCTTCTGCTAGTGGTTCGAAATGTTTCGGATCATCACTTATGCGAGAGAACTTGTTTGCACAGTGGGAGAAAAGACCAGCACCCTTGTGTGAGCATTGGAAGCCCGACAAACAGTCTTGCAATTACATCTTCAATCGAAGACCGCATTATTAATTATAATGAAGCAATGAAGATTGAATGTGCAAACCGCAACCGTTTTGTACTACGGAAACGGTGGCTATGGGAAATACAAACCCGACACGAACCACAATGGACTCAGACTCGTTCTACTCTAATATGACACATGATAAAAACGCTTCTTTAGACAATCTGAGATTATGTTCCGTTTTATGACACATGATACGGCACGCTTACCTTAATCACATCTTCCATGGAGTCACAGATTCGATAATAGGGCCCACGGATTTTATGCCCACCCGAGACCGACCTCTGGATCACACGTGGTCAAACCTTTCTAAAAGTAGAAAAAAATAAAACAATTAACAGGACATTGTTAAAAGGGAGAATCTATTGGAACACTTGATCGAGAGAAACTTCTTCGAGCTGATGAAACCGAAGTTGTTATTTATGTTGTTTAGTAGTTCCGAGACGATTCAAGTGAGTCCTATGAAGCAAGTGTATGCCTATTCAATTGAGAGGAATCATTATATGCTTCTTTCCTAATGCATGTCTGTGTCGAACAGTTTCTCCGTCGCTAATTTCTCCACTTACCGTGAACGCGAACAGTTTCTCAATAGATTCTGTCCGGTTTCAAAGCCGGTTAAGGATTACGAGTGTTCTAGACTCGTTCAAGGCATGCTTGTTTGTGCGATTTTTACAAAAAATAAGGATGCATTCCACGGTAAACGATGCAACTGGTGAAACCGAAGCTGTTATTTCTGTTTTTCAGTACTTCCGAGACGATTCAAGCGAGTCCTATGAAGCAAGTGTCTGTCTATTCAATTGAGAGGAATCATTGCATTACATCCCCGTTGAAAACAAAGTGGTTGTAATGATGGAACCCTTGATTTGAAACACTTTTTTTTAGAAATTTATAATTTAATACGCATCGTATAGGCCTACGGATGAAGTCAAATGTGAAGAATATGAAGATCACGGTGTAGACACGGGGGAAGAAAGTCAGTGGACTGCCGCAGATGAAGTCAAATGTGATCAAACATGGACATCAGACGTAAATCTTGAAGCAAATATGTGGTTCCCAATTTGCGGAACATAATCCCAGATTGTCTAAAGAAGCGCTTTTATCATGTGTCATATGGTAACAAGAGTATGTTGTTCCAAGATCAATTCCAATTGCAAGCACGGCTGATAAACGTACTGTTATTACATCCGAGACGATTCAAGTGAGTCTTATGAAGCAAGTGTCAGTCTATTCAATTGAGATGAATCATTGCATTACATCCCTGTTGAAAAACACAATCAATAAATTTAGGGAAAATGGGGTTAAAAGATGATAACCCAACAGTGGAGGATCTCATTCTACAACTTCGATAAATTAAGGGGTATTCTCAAATAATGTTTCCTAGATGTTTGAAGACCGACAAATGTCCAAAGTGCTGCTTCTTCGTTCGCGTGACGGAAAGCTACCGCGTGACAGGAAGCTACCTTGCAAAAATTAAAAAATTAAATCGACACCTTTAATACGCATCGTATAGGCCTATACGATGCGTATTACTTTTTGGTAGGGGACATTGACAGTCTTTGGCAGACATAGAAGTTTGAAACCACTTCAATACGCATCGTATAGGCCTATACAATGCGTATTAAGAGTGTCGATTTAATCCCCTAAAGTGTGCCAATAATACGACCTTTTAAAATGATCCAAAAAAATAAATGTGAAAGTGTGGACCATTTTTCTTAGAAAAAACATGAATCAAGTACACATCACATGTGACATAACCTCACAAAGTCGCAAAACAAAACATTCTTTTCAAAAGCTAACCTGCATCAATCACCCTCGACCTCTCCGTTCATCACCTACGCACCATATTTTTCCCAACCCACATTTCCGATTCATCGATTCAAGAAATGAGTACGGGCGAACTCATCACCGTCGATCAATTAGACCTCAAATTCCATTGTAAGCCATCCGATCATCGCAACACTCAATTCATAATTTAACTTGTTTGAATCTGAACAATCTGAATATGATTGTGATTGTTTTTGTTGGATGAATTAGTTGAGTTGAACAAACAGATCAATTCATCGCTCAAGTTAACGAATAACACTGATGACCATGTGGGTTACAAGGTAAAGTTTGTTTTTATTGTTTATGATGATGATGTTATTGTGGATTTTGGGTTGTAATGTGGATGTGATTTGAGTTTTGATGTAGGTGAAAACGACGAATCCGAAGAAGTATTGTGTTCGTCCTAATACTGGAGTTGTTTTGCCCAGATCAACATGTGAAATTATAGGTGACATTAGCCATTCATATGGGCCACTAAACTACTTATTTGATTATGGCATATCGGCTCAAAGCGGATAATAAAATTGAGTCCCTTTTCATAAAATAATAATAGTTTTTTTTTTTTTAGTTTTATTTATTTTGATCATATAATTCTTATATCATCTGTGTGTATGCATAATTATACGGCTGCCAACAATTTCAAAGCTTTAATTATTTGCATGTAACTTCTTTTCTAGATGTTGGGGTCATGGGAAATGGGCCCAAAGTCTTTGCTTTATTCATTCCACCCCCTTGTATACTTGTTATACCCCTTATGTATAATTGTATATGGGCATATGCAGTGTGGTTACACTTACACATGTATACGGGCATATAGAGAGTGGTATAGGGTGTAAGAGGTGGTATACGGAAGGGTGGGTGGGGTGGGGGGGTTACTTTTAGTAAAATGTAGAGGGGGTGAGGTACGTTTAGCACCTGGGTTTTAAAAAGCGCGTCTAGGCACAAGGCGCAGGCCTTAGCGCCTCATGTCACATGAGGCGTGCTTTTTCCACAAAGCGCAAGGAAAGCGCAATGTTTGGGTTGTTTCTGGGGTGTGAGGCGCGTGCCTTGTGTACTTTGGGTGTTTTTCTACATCAAAGTGTTGCACGATAGGTTTTTTGGTTTGTACATGTAGGTAAAATCATATATAAACCTTATTTTTAGCTATATTTTAGATAAGAGATGCTAAAAACCTATGGGATATATATAAAAAATTATATAATCTCGTTGTGCCACGGGTACGAAAAGCCCACCGCTTTTGCGCTTCGCGCCTCATTTTTAGACCTCGTCGATTTTGTGCACCTCTTGCTTTTTAAAACTAGGTTTAGCACAACCGTTTGATTATATGTGAGTGACAAAGGCAGTTTAGATAATTAGTTTGAAGGGCTTATTGCAAAATGCATACAAGTAATCCTAATAAACAAAATTCCAAACACCCCCTAATTGGGTTTAAGGCTTTAAGCTATTAATCACCTAATATGCTGTTTTAAGCGTCTACTTAATTTATGTATCGGTTATTAAGTGCTACCAAGTCACTCAACTGTTTTTCACACATAATGCTTTTTAAAATACTTGCAATTAAGTAAATTACTGACCTTGGTCGAAAACATGTTCGTTAGGCTCTACAATTATTGTTAATTATTCGGATCTTGTTTATAACACAAGCTATAATTTCCAAACTATCGAAGACGTCAAGATTATTAATTTATTATTGGTATATTCTTGTTAAATTTATGGTTTTATTACAGTAACAATGCAAGCTCAGAAGGAGGCTCCTCCTGACATGCAATGTAGGGACAAGTTTCTTCTTCAGAGTGTAATTGCAAAGGCGGGAGCAACTCCAAAAGACATCACCCCTGAAATGGTGAGACCATTTTTCCATTTTATTGTTTCGAGTTTTCCTTGTTGACTGGTCAATAGTTGAGATCTAAGTATAACAAGGAACTCCCTGTATATTATAAAATTTGTAGTTATATTGCATCCCCTTTGAAATACAGTGGTTTTAACAACGATTTTGAAGTCCCGTGACGAATGTAGAAATTATACGATATTAGTTTCTATTTATTTAAATTTGGCCATAATAATAATTATAATGGTTTTACAGTTTACCAAGGATTCAGGGAATAAAGTGGAAGAGTGCAAGTTAAGAGTGGTATATCTTCCTCCAATCTCGTCAACTTCATCCATTGTTCAAGGAGCAGAGGAAGTGTTTACACCTAAAGGATCAGGGGTAAGATAAGGAAATATTGAGAGGCACTGAGGCTATTTTAGTCTTTTTGGTTCATTAAAATTCTTAATTTTTTTTTTTCATTTTTGATGCTTGCAGGGTTCAAGAATGCATGTGGATTCTCTTGACAAATCCTCAGAGGTGAGTCAATGTGTATGTGTGCTGTGTTGTGTTTTGCTCTTTTCCGTTTTTTGGCAAGAACAGTGATTTAGTTGTAGTATAAATAAAAGCCCAGTGATCACTGGTACTTAATTTTACAATTCTGGTTTGTTACTATATGAACATAAAAAAATATTTTTTTGTATTGCTGCAACTTGCATACACAATTCATGACTTTTAGTGTTTTAGTATTTTTGGTAGTTGCCATGGCGCTATCTGTCTGGTTTGGCTGTTTTATGCTTTCATTTTATGAGTTCCACATGGATACCGAGGACATTTTTGTGGGTCCCGCTTTACATCGGTGGACCCACAAAAGGATTGAGTTGGATTAACGTGCTCATGGATTTTCAGGTGAGATCTCTCATTTCAAAGTTGACCGACGAGAAGAATGCTGCTATTGAACAAAGTAACAAAATTCGACAAGAACTGGTGAGACCCTTTTCCCTTTTAACGTTTTTGATTGTGTCAATTCAGGTTTGTTGTATGCAAAATAATAAAAATATTAGTATATTGTAAATGGGTCAAAGAGGCCAAACTCCTACTTGTACCTAGCTATCTGCATAAAATCTCCTAAATCATTTTATTTAAGAAATATTATTACCAATTTAATCTTTACTTTTGTAATCATAAGTTAACATGTGGACAAAAAGCATTCCGGGTCAAGTCAACCCGTATAACAAACTACTTATATCGATCCACCCGTCCATTTTTCCGCCTCTACTTGTACCTATCTGCAACCCGTTCTCTCTTTATCTTTTTATTTGGTGAAGTAATTATCACTTTTGTTGCCAATATTAGGAACTCTTGAGGCGCGGAAGCAACAAAAGCCAAGGAGGCGGTGCGCCTTTGATGTTTGTCATCATCATTGGCTTGATTGGTTTGATTCTCGGGTACATCATGAAGAAATAAAGAATCTTTCATCGGCGTGGTCGGTTACTTAGTTGAATTTTTTTGCTTTCCTGAAATGATCATAACTGATGTAGGAAAGGGAAGAAATTCATGAGTGGTTTGTTTATTTTTTTTTAAGTAGTCTTTTTATGACAATAGAAGAGAAGCTTATAGTTGTTAGCTTATTTGTTTAAAGGGTATTGTAGACATTTCACAAATAAAGACATGAGCACACCACATGGTTTCAAGGGTCGAATCTGTTCTGATACCACTTGTCATGGACTCGTCATAACGTCTTATTTTATTTATTTTATTTGGTTGAAAACGGAAAACCAAACCGAATTCGAATTTAGTTTTTGGTTATGTTTTGAACTTTCTGAATTCGGTTTGGTTCGGTTTCAATCGAAAATTTTCAAACAGAATAAACCCATAAAAACCGAAAACCAAATCGATAAGCACCCCTATTCACGAATGGACTTTAGGTTTGCTCTACCCGACATGATAGCAAGAATGTGCCGGGACCACATATTTTTTTTTAAACGAACTGCTGGAGATGTTCTAATTGAATTTTTCTCTTGTGGATAAATATAAGCACCCTTATTCACGAATGGACTTTAGGTTTGCTCTACCCAACAAGATAGCAAGAACGTGCCGGGACCACATATATTTTTTTTAAACGAACTGCTGGAGATGTTCTAATTGAATTTTTCTCTTGTGGATAAATAGAATACAAAATAGATTACATTAGATGCATACAATTCATGTTTGCATAAACATAAAAACATAAAAGAGATTTATATTGAGTTTCGTAGTGGAATTTTCAGCTCCAAGAATCGAGCAAAAACAAGGCGCGTTATATTTGGCCGAGGTCACTTGCTTGACACGATTCTCTTAAAATTGGTTACATGTTTATACAGAGCCGTCCCCGAAAACTCTCCGAAAACTCTTGAAAAAAATTAGGTCTCGGGCGACGAAAAGAATTGGGCCCAAAATTATGGTTAAGGGTAAATTAATTACAAAAATAAAAACTTAGTGATGCAGTAAAGACTCAAACTTGAGACCTTTACATCATTTTGAGATGGTTTTTGCCACTACACCACCAATATTTTTTTGGATAATAAACGGATAACTATACTAAATATAAAATTTAATAAATATATATACAAACTTACAAAGACTTTTCGGGCCATTTGAAATTTTGGGCCTCGGGCGTCGGCACGTGTTTGCCGGGCCAGAGCCGGCCCTGTGTTTATACATAAACAATATGCTTGTTTCTCGTTATACAATAACTAAACATTTAAACAAGTGTGGTAATAGTTTCTCTAGACTTATCTTTTTTTCTTATTAATATTGTGAGCAGGGGTGCAAACGAGCCGAACCGAGCCCGAGCTCGACCAGGCTCGAGCTCGAGCTCGTTTAACATATGAAAGCTCGAGCTCGAGCTCGGCTCGATTCGAGCTTTATTTCTGAAGCTCGAGCTCGGCTCGAAGGTAATTTTTCAAGCTCGAGCTCGGCTCGGGCTCGATTTGTTTAGTATTTTTTAATTAATTTATATTAATTATAATTATTATTATACATATAATTTAGTTATTTTTTTTATATTTATATAAATGGTAATTATTATTATATAAATATATGTTTAATATATTAATAAAAAAATATAAAAATAGAAAGCTCGATTAGGCTCGCGAGCCTGCTCGAGCTCGATAAGCAAAGCTCGGGCTCGGGCTCGTTTACTAAACGAGCTTGTTTTTAGGCTCGGGTTCGAGCTCGAGCTCGAGCTCGTTTAAGCTCGGCTCGTTCGAGCTTTTTTTCGAGCCGAGCTCGAGTAGCTCGCGAGTAGCTCGGCTCGTTTGCACCCCTAATTGTGAGGCAATTCAGTCATTTTATATGTAATTCTGTTAATTAGAAGATCAATTTAGCTATATAAGATGACCGAATTACCCTTCTAGTTAACATAAAAAATGGATGAAGTTAATCCAGTTGAATAAAATGACAACATTTTAAATTATTTAGATGAAAATGAAAACGTTTTATACCTTTGAACTAATCTGGTAAAATGAGTTACATTTAACTAGAAAAAAAAAATAAATAAAAAAATAAACATGTTAACGGTTTTTCTGGATGCAAAGTTAACCTTCCCGAAACTTCTTCACATTTCTACACTATCCAGAAAATACTTCCATCGTGAGTCTCACTCACCTTTCTCCACGTATAAAACCCCATTTCGCTCCCCAACAACGCCACGTAACAAACAAACTCCAGAATCAAATTGCAGCTATCAAACCACCGTTAAACCATCATCAGTCTTCAACAGTAAGATATGGCTACCTCCATCATTCTCAAGAGAAGCACCACTGCAGCAGCAAACCTCTTCAACAAGCTTCTTCTTCCTATTCGCTCCGTTTCTGCTACACCTTCCGTTCATCGGAGCTTCAATACCAACGCATCTCAGGTCTCTGCTTATGAAGATTTCAATCGCAGCGTCGATGACAATCGCCGTCCTGATTCTTCCGTTTCTCGCCGCCGTGACAACGATTTCTTCTCGGGTGAGCTCTAGGTTTTCATGTATTTCTAGTTCTTCACTAATTGTTCCGTTTTCATACTTTTTCGTATTCGATAATTTACGTATCGTGTTTGAAACGGTTAGTTTCGTTAGATCTTACTGCTGATGAGATGCGTTTTGATTTCGTATACGCATACGCATTTGTAACTCTGTATTCATGCTGCGTGCACGAAATGATACAGATGTATTTGAAGTTGTTCTCTCAGTAACCGTTCTGTTTCTCTTATCCTTATCTGTTTTTTATATTCATTAATTTACATATCGTGTTTGAACGGATGATTTCATGACTATTAGATCTTGCTGCTGATAAATGTATTTGTAGTTCTTCGTTCAGTTACCGTTCTGTTTCTCTTAACCTAAATCGTTTTCATATTCGATAATTTACATATCGTGTTTGCAACGATTGATTTCATGACTATTAGATTTCGCTGCTGATGATATGCGTTTTGATTTCATTAGCAACTGCAAATTCTCGCTGCTGGTGATATGCTATGCGTTTTTATTTTATATTCGCATCTGCAAATTCTATACTAATGTTGCGTGTGCGTAAATCGTAATGATGCAGACATATTTGATCCGATTTCTCCAACGAGAAGCTTGAGCCAGATCTTCAACATGATGGATCGATTCATGGAGAATCCGTTCATGACATCATCTCCAGGTGGAGGATTAGGATTAGCAGGAAGGCGAGGATGGGACGCAAAGGAAACCGACGAGTCTCTCAGTCTGCGATTCGACATGCCAGGTTTGGACAAAGAGAATGTGAAGATATCCGTGGAGCAGAACACGCTGATCATCAAAGCGGAGGAAGAGAAAGAAACCGAGAACGACGAAGAACCGCCGCGTAGATACTCCAGCAGAATTGATCTGCCTGTTGATGCGTATAAACTCGATGAGATCAAAGCGGAGATGAAGAACGGTGTGCTGAAAATTATGGTTCCTAAGGTGAAGGCAGAGGAAAGGAAGAATGTGTGGCAGGTTGAAGTGAACTGAAGTGAATATGAGTTCGTTTAGTTAGGGGTTTGAGTTTTCTTTGAGTATGTTGTTTGTGGTTCAAGTTGTTGACATCTAGCAATACAAAAATAAAAGGTTGTGTCAACTTTTGGATGTACAAGTTTAGTTTAAAACTTGCAGAGTTTATACTTTTAAAAAGTGCTGGTGTAATGCCGCTTTTGCCTTGATTTATACATGAAAGTATTATCACTTTCATATATACATACATACATAGATTTATCGAACTGTTCGTTCACCTCTTAATGAGGCTTTTAGTGGTTCAGACCCTTTTGTTGGTTCAGCATTTAATGGTTCAGACTGTTTGTTTCACGAGCAGATGTCTGAATGGTTCAGACATTTGCCTCTGAATGGTTAAGACCTCTAATCTGAATTGTCAGATATTTGCCTCTGAAAGGTTAAGCATTATCCAGGTTTTTAATGGTTCAGCACTTAATGGTTTGGACCTCTTACTGGTTCAACTTAACTATTCAGATGTTGCCAAACATCCCCTTACTAATGATTGGTTTCGAACAGAGCCGAACTTACTAATGATCTGTTGACGGTTATGAACCATGAATTCGGAACCAGGCTCAAACAAAAATTGGCATAACCCCAACTTTTGTGCTGCTTTCGCAATTTTAGGACAGAAAGAGGGTGCACAAAGTTAACAACTCACATGAAAACAAGTATTCAATCTATTTTTTTACAATTGTTTCCGGATTGATGCCTGAGGCATCATATTCCAACGAGTTCTTTATGTGTTGCAGCGCCAGCTCGGGAAAGCAAGGCATGGTTCAATCTCACATCAAAGCCTGACCAGCAGTGGCGGATCTAAGAATTTTTTCCACTGGGTTCCTTTTGGTAGATTTTCACTAATTCTCACAATTTTTTTTTAAATCATACAAAATTTTCACTTTTTTTTTCATTTTTTCCAAACCGAGGGACCCCCAAAACACCCCTAGATCCGCAACTGCTGACCAGGATTTGATTGCAGTATCAACAACAAAAACCAAGAGTAATATTTACAACATGGGTTTCAAACCATATAGGAATAATATTATGATCATATACAATCAATCACATTCAAAACCAAAATCGAGGAAAACTTTTGGTAATCCAACCCATCAAAAAATGTCTTAGCCAGCGATTTTTCACCGTTTTGATCTTCAAAATATCATTATCTTTCATATTTCCTCTCAAGATGACTTTGTTATTTCTAACATCCACCGTGTACTCTTTTAGTCCTGCAATTCAAGAAAAAGTAGGATGATCTTGGGTCAACTCAACTCCTAACAAGTAACAACACCCGTTCTTACTAAGGTTTTCTAAAAATCAGGGGTGTAAATTTCTAACATAACACAAAAACTTTCACGGGTATGGGTTTAGTCTAAGTGGGCTCCTATTATCGTTGAACCTGTGAATATGTTTAGCTAAGTGGGTATGGTTCAGGACAACCTTACAGGTTTTCGGTACACTGAAAGATTCACAATCTTGCAAATCAAAAGCAATATGAGAGTATAACATATAGATTTTCGAACGAGTATGGGTTTTACAAGCTCCTCACCTTTGATTCTGGTCATAATCTTGTGAAATCTTTCTCGACAACAAGCACATCCTAGGTTCGCGTTGATCACGATTACTTGAGACTAATCACAATTAACAAAGAATCGCATTAGACCAGTTTTCTAGTAGAAACAAATAAATTCTAACTATCAAAAACAAAAACAACCAATAGCTCAAGGCGGGCAAGTCGAGAACTTACAGATGGAACCGCTAGATGTGCCACATATAAGAGAGCCCGGTTGCTTACTTTCTCCATGACCTTCGTGTCGGGAAATTTTAATGGTTTCGGGTTCCTTCTGGTGTGCTACATAAGACTCAACTAGGTTACTGCATCACAAATACACATGAAAATATGTTATACTTAAACCATTGAATTAAAATAATAAAAAATGTAATCCATTGATGAAAAGGCCAGCAATATGATTCCTGATTATACACTATAATAATACATTTTATATATTATTAAGACCAAGCATGCTGCATTTGGTATAGTGGGTAATGGATGATCTTATATTAAACAATTTCGAATCTTGTTGTTGATAACACCTAAACACCATCACCAACCTTTTTATTTTAATGTCTAGATGATGCAATTTGGGCCCAATAGTAGGTTGTTTTTATGGGCCATGATAATGACATAACAAATATAGTCGGTTGCTTTCATTCTATAAGCCCAATAATTGAGCTATTCATCACATCTAAAAATGTGTGTTCCTTCTCATTGTATAAGCCTAACTAAACCTTTTATTCTAATGGCCCATTACGCAATTCACCCAACCTTGACAATTGACATATATGTAACTTTTATCATATTATGAAAAGTTTTTCTAGTAAATATTAACTTATCTTTTTATTCCACTGTTCACCTAATAGTCCATTGTCCAGTACTTTAATGTCCATTTTAAATAGTTAAGTCAAAATATCTACTGAAATGTGAATTGTCAATCGATACTCAAGTCTCAACCAGACATTCGATTTAGAAGTACCGAACCAAACCCCCCATTGACCATCTATTATTCGATTTCTCCATTGCCACTCACCAAGACGCCAATTCGCCAGGGTTTTGCTTTAATCGATTAATTCGATTTCGAATTTCAGATTGAACAAGGATCTGCTTTAATTAGTCGATGAATCATCCTCCCGCTAAATTGATCTCGAGAGAACCAATTGAGTGTCTTTATTCTTTGTTATTTGTTACATTTATACTTGTTATATGGTAAAATTTTTAAGTGTGTTCTAATTGGATGATAATACTTGTTATGTGTTAAATTTATACGTGTGTTCTAATTGAATGAAAACTGCGCATGTTACTCTAAAAAATAACACTCCCGTCGTTACTTTCCTTTTTTGTTCTGCGACGCTCGATCCTTGCTCGAAAAATGCTCAGATCAAAAGACGCTCGTTCAAATTTGGCAAGGTTGAAAAAAACACTCGGTTCGGTTCGATTCAGTTCGGTCTGTAAACGAACCGAGTACAATCAAAGGTCTGATCGGTTCGCTTCAACTAGTAAACAACCCTAATGCTTAAACAAATTCAAAAACATCTAACATAGTAAAAGTTAATTAATAAAAATAAAAATTAATACTCCATTCTACACAAAAGTGATAAAATCAATAAAAAAAATTAATGCACAAATGATCAGTTTTTTTTTTTTTTTTCTAAATATTAAATAAACTTAAAAATAAAAGAATCCAATTTTTTTTTTTTTTAAAATACAAATACAATACAAGTTTTCATTCCAAACAACACGGCAAATTACATAAGAATAGCAGGTAGACGGGCAACAAACTGCGCCGCCATCCCCTTCTGAATGGAAAACCCTAATCTACTAAAAACAAAGCCTCGCCCCTGAGGGGTCGAAAAGTTGTTGTGGACCACACGCTGAACTTTAGCCAAGAACCGAACCGCCTCCGGCGCCAAGGAGCCAAACGTGTCAAACGCTATGATCCAATATTAGATCATACCTTTTCTGAAATAGCCAATACTATAAAATATTAACATATTTTCATTTTCGTCATGATTTCATCATTATATTTGGTTTTATTCCTTTGGATAATTAGAGAAAAAAACGTCATGTAAACCCGACAATCGAATCAAGAAAAACAAACGTTTTGTAGAGACAAATCGTGGACCGCGTTGGTATTTAAAATCCATTCTATATCTAACAATTTCAAAGAGCTTGTACAGTAGCTCTTTTTTTTTTCTTTTTAACTTTTTCTTTTTTTGTTTTTATTATTTTTCTTTAAACTTTTACCTTTTTAACTTTCAGAGTTAACAATTTCAACCTCTTAAATTTCTAAAAAAATTGTAATCAAATTTTACGTGTTTATTTTTATGTATGCGTTTCAATAAATTTAAATTGATTTACGGTTAGACGAATTGATTTTACGTTTCTATTTACAATTAATTTAAAATCAATTCATCCCGCTGTCCAATTTAAATTTATTATTATGGTTTTCGGTCGATGTAAAATATGTGTCGATATTCTTTTGAGCATATTTCATTCGGTTGGTATACTGAACCCAAAGAGATATCGACCGAAACCCCGCAGCGTAGCGCGGGTATTCTTACTAGTTTTTAACAAATGCAAATCATAGGTTCAAAAATTGCACTAATGGTCCCATACTTTTTGTTAGGTAACAATTTGGTCCTCATCGATAATCATAGGATCAACAAGTCCACTATCACGTCCAAGACTTTTCTACAACGCAATTTTTTTTGCAAACGTTTAAAACATGAACACAACTTTTTTTCTTTTCATTTTTGGTCCCTCACCCTACACGAAGATAAACCCACCATAAAGGTATTTTGGACCTTGGTCGCTACGAAGAAGACGAGTTGACTAAGATGGCCTAGCTAGATTTATAGTGGATGTGAACTCGATCATTAATCTGCCGGCCGGCCACCCCTGTACCATGCACTTGGGAGACACCATGACCTTTCCTTACCCCCATTGGTTTGGGATCAAGTTGTACCTACAATCTACCGTGCTAGCTCTCCTCCACAAATACCGGCCGGCCACCCTTCCTCTATAGCGGCCATAGCAACGACCGGTTAAATAGCCCTCTATGTCTCTATTACTACCCAAAATCCATCACGACTCGCACACATTAACGCGCACCCTGTAAGACTAGAGAGGGTTTTAGGTTAGATTCTCATAAGAGTAAATTTCAAAGTTCGTCCTTTATGTATGTCTAAAATATCAAAGTATGTCCTTTATCTTTAATAAACTCAGAAAACATCCTTAATGTTTGAAAAACCAATCAGGTTATCTCCTTTACCCTAAACCTTGTTTGTTTTCCCAGTTAAGTTAGGTCACGTGAGAAGCACATGAGGGCATTAATGTCATTCTACCTAACAATTAATGTGCCCCTGTTATAAAAAACCTGCACATAGCTAACCCTAATCCCCAATTAATGGTCTTTACAAGGGTTTGAATCAGCTGAGTGAGTTGATTTCATCTTATCAGTCTCTCAAAGACACAGGTCGTGGTCAACAAATCGTGAGCTCGATCATTAGTACAGCTAGTGTAACAACCCTCATTAAAAGTCCTACTTATTTTATTATTTTATCCAATAGGAAACCCTAATTAAGAAACCTAAGTGATTATGTATAAACCCTAAAATTTTCAGAACAATCAGAATCAGGATCAGGGCCCTAAAACTCAGGGGGGTATTCCCTACTCAACGATTATCTTCACAAAACGCTGTCAAAATTAAATTTCTCGATTCCGTCGACTCAGCAGGGCTACCCAGGTGACGAAGCAGGCCTACCCTATTTTGACATCCCAGGCGACACGCGGCACGTGACACGGATTCTTCCGCGACTAGCGGGAGGTGCAAATTTTGGGTATAAATAGAAGGGCCTGGCACTTGCATTCTGTTGTTCGTTCGACGATCAAATTCACTTTGTACATTGAGTTATAGTCGAAACAATCTCAAAACCACTAATTAATAGGGGGTGCTGCTACGATACAGGGTAATAACTTGATCGCTATTACGATTCATTGTCCGATCGATCAATGTACTCAATGGATGTTTAAGTGCTGCCCATATTAGGGTGATGCTTTGTCATTAATCGTTAATTCGATGGATGTTTAAGCATAGCACTTTGTCATTCATTGTGAGGGTTGATCTCGTGAGTTATCGTAATTGCTGTATTAAGTTACATACCTAGTTCGTGTGCACTAGGTTACAAGGCTAAATCAATAGGCTAAGCTCTGCCTGTATAAATCTGCAATATATCAAGGATTATTTGTAGACTAAACTTTGGCCGTATGAATCTGCATGATTATAAGTGAGTCATTCTCTTTTTATCAACTATTTTACAATACCTCAAATTATTTTCAAAAGTTATAATTATAGGGACTAAGTCATGGATATCTTGAATCACTGGCAAGTGGGGTATTGTGCACATTACTAATTTTCTCCCAGTTAGGTTCATTGACCTACTAGGGATAATCATCACTATTTAAGGTTCATTGACCTAATAGTGGTATGACCATCGTCACCATTGTGACACAGCGCCAGATAAAAATAAGATAGAAGCCATTGTAATCGCTCTTATGCTGTAATTAATAACTATGCATCATTATGCAAAATGAATGATTCACTCAGTATTTCCCGCTGACAAAACCTTTTTAAAACGTGTTTCAGGTAATTACAGTAGATTGGAGTAAGAGATGGATACGGCACTGAAAGGCATCAAGAAGTGGCTTATTTTATTAATTAAATCAAATTAAGAAATATTGTTTTATGTAATCAAATTTATCTTTATTAAAGCTACATTTGTAAAACATGGATTTATTCCATCTATTTAATAAATAAAAATCCGGTGTTTCTAAACTCTGATATTTTTCCTAACTCACGGTCCTGATGAAATTTCCGCTGCAACGTTTTCAAATTAAATCACCGGTACTACTGGGCTGTTCGCGACTCCCGATTCCGTCCAGGGTGGGTCGGGGGCCGTGACAGCTAGGCAATGCAATCTTGACAAAGATGTTGACCTGCCCGATGAAGGTGCAGAGATTTCAAGCAAGGAACGTGATCTTGTTGTGGGAAAGGTCTACTCCAAGATCATGGAGATTGAGTCCAGACTGCTGCCATGTGGACTTCATGTTATCGGTGAGCCGCCATCCGCCATGGATGTGGAGTTATTGAAGCAGATTGAAGATGTCTACAGAGGCAGCGATAAGGGGATCTTGAAGAAGGCATCTCGTCTCTTCCATCAATACTGGCTGAGACACTTGGTAGAGAGATTGAAGATGTCTACAGAGGCAGCGATAAGGGGATCTTGAAGGATGTGGAGTTATTGAAGCAGATCACAGATGCATCTCGTGGGGCGGTTTCAGCTTTCGTGCAGAGAAGCACCAACAGCAAGGGTCAAGTGGTTGATGTGTCGGGTAAATTGACTTCGATCCTTGGGTTTGGTCTTAATGAGCCATGGATTCAGTATTTATCTGACACCAAGTTCTACAGAGCTGACAGGGAGAAGCTTAGGGTTTTGTTCCAGTTCTTGAGTGAATGCTTGAAGCTCGTTGTAATGGACAACGAGTTGGGCAGCTTAAAACAAGCTTTCGAAGGCAAGTATGTTGAGCCCGGTCCAGGTGGTGACCCAATCAGGAACCCTAAAGTTTTACCAACTGGAAAGAACATTCAGGCTGATAATGGTGCAGTGGTGATAGTGGAGATGGGGTGTGGTGGAGGGTTTTGGTGGTGGACGAATTGGGGATTAGGGTTAGCTATGTGCAGGTGATTGAAAGATGGAGAAGATGATGTTGGGGTTTAGGGTTTTTATAACAGGGCACATTAATTTTTAGGTAGAATGACATTAATGCCCTCATGTGCTTCTCACGTGACCTAACTTAACTGGGAAAACAAACAAGGTTTAGGGTAAAGGACATAACCTGATTGGTTTTTCAAACATTAAGGATGTTTTCTGAGCTTATTAAGGATAAAGGACATACTTTGATATTTTAGACATACATAAAGGACGAACTTTGAAATTTACTCTTCTCATAATAACATCACAAGTATATGACCTCATCTCTCTCCATATTACGAGTTCTTCAACCCTAAAAAGCTTGGAATCAATCATATGCATCCTAAACAGGAACCAATTCAAGCTGACTATCGTGTCTACATCGATGTCTGCATCAATCACCGGATTATCTACTGACCTGAATGTTGTAACATAGATTATTTACATGTTTTCCATTACATATTAACAGAACTGATCAACATGCATCACCCGCCCATGGCGTGTGTTTTTCTTTGACCTTAATATGTAACATACACTATGGTTTTTGTTTTAAATATATACGTAATATTAGGTTTAGTATGACAAAACCTTGATTTGTGTTAAATGTATTTGATTGTAAACAATTTTATGTTTTTTTAACTTTAACAGATATAATAAAATAAAGATTTGGTTCTGATCATTTGAAAAGAAAATTAAGAAGGAAGAGAAGAAATGTAAACAACATCTTGCCCTTCACGTGGAACAAACGTGAGGACCGTTACCGGTTGTTGGGTGAAAAAAAGTAGTGTAATAAATAGAGTTCAAAGATCCTGAGAAATATGTGATAACGTATAGAACACGTACATGAACACATTCATATGTGTAACATATATAAAAAATTAATAATCAAAAGTGGTGAAATAGAGAAACAGTCAGTTACAATGTTACATAACGGTTTTAATGTACAAATTTAAAAGAACAGTAGTTCTCGTAAATAAGTGGATATGGGGTAATCTGTTTAAGTGGATAACGCTATTAGGGGTAGGGGTGGTCATCACTCATCACTCACTCACAAACTTTCAATTAAGTTCCGTCATGTCATCAAGCATTATTCCATCACTAGTGATGGATTTTAGTGGAAATGTCCATCACTCACCACACATCCGTCTCCATTTAAATATAACTCATCACTCAAACTTGTAAAACGCGTGATATATATAACGCGTTATGAAATCAACGCGTGATACTTATGACCGGCGGTGGTGTGCTTTTGTTTTTCACGAGTGATGGGGGGCTATCACTGACCGCCCCGGGTCCTCTTATAGTTAGTGTTAACTGTTATTTTCGTCACTATAGTTGGTCCAATTATGACAATTCAGGTCAAATTTATACTATTTCTGTCCCTTATATTCTTGAAACATGTCAGCATGGACGGCCCTTAGGGTGGGCAGGGAGGACCACCGGCCAGGGCACGATCACTTCGAAGGGCATGTTATTTAAAAAAAAATCCGATATGTAAATGTAAAAATAAATAAATTAATAGGGTATACTCATACAAACATCAACATTGGACCACTTACAAAACTATTTTTATGGTTTAGACTAGTTATTAGCCCATTGCCATTAGGTTTAAACCTTTAATGAGCCCAATACCCAATTTCGTTAAGGCTTAAGGACACGTTTTTTTCAAGCTCGAACATGGTACATGAATTCTCAGGGCCGGCCCTGTATGTCAGTTCCGGCCAAAAAAACATGAGTTAATTGTCATTTTCGTCTCTGTGTTTTGTCAAATTATTCGATTAAACCTTAGTGTTTTGGATGGAATGAGCATGTTTTAAGAATGTAGGGACGATAATGTTATAAATTTGAAACTTAACATGTACTGGTATAACTAAACGAACTACAAGGACGGAAATGACAATTTCCATACTATCAATTAGCAAGTTTTGTGAGCATAATTGTGTTGTACTTATGTTTTATGAGTTTTAAAAAAAAAGTTTGAATGTAGTTCCATGGCATATAATATTTTATTATTATCTTTATTTTTATTATTATTTATTTTATGATTTTTGTTTTAGTTTTATTACTTATTTAAATCATGTATTTATTTTTGTAATACACATTATTTTTTTTTTAATTTATTCGTGTCCATACACGACGTAAGGTGCGTATGTGGTTCAATGTTTTTATGTCTATTTTCTCATATGATAGGTCCGTCGCAACTCGCAGGTCCTATATCGACTTAGTTATTTTTTTCTATGTTAACGTTTCGGTCTAATTTCTTCGTATTAACATGCTGTAATGGGTGTGTATGGTTCAATGATTTTACGTTTACGTTTCGCCCTGTTACTTTTTCCATTTTTATTTATTTTGTTTTACGAGTTTTTCCGGTGTTGGTGGTCGTTGGCGGTAGTATAGCATTGACGCAACTTGGCACATTTTTATGTTCCCCACTCCAACACGGGGCTTAGTATATAATATATAGTAACAAAATGTACTACAAAATGTTTCTAACTTTTTTCAAAATGGTTGTAACTTCTCTTATACTTAAGGTACGTGCATGATTATGGTGTATAACTTGTATTAATGCGTCATTTTCTACACGTTACGGACATGCGTGGTCTAACGTTTTCACATTTTCTTTTCAATGTTGTTTGTCGTTGGTGATGGTGTTTTTGTTAATGTTGTTGGTACGGTTGTACTCCCGCGGGTACTTCCATCTAGTTAACTTTTAAAGTTAAGTAGCGGAACATAAGATGATTTGACAGAGATATGGTGTGTTAGGTCAGGAAGAACATCGATGAAGTGAGCATTTGTAAAGAAGAGCAATGGCACATGGGGATGATGCCACGTGGCAGGGTGTGAGCGGTGGGTGGCCCCGTCGCTGTCGTGTAGTGATGGTGCAAGTGGCGGTCTTGCCATGCCAACTTTGTCTCTGCAACCCCACTCCTTGTGGCTCCCACTTGGTTGCCTTATGAATTTATGAGTGTTTGTCAAATGCAAGTTTCACATGCATGTTTCTTTCTTGTTAAAATCTCTTAAATTTGGTAAAGACTATGATTATCAAAATTTACCATTGCTTTTGTTTTTTTTATTGTATAGTACATGCATGTCTAGCTAAGTAGCAACCTTTTGGCTTTAGTATTGTTATGGATATACAAATACTATTACTTTTTACTCACAAATTAAAAGTACTTTTACTATATGGCAACGATTCATTTTTTCAAGATATTCTTAAGCCTTTTATTCTATAGGATAATTAGGTAGAAGAGAGAGAGGGGGTGAAAGGCGACGAACTTGGCAGTCATGTAAATTAAGGGGAGAGAAGAGGAAAATCTTTAGCTAGTGACGTGACTAAGGATGTCGTTATTGGGATGCTGTTTTATGAAATGAGGAGAAGAGTGGAAAAGAAGTCGTTTGTGAGGAGGTTTCCGTTTGTGAGGAGTTTCTAGTGTGAAGGCAAGGGAGAGAGTCATCCGTAGAGAGCTTTTGCTGCGGATGCTCTAAGGGTGGTGTGTATCGTAATAACATCGCTAACATCATTAACATTCTCTATCTTCCGCATTAGTGTCACATCACTTATACGTCTACCATACCTAACCTATTGCAATTGCCATCTTTCACATCCCTCTCATCCTTAAATACGCAGGTTGTACAATGAGTTTAACTACTTGTAAACTCTATCCTATCATACACGCTCACACTCGACACAAATGTGGTTCCCTAAGTCTATATCACTCTTCACCCTTGTCATGGGACGTTGTCACTAGGATGAAGCAGTGTTCCCTAACAACGCTGATTGTCAAATCAACCGTGTCACACCTTTCACTGATTCACATCCACCCCTCTAGTGATGCGGTTCCCTCGACAAGTCTATATCACCCTTCACGCTTGTCATGGGCCGTTGCCGCTAGGATCGGGCAGTGTTCCCTAACAACACTGATTCTCAAATCAATCATGCCGCACCTTTCACTCATTCACATCCACCCCTCTTGTGGAGTAATGGTACATTCCATTTGAGATTGCATTCCTCCAGGACTCACAATATTATTTTAGATTTTACTTTAGTTCATACATCAACATCTACTTGATTATACAAAAAAAAAACAATTATATATATATATATATATATATATATATATATATATTTAATCTTTCAACCTAGCTATGCTTAGTTCTCACTTTCACTTAAATCAACTAGGTTCATACTTAATTTTTTTTTTTTTGGTATTTTAACAAATGGCATGTGCTCTAGAAGATTTTTGTAAGTGCTTTGCTTGTATGAAGTTCGCTAGCGAACTCTAAAAACATATGAAACAAAACATTCATATGGCAAGCAAACTCTCCGCATAAGCTAACATGCCAAAACTAAAAAAAAAAACCAGTGTGCTCATTTGACAAGTAGACTCCAATTGAGTTAGCGGATTCCCTTGAAACTATCAAAGTTTCAAAAACCTCAAGGATGAAGGTAAGCTTAGCTAAAACGTAGTTAACTTTTAGCATGCACGACCGAAGCTCATGTGAAGTATTTATCATGAGACGTAAGCTAAACCCGAACCAGAACAAAAAGAAATAAAAGTTCATACATGTCTGGTGCTTTAAATTGTAATTAATTTATCATGCATCTACTTAACTCTATATACAATGCATTCTACAACATATATAAAAGGATGGGCCATGAAATTTAATAAAAAGTGATAAGGGGAAGGGGACAGTAGAGGATGTCAATATCTACAATTAAAGATTCATCACCAAACACATCCATGTTCTCTCTTTAAACATCCTTCCTTCCATTCCTCTTACAATATCTGCATTCAATTCAATTATATACCCCCGCCCCTAGCTATTGCTAGTCTTTCTATAAAGTATAATTATATATCCATATATGTATCTATCTATCTATGTGTGTGTGTATATATATATATATATATAGAGGCCGGTTATCATACAAATGCCCTTATCGTACATTACGTACGCTACAATCTCAGCCGTCCGATCATCTTCCCGCATTGAATTCGCATGTTGTTTTTTTGTACCACATGCGAAATTGTTACAAAAAAACATGCTATTTCATCAAAATTATCACATGCGAAATTGGTACAAAAAACAACATGCGAATTCATAAAAAATTATCACATGCGAAATTGTTATAAAAAAAACAACATGCTATTTCATCAAAATTATCACATGCGAAATTGTTACAAAAAAACAACATGCGAATTCATAAAAAATTATCACATGCGAAATTGTTATAAAAAAAAACATGCGATTTTAAAATGCGGGAAGATGATCTGACGGCTGAGATTGAAGCGTACGTAATGTACGATAAGCAATATTGTACAGTCCTCTTTACCTATATATATATATATATATATATATATATATATATATATATATATATATATATATATATATATATATATATATATATATATATTAACTTCCTTGTGCAATCAGTAACCAACACAACCACATATTCTAACGGTAGCCACAGAGAGCAAACCAACTTACACTAGTTCAGATCATACCTCTAACTCTATAAATATACCTTTGGTTATTCATATCCCTTTGAGAAACAAAATATGTCATTTCTTGCTTATTTCCTCATCCTCCACCTATGTGTTTCCATGCATGCATGCAGTTCCCGCCATCTTCGCGTGTTCCACAAGGAACCCGGAAACGGGATATTTAGTCTTGAAACTAGCAAGGTTTGTACCCAAAGTACTTCCAATTTTATGTATATTAATCAAAATAATAACAAATCTTGACTTTGAGTGGATTAGGGCCTTAATAATCCTACGCCGCTCCCCAAACTCTAGCCGCCATTCAACAAATAACTCAATGGCCGTTTAAAGGTTGGGAGGCTACGCAAGCCATAACCTTCAAACGGCAGTTTAAAAGTAGGGGGTTGTGATGTAAGCCCTAACCTTTAATTAGACAGTCGTTTGGTGTAATCTCAAACGACTGTTTGAAAACTTGTTGTATAGTAGGTCTAATGGATTAGTGATTGATCATATGATGATTGGTTTGATCTTTTATGTAATCCAGACACCAGAACTAGTGTTTGAGCTCCAAGGAAGAAAGGTTAGTGAAGATAATATTGAACAAAGGGAGTCCAAGCTTGAGTTTACTTTAAATGAGCAGAAGACTCGGAAAGGTTTTATTTTGATAATATTTCAGAATAAGTTCATAATTTTAGAAATGCTATGGATATTAATATGCTATATATGTTATAACTTGCAGGAAGTGAATATATCAAGGTACAAATTTCTCAAGAGGAAGACAAAATAGAGGTAAATCTCATTAGATGATCATGCATCTAAGAATATTCAAGCATGACTTTTGTTGAATAATAAAAACCACGTAAATTATTATGTAAGTTTTTTTTATTGAAGGTTTAGGGTTTTCAAAAGTTTTTGTAAATGGGTTTTGAGAATGTAAGTGTTTGTAGGTAGTCCGCTAACTAAACGAGCGGACTTAATAAAACATATTTTACTCAATAAAGATATTCCAACCCAACTAGCGTATTCGGCTACTCAATAAAACATATTTTACAGTGCCGGATTTGTTTAAAGTCCGCTCTTTCAATAACCAGACTACCTAGGCTAGAAACACTCACAATCTTAAAAACCACCTAGCTACAAACACTTTTGAGAATCCTAAACCTAAAAAAAAAAAAAAAAAAAAAAAAAAAAAAACTTATTATACATCCTAAAATATGGACACAATAAGGATATAATTACAAAGAAAACATAATAAAATTATATCTCTTAAATATAATATGTATATATATATGACATTAAGCCTTTATTAATATATTTTTTCTTAATATAATTATAAAAGTGTAGGAAATTCGAAAATTTGTAATAAAATCTTGAATTTTTTTTAGGAAATTCGTCATAAAAGTGTAGTAATCTGTGATGAAAAAAATTGTGTAGGAAATTTCTTAGAAAATTGTCCCTTTTTCTAGTAGTGTAATCTTTGTTAGTGCATGCATGATTGCATGCAAAACGATAATACTTTTGGTATCCGTTTTCAAGCTATAACTTTGAAAGCATTAATGTTTTGATACATCTTAGTCTCTAATAAACTTCACATAAATATTTTCTTGATCTTGATCTTTCCATATATTTCTTAATTATCTACAAAACTTGCTTCTCCAGGAAAAAAGATAATAGATTTTAAGAAGTAAAAGACACATACCACCACCAAGTGATCAGATTTCAGAAACCTCAAGTGTCCCTACTCCCTACAAGATTAGAAAACCATTACCAATAATTAAGTGTTTCACATGTGATCAGGGATATGATGTTATCAAATATTGTTTAAGTGTCACATCAAAACTTAATTACTTATCGTTAATTATTGTAGGAATGGAAGAATCATGGTCGATCAATAAAGGAGTCTAAGCTACAAGATTCAAAGGAAACTATTAATAAATCTAAGGATAACAGTGTTACTGAAGATGTTGTAGTCATGGACTATGCACAGCCCCATCGTAAACCACCTATCCACAATATACAACCCTAAAGTTACTTGTTCTTGTTAATTCTCCCTTAAATCTCATATGGGTATATTCCATTATGTAAGAGAATTAAAGGGAGACTAGTACTTCGATTCGATCCTTCCTGTTATATTTAAATTAGCTACTCGATATTATATTTTTCGATCTTGTATTGTAAGATGAATTAAGTTATGCATTCAGAGTTGTAAGTATAATAACCCTTTTGGGGGTATATTATGATCAACTCTAGCAATGCTTTGTTCCTATATATATGATATATGTATGATAAGAGTAAGTATGGAATCATTGTATGGTTGGTTACTTGCAGTTATGTCTATGTTGCAGTATTGTTATAACCGTTCTATCAATGAAGAAAATATAGAAAAGATGATTTGTGGTCCATTCCATTGATGTATCCATGTCTTTAATATGTTGGTTGGTTCCTTCTTAAAGAAGGAAGATCGACAGTTATATGGTAGTTTCATCAACTTGCGCTTCTCTCTCTCTCTCTCTCTCTCTCTCTCTCTCTCTCTCTCCCTCTCTCCCTCTCTCCTATACACACTCTACATTTTGCAATTAGAGTAATTACATAAAAAAAATAAGTAAAGTAATAATATTACTCTACTTTAGTGGAAGTTTTAAATACAAAAGGGTCTTAACGTGGGTATAAAAAATTATTGATTTCGTAATTAGCGTCTTGCATGCTTTCTGAATCACGTAATCTCCTCTTCAGATTAAAGTATATCGTGAGTATAAATAAAAAATCCTAAATCGGATAAGAACGAAGTTCTTTCCAAGAATAAGATGTATTTTTCTAGTGAAAATTTAAAGTACAAATAGAGATGATTGAATATGACCAAATGAAATATATAGGGGCCGAATTAATGATCATGACAGTTGGAGTGAAACGTCACAACCTTTGGTTTTAACAGTTGTTGTTAGGTTGTAACTTGTAACTGCTATGGTACATTAGTAGTCAATTCAACATTGTCAGTACTTAAGTTCTAAGTTACATCTTCGATATTGTTTGCTACTACGGTACAAAATTGATACTAACATACAAATTTTGATACCTATGTACAACTATTCTGTCGATTTACAATTTTCCGACAAGTTTCTTCCTTCCATACAAACTGATGCAATTCTGACGAAGCATTGTTAAGGCAAATCTAGCGCGACCCCAAGCAGGAGCGTTGCCCTTTGACCCAATTGAGGGATAGCCCCCGATCCCTTGCTAGGATGGTGCCCCCTTGGAACTTCTCCGTGTGATGCTCTCATTCCTTTCAACCTTCATTTATCATGGAATAATGTATGAACACTTATAAATGCGTCCACTCAGCTACCACATCAGATTTCAACTTATTTTTTAAAACATCTCTTTTCTCTCAAACTTTAGAAATATTCTTACAAAACCTTACATTTTCACATCATCACAACTTCTTAAAATTATTTTTCATAATCAATTCTTTTTAACTAAATCAAATTATTGGTAAATTTAGATTTACTTTTTATAATAGATAAATACATTTTTACTATTTATATAAATAAATACTTTTTAGTAAAAATAATTTATACAAATTAAAGAATTATAAAAATTAAAATTATAACATTACCTATTATTGTTATTTTACCTACTTACTCTTTTTGAAATAGTTTAAAACTAAAAATGAATGTGGTGGTAAGTCACTAAAGCTCTAGAAATCAATTTGAAGGGAAAAGAAAAAGAAAGAAAAACAAAAACGTAGCTAGCTAGCACCGTCAAATTTCCCCCTTTGGTGCCCTTCACCATGGGCGGAAATTTCAAGGGTGGGGAGCTCCAATGTTGCCCTTCCGAACTCCCAAGGGCGATGTCACATGTGCTAAGCCCTCAAGAATGCTCATTGAAGATAGTCTTATGATATAGTTTTTTTATATTTTCACATACCATATATCAGTATCTACATATATCAGTATAAATTACTTGGACCTAAAGTACGAGTTTTGCTCATCATATAGGCTTGTACGAATTACAAATTGAACTTGGTACCGAAGTCAAGATATCGACTTTTATGATGTTTACCACACATGATAATTGAAGAGGCCGGTATCCCCCACAAATAAGAGGGTAACACATTTTAAATTAGAGGATGATTTGTATGAACTCTAGCCTCCATTTGAGCCAATCAGATAACACTTGATGTGAGCATAGAGATTAGACCTGTCCCAAGAAACTGAAGTTCCATGACCCTATATGATAGTGTTGTCTTAAAATTAAATATCATTTGGAACATTGCATGTGCAATGATAAAGACCTTGTTGATGTTCGCAAAAGTTCATAAATTCCAAGTGAATGGATGCAAAACGGACATGTAATTCATGTTATAATTAATAACTTGATCAGCCGCTTAGTTTGTTTTGCGTTTTTGTTAGTTTTATCAAATGACATTCGATAGAGCATTGACGTGACTGTAGAAAACTATCGATGTGTATAATGATACGAATTTAACTTTATAGTAGATACACAATAAAGTGGTGCAAAATACAGTCTTATGGTTGGAACCAGAGCTTTACTTTGGTCCCCGTATTTTTTTTAGACCATCCGTAGCGAGGTGGCGCCCCACGCCACATCGGCACCCAAAGGCGCCAAACACCACCCCCGGATGGGTGTTACTCGGGCGCCAGGAGGGGGGGGTCCCGTGTTAACGGTCGTGAAGAAGGGGTGGAGTCGTTGCCTATGGTGGATGGGTGTCAATGTGTGTTTGGATGTTGTTTGATGATTACATAAATATTTGTGGGATAGTTAAATCAATAAATCATTACGCACTTTTAATAGGAAAGTTGGTGGAAGCTTCAGTGCCTAGGTGGCAATGACGTGACATTTACCTTTCACTTTTTAATTAACTTTTTTTTGACAAGTGTGGTTCAGTGGTAAAAACCTAGGGGTGAGCAAGTTTAGGTCCGGACCGAAAATAACCGAGAACCGAACCGAAAATATACCCAACCCGACCCGAACCCAAGTACCTAGGTATTTAGATCGGTTCCAATTTTTCATATAAAATAGGGTCGGGTCGGGTCGGTTCTCGGTTCTTTTCATGGTGAAACCCGACTTTGACCTATAGACCGGAACCGACCCTATATTTAGGGTAGTGAATCGGTTCTGTATTTTATGTTTGATCGGTTCTCGGGTCAGGTCGGGTAATAGTCGGGTCGGGTCGGGTTTTTCCTTTTGCTCACCCCTATAAAAACCCCATGGCATATAGCTCCCTAACCCAAGTTCGATTCTCACCCCACACACCCGGTGTCCTCCTTGCCTAAGCTCAAACCGTCACGGGGAATATTTTTGGCGGAGTTGCGGGCTTCGAACCTGCACAGCCCGGGCAGGAACCCTGAAGGGAAAACCTTCCCACCTCACCCCAAACCAGTTGATCTGGGGTCATCGACACTTTTTAATTAACTAGTACACATAGTCTTAGGACCAATAGCTCAAACTACTTTACCAACTATAATTTGAGTGGTTAAACAACAAACTTTGGTTTTAATAGGCGTGCCTCAGGCCGCCTCGAGACAACACTTCATACATGCTTTAAGGTGACCCTTCATATAAGCCTTGAGGCGACAATATATGAATGGATTACTACAAAACGGTGATACGTAAAAGAGACGAGACAAATACAACTTTTGGTTGTATATAAAGTAACACCTGACACTTTTTAAAACCAAGCTACAAAAAAGTGACCTTTTAAATACCCATACTTGTTAAAAACAATCGACCCGCCAAAAGATTAACCAACCATCCTCTTCTAGATCCGCCCATGATTCTCACCTGCCATTGAAGGAAACACAAAAAAATTCCTATAGTTCCAATACCTTCATAGTTTGTATTATCGCAAAATCTGGTTAATTTGTTATCATTAAACATAATCATTTCAACTTACAACTGATGTAGCGTGTGTTATGACAACGAAGAACAAATCACGTTGATTCTACGAATACCAGTGATAATCTTCCCCAAACCCCCAAAATTCAACCCAAAGACCAGAGAATTTGAAGTGAAAAATTATTAATCTCAAAATTGAAGTCTGACCATTGGAATTACAAGAGCAATACATAAATAAAGACTGAAATTCGAAATGGGCCACAAAAAGGCCATGGGCCAAACACAAGCCCAAAAACAAAATGCATAAAACACCGAAAAAAACATAAAAGTGTTCAAAACTCCCATTAGAATGCGATTGGACTAGTTGAACGCCTAAAACGGAGACCCGTAGCCAAAGTTATGCTCGTTTTCGTAAATCACCATTGGAAGCTCGATCATGAGCCTCCAGAAATGTCATAATCCTCTACATCCGGGCCTTCATCAACAACCAAACAAAATATTACATGTTAACATTCAAAAGTCAAATGTGGACTCTACTTTAGATGGGGGCCAGGACAGATTATTCGTAGGGTAGCTAAAATCAATCCTGCATATCATTATTCATTTATAAAACATGCACAATGCCTCTGGCCCTAATTGTCGGTAGAGAAGGGTTTTTCAAATTCCTAAATCCTGTATATATAAAAAATGAAGCCATCCATCTCTAACTACAGCCCAAATCGCAGGCATGCAGCTTCTACGACAATTCAATGGCGGAACCAAAACTTTCTATTCATCATAAGGTTAATACACCACGGATTACAACTATGGGTCTAACTCATGTTTATCTTAACAAAACTCCGCTTATATATATAAAAAACAAACATGTGTTTTGATCACCAGGGAGTCAGCGAACCCTCTTGACCCTCCTGGTTCCACTCTTGTACAACAGTCACACGATTAAACTTCACCATATCATATGATGTAGTCCATTGAAACAAATGCATATGCAGGACAAATTAGTCCGGATACTTGATACGAAACCAAACTAGTTAAGCTTATAGGTTGTCGGTCTTAATTTTAAGTATAAATCTAAGTTCGGTTCAGTCAGGTCCGATTTCGACCAGAAACACACCCTTTGTCTTTTTTTTTTTTTTTTGGTTATGAATTTTATGATGAAATTATCCTTCAAAGCTTATTCTTTATTGTGTTTTTATAATTAAGGTGTCTCAATTATGATCTTTTTTTTTTCTTTTACAATTATTGAATCATGATTCAAGTCTACTCTTGAGTCTTGATAAAGTTTTCTTAATTAATTAGATATTGCCTTTGGTCCACAAAATCATCTCAAACTTTGGCCCAACAAAAGCGTCTTAAAATATGAAATTATAGACCCAACAACTGATACTTGGTCATGGCCCAACCCGCCCAACCCAGCTCAAAAAGATCAAGACCAACCCACCTTATATCACCGCATTCTTTAGTTTTGATATAAAAACCATGGGTTCAGGCTCATAGAAGTGCTTGCATGTATAGATAAATCACTCGTTAGTGGTTGAGATCACTTCCATAATAAGTCCATAACATGACGAAACCGACGAGGCAATCAGGGGCGCAACTATTAAGGGGCTGACCCGGGGGGGGGGGGGGGGGGAACTTTTCGCCCAGTAGTGTAATATATGTGGTTTTCGTAATTAGAAATTTTTTGGTATATACGTTTTCGACCCCCGTCAGAAATCTCAAGCTTCGCCACCGGAGGCAATGACCCATGATCATGCACAGGATGAACGGGTCAATCCTTAGGGATTCAAGGACCATGCACAACCCTTACAGGACAAGTCCATGACAATGAAACTCATTTTTTCACCTAGAGAGTAAAGATAAGGTGACCCCCCGAACTTTTCGCCCAGTAGTGTAATATATGTGGTTTTCGTATAGAAATTTTTGGGTATATACGTTTTCGACCCCCCGTCAGAAATCTCAAGCTTCGCCACCGGAGGCGATGACCCATGATCATGCACAGGATGAACGGGTCAATCCTTAGGGATTCAAGGACCATGCACAACCCTTACAGGACAAGTCCATGACAATGAACACATTTTTCACCTAGAGAGTAAAGACCATCCCTCCCTCTCATGGTTTGCTAATTTCGTCCGGGCCATCATGTGGTTTAAACCATGAGATGTGGTTGAAAATTCAAGGAAAACGAAAAAAAAAATGAGCCAATGTTATGCAAGTGTCAACCCATTATTTTTGTATTTTTTACAATTCAAAACCGTGTGGTTTCCATACCTCACCACTACGCCTTTCAACCAAATGATTTGGTTAAGATGATGGATGTCACGTGTTGAAAAAGACCATGTGGTTTGCCAAACCACTACTCATGATCTAATAGGAATACTATGGTATGCTTGAACAAACCACAAGGAATATTAATTGTGCACTCTTTCACAAGAGTTGATTACATATAAAAGTGGATATCAGAAATAAAAAATGGAGACCCATAAAGTGATAAAACCAAATCCAAAAGTGAGAACATGGGCTCAAAACTTTGAAAGCTTCTACAGTTCATGTTCCATCTTTCATCTGTCAATAATATTATCTTGCTACAATGTTTGAGACAAATAATCAAGAACCGCTACAATTCACAATGAAAGGTTTTGCGAAGTTGATGAATTCGGAAGTCCTAATTCCTAGTTTTAGATCTATCTCGCCGCCACCCAGCCAAAAGAAGTCAGGTTGAAGCTTCACAATTGCTTCATCCAAAATAACCTGCCATTATTCACAAAAAAAAAAAAAAAAAAAAGAAAACCCATTGTTATGAGTTATGTAGTTTTACAACTTTTCAAACTAAAAATACTTACTGGCTTATTATCAATTATCATATCTAGAAATTACGTTTGCGTTTTTCTTACTCACAAGATCCCCATAACATCTTTTTTCTTACGATAAATAATTTTAGAAGACTTCTTGCAGATCAACTAGTAGCTTACCGGGATGTCCGTTTTCATGCCGACACATGTTACTCCATTGTGTTCAAAACCAGTCAATTCGTGTGATATCTCTTCGGGAGCAAGTCTTACTGAAAAGCCAAGTTAAAATGCAATTAATAATCATGGCACACACAAATCTTGACCTAAATATCCAAATATTAACATCTAAAAGACGCAGTATAACATGAAAGTCAACTATTATTAAGAGAGATCTCATCAGAATGTGATTAGTAACCCTGTTCTATTTACCAGAACAAAACTATGAAGTGTTCATCAATTATTACAGTAGATGTTACTTACAGTTGAATCTCTTTTTCGGTATCTTGCCATTGTTGAGCGTATAAAGAAAGTTTTTGACAGTATCAGCACTAAATCGAGCAGTATACTGCAGTAAACAGAGATTACAAAGATAGATTAACAGCAGGGTGGGTTGCATTATTGCTAACAAAGACATGAAAAACTGGAACAAAAAAAGCACCTGAACAACAACAACATAGTACTTTGAATTTTGGCGGTCACTGCAATCTGTAATATCTGATGCAGCTTGAGTATTTACCTGCAACCAGCAACATGATAAAGAAAGTATTAATATGCAAAGGAAGCTATCAAGTTATATCGTTGTAATTATTTACTGTGAGCTTGAGAAGAAATTGTTCTTCGTCTATATTATTAAAGACGTTCGGCTATTTGCTACTACATTTCCTATTTGTATCGTCTCATTTTGTCGTTGAAGTGTCATGTTAACTACATGTTCTGCAATATCGGATAGCTACTAGTGATAAGCTCTACATTTTATAAGTGGTTAATGTCATAAAATAGCAACTAATATCAGATAGCCGCACCTATAAAGTATAAACATGTATCTATTGCTACTACTTTTGGCAGAATTCTAGAGGCGGCTGTTAGTTCTCTGCATTCACCTCTATGTATACGTCATGCATGGCCAAGGTTTAAAAAAACGGAAACGAGTTTCGAGGCGTTTTCTCTTCGCCTCACGAGGCGTAAGCCTCGGGGCGAACCGAGGCGTAAGCCCGAGTTGGAATTAAAAATAAATATAAAAATTATATATCTTATAAAAATAATAATACTAACTAAATTCATCAAAATCATCAAAAACACTCATAAAAAAGACATATATTGCTAGAAACTGACACAAAAAGTCAAAAACATCAAAACCAAACATCAGAAACCCTGAGGCGCAACTGAGACGCAGCCTTTTTAGCGCCTCAGCCCCTCTGAGGCGCACGTACAATAGAAACCCCATGAGGCGCGCCACAAAATCGTTTTTTTGGGCGTTTTGCCTTGAGGCGCGCCTCGAGGCGCACGCCTCAACCGTTTTTTAAAACCATGTGCATGGCTGGTTCAGTTAATTCGATTACGGTTCGGTTAATTCAGTTATTTGCTCACCCCTAGATACTGTTGTTTTTTTGTGAATTGTGACCTTTTGGCATTAAGTAGATAATTCTAACTGCTAAATATCTTAGGTTTCCTTATTATATTTTTGGAATGGAATTAAAGTTTTTATTTATGCCTTGGGTGTGAACCTTTTTTCGCCTCGTGCTTAATGCTTAAGCGACGGTGAGCCCTTTGCAGTTTGCACCTTGAGTGGGCCTTGCGACTTTCGCTACTACGGATAAAATATAGAAATTCAAACACCCGGCTTTCGAAAATTAATTCTTTTTAGAGTATGATTCTTTTTAGAGTATGAATTTAAAGAATTTCAGGCATTTTAATCCACTACGAAATGCAATTTGATTTTCAATGCCAATCTAGTGGTTCTCTATAACAAATTGATGAATTTTGTTCAAACACCAAATACTATTTTAGTTACTAGCTATGTAGTTAATATCCCGATATATCACTGATATATCATTAATATATCGGTTATCGGTCCCCTGCCGAGATATCGGTGCAAAATATTGGTGCCTATAAGATCGGCGATATTGACCGATACATCACCGATTTTTCCGATATCAGTACCTTTTTTCTTAGTTCTACCATTCGTCTTTCTTCATATTGCCGCTATTAGTGTTTTAAGTCTTAATTGTTAGTTGTTACTGTTTTAAGTCTTAATGAGTTCCTACTTGCTACAATTGTTACTGTTTTGCAAGTTGCAAAAGGTTAATTTGTTAATGGTAGGACAGTATACTGAATTGTTAGCGTTAAATTGCTATATGTATATAAATTTTGCATGATATTAAAATTTCCGATATCTCAAATATCGGTCCTTGACCAATATCCGATATTTTACCGCATTAACTACTTAGGTTACTAGTACAATCATCTAAATTATCAATTTACCCTATAACCCCTAAAATGCACACCAATTTTGTCAAGAAAATCACATGTTTTGCATCCAAAACCATAAATGCAAATTGCAACTTTTTTTTCTTTTAAAACCAAGGGAGTATATAATTCAAGTTAATACATTGCATAGATTCCAATAAAAAAAAAAAAAAAACACAACATATATATAGCAGTACTAAAAAGAAGTAACATTACCAAGACAATGCTTTTGCAGAGATGATGAATGGAAGCAGCTCCAAGAACATCTCGTCGAGCTTCCAATGACCAATCGTAGTAATCGGAGGGAACCCGCTTGAATGAGAAGTCTTTGACACCGCCGGCAACAAGGGCGGCGGAGAGGCGTGCTACGGTGGCGGAGGGTTGTTCATCGGTGGATGGAGGAAGGAGTGAGAGCTCGAGTTGAGTGATTCTTTTGAGGATTTGGGTCTGTCGGCTCTCCAATTCCTCCATCTCTGTTTGTATTAATCAGATGCCAAGGTTGTTGAAATTCTGAATTTCGACATTCAACGACGACGTTTCACTACTGGGTTATCAGACTCTTTGGTCTGGTGAAACACTGAAATTGATTTGGGTGTTTTCTGGCCCAAAAGTCCAAAGCCCATTGAAACCGGTTAATTTCAATAACCGGTTCGGTTAACCAGTTATACCGGTTAATTTGACTTTTTGACTTTAACCGGCTAATGCTTTAACCGTTTATTTTTTTAACTGGTCCGGTTAATTAGTTTAACCGGTTATTTTCGGTTAATAACCGGTTTTTTGTCTTTTTTTTCGGTTAACCGGTCTACCTAAAAACCGGTTACTATACTAAATATCCCTAACCGGTTACGAACTCATGGCTAAAAATAACCACTAACCGGTTATTCCTCAAGCAGTTAATAACCGGTTTCGGTTAATAACCGGTTACGGTTAATTAATCGGATATTTTATGCACCTCTATAGTAAAAGTAGTTGTTTATCAATATCAATATGTGACGAGTAATGAGTAACTTGGTACCAACACCAACAAGTTTGAGATACGCTTTTATAATCGGGTATGAGACGAGGTCTACCTAAAGTGCCAACTCTATTTAAGGTGGTTTTGGGGTGTGTTTTTTTTCAAAGGTGATTATGAGATACTAAAGTGCCTTTTCTACCCTTTCTCTAGCTATCCTGGTGCAGTTCTTTGCTTTTCCCCTTATACTTCCTTCTTGTTCATCTTTCAGTCTTATTTGTATTGTCGTCACACAAGCAACTAAAGCATCAAGTTTTAATAAATCCGAATGACCTATCATTATTAAGTATGGCTATAGGATAGTGATTAGTGAAGCAATCAAGATATGCTAGCTACAACTTGATTCTAGAAAATCAAATGTGTTATCTAAGATCAAAGATTTGAGGATTCTAAGATTTTTGTAGTTAAGTGACAAAACCCATATCAAAACATGAACAATGCATACTATCAATCAGTTGTAGAGTGCAGATAAAGGAACAGCGAATACTAAACAAACTAATAAGAATCCCTGATTTTTTTTTTTAAATAAAAGATAGTCACAATTAAGCACCGAGTTATATGAGAAAGCCATTGGAGTTAAGGTGATGCTCCACTTGAGGTCAAAAGTTCGAGCCCCGCCAAAGACGGATTGGTGTAAAAATTTGTTGTTAAAAAAAGAGCTGAAAACCACGAGGTAGAGCTGTAGGAAAAGGCATGACCCAGAAGTGAACCTAAACGACTCTATTAAAATGTAATAATTACTTAATATATAAAATACATATTTATATAATAACTATTATATATAAATATGAAACGGGATCAGGAGAAAACGCTCAAAAGTGTGAGAACGGTGAGAACGCTTCTTGGCCTAACACGTGTCACGCGGCATATAGAAGGGGCGGAGGGGCTTTTTTGTCCTTTCATATTTTCTTTTTTTAAACGCGTGTCACATCCCGTTTCCATTTTTTTGGCATTTAATAAATACGCCGCGTTTTATTGTTTGTGGATCAGGATCATAGTTAATATTTTGGCGTTTTAAATATGTTTTGGTGTTTTTATTGTTTTTTAAATCAGGTTGCATGTCTATGATGTAAAAAACATCAGTAATTTTCTTGATGTTTATTATATCAAGTAGGATACAGGTCTATAATTTGACAGACAATTATGGCGTTTTGAAAAGATAAATAAATTCAGTTTTCCATGTAGTGGCTTTTAATATAATAAATGTTTGGCAATAATGTTACTGTCTCTTCATTTTACTGTTTAGCAATTACTGTTTCGTTCAATTTCATCGGTGAATTAGTGTTGATTTTTCAATAATACCTTGTTTGGCGTTTTTTGGCGTTTTATAGTAACATCGTGCTTTGCTAGCATCCGTTCTCTCAGTTTTCACACTATCAGTCGTTTTGGTGTTTTTGGCGTTTTATATTAAAAAAAAAATTTAGTAAAGAATTAGATAATAAAATCAGAGAATTAGATAACAAACAATAGAAACTGAAAAATAATTTAGAATCTAATTTCTCTTCCAAATCTTCACTGTCATCAGCCTCTTCTACTTTAACCTTTTTGGCGTTTTGAACCTGTTTTGAATACCTTATGTAGATCCTTTTTTTTCCTACATAACGCCCGTCTTCATTAAGGGGTAAAAGTCTTTTTTTCTTCGTTTTTCATGATAATTTGTCCATCTCATTCAGCAAAAGCTTATAGATATACCCACCTCAGAGTAGAATCCATTCAGTGAAACTTCATTCTGAACAATACTCAATAAAGAAGAAATGACGTTCCGCATCTGTGGCTTTTTTTAAGTATCTTTTTTGGCGTTTTAAAGTGAATGGTTTGTTGGAAAGATGACGTTTATTTTTTTGGTGGTGTGATCAGTTGATTGTGCAGAGACGTCTCTCTTATAGGATGTTTTTGGCGCGTAGTTTAGGCGGGATTTTTATTTATAATAAATGATATTAATAAAGTAGCCGTCTTTTCAGTTTCTGTGTGTATTTTTTACTGATTTTGTTCAGGATTTTATGAGTTTTTATGGTCTTAGACATTCCATCTTCCAAGTTTGGCTTTTTTAATGGCTTTAAGTAGTTTTTGGCGTTTGTTTCCATTTTTAGCTTTTAATAATTCTTCTCAAAATTACTTTTATTATAGGTTGGGATTTGTTTCCAGTTTTTGGCGTTTTACTTCATTATGGCGTTTCACAATAATTATGACTTTTGGCGTTTTATTAATATAATGTTATTTTTTTATTATAAGTTGAAAAATACATAACAAACAACAGAAAAAGAAAATTAAAAAAATAAAAATAGAAACAATTCATGTCGTCAGTCTCTTTCTTCTTTGAAACATGTTCACTGGCGGTTTGGCTTTGTCATGCTTGTGTTTTTTTGGCAGTTTGGAAAGACAATATAACATGAGTTTTTTGTTTGAATATGTATCTTCAAACCACTCATCAGTATCATTCGTCTAATTCATGCCATTATAATATTCATCAATAACAAAACACAAAAACTGACATAAGTCTGACCCCATTATCTTTTTCTTGAAGTTTTGTCCATCTCATTCAGCAAAATGTTATTTTGAGTCGCAGCACCTCAGGAAAGAATGCATTTTCCGAAACTTCACGTAGAACAATATTGAATATACAAGAAACGATTTTTGGCATTTTTTGCGTTTTTCTGAGGAAATAGTGTATCTGAAAGAAAAGTCCATTTTTTGGAAATTTTTGATATTTGAGAGATTTGACGTTTTCTAAGATGATTGGTATATAGTAAAATATGGCGTTTTTTTGAGTATGTGTGTTTGATGTTTTGCATTTTTTGGCGTTGTAAGATGAATGTTATATAGTAGAAATATGGCGTTTTCAGGTTGGGGGATGTGTTGTAACGCCTCGCCTTTTGAAACTTACTTTTATGAGAAAGATTATTCATGTACCTATCTTTGGAAACTTACATCCGCATCGTATTCGTAATTCACTTCCGTTTTCGTAATTCGTAACTTCGCTCGTAATAAAATTGAGTATTTCATACAAATCATGCCTTGGTTATTTATTCATTCTCGTAGATTTAAATCCATTTTTTTTTTTACATTTGATACATTCATTCGATACTCATTTGTGCTTCTCATAAGGAAATACATGACTTTAGACGTTTAATTATGCAAACGCTTGATATTTCGTTCACAATACACAACCTATACCTTATTTTTATACAAACTTATTTAATTCCATGTTTTGTATAAGTTGAACATTAATATGGTTAATGAATTACTAAATACACAATATATTTTATTTTAACCAAACTTAGAGTGCCAAACATGAAAAGTTGTAAGATGGCCTAGTGGCCGTCCGTGATATAAAAACCCATTTCATGGCTGAATCAAGCTTACTGGTTAGATTGCACAATTCTTGTTATGATGAATGATTAAAATTAACATTATACCAAATGAGGAGTACATATGACAAAATAAAAAGGGTATTCAGCTGACTTAGTCAGCCATATACGCAGCCATGACTCAATCTGCAGTCACCCTTTCAGCCAAAGATTTAATATAATGATATTGTTATTCATTCACTTATACTTTAAAGAATTTGATATATCATACTTTGAGTAATTTATTATTTTAAAGAATAGTGTTATTCATTTAAAAACAACATTTTATCACATTGGACAAAAAGAAACAATCAATAAGCTGATCCATGCGTGCCGAAACATGAGTAACCCATTGGTTGTTTTTATGGCTCTCATCTCCCACCTAAATCACACTTAATACCCTCTTAACACCAACCCATTTCCTTAATTCCCGAGACATGTGAATGCTTTAATAACCAAAACCTCCACAACCATTATACATATCCTGTTCTACACCCTCACGAACACACCTACTGTTTAAGCAACCAAGAAACATCCCGTTCGAAGTTCGCCGGAACCGTTCTGTCACTCTCGAAAACTCTCACCCACTCCCTCGTTAATTTACGGCTGCCTGAGATCGGAGTTCCAGAAACCTTGAGTCGCCGGAAACCTTCAAGACTTCGCCGGAGAACGGAGAAGACGACCGGAGACCCACGACGTTCCTTTACGTGTTCGTGTGTTCGACATTGGAGACCTTCGCCGGAACCGGGTTCGCATCGGGCTTAACTGTTTGGCCACGTTTCGCGTCTGTCTCTTTTCCACTCAATAAACGTTACACCTACAAGACGAAGCCGAGGCCGGAACTCGTACCGTCGCCGGAGACTCACTCGCTTTGTGTTCGGTATATTTTCGTTACCTTGTCGTTTCATATTGATTATATACATAAGACAACAACTGTGAATTAAGAAAAACGAGTTATATAGATGATTCAAAATATTTAGTTTTGGTTCCATGTTCCTGTTCGTTGGGTGTTATAATTCAAAGAAGAAGATGAACCTTTTTATTTTCTTTTCGTTCTAATTTTTAACATCCGCAAATGAATAAAAGAGCAACTATAGAATGTATTATGAAAACATGAACTGCCCATTAAAATGAAGAAAATAGATTATAGTTGTAGAGTTCCCTGTTGATTTGTTTCTAATAGTGAAGATGATAAATTAACAGTGGATGAGATAGATGTTTGTCAAGATCAAAGAAAAAAAAAAAAAAAAAGGAAAGAAAGCATAACTGTTGGCTGGGTCTCGTCTGTTTCGGCTGGGTATTCAAAGAGACGAAACCAGTTTTTGTTTAAATTAAATAAACACGGTTACAACACAAATAGATAGGGCAGTCCAGCGGTTCTTATTTTTTTTTAAACCAAAATCTTTTCCTTTATATAACAAGGTTGTGTAATAACTTTATAATCTGATTATTCTTAAATTTGTTTTACAAAACTAATCATATTTTTAACTGTGTTAGAAATATTTGTTATAAGGGAAGTTGGATATTACTATTTATATAAATCTCTAATTGTTTTTTTTTATAAAACTAAGCTTATTACCATCTATCTTAGTTTGAAACTATTATAAATAAGTTCTTTCCTATGTAGAACTAAACCTATTATTGTTCTCAATAAACTTTAAAATATGAATAAATACTTAAATCATTACATCTAAATAATGAATTTGTAAACCGTAATTAATAGGAATATTGTTTAACCTATAAATAATAATGAAATTGTTATGTGATATTAAATTATCTAGGTTAACCATTTCGTTCGTTCGGCTTTCCAATCTTACTCGTGCGTACTTACAAGAAATCGTAACGCAACCAATGTGAGTATACTCGATCCCTTTTTCCCCTTTACACTTTGGGATGCAACATGTATAATTATGCAAACATCTTTAAACTAAACTAAACATACTCAATCCTTGTACAAACATGAAACTAATGTGCTTTACTGATAATTCTTGTATGCTCTATTTGAACGATTTGGAACGTATATGCTCATTAACTTTGCTAGCCCACCTTAACAATTATAGCGCTATAGGATTTACGCACCGCCCGTTAAACTTGGGGTATTGTTAAGTTAAACTTTTACCATCCCGCTATCAATTGGGATTAGGCTATTTTATGCGTTGGATTCTTGGGTTTGATCATAGTGTACGCCAAAATTGCATACTAGTAATTCACATATTATGAATCATGTTGGATTTGAGTTTTTATTCTATTATGCTATGTATTCAAACTTGTATACTCGCCAACTTTTGTTGATTTTATTTTAATACATGTTGCAGGTTGTTAGACAAGACGATGAAGAAATCAAGTTAGGATGGACTTAGATACTCATTCAATAATAAACAATGTTGTTGCAATTTGTCTTTATTTGAAACAATGTATTCAAATTTTAGTCATTAATGAAATTGGATTTAAATTATATTGTCACATAGTGTTATGATGTTTTTGAGCGATTTGTTCGTCTCATCCCGATGTTTCCGCCATCGGTTGGGGTGTGACATGTGTGTTCTTATGTATGAGAATGTTTTGTTTATATAGGGATGCGTTTTGGCCAGTAATGGCGTTTTATTCATTAGTTGGCGTTTTGGTATAGAAGTGTAAAGACCTTTTTACCTTTAATGAAGCGCGTCGACTCAATAGAATTCGTGTTATTTACGAAAACGCCACCGCGCCAATCTAGTCCATAGATTGTTTTGATCGGACGATCGATAAGCGTTCTCACACTTTTCATCGTTTTCTCTAAATCCTGACCTATATATATATATATATATATATATATATATATATATAGGGAGAAGATCATGCGAGAACCACATCTTATTGCGAGAACCGCGAGAACCACTGTGAACACAACCAAAAATGCCTAAAAATAGCTAAAAATCACACAAATTTTTTT
Organism: Helianthus tuberosus; assembly: GCA_030545235.1. Classification (NCBI taxonomy): domain Eukaryota; kingdom Viridiplantae; phylum Streptophyta; class Magnoliopsida; order Asterales; family Asteraceae; genus Helianthus; species Helianthus tuberosus. The sequence goes on along the minus strand of CM060366.1, from coordinate 13,602,161 downwards.
TTTATATAAAAATCGCTACTTTTCGAAGCCAAAAAAAAAATTAAATATTAAAAAAAAGTAGCGATTTGAGCATAAAAAATATTAAAAAAAAATTTAGAATTTTTTATATTTTTTTAGGGGTTTAGTTTTTAGCATTTTAGCTTGGGGGGGGGGGGGGGGGGTTAGGTTTTTGGGGGGTGGGGGAGGGGGGGTTTAGGTTTTTTTTTTGGGGGGGGGGGGGTGGGGGTTAGGTTTTTTTAGGGTTTTTTTTAGATTTTTTTTTAGGTTTTTTTAGCTATTTTAGATTGTGTTCACATTGGTTCTCGCGGTTCTCGCAATAAATGGAGTTCTCGCATGAGCCCCTCCCTATATATATATATACTAGGTTAGAGCCCGCGAGCTTCGCGGGTAGAAAATTTTAATTTTAATTAATAGATTTATGTCCTAAAACACTTGAATATGTTTTTACAAATGTTTTATTGAATTATGTATTATGAAAGACATAACATAAGACGCAAAACCAACAACAAATTTTATGAATGTTTGAATAAATGGTTCAAACACACTTCCTTGGATTTTCTCCTTGGCATTTAGCTCTAAGAAGCCCACTTTTTCCATTATGTGGAGGCTGACATACCTACCAAAGACCAAAAAAACAATTGTTAGGTGATATAATCAACTACTACACATGTCGCAAAACGACCTAGATTGCCAAATTTAACAGTAAATAACGGGTTACATACCTCAGAAAAGACGGTTCCTAGTTGTCTAGTCCAATCACCAAGAGTCCGGATATGTACACTCAGGTAATCATCATCCGGGGCAGACGTCATGGAAAATGGGTGCCTGTTGACATGTATCATGGTTACGATATTGAAATGAGTCGGGTTGATCGGACATTATGGACATATTTTGAAGGTACAACTCACCTTTCAAATGGGGAGACAGCGGCACAGTTGACAAACATGTATATTGACCACTCTTGTAGTTGAACCCTTGTGGCTTTGACATATGAAATGCCGACCCGAATATTCTCAGGCTGACTCGAACCCGACCCATTCAACCCGATTTTTTTTTTAATTTTTCAGCAAATTAATATATTAAAATTAACATCTACTACAAAAAAACACAAATTTATATAATAAAATTACATTAAAATCATAAAATATTATGTAAGTTTCCCTTTTTAAGTTATATTTATGACATAAAATTACACACCTAATCAAATTATGAGATCAAACATATAGTAAAAATATAATTTTAATATAAACGGGTTAAACAGGTCAACCCGCCAACCCGACCAGGTTGACCCGAACCTGGCCCGTTTAGCTAAACGGGTTCGCGGGTTCAACCTGAAACTGACCCGAATCCGTTTGGACTAAACCCAAACCCGCGAATTTCATGTTAGGTTCGTGTTGTGTTTTCGGGTCGTGTCAGAAATTTACACCCCTACCTTTGATAACAAAAGTTCAACCCGCGAATGTAAGATTATACCCCAAGTATTTTGACAGGTCTGACACTTGACCGGAATGCCCTTATTAATCTTTCACAAGTGTAGGGCGCAAGTGGGATGGTCAACTACATCCATGTCTGCATCCGAAAAGCAAGATTTAGTCTAAAGAAGCACGGTTTTAATGAAGTGACAGAACATTAACGAACTAACTGTTTTCTTGTACCAATTATTGATAAGGTAAATTTTGATGCTGTGAACTATAAGCATAAACAAAAAAACTGTATTTAAAAGGACCAAACCCCATGGCGTTATAAGGATTTTAAAAGACAATTGTATTTGCGAGGGCTGTTATAAACAAAACAATTGTATTAAATGATCCATGGTAGATTTTACCCATAAACTCAAGTGTAAAAAAGAATACTAATTACATCCAGTTACAGTTAATGCACATCAATGGATATAAATCTAATCACATAACAAATGTAAATCAAAATTATGGCTTAAAATAAGAGAATTTATACCTAGTGGTGCCATTATAAGGATTCTTACTGCTAATGATGGTGTAATCGCTGGAAGCCCTAGTGAACAAACTACAGTCACCAAGATGATGCTCAAAGTTGCAAACAGCTCCTTCTGCACCCGTCTATTTCTCTCGGCTTCAATTAACGATTCATTACCAAGTGATAAACATGATTCTCTGCTAGGAAACATTTGGTTTAATTAAAAAATAAAGTGAGAAAACAAAAAAAGAGTCACCTTTATATACGGGCCAAAAATAAAAACATCTGCTGGTTTGTGGGATCCTCAAAAAACAAAAACACTCTTTTGCCAGCATAAAAACCATTACAAGCGACATTAAGCAGGTCGTGACCAACATAACCGTAATAACCGCCAAACCTGTACAAAAGTCAGACTAACATCAAAACAAAGACGGGGAGGGTCAGGTAATGGGCCACGGGTCAAGTACCTGCTGCATTGCTTATATGTTTGGTGTCACGAAAACCGATTGTGACGGCTAAGCATAAAAGCATCAAAGTCCAGTTGATCTCGGGAATGTAGATTTTACGGTGCTTATTAGTAGGCGATGTGTGGATTATTTTGACCCTCGGGAAACAACCCAATGCCGAACACTACTTGATAATAGAAAACGTCCCGGTGATGATAGCTTGGCTTCCGACAACCGCAGCAAGTATCGCGATTCCAAGAACCGGCCATCTTAACTTTTCTGTTTCCAATAACAGACACATAGTTAGCTTAACTTCACATGAAACTCAGAATAAAAACATGAAAAATGCCCACCGGGAACGGATACGTAGAAACCGATTCGGTAGTCGGTTTCAAGTAAAGCGACGACAATTATGCACATTGTCAGTTAATTTAGTGTGGAATTCAAATCAGTATTTCTTACACCATTCAAATCAGCACATCAACAAAAGAAACTAAATGAAACTCTTACATAATCGTGTACGGAATTTCCCCCAATTTGTTGCATTGTCATGATTTGACAACCAACGACTCAGTAATAAACACGCAAGATGAGCCACAAGCTTCCCTTAGTGCTCATAACTTAGTGAAAAATGATCTTTCCCATGACCATAAAGTTTATGGGGACTCTTCTACAATTGGCGATTAAGTCAAAACTGATGGAACCGCATCTGGGATAATCTAAAGTGTGTCTAATCTAAGCCTTCATTGCCACTTTTGTCTCTCATCTCACTCACGGCTGCAAAATAGAAAAAAGACAATGTGTCAATCTTTCAAAATAGCATGCAAATTCAAAAAAGATTTTAAAGCTTACCATGAACATATTTGCACCTAAAACCTAAACGTCAACTTGCAGATCAGTAGAGTAGCTAATGCAAGAGGGTAGGTAGTGGTCGTAGCCTGCTCGGTGTGGTTGAGAACAGAGCAAAGGGATTGCCATGTAGGAAAGAGAGCAAAGGGATGGCTTGTGGTGTTGACACCTCAGCCATTCCCACTTTGATTTATTATAATAGAGAGATGACTCGAGCAAAACATTTTTTTATATGATTTCTTAAAACAAAATAATAGAAGAAACAGATGACTCGAGTGGCAAAAAAATAAACAAACAGCAAGATTTTTTAAACAAATAATCCTCTTCCCCAAAAACACTACTTGTTCTGCAAGATTCATCAAAATCTCATAAAAAATAAACTAATTTGATTTTCATCTACTTGTTCTGCATGATTCATCAAAACTTTAAGAACTAAATTATCATAATCCCATAAAAAATAAAAATAAATAAAAAACCTCTGCTTTACAATTCCACAGAACCTTTCAAACACACACAAAAACCCCAAGAAATCAAACAAATACTCAAAACACCCCAAGAAATCAAACTATGAATGACAAAAAGAACAATGACTAAGCATTAAGTGGACACATTAAACATTCAAAATATAGCTCAAGACTGCATAAGCCTAATTGCCTAAACAGTAAATAAAAGATAGATAGAGGTTTTGGAAGGTAGTGTTGACTCTGCAGGAGGAGAGAGATGGGAGAAACAGACAATAATTTTATAAAAAAAAAACAAAAAATGATAGGAATTGACACCTGGATTAGATGAACGGAGAATTTGCCAAATAGGAAAGAGAGGAAGGTGGTTGCTTGTGGTGATGACACATAAGCAAAAAATGGTTTGATTTATTATAATAGGAAGATATATATATAGGACAAATATCCGTTAGGAACCACTCTTTATTGCGAGAACCGCGAGAACCAATGTGAACACAACTAAAAATACCTAAAAATAGCTAAAAAACACAATTTTTTTTTTAACATTTTTTATGAAAAAATTGCTACTTTTAGTAGCAAAAAAATAAAAAATTAAAAATAATTTTTTTTTTGCTATTAAAAGTAGCGATTTTGATGTAAAAAATACTAATTTTTTTTTTGTGTGTTTTTGGGGGTTTAGTTTTTAGCATTTTAGCTTGGGGGGGGGGGGGGGTTTAGGTTTTTGGGGGGTGGGGGAGGGGGCTTTAGGTTTTTTTTTGGGGGGGGGGGGGTGGGGGTTAGTTTTTTTTAGGGGTTTTAGTTTTTAGCATTTAGCTTGGGGGGGGGGGGGTGTTAGGTTTTTTGGGTGGGGGGGGATTGGGGGGGTTTAGGTTTTTTTTTAGAGGGGGGGGGGTGGGGGTTAGGTTTTTTTAGGGTTTTTTTAGCTATTTTAGGTTGTGTTCACATTGGTTCTCACGGTTCTCGCAATAAAGGTGGTTCTCGCATGAACCTTACCATATATATATATAATTATTATGAAAATACCTAAATAATTGTAAAGCCCTAACACGTTTTAACCTAATTTATCGCAGCGGAAATTACTTATTTAAAATTTCTTTTATTAATTTCATTCATTCACCTTAAATACTTTAATCCCTTCTATAATTTAAGTAAAACCTGACATAGTTATGTCATATTGCGTAACCACGCACATCCACGTACAATCCATGTCTTGACTCGATTTTCAACCGCGTACACTTCTTGATGAAACATCCATAAACCTGTACAGCCTGCAGTCACCACATTCATCACATTCAATCACATTGTTAGCAACCGGTGACATAATACAAAATCTTAACACATGCATAATAAGGCGTCAACGTATCATGCTTTCTCTTATACTAGCCCCTTCATCCATCCATTCGTTCACTCGCATCGGACTGCGGAGTCAACCTTCACTTCCATTGTTAACATGCCTATACTTCACATTAATTCTCAATAGAAAAACGGTTAGTATCATTAGCTTCCCTTCATATGAACATGTCCTCGAATACACATAACTCATCTTATTCATTCAAGCATATAATTAAATACCCACTCAAGCATGTATTCACTTTCTATTCATACACGTACTTACAATTTACATCCTACATGTATAACTCCTCAATTCATCTTTATGCATAATTCATTATGTAAGTTCCCTTTCTTACCCAAACTTAATCGAATCTCTTTCTTAACCACTTCCAACCCATTTCCACTAAAACTTATCTTAGTAATAGCATCGATTCATATCTTCTTATATTACATTCAATAATTACCATACATCATAAATACATTACCAAACAATAGGGTAAGTTCGGAGTTCACTTACCTCGTGCGTCCGAGTTCAAGCATAGCTTCCGTGTTTATCCTTGGCCCGTTGCCCTTCCATGCTTGTGTCCACGTTGACATGACTCCTATCCGTACATGTCATTACATTCACATTCTTGTTAGCATATATGATTGCACGTATGAACGATCATATCAAATTCATATCTCACGTATGACTTTCATTAGTCAATTCAAACAAGCATAAAGCATACTCAACATCAACCTAACATAATCTTCACATGAACTATATCTAAAATGCATTCCTCATGTTAGTTTACTATCAATTTCATCATTACCACATTCTATACGTGTTTACCCATTAATTGCATACATTTTCACATATAATTGTCATTTAGACATTTCATCAAACACTTGGTGTGCGTACTACTTTCTAAGCATAATGTACAAGTATTTCATGTGTTTCTTCCTAATTATCACTTTCATTTATCAACACAAGTAAACATCATACAAATTCCATACCATAATCAATCTATATACAAATACACATCACATACTACACATATTCCTAATCAAGTTCATATCATTTCATGGATTAAACATAAACCCACTTAGCTAAGTGTGGTAATTCATCCAAACACCTAAATTCTAGCAATTTACTCAGTGTCTTCGCTTAGGGTTTGTTCCTAAACGTGCATACATCACTAATTTGGCCATAACCTTCATGATTCATACATAATTCACCACTAGTGATGATTATCAAGATTTCTCAACTTCATTAAACATCAAAATTCGACATACCTTATGATCCCCTAGCTTGGGTGATCATTAATTCACGTTCGGTTGTGAATTTAGACTTCATTTGGCCCTTCAACTTGAAGATTCTTCAAGAACTAGGGTTTGAACCCTTGGTTCTTTCTCCTGGGCATCGATCCAGAACACACGCAAGTGTGTGCGTGTTTGTGTGTGTTTTCTTTTAATTAAACATCTTTCAAGTTGTCTCACTTTGGTCCCTCATGTTTCGTTTTAATTAAATAAGGCTACAACCCTTCGTTTAATACCAACGATATTAAAAATCAACTAGGTTAATTATTCCTAGTTATTATTCATTTACGGGTTCACTTTTATCCCCTAACGGTATTTTACCCATTCCCTTATATTAACCGAGTTTAAATTACCAAACCCATTTTTGGGGTGTTACAATAATATATTTTATGTTATATATAATAGTTAGAGACTTGGAGTAAATTCTCATTTCGTCCCTATAGTTTGGTGAAAATCGTCACTTTCATCCGATATATATATGTAAAATGACCGATATACCCGTCATTTTACTGAGAAATATGGATGGAGTTATCTTATTAGATGAAAATGGCAAGATTTGGAAACAACAAGGACCCATATGCGAGAAAACCAAGTATCGGATGATACTGACAATTTTCACCAAATCACGTGGACAAAAATGGTAGTTTACTCTGATATAAGTTTGGCGGTTTCATCTAACATAAACCCTAGTTACAAACTGCATCGGTGAAAGATTCAAGAAATTGAGAGTCCGACACATATCAATTCGCATAGAGTACGCATCGGGCAAGCCCTAGTCTTTATTTAAAAACATACAACTTCGATCATCAATTTCTAGTTGTTGCGATCTCCCACTCATTACAGAAATCAATTGATTATTTGATTTATTTGATGAACTGAAGATTGATACCTAGAGAGAGGTTTAATGATTTGTATGACGATCGATGTTGATTGGAAACTAATACAATGAAGAGGGTTTTTTGGTTTATACTCCAGTTTGGCACTATACTATTCCTAAACACAAACATTGTCTATATCAAAATGGTTTAGATAGTTTGTAACCTAATTACTCTTTTTATTCCTGTCACGTTTACATGACTCATTTTAACTTGCTATATTTAGGGGCTGTTTGGTAACATCTGAATGGTTAAGTGCAACCAATAAGATGTCTGAACCATTGAGTGCTGAACCAGTAAGAGGTCTGAACCATTAAGAGCCTGTATAATGCTTAACCGGTCAAAGGCAAATGTCTGACCAATTTAGATTAGAGGTCTTAACCATTCAGACTCTTTATAATATTTAACCATTCAGAGGCAAATGCCTGATCCATTCAGACATCTGCTCGTGAAACAAACAATCTGAACCATTAAGTGTTGAACTAGTAAGAGGTCTGAACCATTAAGAGTCTCATTAAGAAGTAAACAAACAGCCCCTTAGAATAGTAAATTATCCGTCTGTGAAGATCTTAAGTTATTTTAAACTGATATACAGGATAATTCATATACTCATTATACCACATTTATTAATCTAGCTAGAACCCTTTAAAAAATACTAGACCTTTTGTTGTCATGTACTATATTTAAAACATGACAAACAACCAATGGCATAATACCTACTACAAATTTCAAATAGAAAATGCAGCATAATGGCCATTTATCAAAGTAAAGAAACTTATTAGCATATTCTTTTATGCTAGTGTTTAAATTTGGCTCCCGAACGATGACCAGATGAACATGTGTTTTCCAGAAAACTCTACTTAATAATTAGGGGCTTAACATCCTTGCACTACCTCAATACAACTCATGTGCAACAAGGATAATGATACTTATAACAGTTAAAATAATAAAAAAAAAATATTGGGACTTTTCTAATCTTCGTATTGCTATTTTATATGCACTTAAAAGTGTGAGTTTTTTTTTTTTTTTTTATCAGTTTCACATGTGAAGTTTTTATTGTATATGTGGAAATGAAACTTATTATTTGTAAGTGGTTGTCAATGCACGGAAATTTCACATATTTGTTTTCTATGCAATTATATTTTCTTTAATTTGTGTTTTTGTATTAAGTATATATTTCTTACATGTCTTATTTTCTTTAATTTGTGTTTTTGTATAATTAAGTATATATATTTCTTACATGTCTTATATCATAAAACGATTGGATTGGGCACATTAAGTGATTGTGTATATTCTTTTCAATTTCCTTACTGATATATATATTAGATATATATGAATGTGGTTATAGTGAATTTCATCTTTTAAGCGATTGTGAACTTGATGCATTCAACACTCTAATGAATTATCTTGATGAGGATGATGTTGATAGTGAGCTTTTGGATTATTGTTTTTATTATCGATTAACTTTTGGAATATTTTTTATTATTGAATAATGTAGTTTTGGATTATTTTTTGAGTTGAAGTTGTATTTTATGGATGTGTAAGGTTAATTAGTCAACCAGTTAAACTGCCTGATACAACCCGGTTTAACCGGTTAAACCAATTCTAAGCCTAACCCGGTGCGAATAAAAAACCGGTTTTTAAAACATTTGTCATGGTTGTTAAACCGGTCCGACTTGTAGACATGCATAACGTTCGATTCGATAAACAGTCCGGTAATAAAAACATTCAAAATATATTAACGTACTTCTTCAATTTATTTTTTTAAATTAGACTAATAAGGATATATAAACTGTGTTTGCCGAGTCTTAACTTTGACAACGGGTCTTGTTGGCAATCCAATCCAATCATTGAACTTTCCAATCTTGTTGGCATGCACTTTACTTGAAACATTACAACCAATCCCCGATTATTTACTCCATTATTTAAATACAAATGCACCATAATTAGGTTGTGGGGAGTGGGGCGTTAGTTGGGGTGGGGATGCCCTTCAACGTCAGCTACTCCACCCCAGGTTGGCGTTGGGTATGGTGTTGCCCTTTTAGTGTGGGTATTCAGCCTGGCGTGGGGCGGGAGGCAGTGTGAGTTGACTGGCTTTGGTTGGCTGGTCTAATATGGATGACTTTGGTTGGCTACTACAATTAAAAAAAATTCATATGGTTGGTCACGCCGAGCTAAGCCACACCACACCACACCCCTCATTTTTCACCATAAGCTTATGGATCTCACCCTCGCAACGTGTCGAGCAATGCCCCCAACCCAAGCCCCTTCACACCCCCACAGCCTTAAAGTTATTTAGCAAATTAAACAAACCTACTAAACTACGGAGAATTTGCTAATTTTTAATGAAAGTCACTTATCCACTCAATTATTTGAAGCTCCACAACATTAACTTATTTAATGGAAATTAATAAATACTAATACTGGACAATTAAATAAAGAGAAGGGGGTCATTTATCCACTCAATTATTTGAAGCTCCATTCTATGATTATGTTTCTAACTTTCTTTATTATTACACTATTTCTTAAATTTGGAATCAAAATAAGGGGAAAAACGCATCAGAAAATATATTTTCCTGTCGTGACGCATAAACTTTTTTGTTCAAAAGAAATCATTAATACGTATAATCATAAATATTGAAAAGAAAATACAACATGCTCTTGAACTACAAAAAAGAAAACCTTATAAGTAAAAGCATACTATTTCTATGCTGGTGGATTAATAATTTGATACCTAGGCATCAACTCTAAAACACAAAACACGAGGGTGGACAAAGGGGTACTCTCGGAGCAATTCAGGGCCGAGTGGGGGGCTTCTGGAACACCGGCCCTGTGTCTCGGGGAGTTGAAAAATAGACTCTCCCACCCTTATAAGAGGTGTTTTATTTATATTTTAAAAGTTAGAATGCCTAAGAGTTATATTTGAAAGACTGGTGTTTGTAAAAGTTAAAACTCATATTTCGTTTGGTTGGTATTTTATTCTTTGACAATGTTTTGCTTCTCTTATAAATATATATTTTTTAAATATTAAATTGTTTTTGTGAAATTCTATAAACTTATTATTCATGGTTCTTAGACCATGCATAGTCGTTGGGGTTAATAATGCCCCACCCTAGGGCGTTTTGCGTCATGTGGCAGCCAAGTCAGCAATTGGTCATTATTGAGTGTTTTTACAAAAGGGGTGTAGTGAGGATGTGGGGCATTATGTTAAATGAGATGTAATATAATTAAATAAAACAAAAACCATCAAAAAATCTTATTGGATAAAGAATAGGAAGATGGAGGATGATTGGACAAACGAATGGGGGGGCAAGGCGTGTTTTAAATCACGCGAAAACAAAAAAAATGACCAACCACGCCTAGGTGGCGGCATGGGGACTTGATCGGGCGTTTTTTTATGGCTTTTTTTGAAAAAATCACGCCCATTACGGATGGTCTTATAAATATATATAGACGGTTACTGAAAAAGTATAAAATATAAATAGCTAAACTACACATTTTTTAAAAACTATTCTTGAAGTAATTTGTTAAATTAAACATAACTAGTACTTAACCCGCGCTTCGCGGCGGTTTCATAAATTACGATTACTATACGAAGCGGTTTCATAAATTATGATTAATATACACCGAATCAAAGCGAAAACTATAATTATTGTGTCAACACAAATGAATATGTAACCAAAATCCCAACTGTAGATCAACTCCAGTATTGCAATCAAATAAAACTACCTCCACCTAAATGGTTGTTGAGTACATGTGTTTTGTACATTGAACAAAACTTATTGTAGTTTTTTTCCTCCGATTTCTGTACACTTACCCTTCTTTATTTTTCTTCACAACACCTAGATTATTTGCAATAAGAAGTAACTTGATACCTAAATAATAATTTAGACAATACAAACACCCTAAACCCAATAACGAAACTGTTATCCACAAAACTCCTAAAAATTCGCTACTCAAATTAAGCAAAAGATTTCCAAAATTATTGTTGATAATCCAATCCATATAACCAAAACCCTACATCCACCTTTCAAAAAGAAAACCCACAAATTAAACAAATTAAACAAATTATTATCAGATAACAAAAGCCCATGAACCAATAGCAGAAACATACCTATATTTAACCAGCCTAATCATAAGTTTCTTTGCAGTTGTGCTTTTTTCGAACCCAAATTGGTGCGCGTACGGCATCGTTTTCAGTCGCATCTAAGATCATAGATGAGGAGTCTTGCACACCCGAATTATTATCAGATTGATGTGATTGGAACCCGTCTTCATGTCACCGCTGTTCTCGTTTCCGGCCAATAAGCTCGCCGCCGTCTAACTTCTTCACTGAACCATCATCGATGCACGGTCGGACAATCGACCACCGACATGCTCAAGGCTTAGATTGGTAGCAGTCACACGTCGGAGTACTCACCGGAATCCCTTCGTCCTCTCGTCGACTCTCAGCGTATGTATGTGTGTGTGAGAGACTTTTGAGTTGTTATCAAGTGTCCAAAAAGCAAAAGTAAAACCTACTATGGCAACAACTAAAAGTCCTAAAGTCAAAAAGGCAAAAAGTAAAACTAATTGTGGTAAAAACTAAAAGTCCTAAAAGTATAGTGGCGCAAGTTGATGTTGTAAATTGATATATATAATAACTAGTCTAAGTTCCCGTGTGTTACACGGGTGGTTTCACAATAAAATATATCATTTAACAGTGTTGACATAAACTTTTAAATGTTATATGTTATATTTGGAAATGAAACAAATATTGCATTTCTATCATGCTTCTCTAGCTTGGGAAAGAGCTGTTTGTTCTTTGTTATACCACCTGTTGAAAGATTACCCACGCATTATGATGGGCATTCGATCAATGTTGATGTTATTCGTTATAGTACCAGTAACATAAATCTTTCTTTAACTTATCTGGTTCATTTTTATAATCCAACACGTCTAAAAGTTTGATCCACAAATCAAACATTTGTTAATCATTAAGAAAATAAGAGCAAAATGATAAATTTGTATGTTATATTTCATGATTAGTAAATATAATTACCTTTGGTGCACCAAAAGAATAACCATACATTTCAATAATCCAACCAGATTCATTCATCAAACATATCTTAAGTTAGTGTTCCACGATAACTATATCAAAAATTAAATAAATAGAATAATTGAGCAAAATTCAACGATTCAAGAAGAAAACAAACAATAATAGATATAAAGAAGTAAATCATTCAACTAACCACAAACCGATTCGTTAAGAGTATGATGAACTCACTTTTGACAAACTATTGGGAATTCTTGGTTCCTTCCAGACATAAAAACATCACATTTTTCACGGCTTGCAACAATTATGCGTTGTTCTAATATTTTCAGAGGAAACGCTCAAATGCAGATGGTTCTGTGGTAATAACAAATGCCAAGTGATATTAATCTTCTATGGATAAATCTATATTGATGTTGTGTCAAATTTATAATAAAGATAAAAAATTTATACCCAAATCGTTTACACAAACATCTTGTGATATTCCATTCTTTGATATCTTCTCCAGCAAGGCTAAAGGGTCAACGATACCTGGTACATCTAACCGGAACTGCTGGTAAGTAACACTTCAACATCATTGTCGTAAGTAGAGGTGGCAATTTACATCCATTTAAGAATCAATAAGTTAAATTTGGCCGTGTTCTATCTCAAAAAGGTCAAATGAAAAACATAGAACATGTCAAACGGGTTAAAGGTTACACTAAATCATTTGACTCAGCCTCTCTGGTTATTAGAAAAATATGGTTTTTGTAATCAAAATTAACCATTTATTGTTTATCGCTTTATATAAGTTAAAAAGAAGTGAATTTTTTTTTTTAAATGTTAACCCCAGTTGGTCTATTATGACCAGTTTCAGTCAAAACCTGGTTTTTGACTTATTACCCAACTCGCATGACCTACCCATTTGGTGGCCTTTAGTCATAAGAGACAAATTACCTTGTAAACTTCAAGTGTGGAGCATGCCTCTGGAGGCTTAATTAAAACCATTGGCAAGTCGAAAGATATAGGCGAGGGTATTTATTGAACAATCTGATATAAAAAATGTGAACAAATCAAATTAAAAGCAATACATTTACTTGAAAATAGTACAATATTATAAAAAATAGCAAATTACTCATCGGGTAATATAAACAATTAAGTGCATACTCTGAGTCACTTTGTTTGTGGCAAAACATACCTCGTCGTTACCGGTACGATAGGCACATACCTAACCTCTATTGGTTCATCACATTGATCATTCCATGAAAGACATGTGGTCCATTGCATTGACATTCTACCAACTTGTTGTGGAGAATCCATGACCTACACACAATTAGATTTCATGGCATTATTATGATATTCATTTTTTATACATGCACAAAACAAAACCGGTTTTAGGATCGAAATCGGAAAAAAAAAACGAAACCGTTTTTTAACCGATTATTAAAAGAACCGGTTCGGGCTTAACCCCACCCGGCGGTTATAGACCGGTTCTTCTTCGCCAAACATCTTGTGATATTCCATTCTTTGATATCTTCTCCAGCAAGGCTAAAGGGTCCATGGTACCTGATACATCTAACCGGAACTGCTGATAAGTAACATTTCAACATCATTGTCGTAAGTAGAGGTGGCAATTTACATCCATTTAAGAGTCAATAGGTTAAATTTGGCCGTGTTCTATCTCGAAAGGGTCAAATGAAAAACATAGAACATGTCAAATGGGTTAAAGGTTACACTAATCATTTAATCAGACTCGTTATTAGAAAAATATGGTTTTTGTAATCAAAATTAACCATTTATTGTTTATAACTATATATAAGTTAAAAAGAAGCGGAAAATAAAGACTTTAAATGTTAACCTCACTTGGTCTATTATGACCCGTTTCAGTCCAAACCTATTTTGACCCGTTACCCAACTCACATGACCTACCCATTTGGTGGCCTCTAGTCATAAGAGACAAATTACCTTGTAAACTTCAAGTGTCGAGCATGCCTTTGGAGGCTTACTTAGAACCATTGGCAAGTCAAAGGATATAGGCGAGTGTATTTGTTGAACAATCTAACATCAGAAATGTGAACAAATCAAATTAAAAGCAATGCATCTACTTGAAAATAGTACAATATTATAAAAAAAAATAGCAAATTAATCATCAAGTAATATAAACAGTTAAGTGCATACTCTGAGTCAGTTTGTTTGTGGCAAAACATACCTCGTCGTTACCGGTTTAAAAACCGAACCAAACTGGTTAGTACCAGGTCGAATTCTTCTCGTATCAATTCGGTTTAAAAAAACCGAACTGGTTTTAAAAAATGGTCTTTTGTGCCATAAAAAAAAACCGAAACCAGTTAAAGAAACAGACCGGTTTTAAAAAAAAATAAAAAAACTGATTTCTTCACCTCTAGTTAACAAATAATCACAGCCAAAATCTAATTAAGAGGAATCAAACTATCATATAGAGCGTGACATTTTTACATGATCTTTCATATACTTCTCCCATCCTTTAAAAACATTCCTTTTGTAACCTTTAGAATGTTCCACCCAAGTATGCATATTCCTCACAAATCCATCATCATTCTTGACCTTCAACTCCATTACTTGAAAATAGTACGATATTATAAAAATAGCAAATTACTTATCGGGTAAGATAAACAATTAAGTGCATACTCCGAGTCACTTTGTTTGTGTCAAACCGATGAAATCAACTATATTGGCTTAAAAAAAACATAACTCTGATGCATGTCGTCATCAAAGCAACAACGGTTAACTGGAACTGGACAAACTTTAGATGTTTATGTATACTACACATCCCCATTTGGCTACTTTAATGATTATTACATCATCCAACAATTACATCAGCTTGTTCTTTAGCAACCTATGGCATGTACCAGGATCAAACATGTGAAAAAAAACATCCTCACTATTACTGCAACTTGTAAGAAAGTAAGAGATACTAACCTATATTGCTGCTATTCCAATAAAAATTCCAATGTCAGATTCATGCAAAGTCGGAGCATCGTTAGTACCATCACCCATGAATGCAACAACTTCACACTGGGCCATACAACTTGTATGTTGGACACGATGTCACCATCACCTGTACTCACGGAAAAGCACTAAAAATTTCAATACAGGCAGTTAAATGAGCGGGCCCAGGCAACACTTTATTCGTCAAAATAGATTCTATATGAAATGAGCTTCTTTCAAGTAGAGTTGTAAACTGTTTGGTTAAGTCATGTTGACCCACTAACAGTGTCAAATGATTGTGTTGCTTATTTTAACAAAAAAACATATTATGGAAACAGTAAAATGATGACTCTTGGCTGATATCGACCCATTTGACCCATTTAACATGTTAATCGCACGATAATCCAGTCTCCATTACTTGAATGAATGTGTGTATAACTGAATTTTTGGTGCTAATATAATATGTTCTACCAAAGTGGAAGGGAGAATGCCACATTCCTTTGTAATGGCTCGATCTGTGTTGATATTATCACTCGTAACCATACACACACTAAAAGTAAAAGCTAACTCCTGCAAGACAAAAGACAAAAGAAGTGACAAACATAGCACAATCTT
Source organism: Helianthus tuberosus (assembly GCA_030545235.1). Lineage (NCBI taxonomy): Eukaryota > Viridiplantae > Streptophyta > Magnoliopsida > Asterales > Asteraceae > Helianthus > Helianthus tuberosus. Next base: position 13,586,377 of record CM060366.1, on the reverse strand, counting down.
GACTTTAAACTTTGGTATACAATTGGTAAAGAACATCTCCCCCTAAAAACCAAACACAGAAAAACATCAGATCAGACTTCTATCTTCGATTAAAAAAAACAATCCTGCAAATCAAGACTTATTTAAAAGCCAAAGGTTCTAAAGAAGAATAAATCTTAAACTAACTTTCCAAAAACTAAATCATCTTCTTTTAAACCTTTTTTACCAAATCAAAACAAATATAAGAAATCAGGCGAAACTAACAGCAAAGTTAGCTCATCTGTACTTATAAAATGAATAAAAAAGAACCCTAAAATACCTTCTTTTTATTTTAAATCCTCCTTAGTTGCATGTAATCAATCATGTTCTTGTGGTCATAGTTTTCCTATACCAAGTCTGCATAAACATGGTATGTTAAACTTGATAAACGATAAGCATGAATTACCTATAGTCAATGATGAATAAGAACTCTCATCAGCCATAATTGCAAATTTCTACACAATAGATTCCATATCAATTCATGGATAAATGAGAAGTAGCTAAAAATGAAACTCATTAATACACTATCATAGTCATTCTTTTACTCCAATAAGCATTGCATAACTAAAGAAAACAATTAATACACACACATACACATTAGGCACATTTTTTTTTCCAGCAATAGTTTCCAGATTCACTGCAAATAACCACCAAACTATCAGCCAACAATAGTTATGATTCACTGCAAATCATAAAAAAATAAAATAAACAAAACCTCAATTAATCATCAGATTAAAAATCTAATATGACATAACACTTCAATTTATATGATCCATAAGTACAAAAATAATATAAAATACAAAAGAATGTTCCATTGGATAATCTAAAATATAGTATGGAACTTAAAGGGGATTATGGAGCTTTTTTTTCTATATAGTATGTTGATTTAAAAAAAAAATCTTATTTCTCTGTTATTTTCCTCTTGCGTTATGAACTGAATGGCCTACCTGATTAATAGCATAGATTAATAGCATAGGTCTTATAAGTAAAAACAAAAGTGAACAACGTTTAATAAATATCGATTTCCTTAAAACTTTAGAATCAAAACAAAGATATACCCAAACAAAAACAATTGCAACCCAATTTGTAAGAGCAGACGCAAGGATTTGAAAATCAAAGACAACAATCGTAACATGAGACATAAGAAGAAAAGAAAGCATTACAATTACAAATAGAAATTAAAGAAGGCAAACCTGAGCGACATTTGTGTGTCGGAGCAGCAAACAGATCCAATACGAAGAAACCCTAGCAAAAAACGTTTGAAAATCAAAATCAAATGATAATGAGAAAATATATCAACACCTTAAAGATGGCGTTGTAATTAAAGAAGGCAAACCTGAGCGTATTAGAGAATTGAAGGAAATTGAAAGAAAATAGAGAGAAGAGATAGATGGCGCCTAAAATTCCCATTCTCTGGCCAAAGAAAGCAGCCACCTCAAAGTCAAAAAGTCAACCTTTATTTTGCTTTAGTATAATATATAGATAAGTTAAAACAAATACTAAATTATACCCTTTTATAACTGTATTTTATGTTAAGATATATTAAAGAGTAAACTTTCGTTTTGCTCCCTGTGGCTTGGTCGTTTTAACGGTTTTGCCCCAAACCTTTAAAAATAGCCATTTTACTCCTTGATCTATAAAGCTTATCTCTATTTCGCTCCCCGCCCCTAACGGCATCCAATTCAACCGTTAAATCCTGGTCACATGCCCCTCACATGAGGGGCATTTTAGTCTTTTTTTCACTCAAACTTATTAATTTACCCTTTTAATTTTCACACACTTTCTCTCTTACACCATTCCCCTGCATCTTCAATTTAATAACAAACTACCAAACTAATGATTTTATTCCCAAGACTGATATCCAAATCTGCGAACAAGAACAACATAAATACAACTAATGACATTCATCAATATGATGAATCGTCAACAATGAACTCTATACTATGACCAGAACTCATAAATTGAACACATGAGTCTGATGAACATGAATGAATCAGAGAAACCCTAGATTGCCTAACATTATTCTCTCTATTTTCAGTCTTTTATATAGGATTCAACCGCACAGCCCATCAGATCTTGAAGCCCTGCACAAGCCCATCTAATCTTGAATCTCCCATTCAAACCCACCATCACTAACACCACCAAGCCGCCACCACCACCATCAACGCCGCCACTATCGCCCACCTACGAACCTACAAATCGAACCAAACCGCCCACCATGACCCACCTACGAAACTGCAAATTGAAGCCCCAATCGCACCTGGCAAAAAACCCCATGGAATCGGTGGAAAAACGATTCCATGTTACGCTGTGAAAGCCCTTAGACAACTTGTATTGAACCTGCCGTCTTCTACACTCAATGGTCTGATTTCAGATCTGATTTTCGGAATAGATGTGGGTTTAGAAGAGCAACGCACAGAGATATTGGTGGGTGTTGACAGGCGGCGATAGAGGTAGTGGTTACTGTTAAGAGAGAGAATGTGTAGGGTGGGTGGGGGTGGTCGGCTGGTGGAGTTATGGTGGGGGTTGGGACTTGGGGTGGTGGTAGAGAAGGAAGAGAGAAAAAGAGGGGTGAGATATGACCAGTGATTTTTCTTTACATTAATATAAATATATACACATAATTAATAATAAGGAAGGATGGAAAAAGACCGAAATGCCCCTCATGTGAGGGGCACATGACTATTTTTAACGTTATAAATGGATGTCGTTTGGAGGGTGGATTAAAATAGAGATAAGTTAGAAAGATCAGGGAGTAAAATGGCTATTTTTAAAGATTTGGGGCAAAACCGTTAAAACGACCAAACCACAGGGAGCAAAACGGAAGTTTACTCTATATTAAAATATAACTTTTTAAGTTTATACTGAAATAAATTTTACCTTTTTCTACTTGTATTATAAAATATATATCAAAATAAAGTTATACACTTTAAATAATTAGTAATTACCACATCTTTATAATTAACTCTTAAGTATCTCTTTTTTCTAATACTACATTTCCCTCCAACTTTCAAACCCAAAATTAGCCCTCAATAAAAACAAATAAACAAAACTTGTGGACCAAAATCATTAATTCATTCGTACCATGATGTTGCGATAAGGACTAACGATCAAAAAATATATATAAAAACTGGTATTGAAACTTTTTTTAAATATAAATTATGAATTAGTTATATTCAACCAATATAATCAAACGATGGCCGGTGGGTCGGCTCCAATCAACGGTCAGAAACTAGCCATCTTGGCCCCACGTCGGTGCCAGCACGAATTCTCTATACACCGGGCCCTTCATAGCCACATGTTATATCCACCCCACTTAAAAAGTAAATAATTATATTATTTAAAAATTTGAAATCATGCACTATATATTTAGCCTGCTGAAAACCATTTGCAAATCACAAACTTAGCAAGTCAATCATATCATATACCAACTTCTAAAAATGGTGAAGATTGCTTTTGGTTCCATTGGTGACTCTTTGAGTGCTGGTTCAATCAAGACTTATTTGGCTGAGTTTATTGCCACACTTCTTTTTGTGTTTGCCGGTGTCGGATCAGCCATTGCTTATGGTATGTTGGTTTTCTTAAACATGTTTGTATGCAAATTCTATAGTTGGTTTTTTCATCATACAAAACCTTGTTACTTATGTTACACAAAAATCTCAAAAAGATCTTTTATAAAACAGTCTCAACTAATCTGATACAACTTATTTATATACCTAGTTACCTACTCGCACTACTAAAAAACTGCTACTATTCCCACGTCAATTTCTGTGGGAAATCCGTGAGTAACTGCATGAAAAATGGGAATCGCCGGGAATTGCCGACGCTTTTCCTACAGATAACGATTCCTACGAATTTCCGACTAATGGTTAAAATGAAAACGGATTTCGTCGGAGATCTGTCGGAATTTTCCGACACTTCTCCTACGCAAACCAATTTGTCGTTTTTTTGTCGCTTTTTTGTCACAAAACTAATACCCTTTCTTATACGTCGGAATTTCATAGGAAATGTGTCGGCATTTTTGTTAATAGGAAATGCGTAGGAAACTTTGGTAGGAATAATAGCAGTTTTCTAGTAGTTTCGGTTTGATACTAGTTTTAGTGGTTCTAACTTCTAAGTTGAGCATGGTTGCATATCCTCTCATATGAAAGGTTTTAAATTGGAGCTTAGTGCATTATATGTCTAATACAAATACAGTTGTATGTATTAGAAGCTAAGAATTTTTAATGTCCACAATGTCAAATTTTATTATGAATTTAATATAAAGTCTAAACTATGTTTCTGTAAAATTTTCAGGTAAACTCACATCAGATGCAGCATTAAACCCGGCTGGGCTAGTCGCAATAGCAATAGCCCATGCTCTTGCATTGTTTGTTGGGGTTTCAATGGCAGCCAACGTCTCAGGTGGTCATTTAAATCCAGCTGTCACCTTCGGATTGGCGATTGGCGGCCACATCACCATCATAAGTGGTCTATTTTACTGGATCGCCCAATGTCTTGGTTCCATTGTTGCATGCTTTCTTCTTCAGTTTGTTACCGGTGGCTTGGTAAGCTTTGTTATACTTTTCTTTCTTTTTTTTTTAATTTAATTAATTTTTTTTATGTTCAGTTTATTTCATTCATACTTGCCAAGTCATCGTATATGATTATTTATTAAAAGTATTCATGTAAAAACAATGTTTGGTCTTAGATCTTGTTGTGTGTTTGTCATTTGACAGGCCGTCCCTACACACGGAGTTGCTGATGGCATGACTGGTCTTCAAGGACTCATCTTTGAGATCATCATTACCTTTGCTCTAGTCTACACCGTTTATGCTACCGCAGCTGACCCTAAAAAGGGCTCACTCGGAACCATTGCGCCAATCGCAATTGGATTCATTGTTGGAGCCAACATTTTGGCTGCTGGACCTTTCAGCGGTGGATCAATGAACCCAGCTCGATCATTTGGGCCTGCTGTTGTTAGTGGTGACTTCTCCCAAAACTGGATTTACTGGGTCGGCCCGTTGATTGGTGGTGGGCTGGCTGGACTCATCTATGGTGATGTTTTCATTGGATCATACGAGGCACTTCCAGCCGCCGAAGACTATGCTTAAGAATTTCCATCTTGTTTTACTTTTTTATCAATTTGTATTTCATGATTTTCATTAATGGTCGAGGGTATAACATCCTTCATTATGTATGGTAAGTTAAGATTTACAACAAACCCTCCTTAATGTTGGAGTTGTACTTTGTTTTCTTGTTTCTTCCTTTAAACAAATGTCAAGTTTGCAAATTTGAAATGTGAATGAGAAGAAGTGTTCATATAATCAAGTACTCAACTTGTATATTTATTATCTTTTTATTACTATTTATTGTCTATAAATAATGTAATGTCTTTTCATTGTTTTTGGATATATACTTGCTACATATTTTAAAGTAAACAAAACAAAAAAAAGTTTGCTACATATCTTAAAGAAAACAAAACAAAAAAGAATCATACAAACATCAGGGGCGGAACTAAGGGGATTAAGAATGTCCGATATCCCCCCCCCCCCCCCTCCCGGTTTTCCCATATATTACTCTTTTCGCATAGCTTGAACTTTCGTTGGCATAGTTTTTGTTTAGCCGTATTTTTCCCAGGGCCGGCCTTGAAATCAACCACTTTTAAGTTAATGACATACTCACATACCTCACCTTAAATTTTATTTATTTTCATGTTTTTTAAATAGAAACGACTCAATGAGTGTAGAGCATCCAAAATCAACATGTTATGTAAAATTGTCAGGCGATCTTAAGTGAAGAGTAAAATTATAATGTATTACCGAAATGACATTCTATATATGAATGATGGTATCATGTGTGGTAACCGGCAGGGCTGAGAATTCATGTCTCATAGCACTGCATACTATTCAAAGAAAGAACACTCGAATTTTATTTGGTGTCAGTTTTTCTATAGCATATATGAACGCTAGTAGCTTCGATTTCCATCCCTATATGCTATTTAATAGTAGTTTCTCAATCTCTAATATGATGTAAAATTTTAGTCAAACTTTATTGACCTAAGTATAAAAAGTAAATCAAGTAAACCTTATGTAAGATTATGTTGTCAAATTTATCCTATGTTTTGTTATAGTATCCTAGTTGTTAGAAAATGATTTACGGTCGACATATTAGCAAACATTTTGCGGAGTAAGTTCTTTATCATCATGGTCATTGGTATCTTATTAAGAACTTACTCCGCAAAATGTTTGCTAATATGTCGACCGTAAATCAGTTTCTAAGAAACTAATTAATGAGATATAACAACTAGCGTAACATTGATCGACTCTAACATATGTAACCTGAATAGTTGAATGTACATGTTTTTGGGATAAATCATACTTTCATTTGCAAACAATTTAAGCTTTATGATTGTAATTTATGACTTGAGATCGCATAGATACTTTAGGTTATATCTCACCCTTGTTTCATCTTCCAAAAAACTGTGTAAATTTTCTCATTCATATATTTATGACATTCAAATGGCATCTATAATTTTTTTTTAACTATTGAATGCAACATTCTTGAGTACATAAAACCACCTAAAAAGTGCCACATATGTAAAACCACCTTAGGGTGTCCGGGGCGCCTGCGGGGAGGGGTGCGGTGAGTGTACTCCCCGATCGGGAACACCGCCGCCGACCCCTCGGTGACCCAAATCGGGGAGTGGGGAGCGGGGAGGGTTCACCGTGTGAAAGATGGAAGCTTTTGCTTTTTTTTGGAGGATGAAGAACAAAGATATTTATATAAAAAAAATAAAACCAAGTCCCCAAGAGAGGAGTGCCGCCATCAAACTGAGGGTGTGGGGGGAGTTAAGTGGGGAGTTGACGTGGCGCGTGTTGATTGGCTGTGTGTAAGAGAGGTCACTCCCCACTTAGAGGAGTGCCCCTTACACCCTTAAAAGTGCTTAAGTTTAATTTCTTACGCAGTTATGCCAAAAATACCCCTGATTATAACCTGGTGTTTAGACTAAGTTAGGCAATGTGATAAAAATGGCAAGAAAAATGAAAAGTCAGGGACCCAGAGGAGAAAAAAAAACTATTTGGACTAAAATGGTAATTTAAAAAAAACCCAGGGACTACAATTTACTCTTAAATTAAAATGCCAAACTTGTATGTTAAACTCAACAACTCATTAATGGACTGTTTGACAACTTCTGAATGTGTTTGTTGCATTTTTAGGCATAATTTACCACATTTTAACGTGCACATTTAATTGCATTTTAGGCATTTATAGTAAAGATATTGCATTATTTTGGAAAACTATATCTTGAGTTTATTTACGTTTTACACCAGGTTGCATTATTTACGTTACCACATTTTAACGTGCACGTTTAAAACTATATCTATTACCCACCGATGTATTCATCGGTATAATTTTGAGTTTATTTACGTTTTACACCAGGTTGCAGTATAAGTTCACGTATATCGTTGCATGTGTTTTACGTCATGTGTTGGTATGAATTTGTGTTTCTCAATTTTGGTTGTCATTTGCTTTGCTTACTACTTATCATGGTTTTACAACCCCGCAACGCGGTGGTTAAAAACTACTAGTTTATATATATACACAATTGATGAAAGGCCTTAGGAACAGTTCAAGTTTCTAGGTTTATCATGACTGACATCTGTCGGTCTTCCATCCTACCACTGAAAGCATGCAGCCCCATCTTCTTCGTCACCGCCCTTCTTCATTCTTCAAAACTCATTTCATGACTCAATCCTAGAGTGTCTTCTAGAGAAAAAGGTGTATGACTGAATCCACTTTCCACCGCCACATTTCATTCTTCCTTCCCTATTTAAACCTTCTTTGCTTTTTGAATCTTCTACTACTTCACAATAGTATACTTCTCAGCACGTAAAAATATCGACTTCAGTTTCCCTGAGGTGGGATTGATTGATGAGTAAAACGGTGATGGAAGTCGCCACCTGAAAAGGGGGATCGGTTACGACAGTAGCAATCGGCTGTTGTGCCTCTAGGGCGGTGGTAGGTGAACTCGGTACTTATGCAATCGATTGAAGGGGAATCTGAACCATGGCGGTAATTTTTATGAATGATCGTTTGTTTGGTCTTGGAAGGCATATACGGCCGTTTCATTTAGAACAATTTTTTGTTGCTGCGAAAAGGATCTAAAGGTTTGTTTTCTTTCAGGTATGTTGCAGCGATAAGACTGAAACAGAAAGTTCTGCCATCTATATCAATTGACAATTTTGAGTAACTAGATATGTTCTACCAGTAGTATTATATGGTTTAGCCGTTTAGGGTTTATATAATTAAACTGACATCATGATAGGGATATATTCCAGCTTTCAACAAGAAGAAGGTTAGAAATTGTGCAAATTATATTATTGGTTAGGTTGTGTTGGATGTTTATTGTTATTTTTTTGTTTAGTTTATGTTCTATTCTACCGGGTAGGTTGAAAGTTGCCCAAAGTACATTTCGACGCAGAAAACTAGGGATGAGTATTTGGTACTGAATTTCCCGTACGGAATTTTTTCGTACCAGTACCCACATTTTGGCATCTTCGGTATCGTTACTTTCGGTACGGTACCGGTAAAATACCGCTTCAAATACTGGTACCGTACGTACTGGATATTTTCGGTACCGGTATGCGTACCCAGTTTTGACGATTTTCGATACCGAACCCATGCTCATCCCTACATAAAACCTTCTAAATGGGTGAATGGCTTTATTTGAAAAGATTATATAGAAGTATTTTACGTTTACATATGCACATTGTTGCATCGAGTATTTCTGTTTCATACTTTTTTAAATTCATCACATACCCATTTGATCAGTTATCTTTACTATGGTTTATTTTTTTACTCATTTGATGAAATACTTTGTTTAGAGGGTGCAAATCAGGCACGTGACGAGTCAAAACTGGTGGGGGGTAGAGGATCCTGTAAAAAGTGCTCAAAGTGTGAGAAGTGTATTATAACACTATATATAATACTATATAACACCATATAAACACCGTATAACAATATGTAACACCATATAATACCATATAACACTATGTAACATTATATATCATTATATAACAAATATAACACTATAGGTTGTCTGATAGCATGTCTATGATAGATGTATAGTGTTATATTTGTTATATAATGTTATATAGTGTTACATAGTGTTATATGGTATTATATGGTGTTACATATTGTTATACGGTGTTTATATGGTGTTATATAGTATTATATATAGTGTTATAATACACTTCTCACACTTTAGGCCATTTTTACACTATCCTTACCCACTGGTGGGGTCTTAGATTCATAAAATTTGCATTCATTGTTTCTAGAATTTCATTTGTATTTCGATGTTGGTTTTGCAGCTCCCAGAAGTAAAACTGTATGACCCTTGGAAGTAAAAGATAAAGATAAAGGAGAACAACGAAATAAAGCGAGAGTGATTTGCATAGGCTGCGATGATCATTACCTTGAGTAAGCATGGTAATTATAGTGCTTTGTGACCTTAGGTTTGGAATAAGGTTCTATTCTAGGAATTATGTAGATCCTTTCTCACGTACCTTTGTTAATTGTATTTGTTTTGTCCCTGTATTCTTATTATAAGATGATTTACTATCTTATATATATCTATATCACTATAAATACTTGCATAAATTTAGCATAAAAACGGTACACAAAACATCCCTCGCCGCAACGCGCGACGGGAAAAAACTAGTTCTCAATAATTGATGCAATTTGTCTTTCACAGGTATCACTTGTTTTAAGATAACGCTTTTAGTAATATGAAATAGCAGAGTTTTCTATAAGCTCGTGAGTAAAAAAGAAGCCCATTTGAAGACTTCTTAACGTAATCTACGCTAAACATCACGTCTCAATGCAAACTCTTGCCATTTTTATAGTCTCTTAAAAGATATTTCAGTAACGTAGTCTACCATCTCTTATATTGTTTTTTATGTAAATGTTTTTTGTTTATACTTAATTGTTGTTTGTGAATTGATACATTAGTTGTCTTAGCAAATTGATATTAACAAATAAGTACCCGTAGCAACGCACGGGCTTTCCCACTAGTATTAATTAAACATTGACAACGTCTTCAAAATTAAAAATATTTATGAAATATAAGACAAAGAAAACAAAATTGGTCATATTAGTTTACATGATTATTAAAATAATCTTTAATTACTAGAGCCTCAACTTTTTGTTTAACATATGCAACACGTTGTTCTGGAGGACGAACCAAAGCTTCTTATGAAGTAAAATAGATTTGTAATAAATTTTTATAGAACGGGTTCAAGTCAGGATAGGTCATTCTAAAAATTACCATTTTGGTTCGGGTTATTATAACAATCACATGTCATTAAAAAAGAAAGAAAATGAGAAAAATAAAAAAAGATTAAAAAAGGGTTAAAAATAAGAAAAAAAAAAATACTAAATTGCTAATTAGACGTGAATTTTTTAACAACCAACGCTTCATTATTAATCACCCAAAAACAACTAGACATGGCCTACCAAGTTGCTAGCCAACTCAATATAGCAAGAGCACAAAACATAAATTAATCACACCCATGAGAACACAAGCCAACACTCCGCTGAATCTAGCCAAACACCCTAACCAAACTCATCTATATTGAAGGGGGATCAGTTCGCTGCGTTAACAACGGAAATTCTCAATCTCTTAATCACCCACCAGAGCGTTGATCCATGATATCTTGAACAATCTTCATATCAGTCGTATTCCACCCTTTAAAAACCTTGTCATTCCTCCTTGACTACAACCTCCATATCGCCATCATGAAAACTACATAAATTACCTTTTTTCTTTTTCAGGGACATCTCTAATTCACAGCAAAACATCAAAATCTGATCTACAGAGAGTCTGAGAATCTCTCTGAGAATGTACTCGCAACTTGAGCCAAGAACACACTTGCCATCATACTGATTTAGCCATAGTGCAAACGCTTTCAAGTAAAATATAAAATGTAAACGTCATGAGCTAAAATGACATGTAAAGTATAAGTTAAAAATATAAAACTAACACTTAAAAATTTGTGTAACTAAATGTTGATCATGTGCTCGAACTTCATAAACCAACATTTAAATGCCAAAAAACTATTTTTTTTATTAAACTCAAATGACTCTCTAACTAAGGCATAAATGAGCCACATTGACTAAGTATATGGTATAATCACCATACCTCGTATAGCTAACGGAAGGGAAGTCGTATATCGTCTCCACATTGACTAAGGTGCTGTTTGTTTTTGCAGATAAAAACTGTCTGCAGTCTGATTTCAGCTGATTTTATGTCTGCAACTGAAGATGTGGTCTGAAAGTCTGCAAGCTGAAAATATAATACTGTTTGTTTTATAAACTGGATATCGTCTGTATAACATAAAAAAAAAACCATAATACAACCACCACCTCCACCTCCACCACCACTACACTGCCCAAACCACCAGCACCACCACTCAAACCCGTCGAAAAAAAAAACCTTTACAGTCAAGCTGTAATAACCCGCACTTTCGTGCGTTGTTACTACTCGTTATACTCGTTACGCCTAGAACCAGAGATTCGAATCATAATGTAACTATATCGAAACATTTTCGCATATTATCGCATATTTTATCACTATCACATCACATTGCACTTGCTGACAACCACGAAGATGTCAAGTGAGGACCCATTCTACCCTCCTTGATAGCCGTGATGTGTCGCAGGGCAACTCATTACTCAAAACGCACCATAACGTTCACGATGACATAGAAAGAGGACCTACTCTACCCTCCTCAATGACCGTGAAGCGTCGCAAGGTAATCGCATACTCGAAACAAAACCCGGTTACTGTATCGCAACTTTGAATAATTAAATATATGAATACGTACATACGGCCCTTATGAATAAATAAATATAGTAATAACAAATATAGGAAACGCGTACCCAAAACTATCGCAACGCTCGAAAAGATGAAATTATCCGCACCGAAGACCCAACCGGATAGGCCATCCAAACGGATGGGCCATCCGAACGGATGGGCCATCCGACCCTACACACCAAACCTCCTCTACCTTTCGCTCTTGCCTATAAATAGCCTGTCACATCACTAGAACAGTGATGTGACAGCTCCCACTCGACCAGCACTCGCTTGGACCCTTTTTCCCTCGATTTCTCGCGATTCCGGTAAGTTCTGAACCAAGATCTTGTACTCCTACGTTCTACACTCAATTCTACACCTTTCTATCTTTTAAGACTCAACTTTTAACCGTGAAATCTACTGATTTGAGGTGTTCTAGGATGATGTCATCAAGAGTTCATGTGAACTTCAAAGTGTGACCTCATTTCACCATGAACAACTCAAATTTGGGTGATTTCCACATGATTTATAACAATCTCACCTAAAAATCTATGTATCTAATTAAAGTATGGTGTGATTCGGGTTAAACATGGAGAAACCGTCAAGAACGGCCAGATCCGATGGAACGGGGTGGTTCCCGGCCGTTAGAACGGGTCGGAACTGACGGAATTTCATTTGTTTAGCACGATGTCACAACGTTTCGGTAAAAACCACCTGTATTCTTTCCAAAAGCCGTCAGGAACTGACGGAATTTCATTTGTTTGGAACGGACTGTTGTCAACCAACCGGACAGGACAGACCATCCGACCGGACAGTCCCATCCGACCGGACAGTCCTATCCGACCGGACAGTCCCATCCGACCGGAAAGCTCATCCGAGCGGATAGAGCCATTCGACCAGACAAGCTCATCCGAGCGGATATGGTCACCCGACCCAGCAAGCTCATCCGACCAGGTGTGGTCATCCGACCGGATAAGCCCATCCGATCGGATTGACACTTGGCCGTTTACTCGACTCTTCGCGTTTAACACGCATCGCTTACAATACCATTCCATGATCAGGCTAACTCAGACGCACTCTCAACCGATCCCAATCAAGTGGTGTCCTCGTTAAATACGCACAGTGAGTATACTCGAACCCCTTTTAAATCGCATTTTTGGGTGTAACATACGTTCCTAATAAATCGAACTTATCAAACGAATTATTCAATCTATTTATCACTTGCGAATAACTGTTATGCATATATACACGTGATGCTAGTTACATATGTGTTAGGACTTATATTCGCGAGGTCCCGCCTTAACTAGTATAGTACTATAGCACCCGACGGGGTCTAGTTAGGATGAATAGCAATCGCAATCGCAGCTCGAGTGACTTAGCTGGTAGTATTTGTCTTTTTGCATGTATGTTGAGGTATCCCGTTTATGTATTTGGTAATTCGCAACACTCTTAACTATTTTATCGCTACACTATCAAACTTGTATACTCGCCAATACTTTTGTATTGACGTTGTTTTAACGTATGTTGCAGGTTAGATCGCTATCTACATCAAATCAAGCTAGGGAGTCTAGAAACTCGCCTAAAATCTAGGTTGTCGGATTTTTATTTGTTCGAGAGGACAAGAAATCTGTGATTACTTATGTGATTGTATTAATTGTTAGTATAGGATAACGAATGTAATAAATATTATCGCAATATAGTTGTTATGGATTCTCTTGAGCAATCTGATCCGCCTAGTGCCGCGCCCCGATGATTCCGCCATCGGTTGGGGTGTGACAGATTGGTATCAGAGCCATAACTATAGGGAATTAGGCAAGACTTGACCTAGTCCGGTTCAATGTCTTAGAAATTGACCTAGTCTATAGTCTAAGTACCTACAGGCCGACTCGTACGAACCCAGTAGGGTTCGTATTGGGCCTACTTGATACTCTCGATCGAACTTGCTAAAAACTACAACTTTGTGTGAACACCGCGTACTACAGCTTCACACGAAGAAGCCTTTCCTAAGGCCGAAATACTACTTAGCCTCCCCTAAGGCTGACACAATGCACATGTTTTCGAAAATACTCGCATATCACAACCGAGTGATCCAGTCGAGACCAGGTGTGAAAACCAAGAACTTTCAATAGGATTGCTCACTCAGCGCATTTTTCTAGCACGAGAACCTTTCATCGAGTTAGGAGTGACATCCACACCTCGACGAAAGTCTCCATTTTGAAATTCTAGTGGAACTCTCGGATTTATTCGATGAGCACAACCACAATTAGGAACGAAGTTGTTAAGTCAGGGGTGAAACCCGAATCTTAATAATCCGTTCCACTCTCTAAAATGGTTTTCAAAAAGCTCTCACCAAGGACTCGACCATAACAATGACTCGAGCCACGCGATGACTAGGAAGACGAATGCCATGAGCTGCATCCCAGTGGAAGCATAACTCTTCTAGGTTAACGCGCGTGCACGAACTTGTTGGGCATAGTTGAATTACCTTGGATAGTCGACGCCTAAACACCCGAGGCACTCCGATTATTTTACTAAGCCTACGACTCGCCGGTTTTACGCTTTGATGAACTTAGTTACGCTTTATGTGTTTATTTTACGATTTATCAATTTTCACTCCCTGTTTTACAAAACGCACAACTCGCACAGCCATCGCAATCTAAAACGAAGACCGAATGTTCGCAACGAAACTAATGTCTAATTACTCGCTTATACTCTCGCTCTATCTCCCTCTCATCGCGTCCTCGCGTATTCTACACCGATATGTATGTGTGTAAGTATAAACTACAACTATCTATATCTAAATACAAACAAAGCATTATGTGAGAACCTAGGGATTTCGTGTTTCCTATGTGGCTCCTATGTGAAATCTAATATATTACACGCTACAAGTTTTGATCGCGCACAATCGCATCGCAAACTCAAAAATCACTATGAATCGAATCTCATTCCAAATCTCTCTCTGTCTAGATGCCTTCCAACAACTCTACCTCGAGACGAACAACTAGGAGAAGAGCCAAACGAAGCGCCGATAAGAGGATTGCCTCGCTTGTGGCCAAGGAAGTGGCCAAAGTCCTTCCTCAAATTGTCGCTCAAGTGCACTCTCTCAGCCACTCTCGAACCATGGAAGACGTCAAGACGGAAGCGCCACAATCTGCTTTTCTCTACAAACACTTCAAAGCCTGTGATCCGATGGAATTCACGGGTGAAGGAGGTGTGACCCAACTATTCCAGTGGTTCGATTCTGTCGATGTTACCCTTCGTCAAAGTGGGTGTCCCGATAGTTTTCGTACTACTTGCGCAACCGGAGTATTTCAATCACGAGTACTCAACTGGTGGACAGCCGAACGCAACAAACGTGGAATCTCCGCAGCTTACGCTCTCTCTTGGGATGAGCTGAAAGAGCTCATGAAGAAAGAGTATTGTCCTCCTCACGAAGTTCAGAAGCTAGAAAATGAATTTTGGGAAATCAAGCAAGACGGAAGTGACAATGCTGGCTACACCGCAAGGTTCAAACAGCTTAGCGTAATCTGCCCAAGTCAAGTCAACACTTCAGAAAAAGCCATCCCGAAGTACATTCGCGGCTTGCCTGAGTGTGTGGGTGATTTTTTCGAAGCTGCAAGACCTGCTACCATCGAAGAAACCTACTGTTTGGTCGCAGAGATCAACGACAAACGAATCTTGGACGGATTCTTCTCCAAGAATCCTGTCAAACAAGCTCATCAAGCAATCATCATCAATTATTCTGACGATTCATCCAGCGAATCTAACGACGATTCTTCTAAGGATTCCTCCGACGATGTCTCCAGCGAATCATTAGACGAATCCGCCAACGACACTGCATCATCTCAGGAAGCTCGGACCAGCCGTAAACGAAAGACCATGAGCCCGGACTCTTCAACAACTGGGCTATCGCAACCAGAACCTCTCCGAGCAGCTCCAGTTCAATCGAAACGCGCCTACAACGGAACTCATCCCATGTGTTTCACGTGTACGTATCATCACCCGCCAGAAGCTAACTGTCGCTATTGCGCAAATTGCAATTGGTATGGTCATCTTACGCAGCACTGTCGCACGGGACCGCAGCCTTGAGGGATATCAGCAACTACCGCAGTCTCCACAGAAGTAATCCACAACAACGTTATTTTGCTTTTGATGTTGTTGCAATAATACGACTTATCGCCGTCAAACTCTTTTATGTGTGGAACTTATTCTATCTCTCGACGCATGTGGATTCTATTACTCTCTTATACTCGCACACAATCTAAATGCTAGCACTATGTACTGTATAATGTATTTTACCCTATTTATGCGTTCTTGAGATAAGATACGATAAACGTGCAAGAATCAAATTAATCACGGGTGCACACGGGATTATTTTGATTAGTGCACGGAGATCGTAGTGAGTTTCAATGATGCCTTAACGTTCGGGACATGGTTAAGCGTGGTGGATACGCCACTGGTACTTCCTATATATAAACGTCTTGACCATGTCTGACGAAGTGTGACATCTATTCACGGAACGAAGGCATATGGTTGAAACATGACGGTGCTTCGCCATGCTAACCGGAGTTTTGTGAAGAAAGTGCCATGTGGAGTTGGAACGTAGACCTATTATACTATTGTGGCTATTTTCGACACACTAAACTTTACTACATCGCAAGGCGTAACAATCTCAATCGCAACTCAAAGCGTGTAATCGCTAGACTTTCCGTAAGTCAACACGCTCGCAATCGCATTATCGCTAGAATCTATCCCGCAAATCGCAATCGTATATTATGTGTCTCGCGCTATCGCTTATTGTATATATTCTCAATCTCAAAACGCTAAATTATGTGGCTCGAAATCGCAATCGCATATTGTGCGTATCTCGCAGTCTCTACCGCTGGTTATCGCTCGTTGTGTGAATCGCTATCGTTTTTTTAGTGTGTTCTCGCTTAATCGTTTATGTGTGTGCATGCCACTTGTTATGCATCGCTTATTACGCGTGTTTCGCTCTATCGCTTACCGCTACTGTGTATCGCTTGCTGAGAATCGCGTATCGTGAATCGCTTGACGAGTATCGCACGTCACTCGTCGCTTTTCGCCGTAACGCTTCTCACACCTATCTCATCGCTTCGATATTTTCATCGCTTATCGCCATCGCTATTTGTGTTAACGGTGTTATCTGCGTTATGTTAGCACTTATGACCTTGCTTCACGAGACGAAACTAATAGGGTTAAGACATGGTGGTGTTTTAGCCGTATCAGTAGGCTTTCGTGGAAGAAGGCCATGTGGGCTATGTTAGTTAAAAATTTTGGTGTTACTAAATCTAATCGAATCGCATGTCTCCATCGCTTGCAACGCATCGACTGTCGCTTATCACTCGACGATCGCCACTATCACTTGACGCTATCGCTCATCGCTTTTCGCTTGTCGCTTATCGCTTTTTGCTTATCGCCGCCATTTTCGTTTTCTACGATTGGTGGTTGGTGTTGAGTTACTGATTATTGTGTACCGCTTATTGCTCCTCGCACTCGCCAGTGACACTAAACTGGGTTCGAAAACGACCTCATCACCCAGTTTACTCAATTCGCTTTCAAGACTTAATCCAACCTTTTCTCATTTGGATCGGGTCATCGCAAATTAGTCTGTACTGTGTCGACACGGATGACACCACCTCACGGGAGGGAAGCCATATGAGTAAAGCATGGTGGATACGCCGCTAGTACTTCCTATATATAAGTGCTTTAGCCATATTGTAGAACTTTCGTGGGAAAGTGACATGCGGGGCCGACCTTAAATTTAAATTTTTAGTATAATTAAAAGGCTTTGTTTACACAAATTTTAAAACTAACCTTTTCATACAAAACTTTTTTTTCAAAACCTTTGTACAAAACGAGACTTTCTTGAGACATTGGTGTGACAATCGACTCAAGCCAACGCCGTGGGGCGAGAAAATCTCGTAAAACGAGTTTTTATCACTTTAAAATCTTTTAGTAACCTAACAAAACCCTTCTCATAGCGCTGGTGTGAACATCGCTACAATCAACGCCACACCGTGAGAAGATTTTCATAAACAAGTTTTCCCTAATAAATCGACTTTTCAGAAATTTAAAATGCTTTGGAATCGCATTCTTGTGTGTGTTATCACCTTTGACTGTACGAATCGCATTCTCATCACTTTTAATCGCTACTCTCATTCGCATCAATTCTCGCGACCCTTCTTGTGGATTAATTTCGGGACGAAATTTCCTAAAGCAGGGGAGACTATAACAACCTGCACTTTCGTGCGTTGTTACTACTCGTTATACTCGTTACGCCTAGCACCAGAGATTCGAATCATAATGTAACTATATCGCATACATAGCTATATCGAAACATTTTCGCATATTATCGCATATTTTATCACTATCACATCACATTGCACTTGCTGACAACCACGAAGATGTCAAGTGAGGACCCATTCTACCCTCCTTGATAGCCGTGATGTGTCGCAGGGCAACTCATTACTCAAAACGCACCATAACGTTCACGATGACATAGAAAGAGGACCTACTCTACCCTCCTCAATGACCGTGAAGCGTCGCAAGGTAATCGCATACTCGAAACAAAACCCAGTTACTGTATCACAACTTTGAATAATTAAATATATGAATACGTACATACGACCCTTATGAATAAATAAATATAGTAATAACAAATATAGGAAACGCGTACCCAAAACTATCGCAACGCTCGAAAAGATGAAATTCTCTGCACCGAAGACCCAACCGGAATGGCTATCCGAACGGATAGGCCATCCGAACGGATAGGCCATCCGAATGGATTGCCATCCGAATGGATGGGCCATCTGAACGGATGAGCCATCCGACCCTACACACCAAACCTCTTCTACCTTTCGCTCTTGCCTATAAATAGCCTGTCACATCACTAGAACAGTGATGTGACAGCTCCCACTCGACCAGCACGCGCTTTACACTATGATCTACACTCAATTCTACACCTTTCTATCTTTTAAGACTCAACTTTTAACCGTGAATCTACTGATTTGAGGTGTTCTAGGATGATGTCATCAAGAGTTCATATGAACTTCAAAGTGTGACCTTATTTCACCATGAACAACTCAAATCTGGGTGATTTCCACATGATTTATAACAATCTCACCTAAAAATCTATGTATCTAATTAAAGTATGGTGTGATTCGGGTTAAACATGGATAAACCGTCAAGAACGGCCAGATCCGATGGAACGGGGTGGTTCCCGGTCGTTAGAACGGGTCGGAACTGACGGAATTTCATTTGTTTAGCACGATGTCACAACGTTTCGGTAAAAACCACCTGTATTCTTTCCAAAAGCCGTCAGGAACTGACGGAATTTCATTTGTTTGGAACGGACTGTTGTCAACCAACCGGACAGGACAGACCATCCGACCGGACAGTCCCATCCGACCAGACAGTCCCATCCGACCGGACAGTCCCATCCAACCGGAAAGCTCATCCGAGCGGATAGAGCCATTCGACCAGACAAGCTCATCCGAGCGGATATGGTCACCCGACCCAGCAAGCTCATCCGACCAGGTGTGGTCATCCGACCGGATAAGCCCATCCGATCGGATTGACACTTGGCCGTTTACTCGACTCTTCGCGTTTAACACGCATCGCTTACAATACCATTCCATGATCAGGCTAACTCAGACGCACTCTCAACCGATCCCAATCAAGTGGTGTCCTCGTTAAATACGCACAGTGAGTATACTCGAACCCCTTTTAAATCGCATTTTTGGGTGTAACATACGTTCCTAATAAATCGAACTTATCAAACGAATTATTCAATCAATCTATTTATCACTTGCGAATAACTGTTATGCATATTTACACGTGATGCTAGTTACATATGTGTTAGGACTTATACTCGCGAGGTCCCGCCTTAACTAGGATAGTACCATAGCACCCGACGGGGTCTAGTTAGGATGAATAGCAATCGCAGCTCGAGTGACTTAGCTGGTAGTATTTGTCTTTTTGCATGTATGTTGAGGTATCCCGTTTATGTATTTGGTAATTCGCAACACTCTTAACTATTTTATCGCTACACTATCAAACTTGTATACTCGCCAATACTTTTGTATTGACGTTGTTTTAACGTATGTTGCAGGTTAGATCGCTATCTACATCAAATCAAGCTAGGGAGTCTAGAAACTCGCCTAAAATCTAGGTTGTCGGATTTGTATTTATTCGAGAGGACAAGAAATCTGTGATTACTTATGTGATTGTATTAATTGTTAGTATGGGATAACGAATGTAATAAATATTATCGCAATATAGTTGTTATGGATTCTCTTGAGCAATCTGATCCGCCAAGTGCTGCGCCCCGATGATTCCGCCATCGGTTGGGGTGTGACACAAGCTACATACAAAACCCTCATTTCAGCAAATCAACAAACAAGTGTGCATTTTCATTTTACAATCGAACAAACAGTCGGCCTTAGATATTAGCTAAATATCACTAATACAGTCAATAATTACATACACTCAAAACCTCAAAAATGTAAGAAACATAAAGGTGCCTACCTGCTGATCGACCCCTGCCTACGCTGCCACGAGAACCACCACCATAACCACTGCTGCCGACGAGAACCACCACCCTTAGTCGTCTCTAATGTCGTCATTTCCGGCGGCTGCAGCCGCCGTCGGCCACCACCGGCATCAGCCTCGTCATCAACATCAACATCAACAGTAGCAGTAGCAGCAACATTCGTAATCGTCGCCTTCTCTCTAAAAATATTCGGGTTTTTTGCTGCCATGTGCCGTTGTGTACCATCGTTGGGGAAAACGAGCGGGTGGAAAGGGGTGTGGGTGCTAGCAGAAAAATAAGGGGGGTTTGGGGGTGTTTATCGGACCAAAGGGAGGGGCGGCAGGATCCAACTCCGGTTGCCGGAGGTCAGACCAGAGGAGGGGATGGGTGTGCGAGGAAGATGGGTGTGCGGTTGAGAAACAAGGAGATGAAGGAGGGGAGGTGGAAGTGGTGGTGGTGCTGGGTTTTAAAGAGGGAGAGAGAGAGGAGGAAGATGGGTTTTGAAGATCTGATTGTTTGTGAAGATGTTAGATATAGGCTTTTTTTAAGCTAATAAAAACATTTTTCAGATCTTATTTTAAAAAAAACAAACAGTCTTCAAGGTCTTATGTCTGCCCGCCTGAAGAGATAGGCTCCTCACAGATGTTTTAAGCAAAAACAAACAGCACCTAAGTATATGGAATAATAGTTCTTATTCTACTATTAAGAAAATACAAAGGGTTTGATTGAATATGAACATCAATAATGCTAAGCTAAACACAAGTTGAAAGCTTGAAACATGAGATCTAACACAAGATGGCGTAAACTGGCTTGTAAGGATATAAATCAAGGAATCACTTCCGGTTACATTTTATAACCATATTATTCTAGGACATGAACATAAACCATAGCGATTAATTGACATAACCTTTAGAGCATTTCATCACTGTCCACCAACCATCTTATCCTCAACTACGCTAATTATGATCTAATGGTGGAATCAACACATACTATTGCATAACAAACGATAATCCATCTTACAATTAACCAACTAAACATGAACAAAAGAATAATTATGAACAATCGACATGTCATCCAATAACATTCAAAGTGTTCAATACAAACAACTCAAAGAGTCATACCATTATCTTATCTGTAACCATGGTTATTGGCTCGTATATAACAATTGTCGTAGCTCTTATCTACAGTGCTTGCAGACGTGGTGTTACCTCAATGGCTAACGTTTTAAGGGGTTTTTTTTTCACACACTCTGCACCCAAACGCTGGAAACACACAGTTGCGACAGTGAGTTAGAGAGGTAGATATGGCCAGGCATTTTTTTTGAATTTCATTGCTATTTGGGTGGATTAATGTGTTCTAGATGGCTAGGGCAAGAACCACCGTCGGAACCGGTTCCACCCAACTATAGCGTCATCGTCACTGCAGATTCCCCTTGAGCTGGTTTTTGTCGCTGTATGGAGGCACCTCAAGGTCGGAGATATCGACTTTTGGTGTAAAAACACCTCAAAATCAAACAAACTTACACGAAAGTCCGTTACCCGCATTAAATCTCACCGATCTTTATGAAAATGGGACAGCATGTGCAAATTGGGTGACCGGAACCTCCGTCGGAACCCTACCTGCAGTCCCCGGCGTCGTCTTCGAACAGACCCAACAAATCCACAATCCTTTCTCTTTCTCTCTCACATACACAAACACACACTGCCGACACAAAATATACTTGATCGTTACCAAAAGACCTTTCACCGTCGTTGCCGGACGGTTACGATTGCCACAATTCCCTTTCTCATCTCTCGCTTTGTTATTTTGTGGTCATGGGGATGCCTCATATGTGGTGTGACGGTAGGGATGCTGGGATAAGAAAGACAGATGAAAAAAGGGGTGGTGACTTTTATTCAGCAAAAGCAATATCAATGTTATTTTAGGATAAAACCATTTTCAAATATCCTTATTACTTTAGAACAACATAAACAATATTCTAAATGTTTTTCATCAAAGGTTAGAGAAATTGCATAGCCATATTTGAAAGTTTTATTTACATGTATTACACTTTAAAAACATTTCTTCTTATGCATTTACATTTACCGCGTACAAAAACCCATGTAAACTTAGATAAGAGTGAATTGCAAGTTTTGTCCTTTATCTTTATATCATTTTGCAGGCGCTGTCCTTTATGTTTAAAATTGACGAGTTTTGTACTTTATGTTTTCAAATCATACACGTTTTGTCCTTTAGGCCTAACCCAGATAGATTTTTTAGTTAAACATGGTCATGTGCAAGGCATATGAGGGTATAATTGTCTTTTCATCCTATTAGTTTAAAAACACTTAAAAACTAAAATACTATATACAAAACAACAGGGACCAAATGTGATAAAACCTAAAACTTTTAAAACAAACTGCCCACCTCTGCTTCATTAACCGGTCGATTCTCCCGGCGAAGATTCCGGCAATATGGAATCAGTAATTTGTTTCGTTTCATCGCTATTTTCTTGCGTTTGTTCGTTATCTGCATCTCTATATCACCAAACCTGCAAAGATGCCCTCTTATTTCGTGCGATTTGGTGATTATCCATAACCCACATAAATCTCCAACTCCAAAGACAACTCTACTCGTTAAGCCAACCACAAATCTCTATAAATAAAGGTTCCTCAACGCCATTCTAACCTGCCACACTTCAACTCGCACCCAAATCTTTTCTGTGATCTCTCCTTTTGCTTCGTCGGAATCGTTAATCTCCGGCCAACTTACAAACCGTCTTGTCGACCCCTTGTGGTTGGTGTTACTCACATGTTATGTTCGTTTTTTAACCATTGAACAAAAGCCCTAAGCTTATTGCCATTAATTTTGTCTATGCTTGTCTAACTTGCTGAAAATCTGTTCGATTCCAGCGACTTGTGGTGAATCGTTTCTGTGTTTCAGCATACGGGAAGTAAACAGTTTGATCAGCTCCTGGAGAAGCGATATTGAATTTGGGATCGAACACGTTGATGCCCGAAACAACTCTGTATAAGCCTGGAAGTGTAAAAGCCGTATGGCTTTCGTATTGCCCAGGCCCATCCTTGCTGAGCAAAGGTAACAACAAGCACGACAACAAAACGGTTTAATCGTCAAAATCAGCAACAAAACAAGTAATTTATTGTGCTTTAAGATCAAAACTTCCAGCAATCTCATGGTGATGATGAAATCAGCTGAATTCATTGCAATCATATCCGCTGTAAATTGACATGAAAAGTGATTTTAGCACCACCACCGACTCATCTTGAAACCACCACCACCGTCTCGTTGCCAACGATTTTAGCATAGAGAGAGATGATAGCCGTTTGATAGAGAGAACGGATAGGTAGATAGAGAAGAGAGAGATAGGGAGGGAGAGAGAGAGAGAGATTACAGGGTTTATTATTATTATTTTTTTTTTTTACTCAAATAGCTCTAGCATGGTGAAATGACAAGAATACCCTTATGTGCCTTGCACATGACCATTTTTAACTAGAAAATCTAACTGGGTTAGGGCTAAAGAACAAAACGTGTATGATTTGAAAACATAAAGTACAAAACTCGTCAATTTTAAACATAAAGGACAGCGCCTGCAAAATGATATAAAGATAAAGGACAAAACTTGCAATTCACTCCTTAGATAATTTCAAACGTATACCCACAACGATTTTTTTTATGCATATACTAATTATGTATGGTATTTTAACGACCAATATATTTTAATTAAAAAATTAAACTTTTATTTATTTTTTTTGAACGGTGACTTTCTTTTTAAGTGACCCAATGTCACACCGCCTAATCGGCGGCCCTAGCCAAGTCTGCCCAGACTTACGTTGTCTTAACCGGGTCCGCGCTGGGTCGATCAGACTTGGTTACGGCGTTCCTCCGGAAATCGTACTGCCTCCACACGAGAAGCATCGCTGAAGTAACAGCCGGATGAAAACCGGGGTGCGGCTCAGGATCGAACCCCCATTGGTGGGTTTGTCACCATCATTATCCAATATCCACTCAAATATGACACAAGTGGGAATTGAACTTGAGTCTTCATAACTTAATTTATTTAAAAAAAATTAGATAAGTTAGTAAAATAGTTATTTAATTATCGTAGCTTACAAAATATTTTACATGAAATATTATATTTTCAATAAGATATTGATGTATAAATTGCCTATATTACCATTAGACGCCGTAAGTTTCGCACGGTTTTGCGTTCCGTCGTAACACGTATGGTTACTTTTCGAGCTGTACGGATATTCAACCCGCCACGAAGCGCGGGTTTACACCCACTAGCAATATAACAATCATCATCAACAACTTGAACGAAAAAAGGGGACCAAGGTATCATCATCAATAGACTGACGCCAAGGGAGCATCATCTTGGACGGTTGCACTTTTTGGGAAGCAACGAGCATTGGGGCGAAGACTAATATTTTTGGTTTGTTAGGTTTTAATGTTTTGTTTCATTTTAGACTTGATTGAACTAGTCATCATGTCCGGCTAGACTTTTATAGTTTCGACATCGAGGTTTATTTTCTTTGTTTTGGTTCATAACTTATGTGAAACAAGCACGTTTGATTCGTAGTAGTTTGTTTGTGTGATTCTTGTTTTTATACGGATTCGATCCGGAAAATATTAGATTGTTAATAAACCTGATCAACTTATTAATATTTCTAATAAGTTCATCAAGATTTAAAACTCTAACCGGATTTTAATTTTTGTCTATGAATTTGGATTTATTATAGAATCATATAATATAATTATACATTCCAAACGGCGTGAGTGTTTGATTATAATCGATACTTCTATTACGCAACCCGCACACTAAAATCCGAACGGCGTGAGCTTAGAGTAGCGGGTTGGCACTAATTAACGAACGACGTTTAGTTAGACATTAGATGGAGTGGATGTCCGAACTGCGTGACATCTAGTATTGATACAAACTATTATTTAAAAATGATCATTGCACCGTGACTGTTAACGATCGTAAGTCGAACCGAATCAAAAAATTGTCCTGATGTTGAAATTAGTTTTAAACATCTGAATTTTCTGATTACTTTAATTAGTGTTTCTTTTTAATCGTACAACATCTAAAAATAAAAATTGTTTTCTTTACATTCTAGTTTAAACTAATCCCCCTCCTTTTCAAAACAACCGTATATGTGTCTAAAACGTTTTGGCATATCTAGTTAATTTGTATCCTTGAGGACACGAACTCTACTTCCACTCATACTAGTAGTTTTCTTTATTACTTTATTTGTTAGATTCGACACCCAACAGAATGGTTAAATGTTGAACCAGTAAGAGGTCTGAACCTTAAGAGCCAGTATAATGCTTAACCGTTTAGAGACAAATATCTGAACAATTTAGATTAGAGGTCTTAACCATTCAGACTCGATATAATGCTTAACCATTCAGAGGCAAATGTCTGAACCATTCAGACATCTGCTCGCGAAGCAAATAGTTTGAACCAGTAAGAGTTCTGGACCATTAAGAGCTAAACAAACAGCCCCTAACATTTGGTTTAGTTTATGCCCGCAAAACATTTAAAACCATTCGGCTATTTACCAAGTATCTAACTATACCCATTAGCCCATTTAAACCAAAATTTTAAACCCAATGAAAGATCTAAAGAAAGTCTTGCAAGGGGGAGGGGCGTCAAACAAAAATATGATACGAACCGAATCATAATCAAATGATCCAAAGAAAATAGATAAAAACTTGAGAGAAAACAAGACTTTTGGAAGTGACTAATTCATTTCCTCATTCATGATTAAAATAAACAACTAGTTGGCTTTTATAGGGGTTGGTTCCGGTACAAACCATATTTATCCTACAAACCGTAAGAACAGATCCTAGCACTTAAAAAAAGTTAAATTAGCACATACCAAAACGATACATACATAAAAGTAGCACTTTTGAATTATATTAGCACATGAAAATTAATCAATATAATTGATTTTAGTACATATTTGAATGATATCAGCACTTTTCTTAATTAGCACATTGAAAACAAAAGGAAGATCCAAATAAAGAATTTAATTAATTGTTAGCATATTTATAGGGAATTCAATATAACTAGTATTAAGGCCCCCACGTTGGGGCGGGGGGCGTAAAACCATGCAAAATAGTACCAATGTCATACCACTGCCAGTGACCAACACCAAAAAACTCGTAAAAACAAAATAAATGGAAAAGGAAAAAATAAAATCGAATGAAAAGCAGATGTAAAATCGTTGAACCACGCATACCCATTGTGGCGTGTTAATACGAAAAATTTAGGATAAAACGTAAAACATAGAAAAATAACTAAGTCGATCTAGGACTCGTGCGTTGCAACGAACTTGTCAAACGAGAAAAACTAGACAAACAAACTTTGAACCCCACACGCACATTATGACGTGTTAACTCGCAAAATTTTGAACGAACGCAAAACAAAAAACTTGCGAAAGATATGGGGGCCAAAGTTGAAAGTAAAAAAGTGTTGGGGTTAAATTGCAAAAGATAAAAAGCTTTGTGTTAAAAGTAAAAAAAAAACAAATGGGTTAAATTGTAAAAATGAGATGTTTTGGGTTAGAAGTGAAAAATCTTTTTTTTTTAAATACCCCCTAAACATAGGGTACAACAACATGAAGCCAATATATGTTGTTAATTTATAATATGGAAATTGATATTATTTAGGATATTATTTTATCATTTCTCTATAATTGGTGGGATGCCACGTGACACTTTTTAAATGGTTCTTACAGTTTGTATGCGAAATGTGGTGTGTATTTGATCCTACTCTTTATACATCCTTCAAGAAAGGAAATTACATAAGAAAAATAACACTCCACTAACCCACTAACACTCTTAATTAACCAACCACTAAACATGAGATAAGGAAATTAAACGGAGAAATTAGAATTGTATGGGAACATGTCATGGAATCATGGGCACGCATCAAAATAACTCAACGCCGACGAATCTAGCAAATGAAGGTTACGATTTACAAACCAACAATTGAATGCGGGAACTGGCCAAAGGTTTTTTTTTTATTATTGTGCAATTTATAACAACCCTCGAAAAACACCCCTAAACGTTCCTAAATACACCCCGTATGCGATAAACGAACCCGTATAACTTTTATATTAATAAAAAACAAGAAAAACAAATAATCTGGGTCGCTCGCGGGCCGCGACCCAGTTAGCCGAAATCTTCGCGGGGCGCGAGGCCCATTACTTGCCGGGTACCCTTTGTGACACGTGTCAGACCTACGTCGTGACTAATCGAACCTATAGCCGACCTTAACACCCTCGCGGGCCGCAAGAGATGAAGAGAAGTTCTTCGCGGGCCGCGACCCGCCCTTCGACCAGCTAGAAAAGGAGCAGAGATCGGTCATTTCAAATTGTTCAGAATCTCAATTCTCTCTCAACATTTTGTAGGCTAAAGTTATAGCCAAATACCCCCTAAGAAGCGACACTTTGCCTCGTTGTAAGTATTATAACCCTGCTTGTTACCCTAGACGATCGATCTAGGGCTCCGTAACGCATGTCAAGGCTCTGCCTGACTCAGTCGTTGGAGTTCTGTCTCGTGTTACACCCGATTGATTTAGGATTCCGTAATGCATGTCAAGGCTCTGCCTGACTCAGTCATTGGAGTTCAGTCTCGAGTTGTACGAATAATGCAATTTGGGTTATCTTACAAACACAGGTGCATTGTTTAATTTTAATAAATAATAATCAGGAGAAACAACAGAAAGCTATAATATTACCAGGAAGCCTGTAGAAATGCCTAACTCTGCAAATATGAGTACATTCTCTTTTTCTCACCCTTTGTGAGTACATTCTCTTTTTCTCACCGTTTGTGAGTACATTCTTCTTTTATAAACACTTTTTGTGAGTCAAAATTGTCGCGACCCCCGATCCCTTATCTGTCCCAGGAACGGGCGGACGCGAACTCAGAGTTTTGGTGGTATCAGCTTATTAATTTGGCAGCGAAAATTACATCAGGGCCGTAGTTAGAAAATGTTTATCAGAGTAAAACCACCTCATTTAATATTAATAATCACATGGGCAAAACCCAAGTTTCTTATTACAATACGTTTATAGGGATAAACCCTATTTTATTGAATTTAAAACATCGTCTTTTAGGTAACTTTTATAGCCACATTTTTCCCAAGCCTTCAGTGCTCTCCAGCTGGCTTTTTACTAATTGGATGTCACATTGTGTTACCTGAAACGCGTCTTAAAAACATTTGTCAGTGGAAAATACTGGTGAGTGAATCCCAGTTTAATCAAGAAACATTTTATCAATTAAAACAGTATTGAGAGCGAGATGTCACACCCCAACCGATGGCGGAAATCATCGGGGCATGGCACTGAGCGAAACAGATTGTCCAGAAGTTTCCATAACAACTATCATTACCATTTAATTTAAGTTAACATGTCCCATACCACGTCTCAAATAGTAAACAAATTATTACAGATAATCATCAAGACAAATATCCTGTTTCGACAACTCAGATTCAAATAAAAATGGTTTGTTTATTGGTTTCTAGGACTCCTTCCCTAGCCTCAATTTCATCACCAGCAAGCTAACCACAAAAACAACCTAAGCACCTGTCACATACGTTAAAATAAAGTCAACACATATAAAATCGGCAAACTATCTCTGAAATGCTTAAAAATCGAGAGGTAGATCGTCCGCGGCTAGTGGACTTCGACTAGCTAAAGCGGCTTGTCTATTCACAAGGATCCGTTGTGCACATTTAACCTTCAGGACTGCGCCTTTGCCTCGATTCTTGGGCACTTGGCACGCATCCCGTTGGTCATATCGTGACTTCAGGTCGTTGGAGTCCGTCGAAACTCTGGTGAGAGTTTTGTATAGAAGCGGAACAAGTCGTCAAGGTTAGGGTTTCACCCCTGGCTTAACAACTTCGTTCCTGTTGTGATAAAATTGAGGAGATTATTCATCAAAATATGGATTTCACTCCTGATTTGGCATAATTCTCCTCGTTTGTAGTTTAAAATGCGAGTTGGTTAAGCAACTTTAGTCGAGAGTTTGCGGTTTTCACCCCTATTCTTGACTTTATTGTCCACTCATAATTAGAAATTTCGAGTGTAGTGAGAGTGTAGAATAAGCGAGAATAACGAGAAGTAAGCTCGTACTTAATCCATACCGGTTAAGCACAAGTCGGTCTGCTGGTTCTTAACTATAGTCTAGGTATCTAAGACTTCGACCCGGACTAGGTCGAGTCTTGCCTAATTCCCTATAGTTATCTGATACCAATCTGTCACACCCCAACCGATGGCGGAAATCATCGGGGCATGGCACTGAGCGAAACAGATTGTCCAGAAGTTTCCATAACAACTATCATTACCATTTAATTTAAGTTAACATGTCCCATACCACGTCTCAAATAGTAAACAAATTATTACAGATAATCATCAAGACAAATATCATGTTTCGACAACTCAGATTCAAATAAAAATGGTTTGTTTATTGGTTTCTAGGACTCCTTCCCTAGCCTCAATTTCATCACCAGCAAGCTAAGCCAAAAACAACCTAAGCACCTGTCACATACATTAAAATAAAGTCAATACATAAAATGTAAAGGTGAGCGTACAAGTTTGATAATAGCGTATAGAGTTCGAATTCGTTTATGCATAACCAGCACATACACATAGTGAAATGAAGCACGTTAGTTATCGACATAGATCCATCGATACCAATGACTGCGGGTTGACTGCCTGAGGCAGTTCGCAATACATGATTACCACTGTAATCCATGCAAGTAAAAGGTCCTTAACAACCCCCGTGTGAACGGGTGCTGAGTCCAAACTATAGTACTATCGTTGCTAAGGCAGGTAGACAGCATTCCATGTGTAAACATAACAAACAAGCATTCATAAGCCACGTATAACATGCATTAACGGTTAGCGTTCAAATAGTTTGAGTAGTGTGATAGTTGTGGTTTGAATATTCGTAACGTATGTAACTCCCAAAAGTGCTTAAAGCAAAAAGGGATCGAGTATACTCACAGTGATTTATGGATTGAAGCGAGCGCTTAGCGAATACGGTTAGCCTGAATAGATTCGGTAGCATAACGATAAGTGAAACGTAAAACAGGAAACAAGTATTGAGGAGTCGGACAGCTGGTCGATCGGATGGCAGTTCGATCGGACGGCTGACCGTTCGGCTGAGAGTCCGTACGGTCTGCTGTTCGGTCGGTCGGTAGGCCGATCGGATGGCTGTACGAGTGGATTGTTCCTTCCTTTGAGAAGGATGTGTTTGTGTATGATGGCTTGGCCTTTGAAGTTTTCGTTGTAGCATTTTGAAAACATTGAAGTACCTTTGCCTTTCAGGTCGGTCGATCGGATGGCGGTTCGATCGGCCGGCAGCCTGATCGGTTAGGCGTTCAACAGAATTTCAGAGTTTAGCCTTGGATCGGACAGGTGTTCGATCGGACAGGTGTTCGATCGGTTGGCAAGTTAACAAGTCAAAGACTTTAATGAATGTAAAGTGTGATGCAATGGATCGGATGGTTGGTCGATCGAATAGCACAACTGCTGTTCGATCGGACAGCAGGGTGTCACCTGATCGGATGGCTGTTCGATCGGGTGGCACTTCTAGTGCATTAAACATGATGAAAATTGATTAAGTGTTGAAGCATAGTATCTCATGATCCGAAGAGTAATCCGATCGGACAATAGTTCGATCGAACAACAGTTCGTTCAATACCATTCTTCAAAACAAGTTGTTTGTGTGGGACCATGTGCTAGCCGATCGGCTGGCAAGTCGATTGGCTGGTTTATCCGATCGGTTGGCTGTCCGTTCGGACAGCAGTCCGATCGGTCAGCATCCTGACCTGATCAGCCTTGCGTCTAACACCTGGGTTGTTCTGTTTGTTTGTCGTTTTATCGAGGTACTTTGACAGCGAGTAAAACCATAGATGCCTCGTTCTTACTTGGTCTCCCGGGTCGGACAGGAATCACCCAAATCCGGTCGAAGTGGTAAGTAAACCGGCTCAGGTTCCGTTTCCACTGGTTCGAGTGAAAAGAGTTGAAGAGAGTTGGGAAAATCCATCCTTCAATCCTTTTCACCAAGTATATGTTCAGATCTATAAAAGATCCTTGTTTGTTTATGTGGAAATCGGCTAGATCCAAGTCATTCTTGGTGGATTGAGGCCAAAACATGAAGTTCTTCAGGAACCCATGATGACATCACCCTAGAACACTTGATTCTTGATGATTTCACGGTTAAAAGTTTGGATTCGAAAGATAGAAAGGTGTAGGAGTGTGCATAGATCAAGAAAGTACAAGATTTAGGACGAAAACTTACCGGAATCGAGAGAAATCTGAAAAAAGGCGGGTTGAGCGTGCTGGCCGAACAAGGGTTTCCAAAAGTGGAAAGAATGACAATGACAGGGGTATTTATAGGAAGACAAAAGAGGAAAGGGCTAGCCGATCGGTTGGCACCTCGATCGGACAGCCTGTCCGATCGGACAGCAGTCCGTTCGGCTGGCTGTTCGATCGGCTGGGAAGCCTGATCGATCGGTTGCACCTTTCGAGTGTTTCGCGCGACGATTTCAGATATTTCAATTGCGAGCGGTTCGATATGATAGGGCTTCCTAGTCAAATTACTTTCAGTCCCAACTACTTCGTATCTCGCGTAATCTATTCTCCACCATCTATCATGGTTCGATTGTGATTCGAGTTCGAGTTCGATAGCATTCGAGTTTCGATTGAGTTCGCTTGATTACACCGTACAACATAAATAAACATGCACAGGTAACACGTAAGGCTCACACACACGTATAAACAACAAGTAAAATACACAGTTCAAGTTGCGATTTGGTGTCGATTCGATTAGCATAGCTTGATTATTAGTTGATTAACTTTATCGCATTGTTACTTCCTATAGTTCACAGTCGTAGGTCGATTGAAATACGATTAATACTCATCGATTATTGCCGTGAACGACACTTACTCCACATAATACAAATAAAATAAAGACATTTCTACAAGTCAAGTTGCGCGAAATCGGTCGTTGACTTGACCTTGACTTTGACTTTCACTTATGAAAACACGGGGTGTTACAGCCTCCCCTTGTTTAGGGAATTTCATCCCGAAATTAAGCTGGAAGCTGCTACAACCGCCATGAATCATGTGAGGACTTTCTCTATCTAGACTTTCTCCTGGAACAACTGTGGATACTTAGCCTTCATGTCGCTTTCGAGTTCCCAAGTGAACTCTGCGCCTCGTTTGCCTTCCCATCGGACTTTCACAATAGGAATGCGTGAGCGCCTGAGCTGCTTGGTTTGGCGGTCCATGATTTCGACAGGCTTTTCCACGAAGTGTAATGTTTCGTTCACTTGTAGATCGTCTAGGGAGACATGTAAGTCGTGGTCGGCGATGCACTTTCGGAGGTTTGACACGTGGAAAGTCGGGTGGACATTACTAAGTTCCTCCGGTAATTCGAGTCTGTAGGCGACTTTTCCGATCCTTTCCAGAATCTTAAAAGGTCCAACATATCGAGGCGCGAGTTTCCCTTTCTTGCCGAATCGGACTACACCCTTCCAAGGTGATACCTTTGGGAGTACGTAGTCACCAACGCCAAATTCACGGGGCTTGCGCTTTTTATCGGCGTAAACTTTCTGTCGATCCCGAGCTTTCACCAGGTTGTCTCGGATTTGGAAAATTTTGTCTGTCGTTTCTTGTAATAGCTCAGGACCGGTTAGTTGCGAGTGACCGATCTCGTGCCACACAATAGGCGACCGACATCTTCTCCCGTATAATGCCTCGAAAGGTGCCATCTCGATGCTAGAATGATAACTATTGTTATACGAGAATTCGACTAACGGCAGGTGTTTATCCCAATTACCACCGAAGTCTAGAACACACGAACGGAGCATGTGCTCAAGGGTACGGATCGTTCTTTCAGTCTGACCGTCGGTTTGTGGGTGGAAAGCAGTACTTAGATTAAGCGTTGTACCGAGTGCCGTTTGAAACGTTTCCCACAATCGTGAAGTAAACCGAGCATCACGATCAGAGATGATGTCCCGAGGCGTCCCATGATTACAAATGATCTCATCGGTGTAGATTCGGGCTAATCGTTCTACCTTGTAGTCTTCTCATATGGGCAGAAAGTGAGCTGATTTAGTCAAACGGTCGACTATTACCCAAATGTTGTCGTGGCCTGATGACGTGGGTGGTAGCTTGGTTACGAAATCCATAGCTATGCTCTCCCACTTCCACATGGGAATTGGTGGTTGTTCGAGCAAGCCAGAGGGTCTTTGGTGTTCAGCCTTGACTCTAGCACAAGTTAGGCATCTTCCGACGTAGAGAGCAATATCCCTTTTTCATACCCGGCCACCAGTACTTGTAACGAAGATCCTGGTACATTTTATCAGCACCGGGATGAACTGAGTAGCGGGATTTATGGGCTTCGTCCATGACAATCTGTCGCAAATTGGTCCGCTTTGGAATCCAAATTCGGTCTAAATAGTGGAATATCCCGTTTGATTTGCTCACAAGTTGGGCTCTATCGTGGTAGATTCTTTCTTTCTTCAAGGTGCGTTCGTTGAAACATGCATGTTGAACGTCGCGGATGAGAGTTTCGAGGTTGTGCTGAGCTTGAACCTTACGAGTGCTAAGCAGGTAGCTCCGTCTGCTAAGTGCGTCGGCAACAACATTTGCTTTGCCTGGGTGATAACGAATCTCACAGTCGTAATCGTTGAGAAGTTCTACCCATCGGCGTTGACGCATATTAAGTTCCTTCTGATTAAAGATATGTTGTAGGCTCCTATGATCGGTGAAGATCGTACACTTAGTACCATACAGGTAGTGTCGCCAAATCTTTAATGCAAAAACAACCGCGCCTAGCTCGAGATCATGGGTTGTATAGTTCTTCTCGTGGATTTTGAGCTGACGAGATGCGTAAGCTATGACCTTGTCCCGTTGCATGAGTACACAACCGAGACCAAGGTTGGAAGCATCACAGTAGACAATGAAATCATTGTTTCCGTCGGGCAATGTGAGAACAGGAGCATTGCAAAGCATGTGTTTAAGGGTTCGAAAGGCAGACTCTTGTTTAGTTCCCCAAACAAAAGGCTTGTCCTTATGCGTAAGAGAGGTAAGCGGTACAGCAATCTTCGAGAATCCTTCGATAAATCGTCGATAATAGCCCGCTAGTCCGAGAAAAGAGCGGACTTCGGACGGATTCTTAGGCGTAACCCAACTCTTAACTGCTTCAATCTTCGCAGGATCGACGTGGATACCCTGACTATTAACAATGTGACCTAGAAATTGAACTTCCCCTAACCAGAATTCGCACTTGGAGAACTTGGCATAGAGTTGGTTCCCCTGGAGTAATTCGAGAACCAACCGTAGATGTTGCGCGTGTTCGGCTTTCGATTTGGAATAGATCAAGACATCGTCTATGAATACGATGACGAAACGGTCGAGATATGGTTTACACACGCGATTCATCAGATCCATGAAAACCGCTGGTGCGTTGGTTAGACCAAAAGGCATGACAACGAATTCGTAATGGCCGTAACGAGTTCGAAATGCGGTTTTGGGTATATCCTCCTCTTGAATGCGTAGCTGATGGTAACCTGAACGTAGATCGATCTTCGAGAAACACGTAGCGCCTTGTAGTTGATCAAACAAATCGTCGATACGAGGTAGAGGATAGCGATTCTTGATAGTCAACTTATTCAATTCCCGGTAGTCGATGCACATCCGGAACGACCCGTCCTTCTTTTTGACGAAAAGGACTGGCGCGCCCCAAGGAGAGGTGCTCGGGCGAATGAAGCCTTTTTCAAGTAATTCCTGGAGTTGGGTTGAGAGTTCGCGCATTTCGGACGGCGCGAGTCGATAAGGTGCTTTGGCAATAGGATTGGCTCCAGGAATGAGGTCAATACGAAAGTCGATATCACGACTTGGCGGTAGTCCGGGAAGATCCTCTGGAAAAACATTAGGAAATTCTCGAACCACGGGAACGTCTTTCACTTCCTTCTTCTCTTTCTTTTCCTTCTCTGCTACTACAATGTTTGCCAAGAAAGCCCTGTATTCCTTGCGGAGATACTTGCTGGCTTGGATACATGACATAAGCTTGAGCCCTTTTGAAGTAGTATCGCCAAATACACACAATAAGTCACCATTCGCGAGCGAAAATCGGATCAACTTGTCGAAACATACAATTTCGGCATGGTTTTCTCGGAGAAAGTCCATGCCTATTATAACATCAAAACTTCCGAGCTGCATGGGAATAAGGTCGATCAAAAAGATGTGATTGTTGAGCTCAAGAGTACAATCACGGAGAACATAATTGACAGTGACGGTCCTTCTGGTAGCGACTTCAACATCGAATGTCGAGGAGAGTTGGGAACGTTTACGACTAAGGAGTTTCTCAAATTCGAGTGACACAAAGCAATTATCGGCTCCGGTATCAAACAAACATGAAGCATAAATACCATTCACAAGGAACGTACCATTGACCACGTTGTTGTCGGCCTGGGCTTGACGCACGTTGAGGTTGAAAGTTCTGGCGCGTGCGGCCTGTTGTTGCTGCTGTTGTTGTTGTTGCTGTTGCTGAGGCTCTTATTTCACAGCCCTGTTCGGGCACACGTTGGTGAAATGGTTCGGGTCGCCACACGCGAAGCAGGCTCTGGCTTTGATTGCGGGTGCCGGAGGAGCTTGTTGACCCTGTGGGGCGGTGGGTAGAGCTTGGTTGGCAGGAGCTTGACGAATACAGCAGTTGGCAGTAAAATGGCCGTATACATTGCAATGAGCACAGAAGCGACATTGAATAGCAGTTAGGTGGTGGTAGGTGCAAGTAGGGCAGAGTGGGTGTGGTCCAGTGTATGCACGCTTGGCAGGCGGTGCATTGGCCACAGGCGCCGCTACTTGACGCTGTTGGGCAGGTACAGCTTGAATTGGTGCAGCAGTGATCGCACAATTCTTGTTGGTGGAGCTGTTCTTTCTCTTGTTCTTCCTCTTGTTGCTTGATGAGGTGGGTTCAGCAGTGGGTGCGATAGCGGTAGCTTGATGCAGATGCTTGGGAGTCTTATCCCATACCCCAGCCTTAACCCGTTTGTCGTTGATTTCAGCGGCCAACAGATAGGTTTCCTCGATCGTCGTAGTCTTAGCCGCTTGCACGAAATCAGCAACGCAGTCGGGCAAAGCTCGGATGTACTTCTTGATGGTCATGTCGGGAGTCTTGACTTGGTCGGGACAGATAATGCTAAGCTGTTTGAAACGAGCAGTGAGACCAGCATTGTCACCATCCTTCTGCTGTATGTGCCAAAATTCATCTTCCAGCTTTTGACGTTCGTGAGGAGGGCAAAATTCCTCTAGCATAACTTCCTTGAGCTCGTCCCACGAAAGACCGTAGGCTGCATCGTTCCCTCACTTGTTCCTCTCGGCCGTCCACCAGTCTAGAGCACGGGACTGAAAGACGCCGGTAGCATTCAGAGTTCGAAGGTCATCAGGGCAACCACTCTGTCGAAGAGTAACCTCAATGGAATCAAACCAGTGAAATAGTGCAGTAGGACCTCCTTCGCCAGTGAATTCCTTTGGCCCACACGACTTGAATTGCTTGAAACTGAAAGGCCTTGTGGCAGCTTTAGGAGCGTCGGTTCTTGATTCCTCGGATGATTTGCTGACATTCTCATAAACATCACTCACAGCTTTTGCCACACTATTGGCGATGATGGAAGCAAGGCGTTTGTCCCTCTTTTCCTAACGAGAGAGTGCATGACGGGATCCAGACGACATGGTCTGCAACAGACATCGTCACAAGACTCATCACATTTCATTCGAATCTCACCTCACATGTCTACTACTTACTAAAGCTCAGGAACACGTATAATTATGTAAATACTTATCACGAAACCACATAATCGCACAGCACATAGGACACATAATCATTTAGTACCTAAGCACGTAAACACAGAAGCAAAGAAACACCTACACATTTAACCAATAGAGGCAATCAGAAAACAGAAACCTATCATTCCAAGTCTGCGATCGTTCGAAAAGAGCGTAATGTAAGCTAGGAAAAGAAACTAGAGAAAAAGGCAAAAGGTGATTCACGTTTCTTGTATGTTTTCAGATTTATCACAGAATCACAGTTATAATTACGTCTCGTGTGTTTCGGTCTCGTTCGTGTACGGATTCCGCACGTCACACGTTCGGTTCGCAATCGTTTCGGAGTCAAAACCGGGACCTAACAAGAATCACGGTAAATTGTACATCTAGTGTGTTTGGTCACGCACGTTCACGGATTTCGCACGTTGAACGTGTCGTCACGCAATCGTTTGGAGTCAAAATAAGCACATAAATAAGAAATGACGCATAAAACACATATAAAATCGGCAAACTATCTCTGAAATGCTTAAAAATCGAGAGGTAGATCGTCCGCGGCTAGTGGACTTCGACTAGCCAAAGCGGCTTGACTATTCACAAGGATCCGTTGTGCACATTTAACCTTCAGGACTGCGCCTTCGCCTCGATTCTTGGGCACTTGGCACGCATCCCGTTGGTCATATCGTGACTTCAGGTCGTTGGAGTCCGTTGAGACTCTGGTGAGAGTTTTGTATAGAAGCGGAACAAGTCGTCAAGGTTAGGGTTTCACCCCTGGCTTAACAACTTCGTTCCTGTTTTGATAAAATTGAGGAGATTATTCATCAAAATATGGATTTCACTCTTGATTTGGCATAATTCTCCTAGTTTGTAGTTTAAAATGCGAGTTGGTTAAGCAACTTTAGTCGAGAGTTTGCGGTTATCACCCCTATTCTTGACTTTATTGTCCACTCATAATTAGAAATTTTGAGTGTAGTGAGAGTGAAGAAAAAGCGAGAATAACGAGAAGTAAGCTCGTACTTAATCCATACCGGTTAAGCACAAGTCGGTCTGCTGGTTCTTAACTATAGTCTAGGTATCTAAGACTTCGACCCGGACTAGGTCGAGTCTTGCCTAATTCCCTATAGTTATGGCTCTGATACCAATCTGTCACACCCCAACCGATGGCGGAAATCATCGGGGCATGGCACTGAGCGAAACAGATTGCCCAGAAGCTTCCATAACAACTATCATTACCATTTAATTTAAGTTAACATGTCCCATACCACGTCTCAAATAGTAAACAAATTATTACAGATAATCATCAAGAAAAATATCCTGTTTCGACAACTCAGATTCAAATAAAAATGGTTTGTTTATTGGTTTCTAGGACTCCTTCCCTAGCCTCAATTTCATCACCAGCAAGCTAAGCACAAAAACAACCTAAGCACCTGTCACATACGTTAAAATAAAGTCAATACATAAAATGTAAAGGTGAGCGTACAAGTTTGATAATAGCGTATAGAGTTCGAATTCGTTTACGCATAACCAGCACATACACATAGTGAAATGAAGCACGTTAGTTATCGACATAGATCCATCGATACCAATGACTGCGGGTTGACTGCCTGAGGCAGTTCGCAATACATGATTACCACTGTAATCCATGCAAGTAAAAGGTCCTTAACAACCCCCGTGTGAACGGGTGCTGAGTCCAAACTATAGTACTATCGTTGCTAAGGCAGGTAGACAGCATTCCATGTGTAAACATAACAAACAAGCATTCATAAGCCACGTATAACATGCATTAACGGTTAGCGTTCAAATAGTTTGAGTAGTGTGATAGTTGTGGTTTGAATATTCGTAACGTATGTAACTCCCAAAAGTGCTTAAAGCAAAAAGGGATCGAGTATACTCACAGTGATTTATGGATTGAAGCGAGCGCTTAGCGAATACGGTTAGCCTGAATAGATTCGGTAGCATAACGATAAGTGAAACGTAAAACAGGAAACAAGTATTGAGGAGTCGGACAGCTGGTCGATCGGATGGCAGTTCGATCGGACGGCTGACCGTTCGGCTGAGAGTCCGTACGGTCTGCTGTTCGGTCGGTCGGTAGGCCGATCGGATGGCTGTACGAGTGGATTGTTCCTTCCTTTGAGAAGGATGTGTTTGTGTATGATGGCTTGGCCTTTGAAGTTTTCGTTGTAGCATTTTGAAAACATTGAAGTACCTTTGCCTTTCAGGTCGGTCGATCGGATGGCGGTTCGATCGGCCGGCAGCCTGATCGGTTAGGCGTTCAACAGAATTTCAGAGTTTAGCCTTGGATCGGACAGGTGTTCGATCGGACAGGTGTTCGATCGGTTGGCAAGTTAACAAGTCAAAGACTTTAATGAATGTAAAGTGTGATGCAATGGATCGGATGGTTGGTCGATCGAATAGCACAACTGCTGTTCGATCGGACAGCAGGGTGTCACCTGATCGGACGGCTGTTCGATCGGGTGGCACTTCTAGTGCATTAAACATGATGAAAATTTATTAAGTGTTGAAGCATAGTATCTCATGATCCGAAGAGTAATCCGATCGGACAATAGTTCGATCGAACAACAGTTCGTTCAATACCATTCTTCAAAACAAGTTGTTTGTGTGGGACCATGTGCTAGCCGATCGGCTGGCAAGTCGATTGGCTGGTTTATCCGATCGGCTGGCTGTCCGTTCGGACAGCAGTCCGATCGGTCAGCATCCTGACCTGATCAGCCTTGCGTCTAACACCTGGGTTGTTCTGTTTGTTTGTCGTTTTGTCGAGGTACTTTGACAGCGAGTAAAACCATAGATGCCTCGTTCTTACTTGGTCTCCCGGGTCGGACAGGAATCACCCAAATCCAGTCGGTGGTCTGTTCGGAACGAAGTTTAACATTTAACCCGAAGTCGGTTAACCTCGTGGATAGAACCCAGATCTTGAGTCGTATAACCACCGAAGTGGTCAGTAAACCGGCTCAGGTTCCGTTTCCACTGGTTCGAGTGAAAAGAGTTGAAGAGAGTTGGGAAAATCCATCCTTCAATCCTTTTCACCAAGTATATGTTCAGATCTATAAAAGATCCTTGTTTGTTTATGTGGAAATCGGCTAGATCCAAGTCATTCTTGGTGGATTGAGGCCAAAACATGAAGTTCTTCAGGAACCCATGATGACATCACCCTAGAACACTTGATTCTTGATGATTTCACGGTTAAAAGTTTGGATTCGAAAGATAGAAAGGTGTAGGAGTGTACATAGATCAAGAAAGTACAAGATTTAGGACGAAAACTTACCGGAATCGAGAGAAATCTGAAAAAAGGCGGGTTGAGCGTGCTGGTCGAACAAGGGTTTCCAAAAGTGGAAAGAATGACAATGACAGGGGTATTTATAGGAAGACAAAAAAGGAAAGGGCTAGCCGATCGGCTGGCACCTCGATCGGACAGCCTGTCCGATCGGACAGCAGTCCGTTCGGCTGGTTGTTCGATCGGCTGGGAAGCCTGATCGATCGGTTGCACCTTTCGAGTGTTTCGCGCGACGATTTCAGATATTTCGATTTCGATTGCGAGCGGTTCGATATGATGGGGCTTCCTAGTCAAATTACTTTCAGTCCCAACTACTTCGTATCTCGCGTAATCTATTCTCCACCATCTATCATGGTTCGATTGTGATTCGAGTTCGAGTTCGATAGCATTCGAGTTTCGATTGAGTTCGCTTGATTACACCGCACAACATAAATAAACATGCACAGGTAACACGTAAGGCTCACACACACGTATAAACAACAAGTAAAATACACAGTTCGAGTTACGATTTGGTGTCGATTCGATTAGCATAGCTTGATTATTAGTTGATTAACTTTATCGCATTGTTACTTCCTATAGTTCACAGTCGTAGGTCGATTGAAATACGATTAATACTCATCGATTATTGCAGTGAACGACACTTACTCCACATAATACAAATAAAATAAAGACATTTCTACAAGTCAAGTTGCGCGAAATCGGTCGTTGACTTGACCTTGACTTTCACTTATGAAAACACGGGGTGTTACACGATCACATTGTTTATTTCTACACAATTACTCATTCAGTACTGTCAATCCTGACTTGTGGGTCATATTACACATTGGCTAACTCGTTGTCCAATGGTAACGTACTGTCATTCCCGACTTACTACTCACAGTGTAGTAAATTTTGTATACAAAACCCCAACATACCGGAAGTAATTGAAGAACTACAAAGACTTAATCACCGCTTAATCACATTGTAAAACATTTAGGGTTTTGTAAAATATTAGAAAAAGGTTATCAAAAAGTGGATAAACTCACATTGCTATCTTAGACTTCGCGTTAGGGTTTCCTGGGATTAGTCTATAATTTACACAAATGTACATAGGTTAGTATCATAACCCTTTGAAAATATTAATGATACCCTCCCCGAGACGGCATTCCAACAACTACGTCGGGCAGAACCACGACAGTTGTTACGGAACCCTAAATCAATCGGGAAGCTTATCTAGTATGAAACTGGGGTTATAATACTTACAACGGAGCATAACCTCGCTAATTAGGGGGTATAATACCAACTTTATAAAGCCTATATTTCAGAAATTGTGATTCAGAAATGAAAATGGGACGAACTGAAATGAAATCCGATGGCTCCTTTATATAGTGCTGATATCTGACTCTCACGCGGCCCGCGTAAGAGTAGCCATAGGGCTACGCGGCCCGCGTCAATCTCCGGTCAAAGCGTAGCTCGTCCGGATCACCAACTAGACTTGACACGATGATGACACCTGTCATCACCAGGCTGCGCCACAATTTAGATCTTACGCGGCCCGCGTAAATGTAAGCTAAGGCTTTCGCGGCCCGCCTGAACTAAAGAAATCAAACGAAGTCAGGGTCTAGTCTTTATACCGCCCGCGTAAGTGGTTGGGGTGGGTCTACGCGGCCCACCTCAGCTTATATTTCAGATTTAAATTTTATTTTTAAATGTTATATTGTATTTCGGGCTCGGTTTTCACATACGGGGTGTATTTAAAGACATATTGGGACATTTTTAAAATATACTAGGGTGTTGGAAATATTCAAGAGTGTCGGTTTTACTTAGGGTTGTTACATCCTCCCCACCTTGTATTAGAGCTCGTCCTCGAGATCCAAGTGCGGGTATTTCCTTTGCATTTCTGATTCGAGTTCCCATGTGTACTCAGGTCCTCTTTTGGAGTCCCGCTTTACTTTGACCAGAACTAATCTCTTATGCTTGAGATTCTTGACTTTCCTGTCTTCAATTTGTAGAGGCCTTTCTACAAACTTAAGTTGTTCATTTACCTCTATATCCTTAAGAGGTACTATCAGTGATTCATCAGCTAAACACTTTTTGAGATTAGATACATGAAATACATCATGTATTCCTGCCATTTCCTCTGGCAGTTGTAGCTGATATGCTACAGGTCCTATTCTTCTAATAATCTCAAAAGGTCCAATATACCTGGGACTTAGCTTCCCTCGTTTGATGAATCTTATTACTCCTTTACAAGGAGAGACTTTCAACAATACTTTATCTCCTACTTGAAATTCCAATGGCTTGCGTCGGTTATCAGCATAACTCTTATGTCGATCACGTGCTGCTTTCAGTCGTTCATTGACTTGAATAATCTTATCAGTTGTTTCTTGCACTATCTCAGGTCCAGACAGTTGCTTTTCCCCAATTTCTGCCCAACAGACTGGGGTTCGGCACTTTCGTCCATAAAGTGCTTCGAATGGTGCAACATTAGTACTTGTGTGATAACTATTATTATAAGAAAATTCTATTAAAGGTGAGTGATCGTCCCAATTACCTCCGAAATCAATTACACAAGCTCTAAGCATGTCTTCCATTGTCTGAATTGTTCTGTCGTTTTGTCCGTCTATTTGAGGATGATAAGCTGTGCTTAGATTTAACTTGGTTCCCATTGCCTTTTGGAAACTTGACCAAAAATGAGAGGTAAATCGACTATCCCTATCAGAAACAATTGATAAAGGAATTCCATGTAAAGAAACAATTTCATTTACATATAACTTAGCTAACTGTTCCATACTGAAAGTTTCCTTCATTGGTAAGAAATGGGCTGACTTGGTTAGGCTATCTACAATCACCCAGATTGTATCATTACCTTTCTTTGTTTTGGGTAATTTGGTAACAAAATCCATTGTTATCAATTCCCATTTCCACACTGGCATTTCTAATTGTTGTAACAAACCTGAGGGTTTCTGATGTTCAGCTTTAACTTGTGAAGATGTTAAACATTTAGAAACATAGGCTGCTATGTCCTTTTTCATTCCTATCCACCAGAAAATTTTCCTTAAATCCTGGTACATTTTATCATTTCCTGGATGCATTGTATATTTGGATTTATGGGCTTCTTCTAATATACGATGACGTAGGTTTCCTAATTTAGGTATCCACATTCTCTTCTCATGGAATCTCCAAATTCCATCGGTTCCTTGTTCTAATTCTTTTAGCATACCTTTTAATTTTTCAGTATCATCCTTGATTACTGATTCTTGTGCTTCTCTTATCTGATTATTTAAATCTACTTGTAGATTTAATTTAAGAGAACGTACCCTTTTTGGCTTTTCATGATACTTTCGGCTTAAAGCATCTGCCACTACATTTGCTTTTCCTTCATGATACTGTATATCACAATCATAGTCACTAAGCATCTCCATCCAGCGTCTTTGTCTCATATTCAACTCCTTTTGCTTGAAAACATTCCTTAAACTTTTATGATCAGTGAATATGGTAAACTTACTACCATAAAGGTAATGTCTCCAAATCTTAAGAGCAAAAAATATAGCTCCTAATTCTAAATCATGGGTTGAATAATTCTCTTCATGATTCTTAAGTTGTCTAGATGCATAAGCTATAACCTTTTGTCGTTGCATCAATACACATCCATAACCTAATTTGGAAGCGTCACAATATACTACAAAATCTTCAATTCCCTCTGGTAACGCTAATATGGGTGTATGGGTTAATTTATGCTTAAGGGTTCTAAATGCTTCTTCTTTTTTTAATCCTCATTCAAACTTAACAGATTTACAGGTTAGCTTAGTTAAGGGAATGACTATTCTAGAAAAATCTTGAATAAATCTTCTATAATAACCGGCCAATCCTAA
Organism: Helianthus tuberosus; assembly: GCA_030545235.1. NCBI lineage: Eukaryota > Viridiplantae > Streptophyta > Magnoliopsida > Asterales > Asteraceae > Helianthus > Helianthus tuberosus. The sequence continues at coordinate 13,541,979 of CM060366.1, read as the reverse complement.
GAAACTTCTAACCTCGGTTGGTGACTCAGGGGTTTTCCATTTAGTAATCGCCTCGATCTTTGTTGGATCCACATGAATTCCTTCATGATTGACTAGGTGTCCAAGAAATTGTACCTGTTCTAACCAAAACTCGCACTTTGAAAATTTAGCGTAAAACTTTTCCTTTCTTAATAAACTTAAAAGTGCGTGCAAATGCATTGCATGATCCTCCTTATTCTTAGAGTAAATGAGAATATCATCTATAAAAACAATTATGAATTTATCCAAATATGACTTACATATTCGGTTCATCATGTCCATAAATGCAGCTGGGGCATTGGTTAGACCAAATGGCATGACAGTAAATTCATAATGACCATACCTTGTTCTAAATGCGGTTTTAGGAATGTCCTCTTCCTGTACCTTTAATTGATGATATCCTGACCTTAAATCGATTTTAGAGAAAAATAGAGTTCCTTGCAGTTGATCGAACAGATCATCGATTCTCGGTAATGGGTACCGATTCTTAATCGTGACTTTGTTCAATTCACGGTAGTCAATGCACATACGCATTGATCTGTCCTTCTTTTTAACAAACAGTATCGGCGCTCCCCATGGCGACGAACTTGGTTGTATAAATCCTTTCTCCAACAATTCGTCTAATTGTTTCTTCAATTCTTGCATTTCTGCAGGTGCCAAACGGTAAGGTGCTTTGGCAATCGGTGCTGTTCCTGGTATTAAATGGATTCTGAATTCAACTTCTCTATCTGGAGGTTGCCCTGGCAATTCTTCTGGAAACACATCTGAAAACTGAAATACTACTGGAATATCTTTTAAATCATTTCCTTTAGTGTTAGTGATTATAGAAATCAAATACACTAATGACCCTTTTCTTATATAACTTGCAGTTTTCATCACAGAGATGAATTTTGTGGATCTAGATGGTTTATCTCCTTTTATTGTGATCGTTTTACCTTTTGGTGAATTTACTTGAATTGACTTTTGATCACATAAAATACTGGCTTTATTGGCTATTAACCAATCCATTCCTAAAACAACATCAAATCCTGCCAGATTCATGGGATAAAGATTTGCAATAAATTTCTAATTTAAAATTTCTATTCTTGCTCCTTGCAAGATTTCAGAAATCCTAACGGTTTCTCCATTAGCCGTCTCTACTAAACATTCTTGTGGTAGTTTAGTTAATGATTGATTGAGAAATTTGCAAAATGATGTATTAATAAAACTTTGGTTTGCACCAGAGTCAAATAATACTTTAGCAAAAACATCATTAACTAAAAACGTACCAGTTATGACATCTGGAATCATTTTAGCTTCATCTGCAGTCAGAACAAATGCTCTAGCATTTTGAGTATTCTTGTTGTTTGTAACTGGAGCTAATTTCGGACAATTAAGCTTGATATGACCTTGTTCTCCATAGTTGTAACATATCCTGTTATTAGCTTTCTTCCTGCAATTTTCTTCCTTGTGTCCCGATATTTTGCAAAAGTTACAGTATATGGAGCATCTTCCTGAATGCTTTCTTTTTCAATTCTTACAGTAAGGTGCAGAGGTAGAACCTATATTTTTCCCACGATTAAAATTTCCAGAACAAAATTCTTGTGTGAGCTTCTGGGTTAAGTTCCTCCTTTGATCTTCTTCTCGGGTACGGACTAATTCATCTGTCAAGGTATTTGCTAGTTCTACAGCTTCTTCTATGGTTTGAGGTCTAGTTGCCTTGACTACGTGTCTTATCTCCCCAATTAATCCCCAAATATAACGGGAGATCAATACTGGTTCTGGTGATATTCTAGCATATTCGAAGAATAATTTAGTGTATCCCTTACTATCCACACCAGTCATCCTAAGGTTTAGGAATTTGTTAGATATCTGTTCCTTCTCATTTGGTGGGCAGAATTTCCTTTCTACCTTGTTCTTAAATTCTTCTCATTCCATATTGTAAGTTCTATCACTTTCTCTTGATTGGAGGATAGTGTTCCACCATTCTAGTGCTGAATTCTTAAACATATTAGAAGCAAACAGTATCTTATCTTCTTCAGCACACTTGCTTATTCTTAAGACTGCCTCAGTTTTCTCTATCTAGCATAGGGTTGCAATGGCTCCTTCGTTGCCCGAGAATTCCATTGGTTTACAAGACCAGAATTCTTTATAAGAACAACCGTAAGACATGGTTTTTCTCCTTTTGGGAATGGGCAATTGAAGTACAGGTCCATTGTTTACTCTGTTTTCGGGTTCGATGGGTCGCTTACTGCTATGCTTACTTTTATTATTCGCTTCTTGAATCGTTTGAATAATAAATGACATTGCATCTATGATTCCTTGAGCCACTATATGTTGAACAGCACTATTATCCATTTGGTTTCCATTGTTATTGATGCTTGGATTCTCATTAACCACGTTAATGTTACTCTGGTTATCATTATTCCGATTTCCTTGATTTCCTTTGTCGGCCATCTGAATTATAAACATTTACCCCATATTAATATCACAAGATAATATTTAATATAGTTAATCACATAACACGCAATCTAGCAAAAAATGTCGATCATTGCGACTTTTACTCTATTTTCCATATACTATTATGCATCTATTACATATTAGTACTGAAATAAAAATTACAATACCAACAGAAATAGAATCACACTAATAGTAATAGGCATCCGTACACACATATTTTATTTTATTATATTATATTATTATTACTATTACCATCTCCTCTATCACATCACGGATATGGATTTATCCAAAAATCCATATTGCGCTCACCGTATTTCCATACGAGATGCTTTCCCACCTGTCTCATTCTTTCACTGCTTTCTAAAATTTCCTCCCCAAAAGTCCTAAGTTCTTGCACGTTTTCTGCACTCATTGGGGGTGCAGGTTCTAGGACTGGGTTTGGAATCTGGGTTGCGGGTTCCTGATATGGGGGTGAAAGTGCCTGAAATCGGTAAGGATCTTCTAAGATTTCCCTAATGTAGTTATCATGGTAATAGGGATCTAAAGGGTCCATACCTGGATAGGCTCCTATGTTCTGTATAGGTGTGTCTTCATGGATCGGGTAACGTTGCACATAGTCCCTAACGTCATCCCACCAGGGATCGTAATTTGGGTCTAGGGGATTTGGTGTTGGTACCCTAGGGATTTCCTCTGGGTTGAAGTCATGCATCTCCACTTGGTTTTCAGGGTTTTCTATTTCCATTGGTTGGTCAGGGATTTGCAATTGTGGTTGGGGTGCTATTGTTTGCTCCATATTAGGGTCAGCAGCAGTTATGGCTAGGATATGGAAATTGGCTAGGCTTCTATTAAGCATATCCTGTGTATGGGCATCTGTCTTTCGCTTAGCAGCTGCTAGAACTCTTTGCTGTTGCAACTTTCGCATTCTTTTCCTACGTGCAAAGGCTTCCTTACTGAACCATCCTCTTTTCTTATGAGGGAATGGCTCTTCTGACTGAGCTTTAAAGGCAAACATCCCTTCTTCCTGATCAGCAGAATACCCAGAAAGGGCAGACTGTGAAGAGGTACCTTCACTCCTAGGTGAATCAGACAACTGGCGACACATGTCTGAGGGTCCTTGATCACTCATACTGTAAACTAACAAATAGTCAAATAACACATAACAAATAAATACAGTTATGCACGTATTTCCGTAATTTATTTCCTAACACAAAGTTTAGAATTTAAGTGTCAGCAGAACACTTCTTTGGCTTAGACCAGTGGCTAGGCTCTGATACCACCTTCTGTCGCAACCCCCGATCCCTTATCTGTCCCGGGAACGGGCGAACGCGAACTCAGAGTTTTGGTGGTATCAGCTTATTAATTTGGCAGCGGAAATTACATCATAACCGTAGTTAGGAAATGTTTATCAGAGTAAAAAAACTCATTTAATATTAATAATCACATGGGCAAAACCCAAGTTTCTTATTACAATACGTTTATAGGGATAAACCCTATTTTATTGAATTTAAAACGTCGTCTTTTAGGTAACTTTTATAGCCACATTTTTCCCAAGCCTTCAGTGCTCTCCAGCTGGCTTTTTACTAATTGGCTGTCACATTGTGTTACCTGAAACGCGTTTTAAAAACATTTGTCAGTGGGAAATACTGGTGAGTGAATCCCAGTTTAATCAAGAAACATTTTATCAATTAAAATTTAAAACAGTATTGAGAGCGATCACATTGTTTATTTCTACACAATTACTCATTCAGTACTGTCAATCCTGATTTGTGGGTCATATTACACATTGGCTAACTCGTTGTCCAATGGTAACGTACTGTCATCCCTGATTACTACTCACAGTGTAGTAAATTTTGTATACAAAACCCCAACATACCGGCAGTAATTGAAGAACTACAAAGACTCAATCACCGCTTAATCACATTGTAAAACATTTAGGGTTTTGTAAAATATTACAAAAAAGGTTATCAAAAAGAGGATAAACTCACATTGCTATCTTAGACTTCGCGTAAGGGTTTCCTGGGATTAGTCTATAATTTACACAAATGTACATAGGTTAGTATCATAACCCTTTGAAAATATTAATGATACTGTAACGACTCACACAAAAATGTCCTAAAAACGTTCTGTAAGTATAAACCCGGACCCCTGATGTAACAACCCTCATTAAAAGTCATATTTATTTTATTATTTTATTTAAAAGGAAACCCTAATTAGGACACCCAAGTGATTCTACACAAACCCTAAAATTATCAGAACAATCAGAATCAGGATCAGGGCCCCTAAAACTCAGGGGGGTATTCCCTACTCAACGATTATCCATATAACTCGTTGTATAAATCGAATTATTCAATTCCGTCGACTCAGCAGGCCTAGTCCCACGCGTGGCAAGCCTATAAGTAATTCGTGTCCCTTACGGACCGTAAGGGTGGAGTCTTACGGTCCGTAAGCATGTCCAATTTTATGTATAAATAGCAGAGTCTGGGACTTGAATTCTGACATTTGAGCGACGATCAAATTCAAAACGTACGCTGAGATATAGTCGAAACAGTCTCAAAATCACTAATTAGTATGGCGAAACGCTGCTACGATGCCGAGTATTAACTCAATCGCTGCTACGATTCAATGTCCGATCGATTGGAACTATCCAATGGATGTTTAAGTGCTGCCCACATTAGGGTTTATGCTTTGTCATTTGTCGTGATTCCGATGGATGTTTAAGTGATTGCACTTTGTCATTCGTTGTGAATCCGATGGATGTTTAAGTATCGCACTTTGTTATTCGTTGTGAGGGTTTAATCTCGTGAGTTATCGTAAATGCTGTATTAGTTATTTACCTAGTTCGTGTGCACTAGGTTACAAGACTAATCAATAGGCTAAGCTCTGCCTGTATCTGCAATATATCAAGGCTTATCTGTAGACTAAACTTTGCCCGTATGAATCTGCATGCTTATAATGTGAGTCATTCTCTTTTTATCAACTATTTTACAATACCTCAAATTATTTTCAAAAGTTATAATTACAGGGACTAAGTCGTGGATATCTTGAATCACTGGCTAGTGGGGTATTGTGCACATTACTAATTTTCTCCCAGTTAGGTTCATTGACCTACTCGGGATAATCACTGTTAGGTTCATTGACCTACAGGGATAATCATCACTATTTAGGTTCATTGACCTAATAGTGGTATGACCATCGTCACCATTGTGACATGTCACCATTGTGACAGAGCGCCAGATAAAAATAAGATAGAAGCCATTGTAATCGCTCTTATGCTGTAATTTATAACACTGTTTTCTAGTTATAATTTGCAGTGATTAAGTCTTTGCCAATCTTTAAGAAGCAAATGTAAAAACTCTTAATGCTGTAAATTATAACAAATATGTTTTAAGTAAAATGAATGAACTCACTCAGTATTTCCCGCTGACAAAACCTTTTTAAAACGCGTTTCAGGTAATTACAGTAGATTGGAGTAAGAGATGGATACGGCACTGAAAGGCATCAAGAAGTGGCTTATTTATTAATTAAATCAAATTAAGAAATATTGTTTTATGCAATAAAATTTATCTTTATTAAAGCTACCATTGTAAAAGATGGGTTTATCCCATCTATTTAAATAAATAAAATCCGGTGTTTTCTAAACTCTGATATTTTTCCTAACTCACGGTCCTGATGAAATTTCCGCTGCAACATTTTCAAATTAATCACCGGTACCACTGGGCTGTTCGCGACTCCCAATTCCGTCCAGGGTGGGTCGGGGGTCGTGACAGAAGGTGGTATCAGAGCCACTGCTTTAAGCCTTTAGGTGTTGTGACAATAATACCTAAGTTCATATAAAAGAGTTAGGAGATTGCTGTTAACTGGTAGTATACATGATAACATTTAGACTTGAACTTAAGAAAAGATGCCTTAGTATAAACTTCAAGATAAGCTAAGTACTTATGTGAGTAAAGTATGATGAGTTTTGATATATCATAAGAATGGTAATTAGAATATTGCAAGATATGATAAATAAGCAAGATTTAATAGTAATTATTGTTTATTAATATTACTTGGTCTAGAATAAGATATTTTACGAGAATACAAATTTCCCTAATTCTGGATAAAAGCCCTAATAAGATAGGCACTTTTACAATCTTGAAAAGATACTATTTATGGGAAATAGAAAATTTTCTCCGACAAGACTGGGTATGGTGTAGCAGACTCTCCAGTTTCTTCGGATATACTGAGGTTACCTCTCCGGCGCGAACCGGATAAGACGGGGTATATAATATGTCAAACGAGTGACAAGATTTTCCTAAATAGTATTATGACCAGATATTTGACTGGTTTTTGGAAATACGAATCTATTAAATACATTGACCTGATAAATGGTATGTTTATTTCAGCATGTGAAATATGTGATTATATAGATATGTATATCTATAAGGAATTCCAAAAGTCAATTTGGAATAAAGCACAAGCATCTGTGTCTAGATTTCTTTATTAGGAATCTCTTTTCCGATATCAAACATTATTTCGTTTGATCATCTGTCTCGTAGCTCGTGTAAACAATGGAAACCCATTAAGTTGGGATACCATCAAAATTGTAAAGAATTTCTAACGCATTACCATAAACTATTAACGCAAGTAAGAAGAATGTAAAGTTGTGATAATGTACAAGAAAACACATGAAAATTTAATCATAAGTCCACAGACGTCAAAGTATATCACACACAACTTTTGAGGCAAGTCCTTTGCAAAATATAAATTAGGTACGATGACACCAATGTTAATTCCATCAGTAGAAGAACTACTAATAAAAAAGAAGCACTTTTGCCACGTAATCCTACAAACAACATGAATCTCGCTAAGGTACGCTAGAACAGGATTTCACAAACATCCGTGCACAGTCTAATCAGAGTTATAATTATTATCACTGCAAAAGGAGTCACATACCTTTGCAAATTCCCTATTTTATTTTATTTACATTCCCTAGTAATTATTACACGAAATTCCAGATAGAAGTTCTTATATTTCTTTCGTTGAAATTCTGACTTCTGCATATAATGAGTTGACTTTCGTGTTTCTATTTCCCCTAAATGGTTATCATACCATAAGGATTTCTTTTATATAAATTGATCTATTTCATTTCTTGGTAAATTCATACATTACACATGCACTGTTTGTTGCGCATGTGGTTCGCTTGCTTTATGAAGACCACAGGAGGGCTTCATTCCGATTTGTTATTTTATCAAAACTCAAATATCATTCCGCTTTTTGTACTATGAACCGCATTATTGCAAAACAATAACTCCTTGATATCGAGTCAATAAATTTCTTGAAAAAAAAATTCAATTTTCTTTGACATACATGGTTTCTGTTATGACTATGTCCGAATTTTTTTTATTTAAACTCGTTTTGTTTAAACCGAGTTCAATTGTTTGAACTTGCTCGTATTACATATTCAATTCAAGGTTCCATATGATGAATTAAAACCATCATATTCGGAATAATCCTAACAAGCATTTCAATTCTCTTGAACTATAACATGCTTGTGTGATCCTCGACTTCACTAAATTATTTCTTTGATCACGATCACCTTGTGGTGACATTTTCTGAAGATTGCGCTAATCTCAGATTTAATTATTTATATTTCCACTTTGTTAATTTATCCTATACAAGCAATCTTAAAACAATCAAGTGCTCAGATAATGCTACCCTAATTCATATTTCGGTATATCCCTTAATAAGTTATTACAATATCAATCAAGCCTTTCGTAATAATTATTGCTCTATCATCGTTGATCGAAAAACATTATATATAAATTTAATTGATTATATATGGAATTACCTAATTTACAAAAATAGTATTACTATATTTTAAACCATTGCGGTGAAGAAATTATATTTATATATATATATATATATATATATATATATATATAAACTATGTTTGAGGTATACTCTTATTTAAAAGTTATTGTTTAGTTATTTATTATTGATAATTTTATTATTAATAATAATATATTAATAGTAGCAGTTTTAGTATTATTTTTAAGTACCAGGGTTATTGTCAAGGGCAGGTATTGGATAGCCTAGCCTTAGTTAGGCATGGATTGGCCACCTATGCTTAAACAAGGCAGCACTAATCAATATCCACCATGATAATGACTAGTTAATATATATAAATTAAGTCATCATACTTATTTAGTAAATTTTAATTATATATGAAAATATATATACCTTGGAAAAGACATATTTTCATAAAACAAAGGACGAATAAAATTTTATAAATAAATTGTCTATCACATGTTTTGTAAAGAAAATTATCGTATAAGAATAATATGGTAGTCATCAACTACTTTGGGTAAAAGGAACATTATGATATATAAAAAAAAATAGTCCTCATTTTCACTTATTTACAAACATTTATAAATACATTCACAACGTTATATGGTTTCAAAATAAAAATAAATAATAGAATCGACCCATTAAGTGTTATATATTTACCAAATATTTTACAAATACTTTTGTACAATAAATATTTTTACACCTTTATTTACAATTAACGTTATACATAATAATGATTTCTTTTACAAAATAATAAAACTAAAATATTTTGTAAAGTAATAACTTCATTTCGGAGTTTTGTAATATATATTACATAGTAAATATAAGTTATTTTACATAGTATAGTAAAATACCAAAATAGTATTTATTTAAAAGCAGTAACCATTTACATATAGTAAAAGTGCGTAACAAATAATATATATTACATAGTATTTATATTTGATATATAAGATACGGTTCAGACAAGAACACAAATAATATATATTACATTTACTTTACAAATATAATATAATAATTGGTCATGCCAAAACAACTTGTTATTATTATATTTCGATCTCTAGGACATAGTGTGAAAAATATGGTTACTAATAGTATACTATCACATTGTTTCACAAATTAAAACAACTTGGAACTCTAAACAATAATACACTAACTCTATAGTCTTTTGGTGTATCTTTGTAATTCACTCATCTCAGCATATTGATTTTCTCATATCATAATTTAATATCTGACAAATCATTTCATTTGGAACCTGTCAATTCTAAGTCTTCTTCAGTTACCAATCAAAGTAAGCTTTCTTTTGACAAAGAATTTTTATTAATTCTAAAAATCCTTCACATTCATATCTATTGATCACATATCTTTTGGCATAAACCTAGTCATCTTGGAAATTATATCATTTCATTTCATTCGTTTGTCATCAATTTCTCGAACTAATTCAGTGGAATCATTGAATCCTACTTAGGATACAACTTGTATTCACAAAATTTGATAATTTAATTCCGTATCATTTACCTTAATATTATTTTTATTAACTAAATATAACATACGTCTTAAAGAAATATCATAACCCAAATCTCGAGGACGAGATTTTTATTAAGGTGGGGAGAATGTAACGACTCACACAAAAATGTCCTAAAAACGTTATGTAAGTATAAACCCGGACCCCTGATGTAACAACCCTCATTAAAAGTCCTATTTATTTTATTATTTTATTTAAAGGGAAACCCTAATTAAGACACCCAAGTGATTCTACACAAACCCTAAAATTATCAGAACAATCAGAATCAGGATCAGGGCCCCTAAAACTCAGGGGGGTATTCCCTACTCAACGATTATCCATATAACTCGTTGTATAAATCGAATTATTCAATTCCGTCGACTCAGCAGGCCTAGTCCCACGCGTGGCAAGCCTATAAGTAATTCGTGTCCCTTACGGACCGTAAGGGTGGAGTCTTACGGTCCGTAAGCATGTCCAATTTTATGTATAAATAGCAGAGTCTGGGACTTGAATTCTGACATTTGAGCGACGATCAAATTCAAAACGTACGCTGAGATATAGTCGAAACAGTCTCAAAATCACTAATTAGTATAGCGAAACGCTGCTACGATGCCGTGTATTAACTCAATCGCTGCTACGATTCAATGTCCGATCGATTGGAACTATCCAATGGATGTTTAAGTGCTGCCCACATTAGGGTTTATGCTTTGTCATTTGTCGTGATTCCGATGGATGTTTAAGTGATTGCACTTTGTCATTCGTTGTGAATCCGATGGATGTTTAAGTATCGCACTTTGTCATTCGTTGTGAGGGTTTAATCTCGTGAGTTATCATAAATGTTGTATTAGTTATTTACCTAGTTCGTGTGCACTAGGTTACAAGACTAATCAATAGGCTAAGCTCTGCCTGTATCTGCAATATATCAAGGCTTATCTGTAGACTAAACTTTGCCCGTATGAATCGGCATGCTTATAATATGAGTCATTCTCTTTTTATCAACTATTTTACAATACCTCTAATTATTTTCAAAAGTTATAATTACAGGGACTAAGTCGTGGATATCTTGAATCACTGGCTAGTGGGGTATTGTGCACATTACTAATTTTCTCCCAGTTAGGTTCATTGACCTACTCGGGATAATCACTGTTAGGTTCATTGACCTACAGGGATAATCATCACTATTTAGGTTCATTGACCTAATAGTGGTATGACCATCGTCACCATTGTGACATGTCACCATTGTGACAGAGCGCCAGATAAAAATAAGATAGAAGCCATTGTAATCGCTCTTATGCTGTAATTTATAACACTGTTTTCTAGTTATAATTTGCAGTGATTAAGTCTTTGCCAATCTTTAAGAAGCAAATGTAAAAACTCTTAATGCTGTAAATTATAACAAATATGTTTTAAGTAAAATGAATGAACTCACTCAGTATTTCCCGCTGACAAAACCTTTTTAAAACGCGTTTCAGGTAATTACAGTAGATTGGAGTAAGAGATGGATACGGCACTGAAAAGCATCAAGAAGTGGCTTATTTATTAATTAAATCAAATTAAGAAATATTGTTTTATGCAATAAAATTTATCTTTATTAAAGCTACCATTGTAAAACATGGGTTTATCCCATCTATTTAAATAAATAAAATCCGGTGTTTTCTAAACTCTGATATTTTTCCTAACTCACGGTCCTGATGAAATTTCCGCTGCAACATTTTCAAATTAATCACCGGTACCACTGGGCTGTTCGCGACTCCCAATTCCGTCCAGGGTGGGTCGGGGGTCGTGACAGATACCCTCCCCGAGACGGCATTCCAACAACTACGTCGGGCAGAACCACGACAGTTGTTACGGAACCCTAAATCAATCAGGCAGCGTATCTAGTATGAAACTGGGGTTATAATACTTACAACGGAGCAGAACCTCGCTAATTAGGGGGTATAATACCAACTTTATAAAGCCTATATTTCAGAAATTGTGATTGAGAAATGAAAACGGGACGAACTGAAATGAAATCCGATGGCTCCTTTATGTAGTGCTGATATCTGACTCTCACGCGGCCCGCGTAAGAGTAGCCACAGGGCTACGCGGCCCGCGTCAATCTCCGGTCAAAGTGTAGCTCGTCCGGATCACCAACTAGACTTGACACGATGATGACATGTGTCATCACCAGGCTGCGCCACAATTTAGATCTTACGCGGCCCGCGTAAATGTAAGCTAAGGCTTACGCGGCCCGCCTGAACTAAAGAAATCAAACGAAGTCAGGGTCTAGTCTTTATACCACCCGCGTAAGTGGTTGGGGTGGGTCTACGCGGCCTGCCTCAGCTTATATTTCAGATTTAAATTTTATTTTTAAATGTTATATTGTATTTCGGGCTCGGTTTTCACATACGGGATGTATTTAAAGACATATTGGGACATTTTTAAAATATACTAGGGTGTTGGAAATATTTGAGAGTGTCGGTTTTACTGAGGGTTGTTACAAAAATGTTTTACCAAAACTTCAAATGTTTTCAAATACAATTACAGTGATTAAGTCTTTGTAATTCTACAATTGCTGCCAGTATTATGGGGTTTGTATACAGTACTTGATAACCTTCACAATTCGGCACGGGTATCCAATGTGTGATATGACCATAGTCACAGATCCGTCGAGTGACACGTACTAAACGAGTAATTGTGTAGATATAAACATTGTAATCGCCCTTAATACTGTAATGTGTAAACAACTGATGCTTTACAAAAATGGAATGAACTCGCAAGTATTTCTTGCTGATAAAATGTTTTTAAAACGTGTTTCAGGTAACTTAGTGTGAAGCCGATAAAAGCCAGCTGGAGAGCACTAAAGGCTTAGAAAAATGGCTATAAAGTTACCTAAATAAAAAGGAGATCATGTTTTCAGTAATTAGGGTTTATCCCTATAAATGTATTATCAGTAAAACTTGGGTTTTATCTCATTTATCTATTTTAAACATTTTGGTGTTTAACTCTGATAAAATTTCTAACTACGGTCCTGATGAAAATTTTCACTACCAAATTAATAAACACCGATACCATCTGATGGTTCGCGGCTCCCGCTCCCAGGGTGGGGTCGGAGACTGTGACACAATTGATCTTGTAAGTTTTTGAAATAGTAGGGTTTTTTTAGCTCACCCATTATGTTGAAATGTTTTATGCTGCAAACTTAATTAGTAAAAAGTTCTAAACACGTTTCATACATTTATAATCATGCTAATGAATGAAGAAATAAGTGGTGGCATTGTGATAATACAATTAAGCTAGTTTCTTTAAGTTTGTTTGATCAGTTTATAAGTCATTAAATTGTAACACCCCAAAAATGGGTTTGGTGATCAAATCACGTTAATATTAATGAACGGGTAAAATACCGTTAGTGGTAAAAATTAACCCGATGAATATTAGGATTTAAATAAATAAACCTAATATTAAATAAAAGGAGACCGAATGCTTTGGAGAAAATAAGATTTACAAGAGGCCCGAGTTAACGGGACTTAAAATAAAACGGGTTGTAACATCCCCGAACCCACTAAGTTAACTATGAATGTTTAACCTAGTTAATAAGAAGAAATAACCAAACATGAGGGGCCATAGTAGGATAAAATGAAAGTTTAATTATAAAAATTAAAACAAAACACAATACACACTAAGTGTGTGTGTGTGTTCTGGAACGATCAGGAGAAACAAATGGAGCCAAAACCCTAGTTTCTCAAGAATCATCAAATTGAAGATGATTTCGATCCCGAAATAAGTGTATAAACGTATATTAGCGACCACCCAAGCTAGGGGATCATAAGGTATGTAGAATTTTGATGTTTGTTGAAGTTGTGAAATTTGATGAACATCACAAGTTGCGATTTATGTATGAATCGTAGAGGTTATGGCTGGATTAGAGATGTATACTAGCTTAGAAACAAAACCCTAAGTGAAAATTATACATAAATTGTTATGATTTGAGTGGTTAGATGATTTACCACACTTAGATAAGTGGGTTTTAATAATGTGATGAAATTGATGATATAATTATGTTTAGAATCATCATACATGATAACGATAAGATGATACTTGAATAAATTATGAATTCGGGTATACGTTGATACTTGTCGGGGTTTTGAATGATATGAAGGAATAAATGTTATATTAATGTGAAATAATGTTGGAGATCATCATGTGTTATGAATGATTAAGGTATTTGGCTAAACTTGATGTTTAGGTGAATTCTCTATACATACGATGCAATGAATTGTTTCATATTGATAAAACAATCCCAATTCTTTGTATGATATTAATAGTTTAGCATACAATGATTGATGTTGTTTTAATTCGATGAAAGTAAAAAGAGCATCAATAAGTGGGATAAGAAACCAGCGTTGATGACATTTTCTATCCTCTTACTTGTGCTCCTATATTCATCTTACAGAAAATTGGAATATTGTTTTCTTACTATAGTATCATTTTCATCAGCACAACGCTTATTATATTGTTTATTGCATTTATGTCTCATTGTGTTTTAAGCGAAACTTCTCTCGACTTAATTCATAAAATTTGAGCTTCTTAATGACAAGGTTTTCTACTTTTGTTGGTTACATTGTAAGTGTTATGGTGTGGAGTAGTGGAGATTTGAACATAAACTTGAATATATATGCATGTTCTTTTCATTTTTGGGGAAAAGTTTAAAATTATGGATCAATGTCTCCATTAAATGGGCTTTGCATTGCAAGACACAAAAACAAATTCAAAGTATGCAAATATTCATATATACTCGTCCATTGCAATATTGCATGTATTAAACATTAAAACAAATTCGGCTCTTGGGCCGGCTAACCCGTGCCGTCGCCTGAGACCCAAATTTTCAAAGGGCCCGAAAGGTTTTATAAGTTTATATATATATATTTATTAAATTATATATTTAGTATATGCATCCATTTGTTATGCAAAAAAAATGTTGGTGGTGGAGTGGAAAAACCATCCTAAGATAATATAGGGATCTCAATTTCAAATCTGGCCTCCACCACTAAGGTTTTATTTTTTAATTCATTTCCCCTTAACCACAATTTCCGACCCAATTCTTTTTGTTGCCCGATGCCTAAATTTTTTTTGTGAGTTCTTGGGGACAGCTCTGCATTAAAATAATGCTTTTGTTTACAATTCAACTGAAAAAATATTTATGTCATGATGACTTTAAAATACCCACCGTACGGGTATTAAACTTGATGGAGATGACTTTAGCTGCAGACCAGTCAGCAAGAAGAAAATACGTCATATGTGTTTTTACATGTAGACAAGCTTTGTGTATATACTTTATATTCCTTACACTCACACTTGTATAACAACTTCAGGTGGTTGATAATGTGGAACATGGGGTCGACACTGAAATGTCCCCCAGTAGATGATGCTAGATGTATACCAAATTCATCAGATGTCCACAATGCAGCAAGTCAGCAAGAATCGGTAATTGTTTTTACATGTAAAGAAACTTTATATCTATACTTTGTATTCCTTACTCTCGTACTTGTATAACAACTTTCAGGTGGTTGTTGATGTGAAAAATGAGGTTGCCTCAACAGACGATGCAAAAAATACACCAAATTTGACAAATGGGCACCATGCATCAAATCAACAAGCCTAAAAGAGGCCATCTTTGAGGTTAAAGAGGACGATCCAAAAGCTGGAAAAATTGACGCATTAAACCATGTTTGATTGTTATAACACTTTCCCCTAGTGTTGTCTACCGTTTACTTTTGCATTAAAATGACACTATTTCATGTTTTATCACTCTTTCACTTTTATTTTGCATTGTTTTGTGGTTGTACACTGTTCACGTTCGTTTTCCTTTTGTAAATTAAAAATTGTGCTTTTGTTTATAATGTTGTTTAGACTTGTGTCCACTTAATGTGGGTGTTTGGGATTGCTTATTTTGAGCTCCTTTTAAGTTTTTGACTTCTTAAAAGTTAATAGGTCATTTTTGTAGTGTTTGGATAATGTGTTGAGAATGAGTTTTTGTGGTTTGAAAAGAAGAAAAAGAAAAGTTAGATGATTGTAACTTTTTCAAAAAGGAGATGGAAAAAGAAGAAAAGGAGAAGCAAACCGAAACGCCATCAATATACATTATCACGTTGTTAGCGTAACCCCTCCACCTGACGGATATTAAACTAGTTTGGTTGGTTTCTGGTTACTTGCTAGTGCCGGTAGTAAAAAAAATATGACTCATTTAGGGGGTAGTGGTGGTCATCACTCATCACTCACTCACAACTTCCAATCAAGTTCCGCCACGCCATCGAGCTTTATTCCATCACTAGTGATGGATTTTAGTGGAAATGTCCATCACTCACCACACCCAACAATTTTCCTCACAACCCAACAATTTCCCTCAAACAACTCAAACAATCACGCATTATCAAATCAACGAGTGACGAGAAGGAGTGACGGCGGTGTATCACTTGCCATAACGAGTGATGGGGGTGGTATAACGGAACACCCTGGGTCCCCTTACTATAAAAGCTCCCTGAAAAGTCATTATAGATATCTTTCCTATCAAAATTGTAACTAATAGAATATCACTTTGCTGTAAAAAAATTACTCAAACCGACCTATTTTCACCCTTTCTTTAATCCTGTCCATTCATCTAGTCATTGGACAAACCAACTACCACATAAACCTAAACATAAAAAAAAAAAACCACTTGGGGTGTCCCAGTGGCCACCAGCACCCGTTCCAAACTGGTGTGGTCAGGTTCGAGCCCTGGTTCAACCAAAATGCCCACCCGGTAGGGTATTAACCGCCAGGCAGCGTTGCTGGGTCGCTAGCTTGGGAAGGGAGAATGAGAATCCCTTCCGCGGTCGACGGTACCGTGCATCTATCTTTTTTTTTTTAACATAAAAAAAAAATCTAACAACCGCCGTAAGAATAAAAAAAAAAGAAAAAATAATAATAATAAACAACCGCCATAAGAATTAGACTATTTTCCCGCGTTTGTCCTACGCGTTAATCAAACCGACTTACGTATGTGTGTATATATATACACACCCCACCATCGTTAAATCATCATTATCTTCAACAGCGGTTATCCATCCTTCTGGTATCTTCTTCTCTACTTTTGATCGATAGTTTTGATTTCAAAGGTGCTACGGCCGATCTTCATACACCAGGTTCTTTCTCTCCTACATCTCCGTTTGGTGATCTGGATTCGAAAGATGTTCGTTCGTTTGATTTCGGAATATATTTGATTTTAAAGCCTGATCGGTAGTTTTGATTTCAGAGGTGTTTCGGCCGATTTTAACGTATTATCTGCGTCCGATGATCCGGATCGAAAGCTGTTTGTGACGTCATCTACCGCGTTTGATTTTTCAATCTGTTTGCTGTGTTATTGATTGATAATTTTGGTTTTAAATCTGGTTGCTAGACCAGATCTATATGATATCCTTTATCGGTTTTTAGGTTCAATGGTTTGGGATCATCGTTTTACAAGCGTCTGTTTCGATCGATCTGATTGTTTGCTGCAGTTCATGATTACCGGTTCTAGGATTTTTTTTGAAATAACTTGTTCATGTAGACTTTTGTATTGTTATCCGTGAGTTCTTGATAATCGTTTATCGAATGTTTTTTTATTGATAATCTTCGGTATTGGTTCTGGTTGATCATAACAAGACCATACTTCAGTTTGATTGAAGTTGGCTGCTGGGCAGATCATGACCTGTTATTAGGTTTGTTGTTCGGTTTTATTCGTGCTTTGATGACCTGTTATCAAGTTTGTTGTTCCGTGTGTGTAAGTTCTGCCGGTTAGCTGCTGGGCAGATCATGATTACGTCTTTGCCAAGCTTCTGTAGGCTGCTGGTATTTTTCTATTTTCACTTCAGATTCTTCACTTTATTATAGAAAGCTTTGATTATCTTTGATTCTTTTTAGCAATGTTTTAAAAACCAATTCAAACCGACCGGTTACCGGTAGAACCGTCCAGTACACCCGGTTGAACAGCCCGATACACCCGGTTAAACCGTTTTTGAGCCGAATCTGGTACGGTATAAACCGGATTTCAAAACATTGCTTTTTAGGGTTCAAAACATTGCTTTTTAAACCGTCTTGGCTCTTTTTGTTAGTTCATGTCAACTTTGAGAGATGTATGTTTAATAGCAGATTTAAAGGGTATGTCCTGTTTTCTGTCAACCGGATGGTAACTTTTTTGCTTCTGGGTGATTTATCATTGCTGGGTATTATACTTCTGTGTTCTTGTTTGTTATTCCTCACTACACATACTGGCGCTTGTTAGGTTTATGGTTTTGCTTGTAGCTGGATTGTAACCACAACATTCCCTCCAATGAGTAATCTTTCTACTAGTTTTGGATTTTGAGGCTTCTATACGGTGTACAACTGATCAGATTATGAACAGTTGTGGATTCTTTCTGCTGTTATTTTACTACGATAACTTCCAATGTGTATGAGGAATAGTTTGTTCTTTGTTTTGGTGGTAGATTGTGGAGTATAATCAATGCTACCATCTGGGGTCATAAATCTAACTACTTTGGCTAAATTCAAGACGTGTAGCCCCTTCCATTCTCGAGCAGAAGGTGCTGGATAAATAAAATATTTGGAGTTTGATAATAGATTTCAGTTGGGAATACGTCATAATGGCCTGATAGTAGGATTTTCAATTGCGTAGGTGCAGAAGTTGTTTTCCGAACCTGTGAGTTGGTGGATCATATATCTATTATTTCAGAACGACCGTGTTGGGGTTCTTACTATGCTTTCTCTAGAGTTGCTTCGCAATCGGTTGCTCTTTTCTACATTAGTTCTTATTATGCTTTTCTTCCTAGGTTGGACTTTTGAGTTACTTGGCAATTGGTTGCTCTTTTTCACAGTTCTTATTTGTGTCTAGGATTCTGTTGGTTGTCGATGTAAGGACTGCTGGGCATTGGTTCATCCTGTTCTAGAAATCTGATGGTTCTGTTTGATCTTCTTACCTTGGTTAACCAGCTTAATATCTTATTATCTGCTTGTGGAGTTGAGCCATCTATTTTGTTTCTTGGTAAATAACTGCAGTTCTTCTCTATGGGCATGTTCAATCTTTGTCCTGCGTGGATGATCATTTGAGGTTATTTTGGTGTGGGTGAGGTTTATGGTAGGGGGAGCCTTTTGGATGATCATAATGATGTCTATTATTATTAGCTTTAGACTTTAGATTTCATCGACTCTTTGGTGCTGGCATGGGAAAGTGTAATCTTTTTGCTTTGTTGATAGATAACAAAATGCTCAAGTGCTGTGATGGCTGTCATTAATGCTGCATAAAATCCTAAAATCCTATGCATTTTTTATTAGTATCATTCCGTGTCCTAAAATCCTCATTCTTTGTTCCTCACTTTATAAATGACTTGTTTTCTTATAGGCTCCTATAACAATAGAATTGTGTTTGTTTGTAGGTTTGTTGCGTGACCAGGACCATGATGATCATATATGCAGGCTCTCTTTGAATCTTATTGCAAACTTCCGTATATTTATCGTGTCCCTTTTTAATATCGTTAAAGTACATGAATCTTCCTTATTTGCGTAATAGGTCTGGAATACTCTCTTTGCTTCGACTTTGTCTTTGTTTGTTGCCGACTTTGGGGGGTGTCTATGGATAGTGAACAGGAGCATCATATTAGATTGTGTTATTCCTTTTAGTGAACAAGTTCTGTTTTCTATCCTCATTTGTCTTCCTTTGACTTTGATATAATTTTGATCTAGGCTTGGTATATTGAAGATGGTTGGATTTCCGTGCCTGCTCGTGGATCATCGTGTTCAATTACTTCCCACTACTATGTTCCTTCTCTGATTTCTTATTCCGTCTTCTGTGTTTTTTTGGATGACGATATTATGTTTTGCGTGTAGATTAGTGTGGCTTCAATCATTGTTCTCCAATTACAGCCTGCCGGTTTTTCCTAAATTCTTATGTTCATTTTATGTTACGATTGTTCATCTCTTTACACCATGATGAGGACTTGATGGTGTTGACAATGCTATGTATATGTTCTGCAGAAAGAGCGACACTCGATTGGACTTCTAGATGTTGATTAGTATCATTTCGTGTCCTAATACCCTCTTTCTTTGTTCCATATTAACTAGTTTTTTAAATAGGTTTCTGCAACAAGAGAGTTTTTTGTTTGTAGGTTCGTTGGGTGACCAGCATCCTTATGATGGAGTTTATTGCAAACCTTCGGTGTAAGCTGTAAGTTTGCATAACAAGGTCTTGTTTTGTGTGTTGGTTGGACGCCCTCGTACATTGTTGTCCAGTCACCGCCTACTTACTGTACATCTATTTTTGAAGAAATGTTTTTATTTTACCATTATTGTTTTTCTATCTTTCTATCTTCTTTGGGAACTTGTAGAAGCTTCGTGTTAATATTGTGTGTTTTGTAGGAAAAAAAAACAAATGATTGGACCTGGGCATCTTGATTAGTATCATTTCGTGTCCTAGAACCATCTTTCTTTTGTACTTCTAGTTTTCTTTATAGGTTTATGTAACAGAATTGTGTTTGTTTGTAGGTTTGTTGGGTGGCATTATGTGATCATATGCCTCACTATTCTCCTTCATCTCTAATTTCTCATGATTTTTTGTGTGTTAGCTGTAAGTTTTCATAACAAGGTTGTGTTTTTCGTGTAGGTTAAGAGCGGCTTCGTACATTGTTGTCCAGTCGGCACCTACTTACTGTACTTCTAGTTTTGTAGAGATGTTTTTGTTTTTACCATTATTATCTCTCTATATGTCTTCGTGGATACTTTAGTGTTGATGTTGTGCATGTGTTCTGCAGAAAAATAGGTTAGAGTGGCTTCGTACATTGTTGTCCAGTCGGCACCTACTTACTGTACTTCTAGTTTTGTAGAGATGTTTTTGTTTTTACCATTATTGTTTCTCTCCCTATATCTTCGTGGGTACTTTAGTGTTGATGTTGTGCATGTGTTCTGCAGAAAAAACACCAAATGATTGGACCTATGCATTTTTTATTAGTATCATTCCGTGTCCTAAAATCCTCTTTCTTTGTTCTTCCTCTATAAATGACTAGTTTTCTTATAGGTTCCTATAACAATAGAATTGTGTTTGTTTGTAGGTTTGTTGCGTGACCAGGACCATGATGATCATATATGCGGGGCTCTTTGAATTTTATTGCAAACTTTCGTATATTTATCTTGTCCCTTTTTAATATCGTTAAAGTACTTAAATCTTGCTTATTTGCTAATAGGTCTGGAATACTCTCTCTTTGCTTGGACCTTTGTCTTTGTTTGTTTCCGACTTTTGGGCTTGTCTCTATGGAAAGTGAACAGGAGCATCATATTAGATTGTGTTATTCCTTTTAGTGAACAAGTTCTGTTTTCTTTCTTTGACTTTGATATAATTTTGATCTAGGCTCGGTATATTGAAGATGGTTGGATTGCTGTGCCTGCTCATGGATCATTTTCAATTACTTCCCACTACTATGTTCTTTCTCTAATATCTTATTCCGTCTTTTGTGTTTTTTTGCATGACGATGTATTGCTGTGCCTGCTCATGGATCATTGTGTTCAATTACTTCCCACTACTATGTTCTTTCTCTAATATCTTATTCCGTCTTTTATGTGTTTTTGCATGACGATATTATGGGTATGTTTGGCAAAAGTAGCTGGTGGCTGCTAACTGGAAGCTGTAAGCTGGTAGCTGGTGGCTGGAAGCTGGTAGCTGTAGCTGGTAGTTAGTAGCTGTAGCTTTTTAGATATATTTGGTGTTTGGTAGAGTAGCTGGAGCTTTTAATAAAATGTATAAAATGACCAAAATGGACATAACTAAAAATTTAGAAAGTTGATGCATTAAAAAGTTTCCTATTTTTAGAGGTTAAAATAGTCATTTTTTCCCTAAAAGCTTGTAGCTCCTTCTAAACGCTACTAGTAGTAGCGTTCAACCAAAAGCTTAAAGCTCCTAACCTAAAAGCTTAAAGCTCCTTCAACCAAACAAGACTTTTTATTGAGTATGAGCTTTTTCTTAAAAGCTTAAAGCTAGAAGCTCCTAAAAGCTCCATGCCAAACGTACCCTATGTTTTGCGTGTAGATTAGTGTGGCTCCAAACGTTGTTCTCCAATTACAGTCTGCCGGTTTTTCTTAAATTCTTATGTTTATTTTATGTTACGATTGTTCGTCTCTTTACATCATGGTGGGGACTTGATGGTGTTAACAATACTATGTATATGTTTTGCAGAAAGAGCGTCACTCGATTGGACTTCTAGATGTTGATCAGTATCATTTCGTGTCCTAATATCCTCTTTCTTTGTTCTTCGTTCCATATTGACTAGTTTTTTAAATATGTTTCTGCAACAAGGGAGTTTTTTGTTTGTAGGTTCGTTGGGTGACCAGCATCCTTATGATGGAGTTTATTGCAAACCTTCGGTGTAAGCTGTAAGTTTGCATAACAAGGTCATGTTTTGTGTGTTGGTTGGACGCCCTCGTACATTGTTGTCCAGTCACCACCTACTTACTGTACATCTATTTCTGAAGAAATGTTTTTATTTTACCATTATTGTTTTTCTTTCTATCTTCTTGGGGAACTTGTAGAAGGAGCTTCGTGTTAATATTGTTGCATGTGTTGTGTAGAAAAAAAAAACAAATGATTGGACCTGGGCATCTTGATTAGTATCATTTCGTGTCCTAGAACCTTCTTTCTTTTGTACTTCTAGTTTTCTTTATAGGATTATGTAACAACAGAATTGTGTTTGTTTGTAGGTTTGTTGGGTGACCGCATTCTCCATCTCTAATTTCTCATGATTTTTTGTGTGTTAGCTGTAAGTTTTCATAACAAGGTTGTGTTTTTCGTGTAGGTTAGAGCGGCTTCGTACATTGTTGCCCAGTCGGCACCTACTTACTGTACTTCTAGTTTTGTAGAGATGTTTTTTTTTTACCATTATTATTTTTCTCTCTATATCTTCGTGGGAGCTTTAGTGTTGATGTTGGGCATGTGTTCTGCAGAAAAAAACACCAAAGGATTGGACCTTTGCATTTTGATTAGTATCATTCCGTGTCCTAAAATCCTCTTTCTTTGTTCTTCACTCTATAAATGACTAGTTTCCTCTTAGGTTCCTATAACAAAAGAATTGTGTTTGTTTGTAGGTTTGTTGCGTGACCAGGACCATGATGATCATATATGCAGGCTCTTTTTGAATCTTATTGCAAACTTTCGTATATTTATCGTCTCCCTTTTTAATATCGTTAAAGTACTTAAATCTTGCTTAATTGCTAATAGGTCTGGAATACTCTTTCTTTGCTTGGACCTTTGTCTTTGTTTGTTGCCTACTTTGGGGGGTGTCCACGGAAAGTGAACAGGAGCATCATATTAGATTGTGTTATTCCTTTTAGTGAACAAGTTCTGTTTTCTCTCCTCATTTGTCTTCCTTTAACTTTGATATAGTTTTGATATAGGCTCGGTATATTGAAGATGGTTGGTTTGCCGTGCCTGCTCGTGGATCAGCGTTTTCAATTACTTCCCACTACTATGTTCTTTCTCTGATTTCTTATTCCGTCTTTCTGTGTTTTTTCGCATGACGATATAATGTTTTGCGTGTAGATTAGTGTGGCTTCAAACGTTGTTCTCCAATTACAGCCTGCCGGTTATCTTAAATTCTTATGTTTATTTTATGTTACGATTGTTCATCTCTTTACATCATGAAAGGGACTTGATGGTGTTAACAATACTATGTTTATGTTTTGCAGAAAGAGCGACACTCGATTGGACTTCTAGATATTGATTAGTATCATTTCGTGTTCTAAAACTTACTTTCTGTTTTCTTAGTTTTATTTATTGACCATCTTTTTAGCTAGCTTTCATGATGGATGGGAATTGTATTTCGTTTGTAGGTTTGGTTGGTGACCGGACATCTTTTCTCCATCTCATGTCTGGGATGCCTAAAAGGCTAAGAAGTTATATTATTGACCCACTACAGGCTCAGGCAAAATTGAAGATGATTGGATCGTTGTTCTTGCTTGTGGATCGTCAGCGCATGTTTGTTAATTCTTTGCCACCTCCTCAATTCTCTTTTTCCCATCTTCTCTTGCGTGTATGCTTTGCATGATGAGATTATGTATTGTATGTAGGTTAGTGTGGCATCAAACAACTTTGTCAAATCATTGCCTACTGATTTTTCTATGTTTCTTATGTTCTTATTTGTTACCATTATTGTTTTCCATCTTTTAATGACCAACGGAGTTCGGGCCTTCGGGGTTAATGTTACAATGTATGTGTTTCTGCAGAGTAAAGATGATTGGACTCATGTTATATCTATAATCTTGCTTAATTTCTGATAGATCTTGAAAACTTGTGATTTTCTTGGGCCTTTGTCCTTTCTGGTTTGTTGCCATGTTTTTAAAACCCCTCTGGTTTGTACTTAATAGGAGTTTCATATCAGTTCGTTCCCCTCTCTTAACAATGAATACTACCGATTGGTTATTGTTTTATTATTTTTGCCAGGATTTTTGTATTTCTATGTGGTTTAGAATCCCGCCAAACACTTGTAGGTGAATTTTGAAACTACTTGTAACACTAGGGAGTTTGCTGGGTAGGGTAACGAACTCACCAAATTTTCTAGTATAGGAAACGAAATCTAATATGAATTTTTTTTTTCTTATATTTTGTTTAACATAATTTGATTTTTTTTGTTTCTTAAATTTAAAATCCATATATAGTTATTTTGTTCTCATACTTGTGGCCGTTTTTGTCTGATTGAGGTTTTGTTGGCTCCTCCTTTGCTGGGTCTGCAGATGATGTCTTTTTTTCTGTCTTTCCTTCTTTTCTATATTATTTAGTTGATAAGGGTGGTTTATAGATGATAAAAGTGGAAACCTTACAAAATGCCAATCTGATCCTGTTTTAGTGTATGGATTTAAAATTTTTCAAGTTAGTTTTTGTTTTGGTGCTGTTAGAAAAAATGTTATCCCATATTTCCAGTTAGGGTATGTGCACCATCTTGCAGGATTGGATTCTTTATTGAAGTTTACCTAATAAATGTTCAATTTTTTTTTTCATATTTTTCATTTTTGAGGTTCAAAAAATTTGTTTTCAAGATTTGGATTTTTCAGAATTTTTATTTTCGAGGTTTATGACAATTGTGCGTGCTTGATAAAAAGAGGTTTTTGTGTTTATAAGCTGGAAAATAGATGCTGTTATCATGACAACTTGAAGCATGTTGGTTATTTTGTTGCATATACTTTGATTGGTGTGCTGTTTTTATATACGTATACAAGTTTTAACTCTGCCTGGGTTTCATGTAAACTCAGCCGGTCCCAAGCCCGGGTAAAATGGGGAGGGTTTAAGTTGGCTAAAAACTTGTATTCCAACTTGTTAATGCTTTACTTATTTTCTCATGAACAGTTCCCTGTGTGTGTGTGTGTGTTCTATTATGATCTGGGTGTTCTTTTCTTTTGTTTTTTGAACATTTGTTTAAAAGTCCCATCCATGTGAACATAACAAAATTCAAATTCTCATTATGTGGACCTATTGATTGTCCTTGCCCGTGGTTCAGGTGAGGCTGCCATTTTTCAATCTGAGGTTGCTTGTTGGAAAAAGTACCGTTAATGTAATAGCTTCTTGAGCCTTTGATGTCGATCACAAAGACGAACTCTTTGATGGAAAGGTATTGTGCTCTTTATTTTGAGGCCTCGGTAAGTACCAATCTCCGATAAACCTGTATTTTCTTCTTGAGCAACGCCTGGCGGCGGTTTGTGGCTACCTCTGTTCTACAACATCAACGGCTGGATTTTGGGGCCTCGGAAAGTACCAATCTCCCGCGTTTTCTCTCATATCCGAAGTTTTGGATGAGTTTTCTTGTCAAATAGAGATGTTCTGTGGTTGTGGGCAGTGGTTAGCAGTTGAGATGATAGTTCTGGTTGAAGGTGGAAGTGGAAGACGTGTTGGGATTTGGTCGGTGGTTGCGGTTGGGTGGTGCTCTAGAAGAAGATGGTCATAGGAGGTCGAATTGCCCCTACGCAAATGAGATGGATGCCCATTATCCTTGTGAACCCAGAAAGTATAAATGTGGATTATGTGAAGAAAATGGTCATAGAGAACGAATTGCTCCTACGCAAATAAGTGATTCAAGATTTTACATACGATATTGTTATGTTTTATGTTTATCATCTTTTGATCATGTGTTTATTTTTAGATTTTTTTTATTAGTTGTATCTATAGTATTTTATTATGTGTTTTTTAATGTATTATATTTAGTTGAACCAAACCGTATTAAGCTTCACATCACATCGTTCTACTCCTATTGTTGGTAATAAAAACGCAGGCAATTGAAGATCTCACGATGCATTTATTTTCGCTAAAAAATCAATTGTATACAAGTTTCCAAAAGTTGAAAAACCACCGGCGGGCCTGCTTTGAGCATCGGTATCTTTCTCTTAGGGGCCTCGTTCGGTCACTGCCTGGTTTATAACGCAGTTACGCAGGCCTCACCTAGTACATTGGTGGTCACAAAAAACTGGTGTGATTAAAAGTGTTACGACACTTTTTTTTTGCTCAAAAATATTTTTATACAAGTTTTCAAAAGTTAAACCATTAGCGGGCCCTACTTTGAGGTTGGGTATCTCTCTCCTAGGGGCCTTGTTTCGGTCACTATTTACCCTAGTCCCTAAACATTATATGTTTTTCTTATTTTTTTATTTTGTTTATTTATTCTTTTATTAAATATTAGAGTTATATTTTTAAGTGGCAAATCTTACATACTACTAAATTACACTAAATAAATCTTAATCTGCTTCTTGCTTGGGATTGAGCTCAAGACGACATAATCCTCTACCAAGTGAGCTAGTCCCACCTAGATTTACTTTATTAATGTTTTTTTTTGAAAATATTTTTATTACAAACTAAATATATCTATAAAACTTCTTCATAACATTTAAAGTTTTATAAGAAACAATTTGATAAAAATAAATTCGTTCGACTAATCCAACCGGCACAAGTGATTTAAACGATGTAAATTCTTGAGAAGACATTCGTGAGCTTGAAAACTTGATTACGGGAATGCATAAATGGATGTGAATGAATTGTTGGATTATCTAGGTGAAAATAATGAATGTTACATGGTTCAAAGGATTGAAGAAATTATGACAGATACCGTTCAAAATCCAGTTGATGGTGAAGTTGATGATGATTCGGTGCATTTGGAACCAGTCACTCGGAAAGAAGCATTGAAAGCGGCAACATCTCTTCACAACTTTTTGTTGTAATACGAGAATATTGCGCCTTAACTCTTAAGTGCAATGGGGAGATTTAAAGATAAACTCAATATAGATTTGAAGCTTACAAAAAAACAAGACAATCCTAGAATTTTAAAATTTTTTAGTAATTATTAATTTATAGTTTCGCTGGGACCAATATACTTATATTGGGATTTCAAAAAATTATTATCTTATTATTTTTATCGATTGGGGTCCAATTTTGTACTTGTCACAAGTTGAGACCAGACAAATTATTAATTTTATCAAAGTTATTAATTTATCAAGTATTAAATTATAGAGGTTCTACTATATCATGGTGCTAGGATTTCCATCCTTTAATTTAAATGAAAGTTTATGTGAAATATTTTTCTTTGTGCCTGGTGATCTTCGTTTTTTAACTGATGGAACTGTATTAGCCAAACATAGTAAAGAGTTGTCAGGAATCATTCCACACTCCAGCAAACCACTATCCATTCCAGCATTTTCTTCAATGGAAGATGACATTTCATCAAGGTAAATGGGTTTAGATTCGGTTCAATGTTTATCTGATTTTAACTGCAAGTCAGCACTTGGCCTAGAGCCCAAGTTTTTTCATACAAATTGGCTTATGGTAAAAAAAACAAAATATTTCTATAGGTCTATTTTTTTAACGACAAGGAACGATGTGCCAACCACCGTGATACTGAGCGTTGTGGCCAAGGTCGACTACTTGACCGCCGCCAGCCCCTTGGCTCTCCCAGATGCGGGAAAACCCGACCTCCACCCGCCCGAAGGCACGACAGTGGAATAATCGGTAAATTATGGTTTGTTACTTTGTTTTTTTTTTTTGCTTATCAAACTATACAAAGTAATGATTTATATTATTCACATATGAGCAACCAAACATCACAATTGAATGATATGGTCCATTTCATTCTGTTGTTCATTTCATTACTTTGTTTATTTTATTCTCTCATTTATTTCATGATCATCTCATACCAAACAGACTCTAACGCTCTGTTCCTGAGTTAACTTAACGAGGGAAAAGAAAAGAAAGTAAAAGTGAGAAAGGAAAAGACGAGAAAGGAAAAAAAAGATGTCTTTCCCACTATTTCCTCCTAAATCGGAAGGAAATAAAAACTAAAGAATTTAGCCTAGTTTTCCTTTCATTTACTTCCTTAAATGAAACTCTGGAACACAAAATATTTTTACTTTCTTTTGAGTAAACTGTCATTTTGGTCCCTGTGGTTTGGTCAGTTTTGTCACTTTAGTCCAAATCTCGAAGTTTTTGTATCTGGGTCCATGTGGTTTCATTTTTGTTGCTATTTTGGTCCAAAAGTGAAATCATGCCAGATTCCCCTAATTAAGCCCTCAACTTTTGTCTTTTTCCATAGGGGTAATTTTGTCATTTACGTTTTATTATAACTGATTATCAATTAAAATTAATAAAACTAAATTATTAAAACCTGACCCTATATAAAACAAAACAAAAGTCTGAATTCTCTCTATCTAAATTCCCTTCATCGTCTTCTCTCCCCCTCTCTCTATCACCTGCCGCCACTTCCCATCGCCACTACCACCACCACCCTTCATCGTCCAACCACCATCTCTATCACCACCGCCCTCTACCCTCTATAATCAGGCATCATCTCTAAATCAACTCAAAAACTATGATTACCCCCACTGTGTGAATCCAAATTGCCCCAAAATCATTAACCATGTGATTTTAGAAATAAGTTTGGCTAGAAACCAGAAATAAATAAGTTTGCACCAATCCTCATGTGTACCACACTTTGTCAAATATGATGACCAAACTCACATTGAAAACTCCATTAATGTTTGAACAAGAAAAAGATCACAATAAGCAGTAGCAAAAGAAATGGAGAACAGTTCTGTTGTACTTGTTCATCATGTTAATCATCGGTATAATAATTTATTTAACTTGCATCATAAATCCTTGTAGTTTGACTTTAGTTTTGATGATTTTGTCAGTTTGTTCAAGAAGCTTTTCGATGATAACTGTAGTTCGGCCGGTAGGTGTGAACGGTGGTGGTCTCTGGTGGTTGTAAGTGGCGGCTTTCAACAGATCTGGAAACGAGGTGGAACAGGGTTAGGTGATGGGGGTTGTAGTGGTTGTGAGCGATGGCGGCTGGTAGTTTTCTAGGGTTCCAATCCGATGGTGGGCGATGGCGGTTAGAGGTGGTGGAGTGTTTCTTGTGGGTGATGGCTCTTAGAGGTGGTGGTGGATGTTATCCGATGAAGGATGACAATGATGGTGGTGGTGGGGTTTGATTAAGTTATGTGTGTGTATGGTGATAGAGTTTAGAGAGAGAGACTGAGTTTCAGTTTTTATAATTTAGTTTTATTAATTTTAATTGATAATTAGTTATAATAAAACGTAAATAACAAAATTACCCCTGTGGAAAAGGACAAAAGATGAGGGTTTAATTAGGGGAATCTGACATGATTTCACTTTTGGACCAAAATGACAACAAAAATGAAACCACATAGACCCAGATACAAAAACTTTGAAATTTGGATTAAAGTGGCAAAACTGACCACATGAACCAAAATGACAGTTTACTCCTTTTTTTTTGTTTCTTTTCCTTTCCTTCCATTAGTAAACTCTAGAAAGTAGATGAGTGATAGGTTTTCCCAATATTTAAAAAACCGGCCGGTTATACCGGTAATACCGGTTGCCGGACGTGTAGCCGGTACGAAACACCCCGGTAAAAAAAAGAACCGGCAACACATTGGTACCGCCGGTAAAATGATGAATACCGGTTTAAACCGTT
Source organism: Helianthus tuberosus (assembly GCA_030545235.1). Taxonomy (NCBI): domain Eukaryota; kingdom Viridiplantae; phylum Streptophyta; class Magnoliopsida; order Asterales; family Asteraceae; genus Helianthus; species Helianthus tuberosus. The sequence continues at coordinate 13,512,198 of CM060366.1, read as the reverse complement.
AAACCGGTACCGGCACATGGTTAATTTTTGGGTTTTAATTGTTACAATTTTATCAGCCCGTCTCTTTATTCCTCAGTTTTAACCTAGCGATGATCATCGATCAAAATTCAAAATCATCACTTCGTCATCATCACAGCGCTTCAATACAAGAAAACAACAAAGTTCAGTTGACGCCATCACTTTGTCTTCAAAAACCGCTTCATCACTTCGTCATCACTTCATCACTTCACTAGAATTCGCATTACAAAGAAAACAAAGCTTCATCACTTAGTCTTCAATAATGTTGCTTGACACCATTTCAAGAGTCTTTTGAATTCGTAGGTAAATAGATCATATTATTATTATTATTATTATACATATCAATTTAAAGTGCTCATGAACAGTGAGCATTTTAAATATATTAACTTAAGTTTAAACTATAACTACTTGATGCCTTAAATAATTTATTATTTAACCTCTTTTTATGAATAATAAATAAAAAGTTTTAATGTTATATTTATTTAGATTTTTTTAATTTGATTTTTGTTGAAAATGGATATAATGTCGCTTTCGTACAATATCGAACCAAACCGACAATGAATAGTAGTTTATTTTTTTTTATCTTAAACTATATGAGTGCTGATAATAAAATTAAAAAATGTATTTTTTTAATCGTATACCATACGAGTATCGATATGTGAAGAACTGACCCGATTTCAAATGAACATCTGTACCAATATTGGTAGTATCCGAACCGGTATCTTTATAATGGTTTTCGATTGATATAAAACACGTGTCGATATCCTTTTGGGCGCAGTTTTCTCTTTCAGCTGCTATAGCAAGTTTTGTTACCGAACCGATACCAACTGAGTTCCCGCCGCGTAGCGCGGGGGAAAACCACTAGTTCTTATTGTTTTCTTTGAATTTATGTGTGTATACGTGTACGAAGGATGTGTGAGTTTTTTTTTTATCATAGTTGGGAGTGTTGACATGTGTATCAACATATGGTTTTGATATATTATGGTGTTTTTATATAGTAGATTATTATATGAACTGATGCATGTAGTATATTTTATCTGGTATTAGTATTACTTTAAAGAGGATCATAGAGTTTTGTTTTGTTTTGTTTTTTTATGTATGCAGAAGACGAAACCTGCTCAATTTGTCGTAAAGCATACATGGATAAATACGGGGAGCATGCTGTTCATTGTAAGGAGCTTCCTGGTTTTAAATATTGGCATGACTGGGTGAGGGATGTTTTGGGGGACATCTTGAGGAGAGCGGAATTTCTGCCAAGAAGGAGGCCCCTGTGAATTTCCTTACAGATCCCATGGAAGGGAGATCTACATTGAGACCATCGGATCTGCTCGTCTTTGGCTGGGCAGGAGGGAAACATGCTTGTGTGGATCTCACAGGAGTTTCCCCCTAGCTGGTTTAAGGAAAAGCGAGTTTGTAGCCGGACAAGCTATAAGGAAAACGGAATCAGAAAAAGGTGGATAAACACGCTAAAGCATGTGCTGATAATCAACATGCATTTGTCCCCTTCGCTTTCGACACCTTTGGCTCCCTAGCTCCAGAAGCTATCCGTTTGTTGACTAGGGTCCAAAAGGTTGTCCACATCAATTGCTCATCAACAGGGGGCAGGAGTTTGTCTTTAAAAGGCTAGGGTTTGCTATTCAGAAAGGGGTAGCGACGCAGCTTGTTGCTCGCTTACCTACGATATTGATGTAACTCGGCCAGAATTTTATGATAAAAAAGTTGCTGAGTTAAATTTTGTAATTTATGTAATCATAGAGTTAACTCGGTTGAACCATTCGGTATAACCCGATTCAACCGATTGAATAATTTTTAAGTCTAACCCAGTATTAAAAAACCGATTTTTTAAACATTGGGTTTTCCCAAAAGAGCTCCACAAATCATCTATAAGATTTCTCGATTAAGATAGCACTAACAGCCACGTGACAGGATTTGGTTGGTCTGAAGTTAGGCACATTAAGCTTGACCGTTCATTTAGCCACTAGCCTACTAACACAAACCAACTACCAATAAAAATAAATTAAAAAATAACCAACCGCCTTAACAATTTGACTCTTTCCGCGTTTAGCCTACGCGTCAAACAAATCCCCACCGACTTACACATCTATACTATATTATAATACATGAGGGAAGGATTCCCAAAAGTTAAGAACTTCTTCCCCCATTATTTATAAATAAACCCCTAGAATGAGGGTAAAGTGGTCTTTTAAACCATAATTATTTTTTAGTCCCTCAATCTATTACATTTAAATCCTTGACATTTAACATAATTATGGGTAATTAGTTACACTTCCCCCCCTCTTTAATTCTTTAATGTATTCCTGCGATATCTTACAACCCGTAATGTTTTAAAAAGATCCGAAGGTACCATGACGATCGGCACATTTTTTTAAACGTTTCGATAGTTGTCTTTTTTAGTTTCGCCGTGCGTTCATAAAGTACAAATAGCCGATGCGTAAATGTACAATTGATTAAAGGCAACATTTGTTTTTTACCCAAGCCAGCTTTGACCATTACCTAGCTACCGTGCATTAACATTTGTTTTTTACCCAAGTTTTTTGTTTTGAACGACATTAATAAACTAAAATATTCCCTAATTTTACTTGTACAGAGTCAGTTTGTTGTGGCATGTTTAATATAGTATAGATAAAACTCACAACAAACTTCCTATTAAACATGCCACAACAAACTAAACAGGATATGTGCATCTTATTTTAAAAACTTAAAACTCACAACAAACTTCCTAAATAAATGGATGACCAATCTAAAACTAAACCCTAATGGACTATAAATACATAGCAAACACTCACAATTCTACATTTCTATTGCTAAACAGATTTAAAATATGGAGCCAGTTCTGAATTCACTTGATGCGAAAAAACAAGCATGCGATATTGAAAAATCTAAGGTCGGTTCTATGATAAGTTTTGTTATATCGCAATAATGAATAATTGTTTTCTTTTATTTACTTTTATGTGAATACTAACTTATTTAATTTTTCAGATTCAACACACCAATTTAAAAACCCCAGTTGTCGAACAAGCTTTTGTTAGTTTTTAAGTAATATTTTCCCTTATAATCTTTCATATTAACAAGTTCGTTATGTTATTATTTGGTGTTTTATTGTAGGATGATGGTGATAATATTGTTGAAATTATTTCTTATGGTGCAATGTTCAGTCCATACAAGTCTAATCTTCAACGTCAATTTAGTAAAGAGGTAATTTTAAAATTTATTTAATCTTTTTAAAAAAAATTTATTCAATATTTGTTTTTTTTTATAAAATTTATTTAATCATTTTTTAACTTTTTTTTATTAAAATTTTGTTTTTTAAGGATCGGAAGTATGAGAATCAAAAGAAAAGATCTAAGAGACTCTCTGAATGGAAATGGGTCGAGGTTATAAATTTAGATGATTCTGAGGACGATGAGAAAGAAGATGAATTAGATGATACTGCTGATTCGAGCACAAACAAGAAAAACAGATCAAAAAATAAGAGAAATTAGATGAAATATATCAAGTGTTTTTATGTTTTTTTTTCATTTTCAGTTGTTTTTGTTTGATCTAGACTATCCCATGAATAATAAAGTTTATTTTATATTTGAAGTTTATGTTATGTGTTATTTTATTGCACTTATAATTTACATCTCGATTGAACTAATATACTTTTGTCATTTGTTTAGTATTTTTTTATTAACAAACGAATCTTTACATGTTTAAAACAGTTTTTCTATACTTTATTTATTATTATTTTTTATAACAAAACAAAACTTTGATATTTAGTAGATAGAAGATAAACTATGTTCCAAAATTTTAGGAATTATTTAATACTAATTTACGATATTAGTAGATAGATAGTAAACTATATCCCAAAATTTTAGGAATTATTTAATACTAATTTACGATATTTATTTAATACTAATTTACGATATTAGTAGATAGATAGTAAACTATATCCCAAAATTTTAGGAATTATTTAATACTAATTTACGATATTTAGTATATAAATAGTAAACTATGTCCCAAAATTTTAGGAATTATAAGTCAACTAATTAGGTCCTCCAAGTTAATTATATGGGATGAGGCATCGATGGCGAAACGTCAGGCGATAGAGGCAGTTGATCGAACATTGCAAGACATTATAGGTGTTAGGCTCCCATGTGTAACACTTATGACATATATCCACCACAATAATGTTATCATATACAAATAAGAAAACTACCAGCAACGAGTGCCGCAATCCAAAGTGTCGCCCCGCCGCATCGCGCGGGCACCTACTAGTGCTTATATATATATATATACACCCTTCAATCGCTCATTCAGCAAATCATTCCGTTCATCATCTTCAACAGGTGGTTACCTTCTGGTATCTTCTATATTCTCATCCTTTTGATTTTAAGGGGCTGTTTGGCTAAGCTTATTTTAGTGACTTAGAGGGTGTTTGGGGTTCCTTATTTTGAGGGTAAAAGGACTTTTGAAGGGTAAAAGGACTTTTGAAAAGTGTTCCTTTTGAGGGGCAAAAGTCCTTTGGATTTGCCAAAAGTCAGGATTTCCTGACTTATTTTGGGCAAAAGTCCTTTTGCAAAAGTTGAAAATAAGCTAAGCCAAACATGCCCTTATTTACTTATTGAAAAGTTAAAAGATGTTTGGGTTAGCTTATTATGTGAGAGGAATAAGTAAATAAGTCATTCCATTATGACTTATTTGGTTTTCAAATAAGTAAATAAGTAAAAAAAATAAGCTTAGCCAAACAACCCCTAAATATGTTGCGCCAGATCAGATCTTCTTCAACGTTCTTTCTCAATTATCATCTGCCTTCGTTGATTTGGATTCGAAATCCGTTTGTAACAACGGCATAGAAATGACGCGTTTGATTTTAACTTCTGTTCACCGCGTCATTCATTGATCCTTATGGCTGTTAATCTGGTTGTTGGACCAGATCTGTATAATATCCTTATCGGTTATCGGTTTTCAGGTGTCAATCTTCTAGTTTCTTCTATGCGAATATCGTTTTGCAAGCACCTGTTACGGTCGATCCGGTTGCTTGTTATTGTTTACAGGTGCGAAAAGTTATGATTTACTTATTGAGCTCATGATAACTGGCTTTAGTATTAGGTGATAAGTTAAATTTTGACTCCTTGGCTATATTTTATGGCAGATAGATAGGGTTTTTCCGGTAGAAGGTGCGAGAAATTAGGTTTAGGTCTCATCTGAGCTGTTGATGACATTAATTCCAGGTTTTGTTGTAGTATATTCTACCTTGCTCATCTGTTGTGCATTAAGTTGATCGCTCTCCTAGACAATTTTGAATGATTTCTCCTTGTGCAAAGATCTATACTTTCGTGCTTGAGGTTACTGTTGCAACAAGTACATGCTCTGTGCAATTTATAGATTAGGCAATGCTTATGCAAGATTGGATCCTGTTTTCTGGCTAGTTGGGAACTCTTGGAAATTCATGTCTACTTCAAAAGATATTTGGCTATCGGTTTGTGTTACGATCAATCTGAGCTGTGCTCTGTTAGCTTTATGATAACTGCCTTGCAGCTTTACTGTGTTATTGTCTGGCTGTCGGTTTGTGTTATGTCACTATGGTAGTATGGTTACAGGCCGCTGCTAGGTTTGTGGTTTTGCTTGCAGTTGGATGATTAGCACAGCATTCCCCAACGAGTAATCTTTTTTCTTGGATTTTGAAGCTTTTTACTTCGGGTTCTTGATTCAGTTTTATTTATAACCTAATTTACACACTGATACTATCATGGGCAGTCATAAGTTCTATCCGCTTTTGTATTATTATTGTATCTTTTAACGGTATGCATGAGTCAGTGTTATTATGTTAGTCTGTTTTGGTGGTAGGTTGTGGAGTTTGATCATTGATTCCATCCGGTACTATCTGATCTGGTTTGATCTTCTTACATTAGCTCCTGTTATATTACTTGAAGTCTTATTGACTTCAGATGCCATTTGGACATGTTCGGTTTTTGTTATGGGTAGATGGTCATTTGAGGTTAGTTTGGTGGGTGAAGTTTGGGCCAGGGGCCTTTGGGTTGACTATAATGATGTCTATTATTAGCTTAGATTTTATTGACTTTTTAAGAGAGAGCGGTCTTGTCTTCTTCTTGATAAATGCTAGAATGCTCAAGGGGATCACTGATGCTGTATAGGGTTCTCCTGATTCATCTGGTCACTGGTGACAATTTTAAGCAAACGTTTTTGTTCATTTTGATTACCTTTACGTGGCAATACAATGGTTGTTCATGATTCAGTTTACTCTTAGTGGTGCTGGAGGCATTATAGATCTGATGATGGATAGCACAAGCTACCTATTTTCTTAATTGTCTATGCAGGTTCTTTTTTATTATGAATTTATTATGGGGTCAACACCACTGTATATATTTGTGTTTCTTCTGCTATTATAGTGCCTTTTTAACATTCAAACACTCAATGGCTTCATCGCTCGTCACTGCCAGCTTCTGTAATATCTTTTAAGATTTGTTTTTAACATATTTTTTTTTATTAGTCTCTTACTTAGCAAGTGTGGATAGGAGTGTAGGACTCATTTCTTTTGTTGCTTGTAAAACCAGATAGAATATTGGACAACAAGGTTATGTTCTACTGATTTGTCTTCAGACTTCTCTGATTCTCTCTACTGGGTCTTGTTCTCAGTGTACCATATCAGCTACTTTGGTCCATGGTTCTGTAAGTTCAGATTTTCATTCATTGTACCATATCAGCTACTTTGGTCCATGGTTCTGTAAGTTCAGATTTTCATTCATTGTGTGTATTTCGGCATGCAACAGCCATGCGTTTTTTTGTAGATATGTGGTCATCTTCTCTGTTTCCTTTTTAAAAAACTTGCTTAAGTGGGCTGTGCTAGTTCTTTCGTCTCACAGATAACTGTTGCACATTGGTTTATTATTCACTTTGTAAACTCTGACCTTTTTGTTCCCCTTAAAACTGGGTGTCTTAGTGGGCTTAATAAAAGAAGGTGCTATAGGTTCTGGATACAGATTCTGCAAATCAAACACGGATGGCTGGACCCTTGTTTGTTTAGTATCATGCAGTGTCCTAGAACTTCCTTTCTTTGCTTTCAGTTTCTATGATAATCAGCATCGATTTTAGATTATTGAAGTAAGACCACCATGTTCTGTTTGCAGGTTGATTCCGTAAACACTGGTTCTGGCGTCTTGTTAACCATCTGCTGGTTTTTCCCTCCTTAGCATTATTTGTTTTTTTTTCTGGTTCATCGTTGGTTATATTTTCTTTATCTTGATCTCTTGTGCATAGATCTTTGGGAGCCTCATTTCTTTGTGATTCCGTAAACACTGGTTCTGGCGTCTTGTTAACCATCTACATGTTTTTTTTGTAATTGGAGGTGACTGGATCGTCGTGCTTGCTCATGGATTGCCACCACACACCTATTAATTCACCCACTATTCTCTTTTTCCTCCGATCTTTTTACTCTTGTGAATTCGTGTGCATGATGGGATTATATTTTTTGTGGTGCAGAAAGAACAAAGTTGATTGGGCCTAGTTCAGTTTTCATACGTTTTGTGCGTCGGTAATTGTGGACACTTTTTATATGATTCTTTTATGTTGCAATTATTGCTTTCCTATCTTTCCAATATCATTAATATCTTACACAAGGAGCATCGAGTTAGTGTTGCAATGTATTTGTTTTGCAGAAAGCTAAAGCAACGTATGATTGGATCTACATTTTTCTATTAGTACACTATCTTGTTCTAGAACCCTCTTTCTTTGTTTATCGCTCTATGATGACGAACTTCTTTCTAGGTACCTTAAAAGATAATGTAAATTGTTTGTAGGTTTGTTCGGTGTTCGATCAGGCATCATGATGAGATTGCGTTCTTTTCTTTGCATTACCTGTTCTCTTCCTTTTCCATCATCATACAAGTATTAAATCTTGCTTACTTGCTGAGAAGCATCTAAAACTTGTGTGCAGTTGTGCTTTGTTTGGACCCTTTTCTCTCTGGTTTGTTGCCATATTTGGTGTGAATCTTCTTGACATGGGGCTTGCTTATGGAAAGTGAAAAATAAGAGCATCAAATCAGTTTGTGTTATTATTTTTTTATCATAATAGTTTTACGATTTTTATCATAATAGTTTTACGAATTATTCTTTTCGTATCATTGGTTATTTGGTTTTTTGTGGGATGTATATTTTTGACAACCAGAGGTTGAAGATGACTAGATTGCTGTGCTTGTCTGAGGATCATCGGCACCACTCTTATCAATTTCTTCTCATCGTTTTGTTCTTTCTATAAATTCCTAATTTATGTTTATGCTTGCATGACAAGATTATGTTTTGTGTGTAGGTTAGTGTGGTGCCGAACATTGTTGTCCAATCACCACCTATAGGTTCTTCTGTAGTTTATGTTGGGGCTTGCTTATGGAAAGTAAAATATAAGAGCATTATATAGTTCGTGCTTTTAATTTTTCTTTAATTGTGGAGCTCTGCTAATTATTTTCTATTTAAATCATCATTGGTCTTTATCTTTCATCAACATATGTTATTTTATGGGATGCCTAAAAGGGTAATATTATTGACCACCATAGGTTGAAGATGATTGGATTGTGCTTGCTTGAGGATCATCAGCAGCCCTCTGTTTATTCCGACTTACACATGCTTATATATACACCCTTCAATCATACATTCAACAAATCATTCCGTTCATCATCTTCAACAGGTGGTTACTTTCTGGAATATTCTATATTCTATTCTCATCCTTTTGATTTTAAAGCTTCATCAATAGTTTTGATTTCAAATATGTTGCGCCAGATCAGATCTTCTTCCACGTTCTTTCTCAATTATCATCTGCGTTCGTTGATTTGGATTCGATATCCGTTTGTAACAACGGCATAGGAACGATGCGTTTGATTTTAAATTCTGTTCGCCGTGTCATTCACTGATCATTATGGCTGTTAATCTGGTTGTTGGACCAGATCTGTATAATATCCTTTTCGGTTATCGGTTTTCAGGTGTCAATCTTCTAGTTTCTTCTATGCGAATATCATTTTGCAAGCACCTGTTACGGTGGATCCGATTGCTTGTTATGGTTCACAGGTGCGAAAAGTTATGATTTACTTAGCTCATGATAACCGGCTTTAGTATTAGGTGATAAGTTAAAGTTCGACTCCGTGGCTATATTTTATGGCAGATAGATAGGGTTTTTCCGTTAGAAGGTGCGAGAAATTAGGTGTAGGCCTCGTCTGAGCTGTTCATGACATTAATTCCAGGTTTTTTTTAGTATATTCTACCTTGCTCATCTGTTGTGCATTAAGTTGATCGCTCTTTGTTAGACAAGTTTGAATGATTTCTCCTTTTGCCTGTTGGATTGGTTCTTGTGTAAGTAGTAGATTATGCATCACGCTTTTCTTTTCATGAGTTTGTCCTTTTTAACACCCTTACTTTCGTGCTTGAGGTTACTGTTGCAACAAGTACATGCTCTGTGCAATTTATAGATTAGGCAATGCAAGATTGGATCATGTTTTCTGGCTAGTTGGGAACTCTTGGAAATTCATGTCTACTTCAAAAGATATTTGGCTATCAGTTTGTGTTACGATCTATCTGAGCTGTGCTCTGTTAGCTTTATGATAACTGCCTTGCAGCTTTACTGTGTTATTGTCTGGCTGTCGGTTTGTGTTATGTCACTATGGTTACAGGCCGCTGCTAGGTTTGTGGTTTTGCTTGCAGTTGGATGTGGATTTTGATCATTGATTCCATCTGGTACTATCTGATCTGGTTTGATCTTCTTACCTTAGTTGCTGTTATATTACTTGAAGTCTTATTACTTGACTTCAGATGCTATTTGGACATGTTCGGTTTTTGTTATGGGTGGATGGTCATTTGAGGTTAGTTTGGGCCAGGGGCCTTTGGGTTGACTATAATGATGTCTATTATTAGGTTAGATTTTATTGACTTTTTAAGAGAGAGCCGTCTTGTCTTCTTCTTGATAAATGCTAGAATGCTCAAGGGGATCGCTGATGCTGTATATGGTTCTCCTGATTCATCTGGTCACTGGTGACAATTTTAAGCAAACGTTTTTGTTCATTTTGTTTACCTTTACGTGGCAATACAATGGTTGTTCATGATTCAGTTTACTCTTAGTGGTGTTGGAGGCATTATAGATCTGATGGAGAGCACAAGCTACCTATTTTCTTAATCGTCTATGCAGGTTCTTTTTTATTATGAATTTATTATGGGGTCAACGCCACTGTATATATCTGTGTTTCTTCTGCTATTATAGTGCGTTTTTAACATTCAAATACTCAATGGCTTCATTTAGGGGTGTTCATCGAATCGAATATCGAATTTTCGAATTATTCGAATCGAATTAATCGAATAATTTTTTTTTCTCTTGAATTCGAATTCGATTCGAATTCGAATAAGACACATACTATTCGATTCGAATTCGAATTCGAATAAAAACTTCAATTCGTATTCGCTTCGTGTTCGAATAAAAATTCGAATTCGAATCGAATTCGAATAAATTCGCTTCAATTCGTATTCGCTTCGTATTCGAATAATAGATATGGTATTTGGTTGATGGTTCATCATGTCATGGGCCATATGCCCATATCATATGTAATGGGCTTAGTAATAACTTAAATGGGTAAATTTATATAGCCCAATTAATTTATATATGTATTAAATTTTAAATTATATATATTATATATATAAAAATAAAAATACATGTATAATTCTTATTCGAATTTCGAATCGAATCGAATTTAAAATTGTAAATTCGTATTCGATTCGTATTCGATTAACTTGACTCGAATCGAATCGAATTCGAATTCGAATTCTTGCGACTCGAAACGAATTCTTGATAATCGAATCGAATTCGAATCGAATTTCGAATTTTTCGAATCGAAACGAATTCTGAACACCCCTAGCTTCATTGCTCGTCACTGCCAGCTTCTGTAATATTTTTTTAGATTTGCTTTTAACATATTTTTTTATTGGTCTCTTACTTAGCAAGTGTGGATAGGAGTGTAGGACTCATTTCTTTTGTTGCTTGTAAAACCAGATAGAATATTGGACAACAAGGTTATGTTCTACTGATTTGTGGCTTCAGTCTTCTCTGATTCTCTCTACTGTGTCTTGTTCTCAGTGTACCATATCTGCTACTTTGGTCCATGGTTCTGTAAGTTCAGATTTTCATTGTGTGTATTGTGGCATGTAACAGCCATGCGTTTTTGTAGATATGGTGTCATATTCTCTGTTTCCTTTTTAAAAAAAACTTGCTTAAGTGGGCTGTGCTAGTTCTTTCGTCTCACACATAACTGTTGCCTGTTGCACATTGGTTTAAATATTATTCACTTCGTAAACTCTGATATTTTTGTTCCCCTTAAAACTGGGTGGCTTAGTGGGCTTATTAAAAGATGGTGCTATAGGCTCTGGATACAGATTTTGCAGAATACACACGGATGGCTGGACCCTTGTTTATATGTAGTGTTCTAGAACTTCCTTTCTTTGCTTTCAGTTTCTATGATGATCAGCATCGTTTTTAGATTCTTGAAGTAAGACCACAATGTTCTGTTTGCAGGTTGATTCCGTAAACACTGGTTCTGGCGCGTCTTGTTAACCATCTGCTGGTTTTTCCCTCCTTAGCATTATTTGTTTTTTTTTCCTGGTTCATCCTTGGTTATATTTTCTTTATCTTGATCTCTTGTGCATAGATTTTTGGGAGCCTCTTTTCTTTGTTGGACCATTAGTTGCATGATTCTTTGCTGTTTTTCTATCTTCTATAATTATAGACTTTTTTCTCTTTTGCTGGGGTGACTAAAAGATATACTACCACTACATGTTTTCTTTTGTAATTGGAGGTGACTGGATTGTCGTGCTTGCTCATGGATTGCCACCACACATATATTAATTCGTTCCCACTATTCTCTTTTTCCCCTGATTTTCTTTTTACTCTTGTGAATTCGTGTGCATGATGGGATTATATTTTTTGTGGTGCAGAAAGAACAAAGTTGATTGGGCCTAGTTCAGTTTTCATACGTTTTGTGCGTCGGTAATTGGGGACACTTTTTATATGATTCTTTTATGTTGCAATTATTGCTTTCCTATCTTTCCAATATCACTAATAACTTACACAAGGAGCATCGAGTTAGTGTTGCAATGTATTTGTTTTGCAGAAAGCTAAAGCAACATATGATTGGATCTACATTTTTCTATTAGTACAATATCTTGTTCTAGAACCCTCTTTCTTTGTTTATCGCTCCATGATGACGAACTTTCTTTCTAGGTACCTTAAAAGATGTTGTAAATTGTTTGCAGGTTCGTTGGGTGTTCGATCAGGCATCATGATGAGATTGTGTTCTTTTCTTTGGATTATTTGTTCTCTTCCTTTTCCATCATCATACAAGTATTTAAATCTTGCTTACTTTCTGAGAATCATCTAACACTTGTGTGGAGTTGTGCTTTGTTTGGACCTTTTCTCTCTGGTTTGTTGCCATATTTGGTGTGAATCTTCCTGACATGGGGCTTGCTTATGGAAAGTGAAAAATAAGAGCATCAAATCAGTTTGTGTTATTTTTTTTTTTATCATAATAGTTTTTACGAATTATTTTCTTTTTCGTATCATTGGCTTTTTGTGGGATGTATATTTTTGACAACCAGAGGTTGAAGATGACTAGATTGCTGTGCTTGTCTGAGGATCATCAGCACCCCTCTTTATCAATTTCTTCTCATCGTTTTGTTCTTTCTTTTAATTCCCAATTTCTGTTTATGCTTGCATGACAAGATTATGTTTTGTGTTGTAGGTTAGTGTGGTGCCGAACATTATTGTCCAATCACCACCTATAGGTTCTTCTGTAGTTTCTGTTGGGGCTTGCTTATGGAAAGTGAAAAATAAGAGCATTATATCAGTTTGTGCTTTTCATTTTTTTAATTGTGGAGCTCTGCTAATTATTTTCTATTTAAATCATCAGTGGTCTTTTATCTTTCATCATCATATGTTATTTTATGGGATGCCTAAAAGGGTAATGTTATTGACCACCATAGGTTGAAGATGATTGGATCATCAGCAGCCCTCTGTTTATTCCTTCTCACTGTTCTCTTCTTTCTCAGAGTTCTCGGTTTCTCTTGTATTCATGCTGAGATTATGTTTTGTATGTAGGTTAGCATGGCGTCGATCATCGCTGTCTAATCACCACCTACTGGTTTTTCTGTAGTTCTTGAGATCTTACTTGTGTTACAGTTATTGTTTTTTAATCTTCCCATCATGAGGAACTTGTAGGAAATGTTACCTTGTATGTGTTTTGCAGGAGGAGCAACAAATGGTTAGACCTATTATTCTTTGTTGTTACCATTATTGTTTTTTAATCTTCCCATCATGAGGAACTTGTAGGAAATGTTACCTTGTATGTGTTTTGCAGGAGGAGCAACAAATGGTTAGACCTATTATTCTTTGTTCCATAACGACCAACTTTCTTTCTAGGTTTCCCAAAACAAGAGGATTGATATTATTCTTTTTCCCATCATCACAAGGAGCTTGTGGATAGTTGTGCTTACTTGTGGATCATAACACCTATCTATGCTTTACTTCCCAGTTCCCACTATTCTCTAATTTTTCTTTTTCTCTTGTGTGTACGACTGCATAACAAGATTATGTTTTGTGTGTAGGTTAGTGAGGTGCTAAACATTGTTGTGCAATAACCAACTCCGGGTTCTTCTCTAATTCTTAATAGTAACTTTTTGGTTACCAGTATTATTTTTGTTCTATCATCTTGAGGAACTTGCAGAAAGAACTTTATGGTACTGTATATATGTTCTGCAGAACGAGAATCAGGGAACTCTTTATTTTGATTAGTTTCATCTCATTAGTTACTGCCCTTTTATCTGCCTTTGGAGGCATTTAATTCATTTGTTATGTTTCCGGGTCTATAACTGCAGTTCTCTAGGGCTTGATTTGTTGTGCCTGGATGATCATTTCAGTTTAGTTTAATGGGTGAAGTTTGTGCCTGTGTCCTTTCGGATGATTATAACGAGTTTTTGGTGTGGACACAGGAAAAGGTCATCTTGTTTTCTTTGTTGATATTAATAGAATGCTCATGTTCTTTATGATTGTTGTGATGCTGTGTGGGGTTCTTCTAATTGTTAGTGACGTTTCAATCACTACTTTATGTTCTTTTCATTTACTCTTAGGTGGCCAATGTGGATTAATGATTCACTATTTTTTGTTCTTTTCACTACTTCGTGACGTTTCAATCACCACTTTATTCATAATTCAGTTAAGCAGTGTGGTAATTGGAGGCATTTTACATTTGATGTATTACACAATCTACTTTTTCTTAATCTTTGTGACCTTTTTTTGTTTTGGTAATGGATTTGTCCTTACAGTAGTCACATGCACCTTTGTCGATTTGAGTTTTAAGTGTCCACTCAGCAATTGGCTTGATAGTCTGATACAAGTGGATTATTATCTTCACTTCTGGTGAGTTTAAATGACCTTTCCTGTCTTCTTCTCATTCGACAGCTAAACTCCCGTGGTGATTTACATGTGATTTTGTCAATTGTTCTTGTATTTTTTGTTTTGCAATGATCGGTTAATCTCATGATTCATGGTTTTACCTTTTTCCTAATTGTGGTGCTTTTTTTTTCTGATCCTTTTATGATTACAAAATGTTTCTTGCCACCATTGTAGTAAAAATTTGTGTTTCTTATGTTACTTCGGTGCCATTTAACTTTCAAATGCACAATGGCTACATCACTTGTCACTGCTAATTTCTGTATTATTCATATTTTATCGTGCCTGGATGATCATTTAAGGTTAGTTTAATTAATGGGTGAAGTTTGTGCCTGTGTCCATTCAAGCTGATTATATAGGATCTCTTTTTTGTAATACTACCGAGTTTTTGTGTTAAGGGTCATTTTGTTTTCTTTGTTGATATACAGAATGCTCAAGTTCTTTATGATTGTCGTGATGCTGCGTGGGGTTCTAATTCATTTAGTGACATGTTAATCACTACTTTATGTTCTTTTCAGTGAACCTTTGTGGTATTGGAGGCATTATACGTTTGATGTAGTCCACAATCACTTTTGCGTAGTATTTGCGAGTTTTTTTGTTTTGGTAATGGATTTGTCCTTACTGTAGTCACATGCACCTCTGTTGATTGAGTTTTGAGTGTCCACTCAGCAATTGGCCTGCTACAAGTGGATTAGGTTCTTGAAGAGCATTGTATTTTCTTTGTAGGTTAGCTGGCTGCTAAACACTGCAGTTCTGGCGTCTTGATGACCATCTGCTCTGGTCTTTTACCTCCTTTTTAGCATTATTTGTTTCTGGCCTTCGCGTCCTGATTAAAATTTCTTTAATTTTGCTCTCTTGATCATAGGTTTATGAAAGCTTGTATTTTGATTGGACCATTGAGTATTGAATTGCCTGATACACTCTCTTGCTCATAGTTCCTTGAGTTGCCTACATTTGAGATTGAAGACAATAAATGTGAGAGTTCTAATGATTAAATCAGTAGTTTTTTAGTGTATTTTGTTACATTTTTCTTCATGGTTCCGTTACATATCTGCCTAGACATGTTGAGCACAAGCAAAATTAATGCTTCATTTTAAATATTGTAAGTAGTAATCTGGAATGGTTGAAGAATCATGAAGGTGTGAAGGGTTTGTTAGCACGTTCTTCTTTTAAAAAAATACTTTGATTGATCAAAATTACTGACTTGTGCAGAAGTGTTCTTTTTTCTTTTGGCAAAATTGTTTTCAGCATATTTTAATTTTTGGGATTTTTACATATTTCCCCCTGTTAAGCTAGCTTATTACGTATTTCCCCAAACCAAAAAAAACAATTACATATTTCCCTCTTTTTTAAGAAATTACCCAATTACCCTTGTAACAACCTACCGGTTTGTGTCATGTTCTCACTCGTACATTCACAACGCTTAATCCTGCTAAACCCTACGCATCACGGTCGTCCTTTCTTCTTCTTCCTCTGGTTCGCTGCTAATTCTGATCATCCTCCACTGCCGGTGCTTTTGCCGACCTTCCTTTATTGTGAGTTATCATTCTATTATCAATCAATTGTTAGAAACTATTATTTAATCATTACTTTAATTTGCTTTTGAATAACAGAATCGATTTCATTTGTTGGAATATGAGCTTTATTTAATTGTTTTAGATTACCTTGTTGACAGAAAATCGTTCCTTTAGTTTAATTCTATTAAAAATGTTTTGGCTTTCAAAAAATTTTGACTCTTTCAAAAATTTCTATTAAAATGTTTTGGCCCACTTAAATTCAGTTGAGTGGGTGATTTTGAATTTTTTGTATCGTATTTGTACTTCTTAAATTTTACAAAACTAATGTTTTTTGAACGGAATTGATTATAAACAAGTAAGGATTGCATTTTAATGAGTATTATGGTTTTGTTTGTATTTTTTGACAAGAGTAACAAGTAGAAGAATTAGGGTGGTAGTACATGAATTGGGTAAGTATGTAATTGATCGATGATATTAGTATGGAGAAATATGTAAATACTCATTTAATAGTTCATTAAGGGTAAAATAGTCATAAATAAGAATCATTTTAATGAAAAGGGTAAATATGTAATATATATGGGTTAGGAAGGGGAAATATGTAATTGTTTTTTTGGTTTGGGGAAACACGTAATAAACCAGCTTAGCAGGGGGAAATATGTAAAAAAACCCTTAATTTTTCTGGTAGGTGGTAGCCTACGGCTACTTTTCTTTCTTGTGCTATCGCCTAATTTTGGATTCTGGAGTTGCATACAAGAATGGGTTGACAAGCTAGGAAAAGATACTTCTCGCTTTTTTGTGCTATCTGTTAATAACTCTTTTCACCATTCTATACTCTCATTTTCTGGTGTGTATATGCTTGGGTGATGAGACTTTTTTTCGTGTAGGTTATCGTGGCATTAAAAGAGTGTTGCCCACAGGTTTTTGTATAATTCTTATGATTTTTATGTTACCATGTCGTTTTTCTGCCTTTCCATCATCGTGAGGAACTTGCAGAAAAGCATGGAGTTAATGTTACGGTGTACGTATTTTTGCAGCAAGAGCAACTGATGAATGGACCTATGTGATTCGATTAGTATCATTTCGTGACCTAAATCGTTTTTCATTCCATAATGACGAACTTTCTTTCTAGGAATCTTGAACAAGAATTTTGTTTGTAGGCTAGTCGGGTGACAAGGCATCATGATTGACCATCTGCGGGAGTTCTTTGAATCTATTCATTTTTTTTGCGTTTTTATTCACTTCTTTATATCAACATGCAAGCCAGAAAGTCTTGCTTATTTTTGCTGATGCCTTATGGGATTATATTATTGACCTGCCACAGCTCTGCATAGTTGAAGATGACTGGATTGCTGTGTTTGCTCGTGGATCATCAGCATCTACCGTCTTCTTTTGCTGGTTTCTCATTTTCTCTTGTGTTTCATGTACATTTGTGTGGCACCAAAAATTGCTATCCCGTTTAGTCCTGGTAGTTTGTCTATGGTTATGATTTTAAATGAATAACATCATTATTTTTCTGCCTTTTTATCGCCATGAGAACCTTGCAGGAGAGTAGACTTTGTGGTTCAATGTTTTTGTTTTGCAGGAAAAACAACATATGATCGGACCTATGCATTTTGATTAGTATCAGGTCGTTAAACTTTTTGCTTTTGGACTCAACTAGTTAAAACCACTAAAACACAGGGACTCAAAAAGTAATTTACCCAAAATAAAATAAATTATAAGTAAAATAATTCGAGCTAAGCCGAGCTACCAAGCGAGCCAAACCGAGCCAGCTCGGCTCACTTTCAAACCGAGCCATATCGAGCGAGCTTTTTCCGAGCTAAATTTTTAGCGAGCTTCGAGCGAGCTCCGAGCCGAGAGCTTTTTGGACAGCCCTACTCTCATTTGATAATGCATGACCAGACATAGTTTGACTTCCTAGGTCAAATCCACTAAACTGCAACTTTGAATAGATTTGAATCTTGTAATAGTTGGGGGAATTTTGTTTGAATTTTGTTAGTTAATTGTAATAACTAGATGGAAGCCCCGTCGCGATGCGGCCGGGGGCTTACAAATTCAGACGGAACGTATACGAATTTATGTGACAGGTTTATTAATTAACACGGTTATCTATAGACCAAATGTATGATAATTGCACGCAACAACCATATTCACAACCCCTAACAATTGTTGTTAAATATGATGAGCTGTATTACGTATGCGGTATGCCTTGACCTTACAAAGTGCTTCTTCTTGTTGTTCATTCTTGGTTACTTTCTTTGCTTCATACTTTGCAAACACACAAACAGAGTGCGGTGTCGGTTGATGTACGCTTCAGCCAATAAGGGATCAGGTAATAATCAGTTAGCAAATACCATCCTCATAGATTGAAGAAAGTAAAAGAAAATCAGCTTGAAGGCAACAGTAACATGTGTTGGATTGTACCTTCATTAAACCTTTCCAAGCGGCTATGTTTCCCGAGGAAGTAAGTGAAGCGTTTAGCAGCTCCCCTCCCTCGTCCAATGCAGAGCCTGAGAAATTGCATCCATACATCAAAAAACTTCGAGAAATCTCCATCTTAGCAGACTATGCTTTCATCTCTGGTAAGCAAAAGAAAAAAATATCATTAATACGTACCGTAATATATGTAAATTTATGAGCATTATCTTAAATGTAAGGCTTTACACCTTGATAATTAATTTTTGTTTAGCATCCTTCAAAAGTTACTTTATCTCATATGTAATCCGCTTCTGCCATCTCGCAATATTGCAAAGTTTTAATATGCATTAAACCTTAGATTAACAACTTGAAAGATAAAAAGCTGTAAGATAAATGTTGTTTAGTTTAGTCGATTAAACTATGCTCACTATCTAAATGAACAAATAAATATAGCAGGCAACAATTTTTAGTACATTCTGTTAAGAAAGTTAGAATTTTTAACTTCCTAGGATCCACTTAGGTTTTCGTTAGAGACATACCTGGTCATTGTGAAGGAGCTCCAACTGGTGCAATGGGAGGAATCGGCGAAAGCAGGTGTATCCTTTTATATTAATTATAAGAAAAACTACACATAACCGATACAATATATACGCACATCAGAACCGTATATCCTTTTAAGTTCAATAACAGAAAGAGCCATCACAAAACCAACAAAAACGGCAACATAAATTAAAAAATATATATATACCAGCGTCACTGGTTAAGGAACAAACGATCGCCTATTGATATCGACCTATAGTGGATAACTAATGAAATAAGAGTTTGAAGCAAAATTGGTGAGACAAACAGCATATAAGAGAAAAAAAAAGGATGAACACACGATTTGAGTCTGTAACTACAACCCACCACAAATGTAATCCAAATGCATGCATGGCAGCCATCGAGGATGAAATCATCTCTATAATAAAACATTAGACAAAAAAAATATGTTAAAACAACATTGGCATTTCATCGAACACACATGGTATGCACAAAATAAAGTTAATAAACAATAACAAAACTGATAACAATTCAAAAAAGAGACGCCTTTTCTTTATTTTCCGAGCATCATTGGTTGAAACAAAGAGACCCATAACAAAATTGACAAAAGGTTCCTCACTGCAGAAAACCATAAAAGAATAATGTGAATTGATTATAATAGGAGCTGAAATTTGAATAAAAGATGCAACTTGTTATGGCGACGGAGAGAAACGGCTTGCAGCTGGATTCTCTGGTAGCGTCGCTGCCGCGGACGGTGAGCTTTACACGTAACGGAAACATTCCTAATGCTAATGTTACGATGAAAAAACGCAACTCCATGAAACTCATTTGCTTTAACTCCGAATTAACTATCTATAACAAATTGAATAGTGAATACACAATATGTTATCATCAATCAAAACGTATGTATGCAAGCATGCAATCATACCAAAGTACAACAGTATAATTCAAGCTATCATCAACATATTATTTTTCGATGTCGAACAACCTTACTAATTCACATACAATCAAACCTTAACTAACAAAAAAACCACCAGCATTTCCATTAAACTGAAATTACACTCCGAACATAAAACTAACATTAAATTGCTGATATGTTATAACATTATACCAATATCTCCAACAATTCTTCAAATCATATATATCAAAAACAAATATATGTATACATATAACGTTCACGTGCAAACACAATCATACAAATATAGTATTGAGTATGGGTTGGCCTGGTGATTCAGAGTTTTGCCTCTTTGACTACAAGCAAACACATGTGAATTAGGTAGCTGATCCACGGCTACTCTGTTGCATGACTACAAAATAAGAAGCACAAATTAGAACTTTGTGAAATACATACCCAAACCTCTTCTTGATTTCTCCTTTTTTGGGCGATTTGTTCCGGAGTAAGGGTTGTAGAAAGTACATTGGCGTCCGATTGAACCACCGGTGATGGTCTTGATACCGGCGGTGTTGTCGGTGGCCGTTAGGATGGGTTCGCTTCTTCGGAGGTTGCTCCGATGAAGCCTATCGCCTATACAAAAAAGTCATACATCGATTCTTTCAGCGCTCAATCGGTGCTCCGATTGAGCGCAAATTCTGGATCAGGGATTGCTTCTTTTTTTTATAGAGCTACGGTGGAAGATCGAAAAGTCAATTTTATCATAGAAGCATATCAACTAAAGAATTGAAGAAGGGTAAAGACTGAGCCATTGTTCCACCATGAGCCTCCTCTTAGTCTTTGACCACCGCCTCTCCCACCAAACGACCGCCATCTCCTTCTCTTCTTCTCTCTCTCATGTTATTATTTTAGGTGATAAAACACGTATAGGCGGTGGTAGGACACATCAACCTCCACGTGTCAATGCTTAAATTAATTTAGAAACCAAAAAACCCTAAATACAATAACCTATGCTGTAAAAACTTGTATTGTACCATATACAACATGCTCAAGCACAAAAACACAAAAAGCATCAGGTACAACAACCTGATGCCTAAAAGCGTTGCTAATTTATAATATATATTAATAAGACTATAGGGTGTGGTCATGACCTTCATGATCATCATGACCCTCCACGTTAGTGTCATGTCACCCACCTCTAATCCACCATCCAAAACCAATACCCTAAGGGTGTGGTCATCACCCAAACCAGTATCCCCGTATTTTAATTTATCTGTCTAAAGAAAAAGGAAATGATTACTTGAAAAATAGAAGGACCATGGTTGTCATGGTTTAATCCATGCAAACCATGGTGGATCATACAAGGGGGTGGTGTAGCCTTTCATTCATGTTCCTATGTGACGAATCATGTCCCAACCATCACCCCCACACCCTTTAGCCTAAGAGGTTTAAAGGGAAGCTGTGTGTTAAAATCCGTGTTTATGTAAAACTAATGGTAAGTTTGACCGCAAAAGTAATGGCAAGTATTGAAAAGGGGTGCTACTTTCTACACCCCCTAATTACTTTTTACACCCCCTCCTCTCACATACTTACAGGTGGGGCCTGCGTGGGACCGGCAGTTTTCCTCTCACAAGAGGGTATAATCAGGAGGGAGGGGGGTGTGTATAGAATCAACCATTGAAAAATGACTAAATAATTTATTTATTTAAAAAAAAAGTCAAACTGCAATCTTTGTGCATTGTATTTATCATTCAGGTTCCTGGTGTATGTCAACAGAATTCCTGTTTATCTCTCTTGTTTCTTGCTTCAATTTACAAAAGTTTCTACAAAATCACATTAGATGTAAAACCTCCAATACAGCAAATGTAGAGAAAAAAACTCAATAAAATGTGTAGGAGGTTATGTTTCATCATCTCTTCAGTATAAACATAAACACCTCAATTAACAATTATTATTAATAATAAATATTGTTATTTTCATGTTTGGTTTGCTAATATGAAAAAAGCAACTCATAACATAGAATATAATGGGGTGGTGGTTTATTGACAAATACAAAGCGTTTAAACAACTTGGGAGGGGGGATATTGAATTCAAGTCCCACAGACGACTCGAATAAAGAGGTTTTCCATTAAAAAAAACATATCTTGAATATATAAGGAAACTTTCATCTGGCTAGAAATAGATATATACTAGATGAGAATACACGGATAACTAATAGAAGTATCATACATGATTTGAGATCATGTTGGAATTAAATTATAGTCAGATATGCAGATTAATAGATTAAAAAAATATATATTAATTTTGATACTTGTTTATTACATGTGTGTTAGATTTTACTCTTACTAACTTAGGTGCTGTTTGTTTTTTCAGAGGTAAAACGTCTGCAGTCTGCGGACCACATCTGCAGACATCTGTAGCTGAAGAGGTGGACCAAACCTCTGCAGTCTGCGTGGGGCAGACATAAGAGGTCAAGAAGTGCTTCTCATGAAAAACAAACACCCCCTTATAGTCAGTATGCTAACACATGTATTGATATTTTAAATAACTGACGGATGGCAGCGGATGTCTATGGTCTTGCCAGTCTACTATTGCGTCGGACTTGGGAACTGAATGGCGTTACCTGTTAGTTCGATGGTTGAACCTTATAAACTTTAAATAAGAGGTCATTGGTTCGAATCTTATAATTATTGAAAAAAAATTCTAGATAGGAACGGTTCAAGCGCACCGAACTGGAAAAGGGTTGTAGACGATCCGGTTTTCAGTACACTTAACACATCTTAAATGGTCTTTTAATTTTCTTACTCTCATTACAATCTACATGTTTACCTTAGATTTTACCATGTAAAGGTCCAACTAACAAACACCAATCGTGATCAAATGAGCCGAGGAAACTGAACTAAATTCCGAAACTTCATAATTGCACAACAAATGTTTATTGGGTTGGAATTAAACGAATCAGAAAGTGGAATTGAAAGAGGAAACATTTATAAATAGATATAAACAATGCACCAGCTATATATACCTAAAACCTATATCAAAACCGGTCCCAATCCGACCCGATCCGATCCACCAATTTAAAATCGGTGTGAGATATATCTGTTAAAACCATTTCGGACAAACCGAACTGGATTATTTCCTTTTAAAACCAGTTTCAAAGGTAACCCAAAAATGTATCGTAAACAATCAAGGCCTAAAACTCCAGGTGTACGAAAAAATTGGCTTGGGTCGCCAAACTGGTTTATAACCAGTACCACCTCACCAAGAAAACCCGGCTCGGGTTTCAACCCAACAGAACCTGTCAACTCATATACCAGTTCGTAGTCTTCTTCCATAAAACCAGTTTGTTACCCGACCTGATTTGAAAAACATATCAAAAAACTGTTGTTTTTGTCCCAAACCTGTTTTGAACCTGATACAAATCAGTTTGAGTGGGTTGGGGTTTTCAACCCAAAATCAGTTCTCAACTCGAACCGATTTGGGCCCAAACTACGTTTTGTACACTTATATCTTAAACTTTAAGGTAGTGTTCGTTTCACAGAATGAAATGGACATCTGATGGAAATGGAATGTTGATTTCACTTCTTTTGTTGGTTTCAACAAAAAAATGAATTAAAACTGAACAACATAAGGGAATATTATAACAACCCTGAAATAAACCGACACGCTCGAAATATTTTCCGACACCCTAAAAATAATTAAAATATCTCAATATGTCCTAAAATACCCCCATACGTGAAAACGGACCCCAGATACCTTTAATATCATTAAATTTAATTAAAAATCAAAATTTTTGGGCTGTCGCGGGCCGCGTAGACCCCTTAGGGATCTTACGCGAGCCGCGAGCGATCATCAACACGGCAAAACCCTGAGCCGACACGCGTCATGATCGTGTCAAGGCTAGGGGTGGTGACCGGTCAAGGCTAAGGTCTACGCCCCTATGTCGCGGGCCGCGTAGACCTAAGCCGAAGCTTACGCAGGGCGCGACGAACCCAAGAATCAGCCCTATAAATTGTTTTGCTCGGCCTTCAGTCGAATTCGTCCCAAATCTTTCTTTCTCTCTCAATTTTCACATAGTAGGCGATATACTCGAGTATAATACCCCCCTAAATAACGAAGTTCTGCTCTGTTGTAAGTATCATAACCCCTGGATACGTATTAGATACGCTGCTCGATTGATCTAGGGTTCCGTAACGGCTGTCGTGGTTCTACCCGACGTAGTCGTTGGAATGCCGTCTCGGGGAGGGTATTGCTAATGTTAAAATGGGTTATTATACTAACACGTGTGCATTTGTGTAAATTATAGATTGTCACCAGGAAACCCTAAAGGATAATCTAAGACAACAATGTGAGTAATCTCCTTTTTGTTAACTGTTTTTACAAAATCTCACACAATTAATTATATATTAAGCAGTTATTGAGTATTTGTAAGGATACAATTATCGTCGGTATGTTGGGGTTTTGTATACAAAATTTGTTACTGCCTTGCGAGGAGTAACATTTCCACAAGTCGGGTTGACAGTACCGT
Source organism: Helianthus tuberosus (assembly GCA_030545235.1). Taxonomy (NCBI): domain Eukaryota; kingdom Viridiplantae; phylum Streptophyta; class Magnoliopsida; order Asterales; family Asteraceae; genus Helianthus; species Helianthus tuberosus. The sequence continues at coordinate 13,487,794 of CM060366.1, read as the reverse complement.
GGGTGGTAATTGATATGACTTGGAAACAAATGTAATTGCGAGACCGCCCTCAATACTGTACAATGGTTTTTATTTAAACTTGATTAAACTGAGATTCACTCACCAGTATTTCCCACTGACAAAATGTATTTAAACGCGTTTCAGGTAACAAAATGTGAAAGCCAAATAGAAGCCAGCTAGACGGCACTGAGGGCTTGAAAAAGTGGCAATAAAGTTACCTAAAAATAAATAGATGTTTTTATTAAATAAAAATAGGCTTTATCCCTATGAAAATATGTGTACTTGAAACTTGGGTTCTTCCCACGTATTTAATATATTGAAAGCGTGGTATTTTACTCTAATAAATAATTTCCTAACTACGGTCCTGATGTAATTTCCGCTGCCAAAATTGAATAAATACGCGATATCACCGAAACTGGCTCGTGGCCGCCCGTTCCCGGGTAATAGGGATCGGGGTTGCGACAAATATACATTCCAATTCCATCCAAATTTCATTCCATTTTGCAAAACAAACACACCTGTTGGTTTCAACAAGAAAATGAATTTTAACTGAACAATATAAGGAACGAAATCTAAAGTCCAATTGCATCCAAATTTCATTCCATTTTGCAAAACAAACACACCTAAATTACAAATCGACTTTCGATTTCCACACGAATTACCATTACGATTGCATTATAATCCATGAAACGAACGTACTCTACAAGTTGATGTGGATTCATCTAGCCCATGAACTTTGGTCAACTAAGCCAGCAGTACCAAGCTATCCATTTTTATACTCTAAGCCACCGTAAGCTACGGTGGCCACCGTAGCTAACGGTGGAGATTGACGTGAAACTTGTAACTCCCTAATTTAAGGTTGTTTATGGTGCCTTTTCATCATCCAATCATTCGATTCAGTTACCAACTGTTCTGGAGACGAATTTGGGTGTTCTTGGTGCTTAAAGACAATTGCTAATCATTCGGTTTTATGTTTTTAATTGTTATGAACATTGAAACTTGTGTGAGGATGATGATTCAAGTCATGAGTTGCTAAACTATTTATGATCATCCTGGATTGATGGTTTGCTTGAGACATTTAGTGTTTTGATCTTTATTTCTAGAATAATAGACTTGCAATTTTTGTTTGTTTATTATGGTGTGTCGATATTTGTTCGTAAATAGTTAATTGATGCTTTGATCATAGGTTAAACCATACGTTCTTGGTGCCGTTGGCAATCGAGATATCATGGGAGGGATTAGGATTGGGTATTGATTGATTGGTCATCGGGTAACAACCTCGCATTCTAGGAATCCGAGTACTTAGTTCCCTTTCATCACGAACACGTAACTACACATGAACCGTGTCTATGTGGTCCTTTCTAGTTGGATTAAAACATGAATGTCAATTGAAACCGGAAGTCTAGGATGATCATTTGTCTCTAAATTGTTTACAAAACCAATTCTCAATTTGCAAGTTAATTAGTAATCTTAGTTTTAAAATCAAACAATCCAACTCCGTGAATTTACCTTTCTTGCAATTAGTTTAATCTTAGTTAACTTAGATATACATTTAGATAACATACATTCTACAAACTCCTTGTGTTCGATACCCACTTACCGCTATCTATTAGTTGTATTTGGTTTAAATTTGATTGAGACTTCAACCTCACGTCACCGCCACAGGAGAGAATCTCTTTGGCGTAACGCACGGTGGACTAAAACCCAAGGTGGCTCGGGCTCGAACTCTTGACCTAGGGTCTAGGAGAACTAGCATTCATTGGCTTTATCCACCAAATATGACACTAGTGGGGATTAAACTTGGGTATACAAGGAGAACCCAAGTTTTTTAACCAACCATTTATTGTCGTTCAAAATAAAATTTAACAATTTGTGTTAATTAATATTTAATGATTTATTATATTTAAACATTAGGATAAATTATTAATTTTATCAAGGTTATTAATTTATCGAGTATTAAATTATAGAGGTTCTACTGTATCATGGTGTTAGGATTGCCATCCTTTAATTTAAATGAAAGTTTACGTGAAATCTTTTTTTCTTGTGATTGGTGGGCTAGAGCTTGATGATCTTCTTTTTTTAACTGATGGAATTGTATTAGCCAACCATGCTAAAGAGTTGCCAGGAATCATTCCACAGTCCAACAAACCACTATCCATTCCAGCATTTTCTTCAATGGAAGATGCATTTCATCAAGGTAAATGGGTTCAGATTCGTTTGAATGTTCATCTGATTTTAATTGAATGTCAGTACTTGGCCTAGAGCCCAAATTTTTCATACAAATTGGCTTATGGTAAAAAAAAACATTTCTTTAGGTCCAATTTTTTTGAACGACAAGGAACGATGTGCCAACCATCGTGACATCGAGCGTTGTGGCGAAGGTCGACTACTTGACCGTCGCCAGTCCATTGGCTCTCCCAGATGCGCAGAAACCCGACCTCTACCCGCCCGAAGGCACTACAATGGAATAATCGGTAAATTATGTTTCGTTACTTCGGCTTTTTTTGTCTATCAAACTATACAAAGTAATGATTTATATTATTCATATATGAACAATCAAACATCGCAATGGAATGAAATGGTCCATTTCATTCCGTTGTTCATTTCATTACTTTGTTTATTTTATCTCTCGATTATTTCATCATGTCATATCAAACAGACTCTAACGGTGTAAGAGGAGTGATAAGCTTTCCCAAAAGAGCTCCACAAATCATCTATAAGGTTAAGGGGTGTGGGGATCATGGTTGGGACATGCTTCGCCACGTAAGAACATGAATGGAATGCTATACCACCCCTTCCCTAATCCACCATGGTTTTCATTGATTAAATAATGGCAACCATGGTCCTCCTTTCCATTTTTTAAGTAATTATTTCCTTTTTCTTTAGACAAAGAAAAATTAAAATAAATAAGGGGATAGTGATTTGGGTCATGACCACACCCTTAGGTAGTGTTTGGTATGTAGGAATGAGAGGTGGAATGGAATGAACAGTTGTGAGGGAATGAAAAATAATGTGTTTGGTTGGTCAACGAAATGAAATCACCCATTACATAAGTCATTCCATTCCCTCAAATTCATTCCATCCACTCCCCCTGTTTTTTTTCCATTTCATTCCCACTCTCAGCCTACATCACAAACACCGCCAATTACCTCCACCATTTGCCACCACCACCACCACCACCTGCCATCGTCACCACCTGCCATCGTCACCACCCGCCACCAACCTCCGCCGACCACCATCACCACTGAAGGGGTAAGGTCCCAAAAACATCGCCTCGAGTGCTTGGGACCATACCACAAGCTCATCTTCCTAAACCTTCTTTAGACCTTGCGCGGCTGCGCACTTGTCCTACAAAGAAAACTTAGAAAGAAAACAACAGGCAACACATGCGCGCCAAAAGGAAGCTAACGAATCCTTGCGCTAATCTCCATAACAGATAAGGATAGAAATCTTGATGAGCACTCCCGCGCCGTCCACCAATGTTCCTTCAAAATTGGTGATGATTGTTGTTGATTATCAAATAATATTCATAATCATCAAACTATATTTTAAATGGGATTTTTACATGTATTCCTTTATTAAAAGTTTTATCGTAGCGTTATCTAAATCATTTCGACAGAGACATGAATCATTTTATACAAATGATATATTGCAACATATCATCGCTCCGTAAATACCCTCTTCGGCTCCTGCTTCTGCTGTTTGCAGACGATGAACCATCCGATGCTTGATCGAGCGGAATGTATCCAGACTTGGATATTATTTACTCCAGTGATGCCATACAGTAAGGAGCCACACAGGATTATAGCTGTGATCTTCTAGAAAGCTCCATCGTGCACCACCAGACCGTCTGGCCACGTGTCATCATCCCAGGCTCTCCTAAAGTCACGATGATGGCATGGAATTGAGGAGAGATCTTCATTTGTCCACTTTCCACGTGGCAATACCCCAACAGTTGATCATAAATCGCGATCCGTGTGCTCTCATATTCGTTAAGTGATTAATGGAGGGAAAAATAACCGCCTACGGAGTTAGCATTTTCCGTTAATATTTCATCAACAGGTCTTCCCGCCCAAACTTCGGCTATAAATAGAAGGATAATTCGGATAATTCAGGTATAATTTCAAGTTACATTCACTTCACTTACACTTCTTCTTCTTCATAAAACATGTACTTATTCTCACGCCGGAGGGTGGTCACGGAGAGAACCCCCATTCTCCCCGTGGCGAGTCTAACGGTGGTTGTTTTGCAGTTGCTGTAAAGAGAAGAAAATTTGTCACCCACGAACCGAGCGAGGAGAAACCAACCCTTTTATGCAGAACCTAACCCCCTGTTTTATTTGATTCCGGTCAATTAACCAGTGTTTCTTCATTGGCGCCCACCGATTTCTCAGTTTCACTCATTTCTTCTCGTTTCGATTCAGTTTTTCGTTTTCATTTTTCAAATGGAAGAAACTTCGACGCACCGTCAAACCGGCCCTCGGCCAAATTTCGCTAACAATACCCAAGTCGAAGGGATTGTGGAAGAGGCTTCAGATGATAATGAAGTGCAGTACACTGATAATCATCCGAATGACCCTGTCACTCCAGGGGTACAGCCAGAAATTCCTATAAGCTCAATTCTACCTCCTGGAGAAACCCCTATCTCCTGGTATGTCAGATCCCAAGGAGCGATAAACGTCGTGTATGCACAACTCTGTGCACAAACTGCTCATCCTACTCAATCACGAAGGCCTGTATCCCGTAATCGAGCACCATCAGTACCTCATGTTTCCCATCATGATGCCCCATCACGGTTAAACTGCTCGTCCTCCGGTGCTCGCCGCCACCACCATCGACTACCATCGCTGCCACCCGCCATCGTAAACCACCGCCACCCCAACCACTACCGCCACCCTCCGCCGACCACCACCACCATCCTCCGCTGCCACCAACCGCTACCGTCAACCACCACCACCCACCGTCATCGCCACCACCATCGACCACCATCGCTGCCACCTGCCACTGCAGACCACCGCCAACCCCAACCATCGCCGCCACCACCGCTAACAACCCTCACCCACCAACCACCGCCACCCATCGCAGCCACCGCCACTAGCCGCCACCGATCACCGCCACCACCCATCGCCGATTTAATCCATTCCTCTTTTTTTACCTACCAAACAACACAAGGTAATGATTTATTTCTTTCCTGCATGGTAACCAAACAAGACTATAGAATGTTACGATTCATTTCATTTCTTTGTTCATTTCATTCCCTCATCTATTCTATTACGCCATACCAAACAGACCCTTAGGGTGGTAGTTTTGGATTGTGAATTAGAGGTAAGTGACATGACATTGACGTGGAGGATCATGATGGTTATAAGGGTCATGACTACACCTTATAACCTAAGTATGATGAAAAAATGTTTAGGCGTCGTTTTCATATGAGTAGAAACTTATTTTTAAGGATATCTAAAGATCTTGAGGAGAAGTGTCACACCCCGTTTTCCACGTGTCACCGGTGGGCCCGGTGGGGGAGTATCGTGACGTGGTTGGCAACATAATAGTCAAACAACACAATATTTAATATGCACAGCGGAAGCAATTTAAAAGATATTATATCAACCGAATTTAATATTGTAATATCAAATGTCACAATATTCGGAAGTTTATCCACAGACGGATCGAAAACAAAATGGAAACAATAGTTCAACAGACTTTAGGCATCTTAAGCTTGCGAGACTTCTATCGATGCTAAGGAGAAATCCCAGCCAATTACGCTTAGTACTTGCATTTAATCTTTTTGGGAAAATACGTCAGTTTACACTGGTAAATACATTCAACTTACTCATTTTGGAAAATGATTGAAAATTGATTTGGATGCACGTGGCATAAACATTTTTATTTAACTTGGGAGAATTATTTAAATATATAATCTTGTGAACGAATTACATGTTCCTTGTGCGTTCAGTAGCCCGGATCATGTCCGGGTTAAAGATCAATAGACACACCACAATATTCTTTTGTGCACTGACGGGTGTACGCCTACACCCCGCGCTTAAGTCGTGGCCATTTCGTAAAATGATGCCAGGGATATCCGGGACATGGTCATTAACCCCCCAAAGGCTTTAAGTAACAAGACTGTTTAAACGAGCCGATCAAATTATTCAATTAACCACCCAACGATGGAAGATTTGATGCCCGATCAAGCGGTATTCTATATACCGTAACCCAAGCCCGTATAGGGAAAATAAGTTAAAAGTATTTACCTGAGCAATGTAATAATCACAATAAGCACAATGCAAGTAGCTTTTACTGGTCTCCTATTCTGGAACAAAGGTTTATAATAACCTATTAGAATCCTAACGGGTCTTTAATTAAGCTTAAGCTTAGACCGGCTAGTTTCAAAGATACGGTTTATACGCACGATTAGGCGAAGACCGGATAGAATGTGATTTAAACCCGACAAGTTCAGAGACTTGCTTAATATGGGTATTTCGTACACATTCTGGATTTTGAGATAAAACCGTTAAGGTTTGACCCGTTTAGGCTAATTTATGTAAACTAGTTACATAAACCGAACCGAACGCGTAATAAGCGTAACGGGTAATAATGAGAGCTATTTACAGGTTTCCTAAGTTAATTTGCTTCATATATGTTGTGACATCAGTAAGATGTCTTTTATTATGCCCGAAACGAATTTAAACACAAACTATGCCCCGTAGGGGTAGTTTGGTCATTTAAGAGGTTATAAAAGAGTTTAAGTATTTACCTGAGTTACAGGTCTGATGTAATCAGCAAAAATACTTATTTTACTAAGTTATAACAGTAGGATAAAGTATATATGTGAAATTTACCAATTATAACCAAACTATGCCCCGTAGGGGTATTTTGATAATTTCACATAAGCCGAAAAGCTCAAAACTGAAGTCTGAGTTAAACAAATTTTGCTTACTGTTAAAACATTATAATTTGCCTCAAATATCAGTAGGTATCAACCCTTGTATGTTTAATATAGTTATAGCACATACTATGCGTTAAAAACGCTTAAAAAGGCGATTAGAAGCCATTTCCGGGTTCGATACATAAATCTGATATTTTTTATATTTCCAGAAGGCTTAAAATAATTTATTTATCATATGTGATCAGTATCAAAAGGTTTGGAGTCGTTTAGATATGTAAAACTCATTTTATAGCCCGTAAGGGCAAAACCGACAATTACCGGATTAGGCCTACGACTCTAAGTTATGCTCATCCTAAAATTAATTAAAAATCTTCAAAAATCCCAAAATAATATGTTACATCAGTGGGTAAAGATTTTGATATTAAAAAGTGTAACGCCCTAAATCTTTTTAATCAAATTTAACGCAGCGGAAAATACATACTAAAAATTTCTTTTATGATATTCTTTCTTTCACTTAAATACATTAATCCCTTTTCATAAATTAATTAAAAACTATCATACGTATATCGAATTAGGTGACCACATACACACCCACGTACAATCCATGTCTTGACTCGATCTTCAATCGCGTACACATCTTGAGCAATCATTCATAAACCTGTACAACCTGCAGTCACCACAACCAATTAGTTCATTAGCAACCAGTGACATAATATATATACTTTAAAAGGTGCATCATCAAGCATCAACGTCTCTTATTCTCGTTCATATAAGTCCATTCGTCCATCCATTCGGACACTCTCGTCTGACCTCCATACTTAACCTTCATTCTCCATTATTAGTTTACCTGCACTTCCATTTCATTTCTAACAGAAAAAAATTAGCATCATTATACTTTCCTATCACATTCGACTCCTTATTCCGTAAACATACCTATTTACTTCCATTGTTTAATGCTTTCCCACATGTATCACAATAATCATCATACTACAATATATTTTACATCTAAGTGTAAGTCCGAGATTTACTTACCTTATGCGTCCGTATTTGCATCCGCTTACTTGAGTCTTCTTGTCCCGTTAGCCTTCCACGCTCCCATCCATCTTGACATGATTCCTATACTTTCATGTCGTTACATTTATATCCTTATTAGCATACATGATTATTCATATCAAGTTCATATCTCACATATGTATTTCATTAGCCGATTCAAACAAGCATATAACATACTCAACATCAACCTAACATAATCTTCACATGAACTATATCTAAAATACATTCCTCATGATTGTTTACTATCAATTTCATTAATACCACATTCTATACATGTTTACCCATTAATTGCATACAATTTCACATATTATTGTCATTTAGACATTTCATCAAACACTTGGTGAGCGTACTACTTCCTAAGCATAATGTACAAGTATTTCATGTGTTTCTTCCTAATTATCACCTTCATTTATCAACACAAGTAAACATCATACAAATTCCATACCATAATCACTCTATATCCAAATACCCATCACATACTACACATATCCCTAATCAAGTTCATACCATTTCATGGATTAAACATAAACCCACTTAATTAAGTGTGGTAATTCATCCAAACACCTAAATTCTAGCAATTTACTCAGAGTCTTCGCTTAGGGTTTGTTCCTAAACGTGCATACATCACTAATTTAGGCATAACCTTCATGATTCATACATAATTCACCACTAGTGATGATTATCCAGATTTCTCAACTTCATTAAACATCAAAATTCGACATACCTTATGATCCCCTAGTTTGGGTGATCGTTAATTCATGTTCCTTCTTGAATTTGAGCCCCGATTCCTCCTTCAATTGGGTGATATATGATGAACTAGGGTTTGGCTCTCTAGAGCCTTCCCCTGATCACGCACAGAACACACACGAAGTGTGTGTGTGTGTGTGTGTGTTATTTTCATTTATTAAAACCACTTTCAAGTTATCCCACTTTGGTCCCTCTTGTTTCGTTTTAATTAAATAGGGCTACAACTCTCCGTTTGATACCAACGATATTAAAAATCAACTAGGTTAATTATTCCTAGTTATTATTCATTTACGGGTTTACTTTTATCCCTAATGGTATTTTTACCCGTTCCTTTATATTAACCGGGTTTAAATTACCAAACCCATTTTTGGGGTGTTACAAAAAGTAGGCTTAACTAGTCTATACGCTAATTACGCCGTTTATTTAACATAAAACTTTCATTTTACGCTAACGAGCATAACTCTTTATCTACACTTCAAACTGATGTAAAATTTTGCATACAAGTTTATATATCAGTAATTAAAGTTTCTACTCTTTTACATTTCCAAAAATCACATTTTAAGGTGAAAAGGGCATAATGGTCAACATATGAGCAATTAACGGAATCATGCATATTAATTGGATAGCTAATGATCCGAGGTGTATAATCACAGAGGGTTATACTAGCATGTAACCTGGTCCAAATAAAGCTCTAAGGCATTTCTAAAACATACCATAACGGGTCAGAACTGAAAGTCAAAGTATAAGTCAAACTATGCGACTTTCGGTTCCGAACCGGGTCTAAATAGGAAATTGTCGGGTTGAACATGTTTAGACATGTTCTTACACTAATTACCAAGTTATATTAATGATCAAACAGGTTGTATGTGTTCTACATTGCTAATCATGCATAAATTAGAATTTAAGTATCCTGTTGACTTTTTATTAGCAAGTTTGACCCGACATTTGACCTAGTTAGAGTGGGAATCAGGGGGAACCCTTTTAAGGGTTTATTACCCACATAATTACCAACTTATAACTACTTTTGATTCGACAAAACACTGAGCCATTATTAATTAATCTCGAAGTCAAACCGTAATTACGACGGTTTGACTTTTAGCTAAATAACTAAGCTAAACTCAATAAAAGAAAGGATTAGCAACTTACTGAAGTCCTAAGCTTGATTAGTGATCACTTGGAAGAAGACTTGAGCTCCAGGAATGATCAGAAAGATTGAAGGAAGGTGTGAAGAATGTTTGCAAGTTCATGGCCCTTTTATAGTGAAATTTTCACCATAGATTGTTGACACATGGTTCTACCACTGACCATAAATCATTAACACATGTCCCTAAGTGTTTAGGGGGTGCCTAGGGGCCAAGAAAGATGAGGAAATTCGGTTAAAGTCGCGCATAAAGGCTATGGCAGACAACAGCCAAGAAATTCGGAGCTGGAAGTCCCTCACGTGGCGCGAGGGCTCCTCGCGTGGCGCTACGGTCGTCTGCAGAAAATCTGATTTTTTAGATTTTTGCGTATTGATCCTTGGCTCTTCAAACTTCGTTTAGACACTTGTTTCTTGCATCTTTAACCCTCCAAATTGATTTATAAGGGTTTTAAAACATATACCCACTTTGTTAAGTCCCCGGTTAACATTATTGTTACCCGAAAAGTCTTAACTTTCAACGTTTACGCTTTAACCTTTCGCACACGAATTTGATCATAACTTTCTCATACGATAACGAAACATTACAAAATTTATATTATGCATTCTAGTGAGCATGATTAACAGTTACAAAGCTTCGGGTTTGTCAAAAGGTCACTTAGAGGTATAACTTTAAACATGTTGACACATTTAACCCCTGTAGTTTGTAATCTCTCACTTTTAGCTTCGCATGATCCATGATTTATCCGTTTGATGTTATAAACATCATGTAGGGTTAATGTACAATATATTTATTTACTGTTGACATTTCGAACACGTATAATCACATACTTTCCATGTTTGTCAACTTTAGTCCTTCTATAATATTCCTTCACACGTTTTAAACATATGACACGTGTCAACACATTATGGGACGTGAATTTTTGAGGTGTTACATCCTCACCCCCTTAAAAATAAATCTCGACCCGAGATTTACTGAAATAAATAAGGGTACTTTTCTTTCATTGTGGATTCAACCTCCCACGTATATTCGGGACCTCTATGGGCATCCCATTTGACCTTTACAATAGGTACATGCTTCCTTCGAAGCTTCTTAACCTGTCGATCTTCAATCGACAATGGTTTTTCCACAAATTTCAAGCTCTCATCTATATGCACATCTGTATGCGGTATTACCAGAGATTCGTCAGCGAAACACTTTTTCAGATTGTAGATGTGGAACACGTTGTGAATTCCACTGAGCTCTTCCGGTAAGTTTAACTTATAGGAAACTGACCCGACACGTTCAATAACCTCGAAAGGTCCTATGTATCTCGGGCTTAGCTTGCCTTTCTTACCAAAACGCATCACTCCCTTCCAGGGTGATACTTTGAGCAACACTTTATCACCTACTTCGAAGTGAAAAGCTTTACGCTTTGGATCTGCGTAACTCTTCTGCCTATCTCGGGCAGCCTTGAGATGGTCACGAATCTGGACAATCTTGTCCGTCGTTTCAAAGACTATCTCTGGTCCTGATAATTGGACATCTCCAACTTCCGCCCAACAAACAGGCGTTCTACACTTTCTACCGTATAATGCCTCAAAAGGCGCAGCCTTAATGCTGGTATGGTAGCTATTGTTGTAGGAGAATTCGATTAACGGTAGGTTCTTATCCCAACTACCACCCAAATCGATCGCACATGCACGTAGCATGTCTTCCAACGTTTGAATAGTACGCTCACTCTGACCGTCAGTCTGAGGATGATAAGCCGTACTAAAATTTAAACGTGTGCCCAAAGATTGTTGGAAACTCTTCCAAAAATGTGACGTGTATCTAGTATCTCTGTCAGAAATAATAGACACATGTATGCCATGTAAAGCTACAATCTTATCAACGTATAACTGGGCTAACATATCGGAGCTATAAGTCTCCTTGATGGGTAAGAAATGTGCTGACTTAGTCAGTCTATCAACTATAACCCATATTGTATCATTTCCTTTCCTTGTCTTAGGTAACTTGGTGATAAAATCCATAGTTACTATTTCCCACTTCCAAGTGGGAAGTTCAGGCTGTTGTAGCAAACCTGACGGTTTCTAATGCTCGGCTTTGACTTGCACACATGTCAAGCATTTAGCTACATAGGTGGCTACAGACTTCTTCAAGCCTATCCACCAATAATTTGCCCTTAGATCCTGGTACATCTTATCAGCTCCAGGATGAATGGAGTATTTGGAACTATGGGCTTCCTGGAGGATGACATCTCGAAGTCCTCCATAAATTGGAACCCATATTCGTCCATTCAATCTTAGAATTCCGTCCTTGATAAGAGTTAACTGCTCCTCAGTTACTCCTAGCTTTTCGTTAGGATAGTTAGCTTCCAACACAGCTTCCTTCTGTGCAGCTAACAACCTTTCAATCAAATTGTTCTTTATTTCCATGCACTTGGCATTGATTCGGATGGGTTTCACCCTTTCCTTTCTGCTCAAGGCGTCAGCGACTACATTCGCCTTGCCGGGATGATACTTGATTTCACAATCATAATCATTCAAAGTCTCCATCCAACGGCGTTACCTCATGTTTAAATCCTTCTGATTAAACAGATGCTGGAGGCTCTTGTGATCAGAATAGATCACACATTTGATTCCATATAAATAATGCCTCCAGAGCTTTAGTGCAAATACAACGGCACCCAACTCCAAGTCGTGGGTGGTGTAATTCTTTTCATGCACCTTTAACTGTCTTGAAGCATAGGCAATAACCTTGCCTTTTTGCATAAGCACACATCCCATGCCAGTGTGCGATGCATCGCAGTAAACTACGAATTCTTCGGTGCCTTCAGGCAATGTCAGCACAGGAGCGTTGCTCAACTTCTGCTTCAAAATATCAAAGGACTCTTGCTGCCTAGGGCCCCAAACGAACTTTACTTTCTTCTTAGTCAAGGAAGTTAGGGGTGCAGCAATCCTTGAAAAATTTTCAATGAAACGCCTGTAATATCCTGCCAATCCCAGGAAGCTACGAATCTCTGTAGGCGTCTTCGGCTCTTTCCAGTTCATAACTGCTTCAACCTTTGCGGGATCCACCTGGATACCACGCTCACTGACCACATGTCCAAGGAACTGGACTTCTCGAAGCCAAAATTCACACTTTGAAAATTTGGCGTAGAGTTTCTCATGGTGTAGTAGTTTGAGGATACATCGAAGATGCTTCTCATGATCAGCTTGGCTCTTAGAGTAAATGAGAATGTCGTCAATGAAGACGATGACGAATTTATCTAAGTACGGCTTGCAAACGCGATTCATGAGATCCATGAACGCAGCCGGTGCATTAGTGAGCCCAAAAGGCATCACTAGGAACTCGTAATGACCATAACGAGTCCTAAATGCAGTTTTTTGCACGTCTTCATCTCTAACCTTCAGTTGATGGTAGCCTGACCTCAAATCAATCTTCGAGAAATAACTTGCCCCTTGTAACTGATCGAACAAATCGTCGATCCTGGGCAAATGATATCTATTCTTTATCGTGACCTTATTAAGCTCACGATAGTCGATGCACAGACGCATCGATCCATCCTTCTTCTTGACAAACAGGACTGGCGCTCCCCAAGGAGACGAACTAGGTTTAATGAAACCCTTGGCTAGTAATTCGTCTAGCTGTGTCCTTAATTCTTTCATCTCAGTGGGCGCCAACCTATAAGGTGCTATAGCAACTGGTGCTGCTCCGGGGATGATGTCAATTCTGAACTCCACTTGTCTATCTGGTGGTAAACCAGGTAGTTCTTCAGGAAAAACTTCGGGGTATTCAGAAATGACGGGAATGTCTTCTATCTTCGGTTTAGGCTCATCAATAATCACTTGTGCCATGTAGATGCACAACCCTTCTTTAAGCACTTGGAAGCCTTAAGCATAGTCACCTGCTCAGGCAGTCCATACTGAGTATCTCCCCGAATGGTAAGTGTTAGGCCCTAAAGTGTGAGACTGACGCATCAAATTAACACAACGGGTTATGGTTACGAACTGGGCCTTACCGGGTTAGTTTATATTAGGTTGTGGACCTTTATAGGTCACTTGGGCCAAGCTTTAGGCCATGTGGGCCAAGCAGGCCCAAGGGGAGCCCATGTGGGAGATGGGCTTGTCTGTGTATATAAACAAGTTTCTAACTTGTTTTAGGGTTTGAACCTCTTGGAGCCTCTTGTTACGAAAAAGTTCTAGAGTCAGAGAGAGGCGATTCGATTGTGGTGTAGGAACTTGTACCAGACGATTTTGCTAGTTGATAGTAATAGAATCGTGTGCAAGTTTGAAAGGTGATTCGGTTTGTACTTCGTTTTTCATATTTTTTCGTGTTTATTCTTGAATCACATCAAGTTTGGATTCCGCACAAACTTGGTGTTGTTTGATATCATTGAAAGATCCGGTTACACGGGACTTACAAGTGGTATCAGAGCCATTAGAACCTGTTTCTAGGCTCAGTTTGATATCAAATATTCAAGATTTGGAATTTGTGTTCATCGCGTTCTTCGTGTTCTTCGTAGTATTCATCAATATTTTATCAAAAATCTGTGTATTTTGGTGTTTCAATTGTTGAAAAGGTTCTTAAAAAGATTAAACGTAATCTTTTAAAATTCTGGAAATATCTTGATTTGAAAAGGTTCCAAAGTTTTCGGAGATTTGTTTCAGCTACATTGATACTATTTTTTTTGAAATATCATTTTTTTCGCAAATAGTAGAAACGTGTGTTGTCATCTTCAAGCTTTCACGGTTTCGAGTCCCTTTCTTAAGGACACAACTGGTCTCGACTCACAAGATCTCGAGTACTTCATCACTGGTCTCGAGTCATCATCCATATCATCAAGGTCTCGACTCATCAACCTCCAAGGTCTCGACTCATCAACTTTCGAAGTCTCGAGTCGCAACAACGGTTCCGAGTCACAACCGAGGTCTCGAGTCTTCTACAATTGGTCTCGAGTAGCAATCAAATCCAGTCGAAACCACAGTCTTGAGTCATCAACTTCATCCAAGGTCTCGACTCATCATCTTTCACAAGGTTTCGACTCATCTTCAATCCCGGTTTCGACACAACGTTTAACAGTCTCGAGTCATTGAATTTCACAACAGGATTCTTGAGGTCTCGAGTCATCAACCGAGGTCTCGAGTCACTCACTGCAACTCCATCAAGTTCCGAGTCGCAACCGACAACAAATCCTTCAAGGTCTCGACTCTTCATCATCATTCCGTTAATCGATTGCCAGAAACCTCCAACAATCAATTCTTAGCATCTTGGTCTCGAGTTGTCTTCACAGCCGTCTCGAGTCGCAACCACCTCTGAACGACCACTACTTCCGTCAATCACCTATCACAGTAACACCACCATCATCACCGTTGTCATCTCCATAACCACCGTCATTCAACCTCCATAACGATCATCGTTCACCAATTCTGTTCACCGTTCTTCGCCATTGTTCGTTGTCGTTGTCGTTCACCATCGCACCACCGCCTCTGATCACCTCCATCTTCTCCGTCATCATCATCATCATCGCATCTACTTTTCACCATCACCACTCATTGAATAACCTAAAATATCAAGTAGGATTTTGGCAGCAAGATTTGAAATTAGGGTTTGGTCTATTTTGCTTTCAAACGAAGAAGAAGAAGGATATACTGTTATTATATTTTTTATAATAATTTTTAGGTTTAGATTTTAATATATTAATTATAATAAAATTAATCATTTAGTAATCATTACTATTATCATTACATAATAATTGTTTTTTTTATAATAATATTAAGTGTTACTTTCTAAGTTTAAAAAAAATCTATTTTATATATAAAAAAAGGGGTTTATTAATTAAAAAAAAGGTTTGTTTGTTTGTGATAACGGTTTTGACAGATTTTTGAGGTGCGGTTCAGAAAACGGGTTCTTTCGCCTGCAAAGGG
Source organism: Helianthus tuberosus (assembly GCA_030545235.1). NCBI lineage: Eukaryota > Viridiplantae > Streptophyta > Magnoliopsida > Asterales > Asteraceae > Helianthus > Helianthus tuberosus. The sequence continues at coordinate 13,472,058 of CM060366.1, read as the reverse complement.
TTTGAGTTAGCGAGTACACAGGTTCTCGCTTTGGGCTTGTGTTGAAGTTAAAAGATCACATTTTTGAGAAATCACATCTTAAAAATGTCTTCTAAGAGAGAGGTGCTTGAGCAGGAACTCCAAGGATTCAGATACTCATATGGTGAATCTATAGAAGCGCTTACAGGCCGGTTTGCTGAACTGCTCTCTGAAATGGAGAAGGCAGAGATGGTGGTGTCTACTCACACGAGTAACAGAAAGCTTCTGGATGATATAAAAGAGATTCCAGATCAGGCAAACTGTAATTGGTTTACCAATGTTAATCAGATAATAGTGACAACCGATTGTTACAAAATGAAGCCGGATGAGCTGATCTCAATCATCAAATCATATGACAATGCTGACAAACAGTCTACTCAAGGCAACACATATGCTGCAGTTTGCTCATCCACACAAAATTCAGTATTTGTGTTTAACAAACCCCTGGCTCAAGGAATTACTAAAGAACGTGAAAAAATACTTTCTGTTTTTTGCACTCCTGAGTGTAGAGAAAGAAATGAGGCATATCAGTTACATAATGCTGAGCTAATTCAAGATTACAATGATATTAAAAATAAAAATTTTACTTTATCGAAAAATGAGAAACTTTATAAAGAAAAAATTGAAGCTCAGCGAAAAGACATCGTCAAACTCAAGGATGATGTAAGTGTGAAATCATCTCAACTCTTCTATGTTCAGGAGAAACTGTGCGCTGTGACTAAGGAACTGGAAGATATCAGAGATAGATATCAAATTAATGAGCTTAATATTAAGAAATTTGATTCTTCCAGTAAATTAGTCAAAAACTTGTGTAATCAACAGCTCGCATACAAGGAAAATAAAGGGCGTGGTTTGGGTTTTAATCAGGCTCCTCCTCCTTATAATGACAATTATACTTATTTACCCATGACTGAGGAGGAGATGATGAATGAGAGTAGAATGACTTATGGTCCCAAAAACAATAAGTCATCAATCAACAGCAGACCTGTTGATAAACGAGCGACTCCTTCGGTAAATTTTGTTTCAAAGGGTACTTTTGATCCTAATGCTTTGTCTTCCCCTGCAGATGAAGTTAAAGTTGAAGGTGTCGTTGGAGATGAACAAGCATCAAGTTCTCATGTGTGTGACATTTTTGTCTCATTTTTTCACTCTATGATTAATTTCAGGCCTGATGATTTGGGCGAAAACGTTGATGCTTGCGTAACAGAGACTGAATTGGCAAACGAAACGAATGAGCCAGTTAAACCATCTGATTCCAAATACGAATCACCTGAAGCAACTGATTCTGAGAAATTGAAATCAGTTGATTCTAGTGAATTCAGCTCAAGGGTGTCATGTGCAGAACCGTCTTGTGCTAATAATTCATCTGATGATTCAGCTGAAGTTTCTGGTGTTTCATCTGATAAACCAGAATTCTCCGATTCTGTCAAAGCTGACGACATGAAGGAAGAAGTGAAGACTAACGTGAACAAGGCTCCAAGTGCACAAGCTGAACAATCTGAACCTTCTGTTAGTGATGAAAAGGTTCAGATCAAGCAACAAGAGCCGAAGCAAGCAAGTAAAGGACGCGGAAAGAAGAAGCCTAAACATGAAAGACAAGCAGGCTCTCCACAGTCCTCAACGGGCAGCAATAGTCCTCAAAAGGCCCGTGATGTGAAAAATGCTTTTGTTAAGCCAGTCAGTAATGGCAAATGTGATAAATATGCATTTGACTGTGCTAACAAAGCTTTCGGAAAGACTGGTGAGATTTCTGAACAAGACTTGTAGTCTAAGCAAAGCAAGAAGAATCAAAAGAAATCTCCACCACAGAAGGCCCCTGTAAATGACAAGTACAGACATCCCAATTCATCTTCGTCTGCAGGAAATGTGCAACACAAACAAGCACAGAAAGGACCGGTTCGTCCTTCAGGGCCTGCAAGAGCAAATTCAACTGATCAGAATGCTTTCTACATGAAGAGACAGACATGCTTCAATTGCGGCATTGCTGGTCACATTGCTCGAAATTGCACACATCGTCCCTATGTACCCTATTATATGCAAAATCAGAGGGTTACATCAAAGGATAACTAAAACGTTTTTCTAAAACTAACAATCCTGAATCAGCTAAAGTTGCTCAACCGAAGGCAACAAACACGTTTGTTAAACCTAAACAGATTTGGAAACCCAAATCCAAAGCAGCAATGTCTCCAATCCTTGAAACGAAAGGGGACTTGTGTTTGAAGGAAGTGTCTTACTTTGATGCTTCAGGTAAACCCAGGACCACGATGGCCTGGGTACCCATGTCTTACTAATTTCCTTACCTTTCAGGAACAACCAAGGAGGAGCTGTTGACAATCTCTGGAATGTTGATAGCGGTTGTTCCAGAGATAAAAACGGGTAACATTTCACTGTTGCAAAAAGTTCAATTTTTTTTTACAGATGATATGTTTCCTTTGGAAGAGATAAAAGAAGTAAGCAATGATCAGCAAAAGGTACCGTTTAAATTCAGTACTTTGATTTGAATTTGATTAGTCTTCAATCTAATGACGGAACGGTTAAGCAAAAATATTTTTTTTCTCTTTCTTAGTTCATTACTTTGTATATAAATTGTCCTTTCTCTAGTAAATGGTAAATTTGCGCAAAAATACAAGATTTATGCACAAATTTAGGGGGGAGAGGAACATATAGATAGATATAGAGTTTGGGAGGAGAAAACTCAGAAAATACAAAAAGAGTTTGCTGTAAATATGTATTGTTTTAGGGGGAGAAAATGAGAAAAATACAAAAACATTTGAAAAATGAAAAAGCCAAAAAGAAAAATTGCATGATATGGGAAGTGAAATAAATGTTCGTGTTAAAGGGTTTTGACTAACACATGTAAGGTGCCATAGCTGAAAAGACTAGGATCTACTGCGATATGTCGATAGGCTTGACGCTCAAAATGATAAAAGATACTAAGTGTTATAAACATAGCGAACTATGTATCATGTGGGTAACATACCAACGGTGTATGATTTTATGGTCTTAAATCTTGCGTTGATAGATAGCCAACATCTGATTTCGGGTCTTTATATTGTTGAATCATCCGGGGATATCTTGGCTGTTCTTCTGTTCTGAACTAAAATAGTACATGACCTCAGAAAAGAAAATCACTTGGAATTAGCTCATGTCTATTTGAATGTCTGTATGTTGTCCCGATACACACAATTTTGATCTGATTCTGAAATCTTCTCTGAAAAAGTCGTGTACCTCCTCTGCTGCATCCAGATATATGCTGACCTGGAGGTGCTAGGCAACGACAGCTTCTGCTGCATCCAGATACATGTTGACCTAGCTGTACGTTGTCGCGCTATAGATCTAATACACCCGAAAGAGGCCCTCAAGTGCCCAAAAGAAACCCAAGAAACCTATATCAAACTGAGAAAAACTCATTTGATCTGTATATTATACCATCTCTGCAAAAGATCTATTCTGTTCTCTTCTCAACCTATTCCTAGTTAAGATTTCAGAAATCTGGATTGGACTTGTGAAATATGTGGTAGGGAAGATACTTGCATGATAGAGTGTGCTGTTTATATTTCCAAGATTTGATTAGTATTTATTTGGGTGTTCATTGTTAAGAAATCAAAACATGATAAAATAGATTATATGCAGACCTAGACACAGTCAGGATATCTTAAAGGATGACATCAGTATACTCACCTGCTACGATGAATCGTTGTGCTTACCTTGATCGCGAGGGTATGCTTTGGAATGGGATACACGGGTATAATAGTATAATATTACCTAAAGCATATCACGAAGTTGAAAAATTGAAAGTTGAGCGTTAAAGTTTAAGTGGACAAACATATTGGCAATCGCATAGACCAGTTTGATTAGACTCGTACTGAAAAGTGTTCCTTAGTCTGCCTGAGAACGAATTTTGATCCCACTGCAATTGTAATTGTATATTATGGTAGTTGTTTATATTTTGAGTTTTTATTTGGTTTTAGTTCTTAAAAAAAATTAAAAAAAAAACCAAAAATCCAAAAATAGAGTGTTTATTTATTTTTCTTAAAATTAAAAAAATGTAACCGTTCTTGAAGATTTGACTGATCATCAAAAGTTTAAAGAATTTAAATTGTGAAATCCGAGTATAAATACTTGGATGTACCTAGTGTTCATATGGTACTCTCCCTGTTGCATAAGAAATGTTTGCTTATGAGTTTGTGAGCATGTGCAGAACTTGATTTCATTCAAGAACAGGGGTTGATGAAGATTGAGATGCTGTTAGTTGCTGAAGAAGTCTGAAGCATCACAACAACAAGTTGTACCTGAGTCAGAAGAACTGGATACGAAATGTCGTCTGACAGTGAAAGTACATTTGAAGAAGTACCATGAACCTGCTTGAAAGACAAAGATTGCAGAAGAAAAGAGCTGATGAGAATCCTCCTCTCACATTCTTTTTGACAAGATTTTCAAGCAAATGTTAATCGAGATCCTTATATGAAGCTAACCACAAGAGCTGAAGAAAGAGACCCAGTGCTGAGAGTTCAGAAGTCAAGAACTTCCACAAACATCTGCAACATAGCGACCACCATAGACTTCGTTGAAGACGTTGCTGAATTCATGCTATGAAGACAATTTGATGGCATCAGTCTAGGGGGAGATTGTTAGGCCCTAAAGTGTGAGACTGACGCATCAAATTAACACAACGGGTTATGGTTACGAACTGGGCCTTACCGGGTTAGTTTATATTAGGTTGTGGACCTTTATAGGTCACTTGGGCCAAGCTTTAGGCCATGTGGGCCAAGCAGGCCCAAGGGGAGCCCATGTGGGAGATGGGCTTGTCTGTGTATATAAACAAGTTTCTAACTTGTTTTAGGGTTTGAACCTCTTGGAGCCTCTTGTTACGAAAAAGTTCTAGAGTCAGAGAGAGGCGATTCGATTGTGGTGTAGGAACTTGTACCAGACGATTTTGCTAGTTGATAGTAATAGAATCGTGTGCAAGTTTGAAAGGTGATTCGGTTTGTTCTTCGTTTTTCATATTTTTTCGTGTTTATTCTTGAATCACATCAAGTTTGGATTCCGCACAAAGTTGGTGTTGTTTGATATCATTGAAAGATCCGGTTACACGGGACTTACAGTAAGTGATTCACCAGACGGAGTTTTTTATCACTACCTGCCTCTTATCAACTAAAGAATTGAAGAAGGGTAAAGACTGAGCCATTGTTCCACCATGAGCCTCCTCTTAGTCTTTGACCACCGCCTCTCCCACCAAACGACCGCCATCTCCTTCTCTTCTTCTCTCTCTCATGTTATTATTTTAGGTGATAAAACACGTATAGGCGGTGGTAGGACACATCAACCTCCACGTGTCAATGCTTAAATTAATTTAGAAACCAAAAAACCCTAAATACAATAACCTATGCTGTAAAAACTTGTATTGTACCATATACAACATGCTCAAGCACAAAAACACAAAAAGCATCAGGTACAACAACCTGATGCCTAAAAGCGTTGCTAATTTATAATATATATTAATAAGGCTATAGGTGTGGTCATGACCTTCATGATCATCATGACCCTCCACGTTAGTGTCATGTCACCCACCTCTAATCCACCATCCAAAACCAATACCCTAAGGGTGTGGTCATCACCCAAACCAGTATCCCCGTATTTTAATTTATCTGTCTAAAGAAAAAGGAAATGATTACTTGAAAAATAGAAGGACCATGGTTGTCATGGTTTAATCCATGCAAACCATGGTGGATCATACAAGGGGGTGGTGTAGCCTTTCATTCATGTTCCTATGTGACGAATCATGTCCCAACCATCACCCCCATACCCTTTAGCCTAAGAGGTTTAAAGGGAAGCTGTGTGTTAAAATCCGTGTTTATATAAAACTAATGGTAAGTTTGACCGCAAAAGTAATGGCAAGTATTGAAAAAGGTGCTACTTTCTACACCCCCTAATTACTTTTTACACCCCCTCCTCTCACATACTTACAGGTGGGGCCTACGTGGGACCGGCAGTTTTCCTCTCACAAGGGGGGTATAATCAGGAGGGAGGGGGTGTGTATAAAATCAACCATTGAAAAATGACTAAATAATTTATTTATTTAAAAAAAAAGTCAAACTGCAATCTTTGTGCATTGTATTTATCATTCAGGTTCCTGGTGTATGTCAACAGAATTCCTGTTTATCTCTCTTGTTTCTTGCTTCAATTTACAAAAGTTTCTACAAAATCACATTAGATGTAAAACCTCCAATATAGCAAATGTAGAGAAAAAAACTCAATAAAATGTGTAGGAGGTTATGTTTCATCATCTCTTCAGTATAAACATAAACACCTCAATTAACAATTATTATTAATAATAAATATTGTTATTTTCATGTTTGGTTTGCTAATATGAAAAAAGCAACTCATAACATAGAATATAATGGGGTGGTGGTTTATTGACAAATACAAAGCGTTTAAACAACTTGGGAGGGGGGATATTGAATTCAAGTCCCACAGACGACTCGAATAAAGAGATTTTCCATTAAAAAAAACATATCTTGAATATATAAGGAAACTTTCATCTGGCTAGAAATAGATATATACTAGATGAGAATACACGGATAACTAATAGAAGTATCATACATGATTTGAGATCATGTTGGAATTAAATTATAGTCAGATATGCAGATTAATAGATTAAAAAAATATATATTAATTTTGATACTTGTTTATTACATGTGTGTTAGATTTTACTCTTACTAACTTAGGTGCTGTTTGTTTTTTCAGAGGTAAAACGTCTGCAGTCTGCGGACCACATCTGCAGACATCTGTAGCTGAAGAGGTGGACCAAACCTCTGCAGTCTGCGTGGGGCAGACATAAGAGGTCAAGAAGTGCTTCTCATGAAAAACAAACACCCCCTTATAGTCAGTATGCTAACACATGTATTGATATTTTAAATAACTGACGGATGGCAGCGGATGTCTATGGTCTTGCCAGTCTACTATTGCGTCGGACTTGGGAACTGAATGGCGTTACCTGTTAGTTTGATGGTTGAACCTTATAAACTTTAAATAAGAGGTCATTGGTTCGAATCTTATAATTATTGAAAAAAAATTCTAGATAGGAACGGTTCAAGCGCACCGAACTGGAAAAGGGTTGTAGACGATCCGGTTTTCAGTACACTTAACACATCTTAAATGGTCTTTTAATTTTCTTACTCTCATTACAATCTACATGTTTAACTTAGATTTTACCATGTAAAGGTCCAACTAACAAACACCAATCGTGATCAAATGAGCCGAGGAAACTGAACTAAATTCCGAAACTTCATAATTGCACAACAAATGTTTATTGGGTTGGAATTAAACGAATCAGAAAGTGGAATTGAAAGAGGAAACATTTATAAATAGATATAAACAATGCACCAGCTATATATACCTAAAACCTATATCAAAACCGGTCCCAATCCGACCCGATCCGATCCACCAATTTAAAATCGGTGTGAGATATATCTGTTAAAACCATTTCGGACAAACCGAACTGGATTATTTCCTTTTAAAACCAGTTTCAAAGGTAACCCAAAAATGTATCGTAAACAATCAAGGCCTAAAACTCCAGGTGTACGAAAAAATTGGCTTGGGTCGCCAAACTGGTTTATAACCAGTACCACCTCACCAAGAAAACCCGGCTCGGGTTTCAACCCAACAGAACCTGTCAACTCATATACCAGTTCGTAGTCTTCTTCCATAAAACCAGTTTGTTACCCGACCTGATTTGAAAAACATATCAAAAAACTGTTGTTTTTGTCCCAAGCCTGTTTTGAACCTGATACAAATCAGTTTGAGTGGGTTGGGGTTTTCAACCCAAAATCAGTTCTCAACTCGAACCGATTTGGGCCCAAACTACGTTTTGTACACTTATATCTTAAACTTTAAGGTAGTGTTCGTTTCACAGAATGAAATGGACATCTGATGGAAATGGAATGTTGATTTCACTTCTTTTGTTGGTTTCAACAAAAAAATGAATTAAAACTGAACAACATAAGGGAATATTATAACAACCCTGAAATAAACCGACACCCTCGAAATATTTTCCGACACCCTAAAAATAATTAAAATATCTCAATATGTCCTAAAATACCCCCATACGTGAAAACGGACCCCGGATACCTTTAATATTATTAAATTTAATTAAAAATCAATTTTTTTGGGCTGTCGTGGGCCGCGTAGACCCCTTAGGGATCTTACGCGAGCCGCGAGCGATCATCAACACGGCAAAACCCTGAGCCGACACGCGTCATGATCGTGTCAAGGCTAGGGGTGGTGACCGGTCAAGGCTAAGGTCTACGCCCCTATGTCGCGGGCCGCGTAGACCTAAGCCGAAGCTTACGCAGGGCGCGACGAACCCAAGAATCAGCCCTATAAATTGTTTTGCTCGGCCTTCAGTCGAATTCGTCCCAAATCTTTCTTTCTCTCTCAATTTTCACATAGTAGGCGATATACTCGAGTATAATACCCCCCTAAATAACGAAGTTCTGCTCTGTTGTAAGTATCATAACCCCTGGATACGTATTAGATACGCTGCTCGATTGATCTAGGGTTCCGTAACGGCTGTCGTGGTTCTACCCGACGTAGTCGTTGGAATGCCGTCTCGGGGAGGGTATTGCTAATGTTAAAATGGGTTATTATACTAACACGTGTGCATTTGTGTAAATTATAGATTGTCACCAGGAAACCCTAAAGGATAATCTAAGACAACAATGTGAGTAATCTCCTTTTTGTTAACTGTTTTTACAAAATCTCACACAATTAATTATATATTAAGCAGTTATTGAGTATTTGTAAGGATACAATTATCGTCGGTATGTTGGGGTTTTGTATACAAAATTTGTTACTGCCTTGCGAGGAGTAACATTTCCACAAGTCGGGTTGACAGTACCGTGGGTGGTAATTGATATGACTTGGAAACAAATGTAATTGCGAGACCGCCCTCAATACTGTACAATGGTTTTTATTTAAACTTGATTAAACTGAGATTCACTCACCAGTATTTCCCACTGACAAAATGTATTTAAACGCGTTTCAGGTAACAAAATGTGAAAGCCAAATAGAAGCCAGCTAGACGGCACTGAGGGCTTGAAAAAGTGGCAATAAAGTTACCTAAAAATAAATAGATGTTTTTATTAAATAAAAATAGGCTTTATCCCTATGAAAATATGTGTACTTGAAACTTGGGTTCTTCCCACGTATTTAATATATTGAAAGCGTGGTATTTTACTCTAATAAATAATTTCCTAACTACGGTCCTGATGTAATTTCCGCTGCCAAAATTGAATAAATACGCGATATCACCGAAACTGGCTCGTGGCCGCCCGTTCCCGGGTAATAGGGATCGGGGTTGCGACAAATATACATTCCAATTCCATCCAAATTTCATTCCATTTTGCAAAACAAACACACCTGTTGGTTTCAACAAGAAAATGAATTTTAACTGAACAATATGAGGAACGAAATCTAAAGTCCAATTGCATCCAAATTTCATTCCATTTTGCAAAACAAACACACCTAAATTACAAATCGACTTTCGATTTCCACACGAATTACCATTACGATTGCATTATAATCCATGAAACGAACGTACTCTACAAGTTGATGTGGATTCATCTAGCCCATGAACTTTGGTCAACTAAGCCAGCAGTACCAAGCTATCCATTTTTATACTCTAAGCCACCGTAAGCTACGGTGGCCACCGTAGCTAACGGTGGAGATTGACGTGAAACTTGTAACTCCCTAATTTAAGGTTGTTTATGGTGCCTTTTCATCATCCAATCATTCGATTCAGTTACCAACTGTTCTGGAGACGAATTTGGGTGTTCTTGGTGCTTAAAGACAATTGCTAATCATTCGGTTTTATGTTTTTAATTGTTATGAACATTGAAACTTGTGTGAGGATGATGATTCAAGTCATGAGTTGCTAAACTATTTGTGATCATCCTGGATTGATGGTTTGCTTGAGACATTTAGTGTTTTGATCTTTATTTCTAGAATAATAGACTTGCAATTTTTGTTTGTTTATTATGGTGTGTCGATATTTGTTCGTAAATAGTTAATTGATGCTTTGATCATAGGTTAAACCATACGTTCTTGGTGCCGTTGGCAATCGAGATATCATGGGAGGGATTAGGATTGGGTATTGATTGATTGGTCATCGGGTAACAACCTCGCATTCTAGGAATCCGAGTACTTAGTTCCCTTTCATCACGAACACGTAACTACACATGAACCGTGTCTATGTGGTCCTTTCTAGTTGGATTAAAACATGAATGTCAATTGAAACCGGAAGTCTAGGATGATCATTTGTCTCTAAATTGTTTACAAAACCAATTCTCAATTTGCAAGTTAATTAGTAATCTTAGTTTTAAAATCAAACAATCCAACTCCGTGAATTTACCTTTCTTGCAATTAGTTTAATCTTAGTTAACTTAGATATACATTTAGATAACATACATTCTACAAACTCCTTGTGTTCGATACCCACTTACCGCTATCTATTAGTTGTATTTGGTTTAAATTTGATTGAGACTTCAACCTCACGTCACCGCCACAGGAGAGAATCTCTTTGGCGTAACGCACGGTGGACTAAAACCCAAGGTGGCTCGGGCTCGAACTCTTGACCTAGGGTCTAGGAGAACTAGCATTCATTGGCTTTATCCACCAAATATGACACTAGTGGGGATTAAACTTGGGTATACAAGGAGAACCCAAGTTTTTTAACCAACCATTTATTGTCGTTCAAAATAAAATTTAACAATTTGTGTTAATTAATATTTAATGATTTATTATATTTAAACATTAGGATAAATTATTAATTTTATCAAGGTTATTAATTTATCGAGTATTAAATTATAGAGGTTCTACTGTATCATGGTGTTAGGATTGCCATCCTTTAATTTAAATGAAAGTTTACGTGAAATCTTTTTTTCTTGTGATTGGTGGGCTAGAGCTTGATGATCTTCTTTTTTTAACTGATGGAATTGTATTAGCCAAACATGCTAAAGAGTTGCCAGGAATCATTCCACAGTCCAACAAACCACTATCCATTCCAGCATTTTCTTCAATGGAAGATGCATTTCATCAAGGTAAATGGGTTCAGATTCGTTTGAATGTTCATCTGATTTTAATTGAATGTCAGTACTTGGCCTAGAGCCCAAATTTTTCATACAAATTGGCTTATGGTAAAAAAAAACATTTCTTTAGGTCCAATTTTTTTGAACGACAAGGAACGATGTGCCAACCATCGTGACATCGAGCGTTGTGGCGAAGGTCGACTACTTGACCGTCGCCAGTCCATTGGCTCTCCCAGATGCGCGGAAACCCGACCTCTACCCGCCCGAAGGCACTACAATGGAATAATCGGTAAATTATGTTTCGTTACTTCGGCTTTTTTTGTCTATCAAACTATACAAAGTAATGATTTATATTATTCATATATGAACAATCAAACATCGCAATGGAATGAAATGGTCCATTTCATTCCTGTTGGTGCACTTGTGTCTGTACTTTGTCTGTATTTTGTCATGATATAAAACGATGTCTTTTGTTAGTCTTATTTACGTCTTAGGTGTGTTAATATGTGTGTTTGATGTAAGTTTGACCAAGTCAACCATCCTCCTGGTTTGACTTGGCCAAACAGTTAGAGCATGGTTTGTAATATGTTGTGTCGAAGGATGAGTCATCGAAGGATTGTTTATATCCTTCGATGAGCTCGAAGGATAAACCTTCGATGGATATAGATGGACCTCGAAGGATATCATCCTTCGAGGTACATGTGGATCTTTCGATAGTTTTCAGTTCGATAGATGATCCTTCGATCAGACTATCTGATCCTTCGACCAGACGACCTGGTTTGGGTATATATACTCATGTAATGTGTTCACTTTAGTGTGTGAGTGAACTTAGTCTTGTAGAGAGCGTATTTTCAGTTTGGTCAAGGGCTGTAACCGTGTCCACTGAAATACAAGAGAAAACTTTAAAATGATCGTGAGTCTACCGGTACATCATTAGTAGAGCTACTTATCATTTTCTTTTCTTTTGATTTCTAGAAACATGTTTCGACCGACCTCTGATGTAATATCATTTTCTCTTATATTACCAAGAAACTCATTTTTGTTTTTCAATCAGGGGGAGCACCACAGGTTCTTTTTCCTAATCATCAAGTGATTGAAATCACTTTCCTTGATGATCAAGGACGACCCAAGTCCACAAAGGCTTGGGTCCCCCTCTCAAACTGATAAGTTAATTGCATGTGCAGGCGGCTCCAGGAGGAACTATTAATAGTCATTGGATTGTTGATAGTGGGGCTTCCAGGCACATGACGGGCGACTATCGTCTTCTTTTCGATGTGCGAAGTATAAGAGGAGGATATGTTGCGTTTGCTGGAGACAAAGGAGGGTATATCACCGGTGAGGGAATGATCTCAAATGGAGTTGTGAGTTTCGACAAAATCAATTATGTGCAACAGTTGGATCACAATCTCCTGAGTGTTTCTCAGATCTGCGACAAGAAGTTCACCGTGCATTTTGATGATGCCGGTTGTTATGTGCTGAAGCCAGGATTCAAGATTCCCGAAGAATGGATTCTCTTATCAGCACCAAGAGTTAATGATTTGTATGTCCTCGATATGAGCCAAGCAATAACCAAGTCCAAAAAAGTTACTTGCTTTATTTCAAAAGCCACTGAAAAGGAGACGATCTCTTGGCACAGACGGATGGGTCATATTCACCTCAGAAAAATGAATCACCTTGTCAAAAACAATCTGGTGAGAGGTGTCAATGTGAAGAATTTTCAACTTCAAGATGTCTGTGTGCCGTGTCAGAAAGGGAAGCAGATCAAGAAATCACATCCTTTGAAGAAGGTTAACACTGTAAACATGCCACTCGAACGCCTGCATATGGACCTTTTCGGCCCAGTCAAACACAAGAGTGTGCACGGGGAAGTTTTCTGCTTGGTAGTCACTGATGACTATTCAAGATTTTCATGGGTTGCTTTCATGGTCCACAAGAGCGAGACTCCAGAAATTCTAAAGAATTTGATCACCTTGTTGGAAAATCTTTATAATCTAAAGGTGAGGCGAATTCGAAGCGACAACGGAACCGAGTTCAAAAACAGGATTATGGATGAATTTTGCACTGCAAAAGGAATCCTTCATGAATACAGCTCTCGGTACACGCCACAACAAAACGGAGTCGCTGAAAGAAAGAACAGAACCTTAATTGAGACTGCAAGAACCATGTTGGTTGAGTCTCAGCTTCCAGTTCGATTCTGGACTGAAGTTGTTGCCTCGGCTTGCTACACGTTAAACAGGGTTCTCACAGTGAAAAGACATGGCAAAACGTGCTTCGAACTCCTACACAAGAAGACTCCTGACTTGGAATATCTAGAACCTTTTGGTGCACCATGTACCATGATTGAGCCTGACGGGAAGTTTGGTGCCAAAGCTATCGAATGTTACTTCCTTGGGTATGCTACTCCTAATCTGCGATTATGGAACCTGACTACCAAGAAGATTGAAGAGTGGGGTGAAGTAAAAGTTCAAAGATATTCTAATCCACCGAAGCCTTCTGGAGATCCATGGATGTTCGATTATGATGGTCTTTTCGACTCATTCAATCTGCCGACATTTGATGATGACAATGCAATTGCTCAAATGTTGTCTGAAAGCGAGAATGCGACTGGCTCTCAGTTAGTTCGCCCAATCATTGTTGACTCACAAGCATCTTCTTCTGTCAACAATCTCGTTTCAAATGAGGTGTTTAATGATGCTGTCGACTACAATTTGTCATCGGAAGATGAGGAGTATGTTGATGCAAATGATGGTGAAGCACGGGGTCCGGTTCAAGGTACTTCAGAAGCAACGGATCCAGTGTCTGCGCCAATTGTTCAAGAAGAAAATGCATCATCTTCTACAACTCAACAGCTTCAGAATGATATCGGGAATTTAAATATCAATAACTTAAGGACCAATGTTGACATTCCTCTAGTTCCTGAAACCCAAATTCATAACATTCATCCTCAGCAGAATATTATAGGTGATGTTCTCAGTGGTGTAAGGACAAGGAATCAAATCAGAAATAACGAAAATGTTGGCTTGTATGCTGAGATACGAGAATCGGGACAACAAAATGATTGGTCTTTCGCCTGCTATGTTAGCCAAGAAGAGCCTAGATCTTGGAAGGAGGCATTGAAAGATGATTCCTGGGTGGAAGCCATGCAAGAAGAACTTCAGCAGTTCGAGAAGTTGGGCGTATGGAAATTGGTTGATAGGCCCGACCACTACAAGAAGATCGGAACTCGTTGGGTGTTTAAGTGCAAGAAGGACGACCGTGGGATTGTTGTCCGAAACAAAGCAAGGTTAGTTGTTCAAGGCTTCAGTCAGATAGAAGGTATTGACTACAATGAAGTGTATGCACCTGTTGCACGTCTGGAGGCTATTAGAATCTTTCTAGCCTACGCATCCTTCAAGAAATTCAAGGTGTACCAGATGGATGTTAAAAGTGCCTTTCTTCACGGAGTAGCCGAAGAGGAAGTATATGTCGAGCAACCACCGGGGTTTGAAGATCCATTACATCCTGACAGAGTTTTACTACTTAACAAAGCGTTATATGGTCTTCATCAAGCACCTCGAGCCTGGTATGAGACACTGTCTACCTACCTGCTGAACAACGGTTTTAGACGGGGTTTGATCGATTGTACCCTCTTCATCAAAGAAAAAGGTGAAGATCTTCTGTTGGTACAGGTATACGTCGATGACATTATCTTTGGTTCTACCGATGATAAGTTATGCAAGGAATTTGAGAAGGTGATGCAAGATCGATTCGAGATGAGTGCGATGGGTGAAATGACGTTCTTCTTGGGTTTGCAAGTTAATCAGTCTGAATCTGGAATTTTTATCCATCAAACCAAATACGTCGGAGACATCTTGAGCCGGTTCCAGATGTCCGATTCAAAGCCAATTTCTACTCCTCTTCCGCAGAATCACGGGATTACTCCGGATGAAAAAGGGGAAGCTATGGACTCTTCACTTTATCGTGCTATGATTGGATCTTTAATGTATCTCACCGCATCAAGACCCGACATTATGTATCCAACGTGCCTTCTCACCAGATACCAAGCGAATCCGAAGGTCTCTCACTATGCTGCTGTCAAAAGGATTTTTCGTTATCTGAAGGGTTGCCCTGACACCGGGTTATGGTACCCTAAGGATGATAACTTCGATCTCAAGGCTTACAGTGATTCTGATTTCGGCGGCTGCAAGAAAGATGGCAAATCAACTACAGCAGGATGTCAGTTCTTAGGCAATCGCCTAGTCACTTGGCAGTGCAAGAACCAGACATGTGTGGCTACGTCTACATGTGAAGCGGAATACATTGCTGCGTCTAGTTGCTGCTCCCAGGTTCTATGGATCCAACAACAGATGCGGGACTACGGTTTTGAATTCCTAACTACTCCTATTTATGTTGATAATGAAGCTGCTTTACAGATCACTAGAAATCCTGTACAGCACTCAAAAACGAAACACATCGATATTAAATATCACTTCATACGTGATTGCTTTGAAAAGAGACTTATCGATGTGGTTCACATTCATACCGATCACCAACGTGCCGACCTTTTTACCAAAGCATTTGATAAATCAAGATTCGATTATTTACTTTTGGTAAACGGCATTAAGGTGAAGCAAGAGTAACCGACATCGGGAAATCGTTTTTGTAAATATTTTTCTAAAAAAAAAAAAAAAAAATTCCAAAAATATGTTTTTAATTTATTTTATTTTTGAATTTTAGGGGGAGAAAGTTTCAAGGAAAACACAAAAACAATAGAAAAACAAAAATGAGTTTCTTGGTAATATAAGAGAAAATGATATTACATCAGAGGTCGGTCGAAACATGTTTCTAGAAATCAAAAGAAAAGAAAATGATAAGTAGCTCTACTAATGATGTACCGGTAGACTCACGATCATTTTAAAGTATGCAGGAGATATAAACATAACGAACTGAAAACCGCGTGGGAACCGCTCATTGGCATATGGTCTTGGTACCAAAATTTCGTTTGATAGATTGCCGAGGTTCTGAGATATTCGGGGTTTATGCTGTTTATCATCTGGGTATCATGGTTGTTTCTATAAAGGACGTAAGTCTAGATCTTCCATGATACTATACATACGTGTACATACTGCATTCGACCTCAATAAGTGATAAACAATCACATGTCCAAACAAATAAGTGATAAAATATCACATTTATCCGGGAGTCAAGTTCGTCTCTCTGCTGTACGGAAGTACTGACCTGTTCACGGACTTGCTCCTGTGCCCTCATGCATATGAAAATCAAGTTCCTCATCAATAAGTGATTTCATCACATAGGGCTTGGTTTTCAAACTCAAATAAGTGACTTGTTCACATTTTATATACGTTAAAAATGGATGATAAATGGTATACTCGCCAGTAAGATGAACTCTCGTGCATACCTTGATACGGGAATGTGTCGTGAGTGGATGAACACCGGTCGGTAAGTATAAATCATACCTTAAATGTATCTCAATGTATTATGATTACACTTGATCGCTGAGTTTAAGTGGATAACAATATCGGTAATTGTGGTAGAATACTTATCCACATCTGTAAAAGAATTAAAAGGAAATATGTTTTGACAAAAGACCGCAAACTGATATGATTCTCTTCGCCAGAAACTCGCAAAAACATTGTTGTGTTTGTACATATTTATTTACTGCTTAACTTTAATGCTTAACTTTTATTGTTTTTTTTAAACAATTTTGTCGTTTGGTGCATATCAGCACGACATTAGCGGTGATGTCGTTTGATAACATTCAAAGGATATTAAAATTGTTGTCTTTTATTTTATCAAAATCCAAAAAGATTTTCAATTTAATCTTATTTTTGATTAACCGATGTTGGTACTCGATCAGATACCTGGCAAGCCGAGATACTTCATAAAACTGACCTTTGCAGAACTTCATAACGGGCAATTTTTCAAAACGGTCGTTTCTGAAAACTTTTAAGAATTTGAAGGGTTTGAATTGCAAATTCCCAAAATCCAAAGTGTTGGTGAAAATCTGATACTTCGAGGAAGCAATGGCCCTCGAAAGATCAGATGGTCAATGAAAGTCAATCTTGATGCTCGAAAGATGAATTGGTCAACGAAGGATTTGACCAATTGGATCCTTCGAGCTGATCAGACTTTTCGAAAGATGGATCAGGTCGAAAGATATCCTTCGAGGATCGTCTTTCGAGGTTGTTGAGGGTTCCCACAAATATCTGGCATCTTTCGATCCAGATCTGGATCCTTCGACCCAAAATCTCATCTTTCGAAGCACCTTTTCATCTTTCGAAAGGATAATGATCCTCCGAAGTTGATGAAGAAAATACCGTTGTTGAAGATGAGGACAGATTTTCTGGGTAACTTTCGTTGCTGGGTTTATGATGTAGATACTGGAGAAGCGGTGATCTTATTCCAAGACAGTCAGGAGAACTTTCGAATGATAGATCCAATGTGGTCGGATATTATTACCCTATAAACTTAAAGCACAAAGTCGGTGCTATTTCCACATTACATCCCTCGTTATTCTTAAGGATCATGAGATCAACTACTTGGTTAGGGATCGTGCACAAGCAATGAAGTTTCAGAAGATGGCTTTGTATTGCTTCAACCTACTTGTGAATGCGGGAAGTGCATGGTCAACGCATCACTTAACGGATGAAAGGACGTCAGAGACTTGAAGACACGAAGATCGAGACAAAGCTACAGCCAAGGGGGAGTTTGTTGGTGCACTTGTGTCTGTACTTTGTCTGTATTTTGTCATGATATAAAACGATGTCTTTTGTTAGTCTTATTTACGTCTTAGGTGTGTTAATATGTGTGTTTGATGTAAGTTTGACCAAGTCAACCATCCTCCTGGTTTGACTTGGCCAAACAGTTAGAGCATGGTTTGTAATATGTTGTGTCGAAGGATGAGTCATCGAAGGATTGTTTATATCCTTCGATGAGCTCGAAGGATAAACCTTCGATGGATATAGATGGACCTCGAAGGATATCATCCTTCGAGGTACATGTGGATCTTTCGATAGTTTTCAGTTCGATAGATGATCCTTCGATCAGACTATCTGATCCTTCGACCAGACGACCTGGTTTGGGTATATATACTCATGTAATGTGTTCACTTTAGTGTGTGAGTGAACTTAGTCTTGTAGAGAGCGTATTTTCAGTTTGGTCAAGGGCTGTAACCGTGTCCACTGAAATACAAGAGAAAACTTTGATATCTCGGGTGTCTACCTTTCTCTTTGTAGCTTGTGTTCTCATATAAACTACCGGTTTGCATTCTAGCTTGGATTCCGCACTTGCTAGTGTGTTAAACATAACAAGGATAAGGTTTAACCTCAACCTCCGAGGGACCTACAATTCCGTTGTTCATTTCATTACTTTGTTTATTTTATCTCTCGATTATTTCATCATCTCATATCAAACAGACTCTAACGGTGTAAGAGGAGTGATAAGCTTTCCCAAAAGAGCTCCACAAATCATCTATAAGGTTAAGGGGTGTGGGGATCATGGTTGGGACATGCTTCGCCACGTAAGAACATGAATGGAAGGCTATACCACCCCTTCCCTAATCCACCATGGTTTTCATTGATTAAATAATGGCAACCATGGTCCTCCTTTCCATTTTTTAAGTAATTATTTCCTTTTTCTTTAGACAAAGATAAATTAAAATAAATAAGGGGATAGTGATTTGGGTCATGACCACACCCTTAGGTAGTGTTTGGTATGTAGGAATGAGAGGTGGAATGGAATGAACAGTTGTGAGGGAATGAAAAATAATGTGTTTGGTTGGTCAACGAAATGAAATCACCCATTACATAAGTCATTCCATTCCCTCAAATTCATTCCATCCACTCCCCCTGTTTTTTTTTCCATTTCATTCCCACTCTCAGCCTACATCACAAACACCGCCAATTACCTCCACCATTTGCCACCACCACCACCACCACCACCTGCCATCGTCACCACCCGCCACCAACCTCCGCCGACCACCATCACCACTGAAGGGGTAAGGTCCCAAAAACATCGCCTCGAGTGCTTGGGACCATACCACAAGCTCATCTTTCTAAACCTTCTTTAGACCTTGCGCGGCTGCGCACTGGTCCTACAAAGAAAACTTAGAAAGAAAACAACAGGCAACACATGCGCGCCAAAAGGAAGCTAACGAATCCTTGCGCTAATCTCCATAACAGATAAGGATAGAAATCTTGATGAGCACTCCCGCGCCGTCCACCAATGTTCCTTCAAAATTGGTGATGATTGTTGTTGATTATCAAATAATATTCATAATCATCAAACTATATTTTAAATGGGATTTTTACATGTATTCCTTTATTAAAAGTTTTTATCGTAGCGTTATCTAAATCATTTCGACAGAGACATGAATCATTTTATACAAATGATATATTGCAACATATCATCGCTCCGTAAATACCCTCTTCGGCTCCTGCTTCTGCTGTTTGCAGACGATGAACCATCCGATGCTTGATCGAGCGGAATGTATCTAGACTTGGATATTATTTACTCCAGTGATGCCATACAGTAAGGAGCCACACAGGATTATAGCTGTGATCTTCTAGAAAGCTCCATCGTGCACCACCAGACCGTCTGGCCACGTGTCATCATCCCAGGCTCTCCTAAAGTCACGATGATGGCATGGAAATGAGGAGAGATCTTCACTTGTCCACTTTCCACGTGGCAATACCCCAACAGTTGATCATAAATCGCGATCCGTGTGCTCTCATATTCGTTAAGTGATTAATGGAGGGAAAAATAACCGCCTACGGAGTTAGCATTTTCCGTTAATATTTCATCAACATGTCTTCCCTCCCAAACTTCGGCTATAAATAGAAGGATAATTCGGATAATTCAGGTATAATTTCAAGTTACATTCACTTCACTTACACTTCTTCTTCTTCACAAAACATGTACTTATTCTCACGCCGGAGGGTGGTCACGGAGAGAACCCCCATTCTCCCCGTGGCGAGTCTAACGGTGGTTGTTTTGCAGTTGCTGTAAAGAGAAGAAAATTTGTCACCCACGAACCGAGCGAGGAGAAACCAACCCTTTTATGCAGAACCTAACCCCCTGTTTTATTTGATTCCGGTCAATTAACCAGTGTTTCTTCATTGGCGCCCACCGATTTCTCAGTTTCACTCATTTCTTCTCGTTTCGATTCAGTTTTTCGTTTTCATTTTTCAAATGGAAGAAACTTCGACGCACCGTCAAACCGGCCCTCGGCCAAATTTCGCTAACAATACCCAAGTCGAAGGGATTGTGGAAGAGGCTTCAGATGATAATGAAGTGCAGTACACTGATAATCATCCGAATGACCCTGTCACTCCAGGGGTACAGCCAGAAATTCCTATAAGCTCAATTCTACCTCCTGGAGAAACCCCTATCTCCTGGTATGTCAGATCCCAAGGAGCGATAAACGCCGTGTATGCACAACTCTGTGCACAAACTGCTCATCCTACTCAATCACGAAGGCCTGTATCCCGTAATCGAGCACCATCAGTACCTCATGTTTCCCATCATGATGCCCCATCACGGTTAAACTGCTCGTCCTCCGGTGCTCACCGCCACCACCATCGACTACCATCGCTGCCACCTGCCATCGTAAACCACCGCCACCCCGACCACTACCGCCACCCTCCGCCGACCACCACCACCATCCTCCGCTGCCACCAACCGCTACCGTCAACCACCACCACCCACCGTCATCGCCACCACCATCGACCACCATCGCTGCCACCTGCCACTGCAGACCACCGCCAACCCCAACCATCGCCGCCACCACCGCTAACAACCCTCACCCACCAACCACCGCCACCCATCGCTGCCACCGCCACTAGCCGCCACCGATCACCGCCACCACCCATCGCCGATTTAATCCATTCCTCTTTTTTTACCTACCAAACAACACAAGGTAATGATTTATTTCTTTCCTGCATGGTAACCAAACAAGACTATAGAATGTTACGATTCATTTCATTTCTTTGTCCATTTCATTCCCTCATCTATTCTATTACGCCATACCAAACATACCCTTAGGGTGGTAGTTTTGGATTGTGAATTAGAGGTAAGTGACATGACATTGACGTGGAGGATCATGATGGTTATAAGGGTCATGACTACACCTTATAACCTAAGTATGATGAAAAAATGTTTAGGCATCATTTTCATATGAGTAGAAACTTATTTTTAAGGATATCTAAAGATCTTGAGGAGAAGTGTCACACCCCGTTTTCCACGTGTCACCGGTGGGCCCGGTGGGGGAGTATCGTGACGTGGTTGGCAACATAATAGTCAAACAACACAATATTTAATATGCACAGCGGAAGCAATTTAAAAGATATTATATCAACCGAATTTAATATTGTAATATCAAATGTCACAATATTCGGAAGTTTATCCACAGACGGATCGAAAACAAAATGGAAACAATAGTTCAACAGACTTTAGGCATCTTAAGCTTGCGAGACTTCTATCGATGCTAAGGAGAAATCCCAGCCAATTACGCTTAGTACTTGCATTTAATCTTTTTGGGAAAATACGTCAGTTTACACTGGTAAATACATTCAACTTACTCATTTTGGAAAATGATTGAAAATTGATTTGGATGCACGTGGCATAAACATTTTTATTTAACTTGGGAGAATTATTTAAATATATAATCTTGTGAACGAATTACATGTTCCTTGTGCGTTCAGTAGCCCGGATCATGTCCGGGTTAAAGATCAATAGACACACCACAATATTCTTTTGTGCACTGACGGGTGTACGCCTACACCCCGCGCTTAAGTCGTGGCCATTTCGTAAAATGATGCCAGGGATATCCGGGACATGGTCATTAACCCCCCAAAGGCTTTAAGTAACAAGACTGTTTAAACGAGCCGATCAAATTATTCAATTAACCACCCAACGATGGAAGATTTGATGCCCGATCAAGCGGTATTCTATATACCGTAACCCAAGCCCGTATAGGGAAAATAAGTTAAAAGTATTTACCTGAGCAATGTAATAATCACAATAAGCACAATGCAAGTAGCTTTTACTGGTCTCCTATTCTGGAACAAAGGTTTATAATAACCTATTAGAATCCTAACGGGTCTTTAATTAAGCTTAAGCTTAGACCGGCTAGTTTCAAAGATACGGTTTGTACGCACGATTAGGCGAAGACCGGATAGAATGTGATTTAAACCCGACAAGTTCAGAGACTTGCTTAATATGGGTATTTCGTACACATTCTGGATTTTGAGATAAAACCGTTAAGGTTTGACCCGTTTAGGCTAATTTATGTAAACTAGTTACATAAACCGAACCGAACGCGTAATAAGCGTAACGGGTAATAATGAGAGCTATTTACAGGTTTCCTAAGTTAATTTGCTTCATATATGTTGTGACATCAGTAAGATGTCTTTTATTATGCCCGAAACGAATTTAAACACAAACTATGCCCCGTAGGGGTAGTTTGGTCATTTAAGAGGTTATAAAAGAGTTTAAGTATTTACCTGAGTTACAGGTCTGATGTAATCAGCAAAAATACTTATTTTACTAAGTTATAACAGTAGGATAAAGTATATATGTGAAATTTACCAATTATAACCAAACTATGCCCCGTAGGGGTATTTTGATAATTTCACATAAGCCGAAAAGCTCAAAACTGAAGTCTGAGTTAAACAACTTTTGCTTACTGTTAAAACATTATAATTTGCCTCAAATATCAGTAGGTATCAACCCTTGTATGTTTAATATAGTTATAGCACATACTATGCGTTAAAAACGCTTAAAAAGGCGATTAGAAGCCATTTCCGGGTTCGATACATAAATCTGATATTTTTTATATTTCCAGAAGGCTTAAAATAATTTATTTATCATATGTGATCAGTATCAAAAGGTTTGGAGTCGTTTAGATATGTAAAACTCATTTTATAGCCCGTAAGGGCAAAACCGACAATTACCGGATTAGGCCTACGACTCTAAGTTATGCTCATCCTAAAATTAATTAAAAATCTTCAAAAATCCCAAAATAATATGTTACATCAGTGGGTAAAGATTTTGATATTAAAAAGTGTAACGCCCTAAATCTTTTTAATCAAATTTAACGCAGCGGAAAATACATACTAAAAATTTCTTTTATGATATTCTTTCTTTCACTTAAATACATTAATCCCTTTTCATAAATAAATTAAAAACTATCATACGTATATCGAATTAGGTGACCACATACACACCCACGTACAATCCATGTCTTGACTCGATCTTCAATCGCGTACACATCTTGAGCAATCATTCATAAACCTGTACAACCTGCAGTCACCACAACCAATTAGTTCATTAGCAACCAGTGACATAATATATATACTTTAAAAGGTGCATCATCAAGCATCAACGTCTCTTATTCTCGTTCATATAAGTCCATTCGTCCATCCATTCGGACACTCTCGTCTGACCTCCATACTTAACCTTCATTCTCCATTATTAGTTTACCTGCACTTCCATTTCATTTCATTTCTAACAGAAAACAATTAGCATCATTATACTTTCCTATCACATTCGACTCCTTATTCCGTAAACTTACCTATTTACTTCCATTGTTTAATGCTTTCCCACATGTATCACAATAATCATCATACTACAATATATTTTACATCTAAGTGTAAGTCCGAGATTTACTTACCTTATGCGTCCGTATTTGCATCCGCTTACTTGAGTCTTCTTGTCCCGTTAGCCTTCTACGCTCCCATCCATCTTGACATGATTCCTATACTTTCATGTCATTACATTTATATCCTTATTAGCATACATGATTATTCATATCAAGTTCATATCTCACATATGTATTTCATTAGCCGATTCAAACAATCATATAACATACTCAACATCAACCTAACATAATCTTCACATGAACTATATCTAAAATACATTCCTCATGATTGTTTACTATCAATTTCATTAATACCACATTCTATACATGTTTACCCATTAATTGCATACAATTTCACATATTATTGTCATTTAGACATTTCATCAAACACTTGGTGTGTGTACTACTTCCTAAGCATAATGTACAAGTATTTCATGTGTTTCTTCCTAATTATCACCTTCATTTATCAACACAAGTAAACATCATACAAATTCCATACCATAATCACTCTATATCCAAATACCCATCACATACTACACATATCCCTAATCAAGTTCATACCATTTCATGGATTAAACATAAACCCACTTAACTAAGTGTGGTAATTCATCCAAACACCTAAATTCTAGCAATTTACTCAGAGTCTTCGCTTAGGGTTTGTTCCTAAACGTGCATACATCACTAATTTAGGCATAACCTTCATGATTCATACATAATTCACCACTAGTGATGATTATCCAGATTTCTCAACTTCATTAAACATCAAAATTCGACATACCTTATGATCCCCTAGTTTGGGTGATCGTTAATTCATGTTCCTTCTTGAATTTGAGCCCCGGTTCCTCCTTCAATTGGGTGATATATGATGAACTAGGGTTTGGCTCTCTAGAGCCTTCCCCTGATCACGCACAGAACACACACGAAGTGTGTGTGTGTGTGTGTGTTATTTTCATATATTAAAACCACTTTCAAGTTATCCCACTTTGGTCCCTCTTGTTTCGTTTTAATTAAATAGGGCTACAACTCTCCGTTTGATACCAACGATATTAAAAATCAACTAGGTTAATTATTCCTAGTTATTATTCATTTACGGGTTTACTTTTACCCCTAATGGTATTTTTACCCGTTCCTTTATATTAACCGGGTTTAAATTACCAAACCCATTTTTGGGGTGTTACAAAAAGTAGGCTTAACTAGTCTATACGCTAATTACGCCGTTTATTTAACATAAAGCTTTCATTTTACGCTAACGAGCATAACTCTTTATCTACACTTCAAACTGATGTAAAATTTTGCATACAAGTTTATATATCAGTAATTAAAGTTTCTACTCTTTTACATTTCCAAAAATCACGTTTTAAGGTGAAAAGGGCATAATGGTCAACATATGAGCAATTAACGGAATCATGCATATTAATTGGATAGCTAATGATCCGAGGTGTATAATCACAGAGGGTTATACTAGCATGTAACCTGGTCCAAATAAAGCTCTAAGGCATTTCTAAAACATACCATAACGGGTCAAAACTGAAAGTCAAAGTATAAGTCAAACTATGCGACTTTCGGTTCCGAACCGGGTCTAAATAGGAAATTGTCGGGTTGAACATGTTTAGACATGTTCTTACACTAATTTCCAAGTTATATTAATGATCAAACAGGTTGTATGTGTTCTACATTGCTAATCATGCATAAATTAGAATTTAAGTATCCTGTTGACTTTTTATTAGCAAGTTTGACCCGACATTTGACCTAGTTAGAGTGGGAATCAGGGGGAACCCTTTTAAGGGTTTATTACCCACATAATTACCAACTTATAACTACTTTTGATTCGACAAAACACTGAGCCATTATTAATTAATCTCGAAGTCAAACCGTAATTACGACGGTTTGACTTTTAGCTAAATAACTAAGCTAAACTCAATAAAAGAAAGGATTAGCAACTTACTGAAGTCCTAAGCTTGATTAGTGATCACTTGGAAGAAGACTTGAGCTCCAGGAATGATCAGAAAGATTGAAGGAAGGTGTGAAGAATGTTTGCAAGTTCATGGCCCTTTTATAGTGAAATTTTCACCATAGATTGTTGACACATGGTTCTACCACTGACCATAAATCATTAACACATGTCCCTAAGTGTTTAGGGGGTGCCTAGGGGCCAAGAAAGATGAGGAAATTCGGTTAAAGTCGCGCATAAAGGCTATGGCAGAAAACAGCCAAGAAATTCGGAGGTGGGAGTCCCTCGCGTGGCGCGAGGGCTCCTCGCGTGGCGCTACGGTCGTCTGCAGAAAAGCTGATTTTTAAGATTTTTGCGTATTGATCCTTGGCTCTTCAAACTTCGTTTAGACACTTGTTTCTTGCATCTTTAACCCTCCAAATTGATTTATAACAGTTTTAAAACATATACCCACTTTGTTAAGTCCCCGGTTAACATTATTGTTACCCGAAAAGTCTTAACTTTCAACGTTTACGCTTTAACCTTTCGCACACGAATTTGATCATAACTTTCTCATACGATAACGAAACTTTACAAAATTTATATTATGCATTCTAGTGAGCATAATTAACAGTTACAAAGCTTCGGGTTTGTCAAAAGGTCACTTAGAGGTATAACTTTAAACATGTTGACATATTTAACCCCTGTAGTTTGTAATCTCTCACTTTTAGCTTCGCATGATCCATGATTTATTCGTTTGATGTTATAAACATCATGTAGGGTTAATGTACAATATATTTATTTACTGTTGACATTTCGAACACGTATAATCACATACTTTCCATGTTTGTCAACTTTAGTCCTTCTATAATATTCCTTCACACGTTTTAAACATATGACACGTGTCAACACATTATGGGACGTGAATTTTCGAGGTGTTACATCCTCACCCCCTTAAAAATAAATCTCGACCCGAGATTTACTGAAATAAATAAGGGTACTTTTCTTTCATTGTGGATTCAACCTCCCACGTATATTCGGGACCTCTATGGGCATCCCATTTGACCTTTACAATAGGTACATGCTTCCTTCGAAGCTTCTTAACCTGTCGATCTTCAATCGACAATGGTTTTTCCACAAATTTCAAGCTCTCATCTATATGCACATCTGTATGCGGTATTACCAGAGATTCGTCAGCGAAACACTTTTTCAGATTGCAGATGTGGAACACGTTGTGAATTCCACTGAGCTCTTCCGGTAAGTTTAACTTATAGGAAACTGACCCGGCACGTTCGATAACCTCGAAAGGTCTTATGTATCTCGGGCTTAGCTTACCTTTCTTACCAAAACGCATCACTCCCTTCCAGGGTGATACTTTAAGCAACACTTTATCACCTACTTCGAAGTGAAAAGCTTTACGCTTTGGATCTGCGTAACTCTTCTGCCTATCTCGGGTAGCCTTGAGACGGTCACGAATCTGGACAATCTTGTCCGTCGTTTCAAAGACTATCTCTAGTCCTGATAATTGGACATCTCCAACTTCCGCCCAACAAACAGGCGTTCTACACTTTCTACCGTATAATGCCTCGAAAGGCGCAACCTTAATGCTGGTATGGTAGCTATTGTTGTAGGAGAATTCGATTAACGGTAGGTTCTTATCCCAACTACCACCCAAATCGATCGCACATGCACGTAGCATGTCTTCCAACGTTTGAATAGTACGCTCACTCTTACCGTCAGTCTGAGGATGATAAGCCGTACTAAAATTTAAACGTGTGCCCAAAGATTGTTGGAAACTCTTCCAAAAATGTGACGTGTATCTAGTATCTCTGTCAGAAATAATAGACACAGGTATGCCATGTAAAGCTACAATCTTATCAACGTATAACTGGGCTAACATATCGGAGCTATAAGTCTCCTTGATGGGTAAGAAATGTGCTGACTTAGTCAGTCTATCAACTATAACCCATATTGTATCATTTCCTTTCCTTGTCTTAGGTAACTTGGTGATAAAATCCATAGTTACCATTTCCCACTTCCAAGTGGGAAGTTCAGGCTGTTGTAGCAAACCTGACGGTTTCTGATGCTCGGCTTTGACTTGCGCACATGTCAAGCATTTAGCTACATAGGTGGCTACAGACTTCTTCAAGCCTATCCACCAATAATTTGCCCTTAGATCCTGGTACATCTTATCAGCTCCAGGATGAATGGAGTATTTGGAACTATGGGCTTCCTAGAGGATGACATCTCGAAGTCCTCCATAAATTGGAACCCATATTCGACCATTCAATCTTAGAATTCCGTCCTTGATAAGAGTTAACTGCTCCTCAGTTACTCCTAGCTTTTCGTTAGGATAGTTAGCTTCCAACACAGCTTCCTTCTGTGCAGCTAACAACCTTTCAATCAAATTGTTCTTTATTTCCATGCACTTGGCATTGATTCGGATGGGTTTCACCCTTTCCTTTCTGCTCAAGGCGTCAGCGACTACATTCGCCTTGCCGGGATGATACTTGATTTCACAATCATAATCATTCAAAGTCTCCATCCAACGGCGTTACCTCATGTTTAAATCCTTCTGATTAAACAGATGCTGGAGGCTCTTGTGATCAGAATAGATCACACATTTGATTCCATATAAATAATGCCTCCAGAGCTTTAGTGCAAATACAACGGCACCCAACTCCAAGTCGTGGGTGGTGTAATTCTTTTCATGCACCTTTAACTGTCTTGAAGCATAGGCAATAACCTTGCCTTTTTGCATAAGCACACATCCCATGCCAGTGTGCGATGCATCGCAGTAAACTACGAATTCTTCGGTGCCTTCAGGCAATGTCAGCACAGGAGCGTTGCTCAACTTCTGCTTCAAAATATCAAAGGACTCTTGCTGCCTAGGGCCCCAAACGAACTTTACTTTCTTCTTAGTCAAGGAAGTTAGGGGTGCAGCAATCCTTGAAAAATTTTCAATGAAACGCCTGTAATATCCTGCCAATCCCAGGAAGCTACGAATCTCTGTAGGCGTCTTCGGCTCTTTCCAGTTCATAACTGCTTCAACCTTTGCGGGATCCACCTGGATACCACGCTCACTGACCACATGTCCAAGGAACTGGACTTCTCGAAGCCAAAATTCACACTTTGAAAATTTGGCGTAGAGTTTCTCATGGTGTAGTAGTTTGAGGATACATCGAAGATGCTTCTCATGATCAGCTTGGCTCTTAGAGTAAATGAGAATGTCGTCAATGAAGACGATGACGAATTTATCTAAGTACGGCTTGCAAACGCGATTCATGAGATCCATGAACGCAGCCGGTGCATTAGTGAGCCCAAAAGGCATCACTAGGAACTCGTAATGACCATAACGAGTCCTAAATGCAGTTTTATGCACGTCTTCATCTCTAACCTTCAGTTGATGGTAGCCTGACCTCAAATCAATCTTCGAGAAATAACTTGCCCCTTGTAACTGATCGAACAAATCGTCGATCCTGGGAAAGGATATCTATTCTTTATCGTGACCTTATTAAGCTCATGATAGTCGATGCACAGACGCATCGATCCATCCTTCTTCTTGACAAACAGGACTGGCGCTCCCCAAGGAGACGAACTAGGTTTAATGAAACCCTTGGCTAGTAATTCGTCTAGCTGTGTCCTTAATTCTTTCATCTCAGTGGGCGCCAACCTATAAGGTGCTCTAGCAACTGGTGCTGCTCCGGGGATGATGTCAATTCTGAACTCCACTTGTCTATCTGGTGGTAAACCAGGTAGTTCTTCAGGAAAAACTTCGGGGTATTCAGAAATGACGGGAATGTCTTCTATCTTCGGTTTAGGCTCATCAATAATCACTTGTGCCATGTAGATGACACAACCCTTCTTTAAGCACTTGGAAGCCTTAAGCATAGTCACCTGCTCAGGCAGTCCATACTGAGTATCTCCCCGAATGGTAAGTGTTAGGCCCTAAAGTGTGAGACTGACGCATCAAATTAACACAACGGGTTATGGTTACGAACTGGGCCTTACCGGGTTAGTTTATATTAGGTTGTGGACCTTTATAGGTCACTTGGGCCAAGCTTTAGGCCATGTGGGCTAAGCAGGCCCAAGGGGAGCCCATGTGGGAGATGGGCTTGTCTGTGTATATAAACAAGTTTCTAAATTGTTTTAGGGTTTGAACCTCTTGGAGCCTCTTGTTACGAAAAAGTTCTAGAGTCAGAGAGAGGCGATTCGATTGTGGTGTAGGAACTTGTACCAGACGATTTTGCTAGTTGATAGTAATAGAATCGTGTGCAAGTTTGAAAGGTGATTCGGTTTGTACTTCGTTTTTCATATTTTTTCGTGTTTATTCTTGAATCACATCAAGTTTGGATTCCGCACAAACTTGGTGTTGTTTGATATCATTGAAAGATCCGGTTACACGGGACTTACAAGTGGTATCAGAGCCATTAGAACCTGTTTCTAGGCTCAGTTTGATATCAAATATTCAAGATTTGGAATCTGTGTTCATCGCGTTCTTCGTGTTCTTCGTAGTATTCATCAATATTTTATCAAAAATCTGTGTATTTTGGTGTTTCAATTGTTGAAAAGGTTGTTAAAAAGATTAAACGTAATCTTTTAAAATTCTGGAAATATATTGATTTGAAAAGGTTCCAAAGTTTTCGGAGATTTGTTTCAGCTACATTGATACTATTTTTTTTGAAATATCATTTTTTTCGCAAATAGTAGAAACGTGTGTTGTCATCTTCAAGCTTTCACGGTTTCGAGTCCCTTTTCTTAAGGACACAACTGGTCTCGACTCACAAGATCTCGAGTACTTCATCACTGGTCTCGAGTCATCATCCATATCATCAAGGTCTCGACTCATCAACCTCCAAGGTCTCGACTCATCAACTTTCGAAGTCTCGAGTCGCAACAACGGTTCGAGTCGCAACCGAGGTCTCGAGTCTTCTACAATTGGCCTCGAGTAGCAATCAAATCCAGTCGAAACCACAGTCTTGAGTCATCAACTTCATCCAAGGTCTCGACTCATCATTTTTCACAAGGTTTCGACTCATCTTCAATCCCGGTTTCGACACAACGTTTAACAGTCTCGAGTCATTGAATTTCACAACAGGATTCTTGAGGTCTCGAGTCATCAACCGAGGTCTCGAGTCACTCACTGCAACTCCATCAAGTTCCGAGTCGCAACCGACAACAAATCCTTCAAGGTCTCGACTCTTCATCATCATTCCGTTAATCGATTGCTGGAAACCTGCAACAATCAATTCTTAGCATCTTGGTCTCGAGTTGTCTTCACAGCCGTCTCGAGTCGCAACCACCTCTAAACGACCACTACTTCCGTCAATCACCTATCACAGTAACACCACCATCATCACCGTTGTCATCTCCATAACCACCGTCATTCAACCTCCATAACGATCATCGTTCACCAATTCTGTTCACCGTTCTTCGTCGTTGTTCGTTGTCGTTCACCATCGCACCACCGCCTCTGATCACCTCCATCTTCTCCGTCGTCATCATCATCATCATCGCATCTACTTTTCACCATCACCACTCATTGAATAACCTGAAATATCAAGTAGGATTTTGGCAGCAAGATTTGAAATTAGGGTTTGGTCTGTTTTGCTTTCAAACGAAGAAGAAGAAGAAGGATATACTGTTATTATATTTTTTATAATAATTTTTAGGTTTAGATTTTAATATATTAATTATAATAAAATTAATCATTTAGTAATCATTACTATTATCATTACATAATAATTGGTTTTTTTTATAATAATATTAAGTGTTACTTTCTAAGTTTAAAAAAAATCTATTTTATATATAAAAAAAAGGGGTTTATTAATTAAAAAAAAGGTTTGTTTGTTTGTGATAACGGTTTTGACAGATTTTTGAGGTGCGGTTCAGAAAACGGGTTCTTTCGCTTGCAAAGGGTTTGAGTTAGCGAGTACACAGGTTCTCGCTTTGGGCTTGTGTTGAAGTTAAAAGATCACATTTTTGAGAAATCACATCTTAAAAATGTCTTCTAAGAGAGAGGTGCTTGAGCAGGAACTCCAAGGATTCAGATACTCATATGGTGAATCTATAGAAGCGCTTACAGGCCGGTTTGCTGAACTGCTCTCTGAAATGGAGAAGGCAGAGATGGTGGTGTCTACTCACACGAGTAACAGAAAGCTTCTGGATGCTATAAAAGAGATTCCAGATCAGGCAAACTGTAGTTGGTTTACCAATGTTAATCAGATAATAGTGACAACCGATTGTTACAAAATGAAGCCGGATGAGCTGATCTCAATCATCAAATCATATGACAATGCTGACAAACAGTCTACTCAAGGCAACACATATGCTGCAGTTTGCTCATCCACACAAAATTTAGTATTTGTGTTTAACAAACCCCTGGCTCAAGGAATTACTAAAGAACGTGAAAAAATACTTTCTGTCTTTTGCACTCCTGAGTGTAGAGAAAGAAATGAGGCATATCAGTTACATAATGCTGAGCTAATTCAAGATTACAATGATATTAAAAATAAAAATTTTACTTTATCGAAAAATGAGAAACTTTATAAAGAAAAAATTGAAGCTCAGCGAAAAGACATCGTCAAACTCAAGGATGATGTAAGTGTGAAATCATCTCAACTCTTCTATGTTCAGGAGAAACTGTGCACTGTGACTAAGGAACTGGAAGATATCAGAGATAGATATCAAATTAATGAGCTTAATATTAAGAAATTTGATTCTTCCAGTAAATTAGTCAAAAACTTGTGTAATCAACAGCTCGCATACAAGGAAAATAAAGGGCGTGGTTTGGGTTTTAATCAGGCTCCTCCTCCTTATAATGACAATTATACTTATTTACCCATGACTGAGAAGGAGATGATGAATAAGAGTAGAATGACTTATGGTCCCAAAAACAATAAGTCATCAATCAACAGCAGACCTGTTGATAAACGAGCGACTCCTTCGGTAAATTTTGTTTCAAAGGGTACTTTTGATCCTAATGCTTCGTCTTCCCCTGCAGATGAAGTTAAAGTTGAAGGTGTCGTTGGAGATGAACAAGCATCAAGTTCTCATGTGTGTGACATTTTTGGCTCATTTTTTCACTCTATGATTAATTTCAGGCCTGATGATTTGGGCGAAAACGTTGATGCTTGAGTAACAGAGACTGAATTGGCAAACGAAACGAATGAGCCAGTTAAACCATCTGATTCCAAATACGAATCACCTGAAGCAGCTGATTCTGAGAAATTGAAATCAGTTGATTCTAGTGAATTCAGCTCAAGGGTGTCATGTGCAGAACCGTCTTGTGCTAATAATTCATCTGATGATTCGGCTGAAGTTTCTACTGAAGTTTCTGGTGTTTCATCTGATAAACCAGAATTCTCCGATTCTGTCAAAGCTGACGACATGAAGGAAGAAGTGAAGACTAACGTGAACAAGGCTCCAAGTGCACAAGCTGAACAATCTGAACCTTCTGTTAGTGATGAAAAGGTTCAAATCAAGCAACAAGAGCCGAAGCAAGCAAGTAAAGGACGCGGAAAGAAGAAGCCTAAACATCAAAGACAAGCAGGCTCTCCACAGTCCTCAACGGGCAGCAATAGTCCTCAAAAGGCCCGTGATGTGAAAAATGCTTTTGTTAAGCCAGTCAGTAATGGCAAATGTGATAAATATGCATTTGACTGTGCTAACAAAGCTTTCGGAAAGACTGGTGAGATTTCTGAACAAGACTTGCAGTCTAAGCAAAGCAAGAAGAATCAAAAGAAATCTCCACCACAGAAGGCCCCTGTAAATGACAAGTACAGACATCCCAATTCATCTTCGTCTGCAGGAAATGTGCAACACAAACAAGCACATAAAGGACCGGTTCGTCCTTTAGGGCCTGCAAGAGCAAATTCAACTGATCAGAATGCTTTCTACATGAAGAGACAGACATGCTTCAATTGCGGCATTGCTGGTCACATTGCTCGAAATTGCACACATCGTCCCTATGTACCCTATTATATGCAAAATCAGAGGGTTACATCAAAGGATAACTACCATTCCAAGCCAATGAAGGTATCATCACCTAAGGCGATGAAGAATGTGAATCCCAAGGTTAAACCTTCTGATGGGGGTTGGAACGCTGCTAAAAACAAACGCAAGGCTGATCAAGAACTAAAACGTTTTTCTAAAACTAACATTCCTGAATCAGCTAAAGTTGCTCAACCGAAGGCAACAAACACGTTTGTTAAACCGAAACAGATTTGGAAACCCAAATCCAAAGCAGCAATGTCTCCAATCCTTGAAACGAAAGGGGACTTGTGTTTGAAGGAAGTGTCTTACTTTGATGCTTCAGGTAAACCCAGGACCACGATGGCCTGGGTACCCATGTCTTACTAATTTCCTTACCTTTCAGGAACAACCAAGGAGGAGCTGTTGACAATCTCTGGAATGTTGATAGCGGTTGTTCCAAAGATAAAAACGGGTAACATTTCACTGTTGCAAAAAGTTCAAATTTTTTTTACAGATGATATGTTTCCTTTGGAGGAGATAAAAGAAGTAAGCAATGATCAGCAAAAGGTACCGTTTAAATTCAGTACTTTGATTTGAATTTGATTAGTCTTCAATCTAATGACGGAACGGTTAAGCAAAAATATTTTTTTTCTCTTTCTTAGTTCATTACTTTGTATATAAATTGTCCTTTCTCTAGTAAATGGTAAATTTGCGCAAAAATACAAGATTTATGCACAAATTTAGGGGGGAGAGGAACATATAGATAGATATAGAGTTTGGGAGGAGAAAACTCAGAAAATACAAAAAGAGTTTGCTGTAAATATGTATTGTTTTAGGGGGAGAAAATGAGAAAAATACAAAAACATTTGAAAAATGAAAAAGCCAAAAAGAAAATTTGCATGATATGGGAAGTGAAATAAATGTTCGTGTTAAAGGGTTTTGACTAACACATGTAAGGTGCCATAGCTGAAAAGACTAGGATCTACTGCGATATGTCGATAGGCTTGACGCTCAAAATGATAAAAGATACTAAGTGTTATAAACATAGCGAACTATGTATCATGTGGGTAACATACCAACGGTGTATGATTTTATGGTCTTAAATCTTGCGTTGATAGATAACCAACATCTGATTTCGGGTCTTTATATTGTTGAATCATCCGGGGATATCTTGGCTGTCCTTCTGTTCTGAACTAAAATAGTACATGACCTCAGAAAAGAAAATCACTTGGAATTAGCTCATGTCTATTTGAATGTCTGTATGTTGTCCCGATACACACAATTTTGATCTGATTCTGAAATCTTCTCTGAAAAAATCGTGTACCTCCTCTGCTGCATCCAGATATATGCTGACCTGGAGGTGCTAGGCAACGACAGCTTCTGCTGCATCCAGATACATGTTGACCTAGCTGTACGTTGTCGCGCTATAGATCTAATACACCCGAAAGAGGCCCTCAAGTGCCCAAAAGAAACCCAAGAAACCTATATCAAACTGAGAAAAACTCATTTGATCTGTATATTATACCATCTCTGCAAAAGATCTATTCTGTTCTCTTCTCAACCTATTCCCAGTTAAGATTTCAGAAATCTGGATTGGACTTGTGAAATATGTGGTAGGGAAGATACTTGCATGATAGAGTGTGCTGTTTATATTTCCAAGATTTGATTAGTATTTATTTGGGTGTTCATTGTTAAGAAATCAAAACATGATAAAATAGATTATATGCAGACCTAGACACAGTCAGGATATCTTAAAGGATGACATCAGTATACTCACCTGCTACGATGAATCGTTGTGCTTACCTTGATCGCGAGGGTATGCTTTGGAATGGGATACACGGGTATAATAGTATAATATTACCTAAAGCATATCACGAAGTTGAAAAATTGAAAGTTGAGCGTTAAAGTTTAAGTGGACAAACATATTGGCAATCGCATAGACCAGTTTGATTAGACTCGTACTGAAAAGTGTTCCTTAGTCTGCCTGAGAACGAATTTTGATCCCACTGCAATTGTAATTGTATATTATGGTAGTTGTTTATATTTTGAGTTTTTATTTGGTTTTAGTTCTTAAAAAAAATTAAAAAAAAAACAAAAATCCAAAAATAGAGTGTTTATTTATTTTTCTTAAAATTAAAAAAATGTAACCGTTCTTGAAGATTTGACTGATCATCAAAAGTTTAAAGAATTTAAATTGTGAAATCCGAGTATAAATACTTGGATGTACCTAGTGTTCATATGGTACTCTCCCTGTTGCATAAGAAATGTTTGCTTATGAGTTTGTGAGCATGTGCAGAACTTGATTTCATTCAAGAACAGGGGTTGATGAAGATTGAGATGCTGTTAGTTGCTGAAGAAGTCTGAAGCATCACAACAACAAGTTGTACCTGAGTCAGAAGAACTGGATACGAAATGCCGTCTGACAGTGAAAGTACATTTGAAGAAGTACCATGAACCTGCTTGAAAGACAAAGATTGCAGAAGAAAAGAGCTGATGAGAATCCTCCTCTCACATTCTTTTTGACAAGATTTTCAAGCAAATGTTGATCGAGATCCTTATATGAAGCTAACCACAAGAGCTGAAGAAAGAGACCCAGTGCTGAGAGTTCAGAAGTCAAGAACTTCCACAAACATCTGCAGCATAGCGACCACCATAGACTTCGTTGAAGACGTTGCTGAATTCATGCTATGAAGACAATTTGATGGCATCAGTCTAGGGGGAGATTGTTAGGCCCTAAAGTGTGAGACTGACGCATCAAATTAACACAACGGGTTATGGTTACGAACTGGGCCTTACCGGGTTAGTTTATATTAGGTTGTGGACCTTTATAGGTCACTTGGGCCAAGCTTTAGGCCATGTGGGCCAAGCAGGCCCAAGGGGAGCCCATGTGGGAGATGAGCTTGTCTGTGTATATAAACAAGTTTCTAACTTGTTTTAGGGTTTGAACCTCTTGGAGCCTCTTGTTACGAAAAAGTTCTAGAGTCAGAGAGAGGCGATTCGATTGTGGTGTAGGAACTTGTACCAGACGATTTTGCTAGTTGATAGTAATAGAATCGTGTGCAAGTTTGAAAGGTGATTCGGTTTGTTCTTCGTTTTTCATATTTTTTCGTGTTTATTCTTGAATCACATCAAGTTTGGATTCCACACAAACTTGGTGTTGTTTGATATCATTGAAAGATCCGGTTACAGGGGACTTACAGTAAGTGATTCACCAGACGGAGTTTTTATCACTACCTGCTTCTTGTTGCAGACAATTTGGGCCTGGTTATTAGATAACCAGTCCATACCCAAAACTATGTCAAAACCGGCCAACTTAAAGGGAAGTAGAGACAGAGGAAAAGAGTGGTTCTTAATGGATATAACACATCCATCTAATACAGTTGAGACGGTTTCTATGGTGCCATCTGCTAACTCTACCTCATAATTTATATTCAAGGTTTTGACAGGTAAATTCAGCAAATTGCAAAATTTATGATCTACGAAAGACTTATCTGCGCCTGAATCAAAAAGTACTCTTGCAAAGACATCATTTACAAGGAAAGTACCTGTTATGACATTATCGTCTTGCACAGCCTCTTTCGCATCCATCCTAAAGACTCTGGCATTGGTCTTCTTGGTCTCTTCAGGCTTTTTGGCATATTTAGGGCAGTTGGTTTTAATATGCCCCTTTTCATTGCAACGGTAGCACGTTGCGTCTTTCAGCTTCTTGCAATCCAAGGTTTTGTGATCCGTGGACTTGCATATGCCACAAGCAAAGGTTTTTGACTGAGTCTGCAAGTTTGACTCCAGTCTGCACTTTCCATAGTGCTGTTTCTTGCAAATTTTGCATTTGGGCTTCTCACCAGACTGATGCCCATCTTTCCTTGACTCAGAGCCCTTCTTGTTGTCACCGTTTCCACGGTGCTTCTTATTCGACCTCCGTGAGTTATCATCTTCACGTTTTCTCTTCTCATCATCTTTGTTCCTCAGCGATCTTTGTCTGACCGCATCCAAAGTGAGGGACACAGATATGTCAGCTACAGATCTAAAGGTAGCTGGCCGAGAGGCCTTCACGCTTTCCTTTATCTCGGGGGCTAAACCACCGATAAAACGAGCTATTCTTTTTGGTTCCGGGGTCACCAGATAAGGAACCAACCGGGACATGGTGTTGAAGCTCGTTAGGTAAGCTTGATAGTCAAGGTTTGTCATCACCAATGATAGAAAATCAGACTCTATCTTCTCCACCTCATGCTGAGGGCAATAATTTTCCCTGATAAGGGCAGTAAATTGTTCTCAAGACATGTTGTACAATGGGATTTTCCCGGTGGCTTGAATCAGAGATCTCCACCAGGCTAAAGCTTCACCCTTGAAAGACTGCGACACAAACTTGACTACATCCCTCTCAGCGCATCCGCTGATATCCACAACCATGTCCATCTCGTCTAACCACGTCATGCAGCCAATGGCTCCCTTTCCGCAGTAAAATCCCTGGGCTTGCACGAGACAAAGTATTTATAGGAGCAACCCTTAGTACGGGGTTCTTGATTAAGTACCACCTGTTGAAATGGAGCACTGTGGTGGTTTGATGTAACACCTCGAAAATTTCAGGTTAAATAATAAAACGACACGTGTCATGTAAGACAAAACGCGTTGTAAACCCGGATTTAATAAAGATGTTTCGGTAGGATTTAAAGTGGCGTCATGTTAAATTGTTACCTCTGAACGACCTCGATTATAAATCCCAAGACCCGATTTAATTATATACACCTCTTTACGCCCTCAATACAGAGAATTATTGTCAAGAAAGGAATTTCAAAAGCATGATAAGATCCCACGAAGAAACGAATGATAAACCTTCATTTTTGGGTCTTGTTTATGAATTCAATTGAAACAATGGATAATGGTAGGGTATAGAACTGATATATGAGGTCCCTAACTGTCAAAAATAAGTCCACAAGTCGTATATAACCGGTTGCCCCTTCAAAACGCCAAAGATCAACGTTTTTCCGCGTCAGACAGGAGGCTTACGGACCGTAAGCCAAAAACCTTTACGGTCCGTAAGCATGTTGCCAGCGACCAGAAACCTGTTGTTGGCTGTTATGCGCGACTGTGACCTATTCCACCGGTTTTTCTCACATGTGGGAGACCCCTAAAATGTTCCTAGACCTTAGGGACATGTGTAAACGAATTGTGGTCATTGGTAGCCTTTGTTGTCAACCAATTGTGGTGATCTAATGCACTATAAAAGGAACTCCAAGATCACAACATTCTTCACACTTGCATCTGATCATTGGAGCATTTCTGGAGCTAAGGAACTCTCCCATCTGATCAAAATTCGTGCATTGGACTCTTGTAAGTCTGCTAGTTCTTGTTTAGTTGTGTTTAGCTTAGTTAATTAGCTAAAAGTCAAACCGTCGTAATTACGGTTTGACTTCGAGATTAGTCACTAATGGCTCAGTCTTATCTCGAATTAAAAGTAGTTATAGGATGGTATTTATGTGGGTAATAAAACCCCAAAAGGGTTTCCCCTGATCACCATCCTAACCAGGTCAAATGTCGGGTCAAACCTTTACTTAAAAAGTCAACATAATGCTTAAAATGTCATTTATGCATAATTAGCTATCTAGATCACTTATAACCTGTTTGATTATTGTTATAACTTAGTAATAAGTTTAAGAACATGTCCAAACATGTTCAACCCGACCATTTCCTGTTTAGACCCGGTTCGGAACCGAAAGTCACATAGTTTGACTTTCACGTTGACTTTCAGTTCTGACCCGTTTGGGCATATTTTAGAAATGCCTCAGAGCTTTAATTGGATTAGGATACATGTTAGAACAACCCTCTGTGATCATACACCTTGGTTCACTAGTTATCCAATTAATATGCATATTTCCGTTAATTGCTCATACGTTGACCGTTATGCCCTTATTACCTTAAAACATGAATTATGAAAATGTAAAAGTGTAGGAACCTTAAATACTGATATATAAACTTGTATGCAAAATTTGACATCAGTTTGACTTGTAGATTAAGAGTTATGCTCATTAGCGTAATTACGGTGCTTTATGTTAATAAAATGGCGTAATTAGCGTATAGCCTAATTAAACATACTTTTTGGTATCAAACGAATTACCCACTGATGTAATATATTATTTTGGGAATTTTAAAGATTTTTAATTAATTTTAGGCTGAGCATAACTCATAGTCGTAGGCTTAATTCGGTAATTGCCGGTTTTGCCCTCACGGGACATAAAATGAGTTTTACACATCTAAACGACTCCAAACCTTTTGCTACTGATTAGTTATGATAAATAAATTATTTTAAGCCTTCTGGAAAATATAAAAATGTCAGATTTAAGTATCGAACCCGGTAATGGCCTTTAATCGCCTTAATTAGCGTTTTTAACGCATAATATGGTTTCAAATCATATTGGACATACCCGGGTTGATACCTACTGATATAAGAGGCAAATTATGATATTTTAACAGTAAGCAAAGGTTGATAAACTCAGACTTCAGTTTTGAGCTTTTCGGCTTATGTGAAATTACCAAAATACCCCTACGGGGCCTAGTTTGGTTAAAAATGATAAGTTTCACATATATGCCTTAGCCTACTGTTATAACCCATCAAAATGAGTATGTTTGCTGTTTACATCAGACCTGTAACTCAGTTAAACAATTAAACTCTTTTAGAAACTTTAAAATGACCAAACTACCCCTACGGGGCATAGTTTGTGTTTAAATTAGTTCGGGGCATAACGAAAGACATCCTACTGATGTTACAACATATTTGAAGCATATTAACTTAGGAAACCTGTATATGGCTCTTACGGATACCCGTTACGCATATTACGTGTTCGGCTCGGTTTATGTAACAAGTTTACATAAATTAGCCGAAACGGGTCAAACCTTATCGGTTTTATCTCAAAATCCAGAATGTGAATAGTAAACCCATATTAAACAAGTCTTCAAACTTGTCGGGTCTAAATCACATTCTATCCGGTCTTCGCTTAATCGTGCGTACGAACCGTATCTTCGAAACTAGTCGGTCTAAGCTTAAGCTTAATTTAAGACCCGCTAGGATTCTAATAGGTTATATTTAACCTTCGTTCCAGATTAGGAGAACCAGTAAAAGATACTTGTTATTTGCTTATTGTGACTATACTTTGCATCAGGTAAATACTTTTAACTTATTTTCCCTATACGGGCTTGGGTTACGGTACATAGCGTACCGCTTGATCGGGCATCAAATCTCCACGCTTAGTGGGTAGTTGAATAATTTGATCGGCTTGTTTTAAACAGATTTGTTTACTTTACAGCCTTTGGGGGGTTAATGACCATGTCCCGGATATCCCTGGCATCATCTTACGAGATGGCCACGACCTGAGCACGGGGTGTAGGCGTACTCCCGTGTATAACTCACTTAAAGTGGTGTGTCTATTGATCTTTAACCCGGACACGTTCCGGGCTACTGAACGCATAAGTAACATGTAATTCGTTCACAAGATTATAATATTAAATAATTCTCCCAAGTTAAATAAAATGATTTATGCCACGTGCATCCAAACCAATTTTCAATCATTTTCCAAAATGAGTCAGTTGAATGTATTTACCAGTGTAAACTGACGTATTTTCCCAAAAAGACTGAATGCAGGTACTAAACGTAATTTGGCTGGATTGTCTCTTAAGCATCAATAAAAGTCTCGCAAGCTTAGGATGCCAGAAGTCTGTTGAACCATAAATGTTATTTTATTTCGATCCGTACTGTGGATAATCACCGGATATTGTAACTTTGATTACAATAAATAAATTCGGTTGTATATTATTTTTAAATTTGCTTCCGCTGTGCATTATTATATTGTGTTGTTTGACTATTACGTTGCCAACCACGTCACGCTACTCCCCCACCGGGCCCACCGGTGACACGTGGAAATCGGGGTGTGACAGGTTGGTATCAGAGCCAACGCTGAGTGAATTAAACCCTAGCCTTTTGTGTTTAATCTCAGTTACACAATTGCACATATCTAAACCTTCGAGTCTAGACTTATAATCTAGGACAAATTCCACCTTATTCGGGTTTTGTTTTGTCCTTTAAATTTTACATTTTTGTTATTGTTATCTCATGCTGTATTTACAGGAATAACGAGGATGCCTCCTAGATTTTTCCGAACGCGAGGACGCGGAAAGAGGCCAGTAGCTGCCCCCAACGACCATGAAGCAGGGCCGTCTAATACACGAGCTCCAGTTGCGACGGAAAGCGAGGACCCCCGCCGAAACAGGCGCAACCAGTTCGAACCAGCAAGGCGATCCGTTTCGCACAGTTCAACACCGCCAGTACAAAACGCATATAGACCATACTCAGGAGACGAGCCTAACAACCCTCTACCTTCATATATACCACTTCAGAGATCCCTGTCTCACCATTCGTATGGTGACCCCACGCCTATCTTTAGAGGCCAGTTTAATCCGGCTGATTACCTGCAAGAACCCGTGGGTTTCAACCCACTAGGGCCAGACGATCACTTCTCTGG
Source organism: Helianthus tuberosus (assembly GCA_030545235.1). Taxonomy (NCBI): domain Eukaryota; kingdom Viridiplantae; phylum Streptophyta; class Magnoliopsida; order Asterales; family Asteraceae; genus Helianthus; species Helianthus tuberosus. Next base: position 13,429,899 of record CM060366.1, on the reverse strand, counting down.
TGATCAAGCTAACGACATGAACGAGGATACGGACCCCGTCATGCCGGCAAGTGGTACTCCAAACCATCCGATCGAAATCTCCGACGGATCGTCCTTCCACGGATCACCCTATGGTGGTTCGGACAGTTTCCAAGCCCTGTTCGATCAACACCAGTGGTATTATACACCATCACACCACTCGTCGTCTCACGGGCAGCATCAGCAGCAGCAGTCTCAGCAGCAGCAGGAGCCACAGCCACAGCCGCATCATCAAGATTCATCCGAGGATCACCGGTTTGTGGCAGTTATGCCACCCCCTCCACCGCCACCAGTTCAACCGGCACCTCCACAACCGCCAAGGCGTAGGAGAACCGGTGCTCGCATGTCGGTACGACCGGGGGGCTTCAATTTCAGTTCCCCACAACAGTCAAGTGCTAGTCACTACCCGCCATACCAGGAGGACCCACAAATGGGTGGACCCTCCAACCCTGCTGTACTACAGCCACCGCCGATGGGATTTGAAAACCCAATCCCGGCATATGCGAGTGGCATGGGATACAACCCGTTTGAACCCCCAACGCATCATGACTATGGGTACGCGGAGGCTGATCCATACATGGTAGCAGCGAACTACAGCACCCAAGGACCCTATGGGGACCCATGGGGGGTGAGTTACCCGACTCAGGGATACTCGATACCTCCCAGACCCATCATCCGGGCTCAATCGCAGCCACCTAGATTCTCACCGCCCGAACATGAAGAACTCTTGCAAAGGTTGAATCAAGTTGAACGGGTAGTTCATGAGGACCGCAGGGAGAGGCAGACATTCTTTCAAGGATTAGTAGGCCTAATCAAGGGGAAGAACAAAAAGGATCATTGAATCCTCCCATCTTCTGTGTAAGCCCCTGCGTAGGTGTATTTGATTGTTAAGCCCCTATGTGGGTATGTGTGTTGTATGTTTGTTTGAGCCCCTGCGTGGGCCTATCTTTCCATTTTCCGTTAACCCCTATGAGGGTATGATGTTTAAATTGTAAGGTCCCTGCGTGGGCCAGTTTGTTGCTTAAAGCCCCTACGTGGGCAAGTACTTGTTTAAAAAGTTTGTTGTTTGGAAAAGACCCGTTTAGGGCAATATGTAACCTATGTATGATTAATGGAATATTATTTCTATGAATTTCATGATTCCCTTTTTGTGCATAAATAATTACAAATGAAATAAATGAATTAAAATCATTCCTTTTAAATTAATCTGCCTATGTAATTATTTAATTAAGGATCTTAAAATGTGAAACCTAGCCTCGTGTCAAATATAAGACCGGGCCAAAATGGTAAGACCTGTTTAAAAGATTCAAATCCCTGTTAATATCTTAAAACATGTTAATACTCCTGGCGGAATTGATTCGTTAAAAATCACATGTCATTCTAATATGAATAAGGGGAATTCTTTAGAAGATTCCTAACCCAGTTTAATGATCTCTGAATCCTGGGTTTACATCATCAATTAAGATGGTCATATGTTACCATACGTGGTAATATAGCGCCTACGGGCCTTGCTCATTTATATACGAGCCAAAAGACAGAGGCAGCAATGACTCCCTGTCAAATAAAGGTAATGAACTAGGTTCAAACCTTAAAAGCCTTGATTCTCTGAAATCATAGCTTATAATTTAAATTGTCCATGTGACTAAGCCTTATGTGCTAACATATATTGTTATTATATATTTAGGATAAATTTTAAATCGAAATCCTAAATTAATACGATTAATAAGATTAACCAAATATGGTCTCTGTTTACCATGGTTAACGAGTTTCCCTAAGGGGTAATTCCATAATAAACTCCCAAATAAAATATTGATCTTGTTTTCTGCAACAGTTCAATTCAATGGCTGACTCAAATGAAGTAAATAGCCATCCAGTGGAGCCAAATGAGAACGCCCAGATTACGTTAACGGGTGCCGAATTAAAAGCAATCATAGATGGCGCTATTACACAGGCTTTGGATAGGCAGTATGAAGAATACAGTGGTACTCGAAGTAGAACCCACTCTGCATCGCATTCAAAGCCCAGGACACATTCTGAGGCTCATAACAAGCCTCCTCCCAAGAAGAATGGACCCAAGAAAGACGGTGATGACCGTCAGTCCACCAACAATCAAAGTGACCCATCCCAACATATAGTACTGCATCAAGGACCCCGTAACAAGGGTTGCACTTACAAGTACTTCGTGTCTTGTAAACCCAGGGATTTTACTGGGGAAAAAGGGGCCGTCGACTGTATGACATGGCTGGATGAAATGGACACGGTGGTGGATATCAGCGAGTGCACTGAAGGGGATATAGTTAAGTTTGTGTCACAGTCCTTCAAGGGTGAAGCATTGGCATGGTGGAGATCTCTAATGGAGGCCTCCGGAAAGATCCCGTTGTATAGCATGACGTGGGATCAATTCATTGCCCTGATCAAAGATAATTTCTGCCCTCAACATGAGGTGGAAAAGATAGAATATGACTTTCTATCATTGGTGATGAAGAACCTCGACTGCCAAGCTTACCTGACAAGCTTCAATACGCTGTCCAGGTTGGTTCCCTACCTGGTAACCCCTGAGCCAAAAAGGATCGCTCGCTTTATTGGTGGTTTAGAACCCGAGATCAAGGCCAGTGTAAAAGCTTCTCGGCCAGTTACCTTCAGGTCTGTAACTGACCTTTCCTTATCCCTCACTCTGGATGCGGTCCGACAGAGATCGCAGAGGAATAAGGATGCCGAGAAGAGGAAGCGTGAAGATGATGGTTCGCGAAGGTCGAACAAGAAACACCGTGGGAACGGTGATAACAAAAAGGGATCTGAGTCGAGGAAGGAAGGGCATAAGTCTGATGAGAAGCCCAGGTGTAAAATTTGCAAGAAGCAGCACTATGGAAAGTGCAGACTGGAGTCAAGCTCTCAGACTCAGTCAAAATCCTTTGCTTGCGGGATTTGCAAGTCCACGGATCATAAAACCCTGGATTGCAAAAAGATGAAAGACGCAACGTGTTACCGTTGCAATGAGAAGGGGCACATCAAGACCAACTGCCCAAAATACAACAAGAAGCCTGAGGAGGCTAAGAAGACTAACGCCAGAGTCTTCAGAATGGATGCGAAAGAAGCTGTGCAGGACGATAATGTCATAACAGGTACATTCCTTGTAAATGATGTCTTTGCAAGAGTGCTTTTTGATTCAGGCGCAGATAAGTCTTTCGTAGATCATAAGTTCTGTAAATTGTTGAATTTACCTGTCAAAACCTTAAACGCAAACTATGAGGTAGAGTTAGCAGATGGTACCATAGAAACTGTCTCTACTGTGTTAGATGGATGTGTTATATCCATTAAGAACCATTCTTTTCCTCTGTCTCTACTTCCGTTTAAGTTAGCCGGTTTTGACATAGTTCTGGGTATGGACTGGTTATCTCATAACCAGGCCCAAATCGTCTGTAACATGAAGCAAGTAGTGATAAAGACTCCGTCTGGTGAGTCACTTACCATTCGGGGAGATACCCAGTATGGACTACCTGAGCACGTGACTATGCTCAAGGCTTCAAAGTGTTTGAAAAAGGGGTGTGTCATCTACATGGCACAGGTGATTATGGATGAGCCCAAACCGAAGTTAGAAGACATCCCTGTCATCTCTGAATACCCAGAAGTGTTTCCTGAAGATCTACCTGGGTTACCACCAGATAGACAAGTCAAATTCAGGATCGATATCATCCCCGGAGCAGCACCTGTTGCTAGAGCTCCATACAGATTGGCACCCACAGAAATGAAGGAGTTGCGGACGCAGCTAGATGAATTGCTGGGTAAGGGTTTCATTCGACCTAGTTCATCTCCTTGTGGAGCGCCAATCCTGTTTGTCAAGAAGAAGGATGGGTCGATGCGACTGTGCATCGACTATCGCGAGCTTAATAAAGTCACGATCAAGAATAGATATCCATTGCCCAGGATCGACGATTTGTTCGATCAGCTTCAAGGGGCAAGTTACTTCTCAAAGATTGATCTGAGGTCAGGCTACCATCAGTTGAAGGTTAAGGATGAAGACGTTTACAAGACTGCATTCAGGACCCGTTACGGTCACTACGAGTTCCTAGTGATGCCTTTTGGGCTCACTAATGCACCAGCCGCGTTCATGGATCTCATGAATCGCGTCTGCAAGCCTTACTTAGATAAATTTGTTATCGTCTTCATCGATGACATCCTTATTTATTCTAAGAATCAAGCTGACCACGAGAAACACCTTCGTTGTATTCTCAAACTTCTACGCCAAGAGAAGCTCTACGCCAAATTCTCTAAGTGTGAATTTTGGCTACGAGAAGTCCAATTTCTTGGACACGTGGTTAGTGAGCGTGGTATCCAGGTGGATCCCGCTAAAGTTGAAGCTGTTATGAATTGGCAAGAGCCAAAGACGCCTACGGAGATTCGTAGCTTCCTGGGATTGGCAGGATACTACAGGCGTTTCATTGAAAATTTTTCAAGGATTGCTGCACCCCTAACTTCCTTGACCAAGAAGAAAGTAAAGTTCATTTGGGGCCCTAAGCAGCAAGAGTCCTTCGATGTTTTGAGACAAAAGTTGAGCAACGCTCTTGTGCTTACATTACCTGAAGGCGCTGAAGAATTTGTAGTTTATTGTGATGCATCACACACTGGCATGGGGTGTGTGCTTATGCAGAAGGGCAAGGTTATTGCCTATGCATCACGGCAGTTAAAGGTGCACGAAAAGAATTACACCACCCATGACTTGGAGTTGGGTTCCGTTGTGTTCGCACTAAAACTGTGGAGGCATTATCTTTACGGAATCAAGTTTGTGATCTATTCTGATCACAAGAGCCTCCAGCATCTGTTTAATCAGAAAGAATTAAACATGAGGCAACGCCGTTGGATGGAGACCCTGAATGACTATGATTGTGAAATCAAGTACCATCCCGGCAAGGCGAATGTAGTCGCCGATGCCTTGAGTCGGAAGGAAAGGGTTAAGCCCATCCGAATCAATGCCAAGCGAATGGAAATAAAGAACAGTTTGATAGAAAGGGTGTTAGCTGCACAGAAGGAAGCTGTGTTGGAAGCTAACTATCCTAATGAAAAGTTAGGAGTAACTGAGGAGCAGTTAACTCTTAGCAAAGACGGAATTCTGCGATTAAATGGACGAATATGGGTTCCAATTTTTGGAGGACTTCGTGATGTCATCCTCCAGGAAGCCCATAGTTCCAAATACTCCGTTCATCCTGGAGCTGATAAGATGTACCAGGATTTGAAGGCAAATTATTGGTGGATAGGCTTGAAAAAGTCTGTAGCCGCCCATGTAGCAAAATGCTTGACATGTGCGCAAGTCAAAGCCGAGCATCAGAAACCGTCAGGTTTGCTACAACAGCCTGAACTTCCTACTTGGAAGTGGGAAATGGTAACTATGGATTTTATTACCAAGTTACCCAAGACGAGAAAAGGCAATGATACAATATGGGTTATAGTTTACAGACTGACTAAGTCAGCTCATTTTCTACCCATCAAGGAGACTTATAGCTCCGATATGTTAGCCCAGTTATACGTTGATAAGATTGTAGCCTTACATGGCATACCTGTAGCTATTATCTCTGATAGAGATACTAGGTACACGTCACATTTTTGGAAAAGCTTCCAGCAATCTTTGGGCACACGTTTGAACTTTAGTACGGCTTACCATCCTCAGACAGACGGTCAGAGTGAACGTACTATTCAAACGTTGGAAGACATGCTGCGTGCATGTGCGATCGATTTGGGAGGTAGCTGGGATAAGAGCCTACCATTGATCGAATTCTCCTACAACAATAGCTACCATACCAGCATAAAGGCTGCGCCTTTTGAGGCATTATACGGTAGAAAGTGTAGATCGCCTATTTGTTGGGCGGAGGTTGGAGAAGTCCAGTTATCAGGACCAGAGATCGTGTTCGAAACAACGGACAAGGTTGTCCAGATTCGTAACAATCTCCAAGCTGCCCGGAATAGGCAGAAGAGTTACGCTGATCCAAATCGTAAGGATTTTCATTTCGAAGTGGGTGAAAAAGTCCTACTTAAAGTGTCACCCTGGAAAGGAGTGATGCGATTTGGTAAGAAAGGCAAACTAAGCCCGAGATACATAGGACATTTCGAGGTTATCGAACGTGTCGGGTCAGTTTCCTATAAGTTGAACTTACCGGAAGAGCTCAGTGGAATTCACAATGTGTTCCACATCTGCAATCTAAAGAAGTGTTCCGCTGACGAATCACATGTCATGCCACATACAGATGTGCAGATAGACAAGAGCTTGAAATTTGTTGAAAAACCTTTGTCGATTGAAGATCGACAGGTAAGGAAGCTTCGAAGAAAGCATATACCTTTTGTAAAGGTCAAATGGGATGCCCGTAGAGGTCCCGAATTCACGTGGGAGGTTGAATCCGCGATGAAAGAAAAGTACCCTTACTTGTTTCAGTAAATCTCGGGTCGAGATTTATTTTAAGGGGGTGAGGATGTAACACCTCGAAAATTTCAGGTTAAATAATAAAACGACACGTGTCATGTAAGACAAAACGCGTTGTAAAACCGGATTTAATAAAGATGTTTTGGTAGGATTTAAAGTGGCGTCATGTTAAATTGTTACCTCTGAACGACCTCGATTATAAATCCCAAGACCCGATTTAATTATATACACCTCTTTACGCCCTCAATACAGAGAATTATTGTCAAGAAAGGAATTTCAAAAGCATGATAAGATCCCACGAAGAAACGAATGATAAACCTTCATTTTCGGGTCTTGTTTATGAATTCAATTGAAACAATGGATAATGGTAGGGTATAGAACTGATATATGAGGTCCCTAACTGTCAAAAATAAGTCCACAAGTCGTATATAACCGGTTGCCCCTTCAAAACGCCAAAGATCAACGTTTTTCCGCGTCAGACAAGAGGCTTACGGACCGTAAGCCAAAAACCTTTACGGTCCGTAAGCATGTTGCCAGCGACCAGAAACCTGCTGTTGGCTGTTATGCGTGATTGTGACCTATTCCACCGGTTTTTCTCACATGTGGGAGACCCCTAAAATGTTCCTAGACCTTAGGGACATGTGTAAACGAATTGTGGTCATTGGTAGCCTTTGTTGTCAACCAATTGTGGTGATCTAATGCACTATAAAAGGAACTCCAAGATCACAACATTCTTTACACTTGCATCTGATCATTGGAGCATTTCTGGAGCTAAGGAACTCTCCCATCTGTTCAAAATTCGTGCATTGGACTCTTGTAAGTCTGCTAGTTCTTGTTTAGTTGTGTTTAGCTTAGTTAATTAGCTAAAAGTCAAACCGTCGTAATTACGGTTTGACTTCGAGATTAGTCACTAATGGCTCAGTCTTATCTCGAATTAAAAGTAGTTATAGGATGGTATTTATGTGGGTAATAAAACCCCAAAAGGGTTTCCCCTGATCACCATCCTAACCAGGTCAAATGTCGGGTCAAACCTTTACTTAAAAAGTCAACATAATGCTTAAAATGTCATTTATGCATAATTAGCTATCTAGATCACTTATAACCTGTTTGATTATTGTTATAACTTAGTAATAAGTTTAAGAACATGTCCAAACATGTTCAACCCGACCATTTCCTGTTTAGACCCGGTTCGGAACCGAAAGTCACATAGTTTGACTTTCACGTTGACTTTCAGTTCTGACCCGTTTGGGCATATTTTAGAAATGCCTCAGAGCTTTAATTGGATTAGGATACATGTTAGAACAACCCTCTGTGATCATACACCTTGGTTCACTAGTTATCCAATTAATATGCATATTTCCGTTAATTGCTCATACGTTGACCGTTATACCCTTATTACCTTAAAACATGAATTATGAAAATGTAAAAGTGTAGGAACCTTAAATACTGATATATAAACTTGTATGCAAAATTTGACATCAGTTTGACTTGTAGATTAAGAGTTATGCTCATTAGCGTAATTACGGTGCTTTATGTTAATAAAATGGCGTAATTAGCGTATAGCCTAATTAAACATACTTTTTGGTATCAAACGAATTACCCACTGATGTAATATATTATTTTGGGAATTTTAAAGATTTTTAATTAATTTTAGGCTGAGCATAACTCATAGTCGTAGGCTTAATTCGGTAATTGTCGGTTTTGCCCTCACGGGCCATAAAATGAGTTTTACACATCTAAACGACTCCAAACCTTTTGCTACTGATTAGTTATGATAAATAAATTATTTTAAGCCTTCTGGAAAATATAAAAATGTCAGATTTAAGTATCGAACCCGGTAATGGCCTTTAATCGCCTTAATTAGCGTTTTTAACGCATAATATGGTTTCAAATCATATTGGACATACCCGGGTTGATACCTACTGATATAAGAGGCAAATTATGATATTTTAACAGTAAGCAAAGGTTGATAAACTCATACTTCAGTTTTGAGCTTTTCGGCTTATGTGAAATTACCAAAATACCCCTACGGGGCCTAGTTTGGTTAAAAATGATAAGTTTCACATATATGCCTTAGCCTACTGTTATAACCCATCAAAATGAGTATGTTTTCTGTTTACATCAGACCTGTAACTCAGTTAAACAATTAAACTCTTTTAGAAACTTTAAAATGACCAAACTACCCCTACGGGGCATAGTTTGTGTTTAAATTAGTTCGGGGCATAACGAAAGACATCCTACTGATGTTACAACATATTTGAAGCATATTAACTTAGGAAACCTGTATATGGCTCTTACGGATACCCGTTACGCATATTACGTGTTCGGCTCGGTTTATGTAACAAGTTTACATAAATTAGCCGAAACGGGTCAAACCTTATCGGTTTTATCTCAAAATCCAGAATGTGAATAGTAAACCCATATTAAACAAGTCTTCAAACTTGTCGGGTCTAAATCACATTCTATCCGGTCTTCGCTTAATCGTGCGTACGAACCGTATCTTCGAAACTAGCCGGTCTAAGCTTAAGCTTAATTTAAGACCCGCTAGGATTCTAATAGGTTATATTTAACCTTCGTTCCAGATTAGGAGAACCAGTAAAAGATACTTGTTATTTGCTTATTGTGACTATACTTTGCATCAGGTAAATACTTTTAACTTATTTTCCCTATACGGGCTTGGGTTACGGTACATAGCGTACCGCTTGATCGGGCATCAAATCTCCACGCTTAGTGGGTAGTTGAATAATTTGATCGGCTTGTTTTAAACAGATTTGTTTACTTTACAGCCTTTGGGGGGTTAATGACCATGTCCCGGATATCCCTGGCATCATCTTACGAGATGGCCACGACCTGAGCACGGGGTGTAGGCGTACTCCCGTGTATAACTCACTTAAAGTGGTGTGTCTATTGATCTTTAACCCGGACACGTTCCGGGCTACTGAACGCATAAGTAACATGTAATTCGTTCACAAGATTATAATATTAAATAATTCTCCCAAGTTAAATAAAATGATTTATGCCACGTGCATCCAAACCAATTTTCAATCATTTTCCAAAATGAGTCAGTTGAATGTATTTACCAGTGTAAACTGACGTATTTTCCCAAAAAGACTGAATGCAGGTACTAAACGTAATTTGGCTGGATTGTCTCTTAAGCATCAATAAAAGTCTCGCAAGCTTAGGATGCCAGAAGTCTGTTGAACCATAAATGTTATTTTATTTCGATCCGTACTGTGGATAATCACCGGATATTGTAACTTTGATTACAATAAATAAATTCGGTTGTATATTATTTTTAAATTTGCTTCCGCTGTGCATTATTATATTGTGTTGTTTGACTATTACGTTGCCAACCACGTCACGCTACTCCCCCACCGGGCCCACCGGTGACACGTGGAAATCGAGGTGTGACATTTGAGGAGAGTCTATCATCATCTTTCTTGGGTTCTTCCTTTTTGGAAGGTGGCTTCGAATGCGGCGTAGATAGGGTCCTACTTCGAGTCCCACTATACTCTTCGTACTACTTCGAGACCATATTTGGTTAGTTTTGCACGTTGTAACATCCCGAAAATGCAAAACTTTATATTAAAATTATAAAGTTTAAATAAACAAGATTTTATCTAACTAGGAAATTATAACCTAGTTAATTATGAGTCTATGAATAACTAGAATTAAGGTTAAAATAATCAAACAATAAGTTAAATAAAAGTAGAAGGGCCAATAATGTTAAAATTGAAACTAGTGTTATTAGTTTTGATTAAAACAAACCAAACACCCCATTAGAAGGGGGTCTGGTCGATCAAGAAACACAGGGGGGCGACACCCACACTATCACAACCCTAAATTCTACTAAACTCTCAAATTGAAGGCTCAAATCATGTTGTAATCGAAATCTGAACATAGAATCGTGATCTCCTCGTCAAGGAGGTCATAAGGTATGTCAAATTAGTTTGATTTGATACAACTCAAATTCTTGCATGTGATTGAAATCGAAGGTTGAGCTTGATTATGTGTTGTAAAACATGAAATTGGAAGTAATGTGAAGTCTAGGGACAAACCCTAGATGATTTCTTGTCAAAATCTTGCATGTTAGTTGTAAGGGTCAAAATCACTATAGTGGGTGATTAGTAAGTTAGTAGAACTTGATAAACACTAGGATTAAGACTCTTGTTCTAGTGAAAACTGAAATTGTGAGATAATCTCTGAAATTGTTGATGTTAAAATATGTGTATATTGTCTAATTGAAGTTAATTTGAGTGATAATTTCAAGTTATGAACTTGGTTTAGATCATGTAGAAATCTGACCCGCAAGGTGTTTGATAAAACGCCTAAATGAGGGTTAAAATGTTAAAGATTGCTAAAAACGCAGATTTGCATATGTTATGAATTAATGCGTTAAAGCTTAAGAAAGAGTTCTAATCTTGTTATGAATTGAACTCTTTAGGCAAGGAATCCGGAACGTCAATTGGACACGCCGGAAGTGATACCCGCGGAAAAGGTGTGCTTTAAAGGTACGTGGCTTTAGCCCCGTTAAAATTATGTGTAAATAATTAGTTTTGTTGTGTGTAAGGTGTTGTAGTGAAATGGATACGTTTGATGCGTTGTTAAAGTGGCAAAGTACACTCGACCATCAAACGGGTCAAAGTAAAGATTTGGTATTTAGTTTGGCTAGTCAATGAAGTGATGGTTTTCACTAAATAGCCAAACGGGTCAAAATGATGTTTTCGAAAGAATCACGAGAGTAGAGACTTGAAAGTCTTATACCTCAATAATTGATGAATTGTACCATACCAATGAATTGGTGATATTAATCTAACTATAAGAACCCGGAATATGGGTCAAACAATAAATGTTAAATGAAAAAGGGCTGTTTGAAACGGAATGCTTGAATTCCGAAGAAACAAGTATTAGCCCTAAAGGAATCGCAAAGCCATGGAATTGGTGCGAATACACCAAGTATGTGAGCCCGGGTAATTGGGTAATTATGTCTAAAAGGTCTTAAGAATAGAAAAGAGGTGCTATCCACTTACACTAATGGGTTGGATAATGGAAATAAGGAAATTGTGAACCAATTGTTGGTATCTCGGTTTCCGTGATATGAAATTTACATGGTTGAATCCGAAATTTTATTACGGACTCGTAGGAAAAAGAATCGGTTAAAACGGACAAGCGAGTAAAAAGTTATGACTTTAAAAGTTGGAAAATAGTTAAAAGGCAAGAATGCAGAGTCCACCGTAAATTACGGTTCCACCGTAATTTACGGTGGAGATCAAGATGTTACGGTGAGAAGCCCCTGTCTTACGGCAGAACCAGGGACATTCCAGGTCCACCGTAACTTACGGTGACACCGTAAGTTACGGTGGAACCCAGAAAAGTCATATTTTGTTTGTTACTTTGCGTTGTTAGAATTCGTTTATACATAATGTATTAATGTCAAAACTAATGTTTTTAGTGTTTGACCCTAGGTATGGATGAGTTTCTCCCGGATGGTGATCAAGCACTTTTCAAGAACCGAACACGCATTTTGAAGCTTCCGCACTAATCTTGTCTAGACTTAATTATGATTGTAAATGCTTTTGTTAATCATGTTTCAAATCCCTTAAACTAGTGGTTAGTTTACTAGCAAGGGTTAACTTTTAACTTGTTATGCACTATCGTACAATGTTTTGGTATTATAATAGGTATGTATGGTCCTTAAAACAAGAAAAACTTTTTGTAAACTCTAATTTGTATTTTAATCAATATAATTGTTAATTATATTCCGTTTAAATATTAAGGGTGTTACAAGTTGGTAATCAGAGCCCAAGGTTGTTAACAAGTGTTCGGTTCAAGCTTGATCAAACATCCGGTAAGAGTTAATTATTCTTAGTAGAATTATTAAGTAAAAGAGGGAATAATGGATAGATATGCATGGGAAGAGTGTGTTAACACACTCAAACCCGGAAAGTGCATTAAATAAGAACGGTGGAAACAAGTCACGAACTTGAATAAACCGAAGTAAATAAATCACATGTTATAGATGAAATGTTAACGTTCGATGTAAACATTTCAGTTAAAGATGGCGGATAAAGGTAATGATGATACGGTGCCAAGAGTCACCGAGCAAACAAGAGAAGTGATTGCTGAAGAGGTAGGAAAGGCAATCGAAAACAGTTTGTCGGGTTTCATCGACAAAATCCAAAACACGGTATTATCAGTGGTGGAAGAAAGAATCAAGAAATTGGAGGATAATACCAATTTAGCAAAGGAAAAGTCGGGAGGACGAAAATATTGTTCTTATAAAGAATTCATGGCGTGTAAACCGCCAATCTACAATGGGGAGGTTGACCCGATAATATGCCAACGGTGGCTAAGTGATATGGAAGGAGTATTTGAAAGGACCCATTGCGATGAGGATGACTTCGTGGCTTATGGCACGGGTCAGTTAAGGGGTCAGGCGAAAGATTGGTGGGATAACAAGAAGAAAGAGATCGGAAATGAAGCGGCTAAGGCTATGACATGGGACGAGTTTAAGACGCCATTTCTTAAACATCATAGTCCCAAGGCAATCATTAACAAAATCAAGGAAGAATTTATGCAGCTTCGACACAAGGGTGAATCTATCGATAAAATCACGGGAACGTTCATGGATAAAATGAAGTTTTGTGATGATCTCATAACAAATGAAGAGCATAAAATATATTATTATTATAATATGCTGAGCGCCGAGTATAGGGAGTTTATGACTCCTTCGAAGTATGAGACTCTCACCGAGATTATAAACGTTGCTCGGGAACGGGAGATAGAGTTGAAGAAACAGATAGAAAGAGGCGAAAGAAGGGCACAGGTAGTCAACCCAAGCCCAACGAAAAAGGCACGTCCGAATGAATCCTCAAAGAAACAAGAAGGAAAAAGCGGATCATCAAGCTGCAAGATATGCGGGAAAGGGCACAAGGGTGAGTGCCGGTTTAAGGACAAGCCGTGTCCTATTTGTGGGAAAACCGGGCACACGACTGCGTTGTGCTCGGGGAAGGTGTCGGTGTGTTACAAATGTTATCAGCCGGGTCACAAGAAATCTGAGTGCCCGGAGTTGATCGGAAAGAAAGATGACAAGGATACACGTACTGAGACACCAAGAGCAAAAGCAAGATCCTTCCAGTTAACAGCAGCAGAGGCAAAGGTGGAACCCGATGTGGTTTCAGGTATATTTGCTATAAACTCAATTCCTGCACGTGTGCTATTTGATACGGGTGCGAATAAATATTTTTTTTCACATGGATTTATTCGACATCCTTCTTTTGCACTAACGAAATTGCCTATGCCATTAGAGGTAGAAATAGGTGATAACAAAAGTTTCCTTGTATGTGATGTATGTCGAGACTGCACAATAAACATTGATGATGAGGAATATTTAATAGACTTGATCCCTATGTCAATGGGAGAATTCCAAGTAGTGGTCGGGATGGATTGGTTATCTCGACATCAAGCAGAAGTGATATGTTTCCGCAAGGAGATAAAATTGACATCTCCAAGTGGAAAACAAGTCACCATCTATGGCGAAAAAGGGGGCAGTCCCGTTACGTGCTCAATACTAAAAGCTCATAAGCTTATGAGGCGCGGATGTAAAGCATTTATGATTTACGCAAACGAACCTGATAAAGAGACGCCGAAGATTGAAGACGTACCAGTGGTACGCGAATATGCTGATGTATTTCCGGAAGAATTACCGGGAATACCACCGGAACGGGAGGTAGAGTTCGGAATTGAATTGATTTCGGGCGCGAAACCTGTGGCCAAGGCACCGTATCGGCTAGCGCCATCAGAATTGCAAGTATTGATGTCCCAAATCCAAGAATTGCTCGACAAGGGATTTATTCGGCCAAGTGTGTCTCCATGGGGCGCACCAGTATTATTCGTGAGAAAGAAGGACGGGAGCATGCGTATGTGTATCGATTACCGGGAGTTGAACAAACTCACGGTAAAGAATCGATATCCGCTTCCAAGAATTGACGATCTATTTGACCAATTACAAGGTGCAAGTTGGTTCTCAAAAATCGACCTCAGATCGGGGTATCATCAGTTAAAAGTCAGAGAGGAGGATGTACCGAAAACGGCTTTTCGTACACGGTACGGACATTACGAGTTCCTCGTGATGTCCTTTGGGTTAACTAATGCACCCGTGGCTTTCATGGATCTCATGAACCGGGTTTGCAAACCCATGCTAGACAAGTCAGTAATAGTGTTCATTGATGACATCTTGATATACTCCAAGAATGAAGCGGAACACGCAAGTCAATTTGCGTGAAGTGTTGGAGACGCTCAGGAAAGAGAAATTGTATGCAAAATTCTCAAAATGTGCCTTCTGGTTACGAGAAGTGCAATTTCTTGGGCACATCATTAGTGCAAACGGGGTGTTAGTAGATCCGTCAAAGATAGAAGCTGTGTCAAGATGGACTCCACCAAAGAATCCTTCGGAAATCAGAAGCTTCTTGGGGCTTGCGGGTTATTATCCGAGATTCATACAAGATTTCTCCAAAATTGCTACGCCATTGACCAAACTAACCCGTAAGGATGAAAAGTTTATTTGGGCCGAGGATCAAGAAAGGGCGTTCCAAACGCTCAAGGAAAAATTGACCCATGCACCGGTATTGACATTACCGGTATTGACATTACCGGACGGAACGGAGGATATGGTAGTTTACTCGGATGCATCGCATTCGGGACTTGGATGCATTTTGATGCAGCGGGGCAAGGTTATATAGCCTATGCCTCGAGGCATCTAAAGGCTCATGAGAAGAGATATCCTACCCATGACCTCGAGTTGGCAGCAGTGGTGTTTGCCTTGAAAATATGGAGGCATTACTTGTATGGGGTGAAGTGCACTATCTTTACCGACCACAAAAGCTTAAAGTATTTCTTCAACCAGAAGGAATTAAATATGAGGCAGAGGCGGTGGTTAGAAACTGTCAAAGATTTTGATTGTGAAATACATTACCACCCCGGGAAGGCTAATGTAGTGGCAGACGCGTTGAGCCGAAAGACAGATTATACGCCTATTCGAGTACGATCGATGCAACTAATTGTGACATCGGGTTTGCTTGAACAAATCCGAAAATCTCAAATTGAAGCAATCAAGGAAGAAAATGTGAAGAAGGAAAGGATAGTTGGGCAGCTAAAAGACCTAGAGGATGATAACCAAGGATTGAAAACTCGATTTGGGAGAATTTGGGTTCCAAATACGTGTGGGGCCAAGGTGCGTCTTCTTGACGAGGCCCATAAATCTCATTATTCAATTCATCCGGGGGCGACCAAAATGTATAATGACTTAAAACAAAACTATTGGTGGCCCAGAATGAAAAGGGATATTGTGAAATATGTACAGAAGTGTTTGACTTGTTTACAAGTAAAAGCAGTGCACCAAAAGCCATACGGTAAGTTGCAACCATTGGATATCCCAGTTTGGAAATGGGAACAAATCACGATGGATTTGTTAACCAAATTGCCCAAAACCAATCGCGGATTTGATGCTATATGGGTAGTCGTGGATAGATTGACAAAAAGTGCTCACTTCATTCCGATTCGTGAGACTTATACATCCGAGAAGATGTCGGAAGTGTACACCAATGAAATCATAGCACGTCACGGAGTGCCGATATCCATTGTGTCAGACAGAGATACTCGGTTTACCTCTAAATTCTGGCGCGAATTTCAAGAGCAAATGGGAACTAAACTGTTCATTAGCACTGCTTATCATCCGCAAACGGATGGGCAAAGTGAGAGAACGATACAAACGTTGGAAGATATGTTGCGGGCTTGCATCATCGACTTCGGGGGTAGTTGGGATGTCCATCTACCCTTGGTCGAATTTTCATATAACAATAGCTATCAATCGAGCATTAAAATGTCCCCGTATGAGATGTTGTATGGTAGAAAGTGTCGAACCCCGGTGTGTTGGGGAGAAGTGGGACCACGAGGATTAGCACCTACTGATATAATCCGAACCACGAATGAGAAAATCGATATGGTCCGAGTTCACCTAAAAGCAGCTCAGGATCGACAAAAGTCGTATGCGGATAAGCAAAATAGGCCTATTGAGTTTCAAGTGGGCGATAAGGTAATGCTGAAAGTATCTCCGTGGAAAGGAATCATACGGTTCAGAAAAAGAGGGAAATTGAGCCCAAGATTTATTGGGCCATTCAGAATCACCGAACGGGTTGGTAAAGTAGCATATCGTCTTGAACTACCCGATGAGTTGAGTGGGATTCATAGCACATTCCATGTGTCACATCTCCAAAAATGTTTGGCAGATGAAACCGCTCGCATTCACTATGATGATATCGAGGTGGATAACAGTCTCAACTATGCAGTTAAGCCAATTGCGATATTAGATCGTAAGGAGAAGAGCTTGAGGAGTAAGATAATTAACCAAGTGAAGGTTAAATGGGAACATAGGAAGGGTGCGGATAGCACATGGGAGTCCGAAGAAGAAATGCAACGGCTCTACCCTAAACTATTTGGTACGTAATACGGTTTCGGGGACGAAACCCTTTTTAAGGGGGGTGGACTTGTAACATCCCGAAAATGCAAAACTTTATATTAAAATTATAAAGTTTAAATAAACAAGATTTTATCTAACTAGGAAATTATAACCTAGTTAATTATGAGTCTATGAATAACTAGAATTAAGGTTAAAATAATCAAACTATAAGTTAAATAAAAGTAGAAGGGCCAATAATGTTAAAATTGAAACTAGTGTTATTAGTTTTGATTAAAACAAACCAAACACCCCATTAGAAGGGGGTCTGGTCGATCAAGAAACACAGGGGGGCGACACCCACACTATCACAACCCTAAATTCTACTAAACTCTCAAATTGAAGGCTCAAATCATGTTGTAATCGAAATCTGAACATAGAATCGTGATCTCCTCGTCAAGGAGGTCATAAGGTATGTCAAATTAGTTTGTTTTGATACAACTCAAATTCTTGCATGTGATTGAAATCGAAGGTTGAGCTTGATTATGTGTTGTAAAACTCGAAATTGGAAGTAATGTGAAGTCTAGGGACAAACCCTAGATGATTTCTTGTCAAAATCTTGCATGTTAGTTGTAAGGATCAAAATCACTATAGTGGGTGATTAGTAAGTTAGTAGAACTTGATAAACACTAGGATTAAGACTCTTGTTCTAGTGAAAACTGAAATTGTGAGATAATCTCTGAAATTGTTGATGTTAAAATATGTGTATATTGTCTAATTGAAGTTAATTTGAGTGATAATTTCAAGTTATGAACTTGGTTTAGATCATGTAGAAATCTGACCCGCAAGGTGTTTGATAAAACGCCTAAATGAGTGTTAAAATGTTAAAGGTTGCTAAAAACGCAGATTTGCATATGTTATGAATTAATGCGTTAAAGCTTAAGAAAGAGTTCTAATCTTGTTATGAATTGAACTCTTTAGGCAAGGAATCCGGAACGTCAAGTGGACACGCCGGAAGTGATACCCGCGGAAAAGGTGTGCTTTAAAGGTACGTGGCTTTAGCCCCGTTAAAATTATGTGTAAATAATTAGTTTTGTTGTGTGTAAGGTGTTGTAGTGAAATGGATACGTTTGATGCGTTGTTAAAGTGGCAAAGTACACTCGACCATCAAACGGGTCAAAGTAAAGACTTGGTATTTAGTTTGGCTAGTCAATGAAGTGATGGTTTTCACTAAATAGCCAAACGGGTCAAAATGATGTTTTCGAAAGAATCACGAGAGTAGAGACTTGAAAGTCTTATACCTCGATAATTGATGAATTGTACCATACCAATGAATTGGTGATATTAATCTAACTATAAGAACCCGGAATACGGGTCAAACAATAAATGTTAAATGAAAAAGGGCTGTTTGAAACGGAATGCTTGAATTCCGAAGAAACAAGTATTAGCCCTAAAGGAATCGCAAAGCCATGGAATTGGGCCGAATACACCAAGTATGTGAGCCCGGGTAATTGGGTAATTATGTCTAAAAGGTCTTAAGAATAGAAAAGAGGTGCTATCCACTTACACTAATGGGTTGGATAATGGAAATAAGGAAATTGTGAACCAATTGTTGGTATCTCGGTTTCCACGATATGAAATTTACATGGTTGAATCCGAAATTTTATTACGGACTCGTAGGAAAAAGAATCGGCTAAAACGGACAAGCGAGTAAAAAGTTATGACTTTAAAAGTTGGAAAATAGTTAAAAGGCAAGAATGCAGAGTCCACCGTAAATTACGGTTCCACCGTAATTTACGGTGGAGATCAAGATGTTACGGTGAGAAGCCCCTGTCTTACGGCAGAACCAGGGACATTCCAGGTCCACCGTAACTTACGGTGACACCGTAAGTTACGGTGGAACCCAGAAAAGTCATATTTTGTTTGTTACTTTGCGTTGTTAGAATTCGTTTATACATAATGTATTAATGTCAAAACTAATGTTTTTAGTGTTTGACCCTAGGTATGGATGAGTTTCTCCCAGATGGTGATCAAACACTTTTCAAGAACCG
The DNA here is from genome assembly GCA_030545235.1 of Helianthus tuberosus. Taxonomy (NCBI): domain Eukaryota; kingdom Viridiplantae; phylum Streptophyta; class Magnoliopsida; order Asterales; family Asteraceae; genus Helianthus; species Helianthus tuberosus. The sequence continues at coordinate 13,410,968 of CM060366.1, read as the reverse complement.
AACACGCATTTTGAAGCTTCCGCACTAATCTTGTCTAGACTTAGTTATGATTGTAAATGCTTTTGTTAATCATGTTTCAAATCCCTTAAACTAGTGGTTAGTTTACTAGCAAGGGTTAACTTTTAACTTGTTATGCACTATCGTACAATGTTTTGGTATTATAATAGGTATGTATGGTCCTTAAAACAAGAAAAACTTTTTGTAAACTCTGATTTGTATTTTAATCAATATAATTGTTAATTATATTCCGTTTAAATATTAAGGGTGTTACACACGTAAAGACGTCGAGCGAGCATTCGGTGTTTTGAAGAAAAGGTGGTGAATATTGTCAATGCCTTGTCGACTATGGGACAAGGATCAGATTGGAAACGTGATGTACACATGTATCATTCTTCACAACATGATTTTGGAGGATGAAGGTACAGCGGTCGTTACCTACTATGATGACGATGACCCCCAACCAGGTAACGTAATAGACGAAGATAAAGCGGAAAATGAATTTATGATAAAGTCAAGGGATATACATCACAACCTTCGAGCTGATTTGGTGGAACATGTTTCAACGATTCCTGGGTTCGAAACCGACGAAGACGACGAAGAATGATAGTTTTTTTATTTTGATAATTATTTTGTATCTTTATTTTAATAATTATTTTGTATGTTTATGTAGTTTTTGGTTATATATATATATATATATATATATATATATATATAGGGTAGGGTTCATGATAGAACCACCTTTATTGCGAGAACCGCGAGAACCAATGTGAACACAACCTAAAATAGCTAAAAAAACCTAACCCCCACCCCCCCCCCCCCCCCAAAAAAAAACCTAACCCCCCAAGCTAAATGCTAAAAATTAAAACCCCCAAAAAAAACCCTAACCCCCCTCCCCCCCCCCCCCCAAAAAAAAAAAAAAAAAAAAAAACCTAAACCCCCTCCCCCACTCCCCCAAGCTAAAATGCTAAAAACTAAACCCCAAAAAAACCTAAAAAAATCTAAAAAAAATCTAATTTTTTTTTTAATATTTTTTATGTTAAAATCGCTACTTTTAGTAGCAAAAAAAAACAGTAAACTTCCGTTTTGCTCCCTGTGGTTTGGTTACTTTAACTGTTTTGCCCCAAACCTTTAAAATAGTCATTTTGCTTCCTGATGTTTTGGTTTTGTCGCCAGTTTGCTCCACGGTCTTAACTCCATCCATATTATCTGTTAACTGAAAGGGTATTTTAGTAATTTCAAGTATAGAATAAGGGTACTTTGGTAATTTATATTTAAATGTATTATATAAAATAAGTATAGTCTTTACTTCTCTTTACAATATCTCTCTCTCTCTCTCTCTTCTACACCACCACCCACCCTTCTCTCCACCAGCAGCTACCAGCATCAACCACCACGTACCACCACCGGAATACCATATGAAACCCACAACAAACCTTAGCTGATCTAAGACTACTTGCATCATCCTTATTACCAAACATTTAGACCACCAATGGATTTTCATCACCATCATCAGCCGTCACCTCCACCAATCGGCATCATCACTATCAGCTACCATCCACACCCCACGCTGTAGACATTAAAACTCTAAAATCATGTAACTCCCACTTCCTTTTATTAGTCCCCTGTAACGTTTTTCCTCAAATCATCAAAATTTCAATCAATTTCAATCTAGTTCCAAACCATAATCAAATCAAACCAAAACCCATTAACAATTTTCAACTTTGAAATTTGTGTTTCAGTCTATGGGATATGATTATCATTCATCGTTTCTTCTCATGTGCGACATCATCGCCATTGTTCCGGCTGTACCGCCGGATTCCGATCTGTGATTGCCACCACTCTTCAGATTCCACACTCCACTATACCGAGATCTGTTTACCAGATTCGTTGAAGGAAGGCATAATTTAAAACCAAACCACTAGATGGACTGAACCTTATATTGAAGCCCTAACTGTGTCGTCTTCTATAACCCTAGATCGACGCTGAAATCGAAGCGCTACAGTGATCTCTGGCGGTCAGGTGATGTTGACGGTGGGGTGGGGGTGTTGAGGTGGTTGCTGGCAATGTGTTGCTTAGGTTGTTGCCACCAACAGGTGATGATGATAGTGGGTTGATTAGTTTATAGAGATAAGAGGGATGAAAGTGATTGGGTGAAGTGATTTTTTTCTTTCTAATATTTTTATAAATATAAAAACATGAGTTAAATGATTGGTTGGTCCCTGTGGTTTACAAATATTGCAGACTTGGTCCTAGTGGTTTAATAATTACAAAGTTGGTCCCGGTAGTTGTAATTTTTGCACTCGGGTGGTCCTTATCACTAACTCATGTTAGATTTTTCAGTTAAATATATGTAAAATGACAAAAATACCCCTGAACAATTAAAAAAACTAAAAATATATAAATTATAATTATTAATGTGGGTCCCATTTCCTACCCCTACCCCACCTTCTTCTTCTTCAACAATCCTCTCTTCTTCTTCAATATCAGACACCTTCTTCTTCTTCTTCTTCTTCAATCCTCTGATAGACCACCATAACCACCCATTTTCAATAAAACCTCCACCACCACCACCACCACCACCACCACCACCACCACTCTCACCTCCACCACCAGTAACCCACCACAACCGCTGTCAACCACCATTACCACCTCGACCATCGTCTCCCAGCACCACCGATACTCATAATAACAACAATAATAATCTGACGAGATCAGTTAGACTAGGGTTCCAGATCCAACGGCCGACATCTCTTCAGACTCTTCACTTACCCCTCTCTACCATAACCACCGCCACACACAATCACTTCTCCCTCTCCGTCGTACTCACCACCACAAACCACCACCACCGCTACCTACCTACCGTTCTAACCTCCACTCGTCGTCAACAGGTACGCGCCAAAACCACACATAAACGTACAATGTATCAAAAGTATCACCTTTTTTTAATCGATTACCGATTAAGTTCTTCTCTCGAGAAATTCGGATCTAATATGACTGTATAATCGTGTTTTTGTCTGTCAATTTTTGTTAATTGTTTGTAAAAGTACACATATATGTGTAATTTGGGTTGACGATGGTGGTGGGGGGAGACGGTGGTCGAGGTGGTTGTGGTGGGTTACCGGTGGTGGAGGTGAAACAGTGGTGGTGGTGGAGGTTTTGTTGAAAATGGGTGGTACGGTGATGTAGGAAGATATCAGAGAATTGAAGAAGAAGAAGGTGGGGGAGGGGTAGGGGTTGGGGTACCTATATTCATATATATGTATTAATTTACAACATAACCGATGAACAGTGATGAACAGTTGATTATTAGCGGCTGATTATTAACGGCGTCACATGCTTTACTTCTTCACTTTCTGGCTTTAGAAGCAGCAGAGACAGAGAGAGTGAGTGAGATAGATAACTGATAGAGAGAGAGAGAGAGTAGATCGGCGGAGATGAAAGGTCGGCCATGCTCTCCGGCCGGCCGTTCTGTTATGTGGAGACGATGGTAAAGATTCCTGCGAAACGGTGATATGTCTTTATGCGACAGCAACGAACGCCGGCGTTAGAGTTGCGATGATCGATTTTGTTCAAGGAAGGGGAAACAGAGGTGGGTTTCGATGATGAGGTGACCGGTGGTCTGATAATGATGATGGTGAAGGTGATGTTTATCGGCCGCGGCGATGGTTTTGCGATGAAGACATCTCCTCCGTCATCACACAAACCATCGGCCGTCAACTCCACAACGTCGCCTCCTTTCTTGCTCCACCCCCACAACAACCTTACTCTTCCCCTACGCCGCCACTGCCACTGCGCTCCGATGTGTCGCCGTCATCGTACGAAGGGTTTAAGAACGATCTTGCTGAAATTGGGGATAGTTTAAAGACTCTGTTATCGCCCAACAAAGCTGTCACTGGGATTTCTAAATTGGCTTCCAATTTGTTTCAATTTGATAAAAAAAGGTGACCTTGATCCGGTTGATGCTGTGGGGGTTACTGATGATGTTGTTGATTTTGTTCGAGAGGTTTCTGTTCGCCCTCAGTTTTGGGTTGATTTCCCTTTGTCTTTACAACATAAAGGTATGGTTTTTATTATTCTTTTTTGTAGGAATTGTTATGTTCTTGATATTAGTTTAATGGGTATTTAAATGCTTTAAATCTTGGATTTAATTTGTTCATTTTTATGATCTTTGTGGTCATATTTGATCAGAATTGCTGAAGTTTTGTGATATTGCTTTTACTGACTGCATATGACCAGTTACTGTTAATTGACTCATGAGCCAAATTTTTTTTTTAGCAATTGTTATGTTCTTGTGATCAATTTTAGTGGGTGTATGATCTTTGTGGTTATATTTGATCAAGAATTGCAGAAAGTTTTGTGATATTGCCTTTTACTGACTGCGTATGATCAGTCATTGTTAGTAGACTCATGAGCCCCCAATCTGATTGTTAGCGTCTATGTGTCAAGAGATAGTATAGGATAGAAAGTAGAAAGTGAAAGAGACACAGAAGAAAGAGAGAAACGCAAGAGAGACCGTCAGTGACGTTAAGTTGTTATTTGTTAAGGGTTGTGGTGTGGTTCCAACGACGGTAATGACCGCCAGCGGCAAGGACGTCACTGGATATTGTTTGTTGTTATCGGCAGAATATCGGAGTCAGGAATAAAACTTGGAAAGTTAACTATTGGGGAAGTCCGGCCAGCGGTGAACCGTGATGGTTGATAGATGGTTGATAGTGTTTGGTAACACTTGTTAATAATTATAATTTATATATTTTTAGTTTTCTTAATTGTTTAGGGGTATTTATGTCATTGTACACATATTTAACTAAAAAATCTAACATGGGTTAATGATAAGGACCACCCGAGTGCAAAAATTACAACTACCGGGACCAACTTTGTAATTATTAAACCATTTGGACCAAGTCTGCAATATTTGCAAACCACAGGGACCAACCAAGCATTTAACTCTAAAAACATATATTTATATATATATACAAATGATGAAATCCTTAGGAACAGTGACTTAACGGCACCTACTTGCCTTATCTTTCTCCTATTCTCTGGTTTTCTTCAAAGAATATAAACCATATTTCAAATGATGAAATCCTTAGGAACAGTGACTTAACGGCAGTTATAACGGCACCTACCTGCCTTATCTTTCTCCTATTCTCTGGTTTTCTTCAAAGAATATAAACCCTATTTCAAAAACATTTACAACCGCACACACCGCTCTGTCTTCTCCCTCACTTCACCGGCGACTGGAACCGGGTATCGGCCGGCAGCCCGGCGCCATTCTTCTCCGACAAGCACCCCCAGCCCCCACTTCATCTTATACCCACAACTCGGCCCTCATTTCTTCGAATTCTTCTCACACCCGCACGAATTATGGACCAGAAAGAGAGAGCCGCCGCATACGGCGGCGACGCAGCGACGAGAACAGAGAGGGAACAGATAAAGGGAGACGTGAAAGGGAACAGAGAGGAGATGGTGAGTATAGTGACGGTGTTCGTTTCTCTGATTACGCAACGGTGGTGGCTCAGTCGGAGCGTCAGACGACGGTGGCAGTTTGTAGATTAGGGTTCCTTGAAGGTCGATGTCGACCTTAAATCACAGGAGCAATGATCGATCTCCATGGTCAACCCACGTATTTCAAGTTTCAACGGGTCTACGAGACAGAAGGTTAACTATTGTTCAGTCCTTTTGGTTTAGTTTATTTCTTTTGTAAATGTTAATTGTTTGTTTTGTTCATAGTTGAATGCCACAATCAAGCATGGAGTACCGATAGTTTGCAACGGCATAGAGAGGGTTTGTTAGGGTTAAACTAGAAAACACAAGGCGTGAATGAACTCATCATCAGACCACCCTCTTGAGACTCTGCCTAACACCTTTCCAGCCATCGGTTACGAACACAACAACAATATACATACGCATCCATATCTTAATTAACAGGTTATTTAAGTAAGCCTTCATTTATCGTTTTCCTACTTTGTGATTTATTTCTTTAGAGTATTTGTTTAGTTTGATTTTTATCTTTTAAACATATGTTATGTCTGATTTTTAATTTTTTAATTGAATTAAGTGCAATTGAATTTGCATTGGACTTTGAATTGAATCAAGTTTAATTCAATATGTGATTTTCATTGATTTATTTGTGATTTCCGTAATTTAGAATTTGTGTTACAGGAGGTCGTGAAATTAGAATCTAGGAGTCACAAATTAGTTGCCAAATTTAAATGGATTGGTCGTTTGTTTATTTTATAATCATGTATTTGATCATCGTTGAAAATTTTAAACAATGGAGGGGTGAATCTATGTGTTTGTTTTGTTATAAAGTGTTGGTTGTTTTTTTTTTAATGTTTGGTTGCTGCATCACTGTAGTATGTGTAAATTTGCAGATAGAATGGCATCAAAATTAAAGCAATTTCAATTCAAGCAACTCAAAAGTCAAAACCCTATAGAGAGCTAGAGAGAGTTACAACGATGATGAAGGTGTTTCGGCATCGCCTCCGGCTGGCCGTTCTGCTCACAAAGAAGACGGTGGCGGTACTCTGTTTTTGTGGTTTTTTGTTTTCCCGAGACTAGGGTTCCGACGGCGGTGTACGGAGAGTGTTGTTAGTAGTGAGGGTTTGGTGGTTGGTTCAACGGCGAGGGCGACGACGAGTGGTGGTTTGACGTCGTGGTGGTGGTGGGTTTTGAAGGTAGTGTTTTAACGTTTGGTAATTTTTCTATTCAAACTCTTAACCTGCACCTTCTTTACATTTTTGGTGCCATTTTGTGGGTAACGACGGTCATTGTCGGTGTGCCGGTTGTTTCTAAAGATGCGATCACTGAGAATCTTAATCACCCAGCTTTACCAAGGTAAAATTTACAAAGAGACTAGACATTTGAATCTCTTGTGCTTTCCCAGCAATGCTATGCTGTTATTGTTAACATGTATATATACACACGTTAACGATTGAATTAATTTATACATGTTTATGCCTTCATGGGCTTATGGCTGTGTAGGGAATCCTTGCCAGTGGATATTATAAATTCTGAAACCGTTGAGCTTCCTTTGGTCGTTGGTTCAGTATGTGAGGGTAACAGGTTACCTTTTACAAGCCCGAATTATGTAAATTGTAGCTACTTATGAACACCAATCAGTTTATCATATGGTACTTTTCGTTTCATTTTATGTTATATGTTACTTCTCACGGGTTCCAATCATTGGTAGATATTTGATTTAGAAACGAAGATGATTTACATATTTAAAATTGCTATTGAAAGTGTGTTGTTGTTGGTGGTTTTATTTTTATTATTGTTACTAGGTTAGTTACCCGTGTATTACACGGGCTGAATAAGGTAAATTATATAATTCACAAGTATATAGGTAATCGAAATTATATATATATATTTAAAACAATACAATATAGAAAATTCTCAAAATTATTCTTTAATCAAGTGAATAGACTGAGATAAAAAGCATACTGTTAACTTGTAGCCCTGCAAATTGTGGCCATTGCATCCCAATAGAAAGCTTGTCATTCAGAAGCATACATACATACATAACTAATCACATATTGTAGCCTCTAGGCACATATATAAAAAATGATCTATGGTCATCTAGAATAACTAAGAGAAACTATTATGCCTATAACCTGAAAATGACTCAATGGATTCTTGAAGTTGGGGCACTTTATTTAGCTAACTATACTCAACAGAATACCATCCCTTTAAATTAAGGATTAGACCTGGTTACAACTTTCAACTTGCAAGGAATAAAAAGGGAAGTTTGGCTGGGACATGATCTTCATTAGTATTCTTTTGTTGTAATGGATTCTTTTTACGTATGTTAGGCTGATCTCAGTTGGGGCCCTTGCCCCACCTTGTGCATGTATCTGAACAAAGAGGAAGTGCAACCATTGCTTTGAAGGATAAGTCAAGTATCTTTTTTTAATATTAAATAAAATGTAGACTTTATTATTTATGTTGTCGGTGGATTTATGTAACATTTAATTTTTTTTAGTTCTTTACAGCTAGACCACATGCTTGTGATCCTTCAAGTTTGCACCAATATCTTCCTAGCAAAGAAATTGATGCGGAAATGAAAGAAAATGGAGCTAAAAGGTTTGTGCTTTTTAAGTGTGTTCTTAAATTCAACTTTGGCTAATCTGACTCATATGATTCTTGTAGGCAAAGGGAAGCAATAGTGAATTGTCAAAAGCTTGACAAGGAAACTCGGGGACCAAAAGGAGCCCGTGCAGTGTCAACTCATGTAGTTAATATGATTTATGGTGCTAAAACGCAGGTTTTATTTACATGTATTTTAGATACATAGAAGTACTTAAACTTATTCCGCTAATTCTAGGCTCAAGCCTACATATAATATATGATTGTTGTGTATGCATTTTGATGAGTTATCCAGACATCCAAAAGAGATTATGATTGCTGATGTATGCAGTAAGCACTTAGGTGCTGTTTGTTTTTTCTGCGAGAAAATGTCTGCAGTCTGCGGACTACATCTGCAGGAGAAGAGGTGGACCAAATGTCTGCAGTCTACAAGGGGAAGATGGTTTGTTTTTTTTTTCTACAAAAACTCTTCTAAGATGCAAAACACACACAACTCACCACACTTCTCTCTCTCTCTGCTGATTTACCACCACCACCACCTCAGACGACCACCACCACCTCCTCCACCGTCGCAACGACCACCACCACTGTCACCGGAAACCCACCAACACCACCCCCACCGTCTTACTTCTCAGACAACTACCACCACCTAACCAACACAGATGAAGGCGATTTCGCCTGAGCCCACTGCCACCACCGTCATCAATCATCATCACCGAGACTACCACCACGTTCGCCGCCGCCGTCCCGAACCCAACCCTGAACTGAAACGAGAACCACCACGTTCACCGCCGCCGTCGCGATTAGGGTTTTGATTTGGGTTTCGATTTAGGGTTTCGATGGGTGTCGGCGGAGGTGGAGCAAGGGTGTTTGTCGGCGGAGGTGGAGCAGGGGTTTCGATGGGTGCCGCCGTCGCGATTAGGGTTTCGATGGGTTTCGATTTTGGGGGGTTTCTGAAACAGATCGATTTGGGGGTGGAGGTGGTGGCGGAGATGTGGTGGTGGCGGCAGGAGATGGGTGGTGGAGGTGGTGGCAGGAGATGGGTGAACAGGGAAGAAGAGGTCTGCGTGGTGAAGAGGTTCCAAGAAGACATGGGTCATTGTCTGCGTGGTGAAGAGGTCTCGCAGACCTTTTTTAATGAAAGGTCTGCGAGAAAACAAACAATCTGCAACATCCAAACGTCTGCCCGCGTCTGCGCGGCGCAGACATAAGTGGCCAGAAGTACTTCTGGCCAAAAAACAAACAGAACATTAGTGTTTTAGGCTTATTTGTAAATGTCTTGAGCAGGTGCCCATGAATTATGGCATCAGCTTCAAGAAGACAAAATGAATACTCAACTTTATGATCACTGGGATAATCCGGTTTCTGGCACCTCTTTTTTCAGTTCTTGAATCATGATGCCGAGTTCATGAAAGTGATCAAGGAGAATGGAAATGATCACACAAAGTGCCCCAACTTCAAGAATCCATCGAGTGATTTTCAGGTTATAGGCATAATAGTTTCTTAGTTATTCTAGATGACCATAGATCATTTTTTTTATATGTGCCTAGAGGCTACAATATGTGATTAGTTATGTATTTATATGAGATTGTAAGAGGTTTGCTCATCAGGTCCTCCAAGTGTAACCATGATGAAAACTTGGCGCTGAACAGCCAATTCGACTTAGTCAATGCTTTTTCATCTATAATATGTTTCAATGTAAACGTAGTTCGGATTCGAATCGGGTACGTCGCCGCAACGCGCGACGGGTAATTTACTAGTTAATAATAAGGTTGGATTTGAAAAGACTGAAATGCCCCTCATGTGAGTGGCATGTGACCCGGATTTAACGGTGGAGATGGATGTCGTTTAAGGCGGGGAGCGAAATGGTGATAACTTGATAAGATCAGGGAGTAAAATGACTATTTTTAAAGGTTTGGGGCAAAACCGTTAAAGTGACTAAACCACATGGAGCAAAATGGAAGTTTACTCAAAAAAATATATATATTTTTTTTGCTACTAAAAGTAGCGATTTTAACATAAAAAAAATTAAAAAAAAATTTGTGTGTTTTTTAGCTATTTTTAGGCATTTTTGGTTGTGTTCACATTTGTTCTCGCGGTTCTCGTAATAAGGGGTGGTTCCTAACGGATTTTTGTCCTATATATATATATATATATTATAAAAAAAAGTTGAAGTGGCTTGGCCACGCCAGCCAAGCCACGGCCACCATACCTCCTTCAAAGTGGGTTTGAGACTTGAGTTTTGCAATTACACGTGTCAACCGATACCCAAACCCAAGCCCCACCATACCCCACGGCCTTATAACCTAAGATTTCTTGATTAGAATAGCACTAACAGCCACGTGTCAGGATTTGGTTGGTCTGAAGTTAGGCACATTAAGCTTGACCATTCATTTAACCACTAGCCCACTACACAAACCAACTACCAATAAAAAATATAAATAAATAAATAATTAAAATAACAAACCGCCTTCAAAATTTGACTCTTTCCGCGTTTAGCCTACGCGTCAAACAAGTACCCACCGACTTACACATGCTTATATATACACCCTTCAATCCTACATTCAACAAATCATCCCGTTCATCATCTTCAACAGGCGGTTACCTTCTGGTATCTTCTATATTCTCATCCTTTTGATTTTAAATATGTTGCGCCAGATCAGATCTTCTTCCACGTTCTTTCTCAATTATCATCTGCCTTCGTTGATTTGGATTCGAAATCCGTTTGTAACAACGGCATACAAACGATGCGTTTGATTTTAACTTCTGTTCGCTGTGTCATTCATTGATCTTTATGGCTGTTAATCTGGTTGTTGGACCAGATCTGTATAATATCCTTATCGGTTATCGGTTTTCAGGTGTCAATCTTCTAGTTTCTTCTATGCGAATATCGTTTTGCAAGCACCTGTTACGGTCGATCTGGTTGCTTGTTATGGTTCACAGGTGCGAAAAGTTATGATTTACTTATTGAGCTCATGATAACCGGCTTTAGTATTAGGTGATAAGTTAAATTTTGACTCCGTGGCTATATTTTATGGCAGATAGATAGGGTTTTCCGGTAGAAGGTGTGAGAAATTAGGTTTAGGCCTCATCTGAGCTGTTCATGACATTAATTCCAGGTTTTGTTGTAGTATATTCTACCTTGCTCGTCTGTTGTGCATTAAGTTGATTGCTCTCTGTTAGACAAATTTTGAATGATTTCTCCTTTTGCCTGTTGGATTGGTTCTTGTGCAAGTAGTAGATTTGGTATCACGCTTCTCTTTTCATGAGTTTGTCCTTTTTAACACCCTTACTTTCGTGCTTGAGGTTACAATGCAAGATTGGATCATGTTTTCTGGCTAGTTGGGAACTCTTGGAAATTCATGTCTACTTCAAAAGATATTTGGCTATCGGTTTGTGTTACGATCTATCTGAGCTGTGCTCTGTCAGCTTTATGATAACTGCCTTGCAGCTTTACTGTGTTATTGTCTGGCTGTCGGTTTGTGTTATGTCACTATGGTTACAGGCCGCTGCTAGGTTTGTGGTTTTGCTTGCAGTTGGATGTGGAGTTTGATCATTGATTCCATCTGGTACTATCTGATCTGGTTTGATCTTCTTACCTTAGTTCCTGTTATATTACTTGAAGTCTTATTACTTGACTTCAGATGCCATTTGGACATGTTCGGTTTTTTGTTATGGGTGGATGGTCATTTGAGGTTAGTTTGGGTGAAGTTTGGTCCAGGGGCCTTTGGGTTGGCTATAATGATGTCTATTATTAGCTTAGATTTTATTGACTTTTTAAGATAGAGCCGTCTTGTCTTCTTCTTGATAAATGCTAGAATGCTCAAGGGGATCGCTGATGCTGTATAGGGTTCTCCTGATTCATCTGGTCACTGGTGACAATTTTTTGCAAATGTTTTTGTTCATTTTGTTTACCTTTACGGGGCAATACAATGGTTGTTCATGATTCAGTTTACTCTTAGTGGTGCTACCTATTTTCTTAATTGTCTATGCAGGTTCTTTTTTATTATGAATTTATTATGGGGTCAACACCACTGTATATATTTGTGTTTCTTCTGCTATTATAGTGCCTTTTTAACATTCAAACACTCAATGGCTTCATTGCTCGTCACTGCCAGCTTCTGTAATATCTTTTAAGATTTGTTTTTAACATATTTTTTTATTAGTCTCTTACTTAGCAAGTGTGGATAGGAGTGTAGGACTCATTTCTTTTGTTGCTTGTAAAACCAGATAGAATATTGGACAACAAGGTTATGTTCTACTGATTTGTCTTCAGTCTTCTCTGATTCTCTCTACTGGGTCTTGTTCTCAGTGTACCATATCAGCTACTTTGGTCCATGGTTCTGTAAGTTCAGATTTTCCATGTGTGTATTGCGGCATGTAACAGCCATGCGTTTTTTGTAGATATGTGGTGATCTTCTCTGTTTCCTTTTTAAAAAACTTGCTTAAGTGGGCTGTGCTAGTTCTTTCGTCTGACAGAACTGTTGCACATTGGTTTAAATATTATTCACTTTGTAAACTATGACCTTTTTGTTCCCCTTAAAACTGGGTGTCTTAGTGGGCTTAATAAAAGATGGTGCTATAGGTACTGGATACAGATTTTGCAGAATAAATGGATACAGATTTTGCAGAATAAACACGGATGGCTGGATCCTTGTTTGTTTAGTATCATGCAGTGTTCTAGTCTTCTAGAACTTCCTTTCTTTGCTTTCAGTTTCTATGATGATCAGCATCAATTTTAGATTCTTGAAGTGAGACCACCATGTTCTGTTTGCAGGTTGATTCGGTAAACACTGGTTCTGGCGTCTTGTTAACCATCTGCTGGTTTTTCCCTCCTTAGCATTATTAGCATTATTTGTTTTTTTTTTCTGGTTCATCCTTGGTTATATTTTCCTTATCTTGATCTCTTGTGCATAGATCTTTGGGAGCCTCATTTCTTTGTTGGACCATTAGTTGCATGATTCTTTGCTGCTTTTCTATCTTCTATAATTATAGATTTTTTTTCTCTCTCTTGCTGGGATTACTAAAAGATATACTACCACTACACGCTTTTTTTTTTTTTTGTTTTGTAATTGGAGGTGACTGGATCGTCGTGCTTGCTCATGGATTGCCACCACACATCTATTAATTTGTTTCCAGTATTCTCTTTTTCCTCCGATTTTCTTTTTACTCTTGTGAATTCGTGTGCATGATGGGATTATATTTTCTGTGGTGCAGAAAGAACAAAGTTGATTGGGCCTAGTTCAGTTTTCATACGTTTTGTGCGTCGGTAATTGTAGACACTTTTTATATGATTCTTTTATGTTGCAATTATTGCTTTCCTATCTTTCCAATATCATTAATAACTTACACAAGGAGCATCAAGTTAGTGTTACAATGTATTTGTTTTGCAGAAAGCTAAAGCAACATATATGATTGGATCTACATTTTTCTATTAGTACAATATCTTGTTCTAGAACCCTGTTTCTTTGTTTATCGCTCCATGATGACGAACTTTCTTTCTAAGTACCTTGAAAGATAATGTAAATTGTTTGTAGGTTCGTTGGGTGTTCGATCAGGCATCATGATGAGATTGCGTTCTTTTCTTTGCATTACCTGTTCTCTTCCTTTTCCATCATCATACAAGTATTTAAATCTTGCTTACTTGCTGAGAAGCATCTAAAACTTGTGTGCAGTTGTGCTTTGTTTGGACCCTTTTCTCTCTGGTTTGTTGCCATATTTGGTGTGAACCTTCTTGACATAAGGCTTGCTTATGGGAAGTGAAAGATAAGAGCATCAAATCAGTTTGTGTTATTTTTTATCATAATAGTTTTATGAATTATTTTCTTTTCGTATCATTGGTTTTTTGTGGGATGTATATTTTTTGACAACCAGAGGTTGAAGATGACTAGATTGCTGTGCTTGTCTGAGGATCATCAGCACCACTCTTATCAATTTCTTCCCATCGTTTTGTTCTTCCTATTAATTCCCAATTTATGTTTATGCTTGCATGACAAGATTATGTTTTGTGTGTAGTCACCACCTATAGGTTCTTCTGTAGTTTATGTTGGGGCTTGCTTACGGAAAGTGAAAAATAAGAGCATTATATAGTTCGTGCTTTTATTTTTTTTAATTGTGGAGCTCTGCTAACTATTTTCTATTTAAATCATTATTGGTCTTTTATCTTTCATCAACATATGTTATTTTATGGGATGCCTAAAAGGGTAATATTATTGACCACCATAGGTTGAAGATGATTGGATTGTGCTTGCTTGAGGATCATCAGCTGCCCTCTGTTTATTCCTTCCCACTGTTCTCTTATTTCTCAGATCGGTTTCTTTTGTGTTCACGCTGAGATTATGTTCTGTATGTAGGTTAGCATGGCGTCGATCATCGCTGTCTGATCACCACCTACTGGTTTTTCGGTAGTTCTTGATATTTTACTTATGTTACCATTATTGTTTTTCTATCTTCCCATCATCATGAGGAACTTGTAGGAAATGTTACCTTGTATGTGTTTTGCAGAAAGAGCAACAAATGGTTAGACCTATTATTCTTCGTTCTATACCTACTTTCTAGGTTTCCCGAAACAAGAGAATTGATATTATTCTTCGTCCCGTCATCACAAGGAACTTGTGGATAGATGTGCTTACTTGTGGATCATAACACCTATCTATGCTTTACTTCCCACTATTCTCTAATTTCTCTTGTGTGTACACCTGCATGACAAGATTATGTTTTGTGTGTAGGTTAGTGAGGTGCTAAACATTGTTGTCCAATAACCAACTCCGGGTTCTTCTCTAATTCTTAATAGTAACTTTCTGGTTACCAGTGTTATTTTTGTCCTTCTATCGTCATGAGGAACTTGCAGAAGGAACTTTATGGTACTGTGTATATGTTTTGCAGAACAAGAATTAGGGAACTCCTTATTTTGATTAGTTTCATCTCATTAGTTACTGTCCTTTTATCTGCCTTTGGAGGCATATAATTCATTTGTTATGTTTCCGGGTCTATAACTGCAGTTTCTCTATGGGCTTGTCAACATTTATTGTGCATGTATGTTCATTTCAGGTTAGTTTAACGGGTGAAGTTTGTGCCTGTGTCCTTTCAGATGATTATATGATATCTTTTTTCTTTTGGGTAAAACGGTTTTTTGGTGTTGACACAGGAAAAGGTCATCTTGTTTTCTTTGTTGATGTTAATAGAATGCTCAAGTTCTTTATGATTGTGGTGATGCTGTGTGGGGTTCTTCTAATTCATTTAGTGGTGTTTCGATCACTACTTTATGTTCTTTTCATTTACTCTTAGGTGGCCAATGTGGATTAATGATGCACTACTTTCTGTTCTTTTCACTACTTTATGACATTTCAATCACTACTTTATTCATGAGTTAACCAATGTGGTAATTGGAGGCATTGTGCATTTGATGTATTACACAGTCTACTTTTGCTTAATTTTTGTGACTTTTTTTTTGTTTTGGTAATGGATTTGTCCTTTCAGTAGTCACATGCACCTTTGTTGATTTGAGTTTTAAGTGTCCACTCAGCAATTGGCCTGATAATCTGATACAAGTGGGTTATTATCTTCACTTCTGGTTAGTTTAAATGACCTTTCCTATTTTATTCTCATTTGACAATTAAACTCTCGTTGTGATTTACATGTTATTTGTCAATCGTTCTTGTATAATGATCGGTTAATCTCATGATTCATGTTCTACCTTTTTCCTAATTGTGGTGCTGTTTTTTTCTGATCTATTTATGATTACAAAATGTTTCTTGCCACCATTGTAGTAAAATTTTGTCTTTCTTGTGTTGCTTTGGTTCCATTTAACTTCCAAATGCACAATGGTTACATCACTTGTCACTGCTAATTTCTGCATTATTCACATTTTATCGTGCCTTAATGATCATTTAAGGTTAGTTTAATTAATGGGTGAAGTTTGTGCCTGTGTCCGTTCAAGCTGATTATATAGGATCTCTTTTTTTGTAGATACTACCGAGTTTTTGTGTCAAGGGTCATTTTGTTTTCTTTGTTGATAGACAGAATGCTCAAGTTCTTTATGATTGTCGTGATGCTGCGTGGGGTTCTCCTAATTCATTTAGTGACATGTTAATCACTACTTTATGTTCTTTTTAGTTAACCTTTGTGGTATTGGAGGCATTATACGTTTGATGTAGTCCACAATCACTTTTGTTTAGTATTTGCAAGTTTTTTGTTTTGGTAATGGATCTGTCCTCTGTTGATTGAGTTTTAAGTGTCCACTCAGCAATTGGCCTGCTACAAGTGGATTAATATCACCACTTCTGGTGAGTTTAATGACATTTCCTGTTTTCATATCATTTGATGATTAAATTTTCTCTTTATGATTTACATGTGGTTTGTCATTTGCTGTTCTTGTATTTATTTGGTTTGCAATGATCTGGTAATCTCATGATTCATGTTTTACCTTTTTGGTAATGGATTTGTCCTCTGTTGATTGAGTTTTAAGTGTCCACTCAGCAATTGTCCTGCTACAAGTGGATTAATATCACCACTTCTGGTGAGTTTAATGACCTTTCCTGTTTTCATATCATTTGATGATTAAATTTTCTCGTTATGATTTACATGTGGTTTGTCATTTGCTGTTCTTGTATTTATTTGTTTTGCAATGATCTGGTAATCTCATGATTCATGTTTTACCTTTTTCCTAATTTTGGTGGTTTCTGGACTGATCATGTCTTGACTTGGTCCCATATGACCTTCCCTTCACTGAGTTTTGTTCCCCAGTTTACTATACCTGTTACTTTGATTCCATGGTTCAGTATGTTCATATTATCATTGTGTGTATGGTAGTGTCTGTCTATTAGATATGGTGTTTTCATATTTTATGTGGGCAGCTTCTTTACTTTTTTTTTTCTTGCAGATTGATAAAAACTTGCATGAGTGGGCTGTTTTTGTTCTTCCGTCTCAGTCAAAAATATATGTTGATGTTTAATCACTATCTTATCTCTGTCTTCAGATTGTATTTCTTTCTGTGCTTAAAAGTTGGGTGCCTGAATAGGCTAACTGATAGATGGCGCCATTTGTTCTACATTTAGATTTTGCAGAATGAAAAATAAATGACTGGACCTTTGTTTTGATTGATAGCGTTCCATGGGCCATGGTGTGTTATTTCCTTTGCTTTTAGATGCTAAAGTGGCCAGCTCCGTTTTAGCTTCCTGAAGAGCATTGTATTTTCTTTGTAGGTTAGTTGGCTGCTAAACACTGCAGTGCTGGCGTCTTGATGACCATCTGCTCTGGTCTTTTACCTCCTTTTTAGCATTATTTGTTTCTGGCCTTCGCGTCCTGATTAAAATTTCTTTAATTTTGCTCTGTTGATCATAGGTTTATGAAAGCTTGTATTTTGATTGGACCATTGAGTATTGAATTGCCTGATACACTCTTTTGCTCAGAGTTCCTTGAGTTGCCTACATTTGAGATTGAAGACAATAAATGTGAGAGGAGTTCTAATGATTAAAGCAGTAGTTTTTTAGTTTATTTTGTTACATTTTCTTTCATGGTTCCGTTACATATCTGTCTAGACATGTTGAGCACAAGCAAAATTAATGCTTCATTTTAAATATTGTAAGTAGTAATCTGGAATGGTTGAAGAATCATGAAGGTGTCAAGGGGGTATTGTTTTGCTTTAGATTCGCTTGTACTCAAATAATTTTGCCTTACAACAATCCCTTGTAGTTGCATGGGGCTTATTTTCGTTCTGGTTGCTGTATGTTGCTGATTCTGCAACTTGTGTTCTTCAGTAGCTCTTACCTGTTACTTCAAGAATTATTGGTTTTCTGTCTTCTGCAATCTGCTAGCAGCAGGTCTTCAGTTACGTGCTTTGGATGGAAATATTTCTTCGTGTGCTGATGCCATCGGTGTTGGGGTTTGTTAGCACGTTCTTCTTTTTAAAAAATACTTTGATTGATCAAAATTACCGACTTGTGCAGAAGTGTTCTTTTATTTTTATTTTTTTGGCAAAATTGTTTTCTACATATTTTAACTTTTCTGGTAGGTGGTAGCCTACGGCTAGGAAGATAGTAGCTTTTTCCTTCTTGTGCTATCGCCTAATTTTGGATTCTGGAATTACATACAAGAATGGGTTGACAAGCTAGGAAAGGATATTTCTAGCTTTTTTTTGTGCTATCTGTTAATTTCACCATTCTATACTCTCATTTTCTGGTGTGTATATGTGTGTGTATGCTTGAGTGATGAGACTTTTTTTCGTGTAGGTTATCGTGGCATCAAAACAGTGTTGCCCAATTACTACTAACAGGTTTTTGTATAATTCTTATGATTTTTATGTTACCATGTCGTTTTTCTGCCTTTCCATCATCGTGAGGAACTTGCAGAAAAGCATGGAGTTAATGTTACGGTGTACGTATTTTTGCAGCAAGAGCAACTGATGAATGGACCTATGTGATTCGATTAGTATCATTTCGTGACCTAAATCGTTTTTCATTCCATAATGACGAACTTTCTTTCTAGGAATCTTGAACAAGAATTTTGTTTGTAGGCTAGTTGGGTGACAAGGCATCATGATTGACCATCTGCGGGAGTTCTTTGAATCTATTCATTTTTTTGCGTTTTTATTCACTTCTTTATATCAACATGCAAGCCAGAAAGTCTTGCTTATTTTTGCTGATGCCTTATAGGATTATATTATTGACCTGCCACAGCTCTGCATAGTTGAAGATGACTGGATAGCTGTGTTTGCTCGTGGATCATCAGCACCTACCGTCTTCTTTTGCTGGTTTCTCGTTTTCTCTCGTGTTTCATGTACATTTGTGTGGCACCAAAAATTGCTATCCCGTTTAGTCCTGGTAGTTTGTCTATGGTTATAATTTTAAATGAATAACATCATTATTTTTCTGCCTTTTCATAGCCATGAGAACCTTGCAGGAGAGTAGACTTTGTGGTTCAATGTTTTTGTTTTGCAGAAAAAGCAACATATGATCGGACCTATGAATTTTGATTAGTATCATTTTGTGTCTTAAAAGTTTTTTCACTTCTAAAGCAAATGGACCTATTTTAGCTTTGGTTATATGTTGCTATTATGGTTTTTTGGTGAATCATCTTCAACATGGTGGCTTGTTTTTCGGTGTAAATCAAAATTAAGCTTTTGTGATTCAAATAATGGGTTTTCAAGACATCGAAAATGGTAATCGGATGTTTTTTTTTTTCTTTTTGACAGCTGACATAAGCATATACGGATGATCCAATCTTTTTTATCGCTGTATTCTCTCTGGTTGCTTTTAATCCATCTTCAGAGGCATATTTGAGTACAGAGGAAGGCAACCTCATTAGACTTGGTTGTTTTTTAATCTCATTTTGTATCATTCTTTTTTAGGGATTTACAAAGCGTCATGATGCCCATCTGCGGGTTCACTTTAAACCTTATTGCGACTTTCCTGCAGTCTTTATTTTCTTTTCTTTTTTTTATCAGCCGCGAAAATTCGAATCTTGCTGATTTACTTGATAGATCTGGAAAACTAATGCTTTGCTTGGACTCTTGCCCTCTCTGGTTTGTTGCCATATATTGTTTTTTAAATCTCTCCCAACCTTGGTCTTGCTTGTTCAGTTTGCCCCCCTTATTTCTTAAGAATACTGATTAATTATCGTTTTCTGTTTATATGACATCATTCGTTTTCTGTCTTCTACCATCCACTTCAGGCTCAAGTGTAATGAAGATGATTGGATAGTGCTTGCTCATGGATTATCATCGTCCATCTTTCTATTTCTCATTATTCTATTCATTCTCTGATTTCTATAATTTTTTTTGTGCATGTAAGCTAGCATGATATGAGATTTTGCTTTGTATGTAGGTTGGTGTGATGTCGAACATCGTTGTCTGTTCACTATCTACTGGTTTAGAAGGGCGGGTTTTATAATCTCACTTCTGCCCCATTAGTTGATACTACAAAAGCTTTTATCTGGAATGGAAAAAAAAGTAAAATTTAGAAGATAAAATAAATAACTGGTTCATGTAAGGATGGACGTCTTGGTTAACGCAATAGTGCAGGAACTTGCTGTTCGTGCATGGATAGCCATGTCAGAATAAATAACTGGTTCATGTAAGGATGGACGTCTTGGCTAACGCAATAGTGAAGGAACTTGCTGTTCGTGCATGGATAGCCATGTCAGCAGATGAGGTCCCTCTTTTGTGTCTTTTTTTCTTTGCCTATAATATCTACATTTTCTGATATTAACTTGGGGTGGTTTATAAATAGTGAATGATGAAACCTTGTTTGGTTTTCGCATGATACCTCATGATAACAATAAAAAAAAAAAAAAATACCCGTTTTGCATCTGATCCTGTGTTAATATAAGAACAAAAAAAATACCCGGTTTGTATCCGACCCTGTGTTAGAATGTGGATTTAAATTTTTAAGTTACTTCCTGTGTTACAATATGGATTTGATTTTTTCAAGTTTTTTTTTTCTGGTCAAGTACGTTAGCTTTTCACTATATATGCACAAATGTTATCTTAGAATCCGAGTTAGGGTATGAACCAACTAGCAGTACTTTTTATTCAACTTCACCTAATAGATGTTTAATTTTGGATTTTATGTTTTTACGTAATTGTTCTTATTTTTTTTGTAAATAGGGTTATCTAGGATTTTTATATTTCGGGTTAACAACATATTTGAGATTGGTATAGGTTGCTTACTTGATAAAAAGAGGTTATTGTGTTCACAACTTGGAGCATGTTTGTCTGTTGCATATGCTTTGATTGTTTTATATATATATATATATATATATATAGGGTCAGGATCATTTCAGAACTCTATATATTTTCAGAACTTGCAGAACTCTTTTAGACCTTTAGATCATTTGATCTACGGTTTAAATCAATCATGGCATTTACGTAATTAATAGTTATTTGAAAGACATTTTAATAAATAAAAAAGGGCATTTTTGGAAGATAAAAAATGAGTTCCTTAAATATCTCTTCAACATGCTATATCTCAACCTTAACCATCCCTATATGTTCTCGTTTCTCTCTCTCAACCTTAACTAACCCTATATATTCTCTTTTCTCTCTCTGAACAACGTGTTATTTTTTCGAATTAGAGCTTGGCAAATTCCGACTTTCCTTTTTTTAGTTTTGGAGCTTGACAATTTTGAGGATAAAGAAGGTCCATGCAAACAAATATTATTAAGTGATTAAGTTTTGGTTTGGTTTCTAGTGTGTTAGTCACAGCCCACTTGTAGGACCACAATCCCACATGTCCATCAGAGAGGATAAATTCACACGGAACCTTTTTTTACAGATATGGTACGTAAAAAAAGAGGCCAGTAAATTTGTGCTTGTGTAGGTTAAAATCTATTTAATTTTTTAAATATTTGGAATGTGCATATGTGTAAATGTTTATCCTTTTGTTACTTACACGTGTGTAGACTTATTTATACATGTGTGTAAATGTTGATTTTTTACGAAAGATTGTAGATGTTGATGAATATTTTTTACGTTACATGTACGTAAATGTTTGAAAGTGGAAGTTTATAAAGAGTTACATATGTAAAGAGACGAACATTTAAAAAGGAAGTTTAGTGTAAATATTTACATATATGTAAATAGGCTATTAGTTTGAAAACTGAATGATTAATATGAAAATTTACACATATGTTAATAATCTATTGGTTTGCAATATGAAGGTTATATACGAAAATTAATATACTCCATCTTTGAAATATTTATTTACATATATATGTAAATAGTAGAACTACATACATGTATAAGCAAGTCTGATCATGAATAAGTTTAAAAAAATTCACGGTAAATTAAGGATCAGTTTAATTGTTCTCGTATGTGTAAATACAAAAGGAATTAGACATTACAAAAGGATTCAAACATATTTATTAAAATGATAATCAAGTATTTCTTAGGGATCAAACACTACAAAAGGCAATTGTATAACGCAGATTTATGTTTCGGGTTACATAACTTTTAGAAAACAATTGAATAAATAAAAAAAGTTTAAATCAAGAAAATACTGGACGAATCCAATTCTAAATTGAAAGGAGAAAAATAATTAATTAATTAACTAACGAGAGAGGGAGACTATTTATCAACTTACCATTATACCCTTTTGTATTTATCTTTGATTTTTTAAAATTAATTAAAATGAGTGGTTCACAATGGTTCTTAAAGTTCTTCTAAAAAGTGGGGTTCTGTAAAGAACCCAACCCTATATATATATATATATAGGGGAGGGTTCATTGGGGAACACTAAAAAAGTGGGGAACGGGGGAACACTTTTGAAAATTATACTTAACATGTTAAAAAAAATATTTTTCTAAATATTTTTCGGCGCTTTTTCTTATAAATACAAGTAGAAACATTTTTGATAAAAAAAATCAAAAACTAAAAATATAAAAAAATGTTTAAAAAACAGTTGTATCTTATAAAATTAACTTAACATGTTAAAAATATTTTTTTTTAAAAACTTTTTCAGCGCTTTTCTTTATAAAAAGGATGAGAAACTAGTCGAGTAAAAAAAAAATTTTCTAAAAAAAATTTTTTTTAGCCCTTTTTTAATTGTTTTTTTAATATTTTTAGTTTTTGATTTTTTTTATTAAAAATGCTTCTACAAGTATATATAAGGAGAAGCGGCGAAAAAGATGTTTAAAAAATTAATTTTTAACATGTTAAGTTAAATTTTTAAGAGTGTTCCCCGGTTCCCCACTTTTTTAATGTTCCCCAATGAACCTCACACTATATATATATATATATAGGGGGAGGTTCATTTGAGAAGAAAATTAAATTGAGAAGAAAAAGAACAAAGGGTACAATTGTAAAATATTAAATAGTTTTTCTTACATCTCATTTATTATTATCTTTTACTAATTAATTAGTCATAAAGACTATTGTCCTTCACACTAATTTTTTTGCCTACACACATCAAAATTTATCCTACACGTTTTGAAAATTTATCCTATATATATTGAAATTTATCCTACACAACTCGTAATTCATCCTACACACCTCGTAATTTATCCTACACTTTAAATTAATTGTTTTTTTTCTTTGAAAAAATATATTTTTTGAAAGTAAGTTACAAATTTAATCTACTAGCTATTAAAAGGGAAGACTAACAATTAATGATCTATCTAAGTTTACCAATATACCCTTACACTAATATTAAATACAAAAATTAAATGAAGTAAAATGAAGGATTCTTATTGGTTGAAATTTGTTCTTTTTTATTCTTACAAAAAATTTCTTCTCATTTGAACCCTCCACTATATATATATATATATATATATATATATACACACACAAGTTTTAACTCTGCCTGGGTTTCCAGTTAAACTCGGCCGGTCCCAAGCCCGGATAAAACGAGGAGGGTTGAAGTTTGCTAAAAACTTGTATTCATACATTTTATGTTATCACTGGTCTATTTAGTCCAAAAATCACTAGGCCATAACTGTGTGTGTTCCTGTTGTCACATTTTGAAAATTTGATCAGTCTATTTAGTCCGAAAATCACTAGGCCATAACAGTTTTGAGTGGGTCTGTATGTTTTCCATTGTAATCTGTGTGTGTTCCTGTTGTCACATTTTGAAAATTTGATCAAAAGCCAAGTTTTAGGTTCCATACTTGACATATCACAAGTTCATCTTTGTATTATGTGGGTCCCATTTTCATAAAGCGTTCTTGCTCATAAATTAGGCGTGTTATTTTCTCTCATCTGATAATGCATGACCAGACATAGGGTATGTTTGGCAAAAGTAGTTGGTGGCTGGTGCTTTTAACAAAATGTATAAAATGACCAAAACGGACATAACTACAAATTTAAAAAGTTTGTGCATTAAAAAGTTCATTGTTTTTAGAGGTTAAAATAGTCATTTTTTTCCCTAAAAGCCTGTAGCTCCTTACAAACACTACTAGTAGGAGCGTTCAACCAAAAGCTTCGAGCTCCTAACCTAAAAGCTTCAAGCTCCTCCAACCAAACAAGCTTTTTATTGAGTAGGAACTTTTTCTTAAAAGCTCCATGCCAAACATACCCATAGTTTGACTTCCTAGGTCAAAATCCGTGTTTATGTAAAACTAATGGTAAGTTTGATCGCAAAAGTCAAACTGTAATCTTTGTGTATTGTATTTATCATTCAGGTTCCTGGTGTATGTTAAGTGTTAACAGAACTCCTGTTTATCTCTCTTGTTTCTTGCTTCAATTTACAAAAGTTTCTACAAAATCACATAAGCTGTAAAACGTCCAATACAGCAAATGTAGAGAAAAAACTCGATAAAATGTGTAGGTGGTTATGTTTCATCATCTCTTCTGTATAAACATAAACACCTCAATTAACAATTATTATTAATAATAAATATAGTTATTTTCATGTTTGGTTTGCTAATATGAAAAAAGCAACCCATAACATATGTTGAATATAATGGGGTGGCGGTTTATTGGCAAAAACAAAGCCTTTAAACACCTTGGGAGAGGGAGGTCTTGAGTTCAAGTCCCACAGACGACGGGAATAAAGAGATTTGCCGTTTAAAGAAAACATATCTTGAATACACAAGGAAACTTCCATCTGGTTAGAAATAGATATATACTAGATGAGAATACACAGATAAGTAATAAAAGTATCATACATGATTTTGAGATCATGTTGGAATTAAATTTATAGTCAGATAGGCAGATTAATAGACACATATTAATTTTGATACTTGTTTATTACATGTGTGTTAGATTTTACTCTTAGGGGGTGTTTGTTTTTCGCAAGAAGCACTTCCTGACCTCTTATGTCTGCGCCGCGCAGACCACACGTAGACCTTTGGGTCTGCAGCGTGTTTGTTTTTTGGAAGAGATTTCACTAAAAAACCTCTTCTAGAGGTCTTCTCATGCAGATCTGGACCAGCCTCTTCAAAACTCTTCAAAACACTTCTCTCTTTCAAGCCTCAAAACCCTAGCACCCATATCACTTCTCCAGCGACACCCCACCCCCTCCACCTCTGTCGCCCCTCCACCGTCGTTCACCCCTCCACCGTCGTTCACCCCTCCAGTCTTTCAACCTTCTCCGCCGCCCCCTCCACCTCCGCCGCCTAGGAATGACAATGGGCCGGGTTTGGGCCGGGTATTAGTAATCCCAAGCCCGTACCCGGTTGTAATTCTTTGGCCCGTACCCGGCCCGTTACCCGTCGGGTATTTGTCGGGTATTTACCCATCGGGTATCGGGTATACCCGCGGGTAACGGGTATACCCATTTATTTGTTAAAAATATCATTGAAACTCTCATGTGCATTTTTTATTTTTTACTCTAATGTTTATATAATTTACTACTTTAATAACTACAACAACGGAAAATATGACCAATAACATACAAGCATATCATATTTAAATGCATATTTGAAACATATATCTGCATAATTAACTAATTAATGTACTGCTACTTTGTAACACATAATGTCAGTTTATATATTTTGCATTTAATTGAACATCAAATATGAAAAAATAGTAGCATTAATAAGAACCCAGGTGATCTCCCTAACAACTTGAAATGTTTTTAGAAAATTCTAAAACTAACACATATCTTTAATCTGTAATATAGAAACAACATAACTAAATAAAAAATCTTGTGTTTATATGTTAAGGTCTTGAAGACAAACAACAAAGCAAAATAATATGAATAAGTGTATGTACTAAAGTTTATATAAATGTAAAGTTTATATAAATGGAAAATTAAATTTAAAATAATATGCTCTTCGGGTATTATTCGGGTAAACTGGCCGGGTATTGGGCGGGTATCGCTAAATCCCATACTTGTACCCGTACCCAAATATTTTTATATTTTTAATCCCATACCCGGCCCATACCCGTCGGGCTTCGGGTATACCCGGCCCGTATGTTTCGGGTATACCCCTTGGGCTTGGGCTTTTTTGCCATCCCTACCGCCGCCCCTCCCCTCCCTGCCGTCGCTGCCCTCAAAGGGATCTTACATTGATATTACATTCAAAGGGATCCTAAAACTGCTGTTGTATCTGCCTGAACACAAACAAACAGAACATACACACAAAATCAAGAAAACCAAACTTCAGTTATGTTAAAAGAGCCCAAATTAAAGTGCGAAAAGTGAGTAAAGATTCGATTTTGACAAGTGGGTTTGTGAAATTTACCTTTTTTATGGAATTGTTTAGGTATGTTTTAATTGTTTTGTTTAATATCATTCTAATCTATATTTGGGTATGAATTATCTGTTTTAGTTTATGATTTTCTTGTAATTTTGTGGGAATTGTTGTGTAGGATGTTAATCTTTTGAGTTTTTCTTTCAAAGCTTTGATCTTTTTTAAGAAATCTGGTATGGGTATGTTCTAACTGTTTTGTTTAATATCTTTCTTCAAGAAGCTATATTTGGGTATGAATTATCTGTTTTTGTTCATGATTTTCTTGTAATTTTGTGGGAATAATTGTGTAGGATGTTAATCTTTTGAGTTGATTGTTAAAATTGTTTGGTGTTAATTGTTCAGAGTGTTTGATGTTAATTGTTGTGATTGTTTGATGTTAATTTTTGCAGAAGTTAAAAACAAACAGTCTTCTTGTTGCAGACTGCAGAGGTTTGGTCCACCTCTTCTGCTACAAATGTCTGCAGATGTGGTTCGCAGAGTGCAGACGTTTTACCTCTGAAAAAACAAACAACACCTTACTAAACTCATAGTCAGTATGATAACACATGTATTGATATTTTAAATAACTGACGGATGGCAGCGGATGTCTGTCGCCTTGCCAGTCTACTATCGCGTCGGACTTAGGAACCGAATGGCATTAGCTGTTAGTTCGATGGCTGAACCTTATAAACTTTAAATAAGAGGTCATTGGTTCAAATCTTATAATTATTGAAAAAAATTTCTAATATAAGTTTAACTAATAATCTTTTTGACTTTATAATTTTTATGTTCCACATCGGTCCTAAGAGAGAAGGTGATTTATTGGGTTGGAATCAAACGAATCAGAAAGTGGAATTGAAAGAGGAACCATTTCTAAATAGATATAAACAATGCACCAGCTATATATACCTAAAAGCTATATCAAAACCGGTTTCGATGAAACCGGTCCCAATTCGACCCGATCCGATTTAAAAACGGTGTGAGATATGTCTGTTAAAACCATTTCGGACCAAACCGAACTGGATCATTTCCTTTTAAAACCAGTTTCAAATGTAGCCCAAAAATGCATCCTATACAATCAAGGCCTTAAACTCCAGGTGTACGAAAAAATTGGCTTGGGTCGCCAAACCGGTTTATAACCAGTACCACTTCACCCAAAAAACCCAACTCAAGTTTCAACCCAACAGAACCCGTTAGCTCATATACCAGTTCATAGTCTTGTTCCTTAAAACCAGTTTGTTACCCGACCTGATTTGAAAAACATATCAAGAAACTGTTGTTTTTGTCCCAAACCTGTTTTAAACCTGATACAAATCAGTTTGAGTGGGTTGGAGTTTTCAACCCTAAATCAGTTCTCAACTCGAACCGATTTGGGCCCAAACTACGTTTTGTACACTTATACTAACTTAAACTTTAATGTAGTGTTCGTTTCAAAGAATGGAATGGACATCTGATGGAAATGGAATGTTGATTTCACTTCTTTTGTTGGTTTTAGCAAAAAAATGAATTAAAACTGAACAACATAAGGAAGAGAATATACATTCGAATTCCATCCAAATTTCATTCCATTTTGCAAAACAAACACACCCGTTGGTTTCAACAAGAAAATGAATTTGAACTGAACAATATAAGGAACGGAATCTAAAGTCCAATTGCATCCAAATTTCATTCCATTTGCAAAACAAACACACCTAAATTACAAATCGTCTTTCGATTTCCACACCAATTACCATTACAATTCCATTATAATCCATGAAACGAACATACTCTACAAGTTGATGTGGATTCATCTAGTCCATGAACTTTAGTCCAACTAAGCCAGCAGTACCAAGCTATCCATTTTTATACTCCCATCACATTACCATTTAGCACATCTTCTTCCTCCACCAACCACACTGTCAACAATGGCAACCACTGCTTCTCTTGCAAACCCTAACACGTTTTCCTCCACCAAAACCCACCGTCACCTCCGTCAACAACCTCCAGCTTCCATCTCCACCTTCAATGCATTCAATTCCACCAAACAAGCATTCATAACCCTAATTTCTCACAAAGCTCCAACCGTAATCCGTCATGCATCCGTCATCGCTGCGGCGGCGGCTTCCGATTCACCGTCGTCACCGGCCACCTCATTTCACGGCGAGTGCTTCGTCGTACGAGACAACATCGACACCGATCAAATCATTCCGGCTGAATACCTAACCCTAGTTCCGTCAAAACCTGACGAATACAAAAAGCTCGGATCGTACGCTCTAGTCGGTTTACCGGAATCGTACGAGACTCGATTCGTTGAGCCTGGAGAATACCGAACAAAGTATCCGATTATTATCGCCGGAGATAACTTCGGATGCGGCTCGTCGCGTGAGCACGCGCCGGTGGCGTTGGGAGCGGCGGGAGCGGTGGCGGTGGTGGCGGAGTCGTACGCGAGAATATTTTTTAGGAATTCGGTTGCTACCGGAGAGATTTATCCGTTGGAGTCAGAAGTTAGGGTTTGTGATGAGTGTAAGACTGGAGATGTGGTGACAATTGAGCTTGACAAGAGTGTTTTGATTAATCATACGACCGGGAAACAGTATGCGTTGAAGCCGATTGGTGATGCTGGGCCGGTGATTGAAGCTGGTGGGATTTTCGCTTATGCGCGAAAAGCTGGGATGATTCCTGCTTAGTAACTTCAGGTAGTGGTTAAATTTTGTAGTGTTTTGAGGTTTAATTTTGCTTATTATGTATGCATAGATACTTAGAGTGGGCTGAGTTTAGTATGCATTGTGAGAAATAAGGACTGCATTGATGTAGAAAACCATAATTTGAACGTAATCATTTTATTTGGACACGTTGCTGAAACCATAGTTGTCAAAGGTGCAAAGGGTGAGCCGGTGAGCCAGACATGATTTAGGCTTGTTTAGCGCTAGTTTAGGCTGTTTAGGTTGATTTCAAGGCTGCTTAGGGCTGGTGTAATTGTTCCCGACCTGTTCAAACCTGTTCAGACGAGTTTTGGCCGGAACTTGGTATGAAAAATGCTTCTGAGGGCCTGAAAACAGGCCTTTTAAAGCAAAGCGATTTGGCTGTGCCGAGCCTGAGAAGTGCGCCTAGGCGCGCCGGGTTGGGCCTTGACAACAGATGCAGAAACTTCAATTGATTAGTTTAATCGCGCACACACAAACACGACTCCGTTTAGCATCCCTAACTAGGTGCTGTGAGGGTGAGGGTGAGGGAAAAGCGTCAAGCATTCATGTGGCACAAGATGTCTGTTTTTTCTTCTGTTAGATTTGCATCAACGAACGTGCTAAATTACATGAAGTATGCATTGTTCCTAAACTTATTTCCAGCTTCATTTATGGAAATGTGATAGTTTTTAAATCTGAATTCGTGTATATTGTGGATCATACATGAGTCATGGCTAAGATTTTTTTTTTGTGTTATGCAATTGTGCATATTTTATTCATTGTTATATGCCAAGTGAAAGCTGATAATTGACATGATGCTAATATATATGATTTTGCTTGTTTTTGAGTAGAATATTATTGGGTGATGCGGGTTCTTGTTGTTATAAATAGGTTTATGTTTGTAATATGGTTGAAATATTGCATTTGAGATGATTGGGCTGATTTGAAATTAGTTTGTTTACATAGTCTTGTTAAAGTGTGTTCTTTAAGCTGGAAATGATTCGGCTGAAAAATGTGATTCTTTGGGTATGATCTCGAATTCAAATGGAATATCATTTTCAATTTCAATCATGCATGGCAATATGACATTCAAACTAATAACCATTTGTTAGGGGCATTTTCGTCATTTCATTCAGCTAATGACACCAAACTGTTTTTTGCAGCTCATTCACCATCAGGCTTCTGTAGACGAGAATCATCTCAAAGAAAGCGGATGCACGTTTTTTCTTGTGGTGATGGCTTTAGTAGTTCCATAAATATGGACAGGTTTTATGATTTGATAAACGTTTTCACTGTTTGTTTTTCTTCGTGTCGTACAACTAGTAAAAGCGGATTCATTTTGAGAAATAATGTGTTGTGTTTCTGTAGGGTAGTAATCAACCTGTTAAACTTATCATTTCAACAGTTGCAAAACTGATGTGGTTATTATGTGGTTTTACATCATGTTTGGTCGTTATAGTTTCTGTAACTCGTCCTGCCATTGTGACCGTAGTGACTCATGCTGGATTGCCATAAATGTTGGTTTGCCTTACGTTTTTTAATGGCAAATTTTGGATCGCTGACGGATTACTGGAGTATTATTATGCCATCAGCGAACCACATGATTATATCCATCTCCACTAGGCAATAATGCTTATACACCAATCAGGAGGAAACCCAATAAATATTGAAAAAAAACCCCTTTGGGAATCGGACCCATGACCTAATGGTTCCTAAGATGTCACTAGGCTATAATGCCATGGGTATGCTCCCCTGAGTTCTTAGGGTGAGAGGGGCACTCCTCTCTTAGGGGAGTCCCCTCTCTTACGCACACCCAATCAGGTTATGCCACGTCAACTCCCCTCTTAAACTCCCCTCACACCCCAATTAGATGGCGGCACTCCCCTCTTAGGTGACTTTTTATTTATTTTTTTTGTTTTTTTTATTTGTTGTAATTATGCATGTTAATAATTTAAAAAAATATTAATAAAAATTACATTCAAACTAGAAAATAAAAATTACATTCAAACTAGAAAATAAAAATTTTAGAAATTGCACGGCCACCCGTACTTGTTAGCGATGTCGCGCTTTCGGGCGAGGATGAACGGCAACATTTCCGGCGGAGCATCGTCGTGCGGCTTGAGGAATGTTTTCATATCTCGATCGTAATTGTAGTTTTTCATCGTCTCGCGTTGTTCCGATATGAGCTCGCGAGCCTCCGACTCTCTTTTCATCCTCAATTCAATCGCCTCCAATTCAATCGCGTGCTTCTTTTCTTTCATGGCGGTGTACTCTTTGAATTGTGCCGCCAACTCGGCCGAGCCCTCGGACGATGTCGCTTGACGCTTGTCTCGCCGTTGTGTTCTTTGTGGCGAGGGGTCTTCGTTCATATCGGGTATGGAATGGTCCACCTCAACGGGCTTTCTTTTTTGTCCCGAACCTTCCCCTTCCTCACCCAACAATGGGACTTGGGCCCATTTGTCGTGTTTTCGAACGACCTCCCATGCCTCGATATGTTGAAAACCGTTCGGATATTTTTCTTTAAATTCCTTTAAAGCGACTTTCATCACGTGGACATCGCTACACCCGCTTCCTCGTGTGCGATCCTACATATTATAAAATAACAAGTGTTAAAAAATATAATTTTTTACATATTAGTAAACAAAATTAAAAAATATACAACGTTAAAAAATATAATTTTTACCGCTTGTTGGTATAGGCCGTTGAACAAGTTTATTTTCGTCATCATCGGGCCCCATTTAGACCGTACTTGATGCACGGTCCGGTTACTTCCACCAACGGTGTCGTTAAAATGATTTAAAATCTTACGCCAAAAACTATCGCGGTTTTGTTGATTGCCCTTTTTTTTGTTGGTAGAGCAATGTACCCACGCTTTCGCCAACGCCTCTTCTTGGACCTTTGTCCATTTTTGGCTCTCCATTTTTCCCGTTGGTAGAGCGTCATCTTCTTCGTTGCCGGCGTCTTGATCCACATTATATTCATCGTTGCCGGTGTCATTTTCATAGTCGCCCAAATTTTGAGTTTCCGGCACTACTTCCTCGTCCTCGTGAATAGGTAGAGGACGTTCAACATTTTCTCGTGTATATGGAACCTGTGGGGAACGAAAACCATACGGGTCGAAGGCGGGGGATTGAGGTGGATCCATTGATAACAAATTTTGATAATAGCCGAAAGTGGGTTGTGGTTGGGTGTTGTAAAAGGAGGGGTGTGAAGGTTGTTGGTAAAAAAACGGGGGTGGTTGTGAAGTATATCCGAAAGGGGGTTGTGGTTGTGCACTTGCACCGCTCGAACCACCACGAGACGGTTGCGAGCCCCGTCCCTTAGTTTTTTTCTTGGCTTCGAGGGGTTGGTTCTCCATTGCTCGGTTTGAGAGTATAAAAGTTTGAGAGTGGTGGGTGGTAAAAGTTTGAGAGTGGTGGGTGTTGTAAAAAATTAGTGAAGTGGGTGTGGTTTAAGAGTATAAAAAATTAGTGGTGGGTGTGGTTATTTATATTTGTTTAAAAATTGATTTTTTTTTAAATTTGACCGTTTAAAAAAATGACCGTTCCTCAATCTTTGTGCCATTTCATCGCGGTGAACCAACCCCGAAACCCCTCCCCGATTAGGGTCCCCGCGGTGATGGCGGCGGTGTTCCCGATCGGGGAATGGGGTCACCGATCCCCCTCCCCGCGAGTGCCCCGATCACCCTTATTGTTTGCAACAGATTCAACAGATTTAATCGAATACCTCTAAACAAGTCATGTTTACTATATTCATGTTCTAGAGGTCGGTACTAAGACTATATGCAATGGGAGGGCATGAAGAGGACATTAAGCGTCAAGTGGCAACCATGTCAGTAGGGGTGTGGTAAAAAAAAAGCAAGGTGGTGTTGGGTGTGAAAGTGGCGTTTCATTTAAAAAAAATAAACATCAACCAATTAGAACCGACCCAAACAACACCCATCAATAGTCAGGGTTATGACTTTCAACATGCGTGATTATTGTTTTTCGACATGCATAATTGTGGTTTTCCAACATGTGTGATTAGGGTTTTGAGTTTTATTTCATATCATACGCTCGTACATCAAGGAATTTTGTATTTTACATTTTCACTGTATATATATAATTTAGACACAAAGTTGAGCCGAGATTGAACTTTGGCGAACCTGAGGCTCGTCGCGACTCGTTTACACCCTATAATTATCGAATCTTAGTTATTGAACGGGTATGTTGTGATATTTCTAAACTAGTTAATGCTTGTTGACAAAACACAAATGCATTCATGTGTAAACAGATAACTAAGGGAACCCCATAATAAGCGTATAGCATGCGTTGATTTATACAACTTAATTGCATGACAACAGGTGAAAGTCGATCACACCTGAGAGATTAATTCAATTCACAAAAGTATTCATTTAGTTGATGACAGTTTTACATTATGTTCTCGTTTTCAAACAAATTAAGTCTACGTTGTGCTTTATCCTTCCTTATAAATAACCAACTTACAAGATTAGCATTTCATTAATCCCTTTTGTGAGAACAATAGCTCTTTTACATCAGTGGCAATGAAATCTATCATCTTCATCACGATTCTTGTCCTTGTTTCAATAGCAGCACCAGCTAAAGCTCAAATTGTTCCACGTCCTAATGTTGTGTTTAACGTTAGTGGAATCGTATCTTGTTCGGTGAATGTCACACCCCAACCGATGGCGGAATCATCAGGGCATGGGCGAATGGATGATTGCTCAAAGAATCATAACAATTGAAAATGGCAATATTTATATAAACCCTTTTATTTCATCAAATCAAATTCGTACATCGTCAAAAGAAAAGAAAATTACATGAATTGAAATATTTAAACAAAAGAAAACTAATTTATTCATACGTTTCTAAATTCACCTAGTAGATTTCTTGAACATTATCATCAATTCCCTGCAATATATGAATAATAAAGGTCAACAAAATAGTTGGTGAGCATACAAGTTTGGTCTACATAATATGGAATAAAAGATCTCAATCTAACATGACAATTTGTATACTACTAGCATGTATAAACAATCAATCAAAACCAAGTGTCCACTAGCATATCTTTTCCACATGGAATAATAGAATTTAATAATCCCAATGTAAGACCCGTCTCATTTAATTAAGATTTTTATATTAAACAACACATTTTATACAAAAATGCGTCTTTACAAAAAAAACTTGTTAAGATAATAAACCTACATGGTTAAAGTATTCAAGTCGACTTCCCGACTAGTTTAAAACATTCAAAACGAAGTATTAAGTATTTACATGATTCACATAAACTAAAACAAAATAGATCATAGCGGAAGCTTCAAAAGATGAGTGTTCGGTTCTTGGTGCTTGCTTGATCTTCATCCGAACGGTTACTACTGTCACCTGAATTCAAAACCAACCTAAAAAATAGTTTTGATAACTTAAAAATGCATTGAAACAAGTTTCATGAGTCAAAACAACAAAATTCAAACAAAATGCAGCAATTTAAGCCCTCGAGGGCCGCGACCAAGGTCGCTTAATTCTGTCGCGGGCCGCAACCAAGGTCGCATTACGCGACGCTGATAAGGGGGTGGTGTCGCGTGACGCGACACTCAGTTTTTGACAGCAGCTTGGCTAGTTTGTTGCTACATATTCCCAGCTCCATATTTTACCAAAAATCAACTTAAAATGTTCATAAAATTTCATTCTATAAATCCGTTTTGCGTGATTCTTTTTCATACGCGTCCGTAATTTAAATACAAACACGTTTATTATCTTTATTTGCTAGCCCTATTTCACTTTAAATACCTACTTCATGGGTTTAACAAGTATGATGATTCTAAGTAGTTAAACTAGCCCTATTTCACTTTAATTCTTACAATTTATGCAAGAATTGCTAAATCAAGAATTTCACCAATCATCATAACACCACCGAATACAAAATTTCAACATACCTTATGATCCTCTTGATTTGGGGATCACAATTATGGTTTTATGCATGAATTTAGACTCCTTATCAAGCTTTAATTTGATTTTTTGTTAAAGGTTAGGGTTTGGTGTTTTTCCTTCTTCTCCTGGTCGCACCAGAGCGCACACACACAAGTGTGTTTTGTGTTTTTAAAATTCTTTTATTAAACTAACTTTTGAACTTGTCTATTTCAGCCCCTCTTCTTTTGGTTTGTATTCTAATGGCACCTAGTTACTAATTACATATAAATCAGCAAATATTTAACCAAGTTACATAATATTTGTCCTTATGGATTTTATTAGTTACCCATTATGGTAACTATAAATTCTAATCTTTTCATATTTCTAGGAGCATTAAATATACATATGCACATATTTATATATTTAGCTTTTTCGGGGTGTTACACCCAACTTTCACTAGTTGGCCGACAACGGACCCAACTTCAAAAATAACCACTGGCAGTCCCACCTTTTGACATTTTGTAAAACATGGACCTTTGCTAACAACGTTATAACGTGTCAGAAATTTTTAACTGAGATGATTACATGGCAAGTTGACTGATTATGTGGGCCTGAACCTGAATATGTGGCATTTACAATAACATTTATTTATGTTATATCTTTCCTACCATCATATATAATGCAATTAAACCCTAAAACCTTAAACGGACATAAGATGGAACTCAGCTGCTCATCGTCTTCAACCTCTGGTACCCAGAAAAACCCTAAAAAGTTCAAAGTCGATTTAGATGGAAATGTGTACTGCAATCATGATATCCTAGCCATATCTAGGGTTGTTGGACGAAGAAGTGCTCGAAGTGGGGAAGCATTTTATGGTTGCGCTTTATGGCCGGTAAGTTAGCATGTTAAATTAGGGTTTTTGGTTCTAATTTCACGTTTAACTTGGTTATTTATCTTCTGGTAGAAACAAGACTGCAAATTTTTCATGTGGAAATTTGACATTGAAGCATTACGTATTGAACATGGAAGAAATGAACAAGAATTGGAAATTGAGAATCTCAAATTGCAAGAAGAGAACAAGATGCTGAAACAACAACTTG
The DNA here is from genome assembly GCA_030545235.1 of Helianthus tuberosus. Classification (NCBI taxonomy): domain Eukaryota; kingdom Viridiplantae; phylum Streptophyta; class Magnoliopsida; order Asterales; family Asteraceae; genus Helianthus; species Helianthus tuberosus. The sequence continues at coordinate 13,375,103 of CM060366.1, read as the reverse complement.
CAAATAAAAAAATCGACTTGGAAGAATCTGCTTTGTTTGGCCATTGTTGTGATAGGAAGTTGGATAATTCTTAGATAAACAGTTGGAAATTGTTAGTATTTTGTGATAGGAAATAGGAATCCCTGGAAATGTATGCACTCTTTGTATTTTGTGGCTGTTGCCTAATGATTTTGTAATATTAGTTATTTTGGTTGTTGCCATTGTATGACAAACAACTACATTCAGTATTCCCTGTTATGACAAACAAGACCAACCAATTATGCAAGTGTAGTAATAATGGATTTTAATAATTGTAGTAAAGTATAACTGCTAGACATACCTTCTGTTGGTCAGAAACAAAGGTCCAACCCTTTCCACCATCATGCACATCTAGACATTTCCTTAGTTCCTCCATAAACCATTCCTAGCTATCATTGTTTTCACCCTCAACTACAACCCAGGCTAGAGGATACATTTGGTCATTTGCATCTCTTCCTATAGCCAACAACATACCCCCTAGAAAAGTTTTAAGGAAACAACCATCCAGGCATAACAACTTCCTACAACCTGCCAAGAACCCCTTTTTCAATGCATCAAAACACACAAATATCCTAAAAAAAGTCTCCAAGTCTGAGTCTGGATCCTGGTTAAGAAAGCTTAGTGGGGCAGTTAACATTTCAAAGGTTGAAGTAGGGTTTGCTACCCTTAAGGCTTCCAAGTATGACCCAAGTTTGCTGTAATGCTCCCTCATTGAACCATGAAGCTTATTATGTGCAGAAGTTTTAGCCTTATATGCCAACCATTTACCAATCAACACCTTGTACTTTTCTTTAACTGCTAATTGGATCTGTTTAGCTGACCACTGAGGATTGGACTTAAAAATTTGTAGGAACTCATTTGCTATAAAGTGAGCAGTCAATTGACTGTTTTTTAACATATTCCTTTGGCAGTTGTGCTTACCTTTACCCTTTTAACCATGTAACAACCCTTGCCCTCATGAAATGAACAAAACAGTTTGAATGGGCACCTAGTCACACATCTAACACCTAATCTACCACCCCTCTTCTTGTTACTAATAGAAATGTACAAGTTTCTACCATTTGACACAGCATACCTTCTCACAGCATCTTTGAAGGCATCCCTAGTAGGGAACCTTATCCCAACTGCCCATTTAAAAGTACTCTAATTTGTCTGCTCATTCACAACAGGAACATTTTGTCTATGCTTCTTACCTCTTATGTCATCTTCTTCACTTTCACATGGTGTTGGAACATCAACATCAGATTCTTCATAACTGCTATATGTTTCTACATGAGAACACTCTACATCATTCAACTTACCTGGTACATCATCATTTTGTTTTAAACATTCAGCAACCAACTTTTGTTTGGACACAACTTCTTCTTTATTCGCCTTTTTTATTGCAGCAACTGACCCTAACCACTCTTCATAATCTTTGTCTGCCCCATCATCAGCCAAATCAGGTTCATAGTTCACATCATCAGAATCAGAATCTTTTGACCTTCCCTCTTCATCCAAACTTTCCTCAACTGTTACACCATATGTTGAAGCAGGTGGTTCTGTTTCAATTGGTTCAAGTGTTACAGGAGGTTCAACAAACCTAACACTCTTGCTTGGTGATGCAATTGGAGATGCAACTGGAGATGTAAATCTGCTTGCAGGAGACTTCCTATAACCACTTATAGGTTTACTAGGGCTCATGCTTAACCTAGAAGAACTGGGCTGTGAACTGGGTTTCATAATGGGCTGGGCTTCAGAATTAGTGGGCTGGCTACTGGACTGTGCCTGATGATTTGTTATTGGCCTCATTTGAACATAAACATCAACTATTTCATCATCCGTTACAAACAATGCCATGTCCATGACATCTTTGTCACTAACTAACCTGCTCAATCTACCATTACCACCAGGTATACAACTATAAAGATGAAAATCCATGGAATCGTATGAACCATACTCCATTGCATAATCTACTAGCTCACAAAACGACAACTTGTCGACATCTAAGCTTAAAAGTGTGGATTTACCACCAACATACCTCATATTCGGAGTTGCAAGTTCAAATGTCCCACCAGTCCATACGTTGATCTTGATGATTTCTGCCATTGATTATGATCGCTTCTTCGTTTGTTTGATCGATAGTGAGAGAGATTAGGGTTTGTTCTTCGTAGCGAGAGAGGATGAAATTAGGGCTTGAATTTTATGTTGTCTGAATGATTGTGAGAATAGTGAAGTGTTTAAGTATTGATTGTAGTGGGTGGATATTATTTGGATAGTGTTAATTAATTGTAAATGCCACATATTCAAGTTCAGGCCCACATCATCAGTTAACTTGCCATGTAATCATCACAGTTAAAAATTTCTGACACGTCATCATGCCTCGTCATCAACGTTATAACGTTGTTAGCAAAGGTCCAATGTTTTACAAAATGTCAAAAGGTGGGACTGCTAGTGGTTATTTTTGAAGTTGGGTCCGTTGCCTGCCAACCGGTGAAAGTTGGAATTATTAAATTCCATTATTCCTTTCCACATAAGGGAACATGTCGTATAAGATTGAATACTTAACAATACCACATAAGGGCGGTGTGCTACTCCTATAGCGCTATAATCGTTAAGGTAGGTGACTGAGTACATAAGATTGACTTCTAGTATATATGTATGACAAATAACATGTATTCATAGATTGCGTGTTTGAATAATGTGATTGATTGTGTGTATGTGAGTTTTTATAATTTCATATATTGCAACCCAAAATGTGTTTAAAGGAAAAAGGGTTCGAGAACACATACTGTTTGCAAGTGGTTTCCACAAGCGTGAGATGATCGTCTTAAGTAGTGGCGGACCCCGGTTTTCATAGGGGTGCGGAATATTTTTAAAGATTTTAGGCCCCAAGGTATATGAAAAAAATTCGGTTCATATCGGGCTGTATCAGGTCGGTTCGGGTCGGGTCGGGTCATGTAAAACAAAAGAACATCAAGCTAAAATTTATATAATCATCAAAACACGTCAAACGTCGTTACAAACATATTTAACATGTCGCCCTACGGGTTTTTATTTTTTAAAATCTATCCAAACATCATCTAGAGCAAGTCTTTCTCTATATAACATAGACAACTAATTTTTAACACTAAACACTTAAACAATCATAATTTTTAAATTCAAAATAAAGCCCTATTTTTAATTGTTGATTCCTGGTAACTAACAACTTTAACTAAAACAACAAAATCAGCCAACTAAAGTTTCAAAAAACGACAAAACAAATAAATTTCAAACTTTTTTTTAACATTTTTATTTCTCCAAAAAATCCAAATAAAACAAGAAAACAACAAAATAATTGAATCATACCCGGAAAGAGCAATGAAGATGTTGTTTTCGTGAGTTTGATGGCTAGAATTTACTATTCTCCGACGGAATCCGAAGTTGTTGCTGCCAGATGAAGACCTGTTGTGCGCTGTTGTTGGTGTCATGGGTCTGGGATCACAAAACAAAGAGCCGGACGAGAGTAGGGGAAAGAACGGTGGTTTGGGTTATTATATTTTAGTTCAAATTAGATTATTAGATTGGGTTGGGCTTGGGTTATGGAGTGTTTATTAGGGTAAAGGTTAAGAGAAAGTTAATTGGGTTAAGTGAAAGATAATTAGTTAAGTGGAAAGTTAATTAGGTTGTATTTAAAAAAAATAAGTGTTTACATAATTTTTTTTTCATAAATTCATAAGATTTTTTTCCTAAGGGGGGCGGACGACAATTTCCAAGGGGTTCTAATGTAAATTTTCAAGGGGTGCGGTCGGGATTTTACTGTGAATTTAGCACTTAATCTTTTTTTTTTCAAGGGGTGCGCCCGCCCACCTTAAGTATAAGGTGGGGTACTCCCCTGGTCTTGAGAGATTGAAGCACCAATTTATCCTAACAAGGATGAACAAGGTGTGTAAGTAGAAGGATTTAGAGGTTAGAATGTAAATAAAATTTGAATAAGAAATAAATAATAATAATATATGAAAATACATAAAAATATTATCTTCACTAAACACTCACTTTGGACACTATTAATTTATGTGTATTTCGTGGGTAATATTTCACAGCTTTCCACCATAAATTGGTTGGTGTCATGGCTAGGTTTAATACTTATATGAGTAAAATGCTCGTATAGTCCTTGTGGTTTGTCAAAATTTCACCTTTAGTCATCAACTTTCAAAAATTACACTCTTGCTCCCTTTGGTTTGACCAGTTGTTCCTCGGATAGTCCTTGAAGAAGATGAAGGTTAGTTTTCTCAGTTAAGTTAAGTTAAGTTAAGTGAGTGTAAAATTACAAAAAAAATACCCTTGTCATTAAAAAAATATTAGCTTCATCTTCATTCCCAACCCAAACCACCTGTGTAGTTACTGTCAACAGCTCCAAGGACAGGTAAATCACCCTTGTTCAGTGGAACCACCACAACCCCAACCAATTAACTCCGCCAACCATCATTGTGGAGCCCACCCACAACCACCACCATCTTCAGCCCTGTTTATCCGGCCATGGTTTATCCGGCCATGGTTTCCAGTAAGTGTTATTGTTCTTTTCTTTACAACCCCACATAGAAATAGAAATAGAAAATCATTCATGTTCGAAAACAAACTGACAAAAGTTTTCCCGGCTATAAATCTGAACTTCTGGTAGCATTTATTTGAACTATGCAAACGATCATAATCTGAACTTCCAAAAATCATCAGTTTATTATAAAACAAAATAATAAAATTATCTAAATAACATGCATAACCTCATAAGGAAGGCATTAAAATTGATTTAATCATAGATCACGCAAATGCAAATCCAATCATCATTTATTTGCAGGTTAAAAAACTTTGTATTATACCTCAATCGTAATCAGTATTAAAGATCTGTTGATCTAGGAACAGATCTGTAACAAATATTCAAAACCTATACACATGCCATCGGTTATACAAGCCTTCACGTTTTCGGTTGGTGGCTACACATTAAAATTAAAAAAATACAATCATTCTTTAGAAATAAGATACAAATATTAATTTTAATACTTTATTTAAAAATAAAATTAAAAAATATACCTATGCTTGTTTTTTCCCCTTCTTAGTCTTCGTGGGTTGTGGTTGCGTTTTAGGTATAACATCGTCGTCATCTACGGCTAAAAAAATGAAATTGTGCTAGGGTGTTGTTTGAGTCAACGGCAGGAACGGTGACATTTCTACTCCTTGTGATTGCATTTGCATAGCTTGTTGTTGTTGTTGGTATTGCATTTGCCAAGGGTTTAGAGATTGACTAAAACCGCCAAACGAATACGGATCCATCGGTGTCGTGTGGTATACATGTGGGGTTTGGGTCGAGGGAGTAGCGGGTGTGTTGGGAAAGTGTGGAGGCGGGTTCGGTCGGCTCGGATCCATGAGTGTTTTTATGTTGAAAATGGATTTGAGATTGATTAAAGATATTGAAAATAGATTGTGATTTTTAAAGTTGAAAATGGAGTTTAAATATGATTTTTAAATTTTTTTTAATTTATGACAGTTTACAACGGTCTAATATTCAAACGATCAAAAAATCCAACACGGGGAGGGGGGAAAATTCCCAAATGTCACTGATATCTCGACTGAGGCGGGGGGGGGGGGGGGTTCCCCAACGGGGTTCCTCACCACGTCAGCCTCCCGATTGCCTTTTCCGACCCACACCCACTAGAAATATTTTAAAAACCGGTTTAAATTGGCCGGTTAAACCGGATGCTTGGCTGGCACGAATCATAACGGTAAACTAAGGAAACGGAAAAGAAGTTGTACCGCTGGTAAATTAGGTTATAAACCGGTATACCGGTACCGGTTCATATCGGGCCAAAGGTCAAAATTTTGAACTTTTAATTTTTAGGTGCCTAAAAAGGTGATTATTTACCTTCTTAGTTAAAATATAAAACTTGTAGGTCCAGGAACTGGCGAGTTTGACGGAGCCTTGGTCCAGATACAATGTGTTCGGCGCGTTTATTACGACTAAGAAAGGAGTAGAAAATAGATATGACACCGAGCAGTCACTTATAATCTGGTCTCTATTGATTATTCAATGTTTACAGCACCACGAGACCAGTTGGACAGCATGTCCCCTCTGGGAACCAAAAGCTTATCCAAATGGGAACCCCAAGTCCCTATTTATAGGCAAATTCCTACACACATCTGAATGACCCTATGTCCATCCGTCCGGATGGACTTTACAATATGCAACCTACATTCAGATGGGGGTTTTGGACTATATGTTGTCATTCGTCCGGATGGACTTTTACATTAACGAACCGTGTCCAACTTTCTCGTATTCTATACAATATTCAACACACGCTCTATCTAACTATTCGCACAGTGGCAGACGTACGAAATATGCACCAACAGATTCCCCCTCGGCTGTCACTGTCGAATCGTCTTTAAAACTTTGAGAACCTTGAGCCGTGTTTGAATATTCTGCAACTTCAACCAGGTATCTTGAAATCTGACTATACAAATTCCCCCTCGATTGATGATTCGGGTTTGCTTTTGCCAGAGTAAAGCACGAATTCCCCCTGAAATAAATCTTCAGGTTTTTTTGCACAGTTTACGACTCTCCACTGATTTGCTAAACTGCAACCTTCACGAACAATCATCAATTTGAAATTAGTCAATGTAGCATCCTCTGTTTCAATTTTAACCGCATCCGAGCTCAGTTTTTGATATGTCATATTAGCACCACGATCTCGCATTCCGCTTGCTTGATCTAAGAAAGTACAAAAACTCAACCTGCAATTGAAAGAAACTTCAAATACTTCACTTGTTAACTTTAAATCCGTGATACCCCCTGAAGATCTGATATCCCGTTTACCGTGATCAACGTTAACGCATCATAAGAATGACAGATCCGTGTAAACGGTATTCTCCACAATCAGCAAATCTTCATCGGAAAACAAATCATCTGGTAATGTAATCCGATCTCCGAAGCATTCGTCCACGATCAGATTCATCTCCTGGGATAATCTAGATCTCAGAAGCTATCATCCACGATCACTCTCAGATCTCCGATGCTTTCGTCCACGATCAGATATCAACACCTCGGATCATCTTGATCTCGGAAGCTTTCAACCACGATCAGATTCACATTCCCCCTGACAATCTGAAGTCGAAACCACCCGAATACTGTTGCAGCGTCACGAATTTAAAAATGCTGGAACGTCTGAAAATTTTTATTCCCCCTCATTTTTGCAAATTCTGACGTCTCTATCACTGAATTCCCGCTCAAACTGAGCAATTCAGTTCTCTTTTATGTCACACCCTGGCTTTTGCGGAAGCGTGGTTTACTTGGTGTGACTTCTTAATACCATAGCAACAATCATAACAATGCTATGTGAAAAAAAAAAATACGAGATGTACATCCATTAATTTAAGTGAGAAAATTTCACAACATCATTGTTTAGAAACATCGACACTTGAAATAAGTTACAAACCATAACTTGTTTAAAACGTTTTCATAAGACACCAAAAGACTTTAGATAAGACGAGGTTTAGAGATATGTAACCCGTCCAGGAATAGGTTACACCTCTCAAACTCCACAACTTTGGATGACATCTTTTATTCAACACAGCTAGACACATGCATACTCTGCCAGATCCGCTAGTTCCCTGAAATACATGTAGTTTAAATAATCAACAAAAAGTTGAGCGAGTTCATGTGTAAGTCTGTGTGTATAAGCCTTTAAAATATGTCTTGAGTGTATAAATGTCCCTGGTATGTAGCAATTAAGGAAAAAGAGATCACCAATGGGTTGCAAAGCCAATGGTTTATGTGAAAATGGTGCAGGAAGTACTCAAACCTAGCAAATTTGTACCGGGCTTCCGGCTGGAAGACATAGTCACCTCTATGGGCCGCCCCGGCCTCATGGGTGTGGGCTCGCTACATCCAAATAGATCTATCACTCATGTCCCTCGGTCCTACGACGAGGATTAATGGCCTTAAGTGTTATGCCCACCCTTCACAGTCTAGTAGTAAACCTTCCTTAAGCTAACCATACCATGTATACAAATGTCTGTAATAGTTGTAACATGTATTCCCCCCCCCCCCCCGAAGTATAAAACTGAAAACAGTTAAGGAAAAAGGGGGACATGAACTCACCTTGATTGCGAGTAAGTCTAAACAAGTATGCAAATGTGAGAGTTCTTGCAATAAGATTTCACGTCACTCTAATTGATTGAACATGCAACAATATGGAATATGTATCAACCATAATGTTTAATTGGATAATTGGAAATCCTAAATCTATGGGATTCGGTAGTGTTTTGTTTAAATGGTAATTATGGGATTTGGATAACCTAGCAAGAGGACTTGGAAAATGAATATGATATAAAGGAATTATTTATAAAAAATATTTATTTAACATAAATAATATAATTGCAAAAATATATAATTGATTTAATATAACATTTGTAATAATGAATCAAATATAATTAACTAGTATAATTAAATAACATAGTTAAACAATTGATTATAACCAAGATATATTACAAGTGATGTAATTAATTTATAAGAATTATAAATTAATTTAGATGGTTTAAAATATATATTATTTGATAAATGATAAATATTTTGTTTAAAAGAATTAATATGATAATTACATAACTAATTCTCAAAATAATTATATTAAATCTGAATAATTAAAAATAACATTTTTAATTATTAAACTTGAATATCACTGATTTAAATTAATTATTATGGCCTTGGAATCATTTTAAATAAATAAAATGAATTAAAATGGTTAAAGTAACATTAAGTAAGTTTATAAAAAAAATGTTGCAGACCACTGGGTTCGAACCCGGGTCTGTACTGAAGGCAAACACACACACAACCACTGGGCTAGGCCTGATGGTTTGTGTATAAGTTTAGTTTATAAAATAAATACAGAGATGAAAAGTGTCATCTTCCCCAAATTTTCAATCAGAGTCAACAGAAAAAGTCAACTCTCAAAATTCACGGGGAAATCTGTGTTATATTCAAATTAACTTTAAGGGATCATTATATAAGCAAAACCGAATGAATTGATCAAATAAAAACTAACCGGTATCGACTGAAACGGGTTAACGGCTTATTCCGGCGAGTTTGAACTCCGGCGAATGTTTCTGATTCGGGTTACGTCGAAAATCGAAGTGTTGGTGGATTGTGAAGGGTGTAAGAGATTAGTGGTGATCTAAGGAACTTATATACTGGTTCAATTCGAACTCAGATCCAACATTTCATAGTGGAATCGATCCACTTTAAATTGTTTATAAAAAGTTCGAATTTACAGAAGTTTGGCACGAAAATGTGTCGAATAAGTGCTCAATTAGTTGGCAATGGGTTTGGGGACTCATGGTTAATGATTAAAGTGAAAAAAAAATTTTTGGTCGGATTTGGTGGATTTTGGTCGAAATTCGTGACCTGCAGATCTGTATTTATAAATTCATATATGTTTTAATGAGTATTTAAATATTATACAATCTAAATTATAACACATCCCAACTGGTAGACCAGTTGGTTTGTGCGCGTGCTTGTTTGCGGGAAGGCGCGGGTTCGAGTCCTGTTGTGGCCGGTTTGATTGGGTTTAAAACCCTTTTTAAATTTCTGAATTTAATTAATTAAATATTAAAATTCTAATTAGTGTATAAATGAATTTAAGTTTCATATTCTAACAGCTCCTAGTAGGAGGATAAACTGGTTAAGGCGTTGCGGTTGTACACGAGAGACGCGAGTTCGATCCCCGGCAAGGGCCGGTCCGATACAGAAGGACCCCCTTTTGACCGGTTTTTTGCAATATTTACACTTTGGCCCCTCAAGTTTCATTTTTTTACAAAAATAGTCCCTGAACTTTCAAAAAGTTGCAATAACAGCCCCTATACTTTCATATAAAATACATAATTGGTCCCTGAAGTTTCGAAAGTTGACATAAATGGTCCCTGTACTGTTTAGTTAAGTATGCTAATTGAGTTAATGTTTAAAGAAGGAAATCTTTATAAAAGGACTAACACAGTTAGGGTTTTCAGTTTATAAGTTTAAAAATAACAGTTTTGGTCCCTACTTCCCTACACTCCATACTAGTGTAGTACCTTGACTCTGGTTCATATTGGCCTCAACATATTGTTTGTCTATGTGCTGGCATTGTCAGCATGTTTCTGAGTTATCCGTTCACTGTGCTAACTGTGTTTTGTGCATCAAGTTTATCAGTAAAGTTTATGTGTAATAAATGGAGTGACAGTATGAATGTGATGCATATGTATGTATGATGCAGAACTCATAAAGCAGTTTAATTCGTCAGTTGTAATTCTAGCACAGTCATTAAGCACAAAGTTAATATTAATTAATTGTACGGATACCTGTAATTGCGAGCGTTGTCACATTCTCCCCCTGTTAAGAAAATTTCGTCCCGAAATTTTAGTTCTGCTACTAGATGCAGGGGTCTTGGGGAATAAATGTGGGTATTTTTCTTTCATATGGTCCTCACGCTCCCACGTGAATTCCGGGCCGTGTCGTGCATTCCATCGAACTTTAACGAGTTTGACACTACTCCTGCGCGTCTTGTTAATTTTCCAATCAGTAACCTCAACGGGTTCTTCAGTAAAGTGGAGTGTGTCATCAATATGAACTTCATCGGCAGGAATGACCACTGTCTCTTGAGTTGGACTCTTTTTCAAATTAGATACATGAAATGTATCATGTACGCCATTTAGTTCAGCAGGTAAATCCAACTTGTATGCTACCAGACCAATCCTTTTCAGGATTTTAAATGGACTAATGTATCTGGGATTCAACTTCCCACGCTTCCCAAAGCGTGCTACACCCTTCCAGGGTGAAACCTTCAACAAAACCATATCTCCCACCTCAAATTCCAGAGGTTTCCTTCTTCGGTCCGCATAACACTTTTGTCGATCACGAGCCGCTTTAATGCGCTCTCGGATCTGTAAAATCTTGTCGGTCGTTTCCTGGACCAATTCCGGGCCAACAAGCTGTCTATCACCCGCGTTAGCCCAACATAATGGTGATCGACACTTGCGTCCATAGGGAGCTTCGAACGGTGCGGCCTGAATGCTTGTATGATAACTGTTATTGTATGAGAATTCAACCAATGGTAGGTGAGTGTCGCAACTTCCACCTAAATCCATTACGCAGGCTCGCAACATGTCTTCTAATGTTTGAATCGTTCGTTCGCTCTGTCCGTCTGTCTGCGGATGAAAGGCAGTACTCAGATTCAACTGAGAACCAAAAGTTTCTTGGAAGGATTGCCAAATCCTTGATACGAATCTTCCGTCTCTATCAGAGATAATTGAGAGAGGCACTCCATGCCGTGCAACAATCTCTCTCAAGTATATCTCAGCAAGCTTACTCGTTTTATCTTTCTCCTTGATTGGCAAAAAGTGTGCAGATTTCGTTAAACGGTCTACTATTACCCAAATCGTATCATGGCCCTTGAGCGTCCTTGGCAATTTCGTTATGAAGTCCATAGAAATCTGTTCCCATTTCCATTGGGGTATTTCAGGTTGTTGCAAGAGACGTGAAGGCCTCTGGTATTCAACCTTCACTTTGGCACAAGTTAAACATCTGCCAACATATACCGCAACATCGCCTTTCATTCTTGGCCACCAATAGAAATCCTTAAGATCTTGGTACATCTTATCCGCTCCTGGATGAATCGAGTACCGAGATTTGTGAGCTTCGTCAAAAATAACATTTCTCAGACCACCAAACAAGGGAACCCAAATTCGTTTCATGAAGCACAAAGTCCCTTCCCCGTTTGGTACCAACTGTTTCTCCATCCCACGGAGATACTCATTCTCAATATTCTTTTCCTTGAGTGCTTCTCTCTGTGCGGCACGAATGCGCAATGAGAGGTCCGTTTGTATGATCATTTCCAAAGCCCTAACCCTTATGGGCTTGATCCTTTCCTTCCGACTAAGAGCATCAGCGACCACATTCGCCTTCCCTGGGTGATACTTGATTTCACAGTCATAATCATTTAACAGCTCTACCCAGCGTCTTTGCCTCATGTTAAGCTCTTTCTGATCGAATATGTGCTGCAGGCTCTTGTGATCAGTGTAGATGGTGCATCGTGTGCCATATAAATAATGTCGCCATATCTTCAAAGCAAACACCACCGCTCCTAATTCCAAATCATGCGTGGTGTAATTTTTCTCGTGGATCTTCAATTGGCGAGAAGCATATGCTATAACCTTCTAACACTGCATTAGCACACATCCCAAACCTTGACGTGAAGCATCGCAATAAACCACGAAGTCGTCAGTGCCTTCGGGTAGAGATAAGATTGGCGCGTCACAAAGCTTGTTTTTCAACAGCTGAAAGGCCTCTTCTTGCTTGTCTCCCCAATCAAACTTCTTGTCTTTCTGGGTGAGAGAGGTCAAAGGTTGAGAGATTTTCGAGAAATCCTCAATGAACGTACGATAATAACCAGCCAAACCTAAGAACTGTCGAATTTCGGTTGGCGTCTTCGGAGTCTCCCAGTTTTTGATAGCCTCGATCTTTGTGGGATCCACATGAATTCCATTTCCGTTAACTACATGACCAAGAAACTGGACTTCGCGTAACCAGAACTCGCACTTCGAGAACTTCGCCTACAACTTCTCCTTTTTAAGCAGCTCTAAAATAGCTCTTAAATGTTGCTCATGCTCTTCTTTCGTCTTCGAGTAGATCAAAATGTCGTCAATGAACACAATCACAAACTTATCGAGGTACGGTTTACAGACTCTGTTCATCAAATCCATGAATACTGCTGGCGCGTTCGTCAAACCAAACGGCATAACCAGGAACTCGTAATGTCCATATCGAGTTCTAAAGGCCGTCTTTGGAATACTTTCCTCTTGTATCCTTAACTGGTGATAACCTGATCGTAGATCGATCTTTGAGTAAAAACTTGAACCTTGTAATTGATCGAACAGGTCATCGATCCTTGGCAAAGGATATCTGTTCTTGATTGTCAACTTATTCAGCTCCCGGTAGTCTATACACATGCGAAAACTACCATCCTTCTTTTTCACGAATAAAACTGGAGCTCCCCAAGGCGAGAAACTTGGTCTGATAAATCCCTTGTCTAACAACTCCTGGAGTTGCGTTGACAGCTCTTGCATCTCTGAAGGTGCAAGTCGATAAGGTGCCTTAGCTACAGGCGCGGTGCCTGGAACTAAGTCAATATGAAACTCGACTTGTCTTTGTGGTGGCAATCCTGGCAAGTCTTCTGGAAAGACTTCAGGATACTTCTTAATGACTGGGATATCTTCAAGTTTTGGCTCAGCGGCTTCCTTATCCACGATGTGTGCCAGGAAGGCAACACATCCCTTCTTCAAACATTTTTGAGCCTTCAAACAACTAATGATCCTTAAGGGCGTATCGCGATTCTCTCCGTGTACTACGATCGTTTCTCCATCCGCCATTGGGATGCGAATGGTCTTCTCGTGACATACGATCTCGGCTCTGTTGCTTGACAACCAATCCATCCCTACTACCACATCAAAGCTTCCTAACTCGACTGGCAGTAGGTCTAATGTAAACTCGTGTTCTCCCAGCTTTATCACGCATCCTCTGATGACTTCATTCGTTTCTACTAGCTTTCCATTAGCCAGTTCAATTGAGTACGGAATGTCTAACTTACTAGCAGTTAACCCTAGTATTTTCTTAAATTCTAGCGATACAAAACTATAGTCGGCACCAGTGTCAAATAGTACAGATGCAAAGCGTTGATTTATAGGGAACGTACCAGTAACAACATTAGGATCTTGGCGAGCTTCCCTCGCTCCAATATTGAAAACTCTTCCTTGTGGCTGGTTAAGCTTTGGGCTTTCTCGCTTGAAGTGCCCGATGTCCCCACAGTTAAAGCATCCCAGTCCTCGACCGTTTCCGTTCCCATTACCATTACCGGCTCGATTATTGCCTGCTCCCTGGTTACCAGCTTGATTCCCATGGTTTCCTCGATTTCCATTCCCGCCATTTCCTCCCTGTTGGCGGTTTCCATTCCCATTTCCATATCCTTGCTGACCACCCCTACCAGCACCATTACCAACCCAGCAGGTTTCTTTTGTGTGGCCAGTCTTCCCACATCACACTTGGGCAAAGTGCCCATGTATCCCTTCCCTCTGGCTTCAGCACCAGTTTTAGCTTCCTCTGGTGGGTTCACGTTTTTCTTACTTGCGCTGCCGGTACTCATTTTAAAATTTGAGAATTTCCTTTTGTTTTCTCCTGAGGACTCCTCGTGAGTTTCTTTCTTTTTGAGGTCAGAGTTTGAAAACTTGTTTAGCCGGATAGCTTCCTCAGTAAGTGACACGCTTAGGTCGATGGCTTCAGTAATGGTTGGAGGCTTGGACGTCGTCACCATGCTCATAATCTGGGGTGCCAATCCCCAGATGAAACGCTCAATGCGTTTAAATTCAGGATCAACCATATACGGCACAACGCGTGACAAGCCGTGGAACCTTTGCACATACTCAGCAATTTTTGGGCCGTCCATTTTTAGGTTCCAAAATTCCGTTTCCAGCTTCTGTATTTCGGCACGTGAACAGTATTTCTTCCTCATGAGCTCCTTCAACTCAGCCCATGTTAGTGCATACGCCGTCGCCTATCCCAGGGTTTGAACTTGCAGGTTCCACCAGGATAAAGCACCATCAAGAAAGAGTCCTGAGACGTAAGTAACTTGGTTTTCAGGAGCACACTTGCTCATCCTTATTACCGAATCCGTCTTTTCCGTCCACCTGATGAAAGCAACAGCACCCCCAGTGCCGTCGTAGTTTAAGGGCTTGTAATCCAGAAATTGTTTGTAGGTACAGCCATTGGATGGGTTGTTGTTGTTGTTTGAGTTATTCCTGCTTGTTACGGCGCGCGAGGCCTCATAATCTGCTATTGCTTTTGAAATACGTTCTTGTACTTCTGCCTCAGTGGTAGGCAAACGTGTGTCTCGTCGTGGAGGCATCTTCTAAAAGAAAGATCATATTGGTCCGGTCATAGTAAGTATAGTAAATAAGTAATATGCGTATGTAATAACACAATAACTCATAATATCTCATGTCATAACGCAAAATAAATAATCCAACAACGCATGTAAGTCACAATCAATGTAAGCAAGTAATCATCCTAGTCTTCCCCAGACTATCTCACCCAGTCTCTTAGACTGAACTCCCTAGTTTCTCTAAAACCAAAACCTCCCCAATCTCTAAGATTGAACCCCTTAGTCTCTAAGACTGAACCTCCCTCAGTCTCTAAAACTTGATGTGTAGGAAGCGGTATGTTAAAAACTTGTAAAAATGGTTAAATAAAGACTGACTCAAAAACTAAACTTTTTGACATGCTTTGGCCTAATAGGTATCGGTACTCTCATTGATAGTCCCCAGGTGGGCAACGGGTCCTTTTATTTGGATTTGTACGAATGCCAGCCTAGACAGGAGTTCTCAACTACCGGTACTTAACCCTTCCAGTTACTACATGTCTGACACGAGAAACACATGTTTGTAAAGAAACGTTTGTACCCTGGATCTGGAAACTTGTATATGCAATGTAAAAATGTTTTCGTGAGAGCCCTGATGATCATAGTCTAGACTCCTGATGATCATAGTCTAGACTCGAGAAAGAATCCTAGTTCGCTATGATCGAGGCTCTGATACCAAGCTGTCACACCCTGGCTTTTGCGGAAGCGTGGTTTACTTGGTGTGACTTCTTAATACCATAGCAACAATCATAACAATGCTATATGAAAAAAATACGAGATGTATATCCATTAATTTAAGTGAGAAAATATCACAACATCATTGTTTAGAAACATCGACACTTGAAATAAGTTACAAACCATAACTTGTTTAAAACGTTTTGATAAGACACCAAAAGACTTTAGATAAGACGAGGTTTAGAGATATGTAATCCGTCCAGGAATAGGTTACACCTCTCAAACTCCACAACTTTGGATGACATCTTTTATTCAACGCAGCTAGACACATGCATACTCTGCCAGATCCGCTAGTTCCCTGAAATACATGTAGTTTGAAAAATCAACAAAAAGTTGAGCGGGTTCATGTGTAAGTTTGTGTGTATAAGCCTTTAAAATATGTCTTGAGTGTATAAATGTCCCTGGTATGTAGCAATTAAGGAAAAAGAGATCACCAATGGGTTGCAAAGCCAATGGTTTGTGTGAAAATGGTGCAGGAAGTACTCAAACCTAGCAAATTTGTACCGGGCTTCCGGCTGGAAGACATAGTCACCTCTATGGGCCGCCCCGGCCTCATGGGTGTGGGCTCGCTACACCCAAATAGATCTATCACTCATGTCCCTCGGTCCTACGACGAGGATTAATGGCCTTAAGTGTTATGCCCACCCTTCACAGTCTAGTAGTAAACCTTCCTTAAGCTAACCATAACATGTATAAAAATATCTGTAATAGTTGTAACATGTATTACCCCCCCTAGACATAGTCACCTCTATGGGCCGCCCCGGCCTCATGGGTGTGGGCTCGCTACACGCAAATAGATCTATCACTCATGTCCCTCGGTCCTACGACGAGGATTAATGGCCTTAAGTGTTATGCCCACCCTTCACAGTCTAATAGTAAACCTTCCTTAAGCTAACCATACCATGTATAAAAATGTCTGTAATAGTTGTAACATGTATTCCCCCCCCCCCCCGAAGTATAAAACTGAAAACAGTTAAGGAAAAAAGGGGACATGAACTCACCTTGATTGCGAGTAAGTCCAAACAAGTATGCAAATGTGAGAGTTCTTGGAATAAGATTCCACGTCACTCTAATTGATTGAACATGCAACAATATGGAATATGTATCAACCATAATGTTTAATTGGATAATTGGAAATCCTAAATCTATGGGATTCGGTAGTGTTTTGTTTAAATGGTAATTATGGGATTTGGATAACCTAGCAAGAGGACTTGGAAAATGAATATGATATAAAGGAATTATTTATAAAAAAATATTTATTTAACATAAATAATATAATTGCAAAAATATATAATTGATTTAATATAACATTTGTAATAATGAATCAAATATAATTAACTAGTATAATTAAATAACATAGTTAAATAATTGATTATAACCAAGATATATTACAAGTGATGTAATTAATTTATAAGAATTATAAATTAATTTAGATGGTTTAAAATATAAATTATTTGATAAATGATAAATATTTTGTTTAAAAGAATTAATATGATAATTACATAACTAATTCTCAAAATAATTATATTAAATCTGAATAATTAAAAATAACATTTTTAATTATTAAACTTGAATATCACTGATTTAAATTAATTATTATGGCCTTGGAATCATTTTAAATAAATAAAATGAATTAAAATGGTTAAAGTAACATTAAATAAGTTTATAAAAAAAATGTTGCAGACCCCTAGGTTCGAACCCGGGTCTGTACTGAAGGCAAACACACACACAACCACTGGGCTAGGCGTTGTGGTTTGTGTTTAAGTTTAGTTTATAAAATAAATACAGAGATGAAAAGTGTCATCTTCCCCAAATTTTCAATCAGAGTCAACAGAAAAAGTCAACTCTCAAAATTAACGGGGAAATCTGTGTTATATTCAAATTAACTTTAAGGGATCATTATATAAGCAAAACCAAATGAATTGATCACATAAAAACTAACCGATATCGACTGAAAAGGGTTAACGGCTTATTCTGGCGAGTTTGAACTCCAGCGAATGTTTTCGATTCGGGTTACGTCGAAAATCGAAGTGTTGGTGGATTGTGAAGGGTGTAAGAGATTAGTGGTGATCTAAGGAACTTATATACTGGTTCAATTCGATCTCAGATCCAACATTTCATAGTGGAATTGATCCACTTTAAATTGTTTATAAAAAGTTAGAATTTACAGAAGTTTGGCACGAAAATGTGTCGAATAAGTGCTCAATTGGTTGGCAATGGGGTTGGGGACTCATGGTTAATGATTAAAGTGAAAAAAATTCGATTTTGGTCGGATTTGGTGGATTTTGGTCAAAATTCGTGACCTGCAGATCTGTATTTATAAATTCAGATATGTTTTAATGAGTATTTAAATATTATACAATCTAAATTATAACACATCCCAACTGGTAGACCAGTTGGTTTGTGCGCGTGCTTATTTGCGGGAAGGCGCGGGTTCGAGTCCCGTTGTGGCATGTTTGATTGGGTTTAAAACCCTTTTTAAATTTCTGAATTTAATTAATTAAATATTAAAATTCTAAATAGTGTATAAATGAATTTAAGTTTCATATTCTAACAGCTCCTAGTAGGAGGATAAACTGGTTAAGGCGTTGCGGTTGTACACGAGAGACGCGAGTTCGATCCCCGGCAAGGGCTGGTCCGATACAGAAGGACCCCCTTTTGACCGGTATTTGCAATATTTACACTTTGGCCCTTCAAGTTTCATTTTTTTACAAAAATAGTCCCTGAACTTTCAAAAAGTTGCAATAACAGTCCCTATACTTTCATATAAAATACATAATTGGTCCCTGAAGTTTTGAAAGTTGACATAAATGGTCCCTGTACTGTTCAATTAAGTATGCTAACTGAGTTAATGTTTAAAGAAGGAAATCTTTATAAAAGGACTAACACAGTTAGGGTTTTCAGTTTATAAGTTTAAAAATAACAGTTTTGGTCCCTACTTCCCTACACTCTATACTAGTGTAGTACCTTGACTCTGGTTCATATTGGCCTCAACATATTGTTTGTCTATGTGCTGGCATTGTCAGCATGTTTCTGAGTTATCCGTTCACTGTGCTAACTGTGTTTTGTGCATCATGTTTATCACTAAAGTTTGTGTGTAATAAATGTAGTGACTGTATGAATGTGATGCATATGTATGTATGATGCAGAACTCATACAGCAGTTTAATTCGTCAGTTGTAATTCTAGCACAGTCATTAAGCACAAAGTTAATATTAATTAATTGTACGGATACCTGTAATTGCGAGCGTTGTCACATTTTATCTGTGAAAAACTCGACTATGCCGAAAATATGACAATTTTCTTCAAAACGTCAGTTTTTCATCATCGCGGATTTTTCGTTTTGGCCCATAAATAGTCAGATAATCCAGATGATAAACATTCTGCACCATTATCATGACTACCCCACTAATTTCCACAATCCGTGATCGCATCACCAAATTTGTTCACTAAAGCCCCCGACGGTGTCCCCGAACAACCCAACTTTGTCGCTAAAAACCTAAAAAAATTTTCAATCACCAAATTTTTCTGGAGACTCTTCTCGTCGTTGCGATCAAAAAATTTTCTGGAGACTCTTCTCGTCGTTGCGATCAAAAAATGCATTTTTTAGGCATTTGATCATCTGGTCGAATGACATGTTGACGGATGGTCATCCGATCGGATGGTCATTCGATCGAATGACAAGTGGGACAAACTTGTGTTAGTGGATCGGATGTCATCCGATCGGATGGTCATCCGATCGGATGGTCATCCGATCGAATGAGTGAAAACCAACTGATCTTTCAAACACAAACTAATGACATGGGTCAGATGGTCATCCGATCGGATATGTTCTAACAGCTCAAGAACACTCCAAATCACGTTTTTTCGATCCAGAATCTTTATTTGTGTGAATTTCATGATGAAACTTCACAGGATTGTGCGCGAATCAATTCCGAACAGATTGATGGCTTCAATTCCAAAATCCATCCGTGAATTGACCTTTATTTTGATGATTTTCTCTGTTTTAACGTCAAAACTCCCGTTTAACCCAAAATTGATGAGCTTTGGGTGATTTAACCGACTGTTAGATCGATTAAATCGGTACCGTGGCTCTAATACCAGTTGTAGGTCCAGGAACCGGTGAGTTTGACGGAGCTTCGGTCCCGATCCGACGTGTTCGGTGCGATTATTACGACTAAGAAAGGAGTAGAATATAGATACGACACCGAGCAGTCAATTTCAATCTGGTCTCTATTGATTATTCAACGTTTACAGCACCACGAGACCAGTTGGACAGCATGTCCCCTCTGGGAACCAAAAGCTTCGTCCAAATGGGAACCCCAAGTCCCTATTTATAGGAAAATGCCTACACACATCTGAATGACCCTATGTCCATCCGTCCGAATGGACTTTACAATATGCAAACTACATTCAGATGGAGGGTTTTGGACTATATGTTGTCATCCGTCCGGATGGTCATCCGACCGGATGAGCTTTGACTTTTACAATCCCGTGTCCAACTTTCTCCTATTCTATACAATATTCAACACACGCTCTATCTAACTATTTGCACAGTGGCAGACGTACGAAATATGCACCAACAAAACTTAGCGCCCACAATTGACTATCCACATCGATCAAACTTCTTCCTCACTCAATGATAGAAAATCATTGGGTTTTTCAAATTAAGTTCTTCAACCGATCATCCAGGTTTACCTTCTTTTGACTTATGTTCAATCATTCATGTTTTTATTTGTTATATTGTTTGCTAATTGCTATATAACGAGTTGACGCTACCCGCGCGTTGCGGCGGGATGTTGAAAAAGCTAAGATTGAATACAAAATCGATTATATTTTTTAATTATTTACAATTAATGATTGAATCCGAAATATGAAACTAATCAGTCGGGAAAAAATCTGAAAAACGATGGGTCGGTTTATTTAGGGTTAGTGAATGATATCCAGTTAATATAACCATCATCTTTTTTTGTGTGAACAGCTAAGTATTATCCTTTTATCCCACCATCAACAACCAAGATATCCATAGCAAGGTGCTAAGACATCTTGTTTACAGCAAGTTTATATTAGAACTGTCAATACACATATTACGAAGACATTACATATTACAAAGACAAAATTACACATCAAACCTACCCATCCTTTGTCTTCATCTTGCTTTCCGGCCGGTGGAGAAAGTTGCAAATTGGTGCCACAACTGGTGCCGAATACATTGGTGTTTTGCTTCAAATTGCGTTGCGAAAAGAACAAAACTTAAGAAAGCAGAAAATTATTTTAAACTGCTAACCAACTATAAAACCCAAAACAGAATAAACAATAAATCCCTAACAAATCAATAAAAATAAACAAATTTCAACTTTAACCCAAACAATTGAGCAAAACCTAAAAAAACACATTCATATAAACTGCTAGCCAACCATGAACCGCTAAACAAAACAAATCATAAATCCCCAAGAGCTCATCTCTACGTACCTTGTAATCACTTGTCTTTTGTTGTTGAACACTTCTCTGTCTTCATCTAGAATTCATTCTGCATTACAGTCACAATAAACATTATATTATAGTTGTAAGAAAACTTCAAGTTAACCACTATCACCCACTAATATAAAATGATGAACTTTAAATATTAAATTCATCCAAAATTTCTATTTCTTTAATATCATATACTTTATATTAAATTTCTAAGTATCTCGCTGGTTATATGAAATGGTGCTTGGGTTTAGTACGATTGTAGCCATGGAAAACCGCGTTTGGCTCTGTTGTTGACTTCAACGCAATATTCAATACATCAAAAATCAAATTTATACCTTAAAACAAAAACGGAGTTTAACCAATCAACAATCTCTCTCCCCCTCTCTCTTTCTGAGATTTGTCGGAACTTCAAATGACAAATTGAATATCAATTCATCGGAATTCACGTGTCGATACTGATACGAAGAAGAAGCACCTATTTTCTTCCTCGGTTGATTGTAGAACAAACTTCTTTCCAATTCATGTACGAAAGAGATTTGCTCATCGTAACAAAACATGGGTTTAATATATGTACATATTTATTATGTATATACCGATTTTGGTGCATATGGGTAATCAAATGGCCGGTGGTTATTGTGGTGGTGGTGGTGGTAAGGGTTATATAGGGTGTGAAACGGTTGAAGGTGGCAGGGTAAACGGTGGTCAGAGGAGACGCGTCGGTTTGATTATCAAGAATTGTGATTAAGTCACGACGGTGGTTGAATGTTTGTGTCGGTTCCACACTGGTTTGTATACCGATGGGGTGCCTAAAGAGTGTGTTTTTTTTGTAGGGCTGTGATTTGTGATAGGGTGTGAGTTTCTTTTCCGGTTTTCAACCCGGGACAATACCGGTGTGTCGTTCCAATACGTCAATCGTCACTTCTGTCTCTTTCGTATGTAATATTTTTGTTTTTTACTTTTAGCAAAGGGAACATATATGTTAAAAGGGTATGTCGATTAGGTTGTACTTAAGGGTATGACGATTAGGTTGTACTTAAAGTGGGGCTTTGCACTGTAATTTATTCGATAGGGTATGTTAATAATATTGAATGTTAGTTTTTGTGAAGATGTATAATTATATTATGTTTACAGTGGGCAGTTGTTTAAAAAGGAAGGGATGTGCCTTATTTAAATATTACATGAAAGGGTGTGAGAATGGGGTGCCTATATATGAAAGGGTGTGTTGTGTTATGTGTGATTGAGTGAAAGGATGTGTGTTGCTTTTTTATATATAGGTAATGAAGAGACACATCCCAAGTTGTTTTTTTATGTATAAAATAAAAGGGTATGAGTAAAATAAATTAAAGGGTGTGACTTTTAAATAAATGAGACATAACCCAAGTTGCTAATTGTATAAGAGTATAATGGGTAATTAATCATGAACTTTTGGATAATCTTTTGGTTATGGATTAACTTTTAGAATATTTTTTTTATTACGGAATAATGTAGTTTTGGATTATTTTTTGAGTTGAAATTATATTTTATGGATTTATTGGGTTAATTAGTTTACACGGTTGAACCGCCCGGTACAACCCGGTTGAACCATTTCTGAGTCTAACCCGGTACGATTAAAATACCGGTTTTTAAAACATTACCCACTAGTCTAATAAAAAGGTTAATGGTTTTTGGAAAAACACAACAATATTGCCATGCATTTAAGCGTAAGTTATTAATCAAGGAAAACCCACAATATGTATATAGCATGCGCGTTGATTTATACTACAAGTTGAATGACACCATGCGAACTTGAGAGATTGGTTCACAAAAGTCCTCATTTGATTAATAACAGTTAATTACTTATGATCACGTTTTCAAACAACTTGAGTCTACCTTATACCTTAACATCCTTATAAATAGGCAACTTTAAATGTTAGCATCATACCAATCATATCCCTTAATTGTAAGCACGTACAAGCGCTCTTTTATATCAATGGCAATGAAATTTACCATCTTAGTCTCCATTTTGGTCGTTGTTTTAATAGCAGCACAAGCTGAAGCTCAAAGCCTCCCACCTATTACTGTTGCGGCTAACATCAGCGGCATCCTAACTTGTTCTGTGAATGGCAGTGTTAATGCCCCTCCCTTCCCAAGTAAGACCACCATTTCCAACTTCATTGTTCATACTCTCGTCATCCTTTAAAATCTTTAAAACCTAGCCTGTGTAATGGAAAATCAAGGAGAATTTTAAGTATCATGATTTAAAGTTATACATGTAAAGATCAAATACAAATGGGTCTTAGTATACAAAATATCCTTTCGTAAGAAGTGTATTTAACTAAGAAGTGAATGGAGGAATATATATTTTTTTTTGAATTTTTTCCCTACTACTTAAAAAAATCGTGATTTTACAATAGTGGAGTTATTATGGTAGGGTAATTATAATTACGCTACAAAATTACATAACTACTCTACTAGTGTAAAATTACGATTTTTTTTTTTATTCTGGGACTAAAATAGGTGTTTAATGAGACGGGGAAAAAACTCCGTCACTTATTGCGTTAAGGGTATTTTGTATGTTAAGACCTACAATAAGTTAACCCCACATGTATATTATATTATAATATTAATGATATTGATCTTTTTAGTAGTTGCTCATAAAAATAGCTCTGATAAACAAAAGAAACAACTTAATTACCGTATTTTTAGTTCATATTTATCATCTTGTAGGATTATTGTTGCTCTGATAAACAAAAGAAACAACTTAATTACTGTAGGTCCGGCTAGGGGAGGATCTAGTCGCCTAATCCTTGTATACGAACCACTCCGGTTGTGCGGAATCCAACCGGAATAGCAAACCGAGATAGAACACGTAATATCACGACACGCAAATATCACCGTTTAACACCACTGTATTAATACGAATGAAAGGGTTCAGTTACAATCCAACGTTTACAAATGTGCTTTGTAAACTCTCTCTCTCGTGTGTGTGTGCTCTGTGGGTTCTCTCTTGTTCTTCTGTTCAAGTGTCTGCCGAAACAGAACAACAGAACTCTATTTATACTACAGACACATACATACTCGACGAAACAGAAAACAGGCGACGAATCAGCATCATGGTCGACGAAACACACCTGTTTCGTCGACTTCTGGGCTGTTTCGCCAATGATGGGCTTCGGCCCAAAGCAGATAAGCCCAAGTCTTGTTTCGTCAACTTGTCTTAGCCCAAGGACTGTGATGTTGAGTCCAGTCCTTGTCTTGTCTCTTGTGTCGGCTTGAATTCTTGTAAACAACGGAGGAAAGTCGTCACAAAATAAGCCGAGCAAAGTCGCGTCCACAATCTCGAATCAAGACGAGTCGAGTCGCGTCCATAAATATGTATCAACAAACTCCCCCTTGGACGCTACTCGCGAGATTATCTTCTCATATCTTCTATGTCGGAGGATCTTCAAAGTCTTCACGTCTTGAAGGCAAAGAGTGTATCGACAAACTCCCATTTACATGTAGGAAGTGTGTTGACAAACTTCCCCTTAACATAAGCTCCCCCTTGAGTTATGCTCGTGAAATACTTGTTCTTTATGAAGTGAGATCCTTGTGGTATTGATGATGGTCAGCGGCAACTCGATCATCTTCATCATTTGAGTGCCTTCACGTCGTGTCTTCATTCCGAAGCTTGTCATCGACCATGTTCTCCTTGCCTTTAGAATCTGCACATGCAAGAAATCTAAACGCGTAATGAGAACAACTGCCTGGAATATCATAAGAAAGCGACACACATGTTACCATTGTTTAAATAAACACCGTCCGACAGTTTGAAAGTTTAATAAATTTATCAATTTTAGGTTTTTAACTTTCAAAACTTGCAAATTTCGTCCGTTTATGAAGATTTAGTCGTTTCGGTTTTCGTTCAGGTTTCAGGTAACGAAGACTCGAGCTCCAACATCGTACGATCGAAAATAAAATAGAAATAAAATCTTTTTGGCTTTTATCAAGTTTATGTTAAAACACACCTAAAATCTTTTTGGTATTTTTGAATATTTCAAATTTAAAGACTGAAAGCAGTAAATAAATATATACAGAGATGCAGAAACTGAAAGCATTAAATAAATATTTACAGACAATCTTTTTGTGAGTTTCGAGGGTAAGAGAATCATATCAGTGTACGGTCATGCCAAAACGCTCTCTTTGTTCTATTAGTTAACATTAAGATAAGCATCCTATAACAATTATCGGTATTGTTGTCCACTTAAGCTCAACTTATCACTTGTAATCATGGCGAAGGGATACGTTAAGGTATGATTTATACTTACCGACCGGTGTTCATCCACATCACGACACATTCCCGTATCAAGGTATGAACGAGTGTTCATCTTACCGGTGAGTATACCGATTATCATCTGTTTGACCGTATATGATGTGAGATTCTCACTTATTTTGATTGAAAACAAGCCCTATGTGATATAATCACTTATTGATGAGGAACTTGATTTTCATATGCATGAGGGCACAGGAGCAAGTCCGTGAACAGGTCAGTACTTTCGTACAGCAGAGAGACGAACTTGACTCCCGGATAAATGTGATATTTTATCACTTATTTTGAGGGACATGTGATTGTTGATCACTTATTGAGGTCGAATGCAATATGTACACGTATGTATGGTATCATGGAAGATATAGACTTGCGTCCCCGTTATTTTTCGGTAAAAGATACAACCATGATACCCAGATGATAAGCAGCATAAAGACCGAATATCTCAGAACCTCGGCAATCTCTCAAACGAAATTTCGGTACTAAGACCATATGCCAATGAATGGTTCCCACCCAGTCTTCAGTCGATTTAAGTTTATATCACCCTGCACACTTTAAAATGATTGTGAGCCTACCGATACATCTTATATAGAGCTGCTTATCATTTTTCATTTAAGGTTTAAAGAGGTTTAGACAGACCACTGATGTACTATCATTTTCTCTTTTGCTCGCCAGGAAACTCATTTTTGCTTTTCTATTGTTTTTGTGTTTTTGAAATTTTTCAATGTTTTTGGATTTTCAAATTTTTTGGATTTACTCCCCCTAAAACCAACAAACTAAGATAAATTTAAAACACAAAGGTATTTACAAAAATGATTTTCCGATGTTGGTTTACTCTTGCTTGACCTTAATGCCGTTTACCAATAATAAATAGTCAAATCTGGATTTGTCAAAAGCTTTGGTAAAAAGGTCGGCACGTTGGTCATCGGTGTGGACGTAAGCAACATCGATTAGCCTTTTCTCAAAGCAATCACGTATGAAGTGATACTTAATGTCGATGTGCTTAGTCTTTGAATGCTGCACAGGATTTTTAGTGATCTGTAATGCAGCAGAATTATCAACGTAAATAGGAGTAATTAGGAATTCAAAACCGTAGTCATGCATTTGCTGTTGTATCCACAGGACTTGGGAGCAACAACTTGAGGCAGCAATGTATTCAGCTTCGCATGTTGATGTAGCGACGCACGTCTGCTTCTTGCACTGCCATGTGACTAGGCGATTTCCCAAAAACTGACATCCAGCCGTTGTGGATTTGCCGTCGATTTTGCATCCGCCAAAATCAGAATCACTGAAAGCGATCAAGTCAAAGTTATTATCCCTAGGGTACCATAGACCGGTGTCAGGGTAACCCTTCAAATAACGAAAAATCCTTTTTACAGCAGCAAGATGTGAGGCCTTCGGGTTCACTTGATATCTGGCAAGCAGGCACGTTGGGTACATTATATCTGGTCTTGATGCTGTGAGGTACATAAGAGATCCGATCATCGCGCGGTAGTGTGAGGGGCTAACATCTTGACCCTTCAAGTCTGGAGTAATTCCGTGATTTTGCGGCAATGGGGTACCGATGGGCGTTGCATCAGACATCTGGAACCGGCTCAAGATGTCACCAACATATTTAGTCTGATGGATGAATATCCCAGACTCGGTTTGTTGTACTTGTAGGCCCAAAAAGAAAGTCATTTCCCCCATAGCACTCATCTCGAATTTATCCTGCATAACACGCTCGAAATCCCTACACAAAACATCATTAGTAGAACCAAAAATAATATCATCAACGTATACCTGTACCAGTAGAAGATCTCCATCTTGTTCTTTGATGAAAAGAGTACAATCGATAAGACCTCTGCGAAAACCGTTCTCCAGCAGATAATTAGATAAGGTTGCGTACCAAGCTCGCGGTGCTTGATGTAGACCATATAGAGCTTTGTTGAGCAACCAAACCCGATCGGGATGGATAGGATCTTCAAAACCTGGAGGCTGTTCGACGTACACCTCTTCTTCCACCACACCATGTAAGAATGCACTTTTCACGTCCATCTGGTATACCTTGAAACCTTTGAATGAGGCATAAGCCAGAAAAATCCGAATTGCTTCTAGACGTGCAACAGGTGCATACACTTCGTTGTAGTCGATCCCTTCTATCTGACGAAAACCTTGAACGACTAGCCTTGCTTTATTGCGAATAACGATTCCACGGTCATCCTTTTTGCATTTAAACACCTAACGGGTACCAATCTTCTTGTAACCAGCAGGTTTCTCTACGAGTTTCCAGACACCAAGCTTCTGGAATTGTTGCAGTTCTTCCTGCATTGCTTCAACCCAAGAGCTATCTTTCAAAGCTTCTTTCCAAGTTCTTGGCTCTTCCTGTGAGACATAACACGCGAAAGACCAATCGTTTTGTTGACCAGATTCTCTGATAGCTGCATACAACCCTGCATTGTTGTTGTTTCGCAACATGT
The DNA here is from genome assembly GCA_030545235.1 of Helianthus tuberosus. Taxonomy (NCBI): domain Eukaryota; kingdom Viridiplantae; phylum Streptophyta; class Magnoliopsida; order Asterales; family Asteraceae; genus Helianthus; species Helianthus tuberosus. The sequence continues at coordinate 13,347,190 of CM060366.1, read as the reverse complement.
TTCTTGTTTGAACGCCACTTTGTACATTTCCGATGATGTTTTGTTGAGGATGGGTATTGTGAATCCTTGTTTCTGGATTATCTTGAACTGGACTATTTGTACCCAGATTGTTGAGATTAAGATCAACAATTAATTCAATGCCCGGAATTGCCGAAGAGGATGATGCAGTAGCTTCAGCTGTTCCAGGGACGCCCACTGGAGGAGTACCCTCTGAAGTACCATGAACTGCTGTTATTGGAACTTCTTGATCTGCATCTAGGAATTCATCGTCCTCTGAAGATTCGTTCAATTCGGTAGCATCGTGAAAATCCTCATTGTCGAGAGCATTATTGTTCACTGAAGATGGTTCTTGATTGACGATAATGGGACGAACCAAAGGTGAATCTGTTGCATTGTCACTCTCGAAAAACATCCTTGCCGCAGCATTTTCTTCAACTGCTTCAACATTGATCGAATTGAAAAAGTCATCGTACTCAAACATCCAAGGCTGACCAGGATTTCTAACTGGTAAAGTGTGCCTTTGTACTCTGACTTCAGACCATTCCTCGACCCTTTTAGTCTCTAGATTCCAGACTCTTAAGTTCGGGGTGGAATACCCAAGAAAGTATCCCTCAATTGCTCTTGCCCCAAACTTTCCATTAGGATCGATAATTGTGCAAGGAGCTCCAAACGGTTCAAGATAAGACAAGTCTGGTTTCCGTTTGTTAATAAGCTCAAAGCAGGTCTTGTTGTGCCTTTTGACTGTGAGGACTCGATTCAACGTATAACATGCAGAGGACACAGCTTCAGTCCAGAATGGAATCGGCAACTGTGACTCTACCAACATAGTCCTAGCAGTCTCGATCAATGTGCGGTTCTTACGTTCAGCGACGCCATTTTGTTGAGGAGTATAAGCTGCACTAAATTCGTGAAGAATACCTTTTGAAGTGCAAAACTCCGCCATGGCATGATTTTTAAATTCAGTACCATTGTCGCTGCGTATCCGCCTAACCTTCAACTTATATAGATTCTCAATCTGAATGATCAAGTTTTTGATAATACCGAAGGTTTCACTCTTATGTGCCATGAACGCCACCCAAGAAAATCTTGAATAATCATCAGTTATCACGAGGCAATATTGATCATTCCTAATACTTTTGTGTTTGACAGGACCAAACAAATCCATGTGCAAACGTTCAAGAGGAACAGCCACCGTGTTGACTTTCTTTGTAGGATGTCGCTTCTTCGTTTGTTTTCCTTTCTGGCACGAGACACAGACGTCTTGAAGATGGAAATTTTTAAGAGGAACACCATTCACCAATTCATTTGACACCAAATGATTCATTTTGCGTAAGTGAATGTGACCCATTCGCCTGTGCCAAGAGATTGTGTCTTTTTCTGTGGCTTTGGAAACGAAACAAGTTGCTTGTGCAGACGTTGTGATAGCTTGGCTCATATCAAGGACATACAAATCATTTATCCTTGGAGCCGACAAGAGAATCCATTCTTTTGGAATTTTGAAGCCGGGTTTCAGCACATAACATCCATTAGCATCAAAGTGTACTGAGAACTGCTTATCACAAATTTGAGAAACACTAAGAAGATTGTGATCAAGTTGTTGCACAAAGTTGATCTTATCAAAGCTAACAACCCCGTTGGAAATCATTCCTTCACCCGTTATATATCCGCCCTTATCTCCAGCAAAAGCAACATAACCTCCTCTAATAGATTTGACGTCGTAGAGAAGCTTCATGTCGCCTGTCATGTGCCTGGATGCCCCACTATCAACAATCCAATGACTACTGATAGTTCCTCCTGGAACACCCTGCACATAAACTCAATCGATTAGTTGGAGATGGGGACCCAAGCCATTGTGGTCTTGGGTCTTCCATTTTTATCAACAACAATAACTTCCACCTTTTGATGATTCGGAAATTGTGATGGTCCCCCTGATTCAGTAACCGTTTTTGGTTTCCAAGTCTGTTTTGTTATACCAGTGTTATTCTTTAAAAACTTAACTTCATGATTGTCTGAAGTTTTTAAATTGTTTGGTTTGACAGAAACAGATTGTTTTTGAGCCACGTCGGTTTTAATTGCTTTTTCAATTTTCTTGACCTGTTGACGTTTCTGTTTCTTTTCCCTTTCTCTTATGAGTCGAGGATCTTGTTTTACAGAAACAGATCGCTTGCGGTCAGTTGGGCCACGGGGATCATCAACTATGCCTTTTTGTTTATGAAGATACGGGCAATTTCGAACAATATGCCCGATTGTTCCACATTCAAAACATGATCTTCGTTCAACAAACCCCGAAGTATCATGTGGTCGTCTTGCCGATGATGAACTTTGTGATCCCGAGGTACTAGGTTTTGAACAACTTGGTTCATTCCTTTTCATCACAGTTGCTTTTTGGACAAAATCTAAATTAGATTGATTTTCAAACTTTGCAATTTTGTCCGTTCCCTTAGATTTCACAAAGTTCACATTCTTCTTTTTCTTCTGATTCGGCTTCCTTTGACTTTGAGTCGGTGTTTTACCTCTTGGTTTGGCATGATTTTGCTGTTTTTGCACTGTTGGTAATTTTTGATTGCCAAATTGTTTTCGAACTTCGGCCTTTGGGATAGGAGGGCACTGTGTCACTGTAACACGTGATCCTGTCTTTCCCAAAAACTTACTTGTAGAATTTTCAAAGACTTTACTGATTAAAGATTGATTAACATTCTTAATAGGAAAATCTTTGTCTGAATAAACTTTATCATCACCAACAAGAGTGTACAGCAAATCCACACTCTCCGACTCTTTTGCAGATGTTGACTCGGTTGGAACAGTCTTAGCGGGTTTTGCGGGAGGATCACATAGAATATGATTCTCAAGAGGTATGTCCTCTTCTTTGATTACCGCATCAGACTTTTCCGAATCAGTATCATCGGATTCATCATCAGAAGAATCAGTATCCTCAATCACAACTGTAGGATCCTGATTCTGTTCAGCAAAGGACACACATGTATCTGCTGACACATCTGAATCTGATGATACTTCTTTCTTGTATCCGAGACCTGTTGCACATTCTGCTGCAAATTCCTTAACATCTAGAGGAACAGATGGTTCAAAATGAGTTCTATACTCCTCATCGGGCATGGCATCATAATTGTTTCTCACGGGTGGTGCACTTGTAGGTCCGGCTAGGGGAGGATCTAGTCGCCTAATCCTTGTATACGAACCACTCCGGTTGTGCGGAATCCAACCGGAATAGCAAACCGAGATAGAACACGTAATATCACGACACGCAAATATCACCGTTTAACACCACTGTATTAATACGAATGAAAGGGTTCAGTTACAATCCAACGTTTACAAATGTGCTTTGTAAACTCTCTCTCTCGTGTGTGTGTGCTCTGTGGGTTCTCTCTTGTTCTTCTGTTCAAGTGTCTGCCGAAACAGAACAACAGAACTCTATTTATACTACAGACACATACATACTCGACGAAACAGAAAACAGGCGACGAATCAGCATCATGGTCGACGAAACACACCTGTTTCGTCGACTTCTGGGCTGTTTCGCCAATGATGGGCTTCGGCCCAAAGCAGATAAGCCCAAGTCTTGTTTCGTCAACTTGTCTTAGCCCAAGGACTGTGATGTTGAGTCCAGTCCTTGTCTTGTCTCTTGTGTCGGCTTGAATTCTTGTAAACAACGGAGGAAAGTCGTCACAAAATAAGCCGAGCAAAGTCGCGTCCACAATCTCGAATCAAGACGAGTCGAGTCGCGTCCATAAATATGTATCAACAATTACCTTTTTGAGTTAAATAAGCTTAGCCAAACCACCCCCTTAGTCTGTTAATTGTGTCTGGTTTGGCTTGATGTAAATGCTTTGTACACTGAAGCCTTTGCATGAGGCTAGTTTCCTGAATTTATATACTATTAAATTAGCATATATAAAGGCTAATTAATTTAAAAATGTAAAGTAGCGTATTTTTTAGCCTCTAAATTGGCTACCTTTCTTTCTTTTTTATTCGACGTGGATCTTTCCCAAGTGACATGCAAAAAACCTAATCGCTCCTAGAGCAACTTTATCTATTTTTGCTTTTGTTCAGTAAGTTGTTATTAGCATTTAAAACATATAAACAATTAAAAATCCAAATGCATGGATGCATATATGTGATATTTCCATGTTGACAGATGCTCTAGTCCAATTATCTTGTGGCGGAAATGTGATAGCCTCGGCCGTAACAAATGCGCAGGGAGCATTCAACATCACTGTCAATCCACTTCAAGCTACTCTCACCAGCCTTTTATCATCTTGTAGGATTATTGTTGCTACACCACTCGCGAATTGTAACGCTACCCTACCTTCAACTGGATTTCTTCAAGCACCGCTACAATTCGTGGGGAACACCATTCGTGGGTTACTCAACATTTTGAATTTAGTCACAGGATCATTTCAGCTTGTTGGAAATAGTGTTTGATTCCAAATTACTAATATGCAATGTTTGAATAAAGTTAGAAGTTGATCTCTATAGTACTATCAACTTTCTATACTGTATGAATAAAAAAGATATTGATCTCTATATAGTACTCTCCAATTCCTAATGCTTGTAATGATGTGTTTGGTAACCTAATATACCTCTATATGATATGCCATTCGTGTGTTCGTTAAGAAAATGAATACGTCCGTGTTCCTTTATGTTTGGTCGTTAACGTTTTAAACAAATAGTTCATGAACACAAATGAACATAAATGAAAAAACACAAATTAACAACTATAAATGAGTGTTTGTATTAAAAATATAAAATACAAAATACACGCACACAAGTACTTAAGACCCGCACGTTACGGCGGAACTATTAAACCAAAAAAAAAAGTAGCCGTATGTTGAACCACAAAATTTATACCAAAATGTAAAACATCCTCGTAAAAAAGAACAACTAGGTCGCATCGATTAAAAACCCACCTAAAACTGAAAATACAAAAACTAACCTTAACTCGGAAGATTATTATAACCGGACGTTAGAAGTTTCGGGTCTGGTCTGGTCAGTCTGAAAGTAAGAGAAAGTATTCATATTCAAGTAAAATATTAATAAAAAAATCTCATATCAAGTTCTTTTAAAAAACCCCAAGAGTAAATTACGATTTTGGCCCATGTGGTTATATCACTTTTACCCTTTTAGCCCAAAAAGAAATCTTTTAACATCTGAGCCCCCAACGTCTTTTTTTCTAACCCTTTTGGCCCCTAACACTAACCCCATCCATTTACTTTTAGGGGCCAAAAGGGTTAGAAAAAAAGACGTTGGAGGCCAAAAGGGTTAGAAAAATAAGACGTTGGGGGCTCAGATGTTAAAAAATTCTTTCTTGGGCTAAAAGAGTAAAAGTGATATAACCACAAGGGCCAAAATCGTAATTTACTCAAACCCCAACAATCAAATATATAATTCATATTCGGTTTGTACTTTTTGTACTTGTCCAATGTTCCATGCGTTTCATGCCCCGCGCGACTTGGGTACATCCGCGCAGTCGGCGCAAGTTCAAGGAAGCCAGGTCTTTTGTTAAAGGAACTAAGGGTCAGAAATGATTTTAGCCTGGTCCTGACCTCGCGCGCGACTTGGGACACAGCCTTGTAGTCGGCGCAAGGTCGGGAAAGTCATCATTTTGACTTACTTTGGGTATGGTCTTTCACGCGACCTGAGGTTAACTCATGTGGCCGGCGCTGTCACACCCCAACCGATGGCGGAAACATCGGGGTGCGAGCACTAGGCGTTCAGATTGCTCATGAGATTTCCATAACACTAAAGTTTCAATAGAATTAAATTGATTTCATAATATAAATTGTCTAATAGCCACAATCAAGTATCACCAAGATTACATCACCAAATAGAATTGTTCAAAAGTCTAATTTATTAAAGCGACATTTCTAGGCAACTCCTATCTTGATTTCCATAGTTACATAGCAACCTATCAGCCTGCAATATGTATTAAAATATCAATACAAAAGTATTGGCGAGTATACAAGTTTGATAGTAGATTAATAGATTAAAAATACTCATATCCACAATGTAAGTAATAAAAATAGTTTCAGCCGTGCTAGTGTCGCAGTCCACGCAGTGATAGCCCAAGTATCCCGATGCTTTAGTGTTTACCCAAGACTCAAGGTAAACTAGAATCCTCCTAACAATACCCCCGAAGAATAATGGGAGAGGTGCACCCCCTATAGCGCTACTATTGTTAAGGCGGAACTACACACCCTGGATTAAACGTCACATTGCACAAAATAGAATACTAGAATGCACAAGTTTTCACATACACATAGGATAGAGTTTAGACTTCAAAAGCTTCAAGTTTATATAGAATACATGTTACACCCCAAAAGTTTAAAGTAAAAAGGGGATCGAGTATACTCACAGTGATTGCTTAACAGTCGCAACTGTTATTGGATCAAAGGGAGCTCTTTTTGAGATTAGCCTGATTAGGTTACAGCGGGGTAAGAGTCGAGAATAACGAGATTGCAAAATCAGCCACCTGACCGAATGGCTGTCCGACCGGACAGCTGTTCGGTCGAACGGCTGGTCGGTCGGATGGTATAAGTGTGAGGGAAGGGTGGCTGCCCGGTCGGATGGCCATCGGATTGCCATTCGGTTGAAATGTTAATTGAAGAAAATGGGTGGTTTTCCGGTCGGATGGCCATCCGACCGGGTTGCCACTCGGTTTGAATTACAAACTCAAGAACAAGTGACTGTTCGGTCGAATGCCTGTTCGACCGAATTGCCACTCAACTAGGTGTTGGTACACTTTATGTGGACACGACTCGGCTCGGCTCGGTTCGACTCGGCTCAGTTCGACTTGGTTTCGACACGGTTAGGTCCGGCTCCTGCCCGACGTCACGACATTCCTCTGTCGTGCGCCCCAGAGTTCGACACGCGAGGCACGGAGCGCCGCAAACAAGTCCCGCAAGACACATCACCATGACATCATCTCTGTGATGTCATGATGATGTCATAGTTTTTGTCTCATATGTGATATTAGTGAAGAATTAAAACAGAACTATGTCTGGGCCGTTCCTTCACATGTGGGCTGATAACTTGTGTGGACTTGGACTACATTTGGGCTTCTTCAACAAATGACGAAACAAAATAGATTTATTATGTTTGACGACGAAACATAAGTGTTTCGTCGACTTTGTTTGTTTCGCCGAGTTCAGGTTTTGTTTCGTAAGTCTTGTGTCTGTGTCTTAGTATAAATACAGCTCTCTGTTTCATTGTGAACCAGAGATGAGTGCAGAGAGATAAGAAAACAGACCATAGTAACAAAACTCTGCCAAAATTTAGTCTGAACTGTGTTTGTATCAGTTGTAAAGGTTCTTATCCAGTTAATCAATCGAGTGTGTATCATTGATTAATCCGCGTTGTTTTTATTGCTATATATGTTTGATTTGGCATAGTTACGTGGATTCCGCACGCGTAACCGTGTTTACTATAAACAAGAGATTCGGTTCGTAATCGATCCTCAGATTTCGGGACCTACAAGTGGTATCAGAGCTTTGGCTCTTATCCTTGTTTAAAATCAAACTTGTTCGGTTTTTATCAAGTATTTTGTGTGTGTTTTTTTTCTGAAAACTTGTTCTTGAAAAATTATATTTTCTGGAAAAATATTCATAAATCTGCTGTTTTAGTGTTGTTTGCTACTGATTTTTATCAAAAACCTAAGTTAGATTGATTGTTTATGCTTTAAACCGGGTTTTTAGTGAAAATCTAGTGTATTTTCGTGTTTCGGAAATTTATCGGTGATCGGAAAACTCATCGGAAACTTCATGTTCTTGGATGTGTTCTTGAAATATTCATAGGTGTTCTTGTTATAAACTGAGCATTAGATCTGATAAGTTATTTAAAACAAGTGTTGAACTTAAAATAATATTACTTGACTTTTGTGTGTAAAAGTTGATAATTGTCACAGTCTGTTTCGTTGAAAATAAGAAGTAACATACATACTTGTGTCAGGGTTAAATATCTTTGTGTCTCTTCTTATCCTTGACTGATCAGGAGATATTTTAAATATCTAAATCCACTGACTTTTATCCAGTTTTGACGAAACACACAGCCGACGAATCACATCTGTTTCGTCGCAACACCTTTGACGAATCAAACGTCTGTTTCGCCACAACATCTTTGACGAAACAAATTCTGTTTCGCCACGAATCACAAATATCACAAGTCTGTTTCGTCGTCATTCATTCAGACGAAACAAACCTGTTTCGTGAACTCTGTTTCGTCGAAAACAGATCTGTTTTAAACAGAAGACTTATATCAGTTTGCTTACTGTTTGTTTTCAAGAAATTTGTGCAGGTACTATCATATATACATCAAATATGAGTTGTACTAGTCCATGGGATTGGAGTATGGATTCTAGACCACGTGAAGATCCGACGTCCGCAGCAGCGTGGGTGAAGAGTGTTTATGGTCAACCAACTATAAGTGCCGGACAATGGGCTTTGGCATCCAATCAGAACCAAAATATTCAAAATCTTCTGATTAGCGAGAGCGAAACGGGTAGCAACAATCGCCCGCCAAAGTTGAATCATATGAACGAGTTTCCATCATGGAAAGGTCGTTTCATTACATATGTTCAAGGTCAAAGCACTGATATGTGGAGGTGTTTCATTACTCCACGCAATGATGCTCTTGAAGTAGCAGCATCAACGGCCGAAGGTTTTACTAACATGCAGGAAAATGACAAGAAAGCTTATGAATTTGAGAAAAAGTCATTTGCTGTTCTTACTCAAGCACTTCATAAAGATATCTATCATCAGTTTTCTTATAGTAAGGACACTAAATCCTTATGGGATTGTTTGGTGACAAGAGGAGAAGGAAACGCAGCTTCCAGAAAGACACGGCATGATTTATTAAAGAAAGAGTTTGAGTCGTTTCAGTTCTTGGAAAACGAAACTCTAAATGATATGACCACACGGTTTTATCATTTGATTAGTGAGATGTTTGCCTATTCTGTTGTTGCAAGTCAAAAGGAAGTTTGTGCACGATTTGCTGATTCTCTACCACCAAAGTGGAGTTCATACATCGAGCTTCTAAAACATACAGGTATTCTAGATGCTGAAACTATAACTATCTATGAATTTGTACAGAAGCTGGAACATAAAAATGATGAAGAAATCCGAAAAGCAAAACGCATTGCTGCTCCTCAGAATGTTGAAATGTATAATGGTGGAGGTTTTGACCCGTCAGCTAGTCTGAGGCAACCAAAGTTACAAACGGCGTTTGTATCTGATACAAACTCTTCTCCGTTTCCTCAACAAACTCAGACTTATTCTGGAGGAGGTTTTACTCCGCAATCAGCTCCAACCCCGGTCTTCGATCCGAGTGCCTATCAATTTCCAGCGCATTTGAGTGCTCAAAATCAGGCATACTCTGGAGGAGGTTTTAATCCATCACTACCAGATAAACAACAAGTTCAACCACAACAACAACAGCAAGCTCATTATACCAACAATCCTCCAACTCCAAACTCTAACACAGTCAAAGTTGATACATCAAACCTCTCAAATGTTAGCATTGAAGTAGCAAAGGAACATATGGAACTTATTAATACCATGGTCAGTGCTTACTGCGGTTTGGTCGCCGGTCAAATTGGAAACATCAATTTAACCAACGAAGACTATCTACAAATTAACCGTGATGAAATGGAGTTGATGGACATAAAGTGGGCATTCGCAAGTGCTGTTAGAAGGGCGAAGGACTTTATGGTTCGAACAGGAAGAAGTTCTTTGGAAAGCAAACAAGATACAAAGTACGGTTTTGATAAAGAAGCAGTTACATGCTTCAATTGTGGGGAAAAGGGTCACTTCAAACGTGAGTGCACTCGACCAAGCAGACAAGGCAATCAGAACCCATTCCGTAATCAGACGAGTACTTCAAATGCTAATCAAGACAATCGTGGAAAAGGGATAGTGGCTGTAACCAACACCACTAACCAGAATCAGTCTGGACCATCAAATGAAAGTCGTGCATTAACCGTACAAGCTGATGAAGGGTTTAATTGGTCTTTACAACTTGGGGAAAGTGATCAAGGTAAAGGAGGAACGGCGTGTTATGCTAAAATTATCAATCACATCAAGCACGTTCATAAGGAAGAATTTTCTGATAGTGACGACAGTTCTGGTCATACCGGGAGTTCTGATGAAGAAAGTTCTACTTCGAGTTCTGAATCTGATGTGAGCAAAGAAGCAAGTTCTAATCTTGATGACTTATTGAATGAAGCAGAAGAGTTGAAATGTCAGAAATCAGTTCTGATCAAGAAGGCTGAGGTAGTATCTAAAGAAATGGAGAAATTCTTTTCTGAAGACGGATCTTTCTCTTATCAGACTGCCTTTATGGCAAATGTCTCAGATTCTACAAGCCAGGTAAAATCTGAAATTCTTATCAACTGTAGAGATTGTGAGTATATGAAAAGTGAATTTGATAGAATAAAGCTTCACTGTGATTCGATTCATATTCACAATCAGAATTTAGTTGTTGAAATGGCTAAATGCAAAGAATCGAATATGGCTTTGATTCGAAACGAAAAAGAATTTAAATCTATGATTGAAATTCAAAAGAAAAATGTTTCCGAAGTGACAAAAACTGTTTATCATAAACAAGTTAGTATAAATGAATACATTAACATTGTTGAGGAAACTAAAAAGGAACTAGCCATTGCCAGATGTGAGCATGATGCAATCAAGCAAAAATTGGAGAGTTACTCTAACTCCCGATTTGTGCTCGATCACATTATTGATGTTCAACAACTAAAGGGAAACAAGAAAGGTGTTGGGTATAAGAAGTGTCCGCCCCCTTTGAGACATGATTATACTTATATGCCTGATGAAGAAGAAATGCCACGGTTTGAATCCAGTGTGCCTCTTAATTATGAGGAAGTAACTACTGGCCTAGGGTTCAAATCGGACAATTCTCCAAGTACAAATTCTGAGCAAAAAGAGTCAACATCTACGAAACAAGGTCCTCCAACCATTGAGGACTATGAGTCGTCGGATGATGAATCTGAATCAGAAGTGAGTAATCAGGATAAATCACTTGACAAACTTAAAGGAGTAGATGTTCCAATTGAGAATCATATTCTGTGTGATCCTCCTACTCCTGCTGTTCAACCAGTTGTCCAACAAGTGATAGATCCTGTCAAGAATGACAAGAAATCTGTGTCTACCGTTAAGAGTAATAACGTGTTGTACATTTTGGTTGGTGATCCTAAAATCTATTCAGATCACGATTTCCCAATTAAGAATGTCAATCCATCTTCGATTGATCAAGTTTTTGAAAATAATACAAACAAGTTTTTGGGACAGACAATTCCAAAAGCTGAAATCAAGAAACAATTTGGAAATCAAAAATCACCTTCAAAGCAACAACCTATTGCTTCTAATGGTAAACAATCAGATCAACGAGCTAAAGTGTCAAATGTTTCTAAATCAAAATTTGAAACAAAAGGAGCTCGTTATCAGAAGAAAAACAACAATGTCAAATTTGTGGAATCGAGGGGTACAGATAAAATTGAGACTTTTGCTAACAAGTCAAACACTGATTTTGTACAAGTCAAAATTTTAAAACGTGATAGTCAAAACAATTACACTCAACATTCAAACGGGTGTGATGAAAAAGCTAGTACCTCGGGTTATACAAATTCGACATCTGATCGTCGATCCAGTTCTCCTAAGTTTGTTGAAAGGAGAACGTGTTTTAAATGTGGAGAGTTTGGGCACATCATCAAAGATTGTGCTAACCCTCCGAAAGCGAAATTTGTTGAAAGAGCATCACCTGAATCGATTCACCCTAAATGTCGTCCTGTTTCACCTAAACATGATAAACGAACTATTAAAGAACAGGAATCGAAACAACGACATCAAAATGTGAAGAAAATAGAAAAGGCTTTAAAACCTAAGGTCAATTCTGTTCCAAGGGAACCAAGTTCACCTGTAAACTCAGAAATTACAAAATTTGTTTACAAAACTCAATCTGGTAAACAAAAACAAACTTGGAAACCTAGGAAGAGTGGAGGTTCAGGGGGAGCTGTTTGTTTGGAAAACCATCAACAAATCGAGATCACTATTCGTGATGCTCAGGGACGACCCAAGACCACTTTGGCTTGGGTCCCCATCCTTAACTAATCATTGGATGATATGTGCAGGATGTTCCAGGAGGAATTATCAATAGTCATTGGATTGTTGATAGTGGGGCATCCAGGCACATGACGGGCGATTTACGGCTTCTATATGATGTGAGAAACATTAAAGGAGGCTATGTCGCTTTCGCTGGAGACAAAGGCGGTTACATCACTGGAGAGGGAATGATTTCCAATGGTGTGGTATGTTTCGATAAGATCAATTATGTTCGTCAAATTGATCATAATCTTCTCAGTGTGTCGCAAATCTGCGATAAAAAGTTCACCGTGCATTTTGATGATGCCGGTTGTTATGTGCTTAAACCTGGTTTTAAAATTCCTGATGAATGGATTCTCTTATCGGCTCCAAGAATCAATGATCTTTATGTTCTTGATATGAGTCAAGCGATTACGACTTCTGCACAAGTCACATGTTTTGTCTCGAAAGCCATGGAGAAGGAGTCTATATCTTGGCACAGAAGAATGGGACACATTCACTTGAGAAAAATGAACCATTTGGTAAACAAAAATCTTGTGAATGGCGTACCCGTGAGAAGTTTTCATCTACAAGATATCTGTGTTTCGTGCCAGAAAGGGAAACAAACAAAGAAGTCTCACCCTTTGAAGAAAATCAACACTGTTGGCATGCCTCTCGAACGTCTTCATATGGACCTCTTTGGACCTATGAGACACAAAACAACGTTCGGAGATGTGTATTGTTTAGTAGTTACTGATGACTACTCTAGATTTTCTTGGGTAGCTTTTATGGCACACAAGAGTGATACTCCTCAAATCCTCAAGGATCTTCTTACAATGTTGGAAAATCTCTACTCGTTGAAAGTTAAGAGGATCAGAAGCGACAATGGAACTGAATTCAAAAATCGTGTTATGGATGAGTTCTGTACTTCTAAAGGCATTCTTCATGAATACAGTTCTCCTTACACTCCACAACAAAATGGTGTCGCGGAGAGGAAGAATCGGACGATAATTGAAACTGCAAGAACAATGCTGGTAGAGTCGGCGTTTCCTATTCAGTTCTGGGCAGAGGCTGTGTCGACTGCTTGCTACACATTAAACCGAGTTCTTACGGTTAAGAGACATGGCAAGACTTGTTTCGAACTTCTACAGAAAAGGAAACCAGATCTTTCAATTCTAGAACCTTTTGGTGGTCCATGCACTATGATTGATCCGGATGGAAAGTTTGGCGCGAAAGCTATTGAGGGTTTCTTCCTTGGATATGCTACTCCAAATTTTCGTGTTTGGAATCTGACTACCAAAAAGATAGAACTATGGAGTGAAGTACGGGTTCAGAGATATACAGATCCTGTTAAAGCTCCAGGTGATCCTTGGATGTTCGATTATGATGGGCTATTCGACTCCTTTGACCTGCCAATTTTTGATGAAGATTCCGCAGCTGCTAGAATGATATTTGATAGTGACAATGCTGCTGAGTCGTCATTAGTTAGACCTGTTGTTGTTAACTCACAAAGTTCTAATTCGTCTAACAACACGGTTCAAAATGAGGAAGTTGAGAATGCTACTGAATACAATGAGTCATCAGAAGAAGATGAAGAAAATTTGGATGCGACTGAAGGCACTAAATCTCCAGTTGTTCCAGTTCAGGGTATTTCTGTTGATACTCCTCATGTGCAAGTCGATGATACTGCTGAAGGAAATGCATCCACTTCTACGCATATTCCAGGTGTAGACTTGGTTGTTGATCTTAATATTAACAATTTGGGTGTTAATGCTCGTGTTCCTGAAAATCCTGAAATGAGGATACACGATACCCATCCACAGCAGAATATCATAGGAGATGTCCAACAAGGTGTGCAGACACGTAATCAGCTGAGAAACAACCAGAGTGCTGGTTTGTATTCAGCTATTAGAGAATCTGGTCTTCAAAATGATTGGTCTTTCGCGTGTTACGTTTCACAAGAAGAACCAAAATCTTGGAGGGAAGCTTTAAAAGATAATTCATGGGTTGAAGCCATGCAGGACGAACTGCAGCAATTTCAAAAGCTTGGTGTTTGGAAGCTTGTTGAAAAACCGGAGAATTACAAGAAAATTGGAACACGATGGGTTTATAAATGCAAGAAAGATGATCGTGGAGTTGTTATTCGCAACAAAGCGAGACTGGTTGTTCAGGGATTTCGTCAGATTGAAGGCATTGATTACAATGAAGTTTATGCACCTGTTGCACGTCTGGAAGCTATTCGAATCTTCTTAGCTTATGCTTCTTTCAAAGGATTCAAAGTTTACCAGATGGACGTTAAAAGTGCTTTTCTTCATGGTATTGTTCAAGAAGAGGTGCATGTCGAACAACCTCCAGGTTTTGAAGATCCTATTCACCCAGATCGGGTTTGGTTGCTCAACAAAGCTCTTTATGGTCTACATCAAGCACCTAGGGCTTGGTATGCAACCTTATCAAACTATCTTCTGGAGAATGGATTTAGACGAGGTCTTATTGATTGCACACTCTTTATCAAAGAACAAGATGAAGATCTTCTGCTGGTGCAGGTATATGTTGATGATATAATATTTGGGTCTACTAATGACTCTTTGTGCAGGCAATTCGAACGTGTTATGCAAGAAAAGTTCGAAATGAGCGCTATGGGAGAGATGAATTTCTTTTTGGGCCTTCAAGTTCAACAAACAAAGTCTGGGATATTCATCCATCAGACAAAATATGTTGGTGACATTTTGAGCCGATTCCAAGTGTCAGATGCAACGCCCATTGGTACCCCACTTCCGCAGAATCACGGGATTACTCCGGATTTGAAGGGAGAAAGCATCAACTCCTCGTACTATCGTGCCATAATCGGATCTCTCATGTATCTTACCGCTTCGAGGCCTGATATCATGTACCCAACATGCTTACTCGCAAGATATCAAGCAAACCCGAAGGCCTCTCATCTGTCAGCTGTCAAAAGGATTCTACGCTATTTGAAGGGATGCCCAGACTTAGGTCTTTGGTACCCTAAGGATGATAGTTTTGAATTAATTGCATACAGTGATTCTGATTTCGGTGGTTGCAAAATTGATGGCAAATCAACAACAGCAGGATGTCAGTTCCTAGGAAATCGACTCGTCACGTGGCAGTGCAAGAAGCAAACGTGTGTTGCTACATCAACATGTGAAGCAGAATATATTGCTGCCTCGAGTTGTTGCTCCCAAGTTCTTTGGATACAACAACAAATGCGCGACTACGGTTTAGAATTCCTATCTACTCGTATTTTTGTTGATAATAATGCTGCCTTGCAAATCACTAGAAATCCGGTGCAACATTCTAAGACTAAACACATCGACATTAAATATCACTTTATCCGTGACTGTTTTGATAAGAGGTTAATCGATGTCGTTCATGTCCCCACTGATCACCAACGTGCCGACCTGTTTACAAAAGCTTTTGATAAATCACGTTTTGATTATCTTCTTTTGGTCAATGGCATTAAGGTGATACCCGAGTAAACTTCTTTGGCTGATCGTTTTGGTAAATATTTTCTTTATAAACTTTGAAAATTCAAAAAGATTTTAGTTTTCGTAAACTTTGCGAATTTTAGGGGGAGATATTTCAAGAAAATACAAAAACATTGCAAAAGTTCAAAATCCAAAAAGATGTCTTTACTTTTTGTCGTTTCGTTTGAAAAATTAAAAATTCAAAAACAATAGAAAAACCAAAAATGAGTTTCTTGGATAAAGGAAAATGATGAAATTACAAACTGGTGTGGTCGGTCAATGTGCTCAAAATGCAAAATAAAAAGAAAAATGATAAGTATCTCTACTAACGATGTATCGGTAGGCTCACAATCAGACTAAAATGTGCAGGATGATACAAACCTAACAGACTTCAAGTCAGGTGGGAACTGCTCATTGGCATATGGTCTTAGTACCGAAATCTCGTTTGAGAGATTGCCGAGGTTCTGAGATATTCGGTCTTTATGCTGTCTTATCATCTGGGTATCATGGTTGTATCTCAAACCGTAAAAATATCGGAGACATAGTCTAGATCTTCCATGATACCATACATACGTGTACATACTGCATTCGACCTCAATAAGTGATCAACAATCACATGTCCAAACAAAATAAGTGATTATATATCACAGATTCTTTGCGGGAGTCAAGTTCGTCTCTCTGCTGTACGAAAGTACTGACCTGTTCACGGACTTGCTCCTGTGCCCTCATGCATCTGAAAATCAAGTTCCTCATCAATAAGTGATTCTATCACATAGGGCTTGTTTTCAATCAAAATAAGTGAGTTTCTCACATCTTTTATACGGTCAAACAGATGATAATCGGTATACTCACCGGTAAGATGAACTCTCGCGCATGCCTTGATACGGGAATGTGTCGTGTGTGGATGAACATCGGTCGGTAAGTATAAATCATACCTTAACGTATCCCCTCTCCATGATTACATCTGATAAGTTGAGCTTATGTGGACAACAATATCGATAATTGTTATAGGATGCTTATCTAAATGTTAACTAATTGAACGAAAAGAGCGTTTTGGCATGACCGTACACTGATATGATTGTCTTACCCTCGAAACTCGCAAAAAGAATGTCTGTAAATATTTATTTACTGCTTTTTAGTTTCTACATCTTTGTATATATTTATTTATTGCTTTCCGTCTTTACATTTGAAAAATGAAAATTTCCAAAAAGATTTTAGGTGTGTTTTAATATAAACTTTATAAAATCCAAAAAGATTTTGCTTCTAGTTTATTTTTGATTAACCGATGTTGGAACTCGAGTCTATCCTACCCAAAATCCTGATCGCAAGCCAGAAAACAATTGCATCTTCATAAACAGTCGAAATTAACAAGTTTTGAAAGTTAAAGGATTAAAATTGAATAATTTGTTAAACTTTCAAACTATTTTCGATCGGTGTTTGATTGAGATTTGATCTCAAATGTGTCATTTGTTTAAATGTTAACTATATTCCAAGCGGTTGTTCTCATTATGCGTTTAGCTTTCTTGCCTGTGCAGATGCTAAAGGCGAGGAGAATATGTTCGATGACAAGCTTTGGAATGAAGACACGAAGTGGAGGCACTCAAAGTATAAAATGATCGAGTTGCCGCTGACCCTTCATCAACACTACAAGGATCTGAAGAATTGAAGATTAAAAGATTCACGAGCATGACTCAATGGAGAGTTCATTTTAAGGGGGAGTTTGTTAACACACTACCTAAATGAAAAGGGAGTTTGTTGATACACTTTCTACTTACGAAGCGTGAAGACGTTGAAGATCCTCCGACATGAAAGACACGGAAGACGAACCTCACGAGTAGCGTCCAAGGGGGAGATTGTTGGTACACTTTATGTGGACACGACTCGGCTCGGTTCGACTCGGCTCAGTTCGACTTGGTTTCGACACGGTTAGGTCCGGCTCCTGCCCGACGTCACGACATTCCTCTGTCGTGCGCCCCAGAGTTCGACACGCGAGGCACGGAGCGCCGCAAACAAGTCCCGCAAGACACATCACCATGACATCATCTCTGTGATGTCATGATGATGTCATAGTTTTTGTCTCATATGTGATATTAGTGAAGAATTAAAACAGAACTATGTCTGGGCCGTTCCTTCACATGTGGGCTGATAACTTGTGTGGACTTGGACTACATTTGGGCTTCTTCAACAAATGACGAAACAAAATAGATTTATTATGTTTGACGACGAAACATAAGTGTTTCGTCGACTTTGTTTGTTTCGCCGAGTTCAGGTTTTGTTTCGTAAGTCTTGTGTCTGTGTCTTAGTATAAATACAGCTCTCTGTTTCATTGTGAACCAGAGATGAGTGCAGAGAGATAAGAAAACAGACCATAGTAACAAAACTCTGCCAAAATTTAGTCTGAACTGTGTTTGTATCAGTTGTAAAGGTTCTTATCCAGTTAATCAATCGAGTGTGTATCATTGATTAATCCGCGTTGTTTTTATTGCTATATATGTTTGATTTGGCATAGTTACGTGGATTCCGCACGCGTAACCGTGTTTACTATAAACAAGAGATTCGGTTCGTAATCGATCCTCAGATTTCGGGACCTACACTAGGCTTCCAAGTTTTGATTGTTACTATTTTTGTAAAAGTTTCTAAGTTTCTAGTTTGACGGTGATGGCACGACACGTATTGTGACAACAGTAAACTCGTTAACACAAGGCCGCTCTGATCGGATGGGAATCACCCCTGTCCATTCGGTCGTCTGTCTTTAACGACTTATGTTAGAATCCGTCTCATGCTCGTCTTCTCCGGTAAAACTCGGATCTAAGCCGACTTTAGACTATACATCAAGTCCACAGCCTGTTTAGATCCGGTTTCTACCAGAATAAAGTAAAAGTTGAGAAAAGATGGAAGATAACCCAAGTTTTATGTAAAAAGTATAGATTTAGTTTAGATTTAGAGTAAAAACGCATGAAATACCTTAGATCTAAGCTAGATCTTGCTTAGAATGATGTCACATGGCCGTTTGTACAAACCCCCAAGATGACATCACCCTCAAGAGCTCAGATCTGAGAGATTTCACGGTGAAAAACGTGATTTCAAGTGAGAATCACCTAGAGAATGAAGTGTAGATCAAGAAAGTACAAGGATATAGCTTGAAACGTACCGGAATCAATGAGAAAACGAAGAAAATAGGAGGTAGTGCGTCTGAATCGAACAGGGCTGTCACATCACTGAAATGGTGATGTGACAGACCTATTTATAGGGTGAGAGTGAGTGAAAGAGGAGATGAGGCGCTTGGGTCGAATGGTGGTCCGGCCGAGTGGCCGTTCGGTCGAGTGGTGGTCCGGCCGAATGGCTGTTCGGTCGAATGGTGATTCGGCCGAATGGCCATTCTGGCCAACCCACCTTTCCGTATTCCCGTTTTGATTCGGTTTGCGAATTAGCTTAAGCGTTACGTAACATTGTTGTAAAAGAATAACTAGATTGATCATAAGCATCAAATGTCCCAATAGATTCCGCCGGTGACAAGGCTCTAGTCTCTCGTTCAACCAAGAATCAAGTTTCACGAGTCTAAAGAGTCTATCACCAAATAGATTTAGGCATTCCAACATAGATTTAGGCATTCCAACATAGATTTAGACATTCCAGATATAGAATTAGGCGTTCCAAGCATATAGATATAGGCATTCCAATATAGATTTAGACATTCCAACATAGATTTAGACATTCCAGATATAGAATTAGGCATTCCAAGCATATAGATATAGGCATTCCAATATAGATTTAGACATTCAAGTATAAAACATAGACTTCCACATAGATTAGGGACTAAAATGACCATTAATCCTACTTCAGGGACTAATCTTGACAACAACCTAAAGTTTAGGGACGCTGGGCGTTACAGTCTCCTCTCCTTTAGGAGATTTCATCCCCGAAATCTTAGATGAAGACTCTGGAAACAAATGCGGGTACTTGGTCTTCATTTCGCTTTTCAGCTCCCAAGTGAACTCGGCGCCACGCTTTCCTTCCCATCGAACCTTGACAATGGGAATCTTGCTGCGCCTTAATCGCTTGGCACTCTGGTCCACGATTTCGACCGGTTTCTCCACAATGTGCAGCGTCTCATTTATTTGCAAGTCTTCGAGGGGAACCTGAAGTTCCTCGTCGACTAAACATTTACGAAGGTTGGATACGTGGAACACTGGATGTACATTGTTTAGTTCCTGTGGTAAGTCGAGTCAGTACGCCACCTTGCTAATCCTTTCGAGTATCCTGAAAGGACCCACATAGCGAGGAGCGAGCTTTCCCTCTTTACCGAAGTGAACTACTCCCTTCCAGGGAGTACCTTGAGGAGGACCCGATCACCAACCTCAAATTCCAGAGGCTTGCGCCTTTTATCAGCATAGCTCTTTTATCTGTTCCTAGCCTTGATCAAGTTATCACGGATCTGAAGAATCTTATCCGTTGTTTCTTGAATGATTTCAGGGCCAGTAAACTGCTTTTCACCAACCTCATGCCAGCTGAGAGGGGATCGGCACTTGCGACCATACAAAGCTTCGAAAGGAGCCATCTGAATACTGGAATGATAGCTGTTGTTGTACGAAAACTCGATCAATGGTAAGTGTACATCCCAGTTACCACCAAAGTCAATGACACAAGAACGAAGCATATCCTCTAGGGTTTGAATAGTACGTTCCGTCTGCCCGTCTGTTTGGGGATGGAAAGCCGTACTTAGATTTAAATGCGAACCCATAGCGGATTGAAAAGTTTGCCAAAGACGAGAAGTAAATCGACCATTGCGGTCTGAGATTATGTCTAACGGTATGCCATGACGGCATATAATCTCATCTGTATAAATTCGAGCAAGTTTCTCCACTCTGTAGTCTTCACGAATAGGAAGAAAGTGAGCTGACTTAGTCAAGTGGTCAACGATGACCCATATACTGTCATGCCCTGACGGAGTACGAGGTAGTTTAGTGATAAAATCCATAGCAATACTATCCCACTTCCAAACGGGGATCTTAGGTTGTTCTAAAGTCCAGAAGGACGCTGATGTTCGGCCTTAACCTTCAAGCAGGTGAGGCATTTTGAAACATAGACAGCAATGTCCCTCTTCATGCCAGGCCACCAATAAATCATACGCAGATCCTGGTACATTTTATCAGCGCCAGGGTGAATTGAATAACGAGATTTGTGAGCCTCATTCATGATGAGCTCACGAAGATTGTCGCGATCTGGCACCCTGATGCGATTGAGGTAGTATTGAAGTCCATCAGGTTTTGTCACTAGTTGGTCCATACGGGCACCTAAAACCTCTTCGTACAAACTACCTTCATTGGCTGATGAATACTGAGCATCGCGAATACAAGCATGCAAGTCGCTAGAGAATTGGGAACACAGAATGCTAGTAGCATGAGACTTACGACTTAATGCGTCGGCCACGACATTCGCCTTGCCAGGGTGGTAGCGAATTTTGCAGTCATAGTCGTTAAGCAGTTCCGCCCAACGCCTCTGTCGCATGTTTAGTTCCTTCTGGTCAAAGATATGTCGCAAGCTTCTATGGTCAGTGAAAACAACGCACTTAGTTCCATACAAGTAATGCCGCCAAATCTTTAACGCAAAAATAACCGCACCAAGCTCCAGATCGTGTGTGGTATAGTTTTTCTCATGCACCTTGAGTTGACGAGAGGCATAGGCAATGACCTTGTCCCGTTGCATGAGCACACAGCCCAATCCACGGTTTGAGGCATCACAATATACCACAAAATCGTCATTGCCATCAGGCAAGGTCAAAACATGAGCATTGCATAGCAAGTCCTTTAGAGTCTGAAAGGATTCCTCTTGTTCGGGACCCTAAACAAAAGGTTTCTCCTTTTGGGTTAAAGTGGTAAGAGGAACAACGATTTTTGAAAAATCCGCGATGAACCAGCGGTAGTAACCCGCTAATCCTAGAAAAGAACGAATCTCAGACATGGATTTAGGCGTAACCCAATTCTTCACTGCCTCGATTTTAGAAGGGTCAACATGAATACCCTGAGTACTAACAATGTGACCAAGAAACTGGACCTCATCAATCCAAAACTCACACTTAGAAAATTTAGCATACAGCCGGTTACCACGTAAAAGTTCAAGCATAAGACGTAAATGGCGAGCGTGATCGGATTTAGACATCGAGTATATGAGAATATCATCAATAAAGACTATCACAAAACGATCCAAGTAGGGTTTGCAAACACGGTTCATAAGGTCCATGAACACAGCGGGTGCGTTGGTCAAGCCAAAGGGCATGACCACAAACTCGTAGTGTCCATAGCGAGTGCGAAAAGCCATCTTAGGAATATCTTCTTCCAGAATGCGGAGCTGATGATAACCAGATCTAAGATCGATTTTAGAAAAGCAGGTCGCGCCTTGTAGTTGGTCAAACAAATCGTCAATGCGAGGTAGAGGGTAACGATTCTTCACGGTAAGCTTATTAAGTTCACGGTAGTCGATACACATACGAAACGAACCATCATTCTTCTTGACAAATAAAACAGGAGCACCCCACGGAGAGGTACTTGGACGAATAAATCTTTTATCGAGTAATTCCTGTAGCTGGCTGGATAACTCTTGCATCTTGGAAGGTGCAAGACGATAAGGAGCCCTGGCGACAGGAGTCGCGCCAGGTACGAGATCAATACGAAAGTCGACTGATCTGGGAGGAGGAAGACCAGGAAGATCTTCAGGAAAAACATCAGTGCCACGCCCGGATAATTCCGTCGTCGGTTGGGGTGTGACAGATTGGTGTCAGAGCCGTAACTATAGGGAATTAGGTCTAATTAGGAAAATCGACCTAGTCTATAGTCTAAGTACCAAATCAGACCCCTTTGTGTGAATTCTATCTCTTATGCGAACTATGGATACCAGTACGAATTGGGACAACTCGCACAAAGTGAGTTACTTCGCATGAGTGAGACACCTCGTATGAAGTAAGTCACCTTGCCCGAGTTGTGCACTTCGTACGAAGTATGTCAGCTCATTCTAAAACGCTCAACTGCCTTTCCTAAGGCAAGTATCTATTGAATGTTTTTCCTAAGGCTAACACAACATACACATTTGAAACTACTCGCATAACACCAGCGAGTGACTGTGTCGAGATTAGGTGTGAAAACCAAGAACTCTCGATAAGGTTACTCACCCTGCGTATTTCTACTCTCAGCACGAGAATTTTCGTTGAGTTATGAGTAGCATCCACATCTCGACGGAAATCTTCATCTCTATCTCGTGGTCGTTTAACCACATCTAGGAACGAAGTTGTTAAGTTAGGGGTGAAACCCGCATCTTAATGACTCGTTCCACTCTCTAAAATGTTTTTACAAAACTCCCACCAAAGTCTCGACTGTTCCAATGACTCGAGTCACGTAGTAACTGGAAGGATGAATGTCGTTCACCGTATCACAGTGAGAGAGCATAGTCTATTAGGCCAAAGCGTGTACTCGAAATTATTGTGAATGGTTGAATCACTTTGGGTAGTCGATGTCTAACACCCAAGGCACTCCAGTTCGTTTTCAAGCTTGCAATCGCCAATTTTGCGCGTTATTGATTTTATTATGCTTATATGTTTTACTTACGCTTTTATGGTTTCGATTTCTCGCTTTCCGCTTATCATGCACAACTCGCACAGCGCTCTTAATCCAAAACGCTAACTAATCGCAAACAAACTATGAACTCCCACACGCTATGGTACCTGCGGATGTACACTACGCTCGACGCTTATGTTACTCGCTACCCCTCGCAACATTCGCTCGCGCTACGCACTTTGAAATATAGGTGAATACATGCAAAATATGTAGGTGAATACGTGCAAAATATGTGTTTATGTGGATTATGTGCTAATACGTGCTTATGTGTTTAGGTGCCTATGTGATTACCTGCTTATGTGATTATGTGACTCTGTGCCTTCTGTGAATAGTAATAATAATAAATAAGTATATTGTATGAGACGCTAAAACCAAAACCCAATATAATCGAATCTCATCTAATTTCTACGACGACATCTGCTGCAGAACTCACACTCGACAATGTCGTCATTTGGATCGCGCACTCACCGAAATGTTCAGAGGAACAAAGCTGATAAACGAATCGCCTCACGTGTGGCCAAGGAAATGGCCAAAGTGATTCCCCAAATCGTCAGCGAAATCAATGCTGTCAGCAACACCTCATCGGTCGACTCTAAGAATGAATCGCCTAAAGCTCCCTTCAGCTTCAAACAATTCTAGGCCTGTGGTCCGATGAATTTCACTAGGGAAGACGGACCCAACGTCATGTTCCAATGGTTCGATGCGATCGAAGTCACTTTCCGCCAAAGCGGATGCCCAGAGAATCTACGCACTGTGAATGCTGCTGGAGTCTTCCAGTCAAGGGCACTCGACTGGTGGACAGCTGAGCGCAACAGGCGCGGTAATGATTCAGCTTATGGCCTCTCTTAGGAGGAGCTCAGGGAGCTCATGATGAAAGAATTATGCCCTCCCCCGTGAAGTCCAGAAGCTGGAGAATGAGTTCTGGAACCACAAGCAAGACGAAGGTGATAACACCGGTCTCACCGCCCGCTTCAAACAGCTGAGTATTATCTGCCCAAGTCAGGTGGACACGCCTGATAAGGCTATCAAGAAGTACATTCGAGCTCTTCCTGATTGTGTAGCTGATTTTGTTCGAGCAGCTAGAACCACTACTATCGAGGAAACCTACCAACTCGCAGCTGAGATCAACGACAAGCGACTCTTGGCTGGAGCTTTCAAATCCTCAACCAAGAATCTCCACCAGGTCACTGGTACTCCGAACACCGACTCTGCAGCATCACAAGGTTCAAATCCCTCTCGTCAGAACTGCAAGCGCCGAAATAACAGCAAGAACAACGCGGTAGTCGCTACACCGCCCAACTCTCAGCCCAACTAGAATCGTTAAGTTGCTACTCCCAACGCACCGCCTGCTAAGTGTACGTATAGTGGTACTCACCCTCTGTGTCCCACTTGCACTTATCACCATCCGATAGGGGTGAACTGTCGCTTCTGTGTTAATTGCAACATCTATGGGCACTTTACTGCACACTGCCGCTCAGGTCCCCGACAGCAGACTCCTCAAGCTCTTCCTGCACCGCCAGCTCAACCACTTGCTCTTCAGGGTAACCAAGCAACTCCTGCCCCCGCTGCTCATGCAGGAGCCTGCTACACTTGTGGTGACTCGAACCATTTTGCTAATATCTTCCCGAACCAAGTTGTGAAACAAGAACAGCAGCAGTAACCACCACAGCAACAACAACAGCAACAGCAGCCTCAGCAGCAGTAGCCACAACAAGCAGCCCACAGAAGAACCTTCAACACCAATGTCCGCCAGGCTCAGACTGACAACAATGTTGTCAATGGTACATTCCTTGTTAACGGTATTTATGCTTCTTGCTTATTTGATACTGGAGCCGATAACTGTTTTGAATCGTTTGAATTCGAAAAGCTTTTAAAACGTAAACGCGCTAACCTCCCAACGACCTTCGACATAGAAGTGGCCACCGGAAGAACCGTCACCGTCAGTTCCGTTCTGCGTGATTGTACTCTTGAACTCAACAATCACGTCTTCCCAATCGAACTCATCCCTATGCAGCTTGGTAGTTTTGATGTCATAGTAGGCATGGATTTTCATCGTGAAAATCATGCCGAAGTTGTTTGTTTCGAAAAGATGATTCGTTTCTTTCTTTCAAACGGCGACCAGCTATTTGTATATGGCGAAGTATCCTTGAAAGATTTGAAGCTTATGTCGTGTGTTCAAACGAGCAAGTATCTCCGAAAGGAATACTTGGCTTTCTTAGCCCATATTGTAGTAGCAGAGGAGGAAAAGAAAACAGTGAAAGACGTCCTAGTTGTTTGTGAATTTTCTAATGTTTTTCCCGATGATTTACCTGGTCTACCTCTTACACGTGATATCGACTTTCATATTGACCTTATTCCAGGTGCTGACCCTGTTGCCAAAGCTCCCTATCACCTCGCACCGTCCGAAATGCGTGAATTGTCTAGCCAACTCCAGGAGTTACTTGATAAAGGCTTCATACGCCCTAGCACATCACCATGGGGCGCACTTGTCCTTTTCGTTAAAAAGAAGGATGGATCGTTCCAAATGTGCATCGATTATAGGGAACTCAACAAGCTTACTATCAAGAACCGCTACCCGCTACCCGTTACCCCGAATTGATGATTTATTTGATCAATTACAAGGTGCTACGTGTTTTTCCAAGATCGACTTGCTTTTAGGCTATCACCAATTGCGTATTTAGGACCAAGACATCCCAAAAACCGCTTTTCGTACTCGATATGGCCATTACGAATTCGTGGTCATGCCTTTTGGTCTCACAAACGCACCCGCAGTCTTCATGGACTTGATGAACCGTGTGTGTAAACCCTTCTTTGATCGCTTCGTTATTGTGTTTATCGATGATATCCTTATCTACTTGAAGTCGAGAACCGAACACGCGCGACATCTTCATCTAGTTCTCGGACTTCTTCAAGGAAATCGCCTCTACGCCAAATTCTCCAAGTGTGAATTTTGGCTCGAGGAGGTTCAATTTCTCGGTCACATCATTAACAGTCAAGGAATTCACGTCGATCCCGCGAAGATTGAAGCCGTAAAGAGTTGGATTACACCAAAATCTCCATCCGAAATCCATTCTTTTCTCAGATTGGCGGGTTATTACCGTCGATTCATCGCTGATTTCTCTAAAATCGCCGTACCTCTCACCGCTTTAACCCACAAGGACAAACCTTTTGTTTGGGGACCCAAACAGGAGGAAGTCTTTCAAACTCTTAAGCATATGCTCTGCAATGCTCCTGTTCTCACTCTTCCCGACAGAAATGACAATTTTGTTGTTTATTGCGATGCCTCTAACCTAGGCCTTGGTTGTGTTCTCATGAAACGGGACAAGGTTATCGCGTATGCGTCTCGACAACTCAAAATCCACAAGAAGAACTACATAACCCATGATTTCAAACTCGGTGCAGTTGTTTTTGCGTTAAATATTTGGCGACACTACTTGTATGGTACCAAGTGTACGGTCTTCACCGACCATAAGAGCCTACAACATATCTTGAACTAGAAAGAACTGAACATGCGCCAACGCATATGGGTTGAACTTCTCAACGACTATGATTGTGAGATACGCTACCACCCAGGAAAGGCTAACGTCATAGCCGATGCTCTCAGCCGATGAAGCTATGTGCATAGCATCCGTAACGTTCAAGCCCAAAACGACCTCGAAACTCTCATTCGTGACGCCCAGCACACTTGTTTTCTCGAGAACACTTTGAAGGAAGAAAGAATATGTGGAACCGAAAATCAGTTGGTGAATAAACCGAATGGTATCTTTTATTATCTCGACCGCATTTGGATCCCTAGTCGAAATAATCTCCGAGAGATTTTGCTGACTGAAGCCCACAAATCCTGATATTCCATTCACCCCGGTGCCGACAAGATGTACCAGGACCATCGTTCCAGGTACTGGTGGCCGGGCATGAAAAAAGATGTCGCTCTATACGTTTCAAAATGCCTAACTTGCTCGAAAGTTAAGGCTGAACATCAACGACCCTCTGGCTTACTCGAACAACCCGAGATCCCGATGTGGAAATGGGAGAGTATAGCTATGGATTTTATTACCAAACTCTCTCGAATGCCCTCTGGTCACGATAGCATTTGGGTTATCGTTGATCGTCTTACAAAATCCGCCCATTTCCTACCGATACGAGAAGACTTCAAGGTAGAACGATTAGCACGAATCTATACCGACGAAGTCATTTGTCGACACGGGACGCCTTGTGACATCATCTCTGACCGCGATGGTCGATTTACCTCACGTCTGGGAGACTTTTCAATCCACTCTCGGTACGACTCTTAATCTCAGTACCACATTCCATCCCCAGACCGACAATCAGACTGAGCGCACGATCCACACCCTTGAAGACATGCTTCGTTCGTGCGTTAAAGATTTTGGTGGTAATTGGGATTCGCATTTACCTTTAGTATAATTCTCGTACAATAACAGTTATCACGCTAGTATTCAAATGGCACCATTTGAGGCATTATATGGTAGAAAATGTTGATCGCCTATTGTGTGGTACGAGATCAGAGACGCACAGATTACCGGTCCCGAGTTACTGCAAGAAATGACCGAAAAGGTCCTCCAGATACGAGACAATCTCTTGAAAGCTCGGAGTCGTCAAAAGAGCTATGCCGATAAATGCCGCAGGCCCCTTGAGTTCGAAGTTGGTGATCACGTACTTCTAAAGGTTTCACCTTGGAATGGGGTGATCCGATTCGGCAAGAAAGGAAAGCTAGCGCCACGATACATGGGTCCCTTTAAGATTTTGGAGAGAATTGGTAAAGTGGCCTACCGACTCGAATTACCGGAGGAACTTAGCAACTTACATCCGAATTTCCACGTCTCGAACCTAAAGAAGTGCCTAGCCGAAGAAAATCTTCATGTACCTCTTGAAGATTTGCAAATAAACGAGACTCTACGCTTTGTGGAAAAGCCTGTTGAAATCATGGATCGATAGACCAAGAAACTTCGACGCTCACGCATTCCCATAGTGAAGGTTCGCTGGGAAGGCAAACACGGTGCCGAGTTCACTTGGGAACTCGAAAGTGATATGAAAGCTAAATATCCACAACTCTTTGTTACGCCTGCTACCTAATTTCGGGACGAAATTTCCTAAAGTAGGGGAGGCTGTAACAACCCGACGTTTTGGATTGTTATCCGTTAGCTTTTGCTTCGATTTGTAACCCTTTTGTACTCTGAGATTCGATATAAACAAGGGTTTATGTTATACTAAATACATTTTCATCACAACCGCACCGCTACACGTTTAAACGCTCTATTGTTATAACGCTTAACGCTTACGCAACATGAATTACAGAGAATTATGCTATTTTAATTACCGAGTGTATTTGTTTGTTCGGTAACCACTCCCGCCTTCGCACTCGCTTATCGCGCTAACTCGCTAATCGCAAACGTTGTTAATTGTAGTAGTAATGTTATGTTGTGTGTTCTTATATGCTTTACTTGTGTGTGTTTTATATGTTATGGATTATACTCGCAAACGCTAATCGCAACACAAATTCGAATGACTCGATTATCACATCAAAACGCAACGCAACACTTAATATCGCTTGCAAACAAATCAAAGTGGGAAACTAACCAACGCAAACCCGCTGTCCAGATGGAGCCATCCGTCCGGATGGAGCCATCCGTCCGGATGGAGCCATCCGGACACAGTCATGCGCACACCGCCTCAACTCCCACCCTCACCTATTAATAGAGTACTTGTGTCTCATTTCAACACCTTTGCTCTCCCGAACGCTCTCATCCGCTCCCAGCGATTCCAGACGCGATTCAAGGCCTTTTGTAAGCATTTCTCCTTCAATCTTCCTCGATCTTCATCTCTAATCCACTTCTACTCCATCTTTTTCATCAAAATCACACACACTTTTCTCGAAATCACTGATTTTGGACCTCTCGAAGGGGGTTTCCACTCATTTTGCTTAGGCAAACTATTGTGGAGCATCAATTAATCGAGGTTGGTTCAAGAACTAAACGATTTTCACATTTTTCAACTTATCTATGAAACTTCTCTATGATTTTTATAAAACAATGGTAGAATCGGGATTACATCGGACTCTCGACTCATCCCATAGTCAAGGGCCGACTCGAGAATTGATTTCCACCAAAGAGATAGACCAACAAACGGGTCAAACATGAATCTTCATCAAGAAGAGAACATCCGATCGAACGGGCAAGACCCATCCATCCGAATGGACTGGGCTTGGTGTTTCCCGTGTTTGAATCCGTCAACATGTCCGTCTCCGTTAAAGCAAACCGTTGTTTGAGAAAATTTCTACAAAAATGACAGCTCAGCCCATCCGACCGAATGGACATTGTCCATCCGCCCGGATGACCTGACCCTGACGATTTCTGTGGTTAAATTCTTGTTACCATTACTGTTAAAACATTTTAAATCAAAACTTCAAAATTTTAATGGTTCACAAACAACCAGAGACCATCCGCCCGAATGGGCCATCCGTCCGGATGGAGCCCATCCTTCCGGATGGAGCCCATCCGTCCGGATGGACTAGACGCATCCGTTCGGATAGACTGTCGGACACTTAACTCGCTTTTACCCCACTCGACACTCTGTTCTCGACCGTGTCAGCACTTGGAAGACTTATGCCTCTGTTCCCGTACGCAGGCTGACCCGGCGCTCCCTTCAATCCAAGCAGATCGTGTTTCTTGATTACGACACGCACTGTGAGTATACTCGAACCTTTTTTTCGCTTAACGCACTTTTGGGTGTTACATACGTTCTCTATATCAAAACACAACGCAAACACTTTTGATAACGCTAACCGCTCCCGCATGCTATACGTGATTAGTTGAATGCTTGTTACTATGTTTAGACAGTGGATACTTGCCAGACCGCTTCTAGCAATGATAGTACTATAGTTTGGACTCAGCACCTGATTTGTCAAGGGTTGCTAGGGATCACATTTTACTTCACGTGTTCGCAGTGGTGAACATGTGTCGCGCATACTCTACATCGCAGTCGCGTGGTTAGGATGTATCATTGTTGATAGTTACTTGATTCACCCGTTACGTGTTACATGCTGGTTATGCGTAAACGCTTTCTATACTATATCTATGCAAACTCGTGTACTCGCCTTTACATTTTATGTATTGACTTTTATTTTAACGTATGTGATTGGTTGATGGATTGTTATGCTGCAAACGAGTTAGGAAGTCTAGAAACTCACCAAATAAAATCTGAGTTGTTGGAATGGATATTTGTTTTTGAGACTGTTTATCTGTAATATGGGATATTTGCATTATTTGTTTGATAGTATGGGATATTAAACGTATTAAAAATATTGCCATTTAATAGTTGTTATGGAATCTCTTGAACAATCTGTTTCGCTCAGTGCCACGCCCCGATGATTTCGATATCGGTTGGGGTGTGACAACCACCATTTTCAGCCATGGCCATGGTTTCCAGTAAGTGTTATTGTTCTTTTCTTTACAACCCCATATAGAAATAGAAATAGAAAATCATTCATTTTCGAAAACAAACCGACAAAAGTTTTCCCGACTATAAATCTAAACTTTTGGTAGCATTTATTTGAACTATGCAAACGATCATAATCTGAACTTCCAAAAATCATTAGTTTATTATAAAACAAAATAATAAAATTATCTAAATAACATGCATAACCTCATAAGGAAGGCTTTAAAATTGATTTAATCATACATCACGCAAATGCAAATCCAATCATCATTGATTTGCAATACAAATCCAATCATCATTGATTTGCAGATTGAAAAAACTTTGTATTATACCTCAATCGTAATCAAAATTAAAGATCTGTTGATCTAGGAACAGATCTGTAACAAATATTCAAAACCTATACACATGCCATCCGTTATACAAGCCTTCACGTTTTCGGTTGCTGGCTACACATTATAATTAAAAAAATACAATCATTCTTTAGAAATAAGATACAAATATTAATTTTAATACTTTATTTAAAAATAAAATTAAAAAAATATACCTATGCTTGTTTTTTCCCCTTCTTAGTCTTCGTGGGTTGGTTGTGTTTTAGGTATAACATCGTCTTCATCTACGGCTAAAGAAACGAAATTGTGCTAGGGTGTTGTTTGAGTCAACGGCTGGAACGGTGGCATTTCTACACCTTGTGATTGAATTTCCATAGCTTGTTGTTGTTGGTATTGCATTTGCCAAGGGTTTTCAGATTGACTAAAACCGCCAAACGAATACGGATCCATTGGTGCCGTGTGGTATACATGTGGGGGTTGAGTTGAGGAAGTAGCGGGTGTGTTGGGAAAGCGTGGAGGCGGGTTCGGTCGGCTCGGATCCATGAGTTTTTTTATGTTGAAAATGGATTTGAGATTGATTAAAGATATTGAAAATGATTGTGATTTTTAAAGTTGAAAATGGAGTTTAAATAGGATTTTTTTAAATTAATTTTTATAATTTATGACAGTTTACAACGATCTAATATTCAAACGATCAAAAAATCTAACGCGGGGAGGACGGGGAAGATTCCCCGATGTCACTGATATCTCGACCGCGGGATGGGGGGTGTTCCCCGACGGGGTCCCCCACCACGTCAGCCTCCCGATTGTCTTTTCCATCCCACACCCACTAGTCTAAGACTGCGGGGTGTGGGGGGCTTGGGTTGGGGGCTTGGGTTGACATGTGACGGAAATGTTCGCCAGGCCACCCCATAAAAAGTGGGGTGTGGGAGCGGCGTGGGCTAGCCGGCGTGAGTCAACATGTGGAAATTTATATTTTTTTATATTTTGACATTTATAAAATAAAACACACCACTAAATTAATTTAAAAAAAAAGTTACATAAAATCCTAATAAATTAAAAAAAACATCTTAATAAATCCTAAAAAATTAAAAAAAAAACAAATTAATAAATCCTAAAAAAATAAAAATAAAAACTTCACAATAAATTCTTTAAAAAAATTACAAAATACAGTAAAAATTAAAGTGGGGAACCCAACGAAATTCCGGGTTCCCATCGTGCCTATATTCGATTTTGGCGATCTCCACTCGATCGTCGTGGCTTAGATCGCCCGCAGGGACACGGTCGAGGCATGCTTTAAACTGATCCAGGTTCGGTTTTAGCTCACGCCACTTATGTTGACTCGCATTCAAGTTGTGACGCGACTTTCCAACATGTTGTTAGTATTGCTGAAATGCTCGTGTCCAGTAGGTGGTTTGACCACGACGTAGCGTTCGTTGTGCGTCAACGATTGACGTCACTAGCGCTATCTCCTCCTCCTTTGTCCAATGAAGCATTTTCGTTTTTTGGGTTGGTTTTGGATGAAGACTTGTGTTTGAAGAAAGTAGATGTGAAAAATATTGATGTTTGGGGTGAGTATTTATAGGTAAAAAATAGTAATAATTTTTTTAAAATTTGAGTTATATAGCGGTAACCGCCATGGCCAACGGCTAGCCCAAACGGCTATGGGTAACGGTCTGATTTTCCTAGCCAATCCCAGCCAGCCACATCGTAGCCCCAACTCGCCCAACGCCAGGCTTCATAGCCACACCAGCGGGGCAACGCCGCTACCCATGCTGGCCCGGTGTGGCTAAAGCGGCGTTGGTTAGCTTCCTACACCCCAAACCCAAGCCCACACCCTGCGGTCTAATAAAAAGGTTAATGGTTTTTGGAAAAACACAACAATAATGCCATGCATTTAAGTGTAAGTTATTAATCAAGGGAAACCCACAATATGTATAGCATGCGCGTTGATTTATACTACAAGTTGAATGACACCATGCGAAAGTCGATTACACTTAAGAGATTGGTTCACAAAAGTCCTCATTTAAGTAATAACAGTTAATTACTTATGATCTCGTTTTCAAACAGTTTGAGTCTACCTTATGCCTTAACATCCTTATAAATAGGCAACTTTCAATATTAGCATCATACCAATCCCTTAATTGTAAGCACAAGAGCTCTTTTATATCAATGGCAATGAAATTTACCATCTTAGTCTCCATTTTGGTCGCTGTTTTAATAGCGGCACAAGCTGACGCTCAAAGCCTCCCACCTGTTACTGTTGTGTTAAACATCAGCGGCATCGTAACTTGTTCTGTGAATGGCAGTGTTAATGCCCCTCCCTTCCCAACTAAGACCACCATTTCCAACTTCATTGTTCATACTCTCGTCATCCTTTAAGATCTAGTATGTAACGGAAAATCAATGAGAATTTTAAGTATCATGATTTAAAGTTATATATGTATAGTGTAAACATCAAATACAAATGGGTCTTAATATACAAAATATCCTTACGAAGTCTATTTAACTAAGAAGTGAACGAGGGTATTTTTTTTTTTTTTTTTTTTTTTGAATTTGTTTCCCTACTACTTAAGAAATGATAGTGTAATTGTAAAATGTAAAAAAAAAAATTACATAATTCTATGAAATGATAGAGTAATTATGGTAGGGTAATTATAATTACTCTACAAAATTACATAATTACTCTACTAGTGTAAAATTACGATTTTTTTGGGATTTTGGGACTAAAATATGTGATTAATGAGACGGGGAAAATTTTTTAAAAAAAAATCACTCCTTCACTTCTTGCGTTAAGGGTATTTTGTATGTTAAGACTCATTTGTACAATAACTTAACCCTACATGTGTATTATATTATAATATTAATGATATTGATCTTTTTAAAAGTTGCTCATAAAAATAGCTCTGATAAACAAAAGAAACAACTTAATTACCGTATTTTTAGTTCATATTTATCATCTTGTAGGATTATTGTTGCTCTGATAAACAAAAGAAACAACTTAATTACCTTTTTGAGTTAAATAAGCTTAGCCAAACCACCCCCTTAGTCAGTTAATTGTGTCTGGTTTGGCTTGATGTAAATGCTTTGTACACTGAAGCCTTTGCATGAGGCTAGTTTCCTGAATTTATATACTATTAAATTAGCATATATAAAGGCTAATTAATTTAAAAATGTAAAGTAGCGTATTTTTTAGCCTCTAAATTGGCTACCTTTCTTTCTTTTTTATTCGACGTGGATCTTTCCCAAGTGACATGCAAAAAACCTAATCGCTCCTAGAGCAACTTTATCTATTTTTGCTTTTGTTCAGTAAGTTGTTATTAGCATTTAAAACATATAAACAATTAAAAATCCAAATGCATGGATGCATATATGTGATATTTCCATGTTGACAGATGCTCTAGTCCAATTATCTTGTGGCGGAAATGTGATAGCCTCGGCCGTAACAAATGCGCAGGGAGCATTCAACATCACTGTCAGTCCACTTCAAGCTACTCTCACCAGCCTTTTATCATCTTGTAGGATTATTGTTGCTACACCACTCGCGAATTGTAACGCTACCCTACCTTCAACTGGATCTCTTCAAGCACCGCTACAATTCGTGGGGAACACCATTCGTGGGTTACTCAACATTTTGAATTTAGTCACAGGATCATTTCAGCTTGTTGGAAATATTGTTTGATTCCAAATTACTAATATGCAATGTTTGAATAAAGTTAGAAGTTGATCTCTATAGTACTATCAACTTTCTATACTGTATGAATAAAAAAGATATTGATCTCTATATAGTACTCTCCAATTCCTAATGCTTGTAATGATGTGTTTGGTAACCTAATATACCTCTATATGATATGCCATTCGTGTGTTCGTTAAGAAAATGAATACGTCCGTGTTCCTTTATGTTTGGTCGTTAACGTTCTAAACAAATAATTCATGAACACAAATGAACATAAATGAAAAAACACAAATTAACAACTATAAATGAGTGTTTGTATTAAAAATATAAAATACAAAATACACGCACACAAGTACTTAAGACCCGCACGTTACGGCGGAACTATTAAACCAAAAAAAAAGTAGCCGTATGTTGAACCACAAAATTTATACCAAAATGTAAAACATCCTCGTAAAAAAGAACAACTAGGTCGCATCGATTAAAACCCACCTAAAACTGAAAATACAAAAACTAACCTTAACTCGGAAGATTATTATAACCGGACGTTAGAAGTTTCGGGTCTGGTCAGTCTGAAAGTCGGAGAAAGTATTCATATTCAAGTAAAATATTAATAAAAAAATCTCATATCAAGTTCTTTTAAAAAACCCCAAGAGTAAATTACGATTTTGCCCCTGTGGTTATATCACTTTTACCCTTTTAGCCCAAAAAGAAATCTTTTAACATCTGAGCCCCCAACGTCTTTTTTTCTAACCCTTTTGGCCCCTAACACTAACCCCATCCATTTACTTTTAGGGGCCAAAAGGGTTAGAAAAAAAGACGTTGGAGGCCAAAAGGGTTAGAAAAATAAGACGTTGGGGGCTCAGATGTTAAAAAATTCTTTCTTGGGCTAAAAGAGTAAAAGTGATATAACCACAAGGGCCAAAATCGTAATTTACTCAAACCCCAACAATCAAATATATAATTCATATTCGGTTTGTACTTTTTGTACTTGTCCAATGTTCCATGCGTTTCATGCCCCGCGCGACTTGGGTACATCCGCGCAGTCGGCGCAAGTTCAAGGAAGCCAGGTCTTTTGTTAAAGGAACTAAGGGTCAGAAATGATTTTAGCCTGGTCCTGACCTCGCGCGCGACTTGGGACACAGCCTTGTAGTCGGCGCAAGGTCGGGAAAGTCATCATTTTGACTTACTTTGGGTATGGTCTTGCGCGCGACCTGAGGTTAACTCACGAGGTCGGCGCTGTCACACCCCAACCGATGGCGGAAACATCGGGGTGCGAGCACTAGGCGTTCAGATTGCTCATGAGATTTCCATAACACTAAAGTTTCAATAGACTTAAATAGATTTCATAATATAAATTGTCTAATAACCACAATCAAGTATCACCAAGATTACATCACCAAATAGAATTGTTCAAAAGTC
Source organism: Helianthus tuberosus (assembly GCA_030545235.1). Lineage (NCBI taxonomy): Eukaryota > Viridiplantae > Streptophyta > Magnoliopsida > Asterales > Asteraceae > Helianthus > Helianthus tuberosus. Next base: position 13,311,121 of record CM060366.1, on the reverse strand, counting down.
TAATTTATTAAAGCGACGTTTCTAGGCAACTCCTATCTTGATTTCCATAGTTCCATAGCAACCTATCAGCCTGCAATATGTATTAAAATATCAATACAAAAGTATTGGCGAGTATACAAGTTTGATAGTAGAATAATAGATTAAAAATACTCATATCCACAATGTAAGTAATAAAAATAGTTTCAGCCGTGCTAGTGTCGCAGTCCTCGCAGTGATAGCCCAAGTATCCCGATGCTTTAGTGTTTACCCAAGACTCAAGGTAAACTAGAATCCTCCTAACAATACCCCCGAAGAATAATGGGAGAGGTGCACCCCCTATAGCGCTACTATTGTTAAGGCAGAACTACACACCCTGGATTAAACGTCACATAGCACACAATAGAATACTAGAATGCACAAGTTTTCACATACACATAGGATAGAGTTTAGACTTCAAAAGCTTCAAGTTTATATAGAATACATGTTACACCACAAAAGTTTAAAGTAAAAAGGGGATCGAGTATTGTCACACCCCGATATTTCCACGCATTACCGGTGGGCCCGGTGGGGAGTATCGTGACGTAGTTGATATCATCATAGTCAAACAACACAATATATAAATGCACAGCGGAAGCAAAGATAGATTCATTTCAACTTTAATAAATTGTAATATTAAGTATCACAAATAGTTGAAACAGATCCACAGGCGGATCAAAGTAAAAAAGGAAACATTGTTCAACAGTTTTATGACATCCAAGCTTGCAAGACTTATTGTGGACGCTAGGAGAAAGCCAGCCTAGTTCGAGTAGTACCTGCACTTAAACTTTTTGGGAAAATACGTCAGTTTACACTGGTAAATACAATTTAACTGACTCATTTTGAAAAGTTTAATAAAATTGATTTGAATGCACGTGGCACAAAACTTTTTATAACTTGGGATAATTATTTGAATATAATCTTTTAAAAGAATTACATGTTTCTTATGCGTTCAGTAGCCCGGTTTGTGCTGGGTTAAAGATCAATAGACACACCATATTATTTATTTAGGCACTGACGGGTGTACGCCTACACCCCGTGCTTAGGTCGTGGCCATTTCGTAGAATGATGCCAAGGATATCCGGGACATGGTCATTAACCCCCCAAAGGCTTTAACCAAACAAAACATTTCCAAACGGAGCATTTCAATGATTTAACCTCTATTCGATTAAAGATTCAATGCCCAACCAAGCGGTATTTTATATACCATACCCCAAGCCCGTATAGGGAAAATAAGTTAAAAGTATTTACCTTTGCAAGTATAAATCACAAATGGCAAATGCGTGTAGCTTTTACTGGGTCTCCTATTCTGGAACAAAGGTTTATAATAACCTATTAGATTTCTAACGGGTTTTTAATTAAGCTTAAGCTTAGACCGGTTAGTTTTAAAGGAAGTTATGGTTCAAACGCATGAATAGGCGAAGACCGGAATAGAATGTGATTTAGACCCGACAAGTTTGAAGACTTGTATAATATGGGTAAACTAAACACATTCTGGATTTTGAGACAAAAATGATAAGGTTTGACCAGTTTCGGCTAATATATGCAAACTAGTTACATAAACCGAACCGAACGCGAAGGATACGTAACGGGTAACCAAATGAGTCATATGCAAGTTTCCTAAGTTAATATGCCTTAATTATGTTGTGACATCAGTAAGATGTCTTCTATTATGCCCGAAACGAATTTAGACACAAGCTATGCCCCGTAAGGGCATTTTGGTCATTTAAAAGGTTATAAAAGAGTTTAATTAGTAATCTGGGTTACAGGTCTGATTCATTTAGTAAATATACTTAGTTTAATAAGTTATAACAGTAGGGTACTAGATATATGTGAAATTTATCATTTAAAACCAAACTATGCACCTTAGGGGTATTTTGGTAATTTCACATAGGCTAAAAAGGTCAAAACTGAAATCCTGAGTTTAAAACTTTTAGCTTACTATTAATGTATAAAAATATACTTAAAATATCAGTAGGTATCAACCTTATATGTTTAAAATAGTTTTAATACATACTATGCGTTAAAAACGCTTAAAAGGGCGATTTGGAGCCATTTCCGGGCTCTATATAGAAAGCTGATATTTTTATTATTCCAGAAGGTTTAAAATAATTTATTTATCATATAAAATCAGTAGCAAAAGGTTTGGGGTCAAAAAGATTTGAAAAACTCATTTTATAGCTCAAAAGGGGCAAAACCGGCATTAACCGAATTAAAGCTACAACCCTATGTTATGCTCAGCCTAAAATTAATTAAAAATATTTAAAAATCCCAAAATATTATTTTATATCAGTAGGTAAAAAGTTTGGTATTAAAAATCGGGTTTAGATAGGCTATATGCTAATTATGCCATTTAATTCACAAAAAGCCTTCTAATTACGCTAATGAGCATAACTCTTAATCTAGACCTCTAACTGATGTCAAATTTTGGGTACAAGTTTATAAATCAGTAACCAAGGTGTCTACTCTTTTATATTTTCAAAAATCACATTTTATGGTGAAAAGGGCATACTAGTCAACATTTAGGTAATTAATGGAAACTTGCATTATAATTAGACAACTAGGGAACCAAGTCGTATAATCACAGAGGTTTATACTAACATGTAACTAGGTTCAAAATAAGCTCTAAGGCAAACCTAAACTAGGCTAGAACGGGTCAGAACTGAAAGTCAAAGCAAAAGTCAAATTATGCGACTTTCGGTTCCGAACCGGGTCTCTAGTGAAAATTGTCGGGTTGAACATGTTTAGACATGTTCTTACATTAATTACCAAGTTATATTAATTATAAAACAGGTTACATGGATCCTACATTGCTAATTATGTAATAATTTGAAAATAAGTATCCTGTTGACTTTTTAAAGTTAGCTTTGACCCGACAGTTGACCTAGTTAGAGTGGGAATCAGAGAGTACCCTTTTAAGGGTTTATTACCCACATAATTACCTACTTATAGGTACTTTTAATTCGAGATTTGACTAAACAAATTTTAATTAATCTCGAAGTCAAACCTTAATTACGACGGTTTGACTTTTAGCTAATTCATTAAGCTAAACAGAATTATAAAGGATTAAGGACACTTACAAAGGTCCTAAGTATGATCTAAAAGCTGATGGAAGTCTGCTAGAAGTCCCAAGAGTTCCAGAGCAATGCTTGATATGCAAATGAAATTAGCAAGTCCAATTGTTGCAACTTCACTCCCTTATATAGTGAATTCAAATGCGTAAGATCATGCCAAAGTAGTCTACATGTGTTGCAAGATCATCCCAGGTGTCCCTATGATGCCAAAACCAGTTGCAAGACCCTTGATTTTCGAAAACCACTCATCTAAGGCGGTGCAACTTGCTGGACAGGCACCTGTCCAAAACTGCTGCCAGCGACGTCCTTACAGACCGTAAGGGTTCAAGCTTACGGTGCGTAAGCAACCCTTTACGGACCGTAAGCCTTAGCTCTTACGGTCCGTAACCGATGCCCAAAGACAAAATATTTTGCAACTTCTAGGCCTTGCTCCTACATTTCTTACAAGTCCGAATCTTGTGCTTATTTTCAGTAGAGGGGACCAAGTTTTCAGCTCTTGCATACCTTGCATGTACTTACACAATTTTGGATCTTTGTGGAAGGTTTTTAAATGTCGGAAATACCAAGAATTCACATTGGATCCATGTCTTATGATATAATAAATTTGTTATTTAGGATAACCAGATTTATTTGCATAATTTGAGATGTTGATTAAATATATCACGGTTAGGGATTTATTAATAGGTCGCTCAGAGGTATAAATTAACATGTCGACTCTTTTAAATCCTACCGTACATGTTTATTTGGATCCATTTTCATAACACGTTTGCATTACATGACACGTGTCTTTATTTTATTAGGTATGAATTTACGAGGTGTTACATCCTCACCCCCTTAAAAGAAATCTCGACCTCGAGATTTACTGGACAAATGAGGGTACTTTTCTTTCATTGTGGACTCTACCTCCCACGTATATTCGGGACCTCTGCGGGCATCCCATTTAACCTTGACAATAGGCACATGCTTCCTTCTAAGCTTCTTTACCTGTCGATCCTCAATCGACAAAGGTTTTTCCACAAATTTCAAACTCTCGTCTATATGCACATCTGTATGTGGTATGACTAGCGATTCATCAGCTAGACATTTCTTCAGATTGCAGACGTGGAATACATTGTGAATACCGTTGAGCTATTCATGTAAGTTTAACTTATAAGCCACTGACCCTACACATTCGACAATCTCGAATGGTCCTATGTACCTTGGGCTTAACTTACCTTTCTTACCAAATTGCATCACTCCCTTCCAGGGTGATACTTTTAGCAAAACTTTATCACCAACCTCAAACTTTAGAGTTTTTCGCCTTTTGTTAGCATAACTTTTCTGCCTATCCCTGGCAGCTTTCAGGCGGTCACGAATCTGGACAATTTTGTCCGTCGTTTCAAAGACTAAGTCAGGTCCTGATAATTGAACTTCTCCTACTTCCGCCCAACAAATAGGCGTTCTGCACTTTCTACCATATAATGCCTCAAAAGGCGCAGCCTTAATGCTCGTATGATAGCTATTGTTATAGGAGAACTCGATCAATGGCAGGTGGTTATCCCAACTACCACCTAAATCAATTACACATGCACGAAGCATGTCTTCCAAAGTTTGGATGGTTTGCTCACTCTGCCCATCTGTCTGGGGGTGGTAAGCCGTACTAAAATTTAAGCGCGTGCCCAAAGACTGTTGGAAACTTTTCCAAAAATGTGATGTATATCTAGTATCTCTGTCAGAGATAATTGACACTGGTATGCCATGCAGAGATACAATCTTATCTACGTACAATTGGGCCAACATGTCAGAGTTATAAGTCTCCTTAATGGGTAGGAAATGTGCTGACTTAGTCAGTCTATCTACTATCACCCATATAGTATCATTTCCCTTCCTTGTCTTTGGCAACTTGGTGATGAAATCCATTGTCACCATCTCCCACTTCCATGTGGGAAGTTCAGGCTGTTGTAGCAAACCTGACGGCTTCTGATGTTCAGCTTTGACTTGCGCACACGTCAAACATTTAGCTACATAGGCAGCTACTGACTTTTTCAAGCCTATCCACCAATAGTTTGCCTTTAGATCCTGGTACATCTTATCAGCTCCAGGATGAACAGAATATTTAGAACTGTGGGCTTCCAGGAGGATAACATCTCGAAGTCCTCCATAAACTGGAACCCATATTCGTCCATTCAACCTCAGGATTTCGTCCTTGTCATAGGATAACTGCTCTTCAGTTACTCCTAGCTTTTCATCAGGATAGTTAGCTTCCAACACAGCTTCCTTCTGTGCAGCTAACAACCTTTCGTTCAAACTATTCTTTATCTCAATGCTCTTGGCATTGATTCTTATAGGTTTCACTCTTTCTTTCCTGCTTAAGGCATCGGCAACCACATTTGCCTTGCCTGGATGGTATCTTATCTCACAGTCATAATCATTCAGAGTTTCCATCCAACGTCGTTGCCTCATGTTCAAATCCTTCTGATTAAATAAGTGTTGAAGGCTCTTGTGATTTGAATAGATCACACACTTGGTTCCATACAAGTAATGTCTCCACAGTTTTAATACAAATACAACGGCACCCAACTCCAAGTCATGGGTGGTGTAGTTCTTTTCGTGCACCTTTAACTGACGTGAAGCATAGGCAATAACTTTGCCTTTCTGCATCAGCACACATCCCATACATGTGTGCGATGCATCGCAATATACCACGAATTCTTCTATTCCATCAGGCAATGTTAACACTGGTGCATTGCTCAACTTTTTCTTAAGAATGTCAAAGGATTCCTGCTACTTAGGGCCCCAGTCAAACTTAATCTTCTTACGCGTCAACGAAGTTAGGGGCGCAGCAATCCTTGAGAAGTTTTCAATAAATCGCCTATAGTATCCTGCCAGTCCTAGAAAACTACGAATCTCTGTAGGCGACTTGGGCTCTTGCCAGTTCATAACTGCTTCCACCTTAGCGGGATCCACTTGGATACCACGCTCACTAACCACATGTCCAAGGAATTGGACTTCTCGAAGCCAAAATTCACACTTCGAAAATTTGGCGTAGAGTTTCTCATGATGTAGAAGTTTAAGAATACAACGAAGGTGTTTCTCATGGTCAGTTTGGTTTTTCGAGTAGATGAGGATGTCGTCAATGAAGACGATGACAAATTTGTCCAAATAGGGCTTGCAAACGCGATTCATGAGATCCATGAATGCGGCAGGTGCATTAGTGAGCCCAAAAGGCATCACTAGGAACTCGTAATGACCATAACGAGTCCTAAATGCAGTCTTGTGTACGTCTTCATCTTTAACCTTCAATTGATGATAGCCTGACCTCAAATCGATCTTAGAAAAGTAGCTTGCCCCTTGCAATTGATCGAACAGATCGTCGATCCTGGGCAAAGGATACCTATTCTTGATAGTGACCTTATTAAGCTCACGGTAATCGATGCACAGACGCATCGATCCATCCTTCTTTTTGACAAACAAGATCGGCGCTCCCCAAGGAGACGAACTAGGTCTAATGAAACCATTGGCTAGCAGATCATCTAACTGCGTCCTCAACTCCTTCATCTCTGTTGGTGCCAACCTATAAGGTGCTCTAGCAACAGGTGCTGCTCCGGGGATGATGTCAATTCTGAATTCCACTTGCCTATCTGGTGGTAAACCAGGTAGTTCTTCAGGGAAAACTTCAGGATATTCAGAAATGACGGGGATGTCTACAATCTTAGGCTTCGGCTCATCAATAGTCACTTGTGCCATGTAAATGACACAACCTTTCTTCAAGCATCTAGATGCTTTGAGCATAGACACTTGCTCAGGCAGTCCATACTGGGTGTCTCCCTGAATGGTGAGTGGCTCACCAGACGGAGTCTTAATCACCACTTGCTTCTTGTCGCAAACAATCTGGGCCTGGTTATGAGATAACCAGTCCATGCCTAAAACGATGTCGAAACCGGCTAACTTTAAAGGAAGCAAGGATAGTGGAAAGGAGTGGTTCCTAATAGATATGAAACATCCATCTAATACGGTTGAGGCGGTTTCTAAGGTGCCATCAGCTAATTCCACCTCATATTTCACACTTAGGGTTTTAACAGGTAAATTCAGTAACTTACAAAACTTATTATCTACAAATGATTTATCAGCTCCTGAATCAAATAGCACTCTCGCATAAATATCATTTATGAGGAAGGTACCTGTGATCACATGGTCGTCCTGAACAGCTTCCTTTGCATCCATCCTGAAGACCCTAGCATTGGTCTTTTTCCCATCCTCGGTTTTCTTGGTGATCTTTGGACAATTGGACTTGATGTGTCCTTTTTCACTGCAATTGTAGCACGTAGAATCCTTGATTTTCTTACAGTCTAAGGTCTTGTGCTCAGAAGACCTGCAAATCCCACAAGCTCTCGACTGTGACTGGGATTTCGACTCGAGTCTGCACCTTCCAAAATGGTGCTTCTTACAAACCTTACACTTGGGCTTATCTCCAGATTGATGCCCATCCTTCTTAGATCCAGACCCCTTCTTGTGGTCATTGTTTCCCTTGTGCTTCTTATCTGACCGTCGTGAATTGTCATCTTCACGCTTCCTTTTCTCGGCATCCGTGTTCCTCAGCGATCTCTGCCTGACCGCGTCCAGTGTGAGGGACAGGGATATATCAGCTACAGACCTGAATGTAGTTGGCCAAGAGGCTTTTTGTAACACCCCGAAAACGGGTTTGGTAATCAAACCACGTTTATACTAAAAGACGGGTAATTTACCTTTAGCGGTAGAAGTAACCCGGTGAATATTAGGATTCTTAAATAAACAAGAATTTATAATAACTAGGAATAAATAACCTAGTTAGTTTGTGTCTTGACCCAATAGAACAAACATGATTAAAACACCCTTTAAATAACTTGTGTAAAGTGGAGGGACTAAACATGGATAAATGAAATGAAGTTTTGGTTAAACAAATAAATAAATAAACAAAACACACATAGGTGTGTGTATGTTCCTGCGATTTTTACCAGAGCCAAAAGAGCTCTCAAGTTCCAACCCTAAAACTCAAAAATTCTCCAGATTGAAGAGGCAAATCAAGCCCAAATCGAAATCCAAGCACGAAATAGTGATCACCCCAGTGAAGGGATCATAAGGTATGTAAAATTTCATGGTTTGATTCCATCTTGAATCTTAGATGAACACATGAGAATCGAAATTTGAGCTTGCATGATCGTTGTTTGGATGAATTTAGGATGAAATCATGTCTAGGAGTAAACCCTAGACCTTAGTTGGTTGAATTAGTGCTTAAACTATGAAATTCATGATCATCCATTATGTGTGTTTAGTGGGTTTTGCAAAAACATGATGAACACTAGAATCATGATTAGTAAACTAGTGTTATTTGAACTCTATGAAGTTAATCTTGATGTTGAACTATAAAATTCGATGGTTTACTTGTAAAAGATGTTAAAATCGTGGCTAAATAAGTAGTCATGAACTTGATTGTTGATTTAGTAAAATTATGCCTTTTAGGTGTTCGTTGAAATGCCTAAGAGAAAGCTAGATATGGTGATTTCGAAGGAAACGCATATTTGAATGATAAGATGAATTATGCGTTATAAGACATGAATAGAGTTCTAAACGAAGTGTTGATTGAACCCTATAGGCAAAAGAGCCGAGACTTTAAGCGGACAAGCCGGAGCGGACACGCGCTTGAAAGGAACGCTCTTAAGGTACGTAACTACGGTTTTGTTACGATACGCTCAATTACGTATTTTCGCTAATACACTTTAAATTATCATAATATATGAAATTGGTATTTAGTTAAAGTGACGAAGATCACTAAGTAGATAACCGGGTCAAAAGGTGAAATTATCACCCTTTGACAATATCGACTAATGGTTCGTTGAGTTATATGATTATAGGAATGAATATCATATGGATGTTTACAGCGCTATCACTTAACAGCCACTAAGGCAAGGTATTGAAACGGGTCAATATATTGATCCGAGCCAGGTATGTATAATAACACAACTCATCACGTAGAATTTGGAGTTCTATAAGAGTTAGACAAGGTTAAAGTATAGATATTCAGTCATCTTTAGGTAAACCGAATAAGTTGAATTATGTTTATGGTGTTTTAGAAGCACATGAGTTTACAAACAAGAATTATAGTTAAAAGGTTGGATTTTTAGTCAAACAAGTATTTAAAGGTCCTTGTAGTAAAAGAAGGATGAAAATTGACCAAATTGCCCTTGTAAGCTAATTTGAACGAACGACCCATAAAGGTGGTTCGGAAATAAGTTTTATGATTAAATATATGCTTAGAATGAGTATAGGTAGTGAAGGACGTAAATTCTTGGGTCGAAGGGCTTTATACGAGTCTTTGCCGTAAAATGGTAATCCGAGGGGTAAAACTCGGAACATATAGATATTCACATTAAACCCAATACATATATAGTTGTAGTGGGAGATTACTAGATAAGAAATGTAGAACTATAATGCTAGAAAGGAATGAAAGCGAATTCAAGCTTTAAAGTGCTTAAAATACCCTTAACGGGTCAAAATAAGCATACGAGCGAAAACGGGTTTAAATTGTGTAATAAATCTATGATTAGAACCTAATATAGTAGGTAACATTAAATTGAAGAAGTGTATGAGATATAGGAATCAAATAAATACGTCTGTTTGATAAAATGCATAAACGGGTTAAAATTCGGTAAAAAGGTAACGAGTCAAAGTCTTAGAAGTCTCAAAATTTCTTATGTTGGATGTAGGATTTTAACTCCATATGATGGGGGATCAAATTACAAACATGTATGAAGAAACGGTAGGTCAAACGGATGAGCGGATTGAAAGATACGCAAGTTTTCGTGTCAATAAACGGCAAAATGGAAAGGCTGAATGCAGGGGCCACCGTAACTTACGGTGCCACCGTAAGTTACGGTGGAGCTAAAATCTTTACGGTAGATTACCCCTGATTTACGGTGGGGAAAGTTGACATTCAGGGGCCACCGTAACTTACGGTGACACCGTAAGTTACGGTGGAGGCCAGAGTTCAATTAATCATTTGTGGATCAAGATATTAATGTTGGATTTTCCTAATTTCCTTGTTATATTGGTTATTTAATTATCAAAACTAACCTTTAAGTTGGTTTTGATCACAGGTGAATGTCGAGAGTCCCGGATGAAGATTAAGCATCGAGCAAGAACCGAACACACGTTAAACAAAGCTTCCGCAACGTTGTTTTGTCGTTATTCTAAACGGCGAATTAAATCACATTATGTATATCACTTATAAATTGTAAAAGTTTTTAACAAACCCGTATTTCCAATGCATATGTAATCTTAATTACATGACTGTTTTTCGTAAATAATACGTTAAACCTTAATTTTAAGAACGGGTGTTACAAGTTGGTATCAGAGCCTTGGTTTAAGAGATTCAAGTATGGCGGGAAAGCTATGCTTGGACTTAAACCTTATGCTCTTAATAAAGATTGGTGTTCGGTTCGAGGCTTGATAGCAAATCCGGTAAGTACATGTATGTTAATAGTTTAACATGCTAAAGTGTTGTAAACAACACATAGGGCTATCGGGTGATACACGCTATCCCAATTAAAAAGGATTGGTATGGTTAATGAAAATATGCGCGTTGACGCGTATGGTAGAAAAAGCCTTGTATTATAATACGGGTAATTATTGAAGTTGACATTTCTAACTCTTGTGAAAGTCTTGATTGAAGGACACTTGCATTTAAAGGTGACAAGAGTTGAACAAATTAAGGATATGATAGAGGAACGGTCCGAAGTATGACAAGAGGAGCATGCTCACCAAGGGCTAAATCGCGTAACGACCGCGAACAAGGTTAATGGCAGGGAACGCCCAACGGGGCAAGCATTACTAGGTGCACATTTCTTTAAATATAATTGCATAAATAGCAATATGCAATAAACAAGTAGAGAATGATTGTTCCATAGGTAAATTAGAAACTTGGAAAACCTGAATATAAATACATATCCAGGACATTATTTCCAAGAAAACTAAATAGAGGCATTACTTACATAGGGCGTGATGTGAAAACTATAAAAAGGTCGTGTATGTCATGTGTTAATCGCTTACTCTGGCCAAGTAAGTAGTGGCATATGATACCATGAACTTCTTATAGCGGACACATTTATGTCCGATGTAGTAACGGTGGGGTGAATGGGATAACTTAAATGGTAACCAAGTGAATCAAATAAGTAAGATGTTTGATAGTAAACGTAAACGTAAGTCGGATGACGGAAGCGTATTACGTAAGAATAACGAGCCCGAGAGAAGGGACAAGGAACAAGTAAAAAGAAAATACAGACCGACCAATAGGAATGCTAAGGCATAGGGATAAAAGTTTGACTGTCACAAGTGATGAAATTCACATGGACAAGTCAAACGAATCGAATAAAGAATAAAGGGCTTGATTGAATAAAAGCGATGGATCTCGCTAAGACGACCAAATAAATTAAAATAACGTCTAAAACCATATAAGAATGGTTACTTGAAAATGATTACGGTAAAGATACCCGATGAATGGGTAGGATTTGGAAAGAATGCGTAAACCAAGAGACGGGAACGCGAGATAGAAAGTCAAAAGACTCGGAATATGAGTCATGAATAAAAGACAATGAGAATTTGCAAACAGAAATGTTAATAACTACGCTCAGCTATTTCAAAGCTGAACGGGTCAAACAAAGACTGAAGTTTGGCATTCATAAGTGATGAATGTTCACATGAACAAGTCAAACTAATTTAATAAAGGATGACACTTGCTAAAGTAAGTAAGCGCGAATCGGATAAAATAAAAGTGCGAAATATTAATAAACCTATGTAAAGGAGTTATAGGCGTTAAAAAAAACATTGAAATAAAAGAACCCGGGTAATGGGACGTAAAGAAGTACAGGTAAGAACCGGGTAACGGTAAGTGTATAGAAAACCGACGTGTAAATTGACGTTAGAAGTCGAGAAGTCGGAAAGATGATTCGAAAGAAAACAATGTAGCCTTAGACTACGGTTAAGGTCAAACGAAATCCAAAAAGTAAAAGCGAATAATTCTAACCATAAAAAGGGGTGCCTTAACGCCAAATGCGTATATAAACGTATACACATTTGAATAAAGACTCAAATAAAGATGATCTATGGGATCATCATAACCTACGGGATACTAATTAGTGTAAAGGTCTACGAGGCCAGAATGACCCACGGGTCATGGATTGAAGCAAAGGGATCATAAGGGCCTCACCTTAAAGAGGTGAACGCTTAAGGAAATAGCCTACGAGGTTGAGTGAAGGAACCTACGGGTCAATAGTGTAAGGCGAGGGAACTTGTTACGATTCCCCGCATAAAACTAAGGCTATAAAAGAATAAATTTTGGAATGTCAATACCCATAATACTGACAAAAGTTAAGAAGAAGATCTTAAAACTAAAACTTTGGCTTTAGTAAGAAATAATGTTTTTACAAATATAAATCTTGATAGGAATTTAATTAGTGAGCATGAAGGATGCAAGTCTTGACACTAATAGGCACAAGACGATATAATTGAAAAAGTGATGTTTTCGAAAATGAAAGGTTAATATGAATTAAACATGATGTGACATGATCACGGTCATGAAATGCAATGTGAGGTAGAATCATATTATAACCAAGCGAGCGATAAAAGTAACTGGACTAATAAGTCTAGTTATCGAGACCGGTTAAGGTCAGTAATTCAAATCAAGAATTTGGTTTGCTTATAAGCGGTAGATTTGGTATAACTGAATCGAATAAATGAAATTGAAAACAAAAGAAATGGTTGCTAAAAGTGAAAGATTTCACTAAAAGACCTTTAAACAGGGTCAAAGTAACGGATTCATAAAGAGTTTGATAATATATAAAAGCGATGGATATCGCTAAGTTAACTAAACTAGCAGAAATAACGAAATTACGTTATTTCAAGTTGCATTATGCAGAATGAGATACGTAGATGAATAGTAACCAAAAAGGATATTATCATACTTTTCTGGTAATACTAACAATTGATTAAAGTATGAGTAATGCTTAAAAGATTACTCAGGTCAAATGCATTCAGTTTAGAACTCGATGAACTATGTAAGAAAGGTTTCGAGGACGAAACCTCTTTAAGGGGGGTAGACTTGTAACACCCCGAAAACGGGTTTGGTAATCAAACCACGTTTATACTAAAAGACGGGTAATTTACCTTTAGCGGAAGAAGTAACCCGGTGAATATTAGGATTCTTAAATAAACAAGAATTTATAATAACTAGGAATAAATAACCTAGTTAGTTTGTGTCTTGACCCAATAGAACAAACATGATTAAAACACCCTTTAAATAACTTGTGTAAAGTGGAGGGACTAAACATGGATAAATGAAATGAAGTTTTGGTTAAACAAATAAATAAACAAAACACACATACGTGTGTGTATGTTCCTGCGATTTTTACCAGAGCCAAAAGAGCTCTCAAGTTCCAACCCTAAAACTCAAAAAATCTCCAGATTGAAGAGGCAAATCAAGCCCAAATCGAAATCCAAGCACGAAATAGTGATCACCCCAGTGAAGGGATCATAAGGTATGTAAAATTTCATGGTTTGATTCCATCTTGAATCTTAGATGAACACATGAGAATCGAAATTTGATCTTGCATGATCGTTGTTTAGATGAATTTAGGATGAAATCATGTCTAGGAGTAAACCCTAGACCTTAGTTGGTTGAATTAGTGCTTAAACTATGAAATTCATGATCATCCATTATGTGTGTTTAGTGGGTTTTGCAAAAACATGATGAACACTAGAATCATGATTAGTAAACTAGTGTTATTTGAACTCTATGAAGTTAATCTTGATGTTGAACTATAAAATTCGATGGTTTACTTGTAAAAGATGTTAAAATCTTGGCTAAATAAGTAGTCATGAACTTGATTGTTGATTTAGTAAAATTATGCCTTTTAGGTGTTCGTTGAAATGCCTAAGAGAAAGCTAGATATGGTGATTTCGAAGGAAACGCATATTTGAATGATAAGATGAATTATGTGTTATAAGACATGAATAGAGTTCTAAACGAAGTGTTGATTGAACCCTATAGGCAAAAGAGCCGAGACTTTAAGCGGACAAGCCGGAGCGGACACGCGCTTGAAAGGAACGCTCTTAAGGTACGTAACTACGGTTTTGTTACGATACGCTCAATTACGTATTTTCGCTAATAGGCTTTAAATTATCATAATAGATGAAATTGGTATTTAGTTAAAGTGACGAAGATCACTAAGTAGATAACCGGGTCAAAAGGTGAAATTATCACCCTTTGACAATATCAACTAATGGTTCGTTGAGTTATATGATTATAGGAATGAATATCATATGGATGTTTACAGCGCTATCACTTAACAGCCACTAAGGCAAGGTATTGAAACGGGTCAATATATTGATCCGAGCCAGTTATGTATAATAAGACAACTCATCACGTAGAATTTGGAGTTCTATAAGAGTTAGACAAGGTTAAAGTATAGATATTCGGTCATCTTTAGGTAAACCGAATAAGTTGAATTATGTTTATGGTGTTTTAGAAGCACATGAGTTTACAAACAAGAATTATAGTTAAAAGGTTGGATTTTTAGTCAAACAAGTATTTAAAGGTCCTTGTAGTAAAAGAAGGATGGAAATTGACCAAATTGCCCTTGTAAGCTAATTTGAACGGACGACCCATAAAGGTGGTTCGGAAATAAGTTTTATGATTAAATATATGCTTAGAATGAGTATAGGTAGTGAAGGATGTAAATTCTTGGGTCGAAGGGCTTTATATGAGTCTTTGCCGTAAAATGGTAATCCGAGGGGTAAAACTCGGAACATATAGATATTCACATTAAACCCAATACATATATAGTTGTAGTGGGAGATTACTAGATAAGAAATGTAGAACTATAATGCTAGAAAGGAATGAAAGCGAATTCAAGCTTTAAAGTGCTTAAAATACCCTTAACGGGTCAAAATAAGCATACGAGCGAAAACGGGGTTTAAATTGTGTAATAAATCTATGATTAGAACCTAATATAGTAGGTAACATTAAATTGAAGAAGTGTATGAGATATAGGAATCAAATAAATACGTCTGTTTGATAAAATGCATAAACGGGTTAAAATTCGGTAAAAAGGTAACGAGTCAAAGTCTTAGAAGTCTCAAAATTTCTTATGTTGGATGTAGGATTTTAACTCCATATGATGGGGGATCAAATTACAAACATGTATGAAGAAACGGTAGGTCAAACGGATGAGCGGATTGAAAGATACGCAAGTTTTCGTGTCAATAAACGGCAAAATGGAAAGGCTGAATGCAGGGGCCACCGTAACTTACGGTGCCACCGTAAGTTACGGTGGAGCTAAAATCTTTACGGTAGATTACCCCTGATTTACGGTGGGGAAAGTTGACATTCAGGGGCCACCGTAACTTACGGTGACACCGTAAGTTACGGTGGAGGCCAGAGTTCAATTAATCATTTGTGGATCAAGATATTAATGTTGGATTTTCCTAATTTCCTTGTTATATTGGTTATTTAATTATCAAAACTGACCTTTAAGTTGGTTTTGATCACAGGTGAATGTCGAGAGTCCCGGATGAAGATTAAGCATCGAGCAAGAACCGAACACACGTTAAACAAAGCTTCCGCAACATTGTTTTGTCGTTATTCTAAACGGCGAATTAAATCACATTATGTATATCACTTATAAATTGTAAAAGTTTTTAACAAACCCGTATTTCCAATGCATATGTAATCTTAATTACATGACTGTTTTTCGTAAATAATACGTTAAACCTTAATTTTAAGAACGGGTGTTACACTTTTACACTTGCCTTAATTTCTGGGGCTAAACCCCCAATGAAACGAGCTATTCTTTTGGGTTCTGGGGTCACAAGATAAGGAACCAGCCTTGACATTGTATTAACGCTCGTAAGGTAAGCTTGGCAATCCAGATTTTTCATTACCAATGACAGAAAATCTGACTCAATCTTTTCAACCTCATGCTGAGGACAGTAGTTCTCCTTGATGAGGGTAACAAATTGTTCCCATGTCATATTGTACAGTGGAATCTTCCTAGTAGCTTGAATCAACGATCTCCACGAGGCTAAGGCCTCACCTTTGAACGATTGAGATACAAACTTTACTACATCCTTATCAGCGCACCCGCTGATATCAACCACGGTATCCATTTCGTCTAACCATGTCATGCAGTCAACCGCTCCTTTCTCCCCAGTAAAGTCTTTGGGTTTGCATGAGACGAAGTATTTATACGTACAGGACTTACCACACGATTCCTGCTTAAGCTCGATCTTCTTTGACGGGACACTTTGCTGGTTCGAGGAGTGATGATCGTCATCATCCTTCTTTGGCTTATCTAGCTTAGAGGGTGGCTTACTATGAGCCTCAGAATGTGTTTTTGGCTTAGAATGGGGTGTTGATTGGGTCCTGCTTCGAGTACTACTCGATTCACTATACTGCCTATCTATGGCTTTAGTGACAGCATTGTCAATTAATGCTTGGAGTTCTGCACCAGTTATATTTATCCTGGTGGTGTCATGATTCTCCTTTGGCCGACTGTTGACCTCTTCAGACTCGGCCATGTAGTTGGATTGCTACATAAAATGATGACAATGATTTATTTAAGGAATTATAATAGGTTTGTCATCTTGATAAATTATTAACCACGGTAATTAAAGAACCATATTGGTTAATTTGTTAAGAAATTTCATTTGGGACTTTTCATTTGTAACCCTTAGTTCTAGAATAAAATATAATAATGGCACAATAGGCCTAGTCATATGGACATTTCTAAATTTTAGGTCAAGATCTTATAGGATCCAGTTATTAAGGTTTGAATCAAGGTTCATTACCTTTCTTGACAGGGAGTTTATAAGCTACGACTGTCTTTTGTCTTATATGACAATAATTATAGCCCGTAGGCATTGCATCGCAATCGGATGTTTAATTAATAATAAATAACTGGGATAATTTAACGTAAGGGTGGCACGTGTGATTTTGCGGATCACATTAGCCAAGAATGTTAACATGTATGCAGATGTTAACAGAGATTTGAATCTTTTTAAACAGGTTTTACCATAATGGCCAGATCTTATAATGACACACAAGCTAGGTTTTACCTTTTAAGATTCTTTTTAACATTTAACGCAGAACAAAGTTTTAAATTGAGATGTTGATAAGGATCTGAATCTAATTGGGGAACTACCATCTTGGCCCTGTCTTAAGATGACACAAAGGCTAGGTGTTGTCCCTTTAGATTTTATCATTTTTTTTTATAGATCTTGTAAAAATATTGTTATTATTTATTTTATTTTTTTGTTCATGCATATAACTAAAAATAAAAACTTAAATTTAACCATTTCACCACATGAATTTAAAATACGAGTCTACCCTGAACGGGACTTCCAAAATAAAATATCATGCCCACGCAGGGGCTTAACCAAACCAAACATACCCACGCAGGGGTCAACAGAAAGACATGCCCACGCAGGGGCATAATACAAAGATCATACCCTCGCAGGGGATAAAACAGAAAGACAGGCCCACGCAGGGGCTCAACTGAAATCAAGGAAATACAACCAACAATTTGAAGGATTCAATGGTCCTTCTTGCTCTTTCCTTTTATTAAACCTGCTAATCCCTTGAAGAAACCTTGTCGCTCCCTGCGATCTCTGTGAACCTCATGCTCAACTTGGTCCAGTCTTTGGAGAATTTCCTCCCATTCTGGCGTGGAAAACCGTGGTACCTGCGGCTGCGGCTGATATGGAAGTCGAAGAGACGGCTGCTGTCACACCCCGATTTCCACGTGTCACCGGTGGGCCCGGTGGGGGAGTATCGTGACGTGGTTGGCAACATAATAGTCAAACAACACAATGATCAATATGCACAGCGGAAGCAATTTAAAAATATGATACAACCGAATTTAATATTGTTTATCAATGTAACAATATCCGGAAGTTTATCCACAGAACGGATCGAAATAAAATAGAAACAATGGTTCAACAGACTTCAGGCATCCTAAGCTTTCGAGACTTTTTATTGATGCTAAGGAGACAATCCAGCCAATTTCGTTTAGTACCTGCATTCAGTCTTTTTGGGAAAATACGTCAGTTTACACTGGTAAATACAATCAACTGACTCATTTTGGAAAATGATTAAAAATTGGTTTGGATGCACATGGCATAAACATTTTTTATAACTTGATTAAAATGCACAGAGGCAAGATTAATCTTTTTAACTTGGGAGAATTATTTAATATTATAATCTTGTGAACGAATTACATGTTACTTATGCGTTCAGTAGCCCGGATCTAGTCCGGGTTAAAGATCAATAGACACACCACGTTATTGAGTTATACACTGACAGGTGTACGCCTACACCCCGTGCTCAGGTCGTGGCCAATCTCGTAAGATGATGCCAAGGATATCCGGGACATGGTCATTAACCCCCCAAAGGCTGTAAAGTAAACAAGACTGTTTAAACGAGCCGATCAAATTATTCAACTACCCACTAAGTGTGGAGATTTGATGCCCGATCAAGCGGTATGCTATATACCGTAACCCAAGCCCGTATAGGGAAAATAAGTTAAAAGTATTTACCTGATGCAAAGTATAAATCACAATAAGCAAAATGCACGTAGCTTTTACTGGTTCTCCTAATCTGGAACGAAGGTTTAATATAACCTATTAGAATACTAACGGGTCTTTTATTAAGCTTAAGCTTAGACCGGCTAGTTTCAAAGATACGGTTCGTACGCACGATTAAGCGAAGACCGGATAGAATGTGATTTAGACCCGACAAGTTCAGAGACTTGTTTAATATGGGTTTATTATTCACATTCTGGATTTTGAGATGAAACCGATAAGGTTTGACCCGTGTTGGTTAATTTATGTAAACTTGTTACATAAACCGAACCGAACGCGTAAAATGCGTAACGGGTATCCGCAAGAGCCATATACAGGTTTCCTAAGTTAATATGCTTCAAATATGTTGTGACATCAGTAGGATGTCTTTCATTATTCCCCGAACTAATTTAAACACAAACTATGCCCCGCAGGGGTAGTTTGGTCATTTTAATGTTTGTAAAAGCGCTTAGATGTTTAACTGAGTTACAGGTCTGATGTAAACAGCAAACATACTCATTTTGATGAGTTATAACAGTAGGCTAAAGCATATATGTGAAATTTATCATTTTTAACCAAACTATGCCCCGTAGGGGTATTTTGGTAATTTCACATAAGCCGAAAAGCTCAAAAACGAAGTCTGAGTTAATCAACCTTTTCTTACTGTTAAAATATCATATTTTGCCTCATATATCAGTAGGTATCAACCCGGGTATGTTCAATATGATTTTAAAACATACTATGCGTTAAAAACGCTAAATAAGGCGATTAAAGGCCATTTCCGGGTTCGATACTTAAATCTGATATTTTTATATTTCCAGAAGGCTTAAAATAAATTATTTATCATATGTGATCAGTAGAAAAAGGTTTGGAGTCGTTTCGATAAGTAAAACTCATTTTATGGCCCGTAAGGGCAAAACCGACAATTACCGGATTAAGCCTACGACTACTAGTTATGCTCAGCCTAAAATTAATTAAAAATCTTTAAAAATCCCAAAATAATATATTACATCAGTGGGTATTAAGTTTGATACCAAAAAGTAGGCTTAACTAGGCTATACGCTAATTACGCCATTTTATTAACATAAAGCATTAATTTAGCGATATTGAGCATAACTTTTAATCTACAAGTCAAACTGATGTCAAACTTTGCATACAAGTTTATATATCAGTATTTAAGGTTTCTACACCTTTACATTTTCATAAATCACTTTTTAAGGTAATAAGGGCATAACGGTCAACATATGAGCAATTAACGGAAACATGCATATTAATTGGATAACTAATGAACCAAGGTGTATAATCACAGAGGGTTGTTCTAACATGTAACATAATCCAATTAAAGCTCTGAGACATTTCTAAAACATACCTAAACGGGTCAGAACTGAAAGTCAAAGTGGTAGTCAAACTATGTGACTTTCGGCTCCGAACCGGGTCTAAACAGGAAATAGTCGGGTTGAACATGTTTGGACATGTTCTTACACTTATTACTAAGTTATAACAATGATCAAACAGGTTATATATGTTCTAGATAGCTAATTATGCATAAATGACATTTTAAGCATCCTGTTGACTTTTTAATTAAAAGTTTGACCCGACTTTTGACCTGGTTAGAGTGCTGATCAGGGGAAACCCTTTTGAGGCTTTATTACCCACATAAATACCAACTCATAACTACTTTTAATTCGAGATATGACTGAGCCATTATTGACTAATCTCGAAGTCAAACCGTAATTACGACGGTTTGACTTTTAGCTAATTAACCAAGCTAAACTCAACTAAATAAGAACTAGCAGACTTACAAGAGTCCTATGCACGACTTAAGATCAGTTGGACCTGCTTGAGAGCTCCAGGATTGATCAGATATGCACTTGAAGGTGTGAAGAACAATGTTGCAACTTCATGGCTTTATATAGTGATCAATTCACCATAACTAGTTGACACACAAGTCTACCATGAACCACAAATCACCAACACCTGTCCCTAAGTGTTTAGGAGTCACTTAGGGGGTGCCCATGATGAGAAAAATCATTTTAAGGTCGTTTCCAAGGCTGAACAGCCAATTAACACGTTTTTCTGCATCTGGGGCCTCCACGCGGCCCGCCTCCCATTTATCAGAAACTCAAGCGGGCCGCTTGAGTCTAAAATTCAGAATTTTATTTTTTATTTATTTTGTAACTTGGCCTTTGGTTTATTTGAAAGGGCAAACAAGCTTTTTATTGCATTTTGACCCCCTTCTATTTACCATCAAGGGCTTTAGGACTTATACCCACTTTGCCAGGTCCCTGGACACTTCCGGTTAACCCGAAAAGCCTTAACTTTCAACGTTAACACTTTAACCCCTCGCACACGAATTTGATCATAACTTTCTCATACGATAACGAAACTTTATGAAATTTTAATCGTGCATTCTAGTGAGCATAATTTATATTTACAAGGCTTCGGGTTTGTCAAAAGATCACTCAGAGGTATATCTTTAACATGTTGACACATTTGACCCCTGTAGTTTGTAATCTCTCACTTTTAGCTACGTATGATCCATGATTTATTCGTTTGATGTTATGAACATCATGTAGGGTTATTATGAAGTATATTTATTCACTGTTGACACTTAGAATCCGTATAATCACATACTTTCCATGTTTGCCAACTTTAGTCCTTTTATAACATTCTTTCACACGTTCAAACTTTATGACACGTGTCAACACATTATGGGACGTGAATTTTCGAGGTGTTACAGCTGCTGTTGGTACCCATAAGCTGGGTATCCGACTCCCCAAGTAGTTCCGTAAGGCCCTTCAGGGTTTAGAGCATTGTAGTTCCACGCCGCCAGGTATGGGTCGATCTCCGCATAGTTAAAGCTGGAGTGAGCCGGCTGCTCGAAGGGATTATACGTTGCTGGGCCAGTGTACGCACGAATTGGGTTGCCAAAGCCCAATGGTTGTGGTACAACATGTGCAGAGTTCACTTCCGAGTTGGGGTTTGAAGGTCCCCCCATTTGCTGGTTTTCTTGGAGTGGCGGGTAGTGGCTGCCACTCGATGGTTAAGGGGTGCTGATATGCACTCCTCTTCCTTGCACGGACATCCGTGCATTTGTTCTCCTTCGCCTCGGCGGCTCAGGAGGCTGCTGCTAAGGTGGTGGTGGTGGTGGCGGGGTAACTGCCACAAAGCGTGAATCCCCGGAAGGATCCTGTTGCTGCTGCTGCTGATATGGCGATGAATGGTGAGAGGGTGTGAAATACCATTCATGCTGGGTGAATCTAGCTTGATAGCTGTCTGGACCACGGTAAGGTGATCCATGAAAAGATGATCCATCAGAGATTTCAATAGGGTGCGTGGGGGTACCGGTCGGTGGTTCGGTCGGTGGTTCGGTAGGGTCGGTATCCTCATCCATATCCATGGCGTGATCTCCAGAAAAGTAATCTTCAGGTCCCAATGGGTTAACACCCACTGGTTCTTCGAGGTAATTTTCCGGGTTGAACCGGCTTCAGAAGATATGGGACGGGTTATCAAAAGAGTGGCGTGAGTTGGACCGCTGGAGAGGGATATATGAAGGCTGTGGGTTTTCGGGCTCATTTTCTGAATGGGGTCCAAAAGAATGAAGGTAAGACGGTGACGAAGCTAACGAGACAGACCACCTCGCTGGCTGTAGATGCGCCCTCCAGTCTCCCTGTGGACTGGTGCTAATAGGGATAGGTGAGGTTCGTCTTTGAGAAGGCCCGGCCTCCTGGCCGTGGCCTGCTACAGGTGACTTTCCTTTTCTCCTAAGGAATCTTGGCGGCATATTTAGACCTGTCAACATAAACAAAGATAACAACAAAGAATAATATGAAAGACAAAATAAACAAAAATCAGGATTTGTCCTATGTTCTTTGTCTAGACTCGAAAATTCGAGGAATGTGCAATTGTGTAACTGAGATTAAACACAAAAGGCTAGTGTTTAATTCACTCAGTGTTGGCTCTGATACCAACCTGTCACACCCCGATATTTCCACGCATTACTGGTGGGCCCGGTGGGGAGTAGCGTGACGTAGTTGATATCATCATAGTCAAACAACACAATATATAAATGCACAGCGGAAGCAAAGATAGATTCATTTCAACTTTAATAAATTGTAATATTAAGTATCACAAATAGTTGAAACAGATCCACTGGCGGATCAAAGTAAAAAGGAAACATTGTTCAACAGTTTTATGACATCGAAGCTTGCAAGACTTATTGTGGACGCTAGGAGAAAGCCAGCCTAGTTCGAGTAGTACCTGCACTTAACCTTTTTGGGAAAATACGTCAGTTTACACTGGTAAATACAATTTAACTGACTCATTTTGAAAAGTTTAATAAAATTGATTTGAATGCACGTGGCACAAAACTTTTTATAACTTGGGATAATTATTTGAATATAATCTTGTAAAAGAATTACATGTTTCTTATGCGTTCAGTAGCCCGGTTTGTGCCGGGTTAAAGATCAATAGACACACCACATTATTTATTTAGGCACTGACGGGTGTACGCCTACACCCCGTGCTTAGGTCGTGGCCATTTCGTAGAATGATGCCAAGGATATCTGGGACATGGTCATTAACCCCCCAAAGGCTTTAAGCAAACAAAACATTTCCAAACGGAGCATTTCAATAATTTAACCTCTATTCGATTAAAGATTCAATGCCCGACCAAGCGGTATTTTATATACCATACCCCAAGCCCGTATAGGGAAAATAAGTTAAAAGTATTTACCTTTGCAAGTATAAATCACAAATGGCAAATGCGTGTAGCTTTTACTGGGTCTCCTATTCTGGAACAAAGGCTTATAATAACCTATTAGATTTCTAACGGGTCTTTAATTAAGCTTAAGCTTAGACCGGTTAGTTTTAAAGGAAGTTATGGTTCAAACGCATGAATAGGCGAAGACCGGAATAGAATGTGATTTAGACCCGACAAGTTTGAAGACTTGTATAATATGGGTAAACTAAACACATTCTGGATTTTGAGACAAAAATGATAAGGTTTGACCCGTTTCGGCTAATCTATGCAAACTAGTTACATAAACCGAACCGAACGCGAAGGATGCGTAACGGGTAACCAAATGAGTCATATGCAAGTTTCCTAAGTTAATATGCCTTAATTATGTTGTGACATCAGTAAGATATCTTCTATTATGCCCGAAACGAATTTAGACACAAGCTATGCCTCGTAAGGGCATTTTGGTCATTTAAAAGGTTATAAAAGAGTTTAATTAGTAATCTGGGTTACAGGTCTGATTCATTTAGTAAATATACTTAGTTTAATAAGTTATAACAGTAGGGTACTAGATATATGTGAAATTTATCATTTAAAACCAAACTATGCACCTTAGAGGTATTTTGGTAATTTCACATAGGCTAAAAAGGTCAAAACTGAAATCCTGAGTTTAAAACTTTTAGCTTACTATTAATGTATAAAAATATACTTAAAATATCAGTAGGTATCAACCTTATATGTTTAAAATAGTTTTAATACATACTATGCGTTAAAAACGCTTAAAAAGGCGATTTGGAGCCATTTCCGGGCTCTATATAGAAAGCTGATATTTTTATTATTCCAGAAGGTTTAAAATAATTTATTTATCATATAAAATCAGTAGCAAAAGGTTTGGGGTCAAAAAGATTTGAAAAAACTCATTTTATAGCTCAAAAGGGCAAAACCGGCATTAACCGAATTAAAGCTACAACCCTATGTTATGCTCAGCCTAAAATTAATTAAAAATCTTTAAAAATCCCAAAATATTATTTTATATCATTAGGTAAAAAGTTTGGTATTAAAAATCGGGTTTAGATAGGCTATATGCTAATTATGCCATTTAATTCACAAAAAGCCTTCTAATTACGCTAATGAGCATAACTCTTAATCTAGACCCCTAACTGATGTCAAATTTTGGGTACAAGTTTATAAATCAGTAACCAAGGTATCTACTCTTTTATATTTTCAAAAATCACATTTTATGGTGAAAAGGGCATACTAGTCAACATTTAGGTAATTAATGGAAACTTGCATTATAATTAGACAACTAGGGAACCAAGTCATATAATCACAGAGGTTTATACTAACATGTAACTAGGTTCAAAAGAAGCTCTAAGGCAAACCTAAACTAGGCTAGAACGGGTCAGAACTGAAAGTCAAAGCAAAAGTCAAATTAAGCGACTTTCGGTTCCGAACCGGGTCTCTAGTGAAAATTGTCGGGTTGAACATGTTTAGACATGTTCTTACATTAATTACCAAGTTATATTAATGATAAAACAGGTTACATGGATCCTACATTGCTAATTATGTAATAATTTGAAAATAAGTATCCTGTTGACTTTTTAAAGTTAGCTTTGACCCGACAGTTGACCTAGTTAGAGTGGGAATCAGAGAGTACCCTTTTAAGGGTTTATTACCCACATAATTACCTACTTATAGGTACTTTTAATTCGAGATTTGACTGAACAAATTTTAATTAATCTTGAAGTCAAACCTTAATTACGACGGTTTGACTTTTAGCTAATTCATTAAGCTAAACAGAATTATAAAGGATTAAGGACACTTACAAAGGTCCTAAGTATGATCTAAAAGCTGATGGAAGTCTGCTAGTGTTAGTGCAATACGTCTATTGACTTCTTCTTGTATCATGTAATAGGATAGGATAGAATTATCAGTGCTCGAGGTTCGAGAAATAGATTTTCAGGATATTAGAGTTGAGTTCGCTTGAAAGGATCAAGGACAAGTTCAAGCGAAACCAACATGGCTGAGTTCGCTTGAACATGCCTTTGTCCATTTCAAGCGAACCTCCACTAGTATAAATAGGGCACTTGACATTTCATTTGGTACGGCTTCTGGATTTGTAACGAAGTGCTGCCAAAATCTGTTCAGGTTGTAATTGATGTTATATTCAATAAAAGTGACAGATATAATAGTATCAAGCTGTTTCCACGTCCGTTTCACTGATTCCGCCTTTGAATCGGATATAAAGCTCTTCTGAACGACTCGTTTGGGTCCAACAACGATCCTACAAATGGTATCAGAGCTCAGGAAGAAGAGTTTAGCTTGATATCATCTATTTTCTGACTACTACACCTTCTTTTTTAATCTGAATAAGATTTCACGGTCAAAATGGCATAAATTTTTCACTGAACATGCAAAACAGTGTTCTAACAAAGCCTTGAAAGTTTCAGACTCAAATTCGGACTAAAAATGACAAAAACAGGCCTAACACTTGAGTTCGCTTGAACTGATATCGACATTTCGCTTGAAATTAGCATTTTAGTTCGCTTCAACTTGCCATTTCGCTTGAAAACCTTGCTGAGTTCGCTTCAAATTGATGTTCGCTTGAAATTAGACCTGTCTCGCTTGAATTAGTGTTGTCGCTTGAAAGTTCATCAGGTTTCGCTTGAAGTGCTATCTCGCTTGAAGTGTCAGTTCGCTTGAAAGCTGATATTCAGTTTCAACTTGTTGTTTCGCTTGAAGTCTCAGTTCACTTGAAAGTTAAAATTCTGAGTCAAGATCATTTCACACCAACCGAGTGTCAGTCTGTGTTGGAATATTTGATATTATTGATTCTGATTGTTTTTGTTTAATTTGTCCAGGATTACATCATGGCTGAAGAATTCTACAACATGTTTTTCAACGCGTTCACATCCGATACTTCAGAAACATCAACGGTTACACCAAAGTCAATCACAAAAGTGGTCAATGAAAACATTAATCATGACAATTTTTATGGGACTTATTCCAAACCACCCAAGCTGGATAATATTGAAGATTATAATTGGTGGAAAGAACGGTTTCTTAACTGGGCAAAAGCATACGCTCATGAAAGCTGGTTTTGTCTAGAGTTTGGATACGAGAGACCAAAAGATGACAAAGGAGAGGAAATTCCTTTGAAGAAATTAGGCATTGAGGACAAAAAAGAATTCTCGTCTGAACAGAGAATGATTGCGTTAATTCAGTCGGCAATTAGAAATGATATTTTTGCACTGCTTAATCATGATGGGTCTTCGAAATCTGTCTGGGAAGCTTTACGAGTTAAAGCTGAGGGGGGTAAACAGATCAAAAAGAACAAAAATTGATTTATTAAAGAAAGAATTTGATCTATTTGATAGTTTAAAAGGAGAGACTGTGAGACAAATGATTGAGAGGTTTTGTCATCTTAAAATTGAACTTGAACGTTTTGAAATCATGAAAACAAGAGAGGAACTTATAGACAAAGTGATTGAAGCGTTACCACGAGCTGATCAGTGGCAAACGTTTGTTTTTATTTTGAAAAATGATGCTTTGAATGAAACAATTTCTCTTGATACTTTATTTGAAAAAATTGAAACTCATGAGCTTGAATTGCAGAAACAGAACAAGATGAGCAGTTCTTCACATCAACAGAATGTTGGCTTGTACTACAAAGGAAGTTTACCTTCAGAAAAAATTGCCAGTTCACCAAAGACAGCATTCAGTGGTGAGAGGACACAAGAGCCACAAAAGAGTTCATCAAATTATGATCCGGGTTATCATTCATCGGCTTCAAAAGCCAGTTCTGAAGAAGCAGAGGAGATACTTTGCAACATTGCTCTTAAGTTGAAGAATTCTCCTGCAATGAGCATCAATGCAGCTAAGCAGCAAATGAGTTTCCTTGCATTTGTTCTGGAATCGTATGAAGGTCTTGTAGCTGGAAAAATTGGAAACTCCGAATTGACCAAAGAAGACTACGACCAGATTGATCCGGAAGAGATGGAGCTCATTGACATTCGTTGGTGCTTAGCAAGTTGCATCCGAAGAGCGCAGAGGTATATGGAGATTACTGGGAAACAATCTCTTGGAGGTGCTTCAACAAAGCTTGGATTCGACAAATCCAAAGTGACTTGCTTCAAATGTAAGCAGAAAGGTCATTTCAATAGAGAATGCACTAATTCTGCAGTTGGAGGAAATGAACGTCCTTTCAATGATGATTACTACCGAAAGGCAATCTACCATCGAAGCAGAGAAGAGCCAAAGATGATTGAAGATAAACCTAAATCAAGAGCTTGTTTTGTAATTCAAGATGATGAAGGTTTTGACTGGAGCTCAATTTGTCCAGAAGAAGATCGTTTGGAAAATGTTCAAAAAACAGCTCATGGCAAAGCTATAACAGAGGAAAGAAAGTTTGTTTTTGTTGTTGAGATTCAAGATGAAAACAAAGACAAAGATACAGCTGAGATCAAAGTGAAAACCAGATAAGAGATTCTGGAAGAAAAGACCTACAGAGAAAGAAACATTGTGTGGAACAGAATGGATGAAATGCAGGAAGAGTATGAGATTGCTGTCAGCAGTAAAAGATGGGATAAGAAGAGAGAATGTTACTTCAACAGAGAAGGAGAACCAGTTGTTCCAAAGAAAGACATAATCTTTGATGATGTTCTTCTCATAATTCCTTTGAGAGCCGAATACTATAGAAATGTGATGAAAGATGATACATATGCTAAAAGGCATGAAAAGGAGATCAGATATGCTATGATATCGTGTCTAAGAAAAAGGGATGAAGAGAGAATGAAGAAAAATGTTGAAGAAATGGTGAACAGTCTGAAGAAGGTTGCTGAAGAGGTTAAAGCAGAAGCTGTTGAAGTTGAGGTGAATGAAGAGGTTAAGAAAGTTGTTACTGAAGAACAGCAGATTGGAGAAGAGGTGAGGAAAGAAGAAGAAGAAGAAGAAGAAGAAGAAGAAGAAGAAGAATAAGAAGAAGTAAAGGATGAGAATTTGAAAGCTGGTAATGTTGGTAATGAAGTCGGAGTTGAAGAAAAGCAAGATGATGCTGATTAGAAGCAAACTGAAGCAACTGCATCAAACACCAAAGTGCCAATTACTGAGGTACATTCTGATTCTGAAATCTTAAAAATGATTGATCAGTGCAAGAAATGCATGAAACCGTGCAGAGCTTGTACTGAAAAAGATGAGCAATTCAGAACAAGAGATCTTGAATTCACTAAAATTGAAAATATTTTTAAAGAAAAATGCAAAGAAATGCTAGAAAAGGAAAAAGTTTTGAAAGAAAATGATGAAAAACTTTCAGAAAAATGTAAAAAATTAGAAACAGAAAATGAAGTTTTGAAAGAAAATGTTTCTAAAATGACAGAAGAATGTTCACAAAAAGAAATTGCTTGTCAAGAAATGAAGAAAGAATATGACTCAATGAAATTAGCATATCATATTACAAAAGAGTCATACAAAAAAGTGAAAGATGAAATGAAATATGCTCAATCAAGAATGAATTATCTTTCTGAAACAACTAAAGAACTTAAACGAATGTATTCAATAAAACAAGATGTTGTTAATTCCTATATTGAGGATGTTTCTAAGCTAAAGCGACAGATTGCTGATCTAGAACAGGATAACAACAATTTAAAGAGTTATCACGTGTCGTCATATGTGCTTGAACGTATTTTCAATATAAAACCGGGAGATGGTGAGTCTGAACAAAACAAGAAAGGTATTGGCTCAGAGTTTCATCAAGTTCCACCACCGGGAAAATTTGCATTTTATGATGATGAAAAGGTCGAAAAAGCTTTCAACCTGGTTGATCAATTGCCAGATAACATTGATGTAACCTATTCCAAATCTGATGATACTCATGATTCAGAGGTGGTAGGTAAAGTTGTTGAAAGAAGAGTCAGTTGATACAGGTAAATCTGAATCACAGGATAAAGATGAAGGAAACCTTCATGATAGTTATCTGAAAAACACAAAATTCGAGAAAAGTTTGAATGATGATTCAAAAGGATTGGTTTATACCATGATTGGATCGGACAAATTGTTCTTAGATGTTGTATTCCCGATTCAGAATGTGATTTTTAGAAAAGGTTGATAAAGTTTTCAAAATGGTTGAGATTGAGAAGTCTGAGATTTCAAAGTTTGCTGGTAAGAGTCATAGAGGTTCGTATAACAAACCTAGTTTCAAGAAGAAAAACATGAAGGCTGGTTTGGGTTATAAGAAGAGACAGAATTGGAAGAAAAATGAAGTGCCAATTTATCAGGCAAAACTGAATTTTGTTCAAGGAAAAAGTTTTGAAGAAGAGGAAAAACTAAAATTTAGACAACAGTCTATTGAAGAGTTCCTAGCTCAAAAGAAAAAGCAACAACCACAGGTCAAAGATGTGTCCATGAGAACATGTTTTAAATGTGATCAAAAAGGACATCTTGCTCGCAAGTGTCCAAATCTGAAACCTGTGGATGTTGACAAAAAGAAGATTGATGCTGAGAAACAAAAATCTGAGAATGTGAGACAAAGGTCAACCAGATTTGATTCAAAACAAACTTGGAGGTACAACACAAACAAGTTTGTTTCGAATCAAAATTGGAAGTCAAACCCATATAGGTTCGATTCTAAACAGACCTGGAATTCTCATACACCCAGAGTCAGAACAACTCAAAGTTGGAAAACAACAGTTGATATGACAAAACCACAAGAGTTTTGGAAACCAAAAATTGTTGTTCAAAAACAAAGTGTTCAAAAAGATTCACATTTTTACAAACGTGGTACTCCTAAAGGTCAAACATGGAGTGAAAAGAAACAGGTGATTCTTGAAAAAGATGAAAAAGTTGACGTAAAAGTTGAAAAGATTTTTGTGAAAAATGACAACGAGTTTCCAGCATTGAATGAAAATTATTGTGTTGAAATGCCTAAGGTTAAAAAAACCTGGGCTAAATTGTTAAAGTAATTGAGTAGTTTGTTTGTGCAGGTGCTCATGGTATTTGAAGATTGTGAGTTTGGAACTCAGAGCAGCCTGGCACAACAAGAGGAGGAGGCTGCTACTGGATCCTGTGTTGATTGAAACAGGGAGTTTATTTGTTTTTCTGTACATAAATAAGCAATATTTTCAAAAACCCTAAAAATTGAAAATTTTGAAAAACCAAAAATATGTTTGTTTTTAATTTTTGTCAAAAAATACAAAAATACAAAAATACAAAAATATGTGTTGATTGAATATGCCGAAACCCTCACGGCGGAACAAACATGATTACTTTCACAAGATTGAAAAACGGTTTTCAAATTGTCGAAAATCAATGGGTTGTAAATCATGGGGGTACTTTATATTAGTTTTTCTGCAAAACAGAGCATAGTTAGCAGAAAATGGATGGCAAGATAAAGCTATCAGTATTGGTTGTCAAATTTTCTTTTAATGATTTTGTATTTTCGGGGGAGAAAAATTTTGTTAGAAAATCCAAAAACATTTGCAAATTTGAAAAAGTCAAAAACATGATAAAATTCAAAAATTGAGTTTTTGTGTAATAAGAGGAAATGATAGTACATCAGTAGACAGTTACAGTACGCTAAAGAATTGGAAAGTTAAAATGTGTTAAACGATCTCACCGTGGATGTGTCGGTAGATTTTTATACATTTAGTAAACTTTTTCGGGATATAAATCTAAATTCAAACTTGCTTATTTCGTGGGGAACACTACTTGGATATATAGGTAACCCCTGAAATCTTGTTTGAAAGGTCCCTCTTTCTGAGATACTAGGTCTTTATACTCAATGATATCTGGGGTATTATTTCGGGACTTCTGCTGAATGGAAGTTCTGACCTAGTCTCCGAATAATACTTTCCGCATTGCTTGAAACATAGCGCAGCCCTCAGCAAAATGATGAGACAATAAAATTGATAGTCATTGCTGTTGTAAAAAAGATCCTCTAAAGGGGACACACCTAAAGTCGAACCGTCATCTCTCTGCTGAACGGAAGTTCTGACCTGAAGTCTCACGGTTTCGTATTATAATTTATTCCCCTTACAGATATCATCTAGGTATACTCACCTGTAAGACTGAATATTGGGATCTGGATACGGGAGTATATTCAAGAGGTGGGACACATGAATGAGTTTAAGTTCTTAATAGACCTAATTCGTATCCTGAATCAGTTGAAATTTGTATGAAAATTTAAGTGGATCAGTATATCGACAATCTAAGTGAATTGTTTAATTCTTAATGTGTAACTAAGATCAACGGTACTTGTGACTTGTCAAAAACTGATATGATCCTCTGACGCATACTCAAACAAAAATATTGCTTGTAAATATGTTTGTACATATTTCTTTACTGCTTTATATTTTCAGAAAATACAAAAAGATTTTTTATTCTATTTTATTTTCGACAACTGATGTCTGAAATGCTGAGTTTCAAAATCTAAGTATGCTGATTGTGTTTCTGAAAATAAAACAAGTTCATTAATTTGAAACTTGAATTAAAATCAAAAATTCAAAAACAGTTTGTGAAATCTCCAAGGTCATTAGTTTGGACTTGGATGATTAACTGTGAGGGAGTTGGATTCTTTAATGCTGCTAAATCATTTAGTTTGTTGATAGGGAGAGTGAATGTGTTTAGAAGTTTGAATTGCCAGGTTACGATTCCTGGATGTTCTAAATATTGTTACTTATAGATGTTTGAGTGATTGCAGGTATTCCAGATTACGATCCCGAAAGCAGAGTCTAAGGGGGAGTCTGAAGACAAGCTTGAAGCAAGAGGGAGCTTGTAGATGGATAGCTAGGTGTCGATCCCAAAGCACGGAAGCTTAACGAAAGGGGGAGCCTGAAGCTGATGGAAGAAGAGAAGAATTGTTGGATGCTTATAATGTTACAATTTTGGATGAGAAGGCAGAATGATCAAGACTGAAGATGTGTCATACTGAAGACTAGACACTGAAGACTTCGTCAATATCCGAGGGGGAGTATGTTAGTGCAATACGTCTATTGACTTCGTCTTGTATCATGTAATAGGATATGATAGAATTATCAGTGCTCGAGGTTCGAGAAACAGATTTTCAGGATATTAGAGTTGAGTTCGCTTGAAAGGATCAAGGACAAGTTCAAGCGAAACCAACATGGCTGAGTTCGCTTGAACATGCCTTTGTCCATTTCAAGCGAACCTCCACTAGTATAAATAGGGCACTTGACATTTCATTTGGTACGGCTTCTGGATTTGTAACGAAGTGCTGCCAAAATCTGTTCAGGTTGTAATTGATGTTATATTCAATAAAAGTGACAGATATAATAGTATCAAGCTGTTTCCACGTCCGTTTCACTGATTCCGCCTTTGAATCGGATATAAAGCTCTTCTGAACGACTCGTTTGGGTCCAACAACGATCCTACAGCTAGAAGTCCCAAGAGTTCCAGAGCAATGCTTGATATGCAAATGAAATTAGCAAGTCCAATTGTTGCAACTTCACTCCCTTATATAGTGAATTCAAATGCATAAGATCATGCCAAAGTAGTCTACATGTGTTGCAAGATCATCCCAGGTGTCCCTATGATGCCAAAACCAGTTGCAAGACCCTTGATTTTCGAAAACCACTCATCTAAGGCGGTGCAACCTGCTGGACAGGCACATGTCCAAAACTGCTGCCAGCGACGTCCTTACGGACCGGACCGTAAGGGTTCAAGCTTACGGTCCGTAAGCAACCCTTTACGGACCGTAAGCCTTAGCTCTTACGGTCCGTAACCGATGCCCAGAGATATAATATTTTGCAACTTCTAGGCCTTGCTCCTACATTTCTTACAAGTCCGAATCTTGTGCTTATTTTCAGTAGAGGAGACCAAGTTTTCAGCTCTTGCATGAACTTACACAATTTTGGATCTTTGTGGAAGGTTTTTAAATGTCGGAAATACCAAGAATTCACATTGGATCCATGTCTTATGATATAATAAATTTGTTATTTAGGATAACCAGATTTATTTGCATAATTTGAGATGTTGATTAAATATATCACGATTAGGGATTTATTAATAGGTCGTTCAGAGGTATAAATTAACATGTCGACTCTTTTAAATCCTACCGTACATCTTTATCTGGATCCATTTTCATAACACGTTTGCATTACATGACACGTGTCTTTATTTTATTAGGTATGAATTTACAAGGTGTTACAAGTATACTCACAGTGATTGCTTAACAGTCGCAACTGTTATTGGATCAAAGGGAGCTTTTTTGAGATTAGCCTGATTAGGTTACAGCGGGGTAAGAGTCGAGAATAACGAGATTGCAAAATCAGCCACCTGACCGAATGGCTGTCCGACCGGACAGCTATTCGGTAAATCGGCTGGTCGGTCGGATGGTATAAGTGTGAGGGAAGGGTGACTGCCCGGTCGGATGGCCATCCGACCGGATTGCCATTCGGTTGAAATGTCAATTGAAGAAAAGGGGTGGCTGTCCGGTCGGATGGCCATCCGACCGGGTTGCCACTCGGTTTGAATTACAAACTCAAGAACAAGTGATTGTTCGGTCGAATGCCTGTTCGACCAAATTGCCACTCAACTAGGCTTCCAAGTTTTGATTGTTACTATTTTTGTAAAAGTTTCTAAGTTTCTAGTTTGACGGTGACGGCACGGCACGTATTGTGACAACAGTAAACTCGTTAACACAAGGCCGCTCTGATCGGATGGGAATCACCCCTGTCCATTCGGTCGTCTGTCTTTAACGACTTATGTCAGAATCCGTCTCATGCCCGTCTTCTCCGGTAAAACTCGGATCTAAGCCGACTTTAGACTATACATCAAGTCCACAGCCTGTTTAGATCCGGTTTCTACCAGAATAAAGTAAAAGTTGAGAAAAGATGGAAGATAACCCAAGTTTTATGTAAAAAGTATAGATTTAGTTTAGATTTAGAGTAAAAACGCATGAAATACCTTAGATCTAAGCTAGATCTTGCTTAGAATGATGTCACATGGCCGTTTGTACAAACCCCCAAGATGACATCACCCTCAAGAGCTCATATCTCAGAGATTTCATGGTGAAAAACATGATTTCAAGTGAGAATCACGTAGAGAATGAAGTGTAGATCAAGAAAGTACAAGGATATAGCTTGAAACGTACAGGAATCGATGAGAAAACGAAGAAAATAGGAGGTAGTGCGTCTGAGTCGAACAGGGCTGTCACATCACTGAAATGGTGATGTGACAGGCCTATTTATAGGGTGAGAGTGAGTGAAAGAGGAGATGAGGCGCTTGGGTCGAATGGTGGTCCGGCCGAGTGGCCGTTCGGTCGAGTGGTGGTCCGGCCGAATGGTTGTTCGGTCGAATGGTGATTCGGCCGAATGGCCATTCTGGCCAACCCACCTTTCCGTATTCCCGTTTTGATTCGGTTTGCGAATTAGATTAAGCGTTACATAACATTGTTGTAAAAGAATAACTAGATTGATCATAAGCATCAAATGTCCCAATAGATTCCGCCAGTGACAAGGCTCTAGTCTCTCGTTCAACCAAGAATCAAGTTTCACGAGTCTAAAGAGTCTATCACCAAATAGATTTAGGCATTCCAACATAGATTTAGGCATTCCAACATAGATTTAGACATTCCAGATATAGAATTAGGCATTCCAAGCATATAGATATAGGCATTCCAATATAGATTTAGACATTCCAACATAGATTTAGACATTCCAGATATAGAATTAGGCATTCCAAGCATATGGATATAGGCATTCCAATATAGATTTAGACATTCGAGTATAAAACATAGACTTCCACATAGATTAGGGACTAAAATGACCATTAATCCAACTTCAGGGACTAATCTTGACAACAACCTAAAGTTTAGGGACGCTGGGCGTAACAGGCGCAAGATTTGGGACCATATCCCTTCAAGTTCATATTTAGTAAGTTGATTGTGTCTAGTTTGGGTTGATGTAAATGCTTGTACACTCGCTTAAGATGTCTTTCAAGCCTTGAACAATTTCATTATTGATCGGCTTACATTTAAAGGCAAAAGATCAAATACAAATAAACTTAACCTACTAAACATACAAATTGAAGGAAAAGTCAAAAAGACAAGGTGGCATTTTTGTAATTACCACCAACTATCAAAGTTACTATACAAATGTGAACTCAACCAAAAATACCTAAAAAACACAAAAAAAAATTTAATATTTTTTATAAAAAAACCGCTACATTTTGTTAAAAAAAATAAATAAATAAAAACATTTTTTTTTGCTACTAAAAGTAGCGATTTTTTTATAAAAATTATTAAAACAAAAAAAAATTATTTTGTGTGTTTTTTTTATTTTTTTAGATTTTTTGGGGGTTTAGTTTTTAGCATTTTAGCTTGGGTGGGGGGTGGGGGGCGGGGGTTAGGTTTTTTTTTTTTTTTTTTTTTTTGGGGGGGGGGGGGGGGGCGGAGGAGGGGGGTTAGGTTTTTTTTAGGTTTTTTAGATACATTTGTAGAGTAACTTTGATAGTTATTGATAATTACAAAAATGCCACCTTGTCAACCCGAACCCGACCTGTTTTTTTAAACGGGTCGTGTTAGTCGACCCAAACCTGTTTTTTTTCGTGTCGGGTTCAGGTCGGGTTAACTGGTCGTGTCAAGAATTGCCGCCCCTATTTAGTATGTTAAGATTATTTGTACAAGAACTTTCCCCTACATTTAAAAGCTACTTATGTATGTGATTTATATACTTTACATGTATCCCACGAATCATAGATTTTTCGATTTCTATACATGCACCACTTTAGCAAGTAGCAACTTTATCTATTTTTGCTTTTGTTGAGTAAGTTATTAGTTGATTAGCACTTAAACAGTTAAAAAAACCAAAAGCATGGATGCGCGTATGTGATTTTTGAATACCCATTTTCGCAGATGCTGTAGTCCAAGTATCATGTGGCGGAAATGTGATAGCCTCAGCCGTAACAAATGCGCAGGGAGCATTCAGCACCACTTCAAACTACTATCGCCAGCCTTTTATCATCTAATTGTAGGATTATTGTTGCTACACCACTCTCGAATGTAACGCAACCCTACCTTCAACCGGAACTCTTCAAGCGCGACTACAACTCGTGGGGACCATCATTCGTGGGATTTTCACCATTACGAATTTAATCCCAACACTATTTAGTGTTACTATAAGTTGATGATTCTAAATTACTAATATACATTGTATGAATAAAGTGTTGATCTCCAGTGGCGGATCTAGGATTCGCGCTAAGCGGTAACGTTTTATAAATAAGCGGTAACGAAATCGAAAAAACGTCAAATTTTTCCAAAATTTACACCAATTTTACACTACCGAACGCCAAGCCGTAGCGGACGCCACCCCTTAATATATAGTACATCCGCCCCTGTTGGTGTGGGGGCGCCACCCCCGCCAGCTCAGACGCTATAGCGCCCCGGGGCGCTATCCCACCACACTGCCGACTTTAACTAGGGGCGCCATAGAGGGCTCGCCAAGATGGTAACGAGCAGACAAGCGCGTGGACCGAGGAACATTTAAACTTTTGACCGTTTCAAACGGTCATATTTTAAAAAAAAAATATTTCCTTTTTTTATAAATTAACATTATAAATACCCCACATTCCTTTCACTTTTTTATCTCATTCCTCTCACTTTCTCGTCACTTTTTATACAATTCTCTACATTTTTTTAAAACATTCTCAACAATGTTTCCCAACAACCCATGGGACCCGAACAATCCGTTTTGGCAAACTATACAAAACAACGAGCAAGAGGACCGCTATCGCCGAGACCCGCGTACGGGTGAGCTTGGATATTATCCAATGCCACCAACCACCCCAACTTCTCATCATCCCACCACTCAACCGATACCCATTTTTTTACGGGTATTATTCTCAACCCCCATTTTTTCCTTCAAACATACCCCAAAACATACCTCAAACCCAAAACATACCCGAAACCCAAAACACAACCGAAACCGAATCCGTTCCCGAAACCAAACTCGAATCCTCTTCTAGAAAAAAATAGAAGTCATAAAAAGAAGGATGAGACCGAAAAACGTGTTACTAAAAAGGTCGAATTTTGGTCGCCTAAGGAAGAGTTCGAGTTGGCAAAAGCATGGCTCGACGTATCGGAGGACAAGATTGTTGGTAAGTTTTACATACTTTTATAAACATATAGTTTTGTAAATTCATTTTTTAATTCAAACATATGATTTTGTAAATAAATTTTTTTAATAGGAAACGACCAAGACATAAAGGTTTTTTGGGGTCGTATACGTGAAAAGTTTTTCGCCGCAATGGGTCGTGGCGACTATCGAACGGCCGACTCTTTTTCGGGAAAGTGGGGTGCTATGAGGACGAAGGTTAGCAATTTCAACAACATATATACTAATCTCGTCAATAGTAGTCGAAGGAAAAGTGGTGCGAGCGACGTCGACGTCATGAACCAAGCCCACACCGACTATAGATTGTACCATGGGCATGTTTTTACGTTGGTAACAACATGGGAGCTTCTTCGCAAATCTCCAAAGTGGCATCTTGTACCACCGTTCGACCCAACCCGCCCTAGATCCAAACGGTCCAAATCGACATCCACCACCGAACCATCTGGGTCCGATGCTCGTACAGCAATTAATCTAAACGACGATGCTGACGAGTTTGAAGAACAGAAGAGCTGCCTCGTCCAACTGGTAGGGATAAAATTAAGGCAGTGGCACGTGGAAAGTCTACTACATTAGATGGCCCGTCAAAGATGAGCGAGTTCGAGGCAAGTCTCAACAAAATAATCTCTATTAGGGAAAAAGACCAACAAATGAGAATGGAGAAACAAATCCAAAAAGATATGGACTTTCTCGCAAAGTATGTGTCAAATCTACCAGAGGAGGACCGAGTCATTTTGGAGGCTCGTAAGACACAAATTCGGGCAAATGGAGTGATTTAGAAGAACTAGTTTAAAAGCATTTACATCCCATCCTCCATCCTAATCATATAATTTAACCAAAAATCACATTTTACTAAATTTGTTTCACTCTTTAAAAACCTCTTAAATCTCATTCCTCATATTTATCTCTCTTCGGTTAAATAATACTTAATACTTTTTTTATTATTGTTTCTATTTTTTTCACTCGGACCACTCACATATCCATCCATAAAAAAATATTTAAAAAAAAGATATAGTGGATAAATAGTGAGAAACAAATTTAGGTGATTTTTTATTCACTTGAAAACACGGGGATGGGATGTAGAGATGTTTTGTAATTTTTTTTTTTTACATTTTCCCGTAAATTTGAGAATGGGGGATAGGATGTGCCGATCTCTTATGTATTTGGGAATGAGTTTTGTATACCATAAAGGGTAAATTGCATTTTACGTCCTTTAAGTTCCAGCAAAATTTTAGGCGTTGTTCTTACCTTTAACTAAGGAAATTACGACGAATGTCCTTTATTTTTTAATGCAGACGTCCTTCTTAATCTTTTTACTACTATTTATAGATATGGGAACAAGGGAAAGGATGTTAATGCTCTAAGACTGTGGGGTATGGGGCTTGGGTTGGGGCGTGGGTTGGCTGAAAACGCCCAAGCCACCACCCCGAGGGCTTGGGTTGGGGCTTGGGTTTGGGCGTGGCCCCTTTGGCGTGGGTTTCAGCCCGGGCGTGGGGCGGGGCTACGACATGACATGGCGGAATCTCATTGGCCAAGAGCACTAGCCATGGCTTGGCCACGCCACTCCAGCCACGCCCCACCATACCCTTTTGAAATTGGGTTTTGGTCTTGGGTGCCCCATACTCCACGTGTCACACCATGCCCCCAACCCACGCCCCACCATACCCCACGGTCTAAGATAGAATAAAAGGAGCATTTGCAATTATTTGTTCTTCGGTTGGTTCGAGAATTGGACGAGAATTGGACGTTTTTGTATTACTAATGAATATGGCTCGTTGATTAATTGAACACTACACCAACTTTGGTTTCACTTAAAAAATATATATATAGTCTCTACTACATTTTTCAAAATCACTGGGTTCGAACCCGACCCACATGAGATGGGTCGGCTTATGCATGCCAGAACTTGTTTATTAAACGAGCTTGGATTAGGCTCAAGCTATCGTTTATGCTCAGTTCAATTCAAACTTTTAACACGATCTCAACTACTAACAACCCGCTCGATACGTTTGCACCCACCGTAAACTAACCAGTGTGAAAGGCAAGTGAAAGCAAAAGTAAACGGATAACAAACGCCTAATGTATGAACAGTAACTTTATTTCTTGAAAATGTATATTTCATCAAACCAAAACAAAAATACACATAAACGGCTAAAGTATAAAATTTTACTCATTTTATCAAGTAAAATTATGGTGATGCATCCAAAAGGAAAAACCAACACACGACTTTAAGTTCCTAAGTAGGGGTAAAGCCGCCAAATGTGCACGAATCTTGTTCCGTGCTATCTGTGCTTGCTGTAGTGCTCACGATCACGGTCACGTTCCTGCACCGGAGACGATTCATATCTCGAAGGTCTCCTCTTGAAATGTCTATCTTCGTCGCTGGACTCATAATCTACAGCAACGGCAGCGGCAGCAGCAGCCTTCGTGCTGCTCTTCCTGGACACCCCAATGGATCCGGCTAGTGCAGCCGCAGCTTCTGATGAACTTGATGTGACCTTACGTTTCTTGGAAGCTGCAGCGGCAGCAGCTGCTTCTTCCTCAGGGAAGCTGATGCGAGAGAAGACACTCGGCTTGTGTTTCCCATCACTGGTGGCGGCAGCAGAAGCTGATGTTGCAATTGGTTTGGAATCTGAGCTTGGCAGCGCTTGGGACGGTCTTCTGGTGGACGATGATTCTGACCGGCGGTGACTCTTGTGCTGCTGTGACGAGTGGCGGTGGTGGTGTGCGTCTTCATAGTCATCATAATCATAACGATCGCTAGAAGATTTCCTCTTTGAGGATGGGCGTGGAGGAACATCAGGGCCGTCGTCCCAAGAACGGCGGCGATCGGGTGATCGTCTTTCGGTTCTGTGATGGTGACCATCTCTGCTTGGTGGCGGAGTTGGTCTCTGGAAACCAACAAGAAAGCAGAAACAAACCATCAGTTGTAACGCAAACAAACAAATAGTAGAAGATAGAATTAAAAAGGCTGCATACGGTTTTCGACTTCATTGGAGGACCATCCTCGTGGCCTGCCTCTCTGTTGAATTTCCTCTCTTTTGGTATTTCTCTGCTGCTGTAACAAGATGAATTTATATAAGGTAAAATTATTTTGATGCAAGCTTCATAAATGCTATCTAGTATTATATATGTAATTGAACAAAGTGTTAGCTACAGTCAAAACAAATTGACTTATTGGTGACTCACAAACACAATAAAATCAAGCCATGTGGAATACATATAATATATGATGCTTTTGATGTATGGATAATATGTATAAAATACATTAAGTGTTTGATGACCTTCACATATTTTATCCATTTATTTGTCAAATATCTCTATTATATTAAAGAGAATAGGAATAAATTTGAGTGAATTGCAAGTTGTGTCCTTTATCTTTAGGCCACTTTGCAAGTTTTGTCCTTTATGTTTAAAGTTGACGAGTTTTGTCCTTTATGTTAAAAATCAAGCACGTTTTACCCTTTGGGTCTTAAAAATCAAGCACGTTTTGTCCTTTATGTTTAAAAATCAAGCACGTTTTGTCCTTTATGTTTAAAAAATCAAGCACGTTTTGTTCTTAAAAATCAGGCACGTTTTGCCCAAAAGGGTAAAACGTGCTTGATTTTTAAACATAAAGGACAAAACTCGTCAACTTTAAACATAAAGGACAAAACTTGCAAAGTGGCCTAAAGATAAAGGACAAAACTTGCAATTCACTCAATAAATTTTTATTTTTATATTCCTACATTATTATTACTTATATTAATTTGCATACAGTAGCGTTTTCTTTAATTTTTTTCTTTAAATAAGTAAATAAAATCGTTGAAAATGGAGTAATTTTATTTGTAGTCGTGACGAACCGAAGCAATTTTGACCGAACAACAACAGCTACTGCTATTGGTATTACCGGAACCAATACAAGAACATGGCTATTTCTAAGTAAATTAAGGTTTTTGATTGATGTAAAGCACGTGTCGATATTCATTTGGGCCGAGTACCGTGTTGAAGCGAATTGATGGTGTCTTGACAACATCAGTATTGATGTCGTTGGTCATTTGTATCTCTTTCGGTTGTTATACCGAGTCATGGTATCGTAACGGTATTGTAACTCACCAAACCGATATCAATCGAAAGCCCGTCGCGAAGCGCGGGATATCCCACTAGTTAACTCAAATTATTATTGTTATACATTACTTACCTTCCGTTTCCACCACGTTTCTCCGAATCACGCTTCCACTTCAATTCAGCCCTCCGTGCTTCAAATTCTTCTCTACTCATGGGGGGCCCACCACCATTCATGCCCATTCCCAACTCTGCAAGATCCCTGTTATAACAAATTGTGTTAAAATTAACTATTCCAGTTACGTCACAAGAATAAAATTATATAAATACTTATGGTACAACTATGAATACCTTTGAGGTGGGATAAAAGGAGGCATCATGAGCCCTCCTGGAGCGCCAAATGGATCTTGCGGAAACATGCCTCCAAAAGGAACGTCCATGGGCCCAAGCCCGTAACCACCCATATATGGCATGCCACCACCATATGGGCCCATAAATGGATCCATTCCGGGCTGCATCCCGTTCCAATAAGGATTGTACGGATTAGGACCTTGAGGCATCCAATTCATAGGCGCAAACTCCTGCGAGGCCCTCCACTGCATCTCTGCTGCTGCAAGAATCATAAAAGAACAATGTTATTAGGTATTTTAAAAAAGACGCTTGAAAAACAATACGGTAATCAGAACTCTTACCACTTGTAGGCATATTGTTAACTTTCTTCTTTTTCTTCTTTTTTGCTGAAAAGAAATATGAAAATATAAGCCGGATGTTAATATATTATACCTAATTATCATTTACAAGACATGTCAACTATTTTGTTTTTATAAATCTTGAAATACTTACCTGCTTCAGTAGGAACTTGTTTCTGCTGTACTTCATCATCAGCAGGTCGACCACTACCCTGTGATGCTGCTGGTTCCATCATACTCTTCGACTCGTATGTAGCTTCAGAGACATCAGGGGCTTTATTGACTTTTCCTTTCTCAGAGATTGTTTGCTGAACTACATGAGTCGCATTATTTTCTGCGGGGCGCGGTGGCATCATTGTATCATCCCCGTTTTGTGGCGGCACTTGCTCCCCCTTGGAGTTTGCAGATGGTGAAGGGGATGGAACCTTAGGTTGTTGTGGTGGCGGTGCACATCTAGCAGACTCCATATCTGTAATGAAACAAGTAAACAAAAATTTGAGAGCAATTGTTATTGATATTATGTATTTGGTTGATAAGTTGTGTTATTGTATATAGTATATACCTTGAACATGATAAGCACTGCCACCATTTTCAGCACTGCTATTATTTGACTCCAGTATTCGGTTTATTGTATCTCGTAATGTCTTATTGGGTAGAAGATCATCTGCTAGCACGTTTGTTGCACCACAGACACATACTGATTTATTGATAATGTGGTCTCGTATACCTGTTAGTATGATCGAGAAACAAATAAATTTAAGAGTATAGTTTCATTATGACAAAATAAAGAATAAAGCTTACATACAGACAATTTGAAGGGCCAAAAAGAACTTACATTTATCACAGAAACTTTTGAAACAGCATTTGCTTGTTAAAACAGCATCTTTCATCACTTGTGTGCATAAAGGGCAGTGAAGCTCCGGAGGGAGATCACCGACTGTGCGCGTCGAAGGCATACCTTCAATCTCCTTCTCAAAAGCAGCCCTGTTATGATAATATTAATAATAAAAACATAATTAATTAATGCACATAAGGCCATGGGCCTAGTGGAGATGGATATGATCGGGTGGTTCCGCTGGTGGCACGATGATACTCCAGTGGTTCGTCAGTGATCCAAATTTGCCGTTCAAAAAAAATTTAATGCACATAAAGATTACAAAACATGAGGAAAAGTGAAAACAAACAACATACTCGTTTGGTT
Source organism: Helianthus tuberosus (assembly GCA_030545235.1). NCBI lineage: Eukaryota > Viridiplantae > Streptophyta > Magnoliopsida > Asterales > Asteraceae > Helianthus > Helianthus tuberosus. The sequence continues at coordinate 13,267,613 of CM060366.1, read as the reverse complement.
TCAAAACTGCGACTGCACCACTGGGTAATGCATATGAACCATCTGGTGTAGCCATTAACATAGATTTTGGAATGCCAGTTGGAGGTTTCACTCTCTTAATATCGAAATTAGGATCACCATTTGTAGGGCAATGCTGAATGAAATGGCCTGAAAAAAGGGAATAATATAATTTTAATCTTGAAATTGAAGACCGATCTATCTAACTAATTGACTAATAGAGTAGCAAACGTTAAACTAATGAATCTACCTGGTGTTTTGCATCTGTGGCATATATAACCTGGTGGTGGTGTTTTCCGCTCAAAACCACCGCCCCGACCTGAAAAGTTAAGAGATATAATTCAGTTTTCAACAGCATAACTGTTAAAATAAGTATAAAACACCACAAACTAGATGAAAATTGTTGATTTGCTTTTAAATTTAAACATTAACAGCTATTCTAATTTCTATACTCTCTTTTCTATCATACACATTACACAATATACACGTTATTATATGATGATATTAGCAAAAGATAATTACCAAAACCACGCGCCCCCATTCTACCACCCATGCCACGCCCAAAGCCTCTACCAGCACCAAATCCATCAAGATTTTGCCTGCAGGTCAACAAGTCAACATCAGGCCCCCTTAATGATATTTAATCATCATAAAAAGAAGCTAAATACAAAGAAAACTTACTGCTGCCAGTCCAAGGCTGGTGTATCAATTAAAGCCTGAATTTTGCTATCTTCGTCAGCTTTACTAGGAGCAGGAGCTTCCTGAAGTTGAATGTTAGACACAACTGGAACAACTTCGGGAATTTCATACAAATCGTTTCCAAATTCATCGTATTCTGAACCATCAAGCTACAAAATCCCAAAAAAAAGTGATGGATTATCATCCTCAAAAACGCTAAATGTGTAATCTTAATAAGTGATCAAGTTAAACGAAACTTACATAGTTCGTCACAGAGAGACCAGCCCCTGAAAAGTTACTCTTTGCCTGTTGTGCACTCTCCAGCTCGTTAACCACTTTTGACCTGCGGTGCAAATCACAAACAATAACTCAACCAATGTTACCCTAAATCACATAATGTGACCATTAACCATGCTCAAAGCTTTTGCGTAGGTGATAAACCATGGATTGGTTTACGTGACCACCAAAGAAGTGGTTGAAGCCAAGCAGTCAACCCAAAGCCACCAGCAAATAAGATATACCTAGGTAACTAAAAAACTAACTATTTAAAATTCAAATTTAAAGGTTCTGAAACTATACTCGGCTTGTTCAGTAAGTGGTGCTGCAACTATAGGCTTGCGAGGCTGTCCAGGAATTCGACGTATTAAAACAGAAGTATTTTTTGGTATCAACATGTCTTCATCAAGATATTCTGAAATTGCAAAACATAACACGTCTGTGAAACACCATAGATAGATTAATCCATTTCAACTGACTACAATACAACCCAATGTCACCCAAAATGACAACTCATCTCACACTTTGATAACATAATTACTAGCTAGTTTAACATCCCTTCACATCGTTTGATGCGAATCCGCTATATTCAATCCAATTGAATATAGAACTATATATTAGCAAAACATGACCCACCCTAAACTGATCTCAAATCCCATAATCCTAAATTGACCAACACATAAATTCTAAATCCCTAGTTTAATTCCTCCAAATTGGACCAAACAACTGAAATTCAAGACTTTTATATTGGTTTAACGTTATAAAAAATAAATGTACATGATGAATGATGAACAAATTTTATAAGAAAACATCATGTCCACCCAAATGATGATTGTTATGAAACACTTTAGATGCCACTTAAGTTAAAATTCTTTGTTAACTTCCCATTTTCCCAATAGACTCTAACGACAACAATATTCAAGAACATAAATCTAACAAAGCCCAGAACTCGAAACCCACCTTCATTAGTCTGGGCATTGGTGACCACAAGATCATAATCAGTGCCCCTGCCCAATTGCTTAGATTCATATATTTTCTCTTTCAAAGAGGCAACTGTTATAAAATGGCCATCGATTGGAATCGAGTCATAATCTTTTGCACTTTTAAACTTGTAATATACTGCCATAATTAATATAAAAATTCCTTTTCTTTTCCCTCAAAAATAAGATATCAGAAACAAGCACAAATGTGCAATACTAGTATCAATAAAGGCGTTAATATAAACGAAAAATATCAACCGCCTGAATTGAACACCTAAACAACAATATATAATAACAATACAAATATCAACGAAGAAGAAACTTTTTTTCCGTTTTTCGACTCTTCGGTAACTCTGGAAAAGATCAAACCGCCTCAGATCCACTCGCTTCAAGCTGCAAATCAGCAAACCGCTTCAATCAATCCGTAAAACATCTTCACGCTCTCAAAACTTGTAGATCTCGAACAATCTGCGTAGATTCTTCCGTTCGTAACAGTATTGCAATCGTATACACGAATTTCACAAGCCAGAGAAACCCTAGAATTTCAATATCGATTAAAATCGAAAAAATTCACGAGCCAGAAACCGTAGAACTTCAATATCAATGTAAAATTGAAGGATTTCACGAGCCAGAAACCCTAGAAACCTCCGAATCAGATTTCGCTTGCTGTCGATCTTCTTTTGCGCTTGAATCTTCCGAAAGAGCAACAGATTCGCTTCGAATTTCACAGATCTGCGTTCGGATTGACGGTTTTCTTCATGTTGTTGTGAATCCTGAATATATAGGGCAGAAATTGTCGAAATTAGACGAAACGAAACGCGATTTTCAGCGATTGATGTTGTGAATCGCCTTTGAGGAGGATCGATTGGAGATTTGTTTATATTGTTGAGATGATCTGAATGATTGTGTGACTCGACTTGAAATTAGGGCAAAATCGCCAGAACGATGTAATCCCCAATACGCGTGAGACTCGCCGCCTTCTGAGATAAAGAGGGATGTGGATGTGCTTTAGGGGGTTTTATGGTGATAATATTTACACTTTAACCCCCTATGCTCTTTCCTATTGTACTTTTGTTGTAACTTTTCATAACACCATTTAATCAATCAATCATGCCCGGTATAATTCCACTCATAGCAAAGCTATTGAAAGGATCTGGGAAGAGTGGGATGTAGGCAAGCCTACCACTATCGCAAAGGATAAAGAGACTGCTTCCGATAAGACCCCAGCTCCAAAGACACACCCAACTATAAGAGTCAAAAGAAACATAAAAAGACAAATAGCGACACTAAACACATAAGATACCAAAAAAACTTCTTAAAACTAGCATACAAGAAATAGGTGAGAACGCATAGAATAAAAGAATTACACAATATATACACACACCAGCAAGCGATAACATGCATAGGCCACCAAAAAATGACTAGGCTCCTAAGACAAGACTCTAATACCTTACTATACCACTCTCCTAAAAGTCCTTAACCCTAATCCTACATCTCCACAAACACATATCCTTGACCATATCCTCAGAGAGGTGCAAGTCTATCAAATCTTTTCTAATCCGCTCCTCCCAAGTTAGTTTCGGTCGACCTCTACTCCTCTTTCCCTCCACAATAAGAGTTTCCACAGTTCTAACTGTGGTCGTCATCTGTCTCCTCCTGACATGCCCAAACCATCTCAACCTCCCCTCCCGTATCTTATCTGATATACTAGCTACTCCTAATTTATCCTTAAAAACTTGATTTCTTATCATGTCTAACCTAAGTTTACGCACTTGTGTTTTCTTAATCGCCCAACCTTCTGTTCCGTATAATATAGCAGGTCTAACTTTTCATAAGACCAAATTAAACTAATTTGTATAAGTGATATTTTTTTAACGACAAATTTCTTTTTATTCCTATCGTTTATGAGATTTGAACCCAATACCTCCCTCCCTCCTCCCAAAGTGTTTAAAGGTTTTACCTTTACCAATAAACTATCACCCCATTGTTGTAAGTGATATGTTTGATTGATTTTATTAAATTTGGTCGTCTTCTTTCTTTCTTTGGATGCATGGTTGTAAAAATCAATGTTTTAAAAACCGGTTTATAACAGCCGGTTGAACTAGTCAAACCTGATGCCAGAAGCTTGGCCGGCATCAAGCTTGGCCGGCACGAATCATGCCGGTAAATTAAGGGAGTGGCAAAAAAATTGTACCGCCGTTAAATTGGGTTATACTGCTACCGAGTCAAAGGTTGGACTTTCAATCTTTTATGGGCTCTTTTTGATGATTTACCTTCTTGTTTCACATGATTTGAATACTTTTTGAATGATGTAATCTCATTTTCATATTATAGTATTTTGTGGGTATATGATATCCTTAATGAGATTGACAAAAAGGTTCTATTTAAGAACGAAATGTTATATTTTTTAAGATTCGAAGTTTAAATTTGTAGTTGAATTACCAAATGAATCCTTTATATATGGGTCGAAAATCATACTAATAGTTGGGCTAAAACGTATATAACTACTGTAATTAGTGTACAACCTCTACAATTACACCATTAGCAAATTGAAAGTTGATATGGTGACACAAAGTTACTACTGCAGTACAAAGTTGCTACGATGTTCAAATTTGATACTATGTTCAGATTTGATACCAAGTGATAACATTCGCTACGAACCTTCAGTAACAACGTTGCCACTAAGTGAGTCCCCCACGTGGGGCGCTGTCCCCTTAAACAGTTAAACCCCTAGGTGCATGAAATTACAATAGTATTGGATACACGTGTACTCCATGCCTCATTACTTGCACCAATGTATTTTTTTCGAACAATAAATCGCCCCAAAAGAAGAAAAGCAGTAACAACTACAATGAAACAGACTGCAACACCACAACAGATTAAACAAGCACACTCTGACATACAGTTGACTTATTTTTAGATCTATTCCTAATTTCCTATACCAAAAAAAAAACTTTAAAACTTCATATCTTCGATAATAACCTCAACCTTGATCTCTTTCTTTGAATTTTTTTCTCCTTCCAAGTCTTCTAAATATTCCAACACGTGATAATCACAATCCCTTGAAACGTTTCTTTTTCCTTGGTTCTCAACCTGCTAAAATGTTGAAAATTTGTGAAAAATAACATTTTTCACAAATATAAGAAAATGATTTTTTCCTATTTTGGACTAGAAATAAATATAAGAAAATGAGCGGGTTTTATATATTTATTTGTGGGTTTGTGTTCTATGTTGGAAGAGCTTCGCAACGAACTAAACCACGTCCAAAACGGAGCTAAGATGAATGAGATATCGATGCTCAAAGTTTGGTGTTTGAAATTTGAATGCTGAAAAAAGTAGGAAAGTGGCACCTTGTCCCACATAGGAGGAGAGATGAAACTTAAAGGGGTATTTAAGTGGGAACTCTCCATCCTTATTGTTTCATGGAAGCACACACTAAGTGTACTCGCGAAGGGTGCAGCACCCTAACTTGCGCGTGGCGTGGCGTGGGCGATGAGGCGCAATGTGGCGCACTTTGCACTTCGCATCGCCGCTTGAGAGCCGCATTTGTATTTTTGACCACGTGCGCGTGGTGGAGCACAAGGGTTGCAAGGACCAAGTGGTTGGTGACGTGGCATGGTGGCGCGCACTCGCGCATGGAGCATGGATACTGAAGTAACGTGCGCGGTGCACCAAAGTGAGCCAAAACGGCGCGACTGTGTGGCGTGCTCGTAGAGGCTCACAGGTGACGTGGCGCACGCTCGCAGGTGCACATGGGATTGAGCCAAGGTGGCGCACACGCGCATGGAAGTGAGCCAAAATGGCGCACGCGCGCATGAGCGTGCAGACTTGCGCGCGCACCTGTCTGCCTTGCGCGCGCGCAGAAACTTCCAGCAGTTAATGCCAGTGCAGTTACATTCAGCATTGGAAACTGACGAAGTCAATGGCTTTGACTGCGAATTAAATGACGAATTAAAGTGCATTGAAGACGTTTAATGCAATTTAATTCACCCATTTAATTCGTTTTTCAGTTTCTTCTCAACATCTGCAGTATAAATAGGAGGACATGTTGCAGAACCAGACACACCGAAAAATTCACAGCAATTACAGTCTTCTTCATCTTCTTCAAGCATTCAAGGTACACCTTCGGGTTGGAGTCAAGACCGGCAGTGCAACTGCTTTAGGCTGTTGTATCCTGGAAACAAGCGTGTTCTCTTGGGAGACACGAAATTTGTTTTAAGGGACCCGTGTCTAACACGATCCTCAGCCAAGAACAGTTTTCTTGTTCTTAATTCTGTTCTTATTTTTTTGTTATTTTCAGTTGTAATTGTAATTTACTTTTCAATATCATTCCGTTCTTGTTTGTAATTCAAGTTAATAAAAGATTTTTATTTATTTTGCACGAACGGATTCCTACATAAAATTATGCACCTCCACAAGATCCTGAACACAAAACCCCTTGCCATGCAAGCGAGGCCACCCAACAAGCAGTAAACAAATGATTCAACCCCTCCTCCACACATAACACAAGACTGAGAATCAACTTCGATTTTCAGTCTTCTTATAACCTCTATCGTTGGGAGATGATTCATTTTGGCCCTCCACGTGAAAATGAAAATGCTAAATTTCATTTACAACATTCCATAATGTACCAGTAGGCAGTAGCTCACATCAAGATCTGAAAAGATTAGGAAAAGCCACATGAAAAGGACTACTACTACTCCAACAATCCACCCAAAAAGTAATATCTTCCCCATTTCCATTAATACCTCTTGATCATCTCTCCCCGCAAGTTCCATTAAAAGGAATCACCGATCAACCGAGTTCCTCCCATAAAACGCATCAGTAACTCCACAAACTATTTTTTTCCATCTTGTACCTCCAAGCACATTTAGTAACATACCATGATTAATAAACTTGAGCTTGTTAATACTAAGACTGACCATATTTTTTGGGCCCGCCACTCTCTTCCACGCCACTTGATGCATTTTGTTGGACTGCTTAGAAGTTAGAACCGCCCCATAAAAATATCTTCATGAAACCTTCGAGGCATTAATGACTGACTCTATAACTTTGCACGGGGCTTTGTATAAGGAAAAATAGCAAGTTGGAAGGCATTTTAGCACCGATTGAATAAGAGTCACTCTTCGGTCAATTGATATGGAGGAAGCCTTCTAAAGCGACAAACGAGATCTGGGCTCCAATTGCTAATCTTCGTCCCCACCATTAGACCAAGGTGTAAGATTAAATATATTATGTAACAATATTTAATCTATAGCCATTATAATCATTTACATAATATATATCAAAATATATAATAACCTATTAAATAATTAGTTGGTAATTGTTGATGGACCATATTACCCTTATTAACTAATTAGGTTTCCTCCTGGGTGCTTATATAAGGAGAATTATGTGGAGGTTAAAGGGTTACTCAGTTACACAATTAGACACAACCCATTAGCCATAACATCAATAATTCGACCTCCTCTCCTAATCGAATCCCCTATTCGATTTCTAAGTCCCCATCATCAGTCAGCACCCTAAGGAGGAACCAGATCACGATGACAAGCATGTCGAACTCCATTACTGGATTCTCCACTGCACTATCCGCTGTGACATGTATGTTTTTTATTGTTTTCCCTCATGTATAAACAGAACTGAACCAACATGTGGTATCAGAGCATATGTTGATTAGTCGGTTCTGTTTTGTATCCGTAAATCTGGATTATAACAGGAAAACTGGTTTTAAAACGATAATTAAAATTCGTTTTCATCATCCGAAATCATTACTGTTCGATTTCTGTCATCCGGAATGGCATCTCGGATGACATGGGCTCATTCTTATGTTACTGTTCCGAAATCTGCATGTTCAAAATATGTTTAAATGTGTAAAATAATTCCAGATTTCGGATGAAGTTTGAATAATTTTGTTTAGGGTTCATAATGTTCTTAGTCAAAATTCGAAATTTCCTTTAAGTTTTGGAATATGATTTGAATTGTGGAATGTTTTCTCAATTTTGATCTAATTCTATCTAATAAGTTTTCGAAATCTGTTAATAGAATAAACAGATTATGATTTTCGAAATTTACTGATAAAATTAGATCAATGATAAAATAGGAAACTATATCACAATTCCAAATTTTTCGAATTTTCAGTTATGATTTCGCATTTAACAGCTTGCAGAACACATTTCGGATGATCATTACGGATGATCATTCCGGATGAACACTCGTTCACCCATTACGGATCAGCAACTGACTGATCATTCCGGATGAACACTTGTTCGCCTATTACGGATCAGCAAATAAGCATTTCGGACTAAGCATTACGGATGATCAAAAAGGACTGACCATTTCGGATGAATTTCGGACTAAGCATTATCATTCGAAATGCATCACGGATCATCGAGAAGTGACTATTTCGGATAAATTTCGGATTAAGCATCATCATCCGAAATCATCCTAAATGACTACACTTACACATCTGTCATCCGAAATCATGAGTGTTCATAAATTTTAGCTGTTTAAAATAAATGGTTTGCTATTAGTTCGATCCGCGCTAACGGGTGGTTTGCTATTAAATAAATGGTTTTGTAATTTACTTAGTTAATTAATCAGAATTAGATAATGTTTTGCAAAACCAGAATAGCTTAACTTGAATGAGCTTTTGATATATCATTTCTGGCCAAAGCTGACTTGATACATCTACTTATCGTTCAAGTATTACGAAAGCTATGTTGTGTGTGCATCATAAGCATGAATGTCTTAATTTCTGGCCAAAGCTGATTTAATTCATACATAGATGGCATACTCAACAAGTGCATAACTAAAGTGATTGTTTCAATTCCTGGCCAAAGCTGATTTGTTACAACCACTTTGCACATATGCTTAAATGATTACACTTCTGGCCAAAGCTGTTTTGTCTTCGTTTAAGTAGAATTTTTAACTAAGTCTATTATTTTGATGTTAGTAATAGACAATATCACAGCTTCATAATGTAAAATGGTCATTATTTATGCATGTCTTAGTTTAACGTGCCCTTAGATCACATTAGGACTTCTTCATTAGTATCATAACTTGCTCATCTTATTTCCACTATCAGCACCCAATTGCGGGATTCCACCTTTGACTGGTGATAACTTTGTTGCATGGAAGGATGCTCTTATGCTTACTCTTGGGCTACTGGACTTTGATTATGCTCTAAGAGAGAATAAGCCAGCGGACCTTACCACTCAAAGTACTGTTGCTGAGCAATTAACTCATGATAAGTGGACTAGGTGTAACCGCATGTCTCTCATGTTTATGAAGCAGTCCATCAGCAATGCAATTAGAGGAGCTATTCCTGATTCTGAAGATGCTAAAACCTACTTGGAACATGTGGAGGCTCAGTTCAAAGGGACGTCTAAAGCACACGCTAGTACTCTTATTCTCAAGCTGGTGACAACTAAGTATGATGGGAGGAGCGGCATTCGCGAGCACGTCATGATGATGAATGACATGGCCAATAAGCTGAAGGGGCTGGAAATGGAAATCAGTGATGGTTTCCTTGTTCATTTCATCATTACTTCGCTTCCTTCGTCCTTTGAAGCATTCAAGATCAATTACAATACTCAGAAGGACAAATGGACGATGAGTGAGCTGGTCGCCATGTGCGTACAGGAGGAAGAGCGTATGAGGATGGATCGCCATACTGATGTTGCCAACTTCACTACCTCCAACTCTAAGAAGAGGAAGAACAATTATCAGAGGAAGGATGCTTCAAAAGTCCAAAGGCCTAATCCTAATCCTAATACAAGTGCACCTTCCAGCTCTAAGAACTCCTTAGGCAGTATCCGCTGCAAGTTCTGTAAAAAGACAGGACACATGCAGAAGGAATGCCCTGACTTTAAGGAGTGGCTGGTTAAGAAAGGTAACGATTATTTTATGATACTTGAGTCCTATAATTTAAGTGTTCCTGCTAATTCTTGGTGGTTTGATTCTGGTTCTATGGTTCATGTTACCAATTCAACTCAGGGATTCCTTTCAATCCGGAAGCTGGAAAGAAACCAAAGAACACTTAAGGTTGGGGATGATCGAGAATTAGAAGTGAAGGCCATTGGAACATTACAATTAGTTATGAAAACTGGTTTATGTATTAAACTTTATGATACCTTATATGTTCCTGAGGTAACTCGGAACCTTGTATCAGGACCAAAGTTAGACATGGACGGTTTTATTGTTTCCCATGGTCATCGCCAACTCTCTATCCTTTATGATTCTGTTCTTTATGGTACTGGTGTTCTGGATGGTGGTCTCTATAGATTAGAACTAGAAGATAACTTTTCCAAATCTTTGTTGTCATATAACATTAATGAATCACTCACAAAGATGGAAGAGAAACGAGACTTAGAAACTTCATCCATGTTGTGGCATCAGCGTTTAGGCCACATCTCAAGAGAACGATTAAATCGTCTCGTAAAGGATGAAGTCTTACCTCCTCTCGATTTCTCTGATTTTGGAACATGTGTCAAATGTCTTAAAGGTAAAATGACATTAGCGAATAAGAAAGGTGCCACTAGGAGCTCTAATTTATTAGAACTTATTTACACTGACATTAGTGGTCCCTACCAAATCGCTGGCATAACAGGACATACTTCATTTATCACTTTTATTGATGATTATTCTCGTTACATGTACTTGTATCTTATTAAGGAGAAATCTGAATCTCTTACAACTTTTAAAGATTATAAGGCTGAAGTTGAAAAGCAATTAGATCGTCAGATTAAAGTTGTGAGATCAGATAGAGGCGGTGAATATTATGGAAGACATACTGATGTGGGTCAAGCTCCTGGTCCATTTTATGAGTTTTGTAAGGGCCAGGGGATTGTGAACCAATACACCATGCCTGGTACACCTCAGCAGAACGGTGTGGCTGAAAGAAGAAACCGTACCCTTATGAACATGGTGTGCAGTATGTTAGCCAACACTAATTTACCATTATTCCTCTGGACTGAAGCGTTAAAAGCAGCTGTGCATATACTCAATAGAGTTCCTTCTAAGTCTGTCCCTAAAACTCCTTATGAACTTTGGACAGGAAGGAAACCGAGTCTTAAATATATGAAAGTATGGGGCTGCATTGCTGAAGCAAAACTTTACAATCCTTTCCTAAGGAAACTTGACCCTAAAACAGTTACCTGTTTCTTTATCGGGTATCCTGAGAACTCTAAGGGTTATCGTTTCTATTGTCCTTCTCATGTCACCCGTATTGTTGAAACCAAGCGTGCCGCGTTCCTGGAGGATTTCAAGGTCAGTGGGAGCAGTACCAACCCTTACGAAGAATTGCAAGAAGTACAAGACGCGGGGGGGGGGGGAGAGACTCGTCGCTTACCATTACTCCGATTACTCCTCTTGTACCCAATGCAACTACTGTACCTGAAGCTACTGCACCAACTGCAAATTCACCTCTACAATCAGAACCCATTATACCTCATGACGAAGGCACATCAAACGCTCAACACCAAGACAACGCTGAACCCGATAATCCACTCAGGAGGTCATCTAGGCAAAGAAGGCCTACTAATTGGGATGATTATGTTACCTACCTGACTGAAATGGATCCCGGAAAGCTCAATGATCCTATCTCTTACAATGAAGCCATTAGCAGTGACCAGTCTTCTGAATGGAATAAAGCAATGATTGAAGAGCTTGAATCCATGAAGAAAAATGACGTTTGGGATTTGGTAGAATTACCCAACGGAGCCAAACCCGTAGGATGTAAATGGGTATTCAAAACAAAACTGGATCCGAATGGTAACGTTGAACGCTACAAAGCGAGATTGGTTGCAAAGGGCTACACTCAGAAAGAGGGAATTGATTATCAAGAGACGTTTTCACCTGTCTCTCGTAAAGATTCATTAAGGATCGTCATGGCCCTAGTAGCTCATTTCGATTTGGAGTTACATCAGATGGACGTTAAAACCGCTTTCCTTAACGGAGATTTGGACGAAGATGTTTACATGAAACAACCTGAAGGCTTTAAACCTGAAGGTGAGGAGCATCTAGTCTGTAAGCTGAAGAAATCCATTTACGGGTTAAAACAAGCATCACGTCAGTGGTACCTCAAGTTTGATGAAGTCATGAAGAAACAAGGTTTTATGAAGAATCAAGTGGATCAATGCACCTACCTCAAGATGAGTGGGAGCAACTTTACTATACTTGTCCTTTACGTAGATGATATTTTATTGGCAAGTAATAGTTTAGACATGTTGCATGAGTCGAAGCGGTTACTTTCGCATAACTTCGACATGAAGGATCTCGGAGAGGCTTCTTACGTCATTGGCATCGAAATTCACCGAGATAGACACAAAGGGATCTTAGGATTGTCCCAGAAGGCTTACATAGATCGTGTCCTTACACGATATAACATGCAACAGTGCAAACCCTTCGTCGCTCCAGTAGTTAAAGGAGATGTTTTCGGTTCATTCCAGTGTCCGACAACAGAGGTTGAGAAGGAGCAAATGAGCCAGATACCTTACGCGTCAGTCGTAGGGAGCTTGATGTATGCTCAAGTCTGTACTCGTCCAGATATCGCTTATATTGCTGGAATGCTAGGCCGTTATCAGACTAATCCTGGCATAGATCACTGGAAAGCAGCTAAGAAGGTACTTCGATATCTGCAAGGGACGAAAGACTATAAACTGACTTATAGAAGAAGTGATCATTTAGAAGTGGTGGGCTATTCTGATTCTGACTTTGCCAAATGCAAAGATGATAAGAAATCCACTTCGGGCTATATCTTTATGTTAGCAGGCGGCCCTATCTCATGGAAGAGTCATAAACAACAGTTGACCACAACTTCCACAATGATGGCAGAGTACATTGCTGTTTATAACGCAACCTGTCATGGAATGTTGCTTAGAAATCTGATCACTTGACTCAAAATCGTTAATTCCATTTCTAGACCATTGAAGCTTTACTGTGATAATTCAGCTGCCGTTAGTTTCTCGAACAGTAACAGTTCGACTGGAGCTGGTTTATATCTCGATACAAAATATATGTTCGTACGTGAACGAGTTGAGGAAAATAATCTTTGTATCGAGTATATTAGTACTAAGGATATGCTTGCGGATCCGATGACTAAAGGTCTCCCTCCTAAGGTTTATGAAGAACATGTTCGTAATATGGGATTTTGTAAAGACCTTATTTGAGCATATTGTACTAGCTTATGTTTTATGATTAATGAAATTTCCTCAGTTTGATTTTGTATGTCTCTTAGAATATGTTCAACCGGTATAATGGCATATTGACAAATAAAGTTACAAATCAAACAAAGGGCTTATGCGTATTTTGATCATAACGATTAGGTTTTAAATTAAGGCTATAGTATGATTAATGGGGGTCTTGAGTCGCATAATGATTCAACGGCTGTATTTCTCTGCTATAGTACTTGTTTAAGGCTAAAATGAGTGTTAACTCCTGATCAGGCTTATCTAATACTCATAGTAAATGATTACTCGGCTAAGTGGGAGAATGTAAGATTAAATATATTATGTAACAATATTTAATCTATAGCCATTATAATCATTTATATAATATAGATCAAAATATATAATAACCTATTAAATAATTAGTTGGTAATTGTTGATGGACCATATTACCCTTATTAACTAATTAGGTTTCCTCTTGGGTGCTTATATAAGGAGAATTATGTGGAGGTTAAAGGGTTACTCAGTTACACAATTAGACACAACCCATTAGCCATAACATCAATAATTCGACCTCCTCTCCTAATCGAATCCCCTATTCGATTTCTAAGTCCCCATCATCAGTCAGCACCCTAAAGAGGAACCAGATCACGATGACAAGCATGTCGAACTCCATTACTGGATTCTCCACTGCACTATCTGTTGTGACAGGTATGTTTTTTATTGTTTTCCCTCATGTATAAACAGAACTGAACCAACACAAGGTATTTAAGAGGTAAAGTGCCCGGCTTGGCGGCTTGCAACCCATGCTAGGCGCCATAGAAACAACTTCACTCATATCCACACCACATCCAGAAAGATAAGATTGGACTTTTGGAGATTAATTGTTGAGATCCGAACAAAGAAAGAAACATCTAAGCAACCGGACCACATTCTTGGTATTAAAACTAGACCAATCCCCCATAATTATAGCATCGTCCGTTTAAAGAAAATTGGATAACGGACCTCCATTCGGAGTTTGAATGCCATTGAACACCCCAACCTCACAGGCCTTGTTAAAACTACAAGAGAGAGCTTCCATAACAACAATAAAAATGAAATGAGACAGAGGATCACCTTGTCTAATACCTTTTTGGCATTTAAACCGATGATATTGTAATTTCTCATTTTGTATTTATGTCAATCCCAATTAGATCAAATAAAGAGCAATATTGGTAAAGGCTAATAATTAATGCATGACATGTAATGACCAGAAATCCGACGTTTGTATAACTTTACAATTGTTGTAGGTTTAGATCCAGAAGGCCTTTCTTTATTCTAGTGTTATCTATAAAAGATTGCATTAAACTAAAAGATTTAGAACACTTGTCAAAGCAAAAATAATCAAATTTCGCATTCACATAAGTTTAATATTAAACCAAACAAATAAATGGAGAAATGATAAATTGTACAATGTCATAGGTCACCTTTGTTAAACTAGTCTTTGTTCACCGGTTCGAGAAGCAAAGAACCGGACATGTTTTGAAACTAGGTTTTTTACTTTACTCCACCCGGCTTTTTTGCTACAATGAGGTTTCACTAGTTCGGTTGACTAGACCCGGGGTCAGGTTTCGAACTTGAACTTAACAAGAAAAGTAAAAGAAATCATATGTCTGTCAAGATTAAAGACGAAACAACCACAACGTAAGCGAGAAAGAAAAATATGGCTATCTGCATGAACAACTTTGGATTATCTCTCATGTTTGGTGATGTCACCGCCCTGCAAAAAGAAATTAGGATTAAGTTCACCTTAGGACTTTAGAGGTTAGAACAAACTCGGTTAGTAGTCAATGGTGCTTTAAGTGTAACACGTTAGACCCATTCCTTTTTAGCTCTTTTTTCGAAATTTAATTTTGCAGCTGATAGGACCATAGGAGTTACCTAGCAATGCGCTGCGAAAACCGAGGGAAGGGCATGCTCTGAATAAAGACGATGCCAGGTCCCGTCAACATTGCTGTTACTAGATTCTCGCCCTATGCAAAATCAGCATGAAATCACAATTTTAGACAGCAATAAAAATGAAGTGATTCATCATGACACCAAAGAACAAGAAAGTTACCCCGAAGACCACTCTTCTCATTGGACCATTATATTTTATTTGCACATTAACTGTTGACGGAAGGGCAATAACGCTAGACATGTCAACTGAAAGGGTCTCACCCACCTCGAGATTTTTCTGCACCACTAACACCACACGGAAAATAAGAAAATCAAATAGGTCAAATTGAGGAATATTTAGAAGAAAAAAAATCAAATATAATGGAATATGCCCACATCAACTAAAACTCTAAAAGCAATCTTTTCTTTTAGAAACCAAAACAGTAAGTTATAAACAGCAATACCAGATCCACCCCCGATTATGAATGCTAAGCCTTGGCCAGATAGCTTTTGTCTCAAGAAACCCTACAAACGACAATAGAACGTGATTTGGAGTATTATTACCACTCAGTAGGGCTGCAAACGAACCAAACGAACATGAACAAGACGTTCGTGTTTTAAGAATATATATGCGTTCACAACTGTTCATGAACACTTACCGAACGAGATTTTCTGTTCGTGTTTGTTCGTTAAGGAAATGAATGTGTCTGTGTACGTTTGTTAAATATAGGTAACGAATGCAAATGAACGGTTCATGGACACAAACTAACGTTCATAAACACTAATGAAAACAAACGAACACAAACAAGCGTTCACGAATAGAATATATAATACACTGATACTTATTACATATTTTATTTGTAAGGAATCTTTAAGTATTTAAATAAATATAATAATTAAAAACACTAATGAACTATCGAACACAAACTAACACGTTATCGAACGTTCACGAACATAAATGAACGAACGCAGCCTATGTTCATGTTCGTTCATTTAACTAACCGAACGAAGTTTCTTGTTCGTGTTCGTTTATTTATTAAACGAACCAACACAAAAGGATTTCCCGCCGCACAGTTCATGAAATGTGCGCTGAGCGTTCGATTTGTTTGCAGCCCTACTAGTCAGGCAGGAAAATATTGCTCAAGGGAACAAAATCAAAAACTCACCTCTACCCCAGGTATAACATTACGGGCTCGCTGATCAAAAGTATTGCTAACCTTCACGTCGCCCAAGGAGCAAAGGAACGCATCTGGCTACAATATAATATCAATAAAATCACACAGAGAAAAAAAATGTGATAAAAAAGCAAAGAAAAGCACAGGCGATGGATTAAATACCTGGCACAAAATTTCACCACCTAACTTAGCTAAGTCAATCTGCAGCATTTAAACTAAAATCTAAGTATATGACATGCTGACTTAATAAACGAAAAGAAGAATAATACAAACCGGGAGAATCCTTGCTAGAGAAGGTGCAGCTATGCCAACGAATCCGTCACTTGAACCGGTATTTAGAAAAAGCGTGCTAGTTACATGCTTGCCGAAAAGCCACTGCCACATTCCTGCCTCGTTTTCTGGGGCATAAACGTTTTCCATTTGGGTGGACCCCGACATGTAGCACATGCAACCTGCAAAGGATTCACACAATATTGGAGTTCGCAGTTTATTATGCCACAAACGTACACAAATTTATGCTCTATACTTTACAGGTCTGTTCAACTATACAACACATGATTTATAGAGAAACACACAGTCAGACATATAGTTTATTAGTTTGTTAAGCAAAAAATTATAATCATTACTGATATACCTGGCCTTGCACTGACCTTCTCATCTGGCTTCAACATTATCTGGCACGAACAATCCAAAAGTTGTTAGGACTTGGGAAGGGTGTTATTTTGATGGACATAAAAGTTCTTTGGAAAGAGATGAATTTTACAAGATATACCTGAACTATCTGAGCCTCACCACCTAAAATCTGGAAAGGCGTCACATCGTCTTGCTGACTCTATTCAAAGTTAACCCCATTAGTCAGATTATTGAAGAAGTAAAAAAAGAATACATAGGTGCTACTTGCTAGAAGTTTCAAATGTTGAAGCTATATTCTAGTTCAACGTATACAAGCAAAAACTAGAACCCGTCACCCTACAGGCTACGGATGATTTGAGCTAAGATATTACGTTTATGTAATATGTTCCCCTTTGATGTCCTCATGAGAACAACCCACACAGATCTTCCTTCATATATGATTGTAAAGGACATACAGTTAATGTAACTCATGCTTAACTAATAAGGCAGTTGATTTTCTCAAATAAGAAGCGCTTATCTCGATGGATATTAGCATAAACAAATATATGATTTGAAGGCTAAGGTAAGGCCAAAACAGTTGAGTTAGTCCAAAGTCCAAACATCTTGCAAAAAAAAGTGAAGACAAAATTACATCATTCGTTTGATTTTACAAAATCATATTAGCTTCATAGAAGGATGCCAAGTATTGGATTATGACTTCATCTCTTTTAGCTTAATTTCTAAATTTGACCAATGGTTTGATCTCTACAACCGTTATGTTATGGGTTCAAGTATCCTTGAAGACACCAGTTATAAAAAATAAGTTATACCCCTATAAATGTTATATAATACTGTAGCATTTGTTTATTGTAGATATTAGACAAGAATTATTGGTTAGAAACTATTGTTTATACAACCTAACATGTCTAAACCCCTATAAAAGTTATATAATAGCATTTGTTTATTTTATTTGAAGAATGGTTTATGGTAATATTTTTCTAATACATAATATAGTTTTATATTTTTTTCATTTAAGTGCGCTTTTTTTTCCTCAGGCCCTTGCTATTTTTGCGCTTTGCACCTAGGCCCCAGGCGAGGCCTATGCGCCTTGAGTGCGCCTAGCGTATTTGATAACTATGAAAATAACATGAAGAAAAGTTATTTCCATTGCATTTTCTTAATTGAGAGTCACAACCCTACATCCCCTTGCACATAACTAGCTAACGTAACACTTAAACTCTTCATTCAAAAAGCAATACTGAAAAGGAAAAGAAAGCAGACCATTGATGTGAAATACATTGTTTAAATCCCTTTTAGACCCCTTAGGGCTGTGACTGTGAATAACGAACTTCTTTTCAAACTAGTATGAAAAAAAGTGATAAATATTCTAACGGCAAATCATATACACGCCAAATCAGTGAAATCAACAGACAATTATTTTAGGACTCTTCACTTTGCTAATGCATCATTACCATACTGGGTTATGGTATCACTGAATTCTTCCACATACCATATAAAATAGCAATGTTAATAATATACGTATGACAAGATTAAACTGTCTCAAGAATACACAGTTACAGTAACTAGCATGACATGAAACCTCTTTTCATGATTCAAATTAAACAAGAATAAGCAAAAGAAAAGAGAACAAGTGATCCAAATGAACTGGGAAATGCTTTGGTTCTCTCCTTTCTAAACCTTGCTTGTGTGACTATAAAAATAAGATTATTTCAAACTTGTATACATAGAAAAGCGCACCCTTGCAGACCGCATACCAGCACCAATCATCAGAAGCTAACAGTCAAATAATCAGTTAACTCAGGAGTCAGGACAGATCGTCACTTTGATAGTACATGGTACTGATGTGGCCCATAGTTGTCAAAGGCGCAAAGGGTGAGCCTTGGGCCTAGGCGCAAGGCGCTTAAAAAGCGAGGGCCCGTGACAAGCAAGACACATAGCATAAACATACATTTTTTTGGGGGGTTTAGCCATGTTTTAGGCTGGTTCCAGACCATTTTTGAATGTTTCAGACTAATTTGCCCAAAAATTGCAGAAAATTGCCAAATTTTGTCCGAAAATTGCAAAAATTTGCCAAATTTTAAGGATGTGGCCGCAATCTCGCCGGACTCTGAACAAAATCTGGTCAGAATCTCGCCTGAAGGTCGCTGGACCGTCTGGATGGCAGCAAGGCGTTTCCCCTGCTCCTCGCCTCGCCTGAGGGCCTAGGTGCG
Organism: Helianthus tuberosus; assembly: GCA_030545235.1. Lineage (NCBI taxonomy): Eukaryota > Viridiplantae > Streptophyta > Magnoliopsida > Asterales > Asteraceae > Helianthus > Helianthus tuberosus. Next base: position 13,248,582 of record CM060366.1, on the reverse strand, counting down.
CCTCCGAAGGGCTTTTGACAACTTAGATGTGGCCTCCTTAAAAGACTATTTAGCATTATTTCAAAGGTACCACTCCTTAGGATTATTACTTAGCATTATGTTATTCAGGGCATGCGTATTGGAGAGGTGAAGGGGCGCTATAAAGCCCCATAATGCCCATAACACCGCCCCCTAGGCGTTATGGGGGGTTATGTTTGGGGGTTATGACTAGAGATAGTCTTAGAAATAGCACCTGCTGGTAGGGCTGCAAACGAACCGAACGAACACGAACAAGACCTTGTTCGTGTTTGTTTGTTAAGAAATATATGTGTTCGCGAACCGTTCACGAACACTTATCGAACGAGATTTTATGTTCGTGTTCGTTTGTTAAGGAAATGAACTTGTTCGTGTTCGTTTGTGTTTGTTTGTTAATTTTAGGCAACGAACGTTGACGAACACAAACTAATGTTCATGAACACAAATGGAAACAAACGAACACAAACAATCGTTCATGAATAGAATATATAATACACCGACACTTATTAGATATTTAATTTGTCGGAATTTTGAAGTATTTAAATAAATATAAAAACTAAAAACACTAATGAAGTATTGAACACAAACGAACACGTTACCGAACGTTCACGAACATAAACGAACGAACACGACCTCTGTTCATGTTTGTTCATTTAACTAAACGAACGAAATTTCTTGTTCGTGTTTGTTTGTTTAGTAAACGAACGAACACAAACGAACTTCCCGCCGAATGGTTCACGAACGTTTGGTTCGTTTGCAGCCCTACCTGCTGGTGATCAAATGAAGAACAAATCATACATTGGATAGCACTTAAACCTAACTTCCCTTCAATTTCCTTACTTTTCTTTCTATAACTCGCCTTTAGCTAAGTAATCGGGAATTCAAGTTCAACAACTTACACAGCTGAACGCCTGAACCAGACAAAACAGGGTCAATAGCAGCACCAGTGCACCACAGAGTCAAACCCTACATCTCACACTTCATGGCTCATGACGTCAGGCCTAGGGTTATCTCGCACTCAGACTTACATTATCATTGATAAATATCACCGGTTTTCATACAATTCAGATGCATATATACACATATATGTTAAGTAATAAGGTTTCAACAAACAAATTCAAAATGAAAACAAAGTGTTGGAACTGAAATTATGAATACCTGATAAACAAAGGGCTGAAACGGCGTTGAAAAGAACGGAGCTGCCATGATCGAAGAATCAAACACAACAAATATTAGTGAAATTAAAACCCTAAAGGAATAGATCGATCTCAGATTGTGGACCCAAGGATCGATCTTTGTAGATTTGACAAATTCTCGAAACTCTGATGCACCACTCGCATTTACTCAGAGAAAGGTAACTTTGATGTTAGTTGAAGGGTGTTATTGTCATTTCGTATTCTTAGACCGCCCGTAGTGGGGCGTGTTTTTTAAAAATTTATCAAAAAAAAACGCCCTATAACGCCCCGGTAACCGCTACACCCGGCGTTACCGGGCGTTATTTTCGAGAAAATTGCCGTTTGGCGTTTAAATTAAAACGCTTAAAATCAGGGGGGCCCACCTTTTTTACCGTTGTCAAACAAACGGTCATATTATTATTATTTTTTTAATTTAAAATATTACCCCACTATATATATATCACCCCACATTTTTATAAAAAACCCACTTTATCTTCTACTTTCTCTCCCACTTTTGTTCTATTTTTTATAAAAAAAACACCCACTTTCTCCTACATTTTTATACAATCATGCATCCATTTCGACCCCCTTTTGGTGTCCCCACAAGACCCACGAACCCGAACACAACTCAACCGCAAAACCCGTATAACCTTCAAGACATGGACCCGAGCTTTTTAACGTACGCGGCTTACTTGAGTGGCGCCCCTCCGTTTGTGCCTCCCACTTTCGGCTATGGTCAAGCCGGCGGGTCTCAACCCGAATCCGAACCCGATGTCGAAGTCGTGCCGGAGACGCAAGCCGAACCGGTGCAAGAAACATCGAAACGCGGCAAAAGGTCGCATAAGAAGAAGGAAAAAGACGCACCACGGCGTACAAAAAATATCATTAAGTGGACGAAGGACGAGGAATTCACGTTGGCTCGGGCGTGGCTCGACATTTCGGAGGACGAAGATACCGGTAACCATTTTATATATATATATATTGTTTTACTTATTTTGTTACTATAATTTTTAACATACAACTTATAATTTTTTTTTAATTTGTAGCAAACTTTCAAACTGGCCCGGTTTTTTGGGATAGGGTTCGTGCACTCTTTTTTACTACTTGGGGTCAAGGCGAACATCGGGACAAAGATTCCATTTCTAGCAAATGGACCGACCTCAACAACAAGTGTCATGCGTTCCAAGAAGTCTTCCAACGTAACTACGATAATCGCCCGAGCGGTGAAGGCGACGTTTGGGTTTTAACGAAGACTTTGGAGGAGTTCGAGAGGACAAAATGCCCTTTCACGTACTATAAGTGTTGGGAGCTACTACGAAAAAGTCCAAAGTGGGCGGTAGTTAATCCAATGACGTCTAGTAGTAGACGTCGGGCTAAAAGGTCAAAAACATCATCCTCCGCTGACCCGTCAACTCCGACATCGGATGCCCGCAATGTTGATTTAAATGAGGCGGTGGACGTTGACGAGGGAATTCAAGAAGAGTTGGTCCGACCCACCGGTAGAAGAAAGGGAACCGGGAAAAAAACGGTCGAGTCGTCTTCCGATCTCGAGTTAAAGGATGATTTCGAGGAGATGAACCGTCGTCTCCAAGACATTCGCGACCTCGGCTACAAACGTTGGGAGATTATGCAAGAACGAGTGGCCGAAACCAAAAAGTTTAACGAGATGCAAGAGGCAAGACAAATGGAAAAGGACATTGAGTTTTTGTCCAAATCGATCGACCACCTCCAAGGCGACGCGTTGATCCTTGCGCAAATGCGTCAACAAAAAATTCGAGAAAAATATGGACTCTAGATCATGTTATTTTTTTTAACTTTATTTTAATTTTTTCGTTTTTTTTTCTGTTTTTTTTATTTTCCGTTTTTTTTTTTCAGTTTTTTTTTTTATTTTTATTTCAAGTAATGTAATTTTTTTTAAATTAATGAAGTTTTTTATGTTTTAAATTAAAATAAATAATTGTGAAATGATTGAATGGGGGTTATTGGCATAATGCCCCACTACGCCACTTTTGCTATAATGCCCCATCGCTGACTAGGACGCCACGTGTCGGATAATGCCCCATGGTGAGGGCATTATAACCCACTACCACTACACATGGTCTTAGGAGTCTACAATGTTCATCCGTTTTATTTTGAGGTCAAAAAACTAATTTTTGTCTTCAAAATGATCATTCAAAAAGACAAATAAGAGGCTTCATGTTTACCTCTTAAAGAGACTCTTAATGGTTAAGACATCTTACTAGTTCAGCACTTTTTGGTTCAGACTGTTTGTTTCATGAGCAGATGTTTTAATGGTTTAGACAAGTGCCTCTGAATTGTTAAGTTTTATAAAGAGTCTGAATGGTTAAGACCTCTAATCTGAATTGGTCAGACCATAGTTGCCTAAATCGCTAGGGTAGCCACGATCCACGTATTGGATCGTGGTGTACCCAATCGGAAATCGTAAGCGTACCGGAACGCCACGGTCCGGCGATCCAAATTGATTCGGTTCAGCGAACCAAATAGACAAGGTGGACGTCCCAAATCGATTGGGTACAGCGATCCATAGCTGAATTCAGACGCCAATGTTGTTTTCAGCCAGAAACCAGTAAGAAGGGGAAGAAGAACAACAGGCTGCGTATGTTTTAGGTTTTTAGGGTTTAAATAAGTTTAGTTATTACAACATTTAACCCCTCTATATTTACTAGTTTAAATTAAAACCCTAAAACTTATAGTTTTTTACATAAAAAGTGTGAATGTAGTTTGTGTATTTGAACATTTAATTCTCTCTATCCTTACTAGTTTACATTTGGTCCTTAAACTAATAAATTTATACATAAAAAGTATAAATTAAGATTATATGTATATAACATTTAACTAAATTACATCATTTTCTACTCCTATTCAATTTCAATTTTTATCTTCCACCTTCAATGTTTATTTTTAGTAATTGAATTTTGGAATTTGATAATTTATGTTTTAATTTGTGTACACCGAACCGAACTCCATGGTACACCGTACCGGTTCGTACCGAAATGAACCTACCCCCCTCCGTACCGAAAACGTCACATCTAGCTAATCGCGTACCCGAACCGCGTACCCGTACCGGAGCGAACCGCGAATTAGGTAACTATGGGTCAGACATATGCCTCTGAAGGGTTAAGCATTATTCTAATCTGAATTGGTCAGACATATGTCTTTGAAGGGTTAAGCATTATACTGTCTCTTAATGGTTCAGACCTCTTACTGGTTTAACACTTAATGGTTCAGACTTCTTACTGGTTCAGCACTTAACCATTCAGAAGTTGCCAAACAGACCCTTACTCTTGGCTGAAAAACGGGAGATAGAGTTTCATTGGTATCCTCAATAAAAAAATAACCGGGTTCCAAAAAATGTGGAAATTTTGGCACGGAGGACTGAATTGGGAAAGTTACCAACCATGTGTTTCTTGATTAGGAGAAACATAAACGTGGAGTCAAGTTATGCCTGTTGTGCGGGGAGTCAAGGTTACCAACCATTTGTTTGTAACATGTGGTTGCGTGCAAGTGGTGTCGCAATGGTGCAAGCTAACATCCATCTTTGCTTTCGGAATTTGAGCCTTATTGGAGCAACATACATATATGGGTGGATCAGCGAAGGCTAAAAAGACGTTATATGCAATTGGTGTTTAAGCAGAAGAAGCAATGTGATCTCTAAAATGTAGTGGGAGACATTAAATCTTTTAAGTCTATTATGGATAAGGGCTAGGATTAGGAGACTTGATGTGGATTCAATTTAAGATGGTAGTATGCTTGGTTGATTTTATGTTTTTGATGAAATCTAATTATTAAATTTATTAGATAAATACTAAATTATTTGGGCATTTGCCATACTACATTAGTAAACGTAATAACAAGTAAAATGAACTAAAAAGAAAATGTGATTTTAGTTTTTCTTCACAATAAATGATATAAAACTAATTAATTTTCTTAAAATATTATTCAAAAAAGGGTTATTGGATTTATCATCCCCAACTATTGGCTATTGGCCGTTGCCACCCTCAACTATCACTTTGACGTCCGTCACCTCGCAACTTAACACTTAGTGTGTTCTGTCACCACATCGTTAACTAATCACTAACTTTTGATCTTGTTACTATACTTTTGGGTGTCCTAAGATCCTTATCACACCCCCAAAAGTATAGTAACAAGATCAAAAGTTAGTGATCAGTTAACGACGTGGTGACAGAATAAGTGTTAAGTTGGGGGGTGACGGGCGTCAAAGTGATAGTTGAGGGTGTCAGCGGCCAATAGCGAATAATTGGGGATGATAAAATCCAATAATCCTTCAAATTATTATTTATTTATTTATTTATTTTTATTTTTTACATAAGAATAGCAGGTAGACGAGCAACAAACTGCGCCGCCATCCCTTTCTGAATAGAAAACCCTAATCTACTAAAAACAAAGCCTCGCCCCTGAGGGGTCGAAAAGTTGCTGTGGACTACACGCTGAACTCTGGACAAGAAACGAACTGCCTCTGGCGCCAAAGAGCCAAACGTGTCAAACGCTAGGGGGACAAAGGCATGCTGATTATCCTTCAAATAAAAAAATAACTACTAATATCCTTTAGCAAGGAGCTAGAAGCAATGTACATATCTCTTTGGAATACTATCAAAATTGAAGTTACACTGATGTTGCAAGTCAATATTGTTATTTTGATATATTCTTCGTCCATAGTTAGTTAGTTGTCTTGATATAAAACTAATTAGCTGACGTTATTTTTTTTAACATTGGCTTTCATTAGAAACAACCAATAAACAAGCAGCCTATATAGCATATAAATAAGCAACAACAATATGCATAGATATGTTGTAACATGTGCTTAGAGGGTTTTTCAAAAGAAAAAAAACTAGAATTTTCCTTTGTAACCCTAAAGTTTTTATCTTTAATAATTTAAGTTTAAAGTTTAATCTTTGTTTCCTTTTAACCCTAAAGTTTTAATATTTGACAATTTAAGTTTAAAGTTTTAATCTTTTGTAATTTAACCCTTTTGATTAATTTGATTTTTCACTTCCAATTCAAAAGTTTCTATCTTATACGATTTAACCACTTTGATTAATTTAATTTTTCACTTCTAATTCAAAAGTTTCCATCTTTTGCAATTTAACCACTTTGATTTTTTTTACTTATGTGTGGTAATCTTGGCTTTGGGGTTTTTTAAACAAAAAATGGTTATGCATATTGTTGTTAAAACCCGTGGCTTTATAGCCTAGTGGTATCTGGGGGTGAGATAAGACTTTGGACCAGTAGGTCCTGAGTTCGATTCTCATAAGGGGGGTTTTTCCCATATTTATTGGGTTTCCTCCTGAATTGGTGTATAGGTCTTATGCATAGTGGAGGTGGATATGATCGGGTGGTTCCGCTGGTGGCACGATGATACTCCAGCGGTCCGTCAGTGATCCAAATTTGCCGTTCAAAAAAAAAATAAAAAATATTGTTGTTAAAACCTTGGCTTTTGGGGGTTTTTTAAAAAAATTAATGTTTTTACTTTTCACCCAAAAGTATTTCATAAATTACTTTTAACCCAAAACTATTTTGGGTTTTTTACATATTTCCCCCTGCTAAGCTGGTTTATTACGTATTTCCCCAAACAAAAAAAAACAATTACATATTTCCCCTCCATAACCTATATATATTACATATTTCCCCTTTTCATTAAAATGACTCTTATTTATGACTATTTTACCCTTAATGAACTATTAAATGAGTATTTACGTATTTCCCCATCCTAATATCATCAATCAATTACGTATTTACCCAATTCATGTGCTACCTCCCCAATTATTCTACTTGTTAGTCTTGTCAAAAAAAATACAAAGAAAACCATAATACTCATAATAAAAAACACAAACTTTCATTAAAATGCAATCCTTACTTATTCTACTTGTTACTCTTGTAAAAAAAATACAAACAAGACCATAATACTCATGATAAAAAACACAAACTTTCATTAAAATGTAATCCTTACTTGTTCATAATTAATTCCGTTCAAAATACATAAAGTTTCGTAAAATTTAAGAATTACAAATACGATATCAAAAATTCAAAACTACCCACTCAACTGAACTTAATGGGCCAAAACATTTTAATAGAAATTTTTGAAACAGTCAATGTAAAGAAATTTTTTGAAAGCCAAAACATTTTTAACTGAAGTAAACGAAAGGAAGGATTTTTTTGTCAACATGGTAATCTAAAACAATTAACTAAAGCTCATATTCCAACAAATAAAATCGATTCTGTTATTCAAAAGCAAATTAAATTAATGATTAAATAATAGTTTTGAACAATTAAATAATAGTAATGATTAAATAACTCACAAATAAAAGGTCGGCAAAAGCATCGAAGTGGAGGATGACCAGAAGTAGCAGCGAACCACAGGAAGAAGAAGAAAGGACGACCGTGATGTGTAGGGCTTAGCAGGATTAAAAAGGGGGAATATGAAACAAACTGGTAGGTTTTTACAAGGGTAATTGGGTAATTTCTTAAAAAAAGGGGAAATATGTAATTGTTTTTTTGATTTGGGTAAATACGTAATAAGCTAGGTTAGCAGGGGGAAATATGTAAAAATCCTTTTTTTTTTACTTTTAACACAAAACTTTTTATCTTTTGCAATATATCCTCACAATTTTTTTTTATTTTCAGCTTTGGTCCTTTATAGTTTTTGTTTTCCGCAAATTTTTCGCTTTATACTTCGTTCTAAATTTTGTGACTTAACACATCGGAACGTGCGTCTTTGGTTTAACGTTTTTATGTTTCGTTCTAAATTTTACGAGTTAACACGACGCAACGTGCGTGTGTGGGTGAACGTTTTTACATCGTCTATTTTTTCCCGTTTGACAGGTTCAACATAACATGCGCGTCTTAAATCGACTTAGTTATAACTAAAGAATCCCCGCCGCATTGCGGCGGGTCGTAATTCTAGTTATATACTATTATTTTGTAACATTTGTATGCATTTGTAGTTGTAAATTGAGTTTAAGTTGTTGTACCTTATTTATATACTATTATTGTTTAACATTTGTATGCAATTTATGGTTGTAAATTGAGCTTAAGTTATTGTACCTTAATCAAATAATGGTTTCATTATCTTACCAAATTCAATATGTTTTGTATGCATGTATGGTTGTAAATTGTGCTTAAGTGGTTGTACCATAATCAAATAATGGTTTCATTATCTTACCAAATTCAATCGGTTTGATCCATTTAAAGTTGTGTTGTTTTATTTGTATATTATTATTATTATTATTATTATTTATAATAATCTAATTAATTTAACCAAAATCTTGTATAAATATAATTTGCAACATATTGATTCAATGGTTGTTATGTATGCATTATGGTTTGTATAGTGGTATGAGGGGGATGATCCACTAGAAAGTGGATTTTGCCTAAGTAGCCTAAGAAGGATTGTGACGATGACATGTGACACTCCTAATAAGTAGGAATGAATGACATTTTGGTCCTTATAAATAGGAGTGAAAATGACATGTGGCACCCCTTTTGTTTTTTTAAAAATACAACAAAAAATCTAGTACAAAAAAATCTAGAACAAAAAATGTAGTACAAAAAAATATAGCACAAAAAAATGTAGTACAAAAAATCCAGCACAAAAAAATGAGAAAAAAAATTAAGACAAAAAAATTCAGCACAAGAAATTTAGCACAAAAATATAGTACAAAAATCCAGCACAAAAAAAGTGTTATACAACATAGAAATACAACACATTTTAATAGGTTTTTTTAGTCTTCATATTTTATATAACAATATGGTACTCAAATTAAAGATAAAAAGACGCTCGATTTTACGGTGAAATTTTTATGAAAAAATAATATCGTATAAAAAAATTATGAACGTTTAAAAAATAGGGGTGGAATATGCAAGTGACTTGCATGTTGAGAGAGAGTCCATAAATAGGATTTTCCCAAAATACTCTTGAACTCCTTCTTTCTCCTACACTTTTATCTTAACCATTGATTTAAAAAATGAATGGTTAAGATTCATTCTCATCCTACTTAGGTAAAATAAACTTTTTATTTGATCTTACCCCAGTGGTATGATATATATTATATGTAGATTACGATGAACCTGTCAAACGAAAAAAAATAGACACGGGTTTATCGTAACGCGCAAGTCCTTGATCAACTTACTTATTTTATTCTATGTTTTACGTTTCGGTTTAATTTCTTCGCATTAACACGCCGCAACTTCAACGTCGGTGGTTGCTGGCAGTAGTGTGGCATTAGTGTTCGCCCCCGCCGCAACGCGGGGGTGCCTAATACTAGTTAGTTGTAAAATGCATATTCAAACACCCATATTGTACACTTGTGTATATATGGGTGATAAGCGCACGCGCATGCGCATATATACATATATATGCGCACACAAAGATAGGGATGAGTGAGCATAGTTCAGTTCGATTCGATTATGGTTTAAAAACAAACCTGTAATCTATGTTTCAGTTTTAGATAACCGCCGGTTCTAGTTAAATATCAAATGAGATCTACTTAGCTCATTCTATACATGATTTTTTTTATCTATAGAAAGCTTAAAGACCTGATCTCTCTCAAACTTTTTTAGAATTTTAATCTGGTTGTTAGAGAAATGCTTGTTGTTTTCCGTGCACCATGTACTCCAACAAGTCACCAACACAATTGATTGAAAGATCTTCTTTTTATGACCTTGAGCTGGATTACAATCATGGTTGTAAAACAATGTTTCCAAGGCCGAGTACTCCCCGAGTAGTCGCTACAAGGTAGGTTGCCGATGCGACTTTCTTTTACTCCGCCTAATTACTCGGAATCGGTCAAACACGGTCAACCTCGGCCAAAATCGTATCTAGTAGGTCAACTGGGGCCGAGTTTGACTTAAAAAATAATAAAACATAATTTCTATGCCTATCGTTTTAAAGAATGAATATCATTTTTACGTATTTTGTTATAAATATTAGTAAATTTATGTTATTTGCATAGATTTTATTTCCAAAAACTAATTTCTTTATAATTTAACATGTCCGAGTACACCCTGAGTACTCTCCGCCTAGGCCGAGTACTCTCAACTCCCCGGTCGACCGACTAGGGAACGCCTAGCGACTTTTGCAACCATGATTATAATTATGTATCTGAAAAAAGGCCATTAACATTAAGTGCAAATATAGGAAGAATTTTACACCAACCCGAAATGTTTTGCCATAGGGTAAACATGTGATCATTAGATTTTTTAGCTGGCCAACAAAGACAATAAAGTTGAGACCATCATATAAATTCCTCTTAAACAACGAATTTAGGGAGGAAGAGGATCCTCCACAAGTCTCCAACCAAACACATTGACCTTTAATGGTATCCATTCATTCCATTCCACGATATTGCTTGTTGTTAATTGTCGGGACATAAACATCAACATATAACAAGAACCTTTTCATCGAAGCTACAAAGAAGATACCCGAATCATCCCCTAGCCAAGTCCATTTATCTTTAATATCCCCAATCCAATTATCCAAACATGCAATAGTGGACACTGATTAATTAGTTAATCTATAGATAACCTTTTTTTAAAGCCAAATTTCATACAAAAGTTAATCCACATATAATTATTAATTTAAAGGGTTAACTTTGTACAATAGTAACCAAGTTTTATAAGTGTTATAATTAGGTCACTCATAATTTTTTTGTTCTAATTAGGTCTTTCAAGTTTCATCTGATGTTTCAATCCTAGATATTTTTACCTAAATAGAAGGTCATCCATCCTACTACATGGCATTTATTCAGGTTTTTTATTTAAAAAATTTGTTGACATAGCACATAAATGCCAAATGGATTAGAAAAAAAATGCGAAATAGGTTTAATTTTTTTAAAAAGTTGTAGAAAAGTTAAAAAAAAGCGAAAAAAATTAAAAAATGTGATTCGGTTCGTCCCATGGTGGACGCCACTCGGTTCGTCCCGTAGCATTCGGAGAAGTCGTAGCAAGCCATGGCGGCCGCCACTCTCGTTTCCCGTTCGCCTCTTCAATTGGTGCATGAACTCCATCAAAACCATATCTTGAATCTTGAGACTCATTCGATGCCCCACTTCCATAAGACCAAAATATGTTGACGGTTGCCTTTTGATATGCTTGAGGAATATATGTGTTGGATTTGGTAACTTGAAGGCTAGTAGAAACTATATGCTAAACAATATACATGTTGTATTATCATAAAGTGAAACAAAAAGTGCCAAACAAAAACCGGATTCAAAACCGATGAACCAGAAGACGATATGTTTGAGGAATTCACATGATCTTTGATTAACATTATAAAGTTGAGAAAAACAAGTTATGTTACGTGTAAGTGAATTTATCATCAGTATGCATGTAGATTAACAAGGCAATCAGAAAGAAAAATCTGAATAAATAGATGAACAAACAACAAGGGAGATGTGAACAAAAGGGTAATGCATATACTACATCAAAAACAATTACCCGTTGTTCGATTGGTACTGAACGTTTGATCGACGTTGGTTGTTGACGATTGTTCTTGATTCGCCATCGTTGAAGCTTTTCCTCTCCACGCAAATCGCCGAAACCCAGCCCTATCGAGACCTCAATCTCGTTCGAAACACAAAACAACAGTGCGAATAAAGTAGAATCACGTACGAATGGAGGGTAGGGTTTACAATTGTTATAGTTGATTGTTTGTAATTTATTATATTTGTTTAATTTGATTTGATTTGATTTACGATTTGTAATATTTGATCCTTGATTTTGTTTTATATTTCTTTTATTTGATTCCATGTCATCATGTACTAAAAAAAAAGTTAAATAAATGCTAGGATCATGACCTGCTATTCAGGTAAAATATCTAACATTGGAACACCAACATAAAATAGAATGATCTAACTGGAACAATAAGGCTGGAGGGTGTGGGATGGAGCCCCTAGGGGCTTTATCAAGACACGTAAGCGCCACGTAGGATCCACGTCAACCATGGGGCTTTATAACGCCCCCTTTAATTTGCACGGTGTGGGATAGAGCCCCATATTAAACAAAATTAAAAAAAAAATTTGATTGGATGAAAAGTTGAGGGCCCCACCTGATAACCCCCTTCTCCCTCGTTACCACCATGGAGCCCCCTCTATAGCGCCCCCTCTTAACTTTGAGGGTGTGGTGGTATAGCCCCTAATTTCATAAAAAGCTAATCCATAGATAATGAATTTAAAACACCATTATTATTCCCCAATCCCTAAACCTGTGAGTTGGGACCAGGGTTTTAAAGCGCATGGATTCCGGTCAATAATGGAGTAGAAAACACGCCAGCGAATGAACCGTTAGTCCACCTCCGGTGCCCAACTACAACGCGTCTTCTCCCTTTAATCCTATTCTTCTTTCTTCCCATAATCGGAGTTTCGCCGGATTCCACCACCGATTTCAGCCTCCACTTTATCCCTATCCTTTTCAGTGATCTACCGTGGTTTCGGTCAACTCTTTTCACCTCTCTAATCCAGGTTTTGTTCCTTTTCTGTTGTGTATTATGTGTTTTCTAACTGTTACTCTGTTGTAGTAGTGAATTCTAATCTCAATTTATGTAAAGCATATGACATCTGGTGCTGCAGGCAGATTAGAAGAGGAATTTTACTATAGCTTAGATCTCTGAAGATATATCAGTACCCTGTGCACACAGAATTCACTAGGTTTCTATCTATTTAAGTCTTTTAAAATTTGGAAATATCATTATCATCCTCAGATTTGTAACCTAATAGAGCTAGATTATTTGGTATTTGGTAGTAATAATGATATTAATATTGGAATAAGAAAGCTATTTTACACACCTTTAGTCTGACATTTTTAGGTGGTTAGGGCAAGAACTTTTGGGGGGAGAATTTGAGAAAGGAGTTGATTACATATTTCTTTTAACATGTGGTTTGTATCATTTTGCTGCTTGTCGAATGATTATGTTGTGGCATTTGAGTATTTATTTGTCAAGTTTTCGCGAGTTTAAGGAGTTCGATGCGTTTTTTACTTGTGAACGGAATAGAATCTGTTTTCCTTATGTTAATGTCATTGCTAAAGTAGTAAAAAGACATACTTATGCTTATGATCAGTTCAGTGCTTTGTTATTTGATTATCTTGGTGTGGAACACATAGCACGCAGTCCTCGTACTTCTGATGACGTAGAATTACATTTAGGTTTCTGCAATTTCTGAAATGCACAAAGCTGATAACATATGCTGGTTGTATATAATCGATGCATGAATTGTAGTTTCACATGTGGGATCACTAATCTTAGTGCACCCTCCTACATATAGCTTCCTTTCAGGCTTATTTTTGATGATATTATTTTCATGATGTGATTTGTGCTTTTGATCCACTAGGCGCTCACGTAAACAAATCTAATGCCGTATTTAACCTTTGGGCTCTAACTCAAAACAAATTGGCTATAAGGGGAGTAGCTCATGAGTCATGATAATATTGTAATCACTATATAAGTTGCCGGTTTGAATATTTAAGGCCTCCGTAACAGTATACGTTCTTCTAAATAACATATAAGTGAGTTTGATCTGATTAATATATGTTCTTGTTTAAAAGTTTATCAGGCATCTGTATCTCTTATATCAAGGAAAGTATCATAAGCAACTTCAAATTTTATTTGCAGTTGTTTCGCTGTCCTGCTTATGGCTTTAAATTTGCTTCTCCACTCCAGTCATGCATTTATATTTCCCTTTTTTAGCAAATATGGTTGTATTATAAGTTGGCAGATCATCCTGGTTCCAAGCTATAAATATTGCAGAAACATGACAACTGATCATCTGTTTTTACAGAAGTATTGCAAATTGTCAACCGTTGGAATATGCTAAGGACATGGGTGAAGAGGATTCAGTATTTGTGGCGACTAAATAGTGACATTTAAATTGCTGACATTGACATTCAGCAGCAGAAGCAAGTGCTGAATTTGAAGGAGATGAATAAGATAGCACACTCTGTCGTTGTTTTTTTAATATTCAAAATTCATTGGAAGACGTTACTCCCTATTGGAGTCTTTATCACAATAACCTTTGCTCTTTTTCAATTGAAAACACTTCCTTATCAACTTACAACACCGAATTCCTTTCACCCTGATACAAATCAATTCGATATCAACTTGAAAAGTCAAATCACCCCTTTGACCACAAATGAAGAGTCACCGAATTCCTTTCACCCTGTTACAAATCAATTCGATATCAACTTGAAAAGTCAAATCACCCCTTTGACCACAAATGAAGAGTCTGAGGTTATTAAAATAGACCCTGAGACTGATATAACTAATTCTTCTAGTCAATTAGTTCCGTCAATTGCAGTTGTGCAAGAGAAAGTGAAAGTTACCGAAACGAGGAACCAGGTGAAAGTTCCGTCAATTCAGTTTATCAATAAGCCTAATAAATCAGTGCTACCTTTATCATTTTCCTCCGCTTCTGAAAGAAGGCGTAAGCGTTATCTGGTAAGATTACCGAGTTTTTAATGATATTGCAATGTTCTTTTGTCCTCGTTTTAATATTTTTTTAATAAACTGAATCTGCAGAGAGATATAAAGGGACTATCACCGTATGGAGCACTCGTGTATGCCAAAAAGGAGCTTGACACTATCTCAGTTGGTGTTAATTACCATGACCCAAATCTATACGTCCCTTTGTTCAGAAATATAACCGTTTTTGAAAGGTAAAGTTTAGGTCCTTGCGAAACTATTACACGGTTTAATTCATTTATATTTTATCTCTTTATGATGTAGATTGTTTTGTAGATGTGAACATGAAAGATCATACTGATTTGCGTTGCCCCAACGCTATCTTCTAACAATATGCACCACGTAGTTATTAATGCACACATATGAGCTTTAATATGTATCATGCCTTATAAATTTCAGATTGTGCCTTTTGTCTCGAAAGATGTTTGTGTTATTAGCATATATGTAAACCTTAAATAGAGAAAAAAGTGGTAGTAAACACCAATTTGTGGAGTTTAAGGATCTGAACAGTTATGTTTGGTCATTGTGTGGTTTCAGTTTGGGCAATTAAGGGGAATGGTGCAAGTCATGCTTCAAGTATAAAGAGTGAAGCAAACCATAGGCTTTCCAGATAGCTCATTCATGAAATGAAACTGTGGAATAGGTATAGCCTAATCATTTCTGCATTTGCATGTGATCACAGCATAATATTATTTCTTTAGTAATGTGATGAGTTGGTGATTGGTGAATACGTTCTTGAAAAAGCATAGGACTTCTTGATGTAGTTCTTAAAGTTAAATCTGCTCTTTGTGAGGACTAATTTTAAATATGATAAAAGAAATCATAAATGTACCACAAATGAGTTTTCTTTTAGTTTTTAGTTGGTTTAACGTATATTTGGCACTTCCATTGATATATCTAGATATTAATATGTTGATCTGCATAAATCATGACCATTTATGAGGATCATCATAGCGTGCTAATTGCAACATTTTTTTTTCACAAATCCAACTGTTTGCCTATTTCCATCATCATTGATTTTGCTTCACAAGATTTTTTATACTCTTTCGTTATTGAAGGGTATTTAGTAATGTTGTAAGAATCGGTAGCCGCTAGTTGGTCGGTGAGGTACCGACTAGCGATTAATCGGATTGAGATTTTTATATGTAGTTTTTAGTTATACACACACACACACATTTTATATATGTAATTTTTTTTTGTAAGTAGACATGTTTTAACCCCCTCGTTGACCCATTTTTTTAAGTAATTGGAAGGAATTTATAAGGTTTGGTCAAAATTTGTCCGGAATCTGGCCAGAATAGCACTACCGTTGACCGCCTAGCAATTAATTGACTATTACTCGGTGAACCTCCGATTAGTGATTAATCGGCGACTAATCGGAACCTAGGTGGAATTTTTACAACCATGGTATTTAGACATTTGACAAATGCAAATACCAACACTTACACAAAAAAGTAAAAGTCAAATGTTACAATTTTTCATGAGACGCGTGGTATGTACCAAAAGGGTTATTTGCATCTATGTTACATGCATATATGTGTGTGTGTGTGTGATCTCTTGTCTATTCACTAAAAACGTGTTATTGTTGGTTTCCAATTTTTTGAAAATTAGAACATTACATGCTAATTTACCGATTGCTATTAGCAGGAGCTATGAGTTGATGGAGCTGATACTGAAGGTTTATGTATATCAAGATGGAAAGAGACCTATTTTCCACAATCCTTATCTCAGAGGAATTTATTCTTCAGAAGGTTGGTTTATGAAGTTTATGGAGTCAAGCAAAGAGTTTGTCACACGGGACCCACAAAAGGCCCACCTTTTCTATCTACCATACAGTGCACGCCAACTTCAACATGCTCTTTATGTTCCCAACTCACATAATATCAAGCCGCTATCAATCTTCCTAAGAGATTATGTCAACAAGATTGCTTCAAAATATCCTTTCTGGAATCGGACTCGTGGTTCAGATCACTTTTTAGTTGCTTGCCATGATTGGGTATGATACTCAATCGTCTTTATTTTGTTAACTTTTACCACTAAAAATTATAAATAAACATTTTAATGGACATATAACTCGCACAAACTTCTAATAAAATAGTGAGTAAAATGTCATTTTTGTCCCTGAGGTTTGGCCAGTTTTGCGACTTTCGTCCAAAGGATTGTTTTTTCCGTTTGGATCCAGATGCGGAAAAACAAACCTTTGGACAAAAGTCGCAAAAACTGGCCAAATCTCAGGCACGAAAATGGCATAATACTTAAAAAATAATACTTTAAACTCAAAGTATCTATTGTTTACACCACAAAAAAATATATGGTTTTGACCATATTGCCCTTACACAAGTTTAACCTTTTTTTTTAACCATATGGTATAGCCCAGAATGGTCAAATTTAATATTTTGGTGGTCAAAGTAGTGCATCTAGATATCTACCTCTCACTCTCCTACTTCGGTTTGGCCTTTTTCAGGGTCCATACACATTAAAAGACCACAAGGAGCTAACCAAAAACACAATAAAAGCCCTCTGCAATGCCGACACTTCTGAAGGAGTTTTCGTCGCTGGAAAAGACGTTTCCCTACCAGAAACAACCATAGGAAACCCTAGAAGACCACTTAGGAACATGGGCGGTAAAAAAATCTCGCAACGCCCTATCCTTGCGTTCTTTGCCGGAGGAATGCACGGTAGGGTCCGCCCCACCCTTCTCAAATACTGGGCCAATAAAGACAAAAATATGATAATTTCCGGGCCTATGTCTTACAAAACAATGTCCTATTCTCGTCACATGAAATCCAGTAAATACTGCATCTGCCCAATGGGCTTTGAAGTGAACAGCCCGAGAATCGTGGAAGCCATATACTATGAATGTGTTCCCGTGATTATCGCTGACAATTTTGTTCCTCCGTTGAATGAAGTATTGAACTGGAGTGCTTTTTCTGTGAGTGTAGCTGAACAAGATATTCCTAAGTTAAAAGAGATTCTGGAAGCTATTCCTATGAAGCGGTATCGTATGATGCAAAATAATGTGAAAATGTTGCAACGGCATTTTTACTGGAACCGTACGCCTATCAAGTATGATATGTTTCATATGATCCTGCATTCCATCTGGCTCAGTAGGCTTAACCAAATTCAAGATTTGACAGGTACACAATAATTTCTTTTGGCATTTGATTTTTATTTATTTGTTGTATGATCATATATGGCTCTTGTCTTGAAACCTCACTACAGATGAACAACACCTTGATCGGGTTATTTATTGTATGATATGTATGTATTTATGTATATATGTATGTATTTTGTTAAATAGAAACGGAGTACGTCTGCGTCATATGATACTTTGAAGAGTTAACATATTATCTTGGATTCGATATATGTTTGCTCATTTGTCGTTTGGGATTTGCATATATATCAGCTTACATGTATGCATATAAGCAGAAGCATATAACGAGCTTATTGAAGACTGTTTTATTATAAAGATGAACTTGTAATTTTAATTTTTTTTTAAGAATAATCAGTTTGAAATAAAAAATTTGATAAAACAACTGATTTTTACCTTAAAGTAAGTAAATAACTGTAATAATTAAACAACTTGACTGTTTTTTTCTTCTTTGAAGAGCATTTGGATACGTTATGTTACCACTTACCAGTCAAGGTAAAGTTTGTGGGGTGATGTTAGTGGAAACCTCATGATAATTTATAACTAGACATATAATAACTGAATTATGGAATTTATATGCAAGTTATCATAATAATATCTCAAGTTTAAAATGGTTGGTGATATTTTACCAAATCTAAGTGACCCTTGTTAGTTTACTACGTGTTTGAATTTACGCATGCGTCCAAACAATACCCCACACATTTGGATATTAAGATAGGAAGTGTCTACGTTGTGGTCCTCCTCAACACGTCCACATGCCTTATAACTTCTCTAACCGTTGTCCTAGCACAACCACGTAAAGGGAATCACAACACTTCAGTGGCGAGGCTTGACAATGAAACGACCGGGGGGGGGGGGGGGGTGTTCAAAAACGTATATACCCAAAATTTTCTATAGAACCGGGGGTCGAAAACGTATATACAAAAAAATTTCTATACGAAAACTAAATATATATCACTACTTTAAGTTGCGCCCCTGCAACACTTACCTCTTCATGTCTTGTTCTTCATTATTACTTTCGTGTTTTTTTTCAATGAATTTTACATCAATCATGTGCATGAGGAAAGTTGTGTTTAGGGTGAAGGGGACACCTTACCCGCCACCTCCCGAGTAGTATCGAGTTGAGCGAGTAAATGGGCGTAAGTGGGGTGGGTTGGTTTTGCGAGTATAGGAACCCGGAGTAACTCAGATGGTAGTGGGTTGAGCTAGGTGACACAATATTATTGGACAATGGATGTGAGTAGTTGTGGGTTAATGGTTGAGTACCTGTGGGTTGAATTGGGTTAATTGAGGTGACCGAATTCTATTGGCCACTGATTTAAGTACTTGTGGGTTGTGGATTAATGGCCCCCTTCACCCTTATAAGGAATGTCCGTCACACCTTAAATACCATTTTCTAGTCACTTGGTTGTGGACAAGATGAGAGCTACCATGGATGAGGATACGAAATCTCCAATGAACTCCACACCGAGATTAAAAAAAAAAAAAAAACTATGAGCTTTTGGTTGATAAAACAAACATTAGTGCATGATAAAGGATTATGTGTTACATGATCCTAGTAATCATTTTTGTTACTTTGTGTAGTTATCCAACTTGGATTTGCAAGAACCTTAAGGTGAAAAGAGAATACAATATTGGTGTTACATGTTTTGGTGCATACTACTCATAGGTGATCGCTTAATATGTAGAGATAATACAATGATTTAATGAGATAGTGGGATAGACGATTAATCATGTTGATGTTAGTTTATGCTTAAAGTCAACCAAAGTCAAAGGAAGTTTAGTTAGTTGAAGGACTAAAAGCAATAACGTTGATTTCAAGGGTTAAAAAGAAGTTTAGTTGTTATCTGACAACTTGAAGAAAATAAAAGGCCTAAAAATGACAAGTTTCAAAGAAGGTTGTTAAGAAGTCATTAACATAGGGATTAGGTTTAAATAAGGTGTAATATGTCAATTTTTCAATTCATTGCGTTCTGTTTTCTTACTCTCAATTGATTGTAACATTGTATTCTTTCTTGAATCGCTGAATGAAACCCTAAGCTTTCGATTGATTTGTTCTTCGTTTTCTCATTCAATTTCGTTCATCTTCTTTGTATGTTAATTGTGTAATTCCACTATAACATTTACAAATCAGTTATGCAACCGTCTTTGGTATCACACTCAAAGCAAAGGTACAAGTGCATTATGTGGTTCTCGCAGTTCTCATATGTTATTATAATGATAAATTACTTTTTTTCAAATTACTATACTATATATGAACAATTTGTTAAGAACTTATAAACCTGGGTAAAAACCTGTTCTTACCATGCGCATGTAACATGTGACATGTCCCAAACTAATGACTCATGTTAGTTAATTTAATAAGAATAGATGTGGTTATTAAGGTAGACAACTTTAATTAGAGATACATACTGAGTTATAGTTATAAATCACTAATACATAAATGTTTTGTTAACAAGAATTGATATTTGATGTGACTACAATTAAATCGAGAAGGGAGATTGGGGTTTGCATCCCAGTCATCGAGCTTTAAGCCAAGAGAAGACAAACATGTAATACATGTCTCTTTCTATAATTAGTGTGATTTGAAAGGCATAAAGTGACATCTATAACTTTTTTAGAAAAAGCATTTTCAACCTGTTTCGAATTTATATCTAAAGCTTAAACTCGGCTTTGTTACTTTTGCAAAGTCGAGTTTAGCTCGAGCTTGATTAGTTTTTAAATACACTGTATTAAAAGTTGGGATGTAAACAAGTTAGAGCGCAATCTCAACCTGTTTCGAATTTATATCTAAAGCTTAAACTCGGCTTTGTTACTTTTGCAAAGTCGAGTTTAGCTCGAGCTTGATTCATCTATTAATTTTATATTAACGTGTGTTTATTTTTATAGCATGTATAAATTATTTAGTTATTTTATCGTAAATTCTCTCTCTCTATATATATAGATGTGTTAAAATGAGAATCACCTCAGTTGTGAGAACCGTGAGAACTAGGTCATCCAAAAGATTTTTCGAATTTTTTTTCTCAAAAGTCATAAAAATATTTTTGTATGACTGATACAAGTTTTTTTTACGCGCTGGTGTAAATTTTGTATGAAGATAAATATTTTTTATGCCTTATGTAAATATGGGTATGCGGCATTTTTAATTTTTTTTTTTGCTGAACTAGGTATTTTTTTGACTTTTGAGAAAAAAAATTCGGAAAAACCTTTTGGATGACCTAGTTTTCACGGTTCTCACAACTCAAGTTGGTTCCCATTTTAACCTATCCCTATATATATATATATATATATATATATATATATTTCTATTAATAATATTATTGTTTAGGCTAGTAAGTCTAATCGAAATCGTTATAAATTTGGGCTCGAGCTTATTTATTAGTTTATTAGATAAGCTTCGAATTATATTCGATCTTGGTTTGAATTGAACTTTTAATGAGTCGATGTCAAGATGTTGAGTTACAACTACATTTAAAAGTGTTGTGGAACCCTTTTTATATCTGTTTAATTATTTGTTTGTATTGTTTTTCATATCAAAACGTGGTGATAACTTTTTCTTATTATAAATAACAAAAGCTATTAAACAAACAATATGTGGTGATAACTTTTTCCTATTATAAAAACAAAAGCTATTAAACAAACAATTGTAAATTGTGACTACAATTATGAGGTATTTTTAAATAAATCACAATAAATTATGAGATGAAGAACTAAAATAGTGGTGGTTAAGGATTCATGTTCAATATTGATTTTTAAATATAGATTGCAGAACTTTCAAGAGAACCCGTATGTTTCTGATGTGTGTAAAATATATACAAAATTTAATGAACCCACACAAAACACTTTTCAAAAATGGGCTTTCACTAAAGAACCAAATTACAAACATTAGTCAAATGTAATTATTGATATGTAGTATAGCAAATGACAACAACCGGATATTAATATGTGGGCACTATCGCAACTCTCCGTGCTAATTCTCTATCAATATCTATGGGTTTTTTGTGAATTAAACTGAGCTAAAAACTAAGACCGGAAACTAATAGCAAAACTATATAACGACGAAAGCTAAGAGAATGAGATGTAATCCATCAGAATGGAAGACAACCAATGCATCGAATCCCTAAGAACATGCACTGACCTTTTGATGAAACACTGGTTAAATCCGATGATTAACTAGCTGGGTCGTCTCTTTGTGGGTTCAATCTTCTTTCTTACTCGCCAAAAGACTGAGTCCTGCAAAACAGCAACACCGTTAGCTCGTTAAGAGGGGAATATGAGGGTTTCCCTCTTAACCGGGCTCCGGCGTGAGAATAAGTTCTGTTATGAGGAGATAAAACAGTGTGTGTTAAGAGTGAGAGCGAGAGGAATCGAATGAATTAACCTGAATGATGAAGGGTCCTATTTATAGCCGGAGGGTGAGAGAGGGGGGAGCGACCTTGCCAGCTGCTATAGGGCGCCAGCTGTCCGACCAAGGGGAATATCCTCTTGGTCTCCTCTGCTGTAGTCAGGATAGTGGTACACGTGGCGCGCCTATATTTGTCCATGCTGGAAACATCGTACCGCTGTTGTCGGTCTGCTCCTTGATTTGCTCCAGGTCTACATGGCGCTCAATGAATGGTGACACGTGTTGTCCTTCCTGTCGGAGAGAGCATCTTTGGTGCCACCTTGACCTCTTCCAGAAGCTTCTAGAAGCTTCTTGATTTGTTTGCTGATGTAGACGCCATGTAGGATGAAAAAGTGGTGTGGTCCTTGCCATGTGGGGAAGAGATTGGGACCATACCTCTTCAAGTCCCCCTAGTCCAGTGTGCCTTCTAGTTGAGTTGATCGTCTATGAGGGATTCTGAACTTATAAGGGTAGTGGCTGTTGGCTTTGTTCAAATTCATGTTTGTAACTTGCGTGGTTAGGCCAATTAGTCACACGGCGCGTGCCATATGGTAGTGATTCTGCAAAAATGAGCCAATTGGACGCGTGGCGCATGGCGTGTTGGTGACTTTGCAAAGTTGAGTCAACTGGACGCATGGCGCATCGCGTGTTGGTAAGCTTGCAAAGTTGAGCCAATTAGACGCGTGGCGCATCGCGTGTTGGTAAGCTTGCAAAGTTGAGCCAACTGGACGCGTGGCGCATGGCGTGTTGGTAAGTTTGCAAAGTTGAGCCAACTGGACGCGTGGTGCATCGCGTGTTGGTAAGTTTGCAAGGTTGAGCCAACTGGACGCGTGGCGCATGGCGTGTTGGTAAGTTTGCTTCTGAGAGAAGTTTCCTTCATTGGATAAAGACAACTGATGTGACAGTCTGATGTCCCTGTCTTGTCGGAGGTGAACAGGCGCCTTTTCAGTGGTGTCAGTTACTTTCCATCCTTTGTGTCAGACATGTGCCGCCCACGCTCCGAAAAAGGAGGTGACGGTTTCTCTTTCCGCTGACGTGTCCTTCTCCTGTTGGATGACGTTCTGTATTTCTGACGGTCCACTACCCATCGCATTAAATGCGATGGGTATAAATATATGGCGGTTCACTCCTTCTTCTTCACTTTTCAAAATTTGAACAACAGTTTCTCCCTATACTTCTCTATTTTCTTCTTTTTCTAAGATCGTTCAGATTCATTCTCTTCATCATCTTGCAAGATGTCTTCCGTGGCCAATCCTTTGGTTAAGAAGAGGAAATATAGGGGTAGGAATCCTCCCGGTCCTGATCGAGCAACGATCAGTTGGAAAGAGGAAGAGTTCCATAACTTGGTTAGGGATATGGGTTTTCTTCCGGAATGGGGTGCTCAGTATCCTACCCCAGGTTCTACCGCCATGGATGCACCTCCAGGTTATATTGCATTGTATGTAGCCTTCTTCCGGGAAGGTAACTTCAGGCTTCCTATGATGAGGTTTACTGCTGATGTATTGAGGAATTATGGGCTCCATATCTCTCAAATCAACGCTATTGGGCTTCCTCGTGTTACCCACTTTGAGTTTATCTGCAGGGCCAACCGTGTTGAGCCAACTTTTGAGATGTTCAACGTTTTTTACACTGTGACTTACACCGGAGGTTTTTATTCTTTTAACTCTCGGACTAGTGGTGTTATCCCTTGTAGTTCCAATCCTCCGAAAAGCCTACATGATTGGAAACAAAAGTTTTTGTTACATTCGGCGTGGTGTTATCCCGGTGGATATGCACTATCGGTCAGAGACTGAAGGGATCCCGAAGGTAGACGTGACAGTGGACTTTGCCAATCAGGGGTGGTACGAGAAGGTGACGCACAAAGCCACTGCTATTTCTCAGCTGGAGGAGATGGCGTTGGTTGGTGCCGGTATGAGCATGTTATGGGTCCCAAACAATCCTCTGGGATATGCACTATCGGTCAGAGACTGAAGGGATCCCGAAGGTAGACGTGACAGTGGACTTTGCCAATCAGGGGTGGTACAAGAAGGTGACGCACAAAGCCACTGCTATTTCTCAGCTGGAGGAGATGGCGTTGGTTGGTGCCGGTATGAGCATGTTATGGGTCCCAAACAATCCTCTGGGTGTTCCTGTATATGGTTATCAAGGCAAACGTATGTGATGTTTGTTATTTCTTCATGTTCTCCTCTTTGTTTTGTTGTGTTCTCCCTCATGTGTTTTGCATTTCGCAGTTGGATACAGCTTGTTGAATGTTCTTGACCCGAAGGCCGGTGGTGCGATGGTTGAAGCGATTCAAGCTGACGAGAAACCAACGTGGCTGGACCAGATCCGCAACCGTTTCTTGCATCCTACTAACGAGAGCTTTGCTGCTTATGCCAACGTTGTTTTAGGTGAAGATGGTGAAGATGATGTTGATGATGCTACTGATCCTACTCGAGATGAAGTTATTGTCCTTTCGAGTGAGGGTTCTGACCGATCTTTTGAAGGCCTAACTTCTCATTCCCCGCGTGCAGGTCCAGCGCGAGGGGTTGTGCATGAGCCTGTTAATGAACCAGTTGTTGAAGTTGAAGTGCCGGCTGAGACTACTGATCAGTTAGAAACCCGGAGAAAAACAAAGGCGGACAAGCCAGAGGGGAAGGAGAAGAGGGCTGAGGAAAAAGCCATAGAAACTCCTCGTAAGCGACCCTCTACCCTTCCTATCCTAGATTATGTTGTCGTTTCTGATACACTGTCTGGTTTAGGGACCAGAGAGAAACGTGGTGGGTCCGATCCTGACGACGGTGCCACCTTAACGGAGATGATGAGGAAAAAAGCTCTTGAGGATAAAAAACGGAAACTTGATGAGCAGGCTGCTGCTATGCTTGCATCGAAAAGAGCTAAACTCCAGAAGGAAGCTCCGCCTGCTCCTTCGGAATCTGAGATTGATATGGGAGTTTTCAGTGCTAAGAAGGGTAATCTTTTGGAGGAAATATATGTTGCTTCTACTCCTCAAGGTAAAGACTTTGTACTTGTAAGCTTTAGTATTTGGCTTTCGATCTCGTCTTTGACAGTCATGATTGTCTTGGTGACAGGTGTGAAGTCGGGGAAGACTTCCCGGAAGTTTGACATCTCAAAGATTACTCCTCCTGCCTCTCCACCGTCTAGGACGTTCGACTTTTCTCCTCCCCGTGATGACCTAGGTGAAAAAAGAAAGCCAGATGACGTGGAGGTTGAGCATGTTGGTGAAGGTGGTGGTGGTGATGCAGGTGGTGCAGGTGGAGGTGATGCTGGTGGTAATGTCCGCGGTAAAGGTATTGACACCGGGGCAGAGTCAAGTGAGGCTACGCCTCGTCAGACCATCTATACCAAACGTCCCCCAGCCTCTGGTGGTGGTGTTACTTCGGGGGTACGCCAGAGTCAAGAATTTGAAAATGTCCGAGCTGATTCCTGGGATACTCATAACCCGGTATGTGACGATTTGCCTCATGCTCCCCATTGGGGTTTAACTCAGGGCTCCCGCATGAATGACATTGGTAACTACCGAGAGTTCTTCTCATTGTCTCTCCCCCCTGCTGAGAGATTGTTCCAAAAAAAGCGTAACCGGTTTGATCTATTGGATTATCACATTCATGCTGGGGTCAACTTTTTCTCCCCTTCTCAAGAGATTGTCCGGGAGTGGAAATTGATGGGGGAGGAGATTCTCGAGTTTGAAAATGAGAAAAAAGCATTTGTTGAGGAGAGAGAGAAATTCAACACCGAGAGGAAAGGCTTGTTGTGGAGAGTATCTGATGCAGAAGAAAAACTTGCTCAGGAAAAACAGATTAACTCCAACAAGCAAAAAGATTGGGAGGTCGCGTGTGAGCGAACTAATAAGGAGTTGCAAGCACAGCGTGAGGCGATTGTCAGGATGTCTGCTGAGAAACGCAAAATCAGTGAAGAAGCCGAGCAGGCGCGTGTTGTGTCCCAGAAGGGGAAGGAAGAGTACGTCCAGCGCATAGCTAAGTTGGAAAAACTTGCTGAGGAGGTGTCTGCTGATTGTTGGTGCATGCGTCTGTCGACTTCGTCTTGTATCGAGTCTTGTTTGTACTTAGAGAGATCAGGGCACGTTATGCGAGAAATATGTTAAGTATAGGGTATGAGACAAGTTCAAACGAAATTAGATTGTTTGATTTCGTTTGAAACTGACTTGACACATTCAAATGAAATTGTTAATTTCGTTTGAACAGTAATCCGTTTGAGTCATCCTCAAACGAAATCACTCACCCTATATATACTTGATGTCTTGATTTCATTTAAAACTTTCTGGTCAGAGCAACGAAGTGCTGCCAAAGTGTTGTCAGGCTGTAAATCATTATCAAATCAATCTAACAACAGTTTAAAGTGTATATCTTGCTGAATTGACCTCTACACGTCTGTTTCATCCTTTCGTGTTGAGTTAAACTCTTCTGATCGACTCGTTCGGGTCTGAAAACGATCCTACAAGTGGTATCAGAGCCCAGGAGGAAGAGTTTATACCAATTCAGCTGCATTGTTCTGTTTTCTACACCTTCTTTCACAATTGAACAAGTTTTCACGGTTAAAAACGGCTGATTTTCACATATCATGTGCGTAATGTTGTTTTAACAAACCCCAGAAAGTTTCAGAACTAAAATCGACCATTTGCTTGACCAATTGGACCAAAATTTGACCGAAATGATGATGTAATGGTGATTTCGTTTGAAGGAACTTGATTATTTCATTTGAGAAGTGAACATTGTTCCTGATTTCGTTTGAATTATCTTGGTAATCTCGTTTGAAAGTGCACAATATATATGATTTCGTTTGAAGAGACTGGTTATTCTCGTTTGAAAAGGGTTCCATTTGAAATCTGTGATTTCGTTTGAGGAGGTTCAAACGAAATAAGATATTTAGTTTCAAGACTGCAATTCCGTTTGAAGTTCCAAACGAAATAAGAGATTTCGTTTGAAGATAGTTATTTCGTTTGAGAAGGGTTATATAGTTTGAAAGAGTATTTCGTTTGAAGCTTGATATTTCGTTTGAGACTTGCATTTTGGTAAAACTTTTTACGGAATCGTGAGTGAAGAGTTCTATAACGCGTTTGCTACATCTCCGACTAGTCCAGCTTCCATTGCTCAAAACATGAACTTAGAAAATGAGACTGGAACTACGCAAAAGCCTCCGAAGCTAATGAGTATTGAGGAGTATTACGGTTGGAAATATCGGTTTGAAAACTGGGTTCAAGCTAATCATTTGAGATCTTGGGAGTGTATTTTGAAGAAGTATGTTCTACCAAGTACTGATCTGCAAGTTGAGAAAGAAATCTCTGAATTCAATGACAAAGAACGAGACATGTACAGAGCTGAAAAGATGATGATTAGTCTACTTCAGCAAGCTATTAAAGAAGACATCTTTATATTTCTTCAACATGACAAAACTTCAAAATCAATATGGGATGCTCTTAAAATCAAGTTTGAGGGAAGTGATAAGATGATCAAAAGTAAAAAAGTCACTACTTAAGAAAGAATTTGATCTATTCACAAGTCTGCCAGGGGAAGATACAAAGAAGTTGATTGAAAGATATTGCCACTTAGTTCGTTCCATGTCGTTGTTAAGCATAACCAAAGACCGAGAGGAATGGGTTGACAAACTAGCTGATGCTTTACCTCAAAAAGAATGGGGTACATTTTTGATGATCTTAAAGAATACTGGAGTTTATGATGGTTTGACAATTTCTCAGTTCATCGAGAAGATTGAGGGTCAAGATCTTGAACAACAAAAGATTGCGAGGATGAGTAATCCAAGTGGTAAACAAGATGTGAAAATGTACTACAAAGGCAATGTTCAAGAGGTTGAAATGAGTCTGAAAATTCAAACTGCATTTAGTGCTGGAAATTCATCTGAAAGTGTTGAACAAAGTCCAAACAGCAGCAGTGGATTCTCTTCATATCCAAGTGTTAATCCGAAGAGTTCAACTTCAAGTTTTCATTCGCAAAGCTCAAAAGATGGAAATGGTTGTGTGATACAGTGCAACATTGCATTGAATATTCCAAATGGTCAAAGTTTTTCTGAAGAAATTGCAAAAGATCACATGACGTTACTTGCAACTGTGCTACAATCATATGAAGGTTTAGTTGCAGGAAGGATCGGAAATCCTATGCTGACAAAAGATGATTACGATCAGATATACGCTGAAGAGATGGAGCTCATGGACATCAAATGGTGTCTAGCTAGTGTATTGAGGAGAGCAGAAAAGTTTAAAATGATCACAGGGAGAAATGATTTTCTGGATGCACATGTGTCTACTTTGGGTTTTGATAAATCTAAAGTTACTTGTTTTCGATGCAGGGATAAATGTCATTTCAAGAGAGAATGCAAAAATCAAGAAGCAAGTGAATCAAAGAATCCATTCGGAAAAGATGATTACTATCGGAAAGCCATATATCAACAAGTTGGTCAACAACAACAAGAACCACAAGTGGCTCATGGTAGAAAAGTAATAGAAGATTCATCAAAGAGAGCATGTTTGGTGAATCAAGATGAGAAAATGGCTCCAGGTTTCAATTGGAACAAATATATATCAGCTGACAGTAAAGCATGTTTAATAACCCAAGATGATGAAAAATTACCTGAAGGGTTCAGCTGGGATATGTTTGCGGATGAGAATGGGAATTTTAAAGCTTTCATTGCGAAGATAGTTCAAGAACCGGATTTGTTTACAGAGTGGATGAAAGCAATTGGTGTTCATGAGAAGAAACAAGAAGAAGAATCTGTTTCATCAGATGAAAGTTCAGAATAAGCAACTGTTGTTGATCAAACATCAACTGATTCTGGTTCTTCAGATGAAAGTTCCGAAAGAGCATTAGAATTTGATCAAACACCATCTGATTCTGGTTCTTCAGATGATAGTTCTGAAAAAGTGATAGATTTTGATCAATCACCAACTGATGATAGTGGTGATGATGAGGAAGAAAGACATATTTATATTGCTAAAACTCATCTATCTCCTAAAAGTTTTCAATTCTATTTTGCAGATCGCTTGGAGAAGCTGAAGGAGAGATGTGCCGCAAAAGAACAAAAGAAAATGAAGAGTAAAAGTGTTGATCAAGAAGAAGAGATTGTTCAAAAAGAAGAAGTTAAAGCTGAGAAGGTGACTGAAGCTGAAATAGTGATTGAGGTTGAGAAAGTAATCAAGGTTGAAAAAATTGTGGAAGTCATCAAGCCTTGCTTAAAGTGTTAAGAATCTTGCAAGCAATGTGCAGAAAAAGATGAGAAACTGAGTGAGCAAGAAAAGATGAAAGAACAATTATTGTTCAATCTAAACTACGTGAAAGAATCTTACGATGTGTTGAATAGAACGGTCACTGGTCTACAAAAGACTAACTCTGAAAGAGAAGATGCATTGACCATGATGAATGCTGTGATGATGACAAAGCAAAAAGCTATAAATCATTACATTGAAGAATGTGCAAAGTTGCAGCGGGAGTTGGAAAATGAAAAGATTGAGAATGATAGAATTAGACGTTTATTATAGAGTTATTCTAGTTCTGATTATCTCGTTGATCGAATTTACCCAACTGTTGCAGGTTTTGAAGCATTTAAAGATGAGAAGCCAAAGACGAAGGATACTGGTAAGAAACAAAGTGCTAGTTATAACAAGTGTCCGCCTCCGATTTGGGAAGGTTATTCTCCCAGAAAACCAAATGAGGAGCGAGTTAATAAGGCAATCAATATTCAGTTAAAGTCCGAAACAACCGATGAATTACCAGAAAACATTGATGTTGTTTTTACATCGTCTGACACTGATCATGAATACGAGTTAATAAAAAATGTGGTCGATCAGGTGTTGGATACAGATGAAGAATCGGAGTTAAAGTCTGAGTCAAAGTCCGAGTCTGGGTGTTCAAGTTCGTCCGTCAAAAGTTCGAGTTCATCGGTCAATAGTCAAAAACCGTCGGTTAAACGGATGCACAATAAAGAATTCCTGTTATCAAAATCTAATTTGAATGACGAATCAGTCAAAGTGGTATATACTTTGAAGGATTCAGACAAATTATATTCTGATGAGGAATTTCCAATAAGAGGTGTTAAACCTGAAATGATCAAAAAGGTTTTCAAACTAACAGAAATCAATATTTCTGAAATAAAAGATGAAAATCTTTCTAAGAAACCTAATCCTTACACCTCAAGAGTTCAACAACGTTTAAATAAAAAAAAAGGGTTACAGTTTTGGTTCAGGTTTTCAAAAGAAACCAAACCATAACGGTAATTTCAAAAAGAAAGGTCTGGGTTTTATACCACCAGAAAATTATAAAAATGAAAAATATGTTCGTGATTTTAAATCAAAAATGAAATTTGTTTCAGGTGGAAGCGCTGAAGAAGAACAAAAGAAACCTTTCTGGAGACAGTCAAACCAGGAGTTTCTTGCTGAGAAGAAGAGAATGGGGACTGGAGTTTTTCATAGAAAGGATACTAGAACTTGTTTTAAATGCAATGAAGCTGGTCATATTGCATGGAATTCTCCATTGGATACAAAGAAAAAACAGGGAGTCTCTCAAAAACTAAAAGGAAAAGTTGTTGAGAAAAATGAACCACCAACTGAAAAATTCAAAATTTTTGAAAATTCAATCTATGAAGTTGGTGAGTGTTCAAAGAATTTTTTTTTATCAAAAGATAGCTAAACATGACAATCAAGTGTGGGTTGTTAAGAAGTTTTATGAGAAACTTGGCGATGAATCTGACTCCACAAAGTCAGACGAGCCACAGGTTGAGTTAAAAGAGGAAAACTCAGTACCTTCGATGGATGATGTTCATTTTCCACCATTGAGAGCTGAGAATTTTAAATCAAAAGTTGGGAAGGTTGAGATCTCAAATCAGTTTTATTCTGAAGAGAATGAATTTGATGTTGAGAAAGCATTCAATGGGAATGTTAAAAAGATTTTTGGGAAGATGATCGATGGGAAGGTTAAAGGGGTAAAGGATTTTTATGAATCAAAGAAAGCAACATTTTACCCGAGTGCAGATGAGAAGGTAACATCCAAGTTTGGTGAAGCTTGGATGTCTGTTTTTCATAAGTGATAAGTATGACTTGCCGGAGCTTCCAGGTTGGTAAGTGTGGAGCAGGTATCGGCATATTTCTTGAGAAATTCACAGGTTGGTAACTGTGATATTTCGACCTACAAGTGGTTAATCAAGGACATTAAGTTGTACTCGAGTTAACTTACTTATAAGTGATATTGTTGATAGAATCTTAAACTGTTAAATTTTTCAAAGAGGTTAAGAATACAATGTGATGAAACCCCGAGTTTGTGAAAAGACAAACAAAACTAATTTTCTGGAAAAACCATTTTGATTAAAACAAACTTAAGTGTTTTAAAATCATAATGGGAAAATAGTTTGTTGTAAGGGGGAGTTCTGATTGTTTATGCCAAGTGAATGGCGAATTGAAGGGATTTGATATCAGTTTGTCACTTTCCTTGTACAGTTTGTTTTCAAATTTTCCTTTGAAAATCAAAATTGAAACATATTTTGATTTTAGGGGGAGAAAAATAAAAAAAAAATTTGAAAATTTGAAAATGCCAAAAACATTGAAAAAGCAAAAATGAGTTTTGTTGAGAATAAGAGGAAATGATAGTAAATCAGTGGACTATCACAGCATGCTAAAGAAATGAAATGTCAAATGTGATAAACGGTCTCACTAAGGATGTGACGATAGGCTCAGCTAGACTAGTAGATTTGCGATAACGATACAAACTTAAATGAAAAAGCCTAGTTCTAGTGGGAAACATGGTTGAAAGCATAGTACTTAGTTTTGTCCTTCGTGATTGTGTACCTACTCAGTAATCGCTGAATGCTAAAAGAGCATAAAAACTGGTTAAGTTTGTGAGCTTTCACAACTTTGCTGAAAAGTCATTGTGGTTGTGCATTTCATTTTGCAAAGATTTAAACTTGTTTTATTTCTTTATTTTGTTAAGCATTGGACATCCTCTGCGTATACGTGAGTATCGACCTGGATGTTATTGCCTAAACGTTCTGCTTTATTTTCTTTGGTGTTTCGTTTAAGCTTTGGATCACCTCTGCGTATACGGAAGTATCGACCTGGTGGTTAAAGCCTAAACAACTTCAACTTGTTTTATTTCTTATTTTGTTTAAACATTGGACTTTCTCTGCGTATACGGAAGTATCGACCTGATTGTTAATGTTTAAACATTCTGCGTTACAACGCCCTTAAAAACAACGACCAAAACACATGACAAACTACAAGCATTTGGAAGCTTTAATTATAAAGTTTTACATATGACCAAAATACCCTTGTGACTAGTTCGAGATCAACACCTTCCCTAGTCTAGTTATGGGTGTTAATCCGAACTACCCTGTCAAAATGCAAGTTTAAAATACCTAGTTACAACCGACTAAGTTTCTAATCCAACATTTACATAACAAAAGACATCT
Organism: Helianthus tuberosus; assembly: GCA_030545235.1. Taxonomy (NCBI): domain Eukaryota; kingdom Viridiplantae; phylum Streptophyta; class Magnoliopsida; order Asterales; family Asteraceae; genus Helianthus; species Helianthus tuberosus. Next base: position 13,215,940 of record CM060366.1, on the reverse strand, counting down.
TTTTAAGAAGTAAAAGTTTAACAAAAACATTGTTTCAAAAGGGCGACCATTACTACTACGGAAGCGCATAGACCATGGTGTGCATGTGGGTGTTCGTCTCCAAGTTCGCCACGCCACCTAAATCACGGATTTTCCTACATCGCAATTCAAGTTTAACTAGTCAGTTTCTTATAATATAATAATAATAACAACTAACATCCATTCGTGCCATCACATAACCATATCATAATTTCACTTTCATCGACCCGTTGAACGGGTCATTATATACCATCTCCAAACGAGACAATACATAACCTTCAATAATCCGTTAATCTCGGATTAAACATAATCGCAACATAGACATCATACCAAATCCGTTCATGACAGATTTAACTATTTCATTACCTTTCTTCATAAACTTCCAATATACGGCTAGTTCAACACCAACCGACCATAACATAAACTTTTCATCATTATCGTATCTTACAACCCGTTCATGACGGGTTAAACTATCAACTACACATCATTTACGGATAATCATATTTACGGTTCTAATACAACAATAACAATTAGAAGTAAAGCTTGTATGCATAAAACAACATACCTCGATCCTGTGAGCCGTCCGACCTCCTAGCACTCGAACCTTCTTCTTTTACGCCTACATCAACACATTCACCCGTTTAGCCCGACTACATAACATTTCATTCTTTTACACACTTTTATCATACAACATCTTGTTATTTGTTCTTTTAGGCATTTTATCAAACACTTGGCGGGTTTCACCTTTATAGGGTATTTAATTACAAGTATCTTCACATAGTAATCTACAAGTTCATAACATTCAAACAAGTTAATGAGATTCTCTCATCCTACATCATTCATCTATGTTCCATCCCTCTAAACAAGTTAAATCACCATGACCCGGACATCAATCGAGTTCTAGTTCATAATCTTAACTTCTATTGGTATATATCACAACATTAATCATAGTTGGGTAAAAACCCATTTCCTAAAGTTCATGATTTCAAGAAATTCAACTTACCCCTTTGTTATTCACACCTTGATGACCAAGGATTTGCGTTCCTACAATCGTTCGGCTTGAAATCACCTTCAATTTGATGGAATTAGTGAACTAGGGTTTGGGGTGTTCCTTTCTTTTCTCCTGGACAAGATCACGTACACACTAGAAGTGTCTAGTGTGTGTGTTATCTCATTTAACTAGTCTTTCTTTTAATTTTTCATGTTTAGTCCCTCGGTTCCTAACATTTATTTATTTTAGCCCAAACCTTCCTTTCATGAACTATTTTAGAGAAAATAATTAGATTACATATTTTTGGGGTGTTACATGCGTTATTTTCGCACATATCACAGTTGATGAAAGTTTAAAGGCATTACTTGAGTTAGTGTATTGCATGATGAGGGGATATGCTGAGATTGTGGGGTCCATAAGAACTTAGTGCAAAATTAATATACCTTAACATATCGGTAAGCATTTCGAAAGCTTTTAGATTGAGTTTAAGAGGATAACTATATCGTCAATCTATGTGATTCGTTTAGAACTTAAAATGATTAAAGCTTAACGGTGCTAGTGATTTGTCTCATAAACTGATATGATCCTCTTACACAAACTCACCAAAATTACATCTAGATTGTATATATTTCTTTACTGTATTTCATTCAAAAACAAAAATCCAAAAAGATTTTCAGAGTGTTTTAGCATAAAATTTTGAAAATTCAAAAAGAATTTATTTCATCTTGTTTTCGACAACTGATGTTGGAGAGCTGATTTTAAAATTCCAAGTGCTAAACATGATGAGCATGTGGTGAAGGGTAGTGTGTGTTTAAATGAGAAAAGTTTTTAAATATTGTTCGGTACAAGTGATCATCTGAGGTTTCTATCATTGATAAATCATTTTGGTTTATATTGAGAAGGAGTTTGTATATATAAATTTGTTAAATGTTAAATTTGTGAAATTTATTTTTGGATAGAGAATGTGCAGATGTAGCCAGGTTTGAATCCTGAATCTAAAGAAAAAGCATAAAGTCAGGTTTCGATAACTGAGGACTCTAAGATATCAACAAGCCAGACTGCGATCCTAGTAATTCTACAGGGGGAGTCTGAAGACATCCGAGAAGTAGATTGTTCGAGGGGAGTCTGTTGATACTGAAGAGAAGAAAGAGATAAAGCTTGAAGATGCTTACAAGTTCAGACTGATAAAGACTGAAGACGTTGAAGACTCGACACTTTAAGACTCGTCAACATTCGAGGGGGAGTCTGTTGGTGCATGCGTCTGTCGACTTCGTCTTGTATCGAGTCTTGTTTGTACTTAGAGAGATCAGGGCACGTTATGCGAGATATATGTTAAGTATAGGGTATGAGACAAGTTCAAACGAAATTAGATTGTTTGATTTCGTTTGAAACTGACTTGACACATTCAAACGAAATTGTTAATTTCGTTTGAACAGTAATTCCGTTTGAGTCATCCTCAAACGAAATCCCTCACCCTATATATACTTGATGTCTTGATTTCATTTAAAACTTTCCGGTCAGAGCAACGAAGTGCTGCCGAAGTGTTGTCAGGATGTAAATCATTATCAAATCAATCTAACAAGTACCATCCAGGCAAAGCCAATGTTGTGGTTGATGCCCTCAGTCGAAAGGATACTGCACCTAGGCGTGTACGAGCGTTGCAATTCACTATTCAGTCTAGTCTTCCTGCACAGATACGAGATGCTCAGGTAGAAGCATTGAAACTAGAAAACGTCAGGGCTGAAGCTCTACGCGGCTTAAAGCAACGGTTAGAACAAAAGGAAGATGGTGCCTATTACGTAACAGGACGCATCTGGGTCCCCCTCTATAGCAACTTAGGCGAGCTTGTAATGGATGAAGCTCATAAGTCTCGCTACTCAGTACATTCAGGTTCGGATAAGATGTACCACGACCTCAGAACTACATATTGGTGGCCTAGCATGAAAGCTCACATAGCCACTTACGTTAGCAAGTGCTTGACTTGTGCGAGAGTTAAAGCGGAATATCCGAAACCATCAGGCCCACTCCAACAACCTGAGATACCACAATGGAAATGGGAACAAATTTCCATGGATTTTGTTACAGGCTTACCTAGATCTCAGCGCGGAAATGATACTATTTGGGTGATCGTGGATCGACTCATAAAGTCTGCTCACTTCTTGGCTATCAAGGAAACGGACAAGTTCTCCACACTAGCAGATGTATACTTGAAGGAAGTGGTCTCAAGGCACGGGGTGCCCACCTCTATTATCTCTGATCGTGATGCACGTTTTACTTTAGAACTGTGGCAAGCAATGCATAAATCTTTTGGCTCTCATTTAGACATGAGCACAGCCTATCATCCTCAGACAGATGGGCAGTCTGAGCGCACTATTCAAACTCTAGAAGACATGCTTCGGGCGTGCGTAATTGACTTTGGCAATGGCTGGGAAAAACATCTGCCACTTGTGGAATTCTCGTACAATAACAGCTACCACACCAGCATTAAAGCTGCTCCATTTGAGGCATTGTACGGGCGTAAATGCCGATCACCTTTTTGTTGGGCAGAGGTGGGTGACAGTCAGATCACAGGTCCAGAAATGGTAGTTGATACTACTGAAAAGATTGCTCAAATACGACAACGCACGGCGGCAGCACGTGACCGTCAGAAAGCATACGCAGATAAAGACAGGAAACTACTCGAGTTCCAGGTTGGGGATCGAGTGCTACTCAAAGTTTCACCCTGGAAGGGTGTTGTTCGTTTTGGCAAACGAGGCAAGCTCAATCCGCGATATGGCGGATCATTTGAAATCATTGAGAAAATAGGTAAAGTAGCCTACAGACTGAACTTACCAGCTGAACTCAGTGCAGTTCACAACGTTTTTCACGTGACGAATCTGAAGAAGTGTCTGTCAGATGAGACCCTCATAGTTCCTTTGAAGGAGCTCACTATCGACGATCAGTTGCCATTCGTCGAGGAACCAGTTGAAATCGCGGACCGAGATGTTAAGGTCCTCAAGCACACCAGAATACCTCTTGTTCGAGTTCGTTGGAACTCCCGTCGTGGCCCAGAGTTTACCTGGGAACGAGAAGATCAAATGAAACTCAAGTGCCCCCAGTTATTCGGAAACGGTGCAACCACTACTGAGGCTGAAGCTACTACAGAATTTCGGGACGAAATTCCAAATCAACGGGGGGATGATGTGACACCCCAGGAAAACCAGTAAACGATACAACTTACCTAGCTTTCTCAGTAACCGCATGCTAAATTTCGGGACGAAATTTCTTTCAAGTTGGGGATAATGTGACAACTCGAGTTTTCGACATTTCACTTTTGCATTTATTGCACTTTGACTTTTGACTTTGACTATTTGGTTGTTTACTTGTTCGACTTGTAACTGTATACGTTGTGCCATAATGAAACACTTTGTGATTTTTACATGTAGGTGATTGTATTATAAATTAAGGCCTAGTAGGAAAGCATCAACTGTTAAGCATGTGAATAGGCTCGACAAAACACATGATGTGTTTCGCCAATAGCAGCTCGACGAAACAGAAGCTTGTTTCGTCAAATCCATCTTGACGAGATGAACTGTTTCGCCGGCCCAACTACTACACGAAGCCCAGCAGAGGCCCAGTAGTGTTACGTCGATGTATACATTAGGGAACTCGGTCATTCGTTATTATCTTGGCAACCAGAAACCCTAGAGGACGCTCTGCTGTGTGACGGCAAACTAGAACCCACCGGAAACCCTTGTGCGACCTAATCATTGTTCGGTTAGTAAACCTATGTGTTTTGATTTATCTTTCATCTGTATATGTGTTTATATGATTCCGTATGTGATGCATATTTGTAACCGACACTACATGTTGTATGAATTAGGGTTCTTGTCATGTTGATGAATAGGGTTTGATATTGTATTATAAACCGATGTTTCGATCGTTAAATATATATATGAAATACTTATGAAATCGAATCGGAAATTGATAAACTGTTAAGGTCAGAATGATGTATGTTGTAAGTGATTGTTGATGATGATGATGCCTTGCTGATTGATTACTGATATTGACGAATCTGATACCATATTGCATGTGAATGGGTTTGATGTTCTTGTCAATCGAATGTTAAATGAGGGAACTATGTATATTGATTCGATAAGCACCGTATGATTTCTGTTGATTAACTCATGATGATTTCTGTGCTATATGATCTCTGCTTAATCGATGTTAGTGCTGACGGCAGTTAGGGTTTGCTGTACGTAACTGATTATATGACGTAACTGATAACTCGATGAAACAGACATCTTGGCGAAACAGAAAGTGTTTCGCCAAGGAAAGTCGACGAGATAGAAATCTTGTTTCGCCAAACAAGACTCGACGAAATAGGATATGTGTTTCGTCAATATTTGTGATTCGCCAACTTATGTGTTTCGCCAACCTGTGTTTCGCCGACTTGAATATTTTGCACAGTAACCTGACTTAACTCTGTTAGAAGTTAACTGAGATATTTAACTACTGTTCGGTGATGTGCATGACTTATATGATAATGGTTACATGCTAGTACTTCTATGATTATATCTATACGTGAACAAGTGGGATATAAACTGATTATGCATACGTGCGTATTTAGGACGTGATTGATTTACTTTGAGCACTTACTTAGCATACCGAGCAAACCAAGGTGAGTTCATTGCACTTCTTTAAGCATGCGTCCCGGTGGTTTTGGAATATCATTACCAATGCTTGTTTAGGGGCATTGGGGTTGGGCACACTCCCAGGTTATATTGGGCACACTCCCAGGTTATATTGGGCACACTCCCAGGTTATATTGGGCACACTCCCAGGTTATATTGGGCACACTCCCATGGTATATATTGGACACACTTCCAATATATAAGACTCTCTTACGATAATAACAATCTCAAAACGAAACAACAAGTTGACTTAACAGATATCTGGTAACTACACACGTTAACAAAACCTTGAACTCACCAGCGTCGTCTGACACACTTGTTTGCATGCTTGCAGGTCTATAGGCTTATATCATTTGGAACTTGCTGTCTGAGAGGCTGGAGTGGTCATGGGTCAATATACATGGAATCTCAATACAAGCTTAATGGTTTATGTACACATGATTTACGAAACACTTAACAGACGAGTTATGCTTCCGCTGTATTCAATAAATGATATGTAACGTTTGTAATACTTTACGTTAATGAATGAAACTCTTATTTGATTATATTTATGAGTTCAATGTGATTGGTGGCTTGGATCCTGGTACGTCACACGCCTTGCGGGGGTTTCTGCATGTGGTATTTTGGGGGTGTGACAGTTTGGTATCAGAGCCACTGGTTATAGTGAACTTGGTTTTAAAAACGTTTTTATAAAACCAGACTATAACCGACCAGTTTTGACAACAGAGAATACGACCATGACACTCAGCTCCAGATTGCAAGGTTCGTCTCTTGTACTCATTGTACTGCGTAACTAGTGAACACTTACATATGATATTGCATGTGATTGCACGTTTAACACAACAGTATGAACTTACGTATTACTTGCACGTGTTATATGACTACTAGAGTGGTGTTTCCCTAAACATTCGTGACTCACGTTTTGTGATGCTCTTTGTTTGCTACTCGAGTTTGAGGAACCATTCGACATGAGTTAAGAGGATCTGAGATGAGCATGAAAATCACAATATTATTGTGGGTGCACACATAATAATAATGTGGGGTGCATGTGAGTCCCAGTGAGGCTTAACAAGTGAAGAAGGGGTTCCGCTCTGTTATTTGATCAGTGTGAAACGTAACAAATTTATAGGAGTCATATCAGTGACCGTCTCCTACTCGAATGTGACCTTTTCACCTCTCTCTGAATCCTTTCGAATCTCGATGCCATCGAGTAGTACCTGAACACCCATCTGAACGCCTAGTGAAACGTGTAGAATGTTAGGTGCTTGCACAGACGTCCTTGAGCAGCTCTATATCTTTCTCGCTTCTCTTCGTTTGCTGAAACTCTATGTATTGACGTCTTAGACTCCGAAGTGTGGACACTTTGGCAACACTGTCACATCATACCGCGTATTACTCAATCTACTTGCTGGATCGATGGACAAAAGGGTGAGCGTAGTATTTTACCGACCTCAGTAATTGGACAACCCTGATTACCGGCAACAAACACCAGCACATTGACTTCAATCGAATTCTTAACTCTAGTCAGCGACTCGTGGGAGTCAACTTTTACGAATCAATCGGAACATAAGCGATGACAACAGATTATAGTGTGAAATATGTGGCTACCAGCACAGTGAGTGGCGCGTGACACAGAATGTGAAAAAATGGATTTTGATGGTGAAAGATTGTAGGGCTTCGTTTCAAGCAACGACATTGGAGACAACAGTCGCGGCAACATGAAGGTACTCGTAATCGTAGTCTACAGCATGGAAACGAAGATGACATTGACAGGGATTGACTGTTGCTAAGTCAAGACGTCAACAACCAAGGGAATAATGAAAGTAATGGGAACCCTCGCAACCATAACAACAACACTAGAAATGATGCTCGTGGAAGGACATTTAGGATTGGCGTAGGCGACGTCAGGCATAGCAGCAACATGGTAGCTTGTATGGGTAGCTGTTCGCTTCGTCTCTATTTTGCTTGACCCTGATACTTCTTGAAAACCAAACCTGATGTGGAATCGGCTGATGGCAAGCCAAATGAAATCTCATATGTTCGTTGGGGTGTAAACACGACCTTGTGGGACAAATGTTCGACGTCGACCTTCCTTCTACTATCCTCGATGGGTACAACGCAGTAGTTAGTGTGAGTTGGTTATCCAGTAATCACACAGATATACTCAGTGAGGAGAAAACTTTGTGTGAAGAATCGCTATTTGTTCTAAAGCATCAGAGTAGTGCAAAAGGTAGTGCCATTTCAGCTATGAAGGTCAGAAGTGTCTACGGAAGGATTACTCCGCCGTGTTAGCAACCGTTACTGATGTTAGGGCTGAGGGAAAAGAGGATTGAAGATCCACCAATTGTTTGTGATCCCTCTCGGTTTGCTACCCGAGGAACTTTCAGGCTTACTTCCACAACTGTTAGGCAAAATCTCAGTTTAATCTCACGCCAGAAGCAGCCTTGATCACGCGTACTCCATACCGACTTGCACCAGGAGGGCTGCCAGAACTGTCTAATCAACTTCAGGAACTACCGGGTGGGAGTTTTAACGATCTAGCTCTTCGCCCTGGGGAGCTCCAGTACTATTCGTAAAGAAGAAGGATGGTACCTTCCGCATGTGTATAGACTACCGCGAACTGAACAAGGTGACTGTGAAGAATCGCTATCCTCTTCCACGCATCGACGACTTATTCGACCAATTGCAAGGGTCGAGTTATTACTCGAAAATTGATCTGAGGTCAGGTTATCACCAACTGAAAGTCCGGGATGAGGACGTCTCCAAAACAGCATTCAGAACACGCTACGGCCACTACGAGTTTCTAGTCATGCCATTCGGGTTAACGAACGCGCCTGCGATTTTCATGGACCTTATGAACAGGGTGTGCAAACCCTATCTTGACAAGTTTGTTATTGTTTTTATTGATGACATCCTGATCTACTCGAAGAGTCGGGAGGAACACGAGCAGCACTTACGACTTATTTTGGAACTCCTACGAACGGAACAACTATACGCTAAGTTTTCGAAATGCGACTTCTGGCTTCGTGAAGTCCACTTTCTAGGCCACGTGGTAAACAAGGATGGGATTCATGTCGATCCATCCAAGGTAGATTCGATCAAGAACTGGCCTGCACCTCGCACACCGACAGAAATACGCCAATTCTTGGGTTTGGCGGGTTATTACAGACGGTTCATCAAAGACTTCTCAAAGATTGCACAGCCGCTTACACTACTGACACAGAAAGGTGTTGTTTATCGTTGGGGTAATACACAGGGAACAGCGTTTCAGCACTTAAGGGATAGACTTTGTAGCGCACCTATCCTCTCATTGCCTGAAGGCACGGACGATTTTGTAGTCTACTGCGACGCATCCATCCAAGGTCTTGGATGTGTGTTGATGCAACGGGATAAAGTCATTGCTTATGCTTCGCGCCAACTTAAGATTCACGAACGGAATTGCACAACACATGATTTAGAGCTGGGAGCTGTTGTCTTTGCGCTCAAGATATGGCGACATTACCTGTATGACACTAAGTGCACCATCTACACTGATCACAGGAGTCTCGAGTATATTTTCAAGCAGAAGGAATTGAACATGCGGCAACGTCGATGGGCCGAGCTACTTAATGATTACGAATGCGCTATCAAGTACCATCCAGGCAAAGCCAATGTTGTGGCTGATGCCCTCAGTCGAAAGGATACTGCACCTAGGCGTGTACGAGCGTTGCAATTCACTATTCAGTCTAGTCTTCCTGCACAAATACGAGATGCTCAGGTAGAAGCATTGAAACTAGAAAACGTCAGGGCTGAAGCTCTACGCGGCTCAAAGCAACGGTTAGAACAAAAGGAAGACGGTGCCTATTACGTAACAGGACGCATCTGGGTCCCACTCTATAGCAACTTACGCGAGCTTGTAATGGATGAAGCTCATAAGTCTCGCTACTCAGTACATTCAGGTTCGGATAAGATGTACCACGACCTCAGAACTACATATTGGTGGCCTAGCATGAAAGCTCACATAGCCACTTACATTAGCAAGTGCTTGACTTGTGCGAGAGTTAAAGCGGAATATCCGAAACCATCAGGCCCACTCCAACAACCTGAGATACCACAATGGAAATGGGAACAAATTTCCATGGATTTTGTTACAGGCTTACCTAGATCTCAGCGCGGAAATGATACTATTTGGGTGATCGTGGATCGACTCACAAAGTCTGCTCACTTCTTGGCTATCAAGGAAACGGACAAGTTCTCCACACTAGCAGATGTATACTTGAAGGAAGTGGTCTCAAGGCACGGGGTGCCCACCTCTATTATCACTGATCGTGATGCACGTTTTACTTTAGAACTGTGGCAAGCAATGCATAAATCTTTTGGCTCTCGTTTAGACATGAGCACAGCCTATCATCCTCAGACAGATGGGCAGTCTGAGCGCACTATTCAAACTCTAGAAGACATGCTTCGGGCGTGCGTAATTGACTTTGGCAATGGCTGGGAAAAACATCTGCCACTTGTGGAATTCTCGTACAATAACAGCTACCACACCAGCATTAAAGCTGCTCCATTTGAGGCATTGTACGGGCGTAAATGCCGATCACCTTTTTGTTGGGCAGAGGTGGGTGACAGTCAGATCACAGGTCCAGAAATGGTAATTGATACTACTGAAAAGATTGCTCAAATACGACAACGCACGGCGGCAGCACGTGACCGTCAGAAAGCATACGCAGATAAAGACAGGAAACTACTCGAGTTCCAGGTTGGGGATCGAGTGCTACTCAAAGTTTCACCCTGGAAGGGTGTTGTTCGTTTTGGCAAACGAGGCAAGCTCAATCCGCGATATGGCGGATCATTTGAAATCATTGAGAAAATAGGTAAAGTAGCCTACAGACTGAACTTACCAGCTGAACTCAGTGCAGTTCACAACGTTTTTCACGTGACGAATCTGAAGAAGTGTCTGTCAGATGAGACCCTCATAGTTCCTTTGAAGGAGCTCACTATCGACGATCAGTTGCCATTCGTCGAGGAACCAGTTGAAATCGCGGACCGGGATGTTAAGGTCCTCAAGCACACCAGAATACCTCTTGTTCGAGTTCGTTGGAACTCCCGTCGTGGCCCAGAGTTTACCTGGGAACGAGAAGATCAAATGAAACTCAAGTGCCCCCAGTTATTCGGAAACGGTGCAACCACTACTGAGGCTGAAGCTACTACAGAATTTCGGGACGAAATTCCAAATCAACGGGGGGATGATGTGACACCCCAGGAAAACCAGTAAACGATACAACTTACCTAGCTTTCTCAGTAACCGCATGCTAAATTTCGGGTTTTCGACATTTCACTTTCGCATTTATTGCACTTTGACTTTTGACTTTGACTATTTGGTTGTTTACTTGTTCGACTTGTAACTGTATACGTTGTGCCATAATGAAACACCTTGTGATTTTTACATGTAGGTGATTGTATTATAAATTAAGGCCTAGTAGGAAAGCATCAACTGTTAAGCATGTGAATAGGCTCGACGAAACACATGATGTGTTTCGCTAATAGCAGCTCGACGAAACAGAAGCTTGTTTCGTCAAATCCATCTTGACGAGATGAACTGTTTCGCCGGCCCAACTACTACACTAAGCCCAGTAGAGGCCCAGTAGTGTTACGTCGATGTATACATTAGGGAACTCGGTCATTCGTTATTATCTTGGCAACCAGAAACCCTAGAGGACGCTCTGCTGTGTGACGGCAAACTAGAACCCACCGGAAACCCTTGTGCGACCTAATCATTGTTCGGTTAGTAAACCTATGTGTTTTGATTTATCTTTCATCTGTATATGTGTTTATATGATTCCGTATGTGATGCATATTTGTAACCGACACTACATGTTGTATGAATTAGGGTTCTTGTCATGTTGATGAATAGGGTTTGATATTGTATTATAAACCGATGTTTCGATCGTTAAATATATATATGAAATACTTATGAAATCGAATCGGAAATTGATAAACTGTTAAGGTCAGAATGATGTATGTTGTAAGTGATTGTTGATGATGATGATGCCTTGCTGATTGATTACTGATATTGATGAATCTGATACCATATTGCATGTGAATGGGTTTGATGTTCTTGTCAATCGAATGTTAAATGAGGGAACTATGTATATTGATTCGATAAGCACCGTATGATTTCTGTTGATTAACTCATGATGATTTCTGTGCTATATGATCTCTGCTTAATCGATGTTAGTGCTGACGGCAATTAGGGTTTGCTGTACGTAACTGATTATACGACGTAACTGATAACTCGATGAAACAGACATCTTGGCGAAACAGAAAGTGTTTCGCCAAGGAAAGTCGACGAGATAGAAATCTTGTTTCGCCAAACAAGACTCGACGAAATAGGATATGTGTTTCGTCAATATTTGTGATTCGCCAACTTATGTGTTTCGCCAACCTGTGTTTCGCCGACTTGAATATTTTGCACAGTAACCTGACTTAACTCTGTTAGAAGTTAACTGAGATATTTAACTACTGTTCGGTGATGTGCATGACTTATATGATAATGGTTACATGCTAGTACTTCTATGATTATATCTATACGTGAACAAGTGGGATATAAACTGATTATGCATACGTGCGTATTTAGGACGTGATTGATTTACTTTGAGCACTTACTTAGCATACCGAGCAAACCAAGGTGAGTTCATTGCACTTCTTTAAGCATGCGTCCCGGTGGTTTTGGAATATCATTACCAATGCTTGTTTAGGGGCATTGGGGTTGGGCACACTCCCAGGTTATATTGGGCACACTCCCAGGTTATATTGGGCACACTCCCAGGTTATATTGGGCACACTCCCAGGTTATATTGGGCACACTCCCATGGTATATATTGGACACACTTCCAATATATAAGACTCTCTTACGATAATAACAATCTCAAAACGAAACAACAAGTTGACTTAACAGATATATGGTAACTACACACGTTAACAAAACCTTGAACTCACCAGCGTCGTCTGACACACTTGTCTGCATGCTTGCAGGTCTATAGGCTTATATCATTTGGAACTTGCTGTCTGAGAGGCTGGAGTGGTCATGGGTCAATATACATGGAATCTCAATACAAGCTTAATGGTTTATGTACACATGATTTACGAAACACTTAACAGACGAGTTATGCTTCCGCTGTATTCAATAAATGATATGTAACGTTTGTAATACTTTACGTTAATGAATGAAACTCTTATTTGATTATATTTATGAGTTCAATGTGATTGGTGGCTTGGATCCTGGTACGTCACACGCCTTGCGGGGGTTTCTGCATGTGGTATTTTGGGGGTGTGACAGCAAATGGCTCCTTTCTCGCGCGGTGCCTTTGGTAAGTTCTTTTTTATATGCTTACTTTTCGACTTGTATTCCTTACTCTTATGTTTCTGTGTGTTTCTTGTAGATTGCTGAACGTATAGTGAAATCTCATGAACTTGCAAACTACATGTTTGAGTTGGGTCAGGCGGCATATAATAGCGGGCGGAAGGATGGTTACAACGAGGGTAGGGCTGCAGCTGCTAATAATGAGAAAGATTATCATTTCGAGTTGTACAAGGAAAATTGTGGTGCTACCTACGCTGCAAAACGTCGTGACTTCGAGTTTGTTGAATTTGGTATTGTTAAAGCTGTCGAAAAGTTATCTCGGAGGGCTAACGCTGTTGAAGTTTTGAAGAAAGCTCTTGGTGATGAAGGCCATGGGACGGAAGGTGCGGGCCCAAGTCATCAAGATTGAAAGATTCCGGCCTGCGCGCCGTGTATGGGCTTGGTAGCCTTGTAACTATCTGACAATATCGTAAACAATTCCACTTGATGCCTCGTGAATAATTTACTTATAGCTGTCGTATCTGCAATACGTTTTGTTATTTTTGATATATTTTATATTAATATTTAGGCTTTTGTTTCCTTGCTCATTGTGAATTTTGCTGTCGTTACAATATGTGCATGTGTAATTACTTTGATTAGGTATCACGAATGAATGATGGCGCTGACAGGTTGTGTTGTGTTAGTTACAACGTTTATTCTGTCGTTTAAGCGCGGGAGCTGATTCGTGTATACGAAGTGATCGAGTTACAGGTTATTGTGCGGACCCGGTTGTGTTCAGCTTTGGGGGTCTTACAATGTTTGTTTACCGTGTTTTCGATGCTTTCGTGTTATTGTGGGCACGAAGTATTTATTTGGCATTTTCTAGGCTTTGGTTGTGTTTCTGACCCGGCTGTGCACTTGGTCGTGACGAGCCTTGGAGGTCTACAACGTTTCCTAAGGTCGAGCCATTGATGTTTTCGTGTATGCCCAAAGTAATATATGCAGTTGTAACAAAAAATTCTCATGAGAAAAGGTAGCCAAACACTTCTTGTATTAGTGTTAAACGTGTTGGCACGCAGCCATTACAAGTTTTCCGGGTTTTTCGGCGTTAGACGCCTCATTGTCCCTTAGGACGTAATCCCCGGGGTTGAACGTGCAAATTTGGACCTTAGTGTTATAATATTTCTCCAACTTTGTTTTGTATTTTGCTTCATTGATTGCCGCCATCTCTCTCCTTTCTTCTAGGAGGCAAGATCCAACCTCCTTTCTTCTTCATTGTCGATCAAGTTCATGGAGAGCATTCTTGGTGATGGCAATCCGATCTCTGCTGGTATTACAGCCTCGGACCCATAGACTAAGCTAAACCGTGTTTCTCCGGTGCTTGTTTTGGGCATTGTTCTATGGGCCCATAATATACTAGGTAGTTCATCAACCCAGCCTCTTCTTTATGTTCCCAAACGTGACTTAATGCCATCTACGACGCTCTTGTTAACGACTTCGACCTGGCCGTTCCCCTGCGGGTGCACAACCGAAGAAAAGGCATGTTCTATGTGTAATTCTTTGAACCAGCGTTGGAGATCGTCGACAGCAAAATTTGTCCCATTGTCGGTGACAATTTTCAGTGGTAAACCGAAACGGCATATGATCTGCTCCCAGATGAACCTTCTAACTATAGTAGATGTGGTTGACGCGAGTGCTTTTGCTTCCACCCATTTTGTGAAATAGTCCACTGCGACTATTATGAATTTCACTGCGCCCGGGGCTTCCGGAAAAGGGCCAACCATATCTATCCCCCACTATTGAAACGGCCACGCCGTTGTTATTGGGACCAGTTCGTTTTTGGGGCGCATCGTTTTTGGTGCGTGCCTCTGGCAGCCGCTGCATTTTCTCAGAATTTTCACTGCGTCTAGATGCATTCCAGGCCAGTAATATCCGGCGTTCATGACTTTGGCTACTACCATACTCAGGCCAGCATGGATGCTACAGATTCCTTCATGTATTTCTTGGATCAGGTAGTTTGCATCTTCCGGGTCGACGCATCTCAACAATGGCCCGATGTATGATTTTCGGTACAGTAATTCATCAACCATCTGATAGTGCTCGGACTTGTACTGAACTTTCCTCGCTTCGGCTTTGTTTTCTGGTAAAATCCCAGACTGGAGATATATGATTATGGGAGTCATCCAAGATGTTGTTCTTAACTGGACAACGCTCACTTGCCTTAACGGTACCGATGGATTGCTCAAGACTTCAATGCGCACATCCTTTGCCAGGTGCTGGAAACTGGTGGATGCGAGCTTACTTAGTGCATCTGCTGGTTTATTCTCGCTTCTATTGATATGGTGCACCTTGTAAGAATGGAAGTTTTGCAGCAATGCTTTCGCTTGGTCTAGGTATAACGCCATTACGTCTCCTTTGGCATCGTACTGGCCGTTAATCTGCCCGGCTACTAACATGGAGTCCACATGCACCTCAATGTGTTTGACACCCATCTTGATCGCTAACCTCAGACCGGCTAGAAAGGCTTCATATTCGGCTTCATTATTCGTGCTCTTGAAGTCTAACCGGATGGCATACGTGAATTCGTGTTTTTCTGGACTTACCAGCCTAAGTCCTACGCCTGCGCCATCCTCATTGGATGCGCCATCTGTATACAGTAGCCATGGTTCTTCTGAACGTTGCTTTTCAGCTCTTTCCATTGCTTTACACTCCCTGTCTTTGTCATCGGGCACTTCTGTTATGAAATCAGCCAACACCTGGCCCTTGATTGCTGGTCTTGGCCTGAAGACCACGTTGTGGCCTCCCAGTTCTATCGCCCACTTTGCTAGCCTTCCGGAAATCTCAGGCCTTGCCAGGATGTTACCGATGTTGTAGTTTGTTAAGACATGAATGACATGGTTGGCGAAATATCTGCGCAACCGCTTTGATGCGTGGATTAGTGCCAGCACTAGTTTTTCCATTATAGCATACCGTGTTTCTGGATCGTTCAGAGTGCGAGACACATAGTAGACTGGTGTTTGAACACCTTGGCGGTCGAGGAGCAGAACTGCTCCAACTCCTTTATCAGATGCTGATAGGTACAATACTAGGGGTTCTCCTTTCACTGGCGCTGTTAATGTTGGCAGTCTTATGAGACAATCTTTCATCTCTCGAAATGCACTCTCGGCTTCCGGAGTCCACTGGAATTGACTTTTCTTCATGTAATTGCGGAGTGTTTTGATGAACGGAAATGACTTTGCTGCGTGGTTGGCTAGGAAACGGTTTAGTGCTGCTAGCCGTCCAGCCAATTTTTGCATCTCCTTGATTGTAGAGGGTGAAGGCATCCGCTCAATCGCTTGTACCTTATCAGGATTGACTTTAAAACCATCTTTTGTCACGATGAACCCCAGAAACTTCCCTTCTTCCATGCCGAAAGAACATTTTGCTGGGTTTAGCTTGATACTTACTCCGCGTAGCGTGTCGAACGTCTTTTGAATGTTGACCAACATCATGCTTTCTTCCTTGCTCATGATGACCAGATACTTCGATGTATTTGCCAATAGCGTCGCTGAATGTTTCGTTCATCAATCTTTGATAAGTTGCGCCTGCGTTCTTTAAGCCAAAAGGCATTTTTGTGTAGCAGTATAACCCTGTTGGCGTGCGGAACGCGGTCTTATCTTTGTCTTGGATGGCAATCTGCACCTGATGGTATCCCTTATAGCAGTCAAGGAAACATTTCCACCTGAACGTTGCTAGCGAATCAATCTTTTCATCAATATTTGGCAAGGCGTAGCAGTCGCGCGGGTAGGGGTGTAAACGGACCGGACCGGACGGGACCATGTTCATGTTCGTCCGCCAAGGTTTTACCGGACAAACGGACGGTTCGCGGACAGAGGACCGAACGAGTTTTCTTGTCCGTGTTCGTTCATTAAGGATATGAATTTGTTCATGTCCGTTTGTGTTTGTTCGTTAAGATCCTTAACGGACACAAACGAACTGGTTCACGGACGTTAACAAACGAATTGTTCATGAACATAATCGAATTGTTCATGAACATAAACGAACAGTTTATGAACATAAACGAACGGTTCATGAACACAAAACAAACAAATATTAATGTAATTAAAACAACATCAATTATATCCATAACATTACTTCATTCTTCCAATAGATAAACTAAAATTAACATAAACACCGTTCAAAACATTCTAACATCCAAAAGAACTAGACATTTTAGTTTATCTAAAGCATACTTGAACAACTATACATAATTATCCCAAAAGTACTAGCATATCCCAAAAAGTATTAGCATATCCCAAAAAGTATTAACATAAACCATAATAACCACAAATTCACCATCTTCATTGCACTAACGTCATCCCATCTTCAGTTCATGGAAGTTCAACATATATAACGTCATCATTTTCCTACAATTATCAAGGAAATTGGGCATACACTATAATAAAAGAAATAATCATGTTCAACAATAATAAAACATTACCTTCTTTTTCTTCTTTTGCAACCCATAATAATGACGATACCAATCAGCCCCACAAATAAGCATATCCACCATCTTAGTTCCTAAAGAGGCGCGATGTGGATCAATAACCCTCCCACCGGCACTGAAAGCTGATTCTGAGGCAACTGTGGTGAGTGGAATTGCTAAAATTTCAGCAGCCATTTTGGATAAAAATTTATACTTGAGTTTGTTATTCTTCCACCACTCCAATGCATCAAAATGCTCACCTGGTTCAGGAATCAATACGCCTTCTTCAAGATAAGTGAGTAATTCCGACTTCACACTTTCAACACAATCAACACTTCTAATATGTTGCTCATATTTAGCACTACCGGTCTTGATACCCCTACCAAATCTAGAAGTGGTAAAGATAGAACTACTAGGTATACCACTGCTCCCACTTTGACCATTACCAATATTTGAACTTGTAGATGAGCTAGCATTAGGCTCCTTACAAGCCTCAACATACTCTTTAAACAATTCATTCAAAGTTTCTTCAACTAACTTAATCTCCTTTTCAGCCTTTTCAGCATCATAAATGGCGTTAAAAGAAAATTTAATTAATTGCATCTTGAATCTAGGATCCAGAACAGCACCAATTGAAATCAACAAATTACATTCACCCCAATACTTATTAAATTTCAAATTCATCTCAGCAGCCATATCTTTCATCCAGTCACCTTCATCCAAAAATAAAGCATCCATAGCTTCTTTTATCCCGTATAACTCTTGAAGAAATAAGTTGGATGTTGGATACTCAGAGCCTAGGAAAAAAGAGTAAACGCTTGTTAATAATTCAAATGTAGCATGCATGCAAGAAATAAAATTTAATACCTGATATAACTTTTGTGGCCTCGTTGAAAAGTCCCAAGAAATGGCAAACATCTTCAACTTTTTGCCAATCTTCTTCACTAGGCAAAGTTTTGTATGTAGATTCCCGCTCGGCATAATTCACAAACACTTTTTTAAACTCAAAAGCTGTGGATAACATAGCATATGTGGCATTCCACCGAGTACTAACGTCTAAGATTAGATGCTTCTTTGGCATTTGTAATTGCTTAGAAAGCTCACTAAAGGTATGCAATCGACCCGGAGATGCACTCACGTGTTTCACACTTTCACGAACATTGTGAATTATGTCTTTAATCTTTGTTAAACCATCCTGTACTAACAAATTCAGAATATGTGCACAACAACGCACATGAAACATTTTTCCATCAATCGGAAACTTCTTTTGAATAGACACGTTTTCCATTAACTTCTTAGCCACCACATCATTAGTTTTAGCATTATCAACAGTTAAAGTAACAACCTTTTTCTCAATTTTCCACTCTTTTAGACACTCGTAGAGGCAATCATGTATACGAATTCCTGTATATGGTGGAGGTACCTCAACAAAATTCAGTATGCATTTATGTAGCTTAAAATCCGAATCAACAAAGTGGCATGTAACAACCATGTAATGAATATTCTGAATTGATGTCCACATATCAGTTGTAATGCTACAACTATTGACTAAATTTAACAATTTTTGAATTCTTTTTCTTGCAATTCCATAAGCAGATATACAATCTTGCTTAACCATTGCACGTGAGATCTTGGTATATGATGGATTAGCTTCCTTCATCAACACATTAAAGAGATCATACTCAACAAAACTAAATGGCAACTCATGAACCATGATCATATGAGCAATAACCTCTCTCATCCTAGTCATATCAAACTTCCAATTTAGAATACCTGATGCACCATCTGATTTTCCAGGCATAGCATTCAACTTTAATTGACATTTCTGCACCACTTTTAATTTCGGGCACTCCTGAAGGTGTCTACGCATTGGTGTGGTTGTTCCATCTTTGTACTTCTTTACTTTCTCCCCACAATGGTTGCACTGATGCACTATAGTTCCATCAGCCAAAGTTATCTCATGAAAATGTTCCCAAACGACTGAACTTGTCTTTCTTTTCTTTTTACTGAATGCCTCATGATCTTCATCATTTGATGCACGCGCTTGTTCATCAAGAATAACAACTTCTGGATTATCTTCCATCGTTGGAGTGTCTGCGCTTGATTGAAATTCTGCTGACATTTGACATCTGCACATTTTAAAACCAAGGTTGGAAGCATTATTGCAGTTTGAAACAACTACTAATGTCTTCAAACTCATCAAACTTTTGCAATTTGGAATAAGTTATTTCTAACTATGCAAACAGAGAAGATGAAAAAAAAATTGTATTATAAACAACCTATACAAAAAGTCAAACAGTCAAACAACATATACTTCGAGCAATAGACACACCACAAACAATTTTGCATTTACTTCCATAGCATCTTCTACCAATATGAACTATTAGACAGTAGACACCTTAGCCACAAATGCACATCATAGTACTGATGTTAGCTAACTCCAAAATCTATACACAATACTGCAACTGCTAGTTCAAATATGTTCAATCTAGCATCCTTAGCCACAAATGCACATCATCAATACATATAAACAAACCAGCAGTCTATCGTCTACACGCATAATGCAGAAACATCTGACTTACCTGATGTCGGAGACCGATGGCGGGGGTGTTGAGGACGATGGCAGGGGTGTTGAGGATGATGGTGAGGACGATGGCAGGGGTGTTGAGGATGATGGTGAGGACGATGGCAGGGGTGTTGAGGACGATGGCAGGGGTGCGATGTGGTGATGGCGGGGTGCGACAGCGGTGGTCGATGGCGGGGTGCGATGTGGTGATGGAGATGGAGGGCGGTGGTCGATTTGGGTATTAGGGTTTCTCAGTTATGTTGTGGTCTTGTGGAGTAATTTAATATGTCCTATAAGTTAAAATTGGGAACTGTTGAGTTACAATTATAATTAGTATAACAAAAATACAACATAAAAATGAATATGACAAATATAAAAAGAAAAGATAATATAATTAAAATAGAATATATAAAAAAAATTATTCTTTAATTAATAATATAAACAAACAAACATGGACGAACGTAAACGAACGAACATAAACGAACGTAATCGAACGAACGTTCGCGGACACATTATCGAACGTTCACGAACATAAATGAACGAACGAGACCTTTGTTCATGTTCGTTCATTTAACTTATCGGACGAAAAATTTTGTTCATGTTCGTTCATTTACTAAACGAACGAACATGAACGAACTTCCCGCCGAACGGTTCATGAACTTTTCGTTGAACGTTCAGTTCGTTTACAGCCCTACGCGCGGGCATGCCTTGTTTAAATCCTTGTAATCTACGCACATTCTCCAACTGCCATTTTGTTTCTGTACCATTACAGGGCTCGCCACCCAAGTTTGATATCAGACTTCTCTGATGATACCTGCATTCAACAGTTCCATGACTTGTTCTTGCATAGCGTCGTGCTTTATGTCTCCCAAGTGGCGTTTGGCATGTACCACAGGTTTTGCGCTTTCTGAGACATTTAATATGTGTTCTGCTATGTGCCGTGGAACACCCACCATGTCGGCTGGTGTCTAGGCGAATACATCCATGTTTTCAAACAACAACTTTTTTAGCACCGCGCGCGTGAGATCAGACATTGCAGGGCCTAGGGTGACCGTTTGTTCTGGGTATGCGCTGTTTAACACCCATTTTTCAGCTTCTACGTGCGGTGCGCTCTTGCTTGCCTTTGCTGGCCGGATTTCATCTGTTGCTAAGACTTCTTTGCTTGCATAGATTAGTGCGACCCCTATTTCTGTTGGGAAACCAACAGCTGAATGCGGTCCAAAGCAAATCATACTAAAATCTCCTTGGGATTCTCTTCCCAACAGGATGTCATGTCTTGAGTGTGCTGGTAATACCATAAACGTGACCTCCTCCGTTCTTGAGTTTCTTCCGTCTGAGTGTAGCACTGGGAATGATATCTGGCCGAGAGGAAAAACGGCTTCGTTGCAGAAACCAGTTAGCGGGTAGTCAACTGGTTCTAAGCGCGCTTTGTCCTCTTGGTCAAATTGGTTGAAGCATTGTTCATAGATGATATCTGCAGTGCTCCCTGGGTCAATGAAAATGTAGTCGGTTTGGTAATGACCGATTACACCGGATATGACTATGGGCCTTCTTTCTCTTGGACCTCCTCTTACTATGGGAAAGACAACTTGTCTTTCGCGCCAAGAGTCATCTTGTGTGCGCTTGTTATAGTTCTTCCTTGGCTTTCGCGGGCCTCCTTGAACCATGTGAGTTTCTAATTTTCGGAGCTTCTTGTTGTCTGGCCCTTCGTCCCTTCATTGAATTTGACGGTGGTCGCGCTTTCCGCCTTTTACCAGATGAGTGAGTCTTCCATCTCTCAGGGCTCTTTCTATTTCTTGCTTTAAGCTAAAACAGTCGTCGGTCAGGTGACCTGTGTCTTTGTGGAACTCGCAGAAAAGGTTCGGATCTTGACCCCTCTTGTTTCCCATCTGTAGAGGGGGTTTGAACTGGTGGTTTTCGGTTGACAAGACTTCAGAAGGAGTCTTTGTTAAGGGTGTCCACTGTTTTTCCCTATTTTCTCTTTTGACTTCTTTGCGGTGAGTAATTTGGTTGATTGTATTGCGTGCGTCTTCTCTTACTGGGCTTCTTTCCCTATAGCTGGATGTTTTCCATGATTGGCCTTTGCCTTTCTTGTTGCGCCGGTCGTTATGGTTATAACGGTATTGACGGTTGTCATCACCGGTCAATTGCTTGTCTGTGCGCGCGATTGTTTTAGCTGCCTCGATGAAGGTTTCCCAATCTTTGGGGCCTCCGTCTCTTCCTTTCAATCGTTTGATCAAGTCATCGCATTTTACTGCCCTCATAAAATGTGCGCGCATCATCTTCTCGCCTACATCACCGATTTCCATGCATTCTTTGTTATACCTGGTGTTGAAATCTTCCACGCTTTCATGGTCTTTCCTCCATATATTCAGGCAACCGGAAGGGTCTCTAGTATGCCTGCGCTATTGAGAGAAATGCGCGAGGAACTTGTCTCGAAAATCAATCCATGACTTGATTCTTCCTGCTGGCAGGCTGTCAAACCAGACACACGCTGCGCCGACAAAGGTTTGTTACCCCTGCGCCGTTGAAGACTTGGAGGTGGTCATCAGGATCTGTTAAGCCGTTGTATTTGCCTACATTGTGTGGCACTTTTGTCTTGTCGATATCGGCTGTCGCAATTTCTCTGATGAATTTCGAATTTTCGGCCATGTCATCTGGGCGATAGCTCAACGAGTAATCATGTTCTGCTTTCGGGTTGTACCCCGCGTGCTTGCAGGGTACGTACGCCTCGTGTTCTGGTGGCAACCTACTGAACACCGTGCTTTCCTTGTACGTCGCATCATCTTCTTCCTTATAACAGTCCCACTCGTCGTTTATATTGCGCGGACCTAAACGACTTTGCACTGGTTTTCTTTGTGGATGAGAATACTGCACATAATTGCTCTCTGTTTCGCCATAAGTATCGCGCGTGTCTTGCGCGCTTGGCCTTCTGATGTTTGGTACAGGTGCTTTTTCAGGGCGTAAGTTCCATGCATTGGCCTGCTGAGGCATGTGAGTGCTCAGAGACCTTTGCGGTGGAGTAACAAATGCGGACTGGTTGGCTTGTGCTTGGAGCAAAGCCTGTTGTGCGCTGAGTTGTGTATAAACAAGGTTTATAGACGCCATTTGTTCGGCATACCAGGAAGCCAGGGTTTTTCCTTCGGGTAGCCCTAAAAGTGCGGAGAAGTTTGGTTGTGTCTGTTCTGGTGGAGCTGACGGGCCAGCTTGTAACACCCATCTAATTTTTTTTACTTGATTTTAACAATAGATTATAACATTCCAAATGAAATGGTATTTAAGTAAACTAAACATTCATTACCGAAGTTCACTAGTAGCAAAACCTTAGTTAACTAACGTTTAAGTTAGAAGATTTCAAAAGTTATTTAGCAAACAACTACATTATAAAACATTGTTTTAACCGAGTTAATTTATGCGGAAGCTTCAAAAATATGTGTTCGGTTCTTCAAGAAGTTTGCTTGATCGTCATCCGTAATTCTTGAGTACCTAAACTGAAATGTTTACACAAAACATTAGTATTAGAAATAATATTTGACCGAGACTACGATCGAAGTGAATTTCAATATTTACGATTATACAAAATTTTTAAATATTTAGGCTTTACCGTAACTTACGGTTCTACCGTAAGTTACGGTAATCGATTTTCAGCAAAGGTCCACCGTAAACCAGTAGACTTCCATCGTAACCCTCCTGACCTCCACCGTAAGTTACGGTGACACCGTAACTTACGGCAGGTCCTGCACATATGAATTTTGGCTTTTGTTTGTTTCACCTACACACACTTTCCTCGAATCCTTGTTCTAACAACCAGCATTTTAAATTCTTGTGTTTTAATATATCAATATTTCATCGATAACAATGAATAAATAAATCATATTATGAAGCAAAATCCATGCTTTATTTGATTATTCGACCCGTTTGGCTCGTCTAAGGAATCCTCCCATATGACGACTACCAACAAGTTCCAATCTATTTTGACCAATCATTCAATATAGCGACATCACCGCTTTAATTCAAAACAACCCTTATTCTAAAATTCAACTACGCATATTATAACCATCAACATTTACTTAATGTAACGGGTTAAGTTACATACCTTAGTGTACGCCCTTCAACCGCAAATCACCACCGGCTTGTCCACTCGACGTTCCGGTATCCTTTCCTATAGAGTTCAATTCAAGACATGTTTAGAACTCTCTTTAAACCTTACATCGCATAATTCACCGAAACATCATGATTATGCGTTTAAACTTAAAATTTCAGTTTTAAGCCTTCATAGAGGCATTTCAACAAACACTTCATGAGCAGATTTTTACATGATTAAACATCATATCTTTAGTTTATCATTCAGCCCTAATTTCACATAAATCAACCATTTTACATGGTAGCTAGCTTCTAATTTCTGAAATCACTTCAAAATTGCCAAATTACACTAGATTAACAACCTATTTCCTAGTGTTCATCCAAATACACATAACCCACTAATCACCTACAATGGTGTTCATGGATTCACCAAAATTTCCTATGATTTCAACTTCTATTTGTCTAGGGTTTGTCCCTAGACACCATAGTTGTTCCTAAATCATCATAAGGCAAACATGCAACTAGAATTTCAGGTTAATTCCCAATTCATGAGAATTTCGAGTTATGAGTTTTCATTAAATTTTACATACCTTGAAATCCTCTCGCGATGAGGATCACGATTCTAAGCTCGAATTTTCGTTTGGACCAGATTTGCACCTCAAATTTGAGATTTTAAGTAAAGTTCTAGGGTTTGAAGTGGGGGTGTCGCCCCTGCTCTTGTTCTGTACGACCAACACCTCCTTTTGGGGGTGTTTGGTTTGTTTTATTTTTTTCTAATTAAATCTCAAGTTTCACTTTTTACAATTTAAGCCCCTCCATTTTAATCAACATTTAATTTGGTTACTTTTAACCCTAGTTTGAGTTATTTCTAGAAATTAACTAACTAGGTTAAAATTCCTAGTAAATAAATTCTCGTTTATTTAAACTTTATAATTCTAATATAAAGTTTTATATTTTTCGAGGTGTTACAAGTCCACCCCCCTTAAAAGGGTTTCGTCCCCGAAACCGAAGTACGTACCAAATAATGTAGGGTAGAGTCGTCGCATCTCTTCCTCGGACTCCCACGTAGTGTCTGAGCCTTTTCTATGCTCCCATTTGATTTTGACTTGATCGATTTGTCTATTTCGTAAGTATTTGACCTTTCGATCTAAAATCTCCACCGGTCTCACCGCATAATTCAGACTATTATCTACTTCGATATCATCGAAATGAATATAAGCTGTTTCATCCGCTAGGCACTTTCGTAATTGTGACACGTGAAACGTGCTATGAATTCCACTTAGTTCCTCCGGTAGCTCAAGGCGGTAAGCTACCTTGCCTACCTTTTCAACGATTTTAAATGGCCCAATAAACCTCGGGCTTAGCTTCCCCCTTTTTCTGAATCTAATAACGCCCTTCCATGGGGAAACTTTTAGCATAACCATGTCACCAACCTGGAATTCGATTGGCCTATTCCTTTTATCAGCATACGCCTTTTGCCTGTCTTGAGCCGCTTTCAAGTGTGCCCGAACTATATCGATCTTCTCATTCGTGGCTCGTACTATATCTTGGTGGGCGAGTTCACGTGGACCCACTTCACCCCAACATACCGGGGTTCGACACTTCCTACCATAAAGCATTTCGTACGGTGCCATTTTAATACTAGATTGGTAGCTGTTATTATACGAAAACTCAACTAACGGTAGGTGAACATCCCAACTTCCTCCAAAGTCGATTATACACGCCCGTAGCATATCCCCCAATGTTTGTATTGTTCTTTCACTCTGTCCATCTGTTTGAGGATGGTACGCAGTGCTAATGAACAATTTGGTTCCCATTTGCTCTTGGAAATCTCGCCAGAAATTTGAAGTAAACCGGGTATCCCTATCAGACACGATGGATACTGGCACCCCATGACGTGCTATTATTTCATTAGTGTAAACTTCTGACATCTTTTCTGACGTATAAGTCTCACGAATCGGAATGAAGTGAGCACTTTTCGTCAATCTATCCACCACTACCCATATGGCATCGAAACCACGATTCGTCTTAGGCAACTTGGTTAATAGGTCCATTGTAATATGTTCCCATTTCCAAACCGGTATTTCTAACGGTTGGAGTTTGCCATATGGTTTCTGGTGCTCCGCCTTGACTTGTAAACATGTCAAGCATTTTTCCACATACTTTGCCACATCCCTCTTCATTCCGGGCCACCAATAATTTTCTTTCAAATCATTGTACATTTTGGTCGCACCCGGATGAATTGAATAACGGGATTTATGAGCTTCATCAAGTAGAAGCGCCTTCACTCCACAAGTATGTGGGACCCATATCCTTCCGGATCGAGTCTTCAACCCGTTATTCCCATCCGACAAATCTTTCAATTGACCGATTATTCTTTCTTTCTTCCAATTCTCTTCTTTCATTGCTTCTGATTGCGCCTCTCGGATACGTTCAAGTATACCCGAGGTTATCATGAGTTGCATCGATCTTACTCGTATTGGGACATAGTCCGCTTTTCTTCTCAGCGCATCCGCCACCACATTAGCCTTTCCGGGGTGATAATGTATTTCACAATCGTAGTCTTTAACCGTTTCCAGCCATCGCCTTTGTCGCATATTTAACTCCTTCTGATCGAAAAAGTATTTCAAGCTCTTGTGGTCGGTGAATATGGTGCACTTTACCCCATACAAGTAGTGCCTCCATATTTTTAATGCAAATACCACCGCAGCCAACTCGAGATCGTGCGTGGGATATTTCTTCTCGTGTATCTTCAATTGTCTCGAGGCATAGGCTATTACCTTGCCCCGTTGCATCAACACGCAACCGAGCCCCGATAGTGAAGCATCCGAATAAACCACCATATCTTCAACTCCGTCCGGCAATGTCAATACCGGAGCTTGAGTTAACTTTTGTTTTAGCGTTTGAAACGCTTTTTCTTGATCGACACCCCAAATGAACTTTTCTTTCTTTCGTGTTAGCTTCGTTAGCGGTGACGCAATCTTGGAGAAATCTTGAATGAATCTCCTATAATATCCCGCAAGCCCCAAAAAGCTTCTAATTTCTGAAGGGTTCTTCGGGGGATTCCATTTTGACACAGCCTCTATCTTTGACGGATCCACCAAAACTCCGTCAGCACTTATGACATGGCCAAGAAATTGTACCTCTCGTAACCAAAAGGCACATTTAGAGAATTTTGCATATAATTTCTCTCGTCTAAGTGTCTCTAACACTTCTTGTAAGTGGCGTGCGTGTTCAGCTTCACTTTTCGAATACACCAAGATATCATCGATAAACACGATGACCGACTTATCCAACATTGGCTTGCAAACCCGGTTCATGAGGTCCATAAAATCCGTGGGTGCATTTGTTAACCCAAATGACATCACGAGGAATTCGTAATGTCCGTATCTCGTGCGGAAAGCCGTCTTAGGCACATCTTCTTCCTTGACCTTTAGTTGGTGATACCCAGATCTAAGGTCAATTTTTGAAAACCAATTTGCACCTTGTAGTTGGTCGAATAAATCATCTATCCTCGGAAGCGGGTATCGGTTCTTTACCGTGAGTTTGTTTAACTCCCGGTAATCGATACACATGCGCATGCTCCCGTCTTTCTTTCTCACGAACAATACCGGTGCGCCCCAAGGAGACACACTCGGCCTTATGAATCCTTTGTCAAGCAAGTCTTGAATTTGGGACATCAGCTCTTGTAATTCCGACGGTGCGAGTCGGTACGGGGCTTTTGCTACGGGTTTTGCGCCCGGAATCAATTCAATCCCGAACTCTACTTCCCGTTCAGGCGGTATCCCCGGTAAATCCTCCGGAAACACATCTTCATAATCTCGTACTACCGGTACCTCTCCAATCTTTCGTGATTCTTTTTCGGGCTCATTAGCGTATATCATGAATGCCTTGCATACTCGCTTCATAAGCTTATGAGCTTTCAACATTGAGCACACTATAGGGTTGCCTCCTTTTTAGCCATAAATGGTGACGTGTTTCCCGCTCGGAGATGTTAGTTTTATCTCTTTACGAAAACACACGACCTTTGCATGGTGTTGAGATAGCCAATCCATCCCAACGACTACTTGAAATTCTCCCATTGACATCGGGATTAGATTTATCAAATATTCTTCGTCGTCAATGCTCAGTTTACAGCTTTCACATACATCACAAACAATAAAGCTCTTGTTATTACCTATCTCTACTTCTAGGGGCACAGGTAATTTTGTTAGAACAAATGAAGGATGTCGAATAAATCCATATGAAACAAAAGATTTATTCACACCCGTATCAAATAACACGCGTGCAGGAATCGAATTTACAGCAAATATACCTGAGACCACGTCAGGTTCAACCTTCGCTTCTGCGGCGGTCAGTTGAAAAGATCTTGTCTTTGCTTTTGGGGCTTCACCAACTTGTAACACCCATCTAATTTTTTTTACTTGATTTTAACAATAGATTATAACATTCCAAATGAAATGGTATTTAAGTAAACTAAACATTCATTACCGAAGTTCACTAGTAGCAAAACCTTAGTTAACTAACGTTTAAGTTAGAAGATTTCAAAAGTTATTTAGCAAACAACTACATTATAAAACATTGTTTTAACCGAGTTAATTTATGCGGAAGCTTCAAAAATATGTGTTCGGTTCTTCAAGAAGTTTGCTTGATCGTCATCCGTAATTCTTGAGTACCTAAACTGAAATGTTTACACAAAACATTAGTATTAGAAATAATATTTGACCGAGACTACGATCGAAGTGAATTTCAATATTTACGATTATACAAAATTTTTAAATATTTAGGCTTTACCGTAACTTACGGTTCTACCGTAAGTTACGGTAATTGATTTTCAGCAAAGGTCCACCGTAAACCAGTAGACTTCCATCGTAACCCTCCTGACCTCCACCGTAAGTTACGGTGACACCGTAACTTACGGCAGGTCCTGCACATATGAATTTTGGCTTTTGTTTGTTTCACCTACACACACTTTCCTCGAATCCTTGTTCTAACAACCAGCATTTTAAATTCTTGTGTTTTAATATATCAATATTTCATCGATAACAATGAATAAATAAATCATATTATGAAGCAAAATCCATGCTTTATTTGATTATTCGACCCGTTTGGCTCGTCTAAGGAATCCTCCCATATGACGACTACCAACAAGTTCCAATCAATTTTGACCAATCATTCAATATAGCGACATCACCGCTTTAATTCAAAACAACCCTTATTCTAAAATTCAACTACGCATATTATAACCATCAACATTTACTTAATGTAACGGGTTAAGTTACATACCTTAGTGTACGCCCTTCAACCGCAAATCACCACCGGCTTGTCCACTCGACGTTCCGGTATCCTTTCCTATAGAGTTCAATTCAAGACATGTTTAGAACTCTCTTTAAACCTTACATCGCATAATTCACCGAAACATCATGATTATGCGTTTAAACTTAAAATTTCAGTTTTAAGCCTTCATAGAGGCATTTCAACAAACACTTCATGAGCAGATTTTTACATGATTAAACATCATATCTTTAGTTTATCATTCAGCCCTAATTTCACATAAATCAACCATTTTACATGGTAGCTAGCTTCTAATTTCTGAAATCACTTCAAAATTGCCAAATTACACTAGATTAACAACCTATTTCCTAGTGTTCATCCAAATACACATAACCCACTAATCACCTACAATGGTGTTCATGGATTCACCAAAATTTCCTATGATTTCAACTTCTATTTGTCTAGGGTTTGTCCCTAGACACCATAGTTGTTCCTAAATCATCATAAGGCAAACATGCAACTAGAATTTCAGGTTAATTCCCAATTCATGAGAATTTCGAGTTATGAGTTTTCATTAAATTTTACATACCTTGAAATCCTCTCGCGATGAGGATCACGATTCTAAGCTCGAATTTTCGTTTGGACCAGATTTGCACCTCAAATTTGAGATTTTAAGTAAAGTTCTAGGGTTTGAAGTGGGGGTGTCGCCCCTGCTCTTGTTCTGTACGACCAACACCTCCTTTTGGGGGTGTTTGGTTTGTTTTATTTTTTTCTAATTAAATCTCAAGTTTCACTTTTTACAATTTAAGCCCCTCCATTTTAATCAACATTTAATTTGGTTACTTTTAACCCTAGTTTGAGTTATTTCTAGAAATTAACTAACTAGGTTAAAATTCCTAGTAAATAAATTCTCGTTTATTTAAACTTTATAATTCTAATATAAAGTTTTATATTTTTCGGGGTGTTACAAGTCCACCCCCCTTAAAAGGGTTTCGTCCCCGAAACCGAAGTACGTACCAAATAATGTAGGGTAGAGTCGTCGCATCTCTTCCTCGGACTCCCACGTAGTGTCTGAGCCTTTTCTATGCTCCCATTTGATTTTGACTTGATCGATTTGTCTATTTCGTAAGTATTTGACCTTTCGATCTAAAATCTCCACCGGTCTCACCGCATAATTCAGACTATTATCTACTTCGATATCATCGAAATGAATATAAGCTGTTTCATCCGCTAGGCACTTTCGTAATTGTGACACGTGAAACGTGCTATGAATTCCACTTAGTTCCTCCGGTAGCTCAAGGCGGTAAGCTACCTTGCCTACCTTTTCAACGATTTTAAATGGCCCAATAAACCTCGGGCTTAGCTTCCCCCTTTTTCTGAATCTAATAACGCCCTTCCATGGGGAAACTTTTAGCATAACCATGTCACCAACCTGGAATTCGATTGGCCTATTCCTTTTATCAGCATACGCCTTTTGCCTGTCTTGAGCCGCTTTCAAGTGTGCCCGAACTATATCGATCTTCTCATTCGTGGCTCGTACTATATCTTGGTGGGCGAGTTCACGTGGACCCACTTCACCCCAACATACCGGGGTTCGACACTTCCTACCATAAAGCATTTCGTACGGTGCCATTTTAATACTAGATTGGTAGCTGTTATTATACGAAAACTCAACTAACGGTAGGTGAACATCCCAACTTCCTCCAAAGTCGATTATACACGCCCGTAGCATATCCCCCAATGTTTGTATTGTTCTTTCACTCTGTCCATCTGTTTGAGGATGGTACGCAGTGCTAATGAACAATTTGGTTCCCATTTGCTCTTGGAAATCTCGCCAGAAATTTGAAGTAAACCGGGTATCCCTATCAGACACGATGGATACTGGCACCCCATGACGTGCTATTATTTCATTAGTGTAAACTTCTGACATCTTTTCTGACGTATAAGTCTCACGAATCGGAATGAAGTGAGCACTTTTCGTCAATCTATCCACCACTACCCATATGGCATCGAAACCACGATTCGTCTTAGGCAACTTGGTTAATAGGTCCATTGTAATATGTTCCCATTTCCAAACCGGTATTTCTAACGGTTGGAGTTTGCCATATGGTTTCTGGTGCTCCGCCTTGACTTGTAAACATGTCAAGCATTTTTCCACATACTTTGCCACATCCCTCTTCATTCCGGGCCACCAATAATTTTCTTTCAAATCATTGTACATTTTGGTCGCACCCGGATGAATTGAATAACGGGATTTATGAGCTTCATCAAGTAGAAGCGCCTTCACTCCACAAGTATGTGGGACCCATATCCTTCCGGATCGAGTCTTCAACCCGTTATTCCCATCCGACAAATCTTTCAATTGACCGATTATTCTTTCTTTCTTCCAATTCTCTTCTTTCATTGCTTCTGATTGCGCCTCTCGGATACGTTCAAGTATACCCGAGGTTATCATGAGTTGCATCGATCTTACTCGTATTGGGACATAGTCCGCTTTTCTTCTCAGCGCATCCGCCACCACATTAGCCTTTCCGGGGTGATAATGTATTTCACAATCGTAGTCTTTAACCGTTTCCAGCCATCGCCTTTGTCGCATATTTAACTCCTTCTGATCGAAAAAGTATTTCAAGCTCTTGTGGTCGGTGAATATGGTGCACTTTACCCCATACAAGTAGTGCCTCCATATTTTTAATGCAAATACCACCGCAGCCAACTCGAGATCGTGCGTGGGATATTTCTTCTCGTGTATCTTCAATTGTCTCGAGGCATAGGCTATTACCTTGCCCCGTTGCATCAACACGCAACCGAGCCCCGATAGTGAAGCATCCGAATAAACCACCATATCTTCAACTCCGTCCGGCAATGTCAATACCGGAGCTTGAGTTAACTTTTCTTTTAGCGTTTGAAACGCTTTTTCTTGATCGACACCCCAAATGAACTTTTCTTTCTTTCGTGTTAGCTTCGTTAGCGGTGACGCAATCTTGGAGAAATCTTGAATGAATCTCCTATAATATCCCGCAAGCCCCAAAAAGCTTCTAATTTCTGAAGGGTTCTTCGGGGGATTCCATTTTGACACAGCCTCTATCTTTGACGGATCCACCAAAACTCCGTCAGCACTTATGACATGGCCAAGAAATTGTACCTCTCGTAACCAAAAGGCACATTTAGAGAATTTTGCATATAATTTCTCTCGTCTAAGTGTCTCTAACACTTCTTGTAAGTGGCGTGCGTGTTCAGCTTCACTTTTCGAATACACCAAGATATCATCGATAAACACGATGACCGACTTATCCAACATTGGCTTGCAAACCCGGTTCATGAGGTCCATAAAATCCGTGGGTGCATTTGTTAACCCAAATGACATCACGAGGAATTCGTAATGTCCGTATCTCGTGCGGAAAGCCGTCTTAGGCACATCTTCTTCCTTGACCTTTAGTTGGTGATACCCAGATCTAAGGTCAATTTTTGAAAACCCATTTGCACCTTGTAGTTGGTCGAATAAATCATCTATCCTCGGAAGCGGGTATCGGTTCTTTACCGTGAGTTTGTTTAACTCCCGGTAATCGATACACATGCGCATGCTCCCGTCTTTCTTTCTCACGAACAATACCGGTGCGCCCCAAGGAGACACACTCGGCCTTATGAATCCTTTGTCAAGCAAGTCTTGAATTTGGGACATCAGCTCTTGTAATTCCGACGGTGCGAGTCGGTACGGGGCTTTTGCTACGGGTTTTGCGCCCGGAATCAATTCGATCCCGAACTCTACTTCCCGTTCAGGCGGTATCCCCGGTAAATCCTCCGGAAACACATCTTCATAATCTCGTACTACCGGTACCTCTCCAATCTTTCGTGATTCTTTTTCGGGCTCATTAGCGTATATCATGAATGCCTTGCATACTCGCTTCATAAGCTTATGAGCTTTCAACATTGAGCACACTATAGGGTTGCCTCCTTTTTAGCCATAAATGGTGACGTGTTTCCCGCTCGGAGATGTTAGTTTTATCTCTTTACGAAAACACACGACCTTTGCATGGTGTTGAGATAGCCAATCCATCCCAACGACTACTTGAAATTCTCCCATTGACATCGGGATTAGATTTATCAAATATTCTTCGTCGTCAATGCTCAGTTTACAGCTTTCACATACATCACAAACAATAAAGCTCTTGTTATTACCTATCTCTACTTCTAGGGGCACAGGTAATTTTGTTAGAACAAATGAAGGATGTCGAATAAATCCATATGAAACAAAAGATTTATTCACACCCGTATCAAATAACACGCGTGCAGGAATCGAATTTACAGCAAATATACCTGAGACCACGTCAGGTTCAACCTTCGCTTCTGCGGCGGTCAGTTGAAAAGATCTTGTCTTTGCTTTTGGGGCTTCACCAACTTGTAACACCCATCTAATTTTTTTTTACTTGATTTTAACAATAGATTATAACATTCCAAATGAAATGGTATTTAAGTAAACTAAACATTCATTACCGAAGTTCACTAGTAGCAAAACCTTAGTTAACTAACGTTTAAGTTAGAAGATTTCAAAAGTTATTTAGCAAACAACTACATTATAAAACATTGTTTTAACCGAGTTAATTTATGCGGAAGCTTCAAAAATATGTGTTCGGTTCTTCAAGAAGTTTGCTTGATCGTCATCCGTAATTCTTGAGTACCTAAACTGAAATGTTTACACAAAACATTAGTATTAGAAATAATATTTGACCGAGACTACGATCGAAGTGAATTTCAATATTTACGATTATACAAAATTTTTAAATATTTAGGCTTTACCGTAACTTACGGTTCTACCGTAAGTTACGGTAATCGATTTTCAGCAAAGGTCCACCGTAAACCAGTAGACTTCCATCGTAACCCTCCTGACCTCCACCGTAAGTTACGGTGACACCGTAACTTACGGCAGGTCCTGCACATATGAATTTTGGCTTTTGTTTGTTTCACCTACACACACTTTCCTCGAATCCTTGTTCTAACAACCAGCATTTTAAATTCTTGTGTTTTAATATATCAATATTTCATCGATAACAATGAATAAATAAATCATATTATGAAGCAAAATCCATGCTTTATTTGATTATTCGACCCGTTTGGCTCGTCTAAGGAATCCTCCCATATGACGACTACCAACAAGTTCCAATCAATTTTGACCAATCATTCAATATAGCGACATCACCGCTTTAATTCAAAACAACCCTTATTCTAAAATTCAACTACGCATATTATAACCATCAACATTTACTTAATGTAACGGGTTAAGTTACATACCTTAGTGTACGCCCTTCAACCGCAAATCACCACCGGCTTGTCCACTCGACGTTCCGGTATCCTTTCCTATAGAGTTCAATTCAAGACATGTTTAGAACTCTCTTTAAACCTTACATCGCATAATTCACCGAAACATCATGATTATGCGTTTAAACTTAAAATTTCAGTTTTAAGCCTTCATAGAGGCATTTCAACAAACACTTCATGAGCAGATTTTTACATGATTAAACATCATATCTTTAGTTTATCATTCAGCCCTAATTTCACATAAATCAACCATTTTACATGGTAGCTAGCTTCTAATTTCTGAAATCACTTCAAAATTGCCAAATTACACTAGATTAACAACCTATTTCCTAGTGTTCATCCAAATACACATAACCCACTAATCACCTACAATGGTGTTCATGGATTCACCAAAATTTCCTATGATTTCAACTTCTATTTGTCTAGGGTTTGTCCCTAGACACCATAGTTGTTCCTAAATCATCATAAGGCAAACATGCAACTAGAATTTCAGGTTAATTCCCAATTCATGAGAATTTCGAGTTATGAGTTTTCATTAAATTTTACATACCTTGAAATCCTCTCGCGATGAGGATCACGATTCTAAGCTCGAATTTTCGTTTGGACCAGATTTGCACCTCAAATTTGAGATTTTAAGTAAAGTTCTAGGGTTTGAAGTGGGGGTGTCGCCCCTGCTCTTGTTCTGTACGACCAACACCTCCTTTTGGGGGTGTTTGGTTTGTTTTATTTTTTTCTAATTAAATCTCAAGTTTCACTTTTTACAATTTAAGCCCCTCCATTTTAATCAACATTTAATTTGGTTACTTTTAACCCTAGTTTGAGTTATTTCTAGAAATTAACTAACTAGGTTAAAATTCCTAGTAAATAAATTCTCGTTTATTTAAACTTTATAATTCTAATATAAAGTTTTATATTTTTCGGGGTGTTACACAGCTCCATGGTTTGGTGCCTGGACTGCTGGAGGTGTTTGGAGGACTACCCCAGGTGAAGATTGGAAAGTGGCTCCATTTGTGGTTTGGTTGATTATCCTGGGTGAGTGTTGGAAAGTGGCTCCATTTGTGGTTTGACTAACCACTCTGGATGCACTTCCAAAGATCTCAGGAAAATCGTTGTTCACTCGCCCTTCTTGGATGTTCTCGTTCCCCTGGACTCTTTGGACACGCGTGGTGTCCGTGATGAGTTCAAAGGAAGAGACTTCTCCGTCCATCTGAGGAGAAGGGGTTGGTTCAGTCATTCTAGTGAGTTTTTGAACAAAAAAGAAGATGAGAGTGGTTTGCAAAAGATGCGGATGGCGCCAATGATGAAACACTGGTTAAATCCGATGATTAACTAGCTGGGTCGTCTCTTTGTGGGTTCAATATTCTTTCTTACTCGCCAAAAGACTGAGGTCTGCAAAACAGCAACACCGTTAGCTCGTTAAGAGGGGAATATGGGGGTTTCCCTCTTAACCGGGCTACGACGTGAGAATAAGTTCTGTTCTGAGGAGATAAAACAGTGTGTGTTAAGAGTGAGAGCGAGAGGAATCGAATGAATTAACCTGAATGATGAAGGGTCCTATTTATAGCCGGAGGGTGAGAGAGGGGGAGCGACCTTGCCAGCTACTATAGGGCGCCAGCTGTCCGACCAAGGGGAATATCCTCTTGGTCTCCTCTGCTGTAGTCAGGATAGTGGTACACGTGGCTCGCCTATATTTGTCCATGCTGGAAACATCGTACCGCTGTTGTCGGTCTGCTCCTTGATTTGCTGCAGGTCTACATGGCGCTCAATGAATGGTGACACATGCTGTCCTTCCTGTCGGAGAGAGCATCTTTGGTGCCACACTGACCTCTTCCAGAAGCTTCTGGATTTGTTTGCTGATGTAGACGCCATGTAGGATGAAAAAGTGGTGTGGTCCTTGCCATGTGGGGAAGGGATTGGGACCATACCTCTTCACCTTTGATCTGAAAATGACCAAGCCCTGACATCTACACTGAGTAACCTCTTGATAAAGAAGGCTAAGTCCTATGATGATCAGAAAGCTAAGAATGTGGTCCACACCCACAAGATCTTAATAACCGATAAATGAAGTGCAATCAAAACAAAGTGATGAAGTGCAAGGTTAGACCAAAACCCCTTTAGGAAATCCCACAACTATCAGAATATAACACTAATGATGTCAACATTCCCCAAGTTGTGAAGCTAACCCTAATACGGAAAAACGATTATTTAGGAACAACCAATCATGAATAAAAGAAGCACCATGCGCAAGCGAGTGTACAAACTATCAGATAACGACTAGACTATAACCTAACAAAACCAACTCTCCTTCAAGATTGTCAGGAATGGATTATGCATACGTTATCTAGTTGATTTTAATGACTTGCTTAACTTGTATTATCTCTAATGGGAAGCTTTAGACTAAATACCTACCAACTAACGACCTAAAAATTATTTTACCGAATCTAGGGTGGATCTCTACGTGCCAAGATCAACAAAATTATTAAAATAATCAATAATCACAACCAAAACAAGCACACATAATCATAATCAGTAACAAATCAGAATCATGCATTAAATCATCACGATTTTGGTTAAAGGCAAACAAGAAAGTCAAAACATCATTCATAGTTCATAGAAACCTAGGTGGTTATGGGGAATTAGCACATAATCATAGAAGAAACACAAAAACATTATGGAAATCCGAATTCATGATAAACAAACAAAAATCAAAAGAAAGAAGGATGTATAATCGAAAGTAAATGATAAACCAAACAATCTTTAACCAATTGCTTGAATCAAATGCTCCAAGCTCTTCAATCCTTGTTGTTTTTGCTTAACTTATTGTAAGCTTATATAAGAACGTTGCGATTGACGTTTCAAGGAATGAATTTTATGGATTGATCGTTT
Organism: Helianthus tuberosus; assembly: GCA_030545235.1. Taxonomy (NCBI): domain Eukaryota; kingdom Viridiplantae; phylum Streptophyta; class Magnoliopsida; order Asterales; family Asteraceae; genus Helianthus; species Helianthus tuberosus. The sequence goes on along the minus strand of CM060366.1, from coordinate 13,178,350 downwards.
AACAAACAAGTTATCTTTTTATTATTTCATGTTTCTCCTTTCTTCCCAACTTGATATATATCAGAAGATGAGGAAGTCAACAAAGTCTTTATATAAGGCTGAAGGGTGTGGGGGTCATAGTTGGAACATGATTCACCATGTAGGAACATGAATGAAAGGCTACACCACCCCTCAATGATTAATGGTGATTGGCGTGGATTGAACCATGATTACACAGGCCACCTTTTTCCATTTTCCTAGATTTTGACACTTTAAGAAATAAATAAAAATAACAAAAGAGGAGAATGGTTTGGGTCATGACCATCATCCTAGGTGGTAATCCATAACTCATCACATGCCCCCATGCCCCTTAGGCCCAGGGGCGTAGCTTTGTGGGGGCTGAGAGTGGCGTCCGATCCCCCGAACTTTTCGCTCAGTAGTGCCCGGTATATAGTTTTCGTATAGAATTTTTTAAGTATATACGTTTTCGACACCCCGATCGAAAATCTCAAACTTCGCCACTGCTTAGGCCATGGGGTATGGTTCCCGCTTTCCCCATGTCCACCTAGGTGCCACGTTACATTTTTTCCACCTCATCATTTTCTCCCATGAGTGGGGTGTGGTTCCCCCTTCCCCTTCAATTTTTTTAAATTTTTTTAGTACATAAATTCTTTATAAATCTATTGCATTTATAAATAATATTTTTTGTTAACATAAAAATAACTAAAGTATATAACTAAATTCTAAGGTGTATTAATTAAAACTAAAAAAAAATTGAGAGGCCTTTTTAAAATTAAAACTAAAGTTGAGAGGGCCTTTTTAAAACTAAAATTAAAACTAAACTTGAGATGACCTTTTTGAAAATATCCCTCTTCTTTATCTTCCACTTGCAAATTAAAATTAAAACTAAAGTTGAGAGGTTCTTTTTGACACTAAAACTAAACTTTGGATGACCTTTTTGAAAATATCCATCTTCTTTATCTTCCACCTTCTTTATTTTCAACCTGAAAAAAATAAAATAAATAAGAAACAAAGTAAATAAACAAAAAACAAACAAACATTATCTTCAACCTTCAAAAAAAAAAAAAAAAAAAAGAAAAGAAACAAAGTAAATAAACAAACAAACAAACATTATCTTCAACCTGCAAAAAAATAAAATCTATTATATATAATAAATGAAAGTTATTTGGGCCACATGTCACTTAATTAGGGCATCCTCAGTTCTCTTTTCCCGGCCAACAGTGCCACACTTCCATTCCTTTTATACTCCCTCCGTCCCCTTTTTTACTTTTCAAAACCCTGAATCTAAATCTTCTCCTCCTCTCCTTCTCCTTTCTTAATCAAAGATCAAACCAAATCATCTCATCATGAATCATCCCGAGCTATAGTTGGGAAGATTCTTTCATCTTCTTCGTCTACAAGGTTCTTCCATTTGAGGTTTGATTTCTATGTTTATAGATCTGTGTTGATTTCTTCTTATTTTCATACAAAGTTTTAATTAAACCCGAATTTCTACTCGTAATCTCATCATATGGTTCCAGGGTTGTTGTCATCGATGGTCATCAAAGTTGAAATCCGCTTACCTGCGGATAGATTTTTGCCATGAACTGGTATGTTTGAATATGTTCAGAAACTAAGGGTTTTTTTTTCTTAACGGTGATGATATGAGTACAACATCTGTTGATTATTGATCTTTGAGTATGTTCAGCCATTATTCTTTTTGAAATTATGGTTTCATTTCCAGTTCCCGAGGTATTATCTGTTTGTAACAGCAGTGGTTCAGCATCTACAGTGGATTCAACATCTGGTGTTTGCTATTATTGTTTGATGTTGTTTGCTATTGTTGATTATTGATCTTTGAGTATGTTCAGCCATTATTCTTTTTGAAATTATGGTTTCATTTCCAGTTCCCGAGGTATTATCTGTTTGTAACAGCAGTGGTTCAGCATCTACAGTGGATTCAACATCTGGTGTTTGCTATTATTGTTTGATGTTGTTTGCTATTGTTGTTTATTGATCTTTGAGTATGTTCAGCCATTATTCTTTTTGAAATTATGGTTTCATTTCCAGTTCCCGAGGTATTATCTGTTTGTAACAGCAGTGGTTCAGCATCTACAGTGGATTCAACATCTGGTGTTTGCTATTATTGTTTGATGTTGTTTGCTATTGTTGTTTGATGTTGTTTGCTATTATTGTTTGATGTTGTTTTGCTATTATTGTTTGATGTTGTTTGCTATTGTTGTCAAGTAAGGTAAAAATGGCCATTCTAATTACCTGAATATTGCGTATGATATCCTTTTAATTTTAATCGCCCAACAAGTTTTTTGGTTTGTTTCTTTCATATTTCCTTATGATTTGTATGCTATTATGGTTTGATTTTATATTGATCATCACATTAATGGTGAGTACTCAAGAATATTGGATGGTTTTATTAGTTTTATTTTGGGTATTTTTGGATGCAGTTGAAGGCATCATTTGAGTGAAATGAATGTTGATTTATCAGATGATGCAGTTGAAGTTATCTTAAATAAGGTAATAATTGTATTACATCCCTGTTGAAAAATAGAATTGATAAATTTAGGGAAAGTGAGGTTGAAAGATGTTAACCCAACAGTGGAGATCTCATTCTACACCTTCGATAAATTAAGGGTATTCTCATATAATTCCTCCTCGATGCTTCCAATGAAGCGGCACTTTGGACATCTGTTGTCTTCAAACTTCTATTATCTATTATCTATTCTATCTATTATATATAATAAATGAAAGCGATTTGGGCCACGTGGACCAAATCACTTTCATTTATTATATATAATAGATAGAATAGATAATAGATAATAGATGTTTAAAGAACAACAGATGTCCAAAGTGCGGATTCTTTGGAAGCAGCCAGGAACCATTATATGAGAATACCCTTAATTTATCGAACCTGTAGAATGAGATCCTCCACTGTTGGGTTATCATCTTTCAACCTCACTTTCCCTAAATTTATCAATTCTATTTTTCAACAGGGATGTAATAAAATTATTCCTCTCAATCAAATAGACCGACCCTTGGTTCCTCTCAAAGTGTTATGGAATGGGTATAACAGCTGATCATGCTAAGGACTGTTATAACTAACCACTGCTCCTTATAAAGACTGATGGACTTAAATACTGATGAGGCCTATCCACTGTTGAAGACAAATCCCTGTTAAAGTTCCATGTGCTAAGTACTGTTATAACTAACCACTGCTCCTTATATAATCATCGTTCCAGTATCATTGTTCCAACATCGTTGTTTCAATGAAGCTTCCCATCACACATCAACCTTTCAATATCGTTGTTGCAGTATAATTGTTGCAACATCGTGAAAAGTTGCATGTGCTACCTTCTTTGATGGGAGAGTTGTAAGTTGAATGGACGATATGTATCTCTTCTTCTCAATACTCGGCATTTGTTCGTAAAGGATATAAGAGCAAACTGAAGCTATCTCTAACCCATTTTCAGAAAAAAAAATTGTTGATATGTGGTTTCCCTTGATAATGGTATGTGTTTTTGTTTTTGATTTTTACAAAAGTTTTGTTATATGAGTTGTGACTAAATGATGATTGTGAATGATCTGCTGCAGATGATGATGATGATGATGATTTTTCTACGGTTGTTTCCAGTATCATTGTTCCAACATCGTTTAAAGTATGTGTGTTTTGCTACTCCAATTTTGAATTTTTTAGTTTTTTTTATTTTTAAGTGATATACTCTAATTCTCGCTTTATATTGCAGTATAATCACAGTGGTTTGAAATTGATACACTCTGCTGCGGGTTTTTATAGGTTTGTATTAAAGAAGCATAAAGTTAAATTAAACACAAAGAAATATTTTTAAATCTACATTTATAATGATTTTTGCTGGTGACTAAATGATGATTATATGTGACTCTGGGCAGATGATGATGATGTAAAAGCCGCAGTAGTTCCTACTAAACGCAAGAAAGCATCTGCTATTGCTGTAAGATAAAGTTTTATCTTACTAGAGTAATGGTCTTTCCTGTCTTTTTTGTATTTAAAGAAGCATAAAGTTTATTTTAAAGCAGCTCTTTATGAACAAAGTTAATTATTAAGTATATGAGGACAGGGCTACTCTTCCCCAGCTGAAGAAGTGTTTTCAAGTACTGCATGTTAGTCTGTTCACGAGAGATCAGGTTTCTATAAATCCTGATGTTGATTCATTGAGTACTTCCACGAAGTTCATGACGATTGTCGAAGATATACTTTGATGGAGTTTAAAGCTGAAAGCACTAAATTTTAAGGTAACAGCATTAAATTTTTGCTGTTAGGTTCGTAAATTTCTTGGTGTTGTTCTTAGATTTTAAATTGTATGTAATTTTGTAAAGTAGAATAACAAACAGTGGTTTGAACATCTGTTTGCATTTTGATCAATAGATAATGGAAACGCATGTTAGTTTGAACAGTGTTTTTAAGAGGAAAACACTGTGAGAAGACAGTAGATCATATTAAGTTAAAACATCTGTTCAGTGTTAAACAAATGTTTGGCCTTTAACAGATGTTTGGCCTTTTATATCAGAGGTTTGGACTTAAACAGTTGTTTGACCTTAAACATATGTTTTACCTTAAACAGATGTTTTGCCTTCTGTATCAGATATTTGGACTTAAACAGATGTTGTCCTTAAACAGATGTTTTGCCATAAACAGATGTTGGCCTTAAACCAAACATCTGTTTAAGGTCAACATCTATTTCACTATTGGCCAACATTTGATTGACTTTTGGTCAACATCTGTTTGAATTTTGGTCAACATCTTATTTTTTAAACAAGTACAAAATCCCAAATCACCCTATCATTTAAGTGCATTCAAGTAAAAGTGGAAATGATATTTTTCATGTGGTCCTGTTGTTGTTTTGTTTGACCTCTAATATGTGTTCATGATCTAATCCGGTGATTTGAAGACATTGTTGTTTCATGTTTATACTAATAAATAAAAATCAAGTACACTTGGATGATGTTTAAGGTCCTCATTTTGATTGTTTGGGTATAGTATTGTTGAAATTGGTCTGTTTTGGCAAACAGATGTTTATGGGCAAATATATGTTTATGGCCAAACTTCTGTTTATGGGCAAACATCTGTTTAAGCTCAGACCTTTGTTTATGTTAACAATGTTTATATGTAACAGTGTTTTTCACATTAGTGTTTTATAGTCTGTTAGGTTGATAAATGTTATCACCTCAGTGTTTTATATGTAACAATTTTTATGACATCAGTGTTTATATGTGACAGTGTATATCCCAACAGTGTTTATATGTAACAGTATTTATCAAATCCCTTCATTGATTTGATATGTACTATAAACTGAACAGTTGTTTCATTTTTATACTAATAAATAAAAATAAAGTATACTTGGATGATTATTAAGCTCCTCATTTTGATTGTTTGGGTATAGTATTCTTGAAATTGGTCTTTTTTTGCAAACAGATGTTTATGGGCAAACATTTGTTTTAGCTCGAAGATTTGTTTAAGGCCAAAAATCCGTTTAAGTCCAGACAACTGATATATAAGGCGAAACATCTGTTTAAGCCCCAACATCTGTTTAAAAGCCTGTTACAACCGCTGTGTTGGTTGAAACAGTTGATTGTTAAAATTTATCCACTGCTGAAATACAACCTTTGTTTCTTTAATCTTCGTGTTGACCACTGACTTACCAAACATCAGTGTTTAAAAAACTGTTCGGTATCCACTGATAGGAAAAAATAGCCACTGGTCACTTTTTTATTGTTGACATCCATTGATATTGACCATCAACAGTTTTCCTAAAAAACAGCCACTGCTCACATTTTTATAATTGATGGTGTTAATTAGTGATATATTGAAATTATCAAATAAAAACTAGAATTAAAATGAAATTACCATTTTACCTAATCGTTACATTTCAATGAGATAAGAGTTCCTCCAACATTGTTTTTGTGATAAAATTTAATGTTAAATTAAAAAATAAAAAATAAAAAATATACTTGATGACTATTTGTTGAAAATCAAATCAATAATTAATGCTAATTTCTTGACCTTTGGACTTTTAAAATATGCAAAATGTGAATTTCAAACTGACGGTTATTGTCTCTTAATTAAAGTTAAAATAAAAATTAGAAAAGTCATCATGATAATTGCTTTCAAATCAGATCACTGATAATATCAGTAATTTTGAAATTTTGAAATTCAAAATATGCAAGATGGTAATTTAAAAATTGACGCTCTTTTTTTCCTACTTTGCATATCATTTATAATATTTAATTACTTTAACAAAGTATGATATAAAGATATACATTACTTACCTTTCAGTTCCCAATAAACATCATCACAATTGCTTTCAAATCAAATCAGTAATTACTGATAATATCAGTAAATTTGAAATTCAAAATTCAAACCATATATATTTTTATCCCATAAATAAGATATAATTATTTGGTTTCACATTCAAATCTCGCTCGCTCATATATGTGAACGTATCTTTCTCTCTCAAATGCATCTTTCTCTCTCAAATGCATATTTGTTCTAATGTTTGTTGATAATGTTTACATGTTATCGTTCCAGTATCATTGTTCCAACATCGTCGTTTCAATGTAAATTCGCATCCCACGTCAACCTTTCAATATCGATGTTGCAGTATCATTGTTGCAACATCGTGAAAAGTTGCAGGTGCTACCTTCTTTGATGCAGAGATGCAACTTCAACGGACGATATGTATCTTCTATCTTGAAAAGTTGCATGTGCTATCTTCTTTTTTATTTTCGTTAAATCGAAAGTCAGGTTTGTTGCGCCAGGAAGATTTTCTTCTTTTACAGAAAGTATAGATTCGTCCAATATCTTGAAAACTCAGATGCGCTACAACAGTTGAGAAGAGACGTTTGCATTTTAGGTTAGTTTCTTATTCTTATTTGTGTTGTGAGTAATATAGAGTGTGGTGATAGAGATGTGCAGTTCATGGCGATGCTGAAGGACATACATCGAGAGGTTCAGCAATGAATGTAGTTGAAACTAAAGTTTATTAATTCTTGCTGTTATTCTTAGATAAAAATTTAATATTGTTCAGTATGTCATGTAATTATTGGACTTTTAGTTTTAAGGTCATGAATAAATGAATAAATTTAATTTTATGAATCTATGTTGTGTTTTATTTTTACTTATTATTTAGTGTTTTGTTGGAACCTAAAGGTTTATACATTGAGAGATATTAAAGTTTGGGATTGATCTTGTATTGTTTAACTTAGTTGTTTTGGGTCAATTATGTGTATTGGGTTAATATAGAGATCTCGAGTGGGCCTAGGTGGTCTCGAGTCACCTTAGTTAGTATATAAGTTAACTTTTGTAACCTTTAGAGGTTGATCGCTTGATTAGAAGTCAGGGAGGCCACTCGAGATCAGGAAGTAGTCTTGTATCTGTCATCGATCTAAAGGTGAATGCAAGATTGTTTTGCTTTGATAATTATTCTTATTATTCTTAATTGTTTTCTTGAATCCACTTGTGTTTGGATTCCGCACTTGCACAAGTTTATAGTGATATCATTGAAAGATCCTTTGGGGTTTTACAATTGGTATCAGAGCCAAGAAACCAATTCTTGGTTCGGTTTTTGATATCATTCGGATTCAAGAAGACTGTTTTTGTTACTAATCGTTTTGCTAAGTGTGTTTGACAGATCTTCAGTTTGTTGGTGTAATTCTGAGTTTGGAAGTTGCATCTTCAAACTGTTCTTCATAAATTTTAGCATAAAGTTACTGATTTTGGTTTGTGATTCGTGATAAAGGTGTTAGCTGAATTATCGGAGGATTGTTGAAGATAAGAATTCAAAGATCTCAAATCTTTGAATTTTGGAAGCTTCTAAAAGTCAGGAATCGTAGTTGTTTTTATCTCACAAATCTGTTTTGCAGGGTCTCGACACAATTTCAACTTGGTCTCGACTCTTACTCAGCTTAGTCTCGACTCAAGCTCTTTTGTCTCGAGTGGATATCACGATCTTGTCTCGACTCAAAATTGTTGTGGTCTCGAGTTGGTATCCTTAACTCGAAACCGTTGTCTCGACTGGCTTCAAGCTTAATAGTTCCTGATCTCGACTCGAAACCTCGGTCTCGACTCAGCTTTCAGTTAACTTATTTACTGGTCCTGTCTCGACTCCTGCAACGTGACTTTTGGACTTTGGGACTTTTGGACTTTTGGACTCTTGAACTTAAATAATTAATCAACAAATTAATTAAGTTATTGAGTAACCATGACTACCAATAATCAAAGTGTTGACCTGGCTGCTATGTCTAAGCATCAAGAATTGGATTCCATCATTGGAACCACCACTCGTGTTCCCCAGTTGTTAGACGGAAATGAATTCCCTGAGTGGAAGTGGCGTTTCGAAAAACATGTTAAAGTTAAAGATGCAAAAATCTGGCGAAGCATTCTTAGAGGCCCAAGAGAGATTATGATGGATAGTCCTACTGATGAAAATGTGAAAATAAAGAAGCCTGTTGATAGATATACTGAAGAAGACTTTAAGATTGTTGAGGAAGATGATATGGCATTTTCGTACCTGACCATGGCATTGGGACCAGACATTGCTATTGGTTTTCGCACTTGCAAATCTGCTAAAGAATTGTGGGAATCACTAATTGATGTCTATGAAGGCAATGAAGATATGAAAGAGAGTCGTAGAAATCTGCTAAGTCAAAGCTTCAATAATTTTAATCATATATATGGAGAAACTGTGGATAATCAAATTCAGAGATTCGTTAAGTTGGTTACTCAAATGCAGATGGAGGAAATGCAGACGTCAAATGCTTCATCTAATAGACAGCTTCTCAATGCCTTACCAAAGAGTTGGGATCATCACGTCGCAATGATCAAGAAGACCAAGGATCTAGCAAGATGCAGCTTATCTGAAATGATTTCACACATTAAGGCCTGCGAGCTAGATGATAAACAAAGAGAAACAAATCACAAGAATAGCATATTGGCTGCTGGATTTTCTGCAACATCTTCAACTTCAAGCAATAATACTGCTTTTGTGTCTCAAGCTGGTTTTCAAATGTTCAGCAACTCTGCTTCTGCTAAAACTGCTCCTACCTCATCAAATGTTTACTACTCTAGAACTTCAGCACCTGCTGTTGCTGCTGCTGCACCATCTTCTGCTAACGCTACTGCTGCTGCTTCGTCAACTACCACTGCCAATAATGAGATGATTGCTTTCTTCTCACAACAGTCGAAAGAAAATCTTAGTATAGCTGCTTCTGTCATAAATTGCTTGAATGCCTTCAATGCTGGTAAAATCAATCCTCCTAAGTTTTCCATGGATGACTTAGATCAAATTCATCCCGAAGATGTAGAAGAAATGGATATAACTTGGCAGATGGCTATGGCAGCGTTTAGAGCCAAAAACTTTGTGAATAAAACCGGGAGAAACAAATGGGAAAATCTTACTTTTACTGGACCCACAAAAATGCCTTTTGAGTTTCGTTGCTACAACTGTCATGAACCAGGTCATGTGGCAAGAAACTGTACCAAGCCGAGGGTCAATAGTGAGCAAACTCCAGCCAAACCTGTTGCTCCTGCTACACCTAATCGAGAAAGAGCTCTTGTAACCACATCGAGTATGTCTGCTGATGCTGCTGCCAGTGGAAGTCCTCAACCTCTGGGATTAGCTCAAGCCTTGGTAGTCCAACCTGATTCGTACTTTAACTGGAATACGAAAATTGAACGACTAAACATTTCAGCTCAAGAAAACCAGTCTGATTCAACCAACTTTGCTTTTGTGGCCTCAAATGATCAAGCTTCTGTTCCTGAAAATGAGACTTCAGCACTCGAGGAGGAGGTTTCGGCTGAGAACTTGGCTTTCATGACTCAGATTCTTTCAGCTCCAGTCAAAGGTCTCACCAAGGAAGAGGTAATTTCTGTTTTCTGTACTCCTAAGTGTAGAGAACGAGTAGAAGCTTATAGAATACACAACGCTGAGCTAATTGAAGACTACAATGAAATTAAAAAGAAAAATTTTACTTTCGCTAATAACGAAAAACTTTTTAAAGAAAAAATAGAAGCTCAGCGAAAAGACATCATCCAACTCAAGGATGATGTTAGTGTAGCAACAGCCCAGCTCATCATGGTTAAAGAAAAATTATGCAATGTGACTAAAGAGCTGGAGGATGTTAGAGATAAGTATCAAATAAATGAGTTAAATATTAAAAAGTTTGATTCCTCCAGCAAATTGGTTGAGAATTTGTGTAATCAACAGCTGGCATATCAGAAAAGAAAAGGGTTGGGATTGGGTTTTAATCAGGCTCCTCCTCCTTACAATCACAACTATACTTATTTACCCATGACGGAGGAGGAGATGCTGAACGAAAACAAAATGACTTATGGTCCCAAAAACTGTAAGTCATCAGTAAATGTCAGACCTGCTGAAAAACCAGTGGTTAAACCAGTTAGTTTTGTTTCCAAAGGTACTTTTGATCCTAACGTTTCTTCATCATGTGCAGATAACGTACCTGAAGTAGTATGGGGTGATGTTTTTGGGGATGAACCGTCTTTAGATTCTGATGTTTCTAAACCTACTTTTGAAAAAACTAATTCTGGTTGTGTGTTTGGACAATCGTTTTTGAACTCGTTTCGTAGTTATGTTTCGTCTTCTTTTGGGCCTGCTGTTTTGGGCAAAACTATAAATGCTTGTGATGAAACTTTGAATAATGTGCATGATGATGGATGTTTTTCATTAGATAAAAATTGTGATTCTAATTCTAATGTCTCTAACTTTTCTGCTGATGACAGTATGATAGGTGAGGTCCCTCAGGATGCATTCAGTGAAACCACTAAAACTCCTTCTAAAGAGAATCAATCATGTTCTGATTCTTCTTCTGAATCAGTCTCAGAGGAAGTCCCTAATGTTGAACCTAGTGGGACCCCATTAAAAACCGAGGATGAAAAGGAACCCTTGTCAAACTCAGATGATACATGTGTTGATGAAATACATGTTGATGAAGTTCCTACATCTTCCGAGATTAAAACTGAATCTGATTTTCAACAGGAAGAAGTGATTGTTTTGAATGAAAAATTACAAGAAAAGGTTTTTGAAAAGAAAATTGACACTAAGTCTGAAACATCTTTTCATAATGATACAGATAAAGATAAATCTAATCCATCTAAATCTCATACTTGTGCCAGTTCTACATCTGATCAACAGGTACCTAAATGCTCAGAAAAGGCACAAGTTAACCAAGCAAAGAACATGAATCAAGCTCATTCTCATAAACCCAAAAGATACATGCCTGCTATGAAGCATCAAAACTTCCACAGATTGAAACGTCAAACATGTTTCAATTGTGGAATTGCCGGACACATTGCCAGAAACTGTGTTCATCTCCCAAGTGTGCAATCTAAAAATAAATATGCACAAAATCAGAAAGTCAAGCCAAACCGATATCGTTATTCAGAGTCAGTGACAACTCAAAAGTCTAAGACAATGAGGAATGACTATCGTAAGGCTAAGCCTTCTGATCAAGATTGGAATGCGGCCAAACATAGAAATCAAAATCAACAAAAGGATTTTCGAAAAAATCAATCTAAAGCGTTTGGTAACTACAATTCTCAATGGTCAAATAAGCATTGGATACCTAAAACTAAGACCATGCATTCCAATTTGTTTCATACATCTCATCGTAATTCTGCTGTTAAAAATTCTTCAAAGTTCTTAGATAAAGATAATCTGATATGGCAGAGAGTGACTTACTTTGATGCACAAGGGAAACCCAGATCCACCATGGGCTGGGTTCCTAAATCTAACTGATCCCGCTAATCGTGCAGGAACAGCTGTGGAGGACTACCGTGCGCCTCTGGTACATGGATAGTGGCTGTTCCAGGCATATGACGGGAGACTTGTCTCAACTGGTCAATGTAAAAGAATTTGACGGTGGATATGTCTCTTTTGCGGGAGGAGAATCTGGAAGAATCACGTTGAAGGGAACAGTGAAAAACGGCGTGTTAAGCTTCGAAAATGTGAATTATGTCCCAGAACTGAAACACAATCTGCTGAGCATTTCTCAAATTTGTGATCGAGGAAATTCTGTTCATTTTACAAAGAAAGGATGCTATGTTTTGAAACCAGGGATTGTTATTCCTGAAGATTGGTTTTTGATGACAGCTGAGAGAAAGGGAAATGCGTATGTGATTGATATGAACAAAAAACCGTGTGAAGAAATTACTTGTCTATTTTTGAAGATATCAGAACATGATGGTTTATTGTGGCATCGTCGTCTTGGACATGTGAATATGAAAAACTTAAATCGTCTTGCCAAAGGTCAACTGGTCCGTGATCTACCAATCAAAGATTTTATGTTGGTGGAAAAGTGTGTTGCTTGTGCAAAGGGAAAAGCTCATCGAAAGCCTCATAAATCTAAGTCTACCCCCTCAACCAAGGCTGTGCTTGAATTACTTCATATGGATCTCTTTGGTCCAGTGAATGTGTTAAGTATCGGCAAGAAGGCTTATTGTCTCGTGATAGTCGATGATTTCTCGCGCTACACCTGGGTGTATTTTCTAAGTCACAAGAATGAAGCTGCAGGGTTGATCAAACAATTTGTTACTTTGGTGGAAAATCAAGCCAGTACAAATGTCAAGGCTATTCGATCAGATAATGGGACGGAATTTAAAAATGTCACCATGGACACATTTTGTGCTGCAAAAGGAATTGAGCAACAGTACAGTGCACCTCGAACTCTACAACAAAATGGAGTAGCAGAAAGAAGAAATCACACTCTTATAGAGGCTGCGCGAACTATGCTGGCCGATTCGAAGCTTCCTAGTTTCTTTTGGGCCGAAGCTGTTAGCACGGCTTGTTACGTTCAGAATCATGCTTTAGTAAACAAACGACATATGAAAACTCCTTATGAGATTCTGGAAGGACGTAAACCTTCGGTTTCACACTTTCGCGTCTTTGGTTGTCCATGTGTGTTACTACTTATGGACGCTAATGGAAAGTTTGAGGTCAAAGGATACGAGTGTTACTTTGTTGGATATGCTAAAGGTTCAGCCTATAGAGTATACAACAAGGTGACTAAAAAGGTCGTCGAGTCGTGCAACATTGAATGGCTCGAAGAGAATGCTACGGACGCTAGAGTCGGTCCAGATTGGTTATATGATTATGCTCAATTATTCAAATCGTTTAACATTTTATCAAGTGTTCCCACTGTTGCAGGTGTGTCTACACCAAAACAACCGCTGTCTTTTGGTGATTCTGAAGAGGAAGAACAAGCTGAAGGAAGATCAAGAAATCATACTATTGACCCACCGGGAATGGTTTTCACCCGACATCCTACGCCTCAGCAAATGTCCCATTCATCCCCTGAAGGTGCTACATCAAGGGTTACTGTACCTAGTGGTTCAGGATCTGCACTATTTCCTGAATCTATTCCTGAAGATTGCATTGTTACAACTCTAGTAGTTCATCATACTGCAACATCTAATGAGGGGGAGTCAAGCAACACCACTGAAGACGAGACTGTACCTGACATGGCAATACCTACAAGTGTCCAACGAAATCACCCTATAGAGAATGTGATTGGTCCTGTAGATGCAGGAGTTTTAACCAGGAGCCAATCAGGAATCATTAATACATGTTTATATTCTTGCTACATCTCACAAATCGAACCTAAAACTGTTGATATAGCTTTGCAGGAACCAGGCTGGGTAGATGCTATGCATGAAGAGCTGAACCAGTTTGAGAAACTTGGAGTATGGAAACTTGTCGAGTTACCAAAGGGAAAGCGCAAACTTGGAACTAGATGGGTGTTCAGAAACAAACAAGATTCTGCAGGGGTTATTGTTCGAAATAAAGCAAGGCTGGTGGTTCAGGGATTTCGACAAATAGAAGGTCTGGATTATGATGAAGTTTATGCTCCGGTTGCTCGACTTGAAGCCATCCGGATCTTCTTAGCTTACGCGTCATATATGGGGTTTACTGTATATCAGATGGACGTCAAGACAGCGTTTCTATATGGAAATGTGAAGGAAGAAATTTTTGTTGAGCAACCACCAGGTTTCGTGCATCCAGATCATCCAGAATATGCCTACAAGCTAGATAAGGCATTGTATGGATTACACCAAGCACCACGAGCTTGGTATGCCACATTAACTGAACATCTTCTGGCTCATGGGTACACACGTGGCACGATAGACCAGACTCTGTTTATCAAGAAAGTGGGCAAGGATCAGATCTTAGTTCAAATCTATGTCGATGATATTATTTTCAGATCTACAAGTGAGGAACTTTGCAAGGAGTTTGAGAGAGTTATGAAGAAGAAATTTGAAATGAGTGATCTTGGGGAAATGACATTGTTTTTGGGTCTACAAGTCAAGCAGAATTCTCAAGGAATTCTTATCCATCAAGGGAAGTATGTGGATGATGTGCTAGCAAAATTCAATTTTTCAGACGCAAAATCAGCTGAAACACCAATGGCAGAGAGACCATTATTGACTGAAGATGAAGAAGGATCTCCTGTGGATCAACGTCAGTATAGGTCTATGATCGGGTCGTTGATGTATCTGACAGCTAGCCGACCAGATATTATGTTTGCTGTCTGTAACTGTGCAAGATATCAGGCTAATCCTAAAACTTCTCATCTTATTGCTGTTAAACGCATCTTTCGGTACCTTAAAGGCCGACCTCGGTTTGGTCTGTGGTATCCGAGGGATTCTAATTTTGACTTGTTTGCTTTTTCTGATAGCAACTTTGGAGGAACTGATAGTGACAGGAAATCCACATCAGCTGGATGTCAATTTCTGGGTGACAGGCTTATTTCATGGCAATGCAAGAAACAATAAACGGTGGCAATTTCTACAGCTGAAGCTGAATATGTTGCCGCTTCTGCATCTTGCTCTCAAGTGGTGTGGATGCAACATCAATTGCAGGATTACGGTTTGACTTATCTCAACACTACTATTTACTGCGATAATGATGCTGCAATACAAATTGTTAGAAATCCTGTCTTTCACTCCAAAACCAAGCACATAGACATAAAAGTTCATTTTATTAGAGATTGCTTTGACAGAGGTCTTATTACTCTTGAACAAATCGACACAGATGCAAATGCTGCCGATTTGTTTACCAAACCTGTTAGCAGCTCAAAATTCAAAGTGCTTGTTGATTTTCTGAAAATGATCCGCTTTACTGACTGAGCATGTTTTTGTTTTTCGTAGGTAAATTTGTTCATAAAGTTTTCTATTCTTAGGTAGTTTTTATTTATGCTCAAATTTAGGGGGAGAAATTTTGAAAATACAAAAACATTAAAAAAAGGAGAAAAATACAAAAAGAGGTGTTGCATGACTGGGAAATGAAATGAATTTTCACATTATGGTTGAGGGCTGACTCATGTAAGACCAGTATCGAAATAGTTTGACTCTAGTATGATGTGTTGGTAGGCTCTATCCTTTAGGCTGGAAGCATTGGCTGTTTCTGTTCAGAACTAAAATAGTACATGACCTCAGGAAAGAAAATCACAAGAAAATCACTTGGAATTAGCTCATTTCTATTTGAATGTCTGTATGTTGTCCCAATACACACAATTTTGATCTGACTCTGAAATCTTCTCTGAAAAAGTCGTGTATCTCCTTTGCTGCATCCAGATATATGCTGACCTGGAGGTGCTAGGCAACGTCAGCTTCTGCTGCATCCAGATACATGCTGACCTAGCTGTACGTTGTCGCTCTGTAGATCAATTAAACACCCGAAAGAGGCCCTCAAGTGCCCAAAAGAAACCCTAGAAACCTATATCAAATTGAGAAAAACTCATTTGATTTTGTATATTATACCATCTTTGCTTAAGATCTATTATGTTCTCTTCTCAATCTATTCCCAGTTAAGATTTCAGAGATCTGGATTGGACTTGTGAAATATGTGGTAGGGAAGCTACTTACATGATAGGGTGTGCTGTTTATAATTCCGAGATCTGATTAGTATTTGTTTGAGTGTTCATTGTTAAGAAATTAAAACATGATAAATTTGTTACAGGCAGTTATATGAAAAAGGTCTAGGGAGATGAGTTTAGGTGGACAAATATACTGGCAATCGTCTAGATCATTCAGTAGTAGATCAGCGTTGATAAGTGTGGTCAAGCCCGAAACCCGTGATTTGATCCCTGAGCAAATTATGATATTTCCGTATTTTATTGATTTTGTAAATAATATTTCAATATTTTTTTTTTTTTTTTGTGTTTATAGGTTTTAGTCTAATAAAATATGCTCAGAAAGTTTAATGGGTTATATAAGAAAATGTTAAAAAAATTGGATTGCTGAAAATAAGTGAAATTTTTATTTAATAAATCCAATTTTCTGATTGTTGGAGTGGTCTCGATTCGAGACTGTGGTCTCGGCCCATGTTGTTAAAGGCCCGGCCCACAAGTTTGAGATATTTAAATTGATCTCGACTCGAGACCCTCACTGTGCACTCAAAACAACTCATCTGTCACTTTCAAATTCTTTCTCTTTCTCCGGCGATATCATCTGTTGTTCCGGCGATACTCCGTTCTCGACTTGAAGTTTTGAGTTTTTGAGTTCATTGAAGGTATTTTGATAGGATTAATGATGTTTTAATTGAAGTTTTGCAGGTTTGTTGAAGATTTGATGAATGTTTGAAGATGCTCATAAACCCTAATCTTGATGATAATTTGGTGTTCAAAGAAATCATTGAGTGTTTGTGGTGTTTGATCCAAAACTCAGTGAATTAAGGCTGTTTGTGGAGTCTCGACTAGGGTCTCGACTGAATACATGTGAAGACTCGAGACCTAATGTTGCGAGTCGCAACCTTGTCGGTCTCGATTGGGGTCTCGACTCAAAGTTGGTTGGTCTCGACTGAGGTCTTGGTCAATTTAACTCTGTCTCGACTGAGGTCTCGACTTGAGATCTTTTGGTTTCGACTCGAAATCTCAAAGTCTTGAGTTACTTCATGTGTTTTAATCGATGTTTTGACTGCTGAATTTGGTGTGATTTGTTTTGAATTTATGTCTCTATGCTTAGTGTTTCTGTTTGGTGTAGGAGATGGATCTAAAATTTATTCCAACACACAATCAAGCTGGTTATCTAGCTTCACCACCTGAGAAGCACAGGAGACTATACACATCACTGATCAAGGGATTAAATAGCTGTCGACTTGTTCATGCTCTGCGAGAGAATCCAGTGGTTTATGAAAATCTCGTGCAAGATTTTTGGAAGACGGCAAGTTTTGACGCACAAGGAGCTGAAGGAAAGGGAATGATTGAAGCTGAGATTCAGAAGAAAAAGGTTGTTATTACTGAACAAATGATAAGAGAAGTTCTACAATTTGGTGATACTGAATCTGATCCAATTGAGCTTTCAAGTGATACTATAGAAGATGTATTACCTCGGTTGAGCTATGAAGGAAAGTATCCGTCACTTGTTAAGAAATTTTTGCACCCTTATTGGCGCTTGTTGGCACATATGTTCATGTTGTGTATGACGGAAAATCGAGGGGGAACAGATCAACTGAATATTACACAAACGGCTGCATTTGTTGCACTTATTACAAATGAGTCGTTCAACTACTCGAAGTATGTTTTTGAAGGGATGAAGAGAAATGTTACTGGAGTTCGAAAAGATAAATTTATTATGTATCCAAGGTTTTTACAGATGATTTTCAATTCTCGCTATTCTGATTTGACACGGTCCGGTGATACCTTGGAATTAAAACCGATGGGACCCTCTTGTTTTGGTGCTCTTACAACTAAGAAGGGGACAAAAAAGAAGTTTGAGGGACGTATTCCTTTGGAGAAGTTTGGCTGATTTGCAGAGACTGAAGTTGTAGCTGCTGATCCAGTGATAATACAAAATGTTCAAGTGAATGCTATGGTTGCTGAGGAGCATGATATTCAGAATATTGTTGATGATGAGCCTGAGACAGAGATTTTAACTATTAACTCTGACGATGAAGGCATAGAGATTATGTGTGATTCAGGAGATGATGAAGAACTGCCTCCTGAGAAAGAAGCTGATGTTGCTGTTTCAACTGTTCCTTCTATAATTACTGCTGAAAATTTGGCTTCGTTATTAAAGTCTGTAACTGGTAAGATGGGAAATCCTCCTTCCAATCTTACAGTATCTACTGAAGAGCCTAGTGAAAACCCAAAGGATCCTGATTCATTGCCGTTGAAGCGAAAAAGGCGGGATCCTCGACTCGGAATGTACGTTGAGCAAAATAAAGATCAATCTTTAAACATTGCTGAAGATGATGAAGGATTGTATGATTTTGATTTTGAGAAGCATGTCACTGATTCTATCACCACAACTGAAGATATCTTTGAGCTCAACACTGAGGCTCAAGGGAATGTTTTAGAGTCCACCACTGCAGAGGTTCAGGTTACAAATGTTGATGCTGATACTATTATTGAGACAATGCCACTTGGTGTTTCTGAATCTGCAGGTCCTTCTAGAGCAGTTCTTGATATACCTAGCAGTTCAAGTGGTAAAAGACCTGAAGAGCCGTTTAGAATGCCTTTTGATGATGATTCAAGTGATGATGATGATTTCATTAGCATGAGAGAAATGAAGAAAAGATTAATTGTGGTTGAGCAAGATTCTATTCATAAAGATGCTAAGATCATCCAACTTGAAGATACTTTAGTGCAAAAGAATCAGCAAATTGAACAGCTTCAAGGAGATGTTACTTTACTGTTCAATATGGTGTATGATTTACGTGGAAAGCTTGAGAAGAAATTTGGTAATGAATTCTCTGATCCTACTGATGTGGAGAATAGAAGAAAAGCTTTTGAAAAGGATGATGCTGAGAGAAGTGCTGCTATGGAGCAATACTTTAAAAGAGTTGTTGATCCTGTTGCAGATAAAGAGAAGGCTGAAAGAATCAAGAAGAAAAGGGAGTTGGTGATTTTGAAGAACAGGAATCTTAATCCAGATAATGATGATGCTCAAGCTACACATCATCTAATGGATGTTGGTGAAACTCTCTATGATCAAGTTGGAAATAGATCTGGTGTAGTTAGCTGGGGATTTGATCATGATCGTAAAAGGTGGTGGATAAAAAGGAAGGTTGGACCTGTTGAATGGTATAAACATCCAGGCCAGTTTCAGTCATTTACTAAGATTGATTTGACTGATCTGTCTAAAGCACCCTATGTAGATGATAAGCCTGGAGGTCCTGGATATTTGTTTTTTGAGAGATTGAAGAGGGAGGTTCTTAAGGGATTTCCTTCAATGCGTACAGCAGAGTCCATTGTTAAACCAGCTAAAGGAGTTAGAGATTCATATACACGCAAGTGAATGAAGATTGTGCATTGGCCAGTAACTGATAAGGAAAAGGTGATTCCTTTGGTGAGGAAAATTCCACAAGGTGCTCTGAAGTCGTTGCAGTTTTGGACTTATGATGAGCGTTTAGGGCAGGCTGTAATTGTTTGCGATAATAATGTGGATTTTCGCTTGGTGGATCAAGTTGATTTGCTGAATGTTGCTCATGAAGACCTGGAAGTGTTAGCTCGTCATCAAATTAGAGCTACTGAGAAATATGAGGAGATTGCGAAAGAATGGACTGGTGCTGTTGTTTCAGAGATACATATTCGCACGAAAGGTTTTGGTGGATTCAAAGATCGGTTGGGTGGTGCTGGTGATAGTTGAAGTTTCAAGACTCTCTATGCATAAACCTAGGGGGAGATTGTTGGAACCTAAAGGTTTATACATTGAGAGATATTAAAGTTTGGGATTGATCTTGTATTGTTTAACTTAGTTGTTTTGGGTCAATTATGTGTATTGGGTTAATATAGAGATCTCGAGTGGGCCTAGGTGGTCTCGAGTCACCTTAGTTAGTATATAAGTTTTCTTTTGTAACCTTTAGAGGTTGATCGCTTGATTAGAAGTCAGGGAGGCCACTCGAGATCAGGAAGTAGTCTTGTATCTGTCATCGATCTAAAGGTGAATGCAAGATTGTTTTGCTTTGATAATTATTCTTATTATTCTTAATTGTTTTCTTGAATCCACTTGTGTTTGGATTCCGCACTTGCACAAGTTTATAGTGATATCATTGAAAGATCCTTTGGGGTTTTACATGTTTCAGTAATATTTAGATTATGTTGATGTTGAATTGTGTCTGAATATCTGTTTGGTAAGTCAATAGAGGTTTAATAGTGTCAAGGATTTGTTTGATGGTCAACCTCTCAAAGGGTTATTGTGTGGTTATAACAGTTGATCATGCTAAGGACTGTTATAATTAACCACTGCTCCCTATAAAGACTGATGGGCTTATTGACTCATGAGGCCTATGCACTGTTGAAGGCAAAGCCATGTTAAAGACAAGCACTTATGGTGTGGTTATAACGGCTTCTACAGCGGATTCAACTTTAGTATTTATGTATCAGTGTTTCTTATGTAACAGTGTTTAGTGTAGCAGTGGTTCTGTATACTTTATCTCTCGAAACAAACCTATACAAACTCAAAGACGAACCACTGCCCAACAACAAAAGTGGTTCAGCATCAACAGTAGATATTCTATCTTTGTTTATGTTAACAGTATTTATATGTCCAAACTGTAGATATTATATCTTTGTTTATGTTAACATTATTTAATTTCAACATCTGTTTATGTCCAAACAGATGTTTAACAATATTTAATTTCAAACATTGTTTTCATGATAAAATTTAAAGTTAAATTAAAAAATAAAAAAAAATTTCTTGATGACTATTTGTTGCAAATTAAATCAGTAATTAATGCTATTAGAAAACTCATCATGACAATTGCTTTCAAATCAGATCAGCAAACTACTGCCCATAGACAAGAAAGTATAACTTAGCAGGTGTTTCCTTTGGCAAACATATACCATAGCAGTGGTTTTGAAATTGCCGGTAATTTCAAATTCAAAATGCCTCGGGATATGTACTTTGCAATTAATGCACGTTAAGCAATCACTTCTGTCTTATGGTAAAGGCGTTTTATAGGTAAATGAATAAGTTAATTGTAATTATAATAACGTGTTTAATTTTATATTTTTCCCATGTAAATGCATTAAAAGCCTAATGAGTGTCTTATCATATTCTTTCGTCTGACGATGTATTTAGTCATAACCTTCTTCATTGGGTATATAAAATACATTGGGCAGAGGTTTTGATCATTACCGTTTTCTTCCATCTACTCAATCATCTTCAAAAATTTTGTTGACGAGATTTTCACAAGGCTCTCTGCAGAATGGAAAAAATTGGGTTTCAAGTGATTGTTGACGAGATTTTCACAAGGCTCTCTGCAGAAGATATTTGCCGTTTCAAATGTCTTTCCAAGAATTTTTATAGGGAATTGTCAAGTCATGCATTTCAGATGATGCATGCTCTCCGAAGTGGATATTCAGTACAAAAGAAACTACTATCCTTTAAAGACACGGCAATTGTCATTGATGACGTAGTTGGTGGTAATTTGGATGTTGTTAGAAGCAAAACCTTAAGTTTTCCTAACAATGTCCACCCTACCTTCTTACGTATTCTATCTTCATTTAATGGGTTGTTGTTAGTTTCCAATGAAGGGATTTCCTGTCAGTTGATTCTTTGGAATCCAACTATCAGGCGGTATAAGGTTTTGTGTGATGACTACTTTAATTACAATCATCATCAAAACTCTGATGCTGGTGGAATTTATTTTGATCAGTTCAATGATCTGAAAGTGCTGAACATCAGATGTTACCGTAATGTAACTGCTGCTCGTGTTTACTCACGACGTCGTGAGTCATGGAGAACAATAAATTTCGGTATCGTAAACAATTATGGTTCAAGTCGTTATTCATGGTCTACAGGAGTTTATGCTGATAAAACCATATATTTTTTGGTTTCAAATTATTGGTATCCACTAGGTGAGAGGAACATCGTTGCTTTTAATGTTCTTAGTGAGACTTTCAGAATGCTTCATTTTCCCGAGAGTATTGTAGTCAATCCTTGCCAAGGGCATTTTTTGACCATCGCAAAGAGGTTGCATTTGATTGTTATTGGAAAGTCTTCTGAGCTAACTGCTGATTTGCTCAGATATGAAGAAGAAGGCTGGATGAAGATGTTTGTTTTTAATAATCCTCGTGTAGTTGATTATGTAGATACACGCCGAAGTACTAATATAATTGAAGACAACAAGTGGCTGATAACAAGAATCTGGGGGGATATGATTGAAGTTGATCTGACCAACGAACTTCTGAAATACCTCCATCATGTTGACAACTACAATGGTCCGAAATGAGCTTTACTTATCGAAACTACTGTTTCACCAATAGATTAGGAATTAGGATCCTGTATTTTATTGAATGCTATTTGCTGTTTTGACAATTGTATTTTTTATATAATTAGTTGTGTTAAAATTATTAATCATGTTTGTTATTAAAATTAAGTAAATGAATATTGATGTTTGAGAGTGTAAAAGCTTGTAATATTGGCAAATGTCTGTTTAAATGATCAAAGCTCTGTTATTGGGAACAAATGTTTCAAAATTAAACAGTGGTTGATACATCTGTTGACTTGGGTCAACAGATGGATGAACTTTGTATGCTGTTTGATACTTGTAGTTTTTATATAATTAGTTGTGTTAAAATTATTAACCATGTTTGTTATTTAAATTAAGTAAATAAATATTTAGGTTTCAGAGTGTAAAAGCTTATAGTATTGGCAAAGTTATGTTTAAATGATAAAAACTCTGTTATTAGGAACATAATTTTGAAAATAAAACAGATGTTTGGAGCTACTTTTAACAAAACTGTGGTTGAAACTACTGTTTCGTTAAAATGGTGGTTTAAAACCACTGTTGGGTTAAAATTGTTTTTTTGTGGAGGTTGAAGGGGATTGAAACGACTGTTGGGTTAAAATATAGTTTTTTTGGAGAAGGAACATGCTTAAAATGGTTCTTTAAAACCACTGTTGGGTTAAAATAGTGTTTTGTAGAGGTTGAAGGGGATTGAAACGACTGTTGGGTTAAAATATAGTTTTTTTGGAGAAGGAACGTGCTTGAACTACTGTTTATATAATGACTGTTGTTAAAGCTCAGTGTTTTAATCCACTGATAGGTTATCCACTGATAGTTATAGTCAGCTACTGTTTTCATGAAGATAACTGTAAACCATTGATATTGATTCGTCAGTGATTTCCTAACAACTGTCATCCATTATTCAGCAGAGGTTGTAACGTGGACAGTACTTAGCCGTCAGATCTTTGTATGCTGTTTCGCGCATTGATTTGGAATTAGTATGCTGTATTCTATTGATTGTTGTTTGTTTTTTTGAACTTTGTTTATTATATAGTTACCTCAGTTTTACACTTGTAGTTTTTATATAATTAGTTGTGTTAAAATTATTAACCATGTTTGTTATTTAAATTAAGTAAATAAATATTTAGGTATGAAAGTGTAAAAGCTTGTAATATTGGCAAATGTATGTTTAAATGATCAAAGCTCTGTTAGTGGGAACAGATGATTGAAAATAAAACAGTGGTTGATACATCTCTTGACTTTGGTCAACAGATTGATGTCCACCGATGTTTGGAACTACTGTTCAGAAAACTGTGGTTGAAACCGCTGTTTGGTTAAAATGGTGGTTTAAAACCACCGTTGGGTTAAAATAGTGTTTTGTGGAGGTTGAATGGGATTGAAATGACTGATGGGTTAAAATATTGTTTATTTTAGAAGGAAGATTCTTGAATCATTGTTTATATAATGACTGTTGTTAAAACTCAGTGTTTTAATCCACTGATAGGCTATTCACTGATAGTTATACTCAACTATTGTTTTCATTTTCAGCATTGTAATATTGGCAAATGTATGTTTAAATGATCAAAACGATACACATATCTATATATTGTGTCAATATATGTTATGCATGTTAAATATCTTTTATATTTACTTATAGTTGTTGAATCGAATGAGATGGTTGATGTAATGTGGTCGTATTAATAACAAATAGTAATTAATCTAAATAACTTTCCTGAGCCCGGGAAGCAATCCCGGGTAAAAACCTAGTAAATAAGAAACAAAGTAAATAAACAAAACAAACAAACAAACATCAAGAGAGAGAGAATGAAAAAAGAGATAGAGAGAAGAAAGAGAGAGACATGGCTTCGGGACGATCGGGAGTAAATCACCGACGACACCGATCTATCTTGTGGGGGGGGGGGGGGGGGGGTGTTCCCGTCGGGGGAGGAGCCCCATCTCAGCTCCCCGATTCGTTTGCCGAGCCCATACCCCATCGTCTTAGCCTAACAAAAACCTTAATTTAAAAGCTTATTAAATAAACAAGTCATTTTACAATAAATAATGAAAACTACTAATAAAATATTTTGAATGTATATTATACAAAATGTAAAAAAGCGATGTGAAACTCGACTTATAAAGGTTTAGATTGTGAAGATTTGATTTTGTAAAAAAAGTATCTTGTATACTTGTATGTAAGAGTTTGTGTTAAGGATTTTCTATACTTGTCACAATATGCAAAATTAATATCTCCACGTCACCATGTCCAATTATTGAACATACAAAACACCAAAGACTCCAAATTTCAATTGAAACACTCAACGACAATAAAATCGATAGTGATTCTTGTGTCTAATCGCAATAGTCCAAAATGGAATTGTCACGTTTCCTTTTATGCACGTCTTCATTTTGAAGGCCAATTCCGGTCAACACGTGTCTAATGTTAACCACAAAAAAAAGAAAAAATAACCATTTGACTTTAGCCAATAATAACTATCTTAATAGCATAACATAACACAATTCAATAATATAATTTGAAAATCGAGTTAATAATAGGGGACTAAAGGGGGCGTCATTGATGGCCCATAGCGCCCCTCAGCCACTCCCTGCCCGCCAAAGAGGGGGCGTCATTGATGGCCCGTCAGCACACTAACGAGCACTAAAGGGTGTGTGAGGGTGGGCTTTAAACCATCAACCAATCAAATATTTTGTTAATTTAATTGGGGACCATTACATGCAAGTTAAAGAGAGAAACTTTAAAGCCCTTTATGTGACTTGATGCTAATGTGGATTTGACGTGACATGATAAAGCTCCCAGGAGCTTTAAATCACACCCCATCCAAGAAATTTTCATTTGAAGCATCTCAAATAAAGTAGTATAAAACGCCTAAAAAGTGAGCTTCAAACACAAGTATCTAAATTGAACCCATAAATAAGGAAGGTTTTTTTTTTCTTTAATCTAATTTCAACCAAAGATACTCTGAACCCATAAATAAGGACGTTTTTTTTTTCTTAATCTAATACTCAAATTGTAAGGGCACTCCTAACTTGAATCCAAAGTACCCCAATCCAATGGAATGTCACTTTATTTTCTCTTCGGCTTCCTCTACGGTTCATAAACTCAATTCTCTTCGCCAAAGGCAGTATCTAATTCATATGAGACGGTGTTCCCAGACTACCCAATTTACCCGATTGTAAGGTTGACAAATCGTGTCTTAACAGGTTTAACAGGTTTCTGACGGCGCACACAACATAAGTTTCAAACATGATTACGACTCGTTTAACTACTTTCTACCTCATGTTTATAAAACAATTTTATGTTTTATGTACAAAGATGAATAAATGATAGATCCTAACATTGTAATTTTAATGATTTTAAAAATTAAAAAAGTCAAATGATGTATTTCTCAGTCAAACAGGTATAATCGTATCTTAACAGGTACCCAATTGCCAGCCCTACCCGATTGGGTTTGCCAAAGGTGTCCTGTGCATCCAAATAGCAAGACCTAAAAACATTGTCAAGTTATCATTATCTTCTTTATTCATTTTAATTTAATCGTCAAACTTTTTATTTACCATCTTTTACATTCATTTTTAATTAACAAACTTTTTATTTTAATAAAATATATATACTATAGAGTTAAAGTATTTCTCGTTGGAGGAAATAAGTGTTTAATTTACTAGCGATAGCATATTATATTCTAGGTAGCTTTTTATAAAATATATATACTATAGAGTTAACTAGGTTAGAACCTCGTGTAATACACGGGTTGAATAAATGTAATTTAATTTTAATACAAATAATAAAAAAATATGTCTTTAAAAACCCCGTTTATTACACGCGTTGAATAAATATAATTTTATATACCAAATAATAAAATAATATATTTTTAAAAATCTCGTTTATTACATGAGTTGAATAAATGTAATTTCATATATTAAATAATAAAAAAGTTATATCCTTAATAACTCCGTGTATGTATGGGTTGAGTAAAATTAATTTTATATATTAAAGAGAAAAGTGCCCGGATAGTCCCTGTGGTTTACTCATTTTTCACCTTTAGTCCCTAACTTTCTAAAATTATAGCTATAGTCCCCAAACTTTTGCAATTTCGTTCCCGGATAGTCCCAGGCACGAATAGGGGTTAGTTTTCTCAGTTAAGTTGGTGTAAAATGACTATAGTGCCCTTAGTATTAAAAAATTAACAAATAAAACATTAAAAGACTAACAAATATATTTCCGCTCCCCCATCCACACTCTTCACCACAACCACCTTTCACTACCACACCACCATCACCACCATAACACCTCCACACCACATAACACCACCAAATTCAATCATTCTTAGCAACAATTAATAATGCACATATTGTTATGCTGATGTTGCACATGAAACTGCGACTGTGTGAAAAATGGACAAACCACAGGGACTATCCGGACACTTTTCTCTATATTAAATAATGAAAAAAGTTACATTTTTTAAGAACCTTATGTATTGTATGGGTTGAGCACATGTAATTTTATATATCAATCAATAAAAAGTTATATCTTGTTTTATCTTTATAAACCTTGTATATTATAAAACTTTTGGACTAAACTGACAAAATGAACTAATCCACATGGATTAAAATGGCATTTAACTCTTTACATTATATTAATTTATATTTAGTGTACATCTTTTGTTAATTTAAGATAAATAATTTTAAAATCTAATAAATATTTCAAAAGACTATATTATCTTCTATACGAATTGTTTAAATTTAAATTAAATTTTATTTTATAATTATGTTTTAATCAATAATTAATATTAATTATAATTAAGTATGAGATAGAGATGAGAAAACTAAAAAATAGATGGCTCCAATGAATGACATGTGTCCACTTATTGGTTTGTTTTATTATATAGTATAGATTTAAGGATGAACATTATACATGTGGCGGGTCGATCTTACACAACATACAGTTAAAGTAGTATATATTTTTAATTAACTTTTTATTTTAAAGTAGTATGTCACACCCCAACCGATGGCGGAATCATCGGGGCGCGGCACTGAGCGAAACAGATTGTTCAAATAAATTCCATAACGACTATATTACCGAATAGTTTAAAGTATCATGTTCCATACCATGACCCATAAGATAATGTAGTTATTATAGACATAGATATTCTTCAAACAACACAAGTTCCGACAACTCAGATTTTAAACAATAAAAATAATTTGTCTTTGTTTCTAGACTCTTTCCTAGCCTCGATTTCACAGCAAACAAAGCGTCCTAGCATCTTAAGCACCTGTCACATACGTTAAAGTAAAAGTCAATACACATAGTGTAAATGTCAGCATAACAAGTTTGATAATAGCATATAGAGTTTGAAATCGTACGCATAACCAGCACGTACACAGTGTGAAATGAAGCACGTAAGTTATCGACATGAACCTATCAATACCAATGACTGCGGGTTGACTGCACACAGCAGTTCGTAATACACACTCACCCCTGTGAGCCATGTAAATAATTGTCCTTAACAACCCCTGAGTGAACAGGTGCTGAGTCCAAACAAATAGTACTATCGTTGCTAAGGCAGGTAGACAACATTCCATGTGTAAACATAACAAACAAGCATTCATTAAGTCACGTATAACATGCGGTAACGGTTAGCGTTAAAGTATTGCGTAGTGTGTTCGATGGGATTTAGTATAAGTAACGTATGTAACACCCAAAAGTGCGTAAAGCAAAAAGGGTTCGAGTATACTCACAGCGATGATGGATTGAAGGGAGCGCTAGAGAGCAAGATTAGCCTGATCAGAACGATAGCATAAACGATAAGCGACGCGTAAAATGGAACAAGGTGTCAGTGGGTCGGATGGCAATCCGATCGGGTGGCAATCCGGTCGGGTGGCCACTCGATTGGATTGTCATCTCGTTTGGGTTGGATGTGTTTGTGTATGATGACTTGTCTTTTGAAGTTTTCGTTGTAGCATTTTGAAAACAGAGAAGTATCTCTACCTTTCAGGTCGGTCGATCGAACGACCGTTCGATCGGACATCAATCCGATTGGCGAGGCTTATCAGGTTGAGAACAAGTTCACCACAGGACAGTCACCCGATCGGATGGCTATCCGATCGGGTGGCAATCCGTTCAGATTGAACACGTTGAAAATTCGTTTAAGTGTTGAAGTCAAAACATCACATGGTCGGGTGGCAATCCAATCGGATGGCAATCCGATCGGACGGTAATCCGTTCGATGTTCAGAACCTCAATTGTTGAAACAAAAGTTAAGTGTGGGACCCAAGGCGTAATCCGATCGGGTGGTTGTCCGGTCGGGTGGCAATCCGATCGGACGGCAATCCGATCGGACGACAATCCGTCCCAGACGACCTGGTCGTCTTCTTCCTTGGTTGTTTGAAAGTTTGAAGTGCTTGAATGAGATATTTCGATAACACATCTGAACAACAGAACCCTCAACCCGGTCCAAGTGACCCGACCAAACAGGAATCACCCTAGTCCGACCGGTTCACGGTTCAAGTCGGTAGTTCATGTTCAACCTGAAATCAATAACTCTTGGATATAATTCAGATCTGGAACCGATACATCACCAAGAATGGGTAGAAGATCATATCTAGCTCCGATTCCATCTGGTTTGAGTGCATTGAGTGTAAAAGAGTTGAAAAACCATCTTTCAATCCTTTTTATCATGATTAAGTTCAGATCTGTGATAGATCTTTGTTTATTTGTGTGGAAATCATTCAGATCTAAGTTTTTCTTGGTGGATTGAAGCCAAAACATGAAGTTAATAAGAACACCATGATGACATCATCCTAGAACACCTCATACCTAGTGATTTCACGGTTAAAAGTTAAGATTCAAAAGATAGAAAGGTGTAGGAGTGCGTATAGATTAAGAAAGTACAAGATTTAGGTTGAAAACTTACAAGAATCGCGAGAAATCTGAAGAAATAGCGGCTGGAAGGAGTGGAGAGGGAGAGAGAGCTGTCAACATCAAATGATGTAACAAAGGGGGTATTTATAGGGTTTCCATAAATGGAAAGGGTGAGAGAGGCTGGTCGGTCGAGTGGCCGCCCGACCGGGTGGTAGCTCGGTCGAGTGGCACTCCGGTCGGGTGCCAGCCCGGTCGAGTGGCAACTCGGTCGGCTGGCCACTCGGTTCGAGGACACGGCGCGATGAGTTTTGCAGTTTCGATTCTAGTGTTGCGATGCGGTTCGAGCAAGCGATGCGATAGATTTACTTATCAAATTACTTTTAATCCCAACTACTATATCAATATACAAGCATCCTATTTAACTTGCGTTTAGCATTTTCGATTCAATTGCGATTGAGTTTCGATTGCGCTTTGATTAATCACCACATCACAAAACATAAATAACATGCACAGGTAACACATATAGGGCACACACACATAAGAACCATAACTAACACACATAATTCGAGTTGCGATCGCGATTGCAATAAGCGATAAATCGATTAAACATGCGACAAATATGCGATTAATAGCGATTAAACCTCGATTATTAGCAAATGCTCCACATAATACAACTAACGTAAAAGCATAAAAGGACTATTTGCAAGTCAAAGAAGTCAAAACAGGAATTGAGCAAGGAGTGACATATGTAGGTCCCGTTTTTCTCGGTGGATCCGATACGAAAACCTATCCTTGTTTATCACAAACACGGTAACGGGTGCGGAATCCCCGTGACGGTGCAAACCAAACAAAGTGTAAAACACACGCGTAACCAAAGATTCAATATCTATTGATTAAGGATGAGAACGGATACAAACATATACAAATAATGTTTAACAGACTCTCTCAAAGTCTCACAGCTCTCATCAGTTTCACATAGAAACTAATGAGGGGTATTTATACTAGACAGGCACATACTATGACAAAACGCAAAGATGCCACGAAGAAACATCAAAGTCGACGAAACACTTTCTATTTCGTCGACATACATTTTAATCCTAAATCTTGTTTCGTCGTTGGTTAGGGCCTGTTTTGGTCAAAAATTACCGAAGCATTTAAGTGATCAAATTAGTTAAGTGAGGTAGTGTGCTAAAAAGTGTATTGAAAATATGCTGGTTAAGTTGTTTGGGAAAACAGTATTCAGGATACGGCTCAGGATATTGAGCTGTATCTACGATCAAACAATGAGCAAAAAGTAAAGGGGGTGACACGAGATGTACGAGGAAAGCCCTTGATCAATCTAGATCGCCGGCATAAAACCTCGGGAGCTGACAATCGCAGCTGCCTTGTTCTTCTTATTGCTTTAAACGTCAGGATACAGTGCAGGATGTTGACCAGATCGCTAAGTGTTACAACGATTTTGTGCGAAAGTGAAAATTGCTAGAGAACAAGTGTAAGAGTGTAGTGAGTGTTGATGTGATGTCCTGTTCGATCTGATATACCCACCTATTTATAGTAACGAATTACAAACGAAAATTCCTATAAATATGGGATGCTCCGAATATTCCATTGTTCACGTTGTAGACCGAGTAATGCGGCTTCAACGTCTTTATTTGAACGACTTGGACCGAGTCTTCCGCGGAATGAGTCCTTGTGAACGTTGCTAGCTTCTAACCCACGTACCTGCACATAATCCGTTAGTGATCCTGAGGATACCATTCAGGATGTTACCAATATCCTGAATCAGCATCCCAGATGTGAACAAATATCATATAACCAAGATATAACACAAGATATTTCTTAGGATATGGGCTCAGAATTTCACCCATAACAATTGTCCCCAAAAATGTTACCGTTTAGTATCCTGCCACTAACGGTTACATTTTTCACAGAGATCGAGGCAATTAAGAGATAAGACCCATGATGTGACCGTTTGCAACTTACTCAGCCTATATTTACTCATTGCACCCTATATCTTCTCATCCCCATCTCTTTTTTAATCACCACCGATAAGGAAAAAGGTAAACATTCTCTCTCTAATCTTCATCTTCATCCTCCTTTTCCGGTCAAAAAATCAGGCGATCAAATGCCGAGTGTCACACCCCGATTTCCACGTGTCACCGGTGGGCCCGGTGGGGGAGTATCGTGACGTGACAGGTTGGTATCAGAGCCAACACTGAGCGAATTAAACACTAGCCTTTTTGTGTTTAATCTCAGTTACACAATTGCACAATTCTAAACTTTCGAGTCTAGACATATAACATAGGACAAATTCCACTTTGTTTGTGTTGTCCTTTATTTTGCATATATTTTTGTTTTGTTATCTCATACTACGTTGACAGGACTAACAAAATGCCGCCGAGATTCTTTAGAAGAAGAGGGCGTGGAAAGGGGCCAGTCACCGCCCCCAACGATAATGAAGCTGGACCCTCGAATGTACGAGCTCCATCTACCATGGAGAGTGACGATCCCCGGCATAACCGGAGAAATCTCTTTGAGCCGGCTAGACGGTCGGTCTCACACAACTCAACACCTCCTAACCCTTATGGGCCGCAACCAGAATACGAGCCCAACAACCCTCAGCCTTCATACATACCGTTACAGCGATCCCTATCGCATCATTCTTTCGGGGATCCCACACCAGTTTTCAGGGGCCGGTTTAACCCGGCCAATTTCATTCAAGAACCCGTGGGTTTTAACCCACTAGGGCCAGATGATCATTTCTCTGGCGATCACGCAGACGACATGGACGAGGATACGGACCCCGTCGAGCCAGCCAGTGGTACACCAAACCACCCGATCGAGATCTCCGACGGATCTTCGTTCCACGGATCACCCTATGTTGGTCCAGATAGCTTTCAAGCTATGTTCACTCGGCACGAATGGTACTATACACCTCCTCACCATTCGTCGCCTCCTCAGCAGCAGCAGCAACAGGATCCCTATGTGGATTCCAGATTCGTGGCAGTCACGCCACCGCCTCCACAGCCGCCAGTGTAACCGGCACCTCCGCAACCGCCAAGGCGAAGGAGAACCGATGCGCGCATGTCGTCACGAGCAGGGGATTTCCATTTCAGTTCCCCACGTCAATCCAGTGGCAGCCACTATCCGCCACATCAGGAGGACCCACAAATGGGTGGACCCTCCAACCCAGCTGTACCACAGCCACCGCCGATGGGTTTTGACAACCCAATTCCGGCATATACGGGTTCCATGGCGTATAACCCGTTTGAACCGCCGACTCACCATAACTATGGTTACGCGGAGGCCGACCCGTACATGGTAGCGGCGAACTACAACACCCAAGGACCCTATGGAGATCCATGGGGAGTAGGATACCCAACATATGGGTACCAGATACCTCCTAGGCCTATTATCCGGACACAATCGCAGCCGCCACGATTTTCTCCCCCAGAAAGGGAGGAAATCCTACAAAGGTTGGATGAAGTAGAGAGAGGCTTCCACCATGACCGTAGGGAGAGACAGACCTTCTTCCAAGGATTAGCAAGCTTGATCAAAGGGAAGAACAAGAAGGATCATTGAATCCTTCCACTTGTATCAGTTGAGCCCCTGCGTGGGCCTGTATTTCCTGTAATTGTTTAAGCCCCTGCGTGGGTATGTATGTATGTATGTTTGTTTTGACCCCTGCGTGGGTCTACCTTCCGTTAACCCCTACGAGGGTATGATGTTTGCTTAAAGTCCCTGCGTGGACTAGTTTGTTTGTTTAAGGTCCCTGCGTGGACTATTATGTTTGTTTAAAGTCCCTGCGTGGACAAGTATGTTGATTGACCCCTGCGTGGGTAATTGTTTGTTGAAAAGACCCGTTTAGGGCAGCATGTAATATTATAATAAATTAATGGAATGTTTGTTTTATAAATTTCATGTTTGCCATTATGTGCATATATAAATTATAAATGAAATAAATAAATTAAAATCATTCCTTTTGAAATAATCTGCCTATGTAATTATTAATTAAGAATCTTAAAGAGTGAAACCTAGCCTTCGGGTCATTTTAAGACCAGGCCAAGATGGTAAGACCTGTTCAAAAGATTCAAATCCAAGTTAACATCTGAAAACATGTTAACACTCCTGGCAGAAGTGATTCGTTAAAATCACACGTCATTTTATATGTATAAGGATTCTTTAGAAGATTCCTAACCCAATTTAATGATCTCTGAATCAAGGGTTAAGATCATCAATTAAGGTGATCATATTTTTACCATACGTTGGTAATACAGTGCCTACGGGCCTTGCTCATTTCTATATGGGCCAAAAGACAGTGGTAGCAATGACTCCCTGTCAAATAAAGGTAATGAACTTGGTTCAAACCTTCATGCGTTGATTCTCTGAAATCATAGCTGATAATTTATAAACGTCCTTGTGACTAGGCCTATTGTGCCAGTATACCTTAATGTTTTGATTCTCTGAAATCATAGATTAAATTAAAAGTGTCCATGTGACTAGGCCTTTTGTGCCACAAATAAAACTGTTAATGTTTTATAATTAGGATAAATTATAATAGAAATCCTAAATAAATATGATTTATAAATTAACCAAATATGGTCTTTGTTACCATGGTTAATGAATTGCCATAAAAGACAATTCCATAATAAAACTTCCAAATAAACTATTGTCCTTGTTTTCTGCAACAGTTCAATTAAAATGGCTAACTCGGACGAGGGTAATAGTCATCCAGTGGAGAATAACCAGAACGCCCGAATTAATCTAACGGGTGCTGAATTGAAAGCGATCATAGATGGCGCTGTTACACATGCTTTGGAAAGGCAGTACGAAGAGTATAGTGGGACTCGTAGTAGGACCCTATCTACACAGCCTTCAAAGCCACCGTCCAAGAAGGACGACCCGAAGAAAGATGATGATCGGCGCTCCTCGAACCACAGTGCTCCATCTCAGCAGGTTGTACTGAACCACGGACCCCGTGAGAAGGGTTGCTCTTATAAATACTTTGTTTCGTGCAAGCCCCGGGATTTTAATGGGGAGAAAGGAGCCATTGACTGTATGACGTGGCTGGATGAGATGGATACGGTTGTAGACATCAGCGGATGCGCTGAGAGAGACGTGGTCAAGTTTGTGTCGCAGTCTTTTAAGGGTGAAGCTTTAGCATGGTGGAGATCTCTGATTCAAGCCACCGGAAAAAAATCCCATTGTACAACATGTCGTGGGATCAATTTGTTGCCCTTATCAGGGAAAATTACTGCCCTTAGCATGAGGTGGAGAAGATAGAATCTGATTTTCTATCATTGGTGATGACAAACCTTGACTGTCAAGCTTACCTAACGAGCTTCAACACGATGTCCCGGTTGGTTCCATATCTGGTAACCCCGGAGCCAAAAAGAATCGCTCGTTTTATCGGTGGTTTAGCCCCCGAGATCAAGGCAAGCGTAAAAGCTTCTCGGCCAGCTACCTTCAGGTCTGTAGCTGACATATCTTTGTCACTTACTTTGGATGCGGTCCGGCAAAGGTCGCTAAGAAACAAAGAGGCTGAGAAGAGAAAACGTGAAGATGATGGTTCACGTAGATTGAACAAGAAGCACCGTGGGAACGGTGACCACAAGAAGGGATCGGAGTCAAGGAAAGATGGGCATAATTCTGGTGAAAAGCCCAAATGCAAAATTTGCAAGAAGCAGCCCTTTGGAAAGTGAAAACTTGAGTCGAACTCACAGACTCAATCAAAAACCTATGCTTGTGGTATTTGTAAGTCCACGGATCACAAAACCTTGGATTGCAAAAAGTTGAAAGACGCAACGTGCTACCGTTGCAATGAAAAGGGCCACATTAAGACCAACTGCCCTAAGTACACCAAGAAGCCTGAAGAGGCCAAGAAGACTAATGCTAGAGTCTTCAGAATGGACGCAAAGGAAGCGATTCTAGACGACAACGTTATTACAGGTATTTTCCTTGTAAATGACGTCTTTGCTAGAGTACTTTTCGATTCAGGCGCTGATAAGTCGTTTGTAGATCATAAATTTTGCAAATTGCTGAAATTACCTGTCAAAACCTTAAACGTGAATTATGAGGTGGAGTTAGCAGATGGTACACTAGAAACCGTCTCAACTATGTTAGATGGGTGTGTTATATCCATTAAGAACCATTCTTTTCCTCTGTCTCTACTCCCCTTTAAATTGGCCGGTTTTGACATAGTTCTGGGTATCGACTGGTTATCTCATAACCAGGCCCAAATTGTCTGCAACAGAAAGCAAGTAAAGATAAAGACTCCGTCTGGTGAATCACTTACCATTCGGGGAGATACCCAGTATGGATTGCCGGAGCAAGTAACTATGCTCAAGGCTTCCAAGTGTTTAAAGAAGGGTTGTGTCATCTACATGGCACAAGTGATCATTGACGAGCCCAAACCAAAGATAGAAGACATCCCTGTCATCTCTGAATTCCCAGAAGTTTTTCCAGAAGAACTACCTGGTTTGCCACCAGATAGGCAAGTGGAATTCAGGATTGATATCATCCCCGGAGCAGCACCAGTTGCCAGAGCACCCTATAGGTTGGCTCCAACGGAGATGAAAGAATTGAGGACACAACTAGATGAACTGCTAGCTAAGGGTTTCATAAAACCTAGTTCGTCTCCTTGGGGAGCGCCAGTCCTGTTTGTCAAAAAGAAGGATGGGTCGATGCGTCTGTGCATCGACTACCGTGAACTTAATAAGGTCACAATAAAGAATAGGTATCCTTTACCCAGGATCGACGATTTGTTCGATCAACTACAAGGAGCAAGTTATTTCTCAAAGATTGACTTGAGGTCAGGCTACCATCAACTGAAGGTTAGAGATGAAGACGTGCATAAAACAGCATTTAGGACTCGTTATGGTCATTACGAGTTCCTAGTGATGCCTTTTGGGCTCACTAATGCACCGGCCGCGTTCATGGATCTCATGAATCGCGTTTGCAAACCGTACTTAGATAAATTCGTCATCGTTTTCATCGACGACATTCTTATCTATTCAAAGAACCAAGCTGACCATGAGAAACACCTTCGCTGTATTCTCAAGCTCCTGCATCAGGAGAAGCTCTATGCCAAATTCTCCAAGTGTAAATTTTGGCTTCGAGAAGTCCAATTCCTTGGACACGTGGTTAGTGAGCGTGGTGTCCAAGTGGATCCCGCTAAGGTTGAAGCAGTTATGAACTGGCAAGAACCAAAGACGCCTACAGAGATTCGTAGCTTTCTGGGATTGGCAGGATATTACAGGCGTTTCATCGAAAATTTTTCAAGGATTGCTGCACCCCTAACTTCCTTGACTAAGAAGAAAGTAAAGTTCATTTGGGGCCCTAAGCAGCAAGAGTCCTTTGATATTCTGAAGCAAAAGTTGAGCAATGCCCCAGTACTGACATTGCCAGATAGAATAGAAGAATTTGTGGTTTATTGTGATGCTTCGCACACTGGCATGGGGTGTGTGCTTATGCAGAAAGGCAAAGTTATTGCCTACGCTTCACGACAATTGAAAGTGCATGAAAAGAATTACACCACCCATGACTTGGAGCTGGGTGCCGTTGTATTCGCACTGAAGCTTTGGAGGCACTATCTATATGGTGTCAAGTGTGTGATTTATTCTGATCACAAGAGCCTTCAACATCTGTTTAATCAGAAGGAATTAAACATGAGGCAACGCCGTTGGACGGAAACTTTAAATGATTATGATTGTGAAATCAGATACCATCCTGGCAAGGCGAATGTAGTCGCCGATGCCTTGAGTCGGAAGGAAAGGGTGAAACCTATCCGAATCAATGCCAAGCGCATGGAGATAAAGAATAATTTGATTGAAAGGCTGTTAGCTGCACAGAAGGAAGCTGTGTTGGAAGCTAACTATCCTAATGAAAAGCTAGGAGTAACTGAGGAGCAGTTAACTCTTAGCAAGGACGGAATTTTACGATTAAATGGACGAATATGGGTTCCAATTTATGGAGGTCTTCGAGATCTAATCCTCCAGGAAGCCCATAGTTCCAAATACTCCGTTCATCCTGGAGCTGATAAGATGTACCAGGATCTAAAGGCAAATTATTGGTGGATAGGCTTGAAAAAGTTTGTAACCACCCATGTAGCTAAATGCTTGACATGTGCGCAAGTCAAAGCCGAGCATCAAAAGCCGTTAGGCTTGCTACAACAGCCTGAACTTCCTACGTGGAAGTGGGAAATGGTAACTATGGATTTTATTACCAAGTTACCCAAGACAAGGAAATGAAATGATACGATATGGGTTATAGTTGACAGACTGACTAAGTCAGCACATTTCCTACCCATCAAGGAGACTTATAGCTCCGACATGTTAGCCCAGTTATACGTTGATAAGATTGTAGCCTTACATGGCATACCCGTGTCTATTATCTCTGATCGAGATACTAGATACACATCGCATTTTTGGAAGAGTTTCCAACAATCTTTGGGCACACGTTTGAATTTTAGTACGGCTTATCATCCTCAGACTGACGGTCAGAGTGAGCGTACTATTCAAACGTTGGAAGACATGCTACGTGCATGTGCAATCGATTTGGGTGGTAGTTAGGATAAGAACCTACCATTAATCGAATTCTCCTACAACAATAGCTACCATACCAGCATTAAGGCTGCGCCTTTTGAGGCCTTATACGGTAGAAAGTGTAGATCGCCCGTTTGTTGGGCAGAAGTTGGAGACGTCCAATTGTCAGGACCAGAGATAGTCTTTGAAACGACGGACAAGATTGTCCTGATTCGTGACCATCTCAAAGCTGCCCGAGATAGGCAGAAGAGTTACGCAGATCCAAAGCGTAAAGCTTTTCACTTCGAAGTAGGTGATAAAGTGTTACTTAAAGTGTCACCCTGGAAGGGGGTGATGCGATTTGGTAAGAAAGGCAAGCTAAGCCCGAGATACATAGGACCTTTCGAGGTTATCGAACGTGTCGGGTCAGTTGCCTATAAGTTAAACTTACCAGAAGAGCTCAGTGGAATTCACAATGTGTTCCACATCTGCAATCTGAAGAAGTGCTTCGCTGACGAATCACTGGTTATACCACATACAGATGTGCATATAGATGAGAGCTTGAAGTATGTGGAAAAACCTTTGTTGATTGAAGATCGACAGGTAAAGAAGCTTCGAAGGAAGCATGTACCTATTGTAAAGGTCAAATGGGATGCCCGTAGAGGTCCCGAATACACGTGGGAGGTTGAATCCACGATGAAGAAAAAGTACCCTTATTTATTTCAGTAAATATCGGGTCGAGATTTATTTTAAGGGGGTGAGGATGTAACACCTCGAAAATTCACGTCCTATAATGTGTAGACACGTGTCAAATGTTTAAACGTGTGAAAGAAATACTATAGAAGGACTAAAGTTGACAATCATGGAAAGTATGTGGATATACGTATTCTAAATGTTAACAGTGAATAAATATAATATACATTAACCCTACTTGGTGCTCATACCTTCAAACGAATAAATCATGGATCATACGAAGCTAAAAGTGAGAGATTACAAACTACAGGGGCTAAATGTGTCAACATGTTTAAGTTATACCTCTGAGTGACCTTTTGACAAACCCGAAGCTTTGTAACGGTTAATTATGCTCACTAGAATGCACAATTTAAATTTCATAAAGTTCCGTTATCGTATGAGAAAGTTATGATCAAATTCGTGTGCGAAGGGTTAAAGCGTAAACGTTAAAAGTTAGGACTTTTCGGGTGACAACAAAGTTAACCGGGGACCTAACAAAGTGGGTATATGTTTTAAAGCCCTTATAGATCAATTATGGGGGTTCATAATGCAAGAAACAAGTGCCTAATAGAAGCTTGAAGGGGCAATGATCAAATCGCAAAATCTAAAAATGTTGATTTTGTGCAGAAGAGGCCTAGCGCGACGCGAGGGGGGCCTAGCGTCACGCTAGGGGTGCCCAGCTCCGAATTCTTTGGGCTGTTGTCTGCCATTTCCTTCATGCGCGCCTTTAACCGATTTTTCACATCTCTCTTGGCCCCTAAACGACCCCTAAACATCTAGGACACTTGTTGGAAGGGTATGGTGAGTTGTAGACCCCAAGTGTCAAAGATTTGTGGTGAAATTTTCACTATAAAAGGATCATGAACTTGCAACAAGTCTTCACACCTTCATTCAAGCTATCTGATCATTCCTGGAGCTCAAGTCTGCTTCCAAGTGATCACTAATCAAGCTTAGGACTTCAGTAAGTTGCTAATCCTTTCTTTTATTGAGTTTAGCTTAGTTATTTAGTTAAAAGTCAAACCGTCGTAATTACGATTTGACTTCGAGATTAGTCAACAATGGCTCGGTCATATCTCGAATTAAAAGTACCTTTAAGTAGGTAATTATGTGGGTAATAAAACCTTAAAAGGGTTTCCCCTGATTCCCACTCTAACTAGGTCAAAGGTCGGGTCAAACGTGTAATTAAAAAGTCAACATAAAGTTTAAAATGCGATTTATGCATGATTAGCAATGTAGAACACTTATAACCTGTTTGATCATTAATATAACTTGGTAATTAGTGTAAGGACATGTCTAAACATGTTCAACCCTACAATTTCCTGTTTAGACCCGGTTCAGAACCGAAAGTCGCATAGTTTGACTTATACTTTGACTTTCAGTTCTAACCCGTTATGGTATGTTTTAGAAATGCCTTAGAGCTTTATTTGGACCAGGTTACATGCTAGTATAACCCTCTGTGATTATACACCTTGGGTCATTAGTTATCCAATTAATATGCATGTTTCCGTTAATTGCTCATATGTTGACCGTTATGCCCTTATTACCTTAAAAGGTGATTTTTGGAAATGTAAAAGAGTAGAAACTTTAATTACTGATATATAAACTTGTATGCAAAGTTTGACATCAGTTTGAATTGTAGATTTAGAGTTATGCTCAATATCGCAAAATTAAAGCTTTATGTTAATAAAACGGCGTAATTAGCGTATAGCCTAGTTAAGCCTACTTTTTGATATCAAATCTTTTACCCACGGATACAATATATTATTTTGGTATTTTTAAAGATTTTTAATAAATTTTAGGCTGAGCATAACTAGTAGTCGTAGGCTTAATCCGATAATTGTCGGTTTTGGCCATAAAATGAGTTTTACATATCTAAACGACTCCAAACCTTTTGCTACTGATCACATATGATAAATAAATTATTTGAAGCCTTCTGGAAATATAAAAATATCAGATTTAAGTATCGAACCCGGAAATGGCCTTTAATCGCCTTATTAAGCGTTTTTAACGCAAAGTATGTATTAAAATTATATTGGACATACCCGGGTTGATACCTACTGATATATGAGGCAAATTATAATATTTTAACAGTAAGCAAAGGTTGATAAACTCAGACTTCAGTTTTGAGCTTTTCGGCTTATGTGAAATTACCAAAATACCCCTACGGGGCATAGTTTGGTTAAAAATGATAAATTCCACATATATGCTTTAACCTACTGATATAACTTAGAAAATTGAGTATAATTTCTGATTACATCAGACCTGTAACTCAGGTTGTTACTTAAACTCTTTTATAAACTTTTAAATGACCAAACTACCCCTACGGGGCCTAGTTTGTGTTTAAACACGTTTCGGGCATAATGAAAGACATCTTACTGATGTCACAACATATTTGAGGCATAATTAACTTAGGAAACCTGTATATAGCTCTCATGAATACCCGTCACACTTATTACGCGTACGGTTCGGTTTATGTAACAAGTTTACATAAATTAGCCGAAACGGGTCAAACCTTAACGGTTTTATCTAAAAATCCAGATTGTCAATAATAAACCCATATTAAACAAGTCTTCAAACTTGTCGGGTCTAAATCACATTCTATCCGGTCTTCGCTTAATCGTGCGTACGTACCGTATCTTTGAAACTAGCCGGTCTAAGCTTAAGCTTAATTAAAGACCCGTTAGGATTCTAATAGGTTATTATAAAACCTTCGTTCCAGATTAGGAGGACCAGTAAAAGCTACGTGTATTTTGCTAATTGTGAATTATACTTTGCTCAGGTAAATACTTTTAACTTATTTTCCCTATACGGGCTTGGGTTACGGTATATAGCATACTGCTTGACCGAGCATCAAATCCTCCACCGTTGAGTGGGTAATTGACTAAATTTGATCGGCTCGTTTAAACAGTCTTGTTACTTAAAGCCTTTGGGGGATTAATGACCATGTCCCGGATATCCTTGGCATCATTTTACGAAATGGCCACGACTTAAGCGCGGGGTGTAGGCGTACACCCGTCAGTGCACAAAAGAATATTGTGGTGTGTCTATTGATCTTTAACCCGGACAAGATCCGGGCTACTGAACGCACAAGGAACATGTAATTCGTTCACAAGATTATAATATTAAATAATTCTCCCAAGTTAAATAAAATGTTTATGCCATGTGCATCCAAACCAATTTTCAATCATTTTCCAAAATGAGTCAGTTGAATGTATTTACCAGTGTAAACTGACGTATTTTCCCAAAACGATTAAATGCAGGTACTAAGCGAAATTGGCTGGGATTTCTCCTTAGCATCATTAGAAGTCTCGCAAGCTTAAGATGCCTGAAGCCTGTTGAACCATTAATATTATTTTTATTTCGATCCATCTGTGGATAAACTTCCGAATATTGTGACATTTGATATTACGATATTAAATTCGGTTGTATCATATTTTTAAATTGCTTCCGATGTGCATATTGATTATTGTGTTGTTTGACTATTATGTTGCCAACCACGTCACGATACTCCCCCACCGGGCCCACCGGTGACACGTGGAAATCGGGGTGTGACACCGAGACATACAAGATCCAGTTCTGGTGATTCGACTCGCACATTTATCCAACAGAATCTTCTCCAAGAACCGGAGAAAGAGATATGCTCTTTTGATAGTGCCCACTTGTCGGCTCTTAAATCCTCCGGTATCTTTCCGGAAGGAACGGTATTCCGGCCGTTCGACCGGGCAATCCGGTCGGATATGGTCTCCAATGAGTGGTTGTGCTTTAGTGCCTTTCCCTTCACCTTAGGGTTACAGTTTCCCTTTCCAGACTTTATCACCGAATTCTTCAACATTACAAAAATCTCTTTTAGCCAAACAATGCCGATGCTTTGGCGTGTTCTGTCCGTTCTTGACCAGATCAAGAAAAACCACATCCCTGATCTTTCTGTTCATGATCTCCCCCTAGCTTACCGGCTTAGATGCCACGGATCATGTAGATTTTTGTTTTATTCCACCTCCGGCGGCCCGCTGATACTTCGTGCCACCAGGAACGAGGATAATTGGCAATCTAAGTTCTTCTTTGTAAAAAGAGACTCAATCCCTGGTGGAACGGAATATCCGGTGAAATAGTTGAAAAAGGGTAGGATTTAGGGTTTAAGGATGATCCTGCCTCTTATCCTGTTCCATATCCTGAACTGATCAACTTTCTTTTTTCTGTTGTGCACGCAGCTGATTTTAGGAAGATTGCACCTCCCTTCGTTAATTCAAAGAAAAGGATTGACGCCATCAGACTCCTTCCAGAGGCTGAAAGAAGTTTCAACCCGTCTCCACCATCTCCAAGTCCCCTTTCTAGTGCAAACATGTCTGGTAAGGATCCTGCAAAATATCCTGTACATACATGTCTTTATTTGATATACTTAGGAGAAATTTTACTCCCTGTATGCAGACTCCAGCAAGGTTCCAGTCTACCTAGACCTTGACGAACTTGACAGCTACCCTACTCCAGTCATGGTCAAGAAAGAGACCCCTGCTGCCACCAGCTCCAAGCCACTCCCGGCTCCTAAGGCTAATCCGAGGACTCGTGCTTCCACAACAAAAAAGAGGAAAGGTCCTGAAGTCAGTGCTCCAGGTCCAGAAGGGTTCTCCTACGATGAACTCAGCTTTTCGGACTCCTT
This sequence comes from Helianthus tuberosus, assembly GCA_030545235.1. Taxonomy (NCBI): domain Eukaryota; kingdom Viridiplantae; phylum Streptophyta; class Magnoliopsida; order Asterales; family Asteraceae; genus Helianthus; species Helianthus tuberosus. The sequence continues at coordinate 13,135,354 of CM060366.1, read as the reverse complement.
AGAGCCAATGACATCCTTCCTCAACAAGGTAATATCCTGCTACATATCCTGCACATATATCCTGATAGGATGTCAGGATATCCTGGTTAATATATTCTGACTCATACCTGAATTTGATGTGCAGGGCCTCCAGCATTTGCTCCACCTGTACAACGATGCCTGTGGTACTGCTGTACTCCATGAAGCCAGGATTAAACAGCTCGAAAGTACCGTTGCCGACCAAGATGCCATTGCTGAAGCAAAGACCCGGCATTACGAGGGCATGCTGAAGAAGGTCACCCAAGATGCTGAGCTCAAACTTGCCACTGTCCAAATGGATCACGAACAGGCCATGGTTTCTTTCCGGGAAGGAATCAAAGCCTCTGCTATCGTCTCCCTGCTACAAGCTCGCATCAAGATGGCCTATGAGGCCAAGGAGACAGGCCTTGTATGCCCATCCTGGCCGGTTGAATCCTGGGTGGCCAAGCTGAAGGAGCTTGGAGGCAAAGCTGTGCCACTTCCTGCTGAAGCCGGAGAATCCTCTAAGTCAGCAGAGGTGGTAGACAAGGCTGGAGATAAGAAGGATGCTGGAGAGGATGCTGGTGAGGATGCTGCTCAGGATGCTAAAGCTGAAAAGGCAGAGAAGGTTGGAAAAGATGCCGCTGTGTGAGGGCATTCAGGTGGGCAATGATGGATATACGTGCCAAGGCCGGAGCCCAACTTTTTAAATTTGAATGTTGGTTTGTAATCCCCAAAACAATTTACTTTTTCTGCAATTTACTTTTCTGCACCTGAACAATTTACATTTCCTGCATGCTTTTTGAACAATACAACAGTTGGAGGTGGATGGGTCTCGGTTTGAGATGAAACCTTCAACTGTTGGGTAAATATGTTTAAAGACTAATTGTGCTTTTGGTGGATGGATCTCGGTTTGAGATGAAACCAAAAGCACAATCTTTTGCTATGTTAATAATATAACTTTTCTTTTGGCCTTACCATCGTTGTTATTAGTGCATAAATTTTACTTATGAAAACTGTTTTGTTTGAACATATTATGGGAACACATTCTGAGAATATCCTGACAAGTATCCTGAGAGATATCCTGGTTAGGATATTGTCATTTAACTTATAAAACTTAAGTCATTTGAAAAAAGGAGAGATCATACCAAAGACTCTTAGAGAGTCAATTCCAGTCTTCCACCTTAGGAATGTCCCCAGTGCACACTTACAAACTTGGATCCATCCTTTGAATAGTATAATGTATGTCCCCTGTGTACGACACAGAAATGCAAATGTATTCACACTTTGGCTTGAATAAATTCCGAACACCCCGAGGCAAAACCCTTGATATCCTGAAATGAATCCTTAGCATACTGGGGATAAACCCTTAATTTCCTGGGGATAAACCCTGATATTCTGGGGATAAACCCTGAGTTTCATGCGCTACAGGCGAGAGTGTATAAACTCCAAATCTTAGAAAGGTGAAAACCTTTAAACCTTAGAGAGTATGAAAATACCCTTTCGTGAGAGAGGGTGATCAATCCTCATATACCTTCAGGATCCAGGATATAGCCAACAGTAACGAAATTGTCAGCCACTTTTACATGAACTGGTCCCGCTACCTTGAACTATACCTAGATAACTTGCGCTCCAGGCGAGGTGTTTAAACCCAATTCGAAAGAAAGGTGAATACCTTTAAACCTTTGAAGGGATCAGGATCCCTTAAACGTGAGAGAGGGGGCCAATCCTCTAATCTTTCGATTTATCCTGAGTGCATATCCTGGAGCTATATCCTGAAACATATGCTGCAAAACAACTGTAAACTAAGGTGGGTGTTAGCTTGGCTAACACCCCTCCGATGCTTAAGTCAGTATTGGGTTCAAGATAATACACAAATATATTTAAAAGAGATAGAATACATACCATTCTGAGATAGAAATTGTTAGGGGAGGATTTTCTAACAATTAGTGATCCTTATTCGTTATCCTAATTAATGATCCTTACTTCTGTGACAGATAGTGATCCTCAGAAGAGCTTCAGGATCACGGATCACTTTAAGGATCCTCGTACTGACGATTGTTTATTTGTGTTTTGTGTTACTTCGCAGGAGTAACGAGCTTGACTTGGTCTTGGCAACGGTACTAAGGAATATTCCACGGGCATTTCGCACACGATTGACCAAAAATGGACGTTGTGGAGAACGTGGGAGCTTGGCACAAAAGTCGGATAGTTAGTTATTGTAGTTAACTTCTATTTTTAAAGGGGTAACGAGCTAGAATTAGAACACTTAGCCATTTTCAGCTACACACACTCTCATATACTCGCACTCTTGAAGCTCTCGACGAACACTTATTAGTTTTCACTCACATTTACACATTTCACACTAGTGATCCTTGTACCTAGCTCGTTACAATCCGGAGTTGTAAACACTTATTCATTTATTTAAGCTTGGTGATCGGTAGTTTCCATCACCCGGGGTTTTTTATGCCGGAGATCAACTCTTGATCAAGGGCTTTTTCCCCGTATAAATCCTTGTGTCGTTTGTACAATTTACATTGAAGTGATCTTTATCATTATTCGATATTTCAAGCATCATACCCCGTAACAGAGAGTTTGGTTGCATTATCCTCATCAGATTTTTTGACCAAAACAGTCTGGCGCCCACCGTGGGGCAATTGGTGCTTCATCCATAGAAAAATTCGCATTTCTGTGCTCATTTCAGTTCACTACAACCAAGCAAATGGCTTCCTCAGCGAAGAATGCTTCAAATTTGATGCCTTCATTCACTTCTTCACAAGGCGTTCCCCCTTTGCCTCCACCACCTTCTGGATCCCAGAAGAATACTGAGAATGCTGCGAAGAAACCAACTCCCATTTTCTCAAAACCTCCAACTTCTTCTGCTTCCTACACTCCTACTACTAGTGACATGTTTACTTTGATTTTGCAGATGAAGGATCATATACAGCTGTTGTGGGCTAATTTCTGAGCTCATATCCTGGGAAATATCTTGGCTTATATCTTGATTAAATAATATCTGTTCATATCCGGGGTGCGGATTCAGGGTATTGGTAATATCTTGAATGGTATCCTCAGGATCACTAACTGATTACGTGCAGGTACGTGGGCTGGAAGCTAGCAACGTTCACAAAGACTTGTTCTGCGGAAGACTCGGTCCAAACCGTTCAAAGAAAGACGTTGAAGCCTTATTACTCGGTCTACAACGTTCGTGATGGAATATTCGGAGCATCCCATATTTATAGGGATATTTGTTTGTATTTCGTTACTATAAATAGGAGGAACACCAGATCGAATAGGACACAACAATTTCACTGCAATCACACTCACTACACACTAACACTCGTTCTTTCGCAATTTGTACTCTCACACGAATTCATTGTAACACTTAGCGATCTGGTTGATATCCTGCACTGTATCCTGAAGTTTAAAGCAATAAGAAGAACAAGGCAGCTGCGATTGTCAGCTCCCGAGGTTTTATGCCGGTGATCTAGATTGATCAAGGGCTTTCCTCGTACATCTCGTGTCGTTTCCTTTACTTTTAGCTTATTATTTGCTCACTGTTTGATCGCAGATACAGCTCAATATCCTGAGCCGTATCCTGAATACTGATTTTCTAAATAACTCAACAAGCATATTTTCCATGAACTTTCTAGCACACTACCTCACATTACTAATTTGATCACTAAATTGCTTCGGTAATTTTTGACCAAAACAACAGCAACAGGATAAGACCAATGAAAGGATTCTCAAAGAAATCGGAGATCTCAAGAAACAAAAGAAAACGGCAGAGGATCATTCCCCACTGGTGCCGAAATCTTTGAATTTTGATACTCCGGTGATTACTTCTCAGCCATCAGTGGTTCCAGATGTTCAATATGTGGGTGGACCAAAAGGAGTGCACTACGGAACAACAACAGTGACTCAGGCATCGGGTTCCTATTTCCAGCCAGCAGGATCCTATCCTCAGTATATAGGATCCTTCATGAATGCAGGAGGTTATTCAGGAGCGCAGCAGGTTCAAGGATCTTCCTTCGTTCCAGGATCATCCGAGGTTCAAGGATCCTCCTTTGTTCCAGGATCATCCCAGGTTCAAGGATCCTCCCTTGTTCCAGGATCATCCCAGGTTCAAGGATCATCCCTTGTTCCAGGATCATCCAGGTTCAAGGATCCTCCCTTGTTCCAGGATCATCCCATGTTCAAGGATCCTTCTTTGTTCCGGGGTCGTCTCAGTTTCAAGGATCCTTCCAGATGCCAGGATCCTTGAGGAGCTTGCAAACAGGAAGTTCAGATGTCCATCAGGGAGATTTTATTCCAATGCAGACCAATGCTTCTACTGGTCCCTCGATCATTCCAGAGCCCCAACAATATGGATTAACATCCAATCTTCCTAATCTGAATCCAATCGGAGGTAACACTTTTAATAATTCTTATACTACTAACCATGGTCTTATGCAGGATCCAGGTATCAATCATGCCATGGCTAAAGAATTGCAAAAGCTAAAGGATATGATATCAAGTGTTCCAGGAGTGGTCAAACCTATCCCAGAGATTGCAGATGGGAGCCACAAGATATCTCGCTTTGCACCACCAATCTGTGATGCTGAGATACCCAAGAGGTTCCATGTGCCAACGATGAAGCTGTATGATGGTTCGACGGATCCTGAAGAACACATAGCACAATACAAGGAGAGGATGGAGATCAATCCAATCCCAGAAAGGTTAAAGGAAGCGTGCCTGTGCAAGGGATTCGGATCCACTCTTACTGGATCAGCTCTCAAATGGCTGCTAAGTCTTCCCCTACTCTATTACCTCATTTGCTAATCTAGTTAACCTGTTTAATAATCAGTTTTCTTGTAGTAGAAAATTTGAACGATTAACTAGTGATCTATATAGGATAACCCAGGGTTATAATGAATCATTAAGGGATTACATTACCAAATTCAGTAAAGAATCCTTAGACATTCCCAACTTAGATATAGCCACGGCTGTTGAGGCCTTTAAAATGGGATTGCTTAGGGATTCGTCGTTCTATGATGATCTTGTTATGACACCATGCAGGAACTTAGATGAGGTAAGAACTCAAGCACTTAGGTTCATTCGGCTAGAGGATGACAAGAGGATCCATGAGAGGTTAGCAGGACCTCAAAGCAGGATAAGCAAGGATCCTCATTCAGGAACAACAAGTTCAGATCCTATAACAGATCTGATAACCAGAACATGCATGCTATTGATCAAGAGGAGGATGATGAGGATTATCCTCCAATTTCTGAATATTGTTTTTCTGTTGATAACAATGAACTAATCCTTGCGATGCAGAATCTTGGTGATAAAGCTAGATGGCCGAGAAAAAATGATAGGCCAGCTGCAACTAAGGATAAGTCAAAGTGGTGTGCATACCATGAAGATTTTGGGCATCTCACAGAAGAATGCATTGCACTAAGAAAGGAAATTGGGTACTTGTTGAGCAAGGGGCATCTAAAAGAATTGTTGGGAAGAAAAAAGTCAAGGACTCAGGATCCTGAAAGGATCCCCGAGAAGGCTCCAGCCCCTCCAGCAGATGCACAAGTAATAAATTTTATTTCTGGAGGATCGGACATTTGTGGCACATCCTTCTCAGCAGCTAAAAGGCATGCAAAGGAAACTAAAATGGATAATGGAGAAAGACCCGTTCGAACATCAAGTGTCTCCGAAGGAAAAGTCATAACCTTTGATGAGGATGATCGTGTTGATATCCAGGATCCTCATCACGATGGTTTAGTTATTACTCTTTTCATTTCTAACCATTTTGTCCGCAGGATCCTTATAGACGGAGGAAGCTCAGTGAACATTATCCAGCTTGATGTTCTAAAGAAGATGGGTATTCCTGAATCAGATATCATACCAAGATCCTCCGTGCTCGTGGGATTTAGTGGCGAAACTAAGAATACCTTGGGGGACATTAAACTCCCGATATACATTGAAGGCTTACACTCTTATAAAAATTTTTGTGTTATTGACTGTTTATCTTGTTGTAATGTTATCCTTGGCAGGCCATGGATACACGATATGAAGGCAGTCCCATCTACCTACCATCAATGTGTGAAGCTCCCTAGTCCTTGGGGAATAATGAAGATTGATAGTGATCAGCAGGAGGCTAAGAATTGCTATACTTCATCGATGAAACCAGCCTCAAAGTCAAGGGAGCAATAGCAATCAAAGTATCCTCCAAGGGATGTCTTGGAGGCAAGAGAGCAGGATGTGGTAGAAATACTTATGGATCCTGATGATCCTGAATCCAAAATCTATATTGGATCAGGGATCCTTGGCGAGATGAAAGAAAACCTTATATCCTTCCTCAAAAGGAGAAAGACTACCTTTGCATGGAAACACGAAGATATGACTGGCATATCTAAAGATGTAATCACTCACAAACTTGCCATTGATAAGTCCTTCAAACCAATTCATCAAAGGAGGAGAAAGTTTGCACCGGAAAGGAATGCCATTATCCAAGAAGAGGTAGAGAAATTGCTCCGGGTAGGTATGATTAGAGAGGTCAAGTATCCAAGATGGTTGGCCAATGTGGTTGTTGTTCAAAAGAAAAACGGAAAGTGGAGGGTATGTGTCGATTTTACCGATTTAAATAAGGCATGTCCCAAGGATCCTTTCCCATTACCCCACATTGACTCCATGGTGGATGCAACTGCGGGTCATGAACTGTTAACTTTTATGGATGCTTCATCTGGATTTCAACAAATCCAAATGGAACCATCCGACCAAGAGGATACAGCCTTCATGACTCCAACTGGTATATACTGCTATATTGCTATGCCGTTCGGACTAAGAAATGCAGGTGCAACATATCAAAGGCTGGTGAATATGATGTTCAAGGATCAGATAGGACAAACTATGGAGGTTTACATAGACGATATGGTGGTAAAATCCATAAAAGCTGAGGATCACCTAAGGGACTTGGAGGAAGCATTCGATATCCTTGACAAATATAACATGAAACTTAATCCTTCAAAATGTCACTTTGGTGTTAAAGCAGGTAAATTCTTAGGATAGATGGTAACCAAGAGAGGCATTGAAGCTAGCCCGGAACAAATCAAAGCAATAGTGAACATCAAATCTCCGGCCAATGCTAAGGATGTCCAAAGGCTAACAGGAAGGATAGCAGCTTTGAACAGATTTATATCCAAATCCTCGGAGAAGTGCAAAGAATTCTATGATATCCTAAGGAAGAACAAGAAATTTGAGTGGACTGAGAAGCATGAAAATGCTTTAAGAGCCCTCAAAGATTATCTGTCCTCAACCCCGGCCTTGATGAAACCAGAAAAAGGCGATGTGCTATCCTTATATCTTGCAGTATCCTCAAAAGCAGCAAGTGCGGTCCTTGTTAAGGATCATGAAGGTACACAACATCCTGTCTATTATGTAAGTAAAAGTTTACTTGATGCCGAATCCAGGTATTCACACCTTGAAAAGCTTATTCTTGCATTGATTATGGCATCTACTAAGTTGAGACATTATTTTGAAGCTCATGTTATTGTTGTTAAAACTAATTTTCCAATTAAGAATGTCCTCAGGAAACCAGAGATGTCAGGAAGGATGGCTAAGTGGGCAGTGAAGCTAAGTGCATATGATATAAGATATGAGCCTAGGACAGCCATCAAATCCCATGCATTAGCTGACTTTGTGGCTGATTTCAGTAGTGATTTACAAAAAGAAGCTGAGTAAGAAGTCCAGCAGCTAGAAGAGACCAAGGATCCTTGGATACTCTATACTGATGGATCCTCAAATGTCAAAGGCACAGGGCTTGGAATACTACTAAAATCGCCACAGGGGGACATAATACCCCATTCTATAGCTTGTGAGTTCCAAACCATTAACAATGAGGCTGAATATGAAGCCTTAATTGCTGGTTTGCAAATTGCAAAGCATATGGGGATCAGGTATCTTGAGGTACATGTAGATTCATTGCTAATTACAAACCACTTTAATGGATCCTATGCTGTTAAAGGTGAAAAGCTAACCAAATATCTTGAGATAGTCAAAAGTTTGGCACTCTCTTTTGTTTCCTTTAGTTTGACGCAGGTACCAAGGGAAGAAAATACAGAGCCTGATGCATTGGCTAACTTAGGATCATCCTTGAAGATCCCGGAGGATATCAAGATCCCTATTATCCATATCCTGACCCCAGCTATCGAGGATCATGTGGCTATGGAGATAGGAAATGATTCTGCAATTATCCCTAGTGAGGATACTCGATCCCACCTAGGATCAGGATCATGGATCTCACCGATTATGAGATACTTACAACATGGAGAGATTCCTACAGGAGAAAACCCTAGGGCTTTCAAATCTAAGGTATCTCAATTCACTATTTTAAATAATATGTTGTATAGACGATCTCTTGCAGGACCATACTTGAGATGCATTGATGATCCTGAAATCCAAGAAGTTTTAAAAGACTTCCATGAAGGAGATTGTGGAAACCACACTGGGGGCAGGGCGTTATTCTCAAGGATCTTGAGGACAGGATACTACTGGCCAACCATGAAAAGAGATGCTGTGGACTATGCTAAGAGATGTGATCCTTGTCAGAGACACAGCAATATCCTTCATCAACCAGCCGAATTATTGCATCCTATATCCTCCTCTTGGCCATTTATGAGATGGGGTATGGATATAGTTGGTAAGCTCCCTAAGGCACCTGGTGAAAAAGTATTCATGCTAGCTATGACTGATTACTTCTCCAAGTGGATAGAGGCTGAAGCTTTTGCCCAAGTCAGAGAAAAGGAAGTTATATCCTTCATTAAAAGAAATATTATAACTAGATTTGGAATTCCTTCTGAAATTATATGTGTTAGGGGAGGATTTTCTAACAATTAGTGATCCTTATTCGTTATCCTAACTAGTGATCCTTACTTCTGTGACAGGTGGTGATCCTCAGAAGAGCTTCAGGATCAGGATCATGGATCACTTTAAGGATCCTCGTACTGACGATTGTTTACTTATGTTTTGTAGCATCTCGCAGGTGTATTGAGCTTGACCAAGTCTAAGCGACATTCCTGGAGAATATTCCTGAACTATTCTGCACGTGCCTGACCGAAAGTAGACGTTGTGGAGAACGTGGAAGCTTGGCACGAAAGTCGGATAGTTAGTTTAGGTGGTTTTTTCTATTTTAAAAATGGGGTAACGAGCTAGTAGAACACACTTAGCCATTTTTTCAGTTACACACACTCGTACAAACGCTCATACAAGCTCTCATTCAATCACTTAGCAATTTCATACACTTTTTGCACATTTCACCGTAGTGATCCTTGTACCTAGCTCGTTACTATCGGAAGTTGTAAACATTTAACCATTTATTTTAGCTTGGTGATCGGTAGTTTCCATCACCCGGGGTTTTTTGTGCCGGAGATCAACTCTTGATCAAGGGCTTTTTCCCCGTATAAATCCTTGTGTTGTTTGTGCATTTTACATTGAAGTGATCCTCATCGCTGTTACATATTTAAAGCATAATTCCCCTAAACAAAGAGTTTGGTTGCAATATCCTCATCAGATTTTCTGACCAAAACAGTTTGGCGCCCACCGTGGGGCAATTGGTGCTTTGTCCTTGAGAAAATACGCATTTCTGTGCTTAATTCGGTTCACTACAACCAAGCAGATGGCTTCCTCATCGAAGAATGCTTCAAACTTGATGCCCTCATTCACTTCTTCACAAGGCGTTCCTCCTTTGCCTCCACCACCTTCTGGATCCCAGAAGAATACCGAGAATGCCGCGAAGAAACCGACTCCCATTTTCTCAAAACCACCTACTTCCTCTGTTTCAACTAATCCTACTACTAATGATCTCTATGCTTTGATTTTGCAGATGAGGAATCATGCGCAAGAACAGGATAAAACCAACGAAAGGATCCTCCGGGAGATTGACGAAATTAAGAAACAGAAGAAAACGGCAGAGAATCACTCCCCACTGATGCCCAGATCTTTGAATTTTGATACTCCGGTGATTACTTCTCAGCCATCAGTGGTTCCAGACATTCAATATGTGGGAGGACCAAAAGGAGTGCACTACGGAACAACAACCATGACCCAGGCATCAGGTTCACTTTTCCAGCCAGCGGGATCCTATCCTCAGCATATGGGATCCCTCACAAGTTCAGGAGTGCAGCAGTTTCAAGGATCCTCCTTCGTTCCAGGATCATCCCAGGTTCAAGGATCCTCCTTCGTTCCAGGATCATCCCAGGTTCAAGGATCCTCCTTCATTCCAGGATCATCTCAGGTTCAAGGATCCTCCTTCGTTCCAGGATCATCCCAGGTTCAAGGATCCTCCTTCGTTCCAGGATCATCTCAGGTTCAAGGATCCTTCTTCGTTCCAGGATCATCCCAGTTTCAGGGATCCTTCCAGATGCCAGGATCCTCGAGGAGTTTGCAAACAGGAAGTTCGGATGTCCATCAAGGAGATTTTATTCCAATGCAGACCAATGCCTCTACTGGTCCCTCGATCATTCCAGAGTTTCAGCAATATGGATTAACATCCATTCTTCCTAACTTGAATCCAATGGGAGGTAACACTTTTAATAATTCTCATACTACTAACCATGGTCTTATGCAGGATCCAGGTATCAATCATGCCATGGCCAGAGAATTGCAAAAGCTAAAGGATATGATATCAAGTGTCCCGGGAGTAGTCAAACCTATCCCAGAGATTGCAGATGGGAGCCATAAGATATCTCGTTTTGCACCACCAATCTGTGATGCTGAGATACCTAAGAGGTTCCACGTGCCTACGATGAAGCTGTATGATGGCTCAACAGATCCTGAAGAACACATAGCACAATACCGGGAGAGGATGGAGATCAATCCAATCCCAGAAAGGTTAAAGGAAGCATGCCTGTGCAAAGGATTCGGATCCACTCTTACTGGATCAGCTCTCAAATGGCTGCTAAGTCTTCCTCCCTATTCTATTACCTCATTTGCTAACCTAGTTAACTTGTTTAATAATCAGTTTTCTTGTAGTAGAAAATTTGAACGATTAACTAGTGATTTATATAGGATAACCCAGGGTCATAATGAATCATTAAGGGATTACATTACCAAATTCAGTAAAGAATCCTTAGACATTCCTAACTTAGATATAGCCACGGCTGTTGAGGCCTTCAAAATGGGATTACTTAGGGATTCGTTATTTTATGATGATCTTGTTATGACACCATGCAGGAACTTAGATGAGGTAAGAACCCGAGCACTTAGGTACATACGGCTAGAGGATGACAAGAGGATCCAGGAGAGGATGACAGGATCCTCAAAGCAGGATAAGCAAGGATCCTCATCCAGGAACAACAAGTTCAGATCCTACAATAGATCTGATAACCAGAACAACCTAGGTGATAAAGCTAGATGGCCGAGAAAGAATGATAGGCCGGCTGCAACTAAGGATAAATCAAAGTGGTGTGCATATCATGAAGATTTTGGGCACCTTACAGAAGAATGCATTGCATTAAGAAAGGAAATTGGATACTTGTTGAGCAAAGGGCATCTGAAAGAGCTGTTAGGAAGAAAAAAAGTCAAGGACTCAGGATCCTGAAAGGATCCCTGAGAAGGCTCCAGCTCCTCCAGCAGATTCACAAGTGATAAACTTTATTTCTGGAGGATCCGACATTTGTGGCACATCCTTCTCAGCAGCTAAAAGGCACGCGAAGGAAGCTAAGATGGATAATGGAGAAAGACCAGTCCGAACATCAAGTGTCTCCGAAGGAAAAGTCATAACCTTTGATGAAGAGGATCGTGTTGATATCCAGGATCCTCATCACGATGGTTTAGTTATTACTCTTTTCATATCTAACCATTTTGTCCGCAGGATCCTGATAGACGGAGGAAGTTCAGTGAACATTATCCAGCTCGATGTTCTAAAGAAGATGGGTATCCCTGAATCAGAGATCATACCAAGATCCTCCGTGCTCGTGGGATTTAGTGGCGAAACTAAGAACACCCTGGGGGACATTAAACTCCCAATATATATTGAAGGCTTACACTCTTATCAAAAATTTTGTGTTATTGACTGTTTGTCTTGTTGTAATGTTATCCTTGGCAGGCCCTGGATACACGATATGAGAGCAGTCCCGTCTACTTACCATCAATGTGTGAAGCTTCCTAGTCCTTGGGGAATAGTAAAGATTGATAGTGATCAGCAGGAGGCTAAGAATTGCTATACTTCATCGATGAAACCAGCCTCGAAGTCAAGGGAACAATAGCAATCAATGTATCCTCCAAGGAATGTCTTGGAGGCCAGAGAGCAGGATGTGGTAGAAATCCTCATGGATCCTGATGATCCTGAATCCAAAATCTATATCGGATCAGGAATCCTTGGTGAAATGAAAGAAGACCTCATATCCTTCCTCAAAAGGAGAAAGACTACCTTTGCATGGAAACACGAAGATATGACTGGCATATCTAAGGATGTTATCACTCACAAGCTCGGCATCGACAGATCCTTCAAACCAATCCATCAAAGGAGAAGGAAGTTTGCACCAGAAAGGAATGCCATTATCCAGGAAGAGGTAGAGAAATTGCTCCGGGCAGGTATGATTAGAGAGGTCAAGTATCCAAAATGGCTGGCCAATGTGGTTGTTGTTCAAAAGAAAAACGGAAAGTGGAGGGTATGTGTCGATTTTACAGACTTAAATAAGGCATGTCCCAAGGATCCTTTCCCTTTACCCCACATTGACTCCATGGTGGATGCAACTGCGGGTCATGAACTGTTAACTTTTATGGATGCTTCATCTGGATTTCAACAAATCCAAATGGAACCATCCGACCAAGAAGATACAGCCTTCATGACTCCAACTGGTATATATTGCTATATTGCTATGCCGTTCGGATTGAGAAATGCAGGTGCAACGTACCAAAGGCTGGTGAATATGATGTTCAAGGATAAGATCGGACAAACTATGGAGGTTTATATAGATGATATGGTGGTAAAATCCATAAGAGCTGAGGATCACCTAAAGGATTTGGAGGAAGCATTTGATATCCTTGACAAATATAATATGAAGCTTAATCCTTCAAAATGTCATTTTGGTGTTAAAGCAGGTAAATTCTTAGGATACATGGTGACTAAGAGAGGCATTGAAGCTAGCCCGGAACAAATTAAAGCAATAGTGAACATCAAATCTCCGGCCAATGCTAAGGATGTTCAAAGGCTAACAGGCAGGATAGCAGCTTTGAACAGATTTATATCCAAATCCTCGGAGAAGTGCAAAGAATTCTATGATATCCTAAGGAAGAACAAGAAATTTGAGTGGACTGAGAAGCATGAAAATGCTTTGAGAGCCCTCAAAGATTACTTATCCTCAGCCCCATCCTTGATGAAACCAGAGAAAGGCGATGTGTTATCCTTGTATCTTGCAGTATCCTCAAAAGCAGTAAGTGCGGTCCTTGTTAAGGATCATGAAGGTACACAACATCCTGTCTATTATGTAAGTAAAAGTTTACTTGATGCCGAATCCAGGTATTCACACCTTGAAAAACTTATTCTTGCATTAATTATGGCATCTACAAAGTTAAGACATTATTTTGAAACTCATATTATCACTGTTAAAACTAATTTCCCAATTAAGAATGTCCTCAGGAAACCAGAGATGTCAGGAAGGATGGCTAAGTGGGCAGTGAAGCTGAGTGCATATGATATAAGATATGAGCCTAGGACAGCCATCAAATCCCAAGCATTAGCTGACTTTGTGGCTGATTTCAGTAGTGATTTGCAAGAAGAAGCTGAGTTAGAAGTCCAGCAGCTAGAAGAGACCAAGGATCCTTGGATACTTCATACTGATGGATCCTCAAATGTCAAAGGCACAGGGCTTGGAATACTACTAAAATCGCCACAGGGGGACATAATACCCCATTCTATAGCTTGTGAGTTCCAAACCACTAACAATGAGGCTGAATATGAAGCCCTAATTGCTGGTTTGCAAATCACTAAGCATATGGGAATCAGGTATCTTGAGTTTGTCACAGGTACCAAGGGAAGAAAATACAGAAGCTGATGCATTGGCTAACTTAGGATCATCTTTGAAGATTCCAGAGGATATTAGGATTCCTATTATCCATATCCTGACCCCGGCTATCGAGGATCACCAGACTATGGAGATAGGAAATGATTCTGCAGTTATCCCCAGTGAGGATACTCAATCCTACTCAGAATCAGGATCATGGATTTCTCCAATTATGAGATACTTACAACATGGAGAGATTCCTACAGGAGAAAACCCTAGGGCTTTCAAATCTAAGGTATCTCAATTCACAATTATGAATAATATGTTGTATAAACGATCTCTTGCAGGACCATACTTGAGATGCATTGAGGATCCTGAAATTCAAGAAGTTTTAAAAGACTTCCATGAAGGAGATTGTGGAAACCACACTGGGGGCAGGGCTTTATTTTCAAGGATCCTGAGGACAGGATACTACTGGCCAACCATGAAGAAAGATGCTATGGAGTTTGCCAGAAGATGTGATCCTTGCCAGAGACACAGCAATATCCTTCATCAACCAGCTGAATTATTGCATCCTATATCCTCCTCTTGGCCATTTATGAGATGGGGTATGGATATAGTTGGAAAGCTCCCTAAGGCACCTGGCGGGAAAGTATTCATGTTAGCTATGACTGATTACTTTTCCAAGTGGATAGAAGCTGAAGCTTTTGCCCAAGTCAGAGAAAAGGAAGTTATATCCTTCATTAAAAGAAATATTATAACTAGATTTGGAATTCCTTCTGAGATTATATGTGATAATGGTTCCCAATTTATTGGGGGCAGAACCACTAACTTTTGTGACAGCTGGGGGATTAAGATGATAACTTCAACACCAGTCCACCCACAAGCTAATGGCCAGGCAGAATCATCCAATAAGATCATCATCAACAATTTGAAGAAAAAGCTTGGATCCAAGAAAGGCAAATGGGCAGAAGAACTACCCTATGTGCTCTGGGCTGACAGGACAACCCCTAAGAATGCTACTGGTCAAACACCATTCTCTTTGGTGTTTGGGGCAGAATCAGTGATCCCAACAGAAATGGTGGTTCCTACTGCTAGAACGAGTACCCGTGATCCTGAGGAAAATGATGAAAACTTGGCTCAAGACCTGGATACTATTGAAGAAATCAGGGATATGGCTAGGATAAGGATGGCCAGTTATCAACAAAGAATGGCTGGTGCTTACAACAAAAACGTCTGGATCAGGAGGTTTCAAGTTGGAGATATGGTGTTAAGGAAAGCATTTCAGAATACCACCAATCATGCTGATGGAAAATTGGCTCCAAAATGAGAAGGCCCTTATTTGATTGAAGCGGAAGTAGGAAAGGGGGCATATAGATTGCTAACCATGGAAGGTGAATTGCTACCAAGAGCTTGGAATGCTGTCCACTTGAAGAAATATTTCATGTAAGCAGGATCCTTATGGCATAGGTGATCCTCACGATAGGGATATCCTTAAAGGATCCTCAGAGGATCGGTGATCCTTACTTAGGTAATATCCTAAACTTAAGCTATTTCATTTTTATTATTTTCTCTTATAAGGATAAGGATCATGTATCCTTTATCCATCTCTCACGTGAGTTCAAGTTTTGAAAGTTCAGGTATCTTTAGCACAACGTTGGTTATCCACAGAAGCAATCCGTCTTTTGGGTGTAACCCCAGTTATCCTTGGGCTTGTCCCCAGATTCCGCCTGTAGCGCATGATGATCCTGGTATAGTTCAAAGCTTTGGGACCAGTACTCGTTCTAGGGGCTGATAATTCCATTGTTCTGGCTATGCTTAGGATCCTACGTATAATGGAAGACGTACCATACATCCGTTCATAAGGTTTCTAACGTTTTCACGTTAGCTAAGGTTTCTAACGTTTTCACGTTAGCTAAGGTTTTGGCATCTTCATGTCACTAAGTTTGGATAGTCGCCAGTTAGGGCCATACTCCAGTTTACACACGATCCTTGGGCTTGTCCCCAGTTATCCTTGGGCTTGTCCCCAGTTGCTAACTCTTTTCTTATATTGGCTTAGTCCCAAGTTATGCTCTATTTCAGGTCCTTGAAGATAGGCAGTTAGGGATCCTTGATCCTTATTTCACTCTAAGGTTTATCTTATAGTTATCCTTATTAGGGTTAGGATTCTAACGTGGATCCTCAGGTATGATCCTTAACTCTTTTGATTTTATTCTTCTAAATAACCCTTATACTTGACAACTGAACTTGTATTTCTTAAATCATATCACTTTTTAAAACCTATCGGTTATGGGATATGTGATCCTTGTTCATTTCCTAAATTTTTTTGGATATCTTTTCTAATTTTTCAAGGCTTGATAAGTATAAACAGAATGAATATTACAACAGTTGGAAAGTAACACACTAAAAAGGATAGCGACACAAAATAAGCGACAAAAGGTTAAGTTTTTATTTATTAACATAAGACTAGCCCTTTAAAGGTTGTCAAAATTACCTACCCGAGCTTCTACCAGCAAAACGTGGCCCGTCCGCTGGGGTAGGTAAAGGGTGTCCATGATAACGAGTTCAAAAGTAGTGCAGGAATATAAAGGCGGCAGGATCACAATGGCTTCATCCCCCAAACAGAGGATCCCTCCACCAATTGCAATCCTGCCTATTGTCCAAAGGATCATACATGATCCTTAATCCTAAAACCTATTGTTCGAAGTACAAACCATGAAATTGTTTTAAACATCACAACCATCAAACTAAAAAATTGGGCTCCGGCCTTGGCACATATATCCATCATTGCCCAATTGTGCAGCCTACACCTTTGCTGCATCCTCTTCTCCTCCAGCTGCGGTATCCTTCACCTGATCCTTCCCACTGCCACTTGCCTCAATCGCCAAGACTTCAGTAGCCTCCTCTTCCTCATCCTCAAGCTCAGCCAACCTTTCCTTCCAACCCTCAATATCCCAGCTGTTTTTATCAAAGCTAGGATCTTGAGCTTCTTGGGCCATCTTCAATTTTGTTTGGTACATCGTAATGGCGGCAGAGACCTTAGCATTTTCCATAAGTTCATGCTTTTCATAGTCAAGGTGGATCAGAAGTTTGGCTGTCTTGGTCTTCTCATCTAGGAGTTCCTTCCGAGCATCAGCAAGTGCAAGATCCTTGAGCACAGCAACTTGTTGGAGGTCGGCAATCTTTTTATCTTGATCCTCAACGTGGCCCACATAGTCCTCAATCTCAGCAAATTTCTGCAAAAGAAAAGGATAAAAGCAATTCAAGACCAAGTGATCCTCATACGAGTAGGATACATAGGCAGAATAAAGGATCCTTACATCATTGAAGTACTCAAGGAACTGGTGGCGGATCAATGGTAGACCCTGAAGATCCTCAGCATCAGAAGTTTTCCTCTTCTTGACACCTTTTCCTTTAGTGGGTGCCTTTGGAATGGAAATGCTGGGACTGCTGGTGGACCTCTTCCTTCTGGGTCGTACGACATCAAGGTCAGCAGTGTTGAATTGGGATACAGGCTTGGCAGATTTTCCAGCACCTACACGATTAAAGCAAGATAAGTATCTTTTCCTAGTTCATATTTCACTATATATTTAAATTTTAAACAAGGATACTTACTTGACATTGTGACAGAGCCTGAGGATACCTCCTGTGAATCTTGGGTTGTTGTCTTGAAAGTTCTTGTCTCAGGATCAAGTCTCTTAAAAGCAAGGAGCCTTTCCTTAGCAGCAGGGGACAGTTTGAGGTGTGAAACGGTGATAGCTGCATAAGAAGAAAACAAAAATGTCAGTTATCCTTACATCAAAAGGAAGTTCCTGGTGATCCTTCTCAGGATCCTCCATCCTACCATGGGTAGCCCATTTTTTAGGAAGATCCTTTCCATCCTGGATGGAATCTCTCTTGATAAAAAAGAAGCGCCGTTTCCAATTAGCATCATTCTTGGTGGCTTTGAAGATCGGGTGTTCTTCACCAGGTTTACGTTTGAACAAATAACGGTGAGAGCCAAAGGTGGTAAGATCATACAGTTCTCCCAGCTCTGCCATTCCTAGATCTATTCCCTCTTGATCGATGATCCTTTCAAGGGTGTGCAAAACCCTCCAAATCATCGGCATGGCTTGGATATAAGAGATGCCGGTTAGGGAAAAGAAAGATTGGGTGAAGGCTGGAAAAGGATATGTATAGCCTATGGTGAAAGGAGTGACGGGGAAAGCAACCCACTTATCGGAGATATGATCACTCAAGGCGTTGGGGTCAAAAGGCCTGAATTCGGTGTTCGCCGGAAAACAATAGCGAATCCTATCTATTTGAGCATCATTGAAGCAGCAGCGTTCTCTAATGGAATCTTCAATGATCCCCTGGCTTTTCGGAGGACTGTTCTTTGGGTGATCCTTGCCCGGTGAACTTCGAAGCAGCATTTTCGTACTGATGAAGATAGAGGTAGAGAAACAGAGTAAGAAGAGAGAAAGAGGAGAAAGAATTACCTGGTAGCTCGTCGACTGAGAATTTAAAGGGAGTCTCTTTCGAATTTGAATGCATGATGATCCTATCTATATCTCTATTTATAATTATGATTCTGCAGGATTGTCACTTCCGTGACATCATCATCGCAACGGCTAGTTCTATTTTAACGGCTATATATCTGTTAGTTTGTTACGGATAAGATCAAGAAAATATAACTCGCCAATTTTACAATTTCACTCCTTATATTTTGGGGGCAATTGTTAGGGGAGGATTTTCTAACAATTAGTGATCCTTATTCGTTATCCTAACTAGTGATCCTTACTTCTGTGACAGGTGGTGATCCTCAGAAGAGCTTCAGGATCAGGATCATGGATCACTTTAAGGATCCTCGTACTGACGATTGTTTACTTATGTTTTGTAGCATCTCGCAGGTGTATTGAGCTTGACCAAGTCTAAGCGACATTCCTGGAGAATATTCCTGAACTATTCTGCACGTGCCTGACCGAAAGTAGACGTTGTGGAGAACGTGGAAGCTTGGCACGAAAGTCGGATAGTTAGTTTAGGTGGTTTTTTCTATTTTAAAAATGGGGTAACGAGCTAGTAGAACACACTTAGCCATTTTTTTAGTTACACACACTCGTACAAACGCTCATACAAGCTCTCATTCAATCACTTAGCAATTTCATACACTTTTTGCACATTTCACCGTAGTGATCCTTGTACCTAGCTCGTTACTATCGGAAGTTGTAAACATTTAACCATTTATTTTAGCTTGGTGATCGGTAGTTTCCATCACCCGGGGTTTTTTGTGCCGGAGATCAACTCTTGATCAAGGGCTTTTTCCCCGTATAAATCCTTGTGTTGTTTGTGCATTTTACATTGAAGTGATCCTCATCGCTGTTACATATTTAAAGCATAATTCCCCTAAACAAAGAGTTTGGTTGCAATATCCTCATCAGATTTTCTGACCAAAACAGTTTGGCGCCCACCGTGGGGCAATTGGTGCTTTGTCCTTGAGAAAATACGCATTTCTGTGCTTAATTCGGTTCACTACAACCGAGCAGATGGCTTCCTCATCGAAGAATGCTTCAAACTTGATGCCCTCATTCACTTCTTCACAAGGCGTTCCTCCTTTGCCTCCACCACCTTCTGGATCCCAGAAGAATACCGAGAATGCCGCGAAGAAACCGACTCCCATTTTCTCAAAACCACCTACTTCCTCTGTTTCAACTAATCCTACTACTAATGATCTCTATGCTTTGATTTTGCAGATGAGGAATCATGCGCAAGAACAGGATAAAACCAACGAAAGGATCCTCCGGGAGATTGACGAAATTAAGAAACAGAAGAAAACGGCAGAGAATCACTCCCCACTGATGCCCAGATCTTTGAATTTTGATACTCCGGTGATTACTTCTCAGCCATCAGTGGTTCCAGACATTCAATATGTGGGAGGACCAAAAGGAGTGCACTACGGAACAACAACCATGACCCAGGCATCAGGTTCACTTTTCCAGCCAGCGGGATCCTATCCTCAGCATATGGGATCCCTCACAAGTTCAGGAGTGCAGCAGTTTCAAGGATCCTCCTTCGTTCCAGGATCATCCCAGGTTCAAGGATCCTCCTTCGTTCCAGGATCATCCCAGGTTCAAGGATCCTCCTTCATTCCAGGATCATCTCAGGTTCAAGGATCCTCCTTCGTTCCAGGATCATCCCAGGTTCAAGGATCCTCCTTCGTTCCAGGATCATCTCAGGTTCAAGGATCCTTCTTCGTTCCAGGATCATCCCAGTTTCAGGGATCCTTCCAGATGCCAGGATCCTCGAGGAGTTTGCAAACAGGAAGTTCGGATGTCCATCAAGGAGATTTTATTCCAATGCAGACCAATGCCTCTACTGGTCCCTCGATCATTCCAGAGTTTCAGCAATATGGATTAACATCCATTCTTCCTAACTTGAATCCAATGGGAGGTAACACTTTTAATAATTCTCATACTACTAACCATGGTCTTATGCAGGATCCAGGTATCAATCATGCCATGGCCAGAGAATTGCAAAAGCTAAAGGATATGATATCAAGTGTCCCGGGAGTAGTCAAACCTATCCCAGAGATTGCAGATGGGAGCCATAAGATATCTCGTTTTGCACCACCAATCTGTGATGCTGAGATACCTAAGAGGTTCCACGTGCCTACGATGAAGCTGTATGATGGCTCAACAGATCCTGAAGAACACATAGCACAATACCGGGAGAGGATGGAGATCAATCCAATCCCAGAAAGGTTAAAGGAAGCATGCCTGTGCAAAGGATTCGGATCCACTCTTACTGGATCAGCTCTCAAATGGCTGCTAAGTCTTCCTCCCTATTCTATTACCTCATTTGCTAACCTAGTTAACTTGTTTAATAATCAGTTTTCTTGTAGTAGAAAATTTGAACGATTAACTAGTGATTTATATAGGATAACCCAGGGTCATAATGAATCATTAAGGGATTACATTACCAAATTCAGTAAAGAATCCTTAGACATTCCTAACTTAGATATAGCCACGGCTGTTGAGGCCTTCAAAACGGGATTACTTAGGGATTCGTTATTTTATGATGATCTTGTTATGACACCATGCAGGAACTTAGATGAGGTAAGAACCCGAGCACTTAGGTACATACGGCTAGAGGATGACAAGAGGATCCAGGAGAGGATGACAGGATCCTCAAAGCAGGATAAGCAAGGATCCTCATCCAGGAACAACAAGTTCAGATCCTACAATAGATCTGATAACCAGAACAACCTAGGTGATAAAGCTAGATGGCCGAGAAAGAATGATAGGCCGGCTGCAACTAAGGATAAATCAAAGTGGTGTGCATATCATGAAGATTTTGGGCACCTTACAGAAGAATGCATTGCATTAAGAAAGGAAATTGGATACTTGTTGAGCAAAGGGCATCTGAAAGAGCTGTTAGGAAGAAAAAAAGTCAAGGACTCAGGATCCTGAAAGGATCCCTGAGAAGGCTCCAGCTCCTCCAGCAGATTCACAAGTGATAAACTTTATTTCTGGAGGATCCGACATTTGTGGCACATCCTTCTCAGCAGCTAAAAGGCACGCGAAGGAAGCTAAGATGGATAATGGAGAAAGACCAGTCCGAACATCAAGTGTCTCCGAAGGAAAAGTCATAACCTTTGATGAAGAGGATCGTGTTGATATCCAGGATCCTCATCACGATGGTTTAGTTATTACTCTTTTCATATCTAACCATTTTGTCCGCAGGATCCTGATAGACGGAGGAAGTTCAGTGAACATTATCCAGCTCGATGTTCTAAAGAAGATGGGTATCCCTGAATCAGAGATCATACCAAGATCCTCCGTGCTCGTGGGATTTAGTGGCGAAACTAAGAACACCCTGGGGGACATTAAACTCCCAATATATATTGAAGGCTTACACTCTTATCAAAAATTTTGTGTTATTGACTGTTTGTCTTGTTGTAATGTTATCCTTGGCAGGCCCTGGATACACGATATGAGAGCAGTCCCGTCTACTTACCATCAATGTGTGAAGCTTCCTAGTCCTTGGGGAATAGTAAAGATTGATAGTGATCAGCAGGAGGCTAAGAATTGCTATACTTCATCGATGAAACCAGCCTCGAAGTCAAGGGAACAATAGCAATCAATGTATCCTCCAAGGAATGTCTTGGAGGCCAGAGAGCAGGATGTGGTAGAAATCCTCATGGATCCTGATGATCCTGAATCCAAAATCTATATCGGATCAGGAATCCTTGGTGAAATGAAAGAAGACCTCATATCCTTCCTCAAAAGGAGAAAGACTACCTTTGCATGGAAACACGAAGATATGACTGGCATATCTAAGGATGTTATCACTCACAAGCTCGGCATCGACAGATCCTTCAAACCAATCCATCAAAGGAGAAGGAAGTTTGCACCAGAAAGGAATGCCATTATCCAGGAAGAGGTAGAGAAATTGCTCCGGGCAGGTATGATTAGAGAGGTCAAGTATCCAAAATGGCTGGCCAATGTGGTTGTTGTTCAAAAGAAAAACGGAAAGTGGAGGGTATGTGTCGATTTTACAGACTTAAATAAGGCATGTCCCAAGGATCCTTTCCCTTTACCCCACATTGACTCCATGGTGGATGCAACTGCGGGTCATGAACTGTTAACTTTTATGGATGCTTCATCTGGATTTCAACAAATCCAAATGGAACCATCCGACCAAGAAGATACAGCCTTCATGACTCCAACTGGTATATATTGCTATATTGCTATGCCGTTCGGATTGAGAAATGCAGGTGCAACGTACCAAAGGCTGGTGAATATGATGTTCAAGGATAAGATCGGACAAACTATGGAGGTTTATATAGATGATATGGTGGTAAAATCCATAAGAGCTGAGGATCACCTAAAGGATTTGGAGGAAGCATTTGATATCCTTGACAAATATAATATGAAGCTTAATCCTTCAAAATGTCATTTTGGTGTTAAAGCAGGTAAATTCTTAGGATACATGGTGACTAAGAGAGGCATTGAAGCTAGCCCGGAACAAATTAAAGCAATAGTGAACATCAAATCTCCGGCCAATGCTAAGGATGTTCAAAGGCTAACAGGCAGGATAGCAGCTTTGAACAGATTTATATCCAAATCCTCGGAGAAGTGCAAAGAATTCTATGATATCCTAAGGAAGAACAAGAAATTTGAGTGGACTGAGAAGCATGAAAATGCTTTGAGAGCCCTCAAAGATTACTTATCCTCAGCCCCATCCTTGATGAAACCAGAGAAAGGCGATGTGTTATCCTTGTATCTTGCAGTATCCTCAAAAGCAGTAAGTGCGGTCCTTGTTAAGGATCATGAAGGTACACAACATCCTGTCTATTATGTAAGTAAAAGTTTACTTGATGCCGAATCCAGGTATTCACACCTTGAAAAACTTATTCTTGCATTAATTATGGCATCTACAAAGTTAAGACATTATTTTGAAACTCATATTATCACTGTTAAAACTAATTTCCCAATTAAGAATGTCCTCAGGAAACCAGAGATGTCAGGAAGGATGTCTAAGTGGGCAGTGAAGCTGAGTGCATATGATATAAGATATGAGCCTAGGACAGCCATCAAATCCCAAGCATTAGCTGACTTTGTGGCTGATTTCAGTAGTGATTTGCAAGAAGAAGCTGAGTTAGAAGTCCAGCAGCTAGAAGAGACCAAGGATCCTTGGATACTTCATACTGATGGATCCTCAAATGTCAAAGGCACAGGGCTTGGAATACTACTAAAATCGCCACAGTGGGACATAATACCCCATTCTATAGCTTGTGAGTTCCAAACCACTAACAATGAGGCTGAATATGAAGCCCTAATTGCTGGTTTGCAAATCACTAAGCATATGGGAATCAGGTATCTTGAGTTTGTCACAGGTACCAAGGGAAGAAAATACAGAAGCTGGTGCATTGGCTAACTTAGGATCATCTTTGAAGATTCCAGAGGATATTAGGATTCCTATTATCCATATCCTGACCCCGGCTATCGAGGATCACCAGACTATGGAGATAGGTCCTTCCCACTTGAAATAGAGATTTAAGTGTATTGCATTCCAGGATCTCGGTAGCATATCCCCTTCCATATTCTTGAGTCTATATGCTCCTTTCCCCGCTTCTGACTCAACTTCATATGGTCCTTCCCATTTTGGAGCTAGCTTGCCATCGGCAGGATTAGTGGTATTTTGAAAAGCCTTTCTTAGCACCCAATCACCAACTCGAAATCTCCTAGTCCTTATATTCTTGTTATATGCTCTGGATATTCTTTGTTGATATGTTGCCATCCTTAGCCTTGCTGCATCTCTTTTTTCATCTATAGTATCCAAATCTTGACATAAGGCTTCAGGATTCTGTTCAGGATCCTGTAGGATAGATCTTGCAGTAGGTATCGCCATTTCCGTTGGAATCACTGCTTCTGCTCCAAATACCAAGGAAAATGGGGTTTGGCCGGTTGCATTCTTTACCGTTGTCCTATCAGCCCACAAAACAAAGAGTAATTCTTCTGCCCATCTTCCTTTTTTGGCTCCAAGTCTCTTCTTTAAGTTATTGACAATTATCTTGTTTGAGGATTCAGCTTGTCCATTCGCTTGAGGATGTACCGGAGTAGACGTGATCATTTTGATTCCCCAACTCTTGCAAAAGTCAGTAGTCCGCTTGCTTATAAACTGGGACCCATTATCACAAATGATTTCAGCTGGTACCCCAAACCTGGTCAGGATATTCCTCTTTATGAAGGATACTACTTCTTGGTCTCTAACTTGAACAAATGCTTCAGCTTCAACCCACTTAGAGAAATAATCCGTCATTGCTAGCATAAAGACTTTTCCTCCCGGAGCTTTTGGTAACTTCCCTACTATATCCATCCCCCATTTCAAGAATGGCCAAGGGGAAGCTACAGGATATAGTGGTTCAGCTGGTTGATGTAGTATGTTACTGTTTTGGTCAAAAATCGAGCAATGACAATGTAACCAAACTTTCTGTTGTGAGGTATGATGCTTGAATTGATGAACAACAATAAGGATCACTATTAAGTGTAATGAACAAGTGACACGAAGATTTATACGAGGAAAAAGCCCTTGATCAATGAATGATCTCCGGCATAAAAAACCTCGGGTGATGGAAACTACCGATCACCAACTCAAATTAAACAAGAAATGTATTACAACTTCGGATGATAGCGAGCTAAGTACAAGGATCACTATAGTGTATCGTGTAGAAATGTATGAAAAATGCTAAGTGTTTTGCCGAGAGCCGGTGAGAGCAGTTGTACGAGTGTGTGTGTAGCCAAAAATAGCCAAGTGTTGTCTAACTAGCTCGCTACCCCCTTTAAATTAGAAAATATCTAGCCTAACTAACATTCCGCAAATGGTGCAAGTCCTCCACGACTCCACAACGTCCATTTCTGGCCAAGCACGTGCGGAATAGACTTAGAATATTCTCCAGGAATATCGCCAAGACCAAGTCCAAGTTGATACTCCTGCAAAATAATTACGAATTCAAAGTAGACAATCGTTAGTACAGGAATCCTTATAGTGATCCATGATCCTGATCCTGCAACACTTCTGAGGATCACTACTTCAGACAGAATTGAGGATCACTAAACCCAACAGTAAACAAGGATCACTGATCATTTAGAAATCCACCCCTAACAATTGCCCCCAAAATATAAGGAGTAATTATGTAAATAAATGAGTTATATTTTGTTCTTATCCGTAACGAATTAATCAGATAACTAGCCGTTGGAGTCGGACTAGCCGTTACGAACATGACGTCAGTGAGATGACTATCCTGCAGAATCATCATTATAAATAGGAGTTAGAGATAGGGATCATTTCACATTTAAGTTCAAGAGAACTCCCTTTATATTCTCATCCGACGATCAAGCAGGTAACTCCTTTCCTTTTCTTCCTTCTCTTACTCTGCTTTTCTTTCTTTACCATCATCTCGTCAAAAATGATGCTCCGAAACTCACCGGGCAAGGATCACAAGAAGAACATCCCTCTTAAAAGCCAGGGGATCATCAAAGATTCACCGAAAGAAAGATGCTGCTTCAATGATGCACAAATAGACAGAATTCGCCACTGTTTTCCGGCGAATACCGTTATCAAGCCATTTGACCCCACCGCTTTGAGTGACTATATCTCTGAAACTTGGATTGCCTTTCCTGTTACCCCATTCACCATAGGATACACCTATCCTTTTCCAGCCTTTACCCAATCCTTTTTCTCCCTTACTGGCATCTCCTACATTCAGGCTATGCCGATGATCTGGAGGGTCTTATATACCCTTGAAAGGATCATCGAGCAGGAAGGGATTGACCTAGGAATGTCGGAGTTGGCTGAGATGTATGATCTCACAACATTTGGATCCCACCGATATTTGTTTAAACGAAAGCCTGGTGAAGAACACCCGATTTTCAAAGCCACCAAGAACGATACAAACTGGAAGCGACGCTTTTTCTTTGTGAGAAGAGACTCTATCCCAAACGGAAAGGATCTTCCTAGGGAGTGCTCCACCCATGGTAGGACAGAGGATCCGGAGTAGGATCACCAGGTAATCTTGCTCTTGTGATAGGATCACTAACCCCCTTTTGTTTTATGCTATGCAGCTGTCACTGTTTCACACCTCATACTGTCTCCTGCTACCAAGGAAAGGCTTGCTGTTCTTAGAAGACTCAGTCCTGAAACAAGATCATTCAAGATAATCACCCAGGATTCTCAAGAGGTATCCTCAGGTTCTGTCACCATGTCAAGTAAGTATCCTGTTCTTTTTATATTCAAATGTTTAAATAAATAGTTATATACGAATAGAATAAGGACACTTATCTGTTTTGGGTGTGTAGGCACTGGAAAGTCATCAAGATCTGCTTCCAAATTTAGTGTCACTGAGCTTGACACCGTCCGATCCAAGAAAAAATCTGCTGCTAGCCCCTCCGTTGTAATCCCCAAAGCTTCCACTTCAAAGGGAAGAGGTGGAAAGAAGAGAAAGACTTCCGAAGCTGAGGATCTGCAAGGTCTCCCCCTGATCCGCCATCAGTTCCTTGAATACTTCAACGATGTAAGGATCCTTGTCCCTGCTTTAGGTATCCAGCTTATTTGAGGATCACCTGTTCTTGAACTGTTCTTTATCTTCTTTGCAGAAATTTGCTGAGATTGAAGACTATGTTGGGCATGTCGAGGAGCAGGACAAGAAGATTGCTGACCTCCAACAAGTCGCATTGCTCAAGGATCTTAAGATTGCTGACCTCTAAAAGGATCTCAAAGATGCCAAAGCTCAGACAGCTACAATCCTGATTAATTTTGATTATGAGAAGAGCGAGATCACGGAGGATGCTAAGGTCTCCGCTGCCATAGCCATGTATAAGACCAAGCTACAAATGGCCCAAGAAGCTCAGGATCCTGCCTTTGACAGGAGCAACTGGGATGTGGAAGGCTGGAAGGCTAGGCTGGCTGAATTGGAGGATGAGGATGAGGCTGATGAGGTTCTGGCAATCGAGGCTGGAGGCAGTGGCAAGGATCATGGTGGTGAAACTAGTGGAGCGGGAGATGGTGATGCAGCGAAGGTGTAGGCTGCTTGAATGGGCGATGAAGGACATTTCTAGACGTAGCCGGAGCCCATTTTTTAGTTTGGTTATGGTTTTTTGTTTTGATGATGTTTTGATAAACAATGGTTGGTCTGTACTTGAACAATAGTAATTAGGGTTGAGGATCATGGATGATCCTTTGAACAATAGGTAGGATTACAAATGGTGGAGGGATCCTCTGTTTGGGGGATGAAGCCATTGTGATCCTGCCGTCTTTAATTTCCTGCACTTGTTAGACCTATGAACAATGGACACCCTTTGCCAACCCATGTGGACGGGCCACGTTTTGCTGGTAGAAACGTGGGTTGGCAATTTTGACAACCTTAAAAGGGTTTAAACTTTTGTGAATAAAATGACTTTAACTTTTTGGCTATATCCTGTGTTGATATCCTTATGGTTATTTTATTTTTCAATCTATTGTGATGTTCATGTTGTTTAAACTTATCAAGTAAGGAAAATTTTAAAAAATATCCATTAAGAGTTAAGGATATGATCAAGGATCACATAAAAAATAGTTTAAGGATCATAAGTTCAGTTGTCAAAGGATAAGTGTCACTTAAATGCATAATGAATAAAATCAAAACAGTTAACGATCATACCTGAGAATCCAAGTTAGGATCCTATCCTTTAACACTTAAAATCAGGATAACCCAAGATACAAACCTTAGTTGAAAGTAAGGATCAAGAATTCTTGGTCATTTATCTTCACAAACCTGAAATAAGATATTGCTTGGGACTGAGCCACTATAAGATGAATGTTAGTAACTGGGGACAAGCCCAACAATTCTGGGGACAAGCCCAATATACTGGGGACAAGCCCAAAGGATAACTGGGGACAAGCCCAAAGGATCGTATGTAAACTGGAGTATGGCCCTCACTGGCGACTATCCAAACTTAGTGACATGAAAATGCCAAAACCTTAGCTAACGTGAAAACGTTAGAAACCTTAGGAACGGATGTATGGTACGTCTACCATTATACGTAGGATCCTGAATATAGCCAGTACAATGAAATTGTCAGCCCCTAAAGCGGGTACTGGTCCCATTGCCATGAACTATACCAGGATCATCGTGTGCTACTGGCGAAACTGGGGACAGGCCCAAACTGGGGACTAGCCCAAAGAACTGGGGTCAAGCCCAAATAACTGGGGTCAAGCCCAAAGGATAACTGGATACTTCTGTGGATACTCAATCCTTAGTTAAGGATACCTGGACCTTCAAAACTCAGAATCAAGTAAAAGGAGGATAAAGGACGCAGGATCCTTATCCTTGTAAGAGAATAAAAAGAAATGAAATAGTTTGAGATTGGAATGTTACCAGAAAGAGGATCATCTGTCAGTGGGGATCCTTCAAGGATACTTGTCTGGTAAGGATCACGGATCATGATCACATGAAATATTTCTTCAAATGGACAGCATTCCAAGCTCTTGGTAGCAAATCACCTTCCATTGTTAACAATCGATATGCCCCCTTTCCTGCTTCAGCTTCAATCAAATAAGGGCCTTCCCATTTTGGTGCTAGCTTTCCATCAGCCAGATTGGTGGTATTTTGAAATGCTTTCCTTAATACCATATCCCTAACTTGGAATTTCCTGAGCCTGACATTTTTGTTGTAAGCTCCAGCCATCCTTTGTTGATAACTGGCCATCCTTATCCTTGCTAAATCCCTGATTTCTTCTATAGTATCCAAGTCTTGAATCAAGTTTTCAGCATTTTCTTCAAGATCACGAATGCTTGTTCTCGCAGTTGGAACCACCATCTCTGTAGGGATCACTGATTCTGCCCCAAATACCAAAGAAAATGGAGTTTGGCCTGTAGCATTCTTGGGAGTTGTCCTATCAGCCCAAAGCACATAAGGTAGTTCTTCTGCCCATTTTCCTTTCTTGGATCCAAGCTTCTTCTTCAAATTGTTGATGATGATCTTGTTGGATGACTCTGCCTGACCATTAGCCTGTGGATGGACTGGTGTTGATGTTATCATCTTAATCCCCCAACTGTCACAAAAGTTAGTGGTTCCGTTCCCAATAAATTGGGATCCATTATCACAAATAATCTCAGAAGGGATACCAAATCTAGTAATAATGTTTCTTTTAATAAAGGATATAACTTCCTTTTCTCTGACTTGAGCAAAGGCTTCAGCCTCTATCCACTTAGAGAAGTAATCAGTCATAGCAAGCATGAATACTTTTCTACCAGGTGCCTTAGGAAGCTTTCCAACTATATCCATTCCCTATCTCATGAATGGCCAAGAAGAGGATATAGGATGCAAGAGCTCTGCTGGTTGGTGAAGGATATTACTATGCCTCTGACAAGGATCACACTTCTTGGCATACTCCACAGCATCCTTCTTCATAGTGGGCCAATAGTATCCTGTCCTCAGGATCCTTGAGAATAACGCCCTGCCCCCAGTGTGGTTTCCACAATCTCCTTCATGGAAATCCTTTAGGACTTCTTGAATTTCAGGATCCTCAATGCATCTTAAATATGGTCCTGCAAGAGATCGTTTATACAACATATTATTTAATATTTTAAATTGAGATACCTTAATTTTGAAAGCCCTTGGGTTTTCTCCTGTAGGGATTTCTCCATGTTGTATGTATCTCATGATTGGGAGTATCCATGATCCTGAATGAGATTGGGTATCATCACTAGGGATGATTGCAGAATCTTCTCCTATTTCCATAGCTACATGATCCTTGATAGCAGGGGTCAGGATATGGATAATAGGGATCTTGATATCCTCAGGAATCTTCAAAGATGATCCTAGATTGGCTAATGCATCAGCTTCTGCATTCTCTTCCCTTGGTACCTGTATCAAACTAAAGGATACAAAAGAGAGTGCCAATTCTTTGACTATCTCCAAATATTTGATTAGCTTTTCACCTTTAACAGCATAGGATCCATTAAAGTGATTAGTGATCAACAAAGAATCTACATGTACCTCAAGGTACCTGATCCTCATGTGCTTAGCAGTTTGCAAACCAGCTATCAAGGCTTCATATTCAGCCTCATTGTTGGTAGTTTGAAATTCACAGGCTATGGAGTGGGGTATTATGTCCCCCTGTGGTGATTTTAGTAGTATTCCAAGCCCTGTTCCATTTACATTGGAGGATCCATCAGTGAACAGTATCCAAGGATCCTTGGTTTCCTCTAGCTGCTGGACTTCTAATTCAGCTTCCGTTTGCAAATCACTACTGAAATCTGCCACAAAGTCAGCTAATGCTTGGGATTTAATGGTTGTCCTGGGCTCATATCTTATATCATATGCACTAAGCTTCACTGCCCACTTAGCCATCCTTCCTGACATTTCAGGTTTCCTGAGAACATTCTTAATTGGAAAATTAGTTTTAACAATAATGGCATGAGTTTCAAAATAATGTCTCAATTTAGTAGATGCCATAATTAATGCAAGGATAAGTTTTTCTAAGTGTGAATACCTGGATCCAGCATCAAGTAAACTCTTACTTACATAATAGACAGGATGTTGTGTACCTTCGTGATCCTTAACAAGGACGGCACTTACTGCTTTTGAGGATACCGCCAAGTATAAGGATAACACATCTCCCTTTTCTGGTTTCATCAAGGCTGGGGCTAAGGATAGGTAATCCTTAAGAGCTTTAAGGGCACTTTCATGCTTTTGAGTCCATTCAAATTTCTTGTTCTTCCTCAAGATGTCATAAAACTCCTTGCACTTTTCTGAGGATTTGGATATGAATATGTTCAAGGCTGCGATCCTGCCAGTCAACCTTTGCACATCCTTAGCATTGGCAGGAGATTTGATATTCACAATAGCCTTAATTTGCTCTGGACTTTCTTCAATGCCCCTCTTTGTCACCATATATCCTAAGAATTTACCTGCCTTTACACCAAAATGACACTTAGAAGGATTAAGTTTCATATTATATTTATCAAGGATATTGAACGCTTCCTCCAAGTGTTTAAGATGATCCTCAGCTTTCTTGGACTTAACCACCATGTCAACAATATAGACTTCCATAGTGTGTCCAATTTGCTCCTTGAACGTCATATTGACTAGCCTTTGATAAGTAGCACCTGCATTCCTTAATCCAAATGGCATAGCAATATAACAGTATATACCAGTTGGGGTCATAAAGGCTGTATCCTCTTGATCGGATGGTTCCATCTGAATTTGTTGAAATCCAGATGAAGCATCCATAAAGGTTAACAACTCATGACCCGCGGTAGCATCCACCATCGAGTCAATGTGGGGTAATGGGAAAGGATCCTTGGGACATGCCTTGTTTAAATCTGTAAAGTCGACACATACCCTCCACTTTCCATTTTTCTTTTGAACAACAACCACATTGGCTAACCATCTTGGATAATTAACCTCTCTAATCATACCTGCTCGAAGTAGCTTATCTACCTCTTCCTGGATAATAGCATTTCTTTCAGGTGCAAACTTCCCCCTCTTTTGATGAATCGGCTTGAATGACCTGTCAATGCCAAGTTTGTGAGTAATTATATCTTTAGATATACCTGTCATATCTTCATGTTTCCAGGCAAAGGTGGTTTTCCTTCTTTTGAGAAAGGATACTAGCTCCCGTTCAATATCGCTAAGGATCCCTGACCCTATGAAGATCTTGGATTCAGGATCATCAGGATCCATGAGGATTTCTTTCAAATCCTGTTCTCTTGCCTCCAAGACATCTCTTGAAGGATACTGTAATTGCTATTGCTCCCTTGGTCTTGAGGCTGGTTTCATTGATGAGGTATAGTAATTCTTAGCCTCCTGTTGATCACTCTCAATTTTCACCACTCCCCATGGACTTGGAAGCTTTACACACTGATGATAGGTGGATGGGACTGCCTTCATATCATGTATCCATGGCCTGCCAAGGATAACATTACAACACGACAAGCAATCAATAACACAAAACTTTTGATAAGAATGCAATCCTGAAAGGATCCCGGAAAGGGCTCCTGCTCCTCCAGCAGATGCACAAGTCATAAATTTCATATCCGGTGGATCAGACATCTGTGGTACATCCTTCTCAGCAGCAAAATGACACGCTAAGGAAACCAAGATGGATAATAGAGACAGACCCGTCCGGACCTCCGTTGTCACACAGGATAAAGTCATTACTTTTGATGAGGATGATCGTGTTGACATCCAGGATCCTCATCATGACGGTCTTGTAATTACATTGTTTATTTCTAACCACTTTGTTCGCAGGATCCTTATAGATGGAGGAAGCTCTGTGAACATCATTCAGCTGGATGTTCTTAAGAAAATGAATATCCCAGAGTCTGATATTATCCCAAGATCCTCAGTACTTGTGGGATTCCTGGGTCCTTGACTTCTTTCGTCCCAAGAGTTCCTTTAAATGCCCCTTGCTCAACAAGTAATCAATTTCCTTTCTAAGTGCAATACACTCTTCAGTGAGATGCCCAAAATCCTCATGATATGCACACCATTTGGATTTATCCTTTGTAGCAGCTGGTTTATCATTTTTCCTTGGCCACCTAGCTTTCTCACCTAGATTCTGCATTGCAAGGATTAGTTCATTGTTATCAACAGAAAAACAATATTCAGAAATAGGAGGATAATCCTCACCATCCTCTTCTTGTTCCACTACGTGCACATTCTGGTTATCAGATTTGTTGTAGGACTTGGATTTGTTGTTCCTGAAGTAGGATCCTTGTTTATCCTGTTTTGAGGATCCTGTCAATCTGTCCTGGATCCTTTTTTCATCCTCTAGGCGGATGAACCTAAGGGCCCTAGTCCTTACTTCATCAAGATTCCTGCAAGGTGTCATAACAAGATCATCATAGAATAATGAATCCTTAAGCAGTCCCATTTTAAAGGCTTCTATAGCCGTAGCAATATCCAAATTAGGAATATCTAAGGACTCTTTACTAAACTTAGTGATATAATCTCTAAGTGATTCATTTTGACCTTGTGTTACCCTATATAAATCACTAGTTAATCGTTCAAACTTTCTACTACAAGAGAATTGACTATTGAACAAGTTAACTAAATTAGCAAATGAAGTAATAGAGTAAGGGGGAAGACTTAGCAGCCATTTAAGAGCAGATCCTGTAAGTGTGGATCCAAATCCCTTGCATAGACACGCTTCTTTCAACCTTTCAGGAATTGGATTGATCTCCATCCTCTCCCTGTACTGAGCTACATGCTCTTCTGGATCCGTTGAACCATCATATAGCTTCATTGATGGTATCTGGAATCTTTTAGGTATCTCAGGATCACATAAAGGTGGTGCAAAACGAGATATCCTATGGCTACCATCCGCAATCTCAGGAATGGGTTTAACCACTCCTGGTACACTAGATATCATATCCTTTAGCTTCTGTAGCTCCCTAGCCATGGCCTGATTGATACCTGTATCCTGCATAAAGCCATGGTTAGTGTTATATAAGTTATTAAAAGTGTTACCTCCCACAGGATTCGAGTTTGGAATTGCGGATGTGAATCCATCTTGTCGAGACTCTGGCATGATTGAAGGACCAGATGAGGTAATAGTCTGCATCGGTATGAAGTCTCCTTGATGAACGTCCGAGTTCTGAGGCTGCATACTTCTCAAGGATCCCTGATTTTGAAGGAGGTTGGATCCTTGGAATTGAGATGATCCTTGAACCTGAAAGGATCCTGGGACCAGGGAGGATCCTTGAACAAGGGAGAATCCTGGAACCAGAGAGGATCCTGGGACCAAAGAGGATCCTGGGATCTGGGAGGATCCTGGGATCTGGGAGGATCCTTGTACCTGGGAGGATCCTTGTACTGCATGCGTTCCCACATATCCTCCTGACATGAAGTATCCCTGATGCTGAGAGGAGGATCCTGATGGCTGAGAAGAGGATTCCTGCGGCTGGAAGTAAGAGCCGAATGCCTGATTCATTGTTGTTGTTCCATAGCGCCTTCCTGGTAGTTCACCCAAGTATTGCACGTCCGGAACTGCTGAGTGTTGGGAAGTTATGACCGGAGTGTCGAAGTTCAGCGACCTTGGCATCAGAGGGGAGTGATCCTCCACTGATTTCTTCTGTTTCTTGATTTCATCGATCTCCCGGAGGATCCTTTCGCTGGTTTTATCCTGCTCTTGTGCATGATTCCTCATCTGCAAAATCAGGGCATAAAGATCATTAGTAGTAGGATTAGTTGAAACAGAAGAAGTAGGCGGTTTTTGGAAAATAGGAGTTGGTTTCTTCGCAGCATTCTCAGCATTCTTCTGGGATCCAGAAGGTGGTGGAGGCAAAGGAGGAACGCCTTGTGAAGAACTGAATGAGGGCATCAAACTTGAAGTATTCTTCACTGAGGAAGCCATCTGTTTGGTTGTAGCGAACCGAAATGACCACGAAAATACGAATCTTTCTAGGAACAAAGCACCAATTGCCCCACGGTGGGCGCCAAACTGTTTTGGTCAAAAATCGAGCAATGACAATGTAACCAAACTTTCTGTTGTGAGGTATGATGCTTGAATTGATGAACAACAATAAGGATCACTATGAAGTGTAATGAACAAGTGACACGAAGATTTATACGAGGAAAAAGCCCTTGATCAATGAATGATCTCCGGCATAAAAAACCTCGGGTGATGGAAACTACCGATCAGCAACTCAAACTAAACAAGAAATGTATTACAACTTCGGATGATAGCGAGCTAAGTACAAGGATCACTATAGTGTATCGTGTAGAAATGTATGAAAAATGCTAAGTGTTTTGCCGAGAGCCGGTGAGAGCAGTTGTACGAGTGTGTGTGTAGCCAAAAATAGCCAAGTGTTGTCTAACTAGCTCGCTACCCCCTTTAAATTAGAAAATATCTAGCCTAACTAACATTCCACAAATGGTGCAAGTCCTCCACGACTCCACAACGTCCATTTCTGGCCAAGCACGTGCGGAATAGACTTAGAATATTCTCCAGGAATATCGCCAAGACCAAGTCCAAGTTGATACTCCTGCAAAATAATTACGAATTCAAAGTAGACAATCGTTAGTACAGGAATCCTTATAGTGATCCATGATCCTGATCCTGCAACACTTCTGAGGATCACTACTTCAGACAGAATTGAGGATCACTAAACCCAACAGTAAACAAGGATCACTGATCATTTAGAAATCCACCCCTAACAGTTACTATGCCTTTGACATGCATCACACCTTCGAGCATATGCTGCAGCGTCTTTCCTCATCGTTGGCCAATAATATCCTGTCCTTAATACTTTCGAGAACAATGATC
This sequence comes from Helianthus tuberosus, assembly GCA_030545235.1. NCBI lineage: Eukaryota > Viridiplantae > Streptophyta > Magnoliopsida > Asterales > Asteraceae > Helianthus > Helianthus tuberosus. The sequence goes on along the minus strand of CM060366.1, from coordinate 13,099,587 downwards.
TGCCCCTAGTGTGGTTACCACAATCCCCTTCATGTATATCCTGAAGTACTTCTTTGGCTTCAGGATCCTCCAAGCACCTCAAATACGGTCCTGCAAGAGATTTCTTGTATAAAACATTATTTATAATAGTGAATCGTGATACCTTCATCCTAAATGCCTTAGGATTTTCATCTCCGGGGATGTGTCCTTCCTTGAGATATCTCATGATTGGAGCCGTCCAGGATTTAGGATCCTTTTCAGGATACTCTGCTCCAGGATCCTGAATACCCGCTACTTCTTTATCCTGAGGATCCGTCGTAGGATACAAGATATGTAATATTGGTATTTGGGTCCCTTCTGGTATCCTGATCGATGATCCCAGATTTGCTAAGGCATCTGCTTCAGCATTATCCTCCCTTGGTACCTGTTCAAGTGTAAAAACATCGAAATATCCTGCTAATTTTTTGAGAACATCGAGGTATTCGATTAATTTCTCACCCTTAACTGCATAGGATCCATTAAAATGGTTAGTAATTAACAAGGAGTCAACATATACTTGCAACTTCTTGATACTCATATTCTTAGCCAACTTTAATGCTGCAGTTAAAGCCTCATACTCTGCTTCATTATTAGTAGCAGGGAATTCACACCTAATAGCCTGGGGTAATATGTCCCCCTGTGGCGATTTTAGTAGTATTCTTAATCCTACTCCTCTTACATTAGATGCACCATCAGTATATAACGTCCAGGATCCTGAGGATTCTCCTAACTGTTGGACTTCTAGGTCTACCTCATCCTGAATGTCACTACTGAAATCAGCCACAAAGTCAGCTAAAGCCTGAGACTTTATGGTATTTCTAGGTTCATATACTAAATCATAAGCACTCAACTTTACTGACCACTTGGCCATCCTGCCTGACATCTCTGGTTTCCTAAGCACATTTTTGACAGGATAATTTGTTTTAACATGAATCCTATGTGTCTCAAAGTAATGTCTAAGCTTCGTTGATGCCATAACTAATGCTAGTATCAATTTTTCTAAATGAGAATACCTAGTTTCAGCATTTAACAAACTTTTACTAACATAATAAACAGAATATTGCTGACCTTCATGATCCTTTATAAGGACGGCACTTACAACATTCCCTGATACTGCGAGGTATAGGGATAGTGGTTCACCATTCTCAGGCTTCATCAGTAGAGGTGCAGTTGAAAGATATTGCTTCAAATCCTGCAGGGCTGCTTCATGCTTCTCACCCCATTCGAATTTCTTGTTCTTCTTCAGGATATCATAAAACTCTTTGCATTTCTCTGAGGATCTTGAAATAAATCTGTTTAATGCTGCTACTCGCCCTGTTAATCGTTGAACATCCTTCATATTTGAGGGTGATTTAATATCCAAGATGGCTTTAATCTGCTCCGGGCTCGCCTCTATTCCTCTTTTGGTCACCATATATCCTAGAAATTTTCCTGCCCCCACTCTGAAATGACACTTAGCAGGATTTAGCTTCATGTTATATTGATCCAGGATATCAAATGCTCCTTTAATATCCTGGAGATGATCCTGAGCTTTCCTTGATTTTACCACCATATCGTCAATGTATACCTCCATGGTGTCCCCCCTCTTGTCTTTGAACATCATGTTTACCAATCTCTGGTATGTTGCACCTGCATTTTTCAAACCAAAAGGCATAGCCGTATAACAATAAATACTTGTTGGTGTCATGAAGGCAGTATCCTCCTGGTCAGAAGGCTCCATTTGAATCTGCTGAAATCCTGAGGATGCATCCATGAAGGTCAACATTTCATGCCCGGCAGTAGCATCCATCATTGCATCAATGTGAGGAAGAGGAAATGGGTCTTTAGGACAAGCCTTGTTCAAGTCTGTGTAGTCTACACAGACTCTCCATTTCCCATTTTTCTTCTGTACCAGGACTACGTTTGCTAGCCATCTTGGAAACTTGACTTCTCTGATCATCCTGGACTTCAACAATCTTTCAACTTCCTCTTGGATAATCGTATTCCGCTCAGGAGCAAATTTCCTTCTTTTTTGCTGAACAGGCTTGAATGATCTGTCAATTCCAAGTTTATGAGTGATAATGTCTTTGGATATACCTGTCATATCCTCATGCTTCCATGCAAATGTTGACATCCTGCATTTCAAAAAGTTAGTTAACTGCTCTTCAATATCCTGAGGGATATTGGTTCCTACGAGCACCGAGATATCAGGATTATCCTGATCCAGGATAATTTTCTTCACATCCTGCTCCAAATGCTCCACGATATCTTGGGCCCGCATCTTTAATTGCTATGCTGCACTAGGCTTGGTTAAGGATTTCATTGAGGATGAGTAGCATTCTTTCGCCTCCTGCTGATCACTATCAACCTTGACAACTCCCCAAGGGGTAGGGATCTTGATGCATTGGTGATATGTTGATGGCACAGCCTTCATATCGTGAATCCATGGTCTTCCCAGTATGATGTTATAACAGGATAGAGAATCCATCACACAGATACGTTGTATCGAGTTGACTCCTTCAACATATACTGGTAACTTTATCTCTCCCACTGTGTTCCTAGATTCTCCACTGAACCCAACAAGCATGGTAGACTTCGAAGTGATATCCATCGGAGATACATTCATTCTCTTCAGAGTCTCTAGTTGGATTATGTTGACGGAGCTGCCATTATCAACCAATATCATGCGTACAAAATGGTTAGCCACATATAATGTTATTACCAGAGCATCATGATGAGGATCCTGGACAGTATCCTTGTCATCAGCATCAAACGTGATCACTTTGTCAGTTGTGAGGGTAGTCATCCTGACAGGTTTGTCTCCCCTTTCGGCCTTAGCTTCTTTTGCATGTCTCTTCGCCGCCGAATACGAAGTCCCACAAATGTCGGATCCTCCCGAAATAAAGTTGATTATCTTGGCATCCGCGGGAGGTGATGATGCTCGCTCAGGATCCTTCTCAGTATCCTGACCCTTATTCTTCTTTCTTCCTAAGAGATCTTTCAGATATCCCTTGCTTAGAAGATAGCTTATTTCTTTCCTTAGAGCAATGCAATCCTCAGTTACAAGTCCGAAATCTTCGTGGAAGGCACACCATTTTGACTTATCTTTCCAATCAGCTTTTTGTTGATTCTTTCGAGGCCACCTAGCCTTGTCTCCTAAACCCTGCATGGCATACATCAATTCAGGAATGTTAACAGAAAAGCAATATTCAGATAATTCAGGATATTCTTCAGGATCCTCGTCTTCGATAGCATTCACTTTCTTGTTTTCATTTCTACCATATGGCTTAGAGCGATATGGCTTAAATGAGGATTCTGACTTCCTGTTAGTTGACTCATAGGTGTTGGATGAGTTCAACCTCTCTTGCATCTTTCTGTCATCCTCCAATCGAATATATCTTAGGGCCCTGTTTCGAGCTTCATCCAAGTTCCTGCATGGGTTCATTACAAGGTCTTGGTAAAATTGAGAATCCTTTTGCAGCCCCATCTTGAAAGCTTGCACAGCTGTTGCAACATCAAGATGCGGAATGTCTAAGGATTCCCGGCTGAACTTGTTCACATAATCCCTTAGGGGTTCTTGATGTCCCTGTGTTATCCTGTAGAGGTCACTTGTTAGTTTTTCAAAGCTTCTACTACAAGAAAACTGACTATTAAATAAATTCACTAGGTGAGCAAATGATGTAATCGAATGAGGAGGAACATTCAGGAGCCATTTCAAGGCTAATCCTGTTAAGGTAGAACCAAAACCCTTGCACAAGCATGCTTCCTTGAGCTCCGGAGGGATAGGGTTAATCTCCATTCTTTCCCTATACTGGGCAATATGCTCTTCAGGATCCGTAGTTCCATCATAAAGCTTCATGTTGGGGGTTTGAAATCTCTTTGGAATCTCAGCATCACAGATAGGATATGCAAAGCGAGATATCCTGTGGCTGTCTTGGGACACTTCCGGGATTGGCTGGACCACTCCAGGTACACTGGATATCATGTCCTTCAACTTCTGAAGCTCCCTAGTAAATGCTGATGTTACACCTGTATCCTGCAAAGATCCACTATTGTTAGCAGCATGAGTATTATTATTATTTGACACGTTACCCGTATGAGGATTCTTCCCATATCCTGAAGCATATCCTGAACTCCTCATGGTCGACATCCTGACCGAGGAGGGTATTTCAGGAGTATGATTCTGAGGAAGGCTGGGCACAATATTCCCCCTATTATCCTCAGTGTACACAGCCGAACTGAAGTTCAAAGTTCTGGGTTGTAATGGAGTGACGATATCCTCAGCAGATCTGCTCGAGCCAGACTTCAGGAGTTGTATTTCCCTCAACAGCATTTGGTGTGTTTCCTGTTGCTACCTCATTTGTTCCTGCACACTTCCAAATAAGGTTAGAATTTCATCATTAGAAGCTAAAATGGGAGCAGATCCCTGAATACTCCGAGTAGGGATAATATCCTGAGGTTGTGAAGAAGATTGCATCCTTGGAGGAGGTGGTGGAAGCACCGGACCAGTAGTAGCAGAAGTTGTAGCAGACACAGTGGAGGAGCTCATGTTTGATCTTGAGGCCATTGTAAACAATGTGGCAAAAAGTTTTGAAAACAGAAAACCGATTAACGATTTCACAAAGTGTACCAACAACATATCACAATTAGCAACCTTGTCTCCCTTTGACTTCAACCTTGACTTGACTTTGACTTTCGAAACACGGGGTGTTACATAGTACTCTTATAGCTTTGCGGCGGGTCGATCTTACACAACATATAGTTAAGTTCGGAATGTAAAGAACATTACGTTGTGAAAATAAGTGTTGGTAGCGTTAGAAAAAAAAACAACTTTCACACATCGGCAAAATACCCTGACTTGATGTTGTCTCGTACGCAATGAATTGGTCGTGTAATCAAACCATGTAGAACGTATAACATTATGTGATTCCAGTCGAGAATGTGTGTGGCTAATATCAATAGCTCAGTCATACAATCTTGTAGTTATAAACTAATAAGAGCTCGTTGATTATCTATGAAAATAATGCAACTTGCATAAATCCTATTAGAAAACGGCATCAATGGTGAGATGACAAAGCACATCTAACCAAAGTTTTCCGCAACGTAAGATATGAATGAAAGAAAAATTGATGTTTGCAGTTCGACAGATCAAGACAAGCAATTGTCACTTAAAATCAAACTTTAAAGACTGAAAACATGAGTTAATTTAAGGATGAACATTATACATGTGTTTTTTTTTTGTTTATCTAAGTTTTATCTTGCTAAGTTTTCATCAATAAGTTTTTTTTAATGATGCAACATAATTAGTCTAGCGATAGCATATTATATTCTAGGTTTAAAAATACCTTGTTAAGGGAATCATACATGCATACAAAATAGATTGAATTTGGTAAGGTAATGAAACCATTATTATTTGATTAAGGTACAACCACTTAAGCACAACTTACAACCTATATTTGATTAAGATACAACCATTTAAGCACAACTTACAACCAAAGATGCACACAAATGTTTCAAATTAATAGTATATAACAACTGGGTAGAGATACTGTACATTAATTCACAAGTGTGAGAAGTGTATTATAACACTATATAACACCATATAAACACTGTATAACACTATGTCACACCATATAACACCATATAACACTATGTAACACTATATAACAATATATAACACTATACATCTATCATAGACATGCTATCAGACAAAATATAGTTTTATATTTGTTATATAGTGTTACATAGTGTTATATGGTGTTACATAGTGTTATACGGTGTTTATATGGTGTTATATAGTGTTATATTTAATGTTATAATACACTTCTCACACTTCTGGATTAATGTATAGGATCCTCTACCTATAACAACTTACAACATAATGTCTCTAGAGGTGTACAAATACATACATTTATATCAACGTTATTTGAATATACGATAAAAGAATATACAATTCATTCCGGTTTCATATTTCATAGCTAGATATTAGTGAATGAGACACAATGGAATTTTGTTTTTTAATATCTTTAGTAGTTCTTTTGTTTTTATGCTTGAAAGAGGTATAAAATCAATATTCATAATTTTTCTTTTACATTAGTTAACTAGGTTATTACCCGTGATTGCTTCCCGAGCTCGGGAAACTTAGTTATATTATTTATTATTTGTTATTAATAAGACCTAATTACATCAAGCATCTCATTGGATTCAACAACAATATCTTCAAATCACCGGATTAGATCATGAACCCATATTAGAGGTCAAACAAAAGCACAACAGGACCACATGAATAACATCATTTCCACTTTTACTTCAATGCACTTACATGATCGGGTGATTTGGGATTTTGTAAAAATGTTTGTTCTTGTACTTCTTTACAAAATTACATAGAAAACGAAACAACGAATTAAACAGATGTTGAGTTATTCAAAGTTCTGTTGAATACTAAATGAGATGTTGACCAAACTTCAAACATATGTTGACCAAAAGTCAATCAGATGTTGACCAATAGTCAAACAGATGTTGACCTTAAACAGATGTTTGGTTTAAGGCTAAACATTTGTTTATGGCCAAACATCTGTTTAAGGTTAAACATCTGTTTAGGTCCAAATATCTGATATAGAAGGCCAAACATCTGTTTAAGGCAAAACATCTGTTTAAGGTCAAACATCTGTTTATGGCCAAACATCTGTTTAAGGTCAAACATCTGTTTAAGTCCAAATATCTGATATAGAAGGCCAAACATCTGTTTATGGCCAAACATCTGTTTAAGTCCGAACATCTGATATAGAAGGCCAAACATCTGTTTAAGGCAAACATCTGTTTAAGCCTGAACAGATGTTTAACTTAATCAGATCTACTGTCTTCTGACACTGTTTTCCTCTTCAAAACACTGTTCAACCTAACATGGGTTTCCATCAATTGTTGACCAAAAGGCAAACAGATGTTCAAACCAATTGTACTTCTTTACAAAATTACATAGAATTCAAGAAAACGAAACAATGACTTAAAGAACTATAATTTAACACCAAATCTAATCGGGCAAAGCAATCTATTATCTGACTATTCCCTGGTTTTTACAACATGAAACACAACATCATCATGCCAAATACAGTCATATATATCCATCCATTATTCTGAATTCATAAACCCATAAATGCAGAAGAATGACACATTTGCGTTTAATAAACCAAGTTTCTACTAATTGCAGTTACTATTAGCAAAAATAAGCATGATATCATCTATATATAAAACACAAAGTGCTAATAACAGTGTTTTATCATGTTAGCCATAAATATCAACAAAACATCATGTTAATAAGTTTAAAAAAAAAACCATGCAGCATCACCATCAAAAAATTCATAGTTATAATATCTAATATCAGAACATACTTAAAGATTGTTGTTAAACTGAAGTAACGCCATTCAATACGATCTTCTGTTGCGAAGAAACGTATGTGAAGTGCAACATATCACCAAACCTCAAGTTATTCTCAGTCATAAACTTCCGCCAACCATCAAACGCATAACGTGGCTTCAATTCATTTAACTCCGTCTTGACATCATAAACACCCACAACTCCAACCATGTTTTGAACTTTCAAACGATGAAGATCAACAGAAAGACCAGCTCGTCTGGCAACTTCAGCAGGAAGACGCTACATGTATTGTGTGGAAAAATTAATAGTCAGACAAATAAACATAAATCGTTAGTTTGTTATAAAAAATGCTATACCAGCCTATAGTCTCCTTTGTGATCAAAATGAAAGAACTCAGGGTCGAGAACATGTCCAGAATGTTTTTTTTGCAGTCTTTGTACTCTTATTTCTACGGTTACGCTTTTTCTAAACGTTGCCGGCTCTCTTCTCCTTGATGAAAAAGTAAACATATACATGTGAATTAAAGGAATGTTGAATATATGCATAGAAGAAAAACAGTTTATATAACATATACTAATTAAGTGGCGAGTATAGATACCTTAACCTTATGAGCAGATGAAGAACATCTAATATGATCACTTGTGTCGACAGGTAAGGCAACATTTCCCTTAGTCGTATTCTTGACCGTTTGCTTTCTCTCAGAAGTAACTTTACCTTTCTTCTTAACCTGTTGTCATAGAGTAACTTTAATAACCATAGTAATATAACAATCTTTAAGATGGTAAACTTACATCTTGTGTTTTTGTGTACAACGGTCTTTATATCCAACAGTTGTTAGGCAGATCAGTGCTTGCCTTATTAACTTGTTATAACCACTGTCATTGGAGGAAACTTAGATGGGCAATGCTTATTGTGGATCAACGTGCAGCTTCAACAGCCAGATCAACATCATCTTTATATCCTTCAGCAATATCCGCTATCTTTTCTTCGGTTCTTGGATCAAACGTATCGAACGTTTTCCCTTTTCATCAAAACAAAACCAATATATATTTAGCAACAATTAATCTGAAAAAACACGTGGAACTAACAGCAAAAAAGTGTACCTGAAACAGAATCGACGATTAAGAATCAAAAAAACATGTGGAATTACAATGCATGGATTACTGAAGGCAACTTACGATGCTGATTAAGAAAACTCCGTTTAATTGTTCAAATTGAGATGACGGGTGATCTGCAAGTGATTACAAATGAATCAATGCATCAATAAACGGTAAATCAAAATGTTACGAATACCAAAAAATAAATCAGACCAATTGAGGTTACCTTGGTGTTGTGCAATGAAGAAGGAAGAAGATGATGCGACAATTATATGGGAAAAGAAGAGATTTAACTATATTATTACTCAAAAAAGTCACATATTAGTTTTTATGTAATTGGTCTACACCAAAAATACAACTTGGAGGCATGTGAAATCACCTCGATGTCTATGACAACAACACCTTCTTAAAAAACAAAGTAAAACTGATTGTAAGATTAAAACATTCAATGACTTACTGTACATGGGTCCGACTAATCTCAATCATGCACTAAAATTCCTCTTCTCATCTGAGATTGTCTTCCGCTCCACCATCTTAATTCGACTCTCCCTAACTTCAATTGTAAAGAAAAGGGCAAAAATCAAATACTTTTGGGCTGGTATCACCTAGGGCTGTAAACGAGTCGAGCCGAGTTGAGTTAGGGCGGGGTCGAGTTCAAGCTCGAAATTAATTCAGGAGGCTAAACTTGGCTTGAGCTTTACGTCGGAGTTAAACGAGCATAAGAACGAGCCAACGAGCCGAGCCGAGCTTAGCTCGAGCTGGGCTTGGTAACAAAATGAGCCAGCTTGGTTCACGTCATCTCAAATTGAGTTTTTTTAGCTAGTTTTTTCTCGAGCTTCTTTCGAGCGAGCTACGAGCCGAGCTACGAGTCGCGAGCTTTATGAACAGCCCTAGTATCACCTATCAACAGACCTGAAAACAAAATCAGTTTCTAAACAATGACTTCATGAAACTGAAAATCATTAAAGTAACACACAAATTAAGTAACAACCAACCTTAATTCACAAGCCTGCAAATATAAAGTTGCCACATGAATAATGAAGTAGAACTTGCTGCAAAAATAATAAAGTGTGAAAACAATCTCAAAAACTTCTCTGTAATTGAGTAGTAAAGCTACTCAATTTAGTTAACTACTTAAACAATCCAACAATGAATTTACCCTCCTTCTCCTTCTCTTTCACATTTCCAACTCCCCAACAACGATCCGGCAGAGGTTACTTCTAATCAACAAACTCTATAAAATAATAATAATAATAATAATAAAAATAAGCATAAAATCTACACATTCTTCTTGGATTGCTAGAATAATAGTATGAAAGTTTGAATAAAAACAGAGGATCAAGAAACATAGGAGCATCCAACATTACTAACATGGGTGAATAAATCACCAAAACAGACTGTGAAAAACAAAAACTACAAACATATCAAAATCAATCTACTCGTAATCACATGATACAACAAAGCAAGCATCTGAATAAACAATAACAAATGAAAGACAAAATCAAAAGCTACAAACAGAGTTATTCATATCTATTATATACACAATAATAAAAACATGATTACAACATACCAGTGTCACCGATTAACAGGAGGTTGTACAAAAGGGTTCATCGTGTACGATAAGAAACCCTAGGAGAGTTTCTTCTTCTTCTAAGGGTACAAAAGGGTTCATCGTGTTCAGTATGAGAAAATAGATAAAAACAAATAAAATTTCTGAATGAGAAAATAGATCTTACATGAATATTCTGTTCTTCAACTACTCGACGGTACATGATTTAGGGTTTCAAACGCAGATGTATCCAATAGAAGTAACCTCTGCCGGACGTTGTTGAGGAGATGGAAATGTGAAAGAGAAGGATGAACATCAGAAAGAAAGGGGATCTTGTATGGAAAGGTGAAGGGGAAGAATGAAGTAGGGTTTGAGAAAATGTGAGAGTAAAGAGGAGTGGTACTGTTGGGCGGGAAAAGGGAAAAAACGATGCTCTAATCTACTGACACGTGGACTAAATAACTTTCATTTATTATATATAATAATAATATAATAGTGAGGACAATATATAAATATTATAACACTCAGTAGTTAAGAGTTATTTAAATTCCGATACACGTTATATATGGTCTTCACTCATAAAGTCTTATAATGTCTAATTATACTAATTGAAATATTGTATCATTTGTAAAAACATCAATAAACGAATAAAACAAACACTTTTTTCAAAGCTAAATCTCCATATTTAACACTTTATGACTTGGTGGTGTAATATGATCCTCTTCCATTGATTTTCGTAAATCATTTTCTTTTTTGTAGGTTGATATTGTGGGCTCTTAATTTTATTATATTACTATGTCAATGGTTTTTGGCAGATTCTGGAAACCACACGTAGCAATCATAAACCGACAAAGGAGACACGAAAAATAAAAACTTGTGGCCAAAAATAAAAACACCTAAGATTTTCATGTAATTAAGAACATGTGATTTAATATATATTATAATATAATATAATAATTTGTTGGAAAATTTTAAATTTTAAGAATATAATTTAAATTACACATAGTATACATTCACGGCTAAAAGATATATCCACGAGTGAGGGCAAAATGACTACAATAGCATCATAGCATACCTATGACTACAAGCTCTAAAAATATTATAGGGCATCAGTAGCGTCTCTGAGAATTCATGTACCCTGTTATAGCTCGAAAAAATGTGTCCTTCCGTAGTGTTTTATTATTAATATTTTTTAAAATCAATCGGGTATTAGACTCGCTAAACCTTTGCTAATAGGTAACTTCTAAACCATAAAAAATTGTTTTTGTAAATTGACTTATCTTAGAGTTGTTATGAGTATACTATTTAAATTTTTTTTACATATATGTTGGATTTCTTTTTTTAAAACACATGCCCCTCAAAGTTGGTCCTATCCGCACACCCTCATTACCGCCTCTGGAAGGAATAGCTAGAGATATTACTTTTTAACGACCACCATTTATATTTATAATTATAAAAATGCAAAGGTACGCTTTGTGCACCCAAATTATATTACATTAATGTAACTTCAAACTATGTAGAGAATTTGAGATGTTCACGTGATATTTTAAAATTAGACTTTTTGTTATTCAACTAGTTGCTCTATTTAGGGTTGTAAACGAACCGAACGAACACGAACAAGTTCATGTTCGTTCGTTAAGGAAATTAACATGTTCGTGAACTGTTCACGAACGCATACCGAACATAAGTTTATTTTCGTGTTCGTTCGTTAAGGAAATTCAATTGTTCACGAACATTTCATGAACACTAGTCTCGAACATAAATGAATGCAAGCAAATAAAAATGAGCGCAAACGAACATTTAACTTGAAAATTAAAAAAAAATGAAAACATTGTTATCCTTAAACATTGGATATAAGTAGTTAAATACAACTATGAAATAATAAATCAAAACACAAGAAGTCTACCACACCACCAAACGATGAATAAAGTTTAAGTAACTTAGACATAATTATCTCCAAAAATGTCTTAAAATGTCCAAATTTTAGCTAACTTAGAAAAAATAGGGTTTCAAGTTTTCAATATGTTTAGATAAAAGGTTTATTATTTATTATTTTTTAATATAATCAAACGAACATATTACCGAACGTTCACGAACACAGTCGAACGAACGAGACCTGTGTTCGTGTTCGTTCGCTAAGCTAACCGAACGAAATTTTTTGTTCGTGTTCGTTCGTTAAGCTAATCGAACGAACATAAACGAACTTCCCGCCGAACGGTTCACGGACTGTTCGCTGAACGTTCAGTTCGTTTACAGCCCTAGTTCTATTGAATAAGTTTATTTTCATTTCTTCTTTATAACGATAGTGGATGTGGTGATACTTCATCCTTAAGAGATGGGTCTCACGTCATCCGTCATATCACTAATCAAGGGATGCTCCTCCAAGAATGGATCAAGTGTGTGGATAATAGGCGCTTATTTGTTTTTTTTTTTAATTTTTTTATCATTAACATGCTTAATGAAGGACATGTACTTGTAGTTATTTGTTGTGTTTTTTAGTTATTTGGTTCATCAACATGTATTATACTAGTCATTGGTGTGTATCTTCTTGACGTTGTGTTTTAACCACATGTACCAGTGTTTGTTTATTCGCATAGTGTTTTAACTGTATGTACCATTGTTTATTTCTTTGCATAGTGTTTTATCATTTAAGATTTGGTAAATATTGTGTTATACATATATTACAATGATGAAATGGTGTTTTATCATATTTGGACACACCATTCAAACTATAAAACACACAATTATTTTAAATAGATCATCCAAACTTTAAAATGCATATACTCACTCAAACGCTCTCTTAAAACACACAACTCATCACTATAAAACACATCATTCCTTAAAGAACATAATCCAAACTATAAAACACACCACATTGTCGTATAAAACACACCACACTAGTATAATAAATCAACTAGTTGAAACACAATTTTTTTACATATTTAGCAATATGGTATTCATATTAAAGATAAAAAAAACGCTCGTTATTCTGGTGTATTTTTTTTAAAAAACAAATTACGTATAAAAAAATATGGAAAACGCCACATAAATGTAACCAAGTTTGACAATTGTTCTAATTAAGTCATCCAAACTTTTTTTGTCCCTCTAAAGTAACTAAACTTTAATTTAGTGTTTCAATAGTGTGTAATTACCAGTTAATCAGGTCATATTCTTTTTTTCTCTTATTTTTTTCTTTTTAAATATCTAGAAATTAGAAGATAGAATAATAATAACAATAAATCAGATTATAATAATACTGTAAAAAATAAATTAAATAGAATGAATGAAAGTGTAATATTTGCGTATGACTTGAAGCAAAACTTGACCTTGAAGACACCCACACACACCACCGCTGTAACTCCCGCCTCTTGCCGCCGCCCCTAAGTCGCCGGCTGGAAGCCCTCCGCAAGCAACCAAACGTTGCCCGACAACATGCCTGCAACACCCATCTCAACCCTTTGTCACTTCTTTCTCTATACTCTGTTTCTTTCGAAGTTCCGGCAAGAACGAAGATTCTCCGGCGAACAGAGGCTACACCGTAACCCGTAGTCGAACGCCACCAGTCTACATCTCCATCACGTACCATCTTCGTCGACCACCAGTAACACCACAGAAACCTATAACCGTCGTTCTACGATTTCCGGCAACATTCATTTTCCAGGTCTATTCAATTCTCCAACTAAGATACTAAAATGATACGCTATAACTTATTTATGCATTTTGTTTATGTTTATAAGCATTTAAGAGAGTTTAATTAGTTGAATCAAACGCATGTGTACGCAAGTTTTGGCCTGGTGCCGGAGATGGATGGTGGAAAGGTGATGGTGAGTTGGTGTGAGGGTTAGGGTTTCTTAGATGAGAATTGGGTGCAGAGGAGGATGAAGAAGTAAGGAAGAAGTAAGGATGGGGTGTACGTGTCTTGGTATGATGCAAGAACTGTACAAGGAAATTACCAAACTGCCCCTAATACTATTCATAAGCTTGGTTTATTAATATATAGGATAATGCAGAAGACGAAATGGCTGAATCTTAAGCATTTAAAATTACAAAATATGATTTATTTATTTTGGCTCATTAAAGATTTAAAAAAAATCAAAGAACTTGACAATTTCTTATTAGTAACCTGGTAACCTGATAATTACATGGTATCGGAACATTAAATAAAACTGCAATGACTTTAAAGAGACAAAAAATGTTTTAGTGACTTAATTGAAACAACTAGTAAACTTGATTACATTTCTGTAAAGTTACCCCAAAAAATATTGACGTTTTAAAAAGACGGGGAGGAGTTGCATGTGGGTTCCTAAATTTAAGGCATACTAAATTTACTTTTACACCCTTAATCTAATAAATCAATGAATTTATTTAAAACAAATATTACAATTTACCACTCATTTAATCCCATTCATTAATTACTCTAATTTTTTTCCTGAATGGTCAACGAATCCTCCAAATGGGCTACTGGCGAAATTCACCACATCGGGGCTCGCCTCCGAACCGGAAAAAACCCTCACCTAGGGCCGAAGCCCGTGAACACTCGCCCGAAGGCACGGCAAGGCGGTAAAGTAAAACCCGATCAGTTCAAGGATCGAACTAGCGATCTCCACCTATTCGCTTAGTCTCCCATCATCACCAGGTGCCGCAGAAAATAATGGGGAGGGCAGGAATCGAACTTGGGTCCCTTAGAATACCAAGTCTCTCCCTTACCACTCCAGCACCACCTCATTGACATTACTCTAGTCTAATGGTCATGATCACTTCTTAGACTATATGTAATGGGGCGGCACATCACGGGGAAAGCGGGGCATGGCACCCCATAACGCCGTGGAACACCGCTACAGGCGGCGCTATGGGAGTGTGAAATGTTACTGCCGTTATGTATATCGCGGCGTGAAAGAGGAGAGTTTCAAATAAAAGTGTTTTTTTATATTAGAGGTTAAATGAAAAAAATAGAAAAAGTGTTTTTTTAAATAATTAATAAAAATGAAAATTAATAGTTTGGTAATGATGTTTATAGGCTTTATGACTACGCGCTCTAATGCCACTTGTCGCATAACGCTCTCAAAAGGGCTTTATGACTACACATGGCCTTACACTTAAAAAGACATACTTGGTAGAGGAACTCTACCCAATATAATATATATGGGTGAGGTTCGGCTACAAAGTTCATTTTTCCTACAAAGTGTACAAAGTCATAAAACACCACAATTTCAGCCATAAAACACACTCAAAACTCACAAATAACAGAGTCCAGATCACAAAAATACAATATCCAAACCTTAACAGTCCATAAAAACTTCAAACACACCATCACAGAACTATGAATATAAAACACAACATGATAATCAACATAAAACACAGTAATATTGGTCATTTGATAATCAAAGACTTATCATCCAAAACACAACACGAAACCCACAAATATGGTATTTTAGTAATTTCCACTTTGTTATTTGTGGGTTTTAAGTGTGTTTTATGGCTGAAATTGTGGTGTTTTATGACTATTTACACTTTATAGGAAAAATGGACTTTGTAGCCAACTTCCATCCATATATATATATAGGAACGGGATCAGGAGAAAACGCTCAAAAGTGTGAGAACGCTGAGAACGCATCCTGGCCCAACAAGTGTCATGCGGCATAGAGAAGGGCGTAGGGGCTTTTTTGTCCTTTATCTTCTCCTTTTCCAGTTCCGCTTTTCACAATATTGTTTTAACTTTGGCGTTTAAGATTTTTGGCGTTAACCAAATTCAATAATTAATGGCGTTTAATGGTTTCATTGTATTAACATTTTTGCGTTTATGGCGTTTTTCAAATCGTATGCCATTGGAACCCCAGGGGGGTCAGGAAATCTATCTGAATGACGTTTTTTCAAGGCGTTTTAAACAAGATTGCCCATTGTTTTAATATTTTTATTTACATTTTGGGGTTTGTGGTATCTTGGCGTTTTTCAATTGTGAAATTATATTACAACCAGTGGAAAAAAATAGAAGCAAAGAAAATAAATTAAAAATCCTAATCGGATCTCTCTTCACAATTTTCACTGTCATCAGTCTCTCTCTTCTTTAATAGTACAAGAACTGTCACAAAATATATGGAGTTTTATGTAAAACTTAACAAACCGATCGGTTTGAATATTTTGCCTGCTCGTCTGTTGAAGTGGCTTTTTCTGGATGTTTGGGGACATAGATCTATGACGTGTGGGTGGGTTTTTCGCTTTTTCTTCATATTGATCTCCATCTTTATAATTATCCCACTCTTCAGTGTCATTGATCTCTTCTCCTCATCCAAGTCTTATTCAAGAACAAAGAACACAAAATGACATTTGATTGTCATCAGTATCTTTTTCTTGAAGATTTGTCCATCTCATGCAGCAAAATCTTACTGAGTTACTCCCCTCAGCTAACAATCCATTCAGTGAAACTTCACGAAGAACAATACTGAATATCCAAGAAAGCATATTAGCCATCTTTGATTTTTTTTAATTTTTTGGCGTTTTATAGTGAGTGGTATTTAGTAGTATTTGACGTTTGTTTTTTTTGGTTTGATTAAATGGAAGTTGTTGAGAGTTATTATTTTATAGGATTTCTTTTGATGGCGTAGGTTAGGCGGTGCCGTTTCAGTTACTGTTTGTAATTATTGTTTTTGATAAGCTTTTATCTCTGAAGTCTGTAACACGTCCCGTCTTTCAAGTTTAGCGTTTTAGATTATAATATAATAATTTTTTTGTCTCTTCATTTTTACTGTTTCTAGTTGCATTTATAAGTTTGGTTTTTATTTTTTTTATTGTTGGGTTTTTTATAATACTTTTCCAAAGTAATTTTATTATAGTTTAGGAGTTTTTGGGGCGTTTTATGGCATGATAGCGTTTTAACAAGCGTTTGGGTGTCTGGCGTTTTTATTATATACGGCGTTTTTATTATCTAACAATCAACTGTAAAAGAAAATAAAAAAAGAATATATAAACAATTGATCTTCCAAATCTTCACTGTTAACTGGCTGGTTCGACTTTCGTATGATTCATTTTGTTTTTTGGTTTTTCAAGTAGTTTTTTTTTTGTCGCCGTTTGGAAGCACAAAGTCTGACATCATCATCTTTTTCTTGAAGATTTGTCCATCTCATGGCGCAAAATGTTATTGAGTTTACACCCTTTCAGCCAACAATCTTGAATTTTCAAATGAAACGATGTTTGATTTTTTAATTTTTTTGTTTTACCGATAAAAAGAACGCCACTAAACAAAAGCATCTCAAACCCCAAAATTTGATCATGCTAAAATCAATAATGTTTTGCTGTATGAGATGGACAACATTGTTAATCCCCTGTTAAGAAAGATAACTGACAATGTTGTACACCCCATACAACTAAACTTTATTGACAACAAACCTCAATAATGTTGTTGTATGTTTTGGTGTTATAAATTGAAAGGAAGTTGATGATAAAGTCAATAAGATTTTACTCAATGAAATGGACAATATCCTCACTTAAGGATTTTTGTCCATTACATTGAGTGAAACCTTACAGACAACCAAACTGAATTTCAAATAAACGTTTTGGTTTAGAAGATATTTGATGTTTGGGTTTTTTGGCGTTTCTAAGACGAATGGTATATAATAAATATTGCGTTTGGGGTTTTTTTTGTGTGTGTTTTTAATGAAGGTCTGAGATGTAAATATAGGATTTTTTGGCGATTTTTTTAGGCGCGATTTTATTATAATTAAGTTTAGCGTTTTATATCTAGTGGTGTTTTTAGTTTGAATGGTGTGTGCTATATATTTGGCGTTTTATTTTCATGAGATGACGTTTTGTGTGTCGAAGTCAAAAGACTTTTTTACCCTTAATGAAGCGCCAGAGTAATAAAAGTGATGTTATTTACGAAAACGCCACCACGTCATCTAGTCCATAGATTGTTTTGATCGGACGACCCATAAGCGTTCTCACCGTTCTCACACTTTTGAGCGTTTTCTCTAAATCCTGACCATATATATATATATAGGATTATGTTCAAGAGTGAACACTATTGTAGTTTGAGAACTGAGCGAACTAATCCTGGCCATACATGTGTGTAGATCAATGGCCAGGATTTGATGATGAAATACACTAGTGTATGCTACGATTTGATAATTAAATCCTAGCCATCCACATGTGTAAATCAATGACCAAGATTTGTTCACTCAGTTCGCAAATACATTAGTGTTCACTCTAGAACCCTATATATATATAGGGTGGAGATACAATAGGAAGTTTATTTGGCTAGGAAGGCTAGGAAGTGATCTTGACCATCCATTTGGTTAATCAATGGCTAAGATTAAATCAGGGAAATTGAAAGAAAGAAAAGAGGCGCGTGAGTTTGTTCAGGGGCATTCTAGTCAATCCAAACCAATAGTTTCTCTATCCTCCAATTCCCCCCCCCCCATTTTTTAAACGTTAATAACTCTTTCATACGACATTATTTTTTTTATAAAAATTGCACCAAAAAAACGAGCGTTTTTTATCTTTAAAACGAGTATACTATTGCTATATTTTCAAAAAAAAAATTTAAAAACCCAGTTGCGTAAAACGCAATAGAAAAACCCCCAGTTACGTAAAACGCAATGAAAAAAAAACCTAAAAAATGACATTTTTCTAAAACGCAATGCACAAAAAACACAAAAAATGATTTATTTGTAAAACGCAATGGCCAGAAAACACAAAGAAATGTCTTATTTCTAAAACGCAATAGCCTAAAAACTCAAAAGAAAATGTACTTTCTAAAACGCAATGGACTAAAAACACATAAAAATGTGTTTTACCTAAAACGCAATGCACCAAAAACACATAAAAATGTGTTTTACCTAAAACGCAATACACCAAAAACACAAAGAAATGTCTTATTTGTAAAACGCAATGGTCAGAAAACACTTAAAAATGACTCATTCTAAAACGCAATGGACTGAAAACACCTAAAAAATGTGTTTTACCTAAAATGCAATGACTAAAAACACTTAAAAATGTGTTTTTTTTCTAAAACGCAATAGCAGAAAACACATAAAACTCTCTTATTTCTAAAACGCAATGGACATATAAAACTGTCTGTGAACTGTCTGTGACTGTGAACTGTCTGAATTGTCTACCAATTATTGTCTTCGAAATGAGCCAATTTTTGGAAAATTAATTTTTCTGATGATTTTTCAACCCCAGCCAGGGGCTCTGCCCCCGGACCCCCGCCATGATCGTAAAACACAATGAGTAAATCAAAAACCCAGATCGTAAAAATGAAATTAAAGAATTTCTTACATGGATCGAAGTGATTTCCTCAACAATTGACGAATTTTGAATGATTGAAACACTTATCAGCGCTCGAATCGAACGAATCGAGTGATTATCTCCAAAATCACCGGAAAAAACGAGATTTTTTATGAAATTAAACTGGGTTTTATTCAAAAAAGCTGAAGAACACGTTGATCGGGTGTTTGAATCATTGATTGGTGATGAAAATCGCACTATAATGTAGTGATTATTGATATAGAAAGTGAAGAAATGATTGAAAATGGTGGGTTTTAAAGTTACTGGGTTTTGAAAAGGAAGAAGAAATGGTTGGATTGACTAAAATACCTTTTTTCTTTATTTTAAATGTTGCCACATGTCCTAATCCTATTGCTTCCTACACTTCCTAGCTAAAATAAACTTCTAATTTGATCTTTTCCATATATATATATATATATATAACTAGGTTATCACCCGCGAACTTCGCGGGTCGAAAAATTTAATATACATTATCACAAAGTGTACAAATAATATAAATACAAACAAAGTGTTATATTTATTACATAAATTACTTATTGACAAAGTGAAAATACAGTTAAAATGCATAGAAGTATAAAACATTATATTTTTTTTACTTTTATTAAGGATTAAGGTGTCCCCGACAAACAACATTTACTGTTTCTCTAAGCCATCTAGAACTTGTGGCTACGACCATCACTATAGATCTGCAAAATAAAAGACAAACATTAAATAACATCACAAAGTAACTAACCTCCAAATGAAAGATATGTTTGTAATCCAATCTAAACCTTAAACCTAAACAATACAAAAGTTTAAAGATACTAACAACATTTAATTAGTTGACTACACAACTCCATACACCACGTAAGTCATCATTGCCCCTTATAATTAAAAAATAAGATTTCTATATGTAAATATTATCACAATTTGATCTAAAATACAAATTAAAAAAAAAACCATAAAAATGCTAATTTCTGAAAGTAAAACAAAAACCTTAACAACACATTAACAATTCAACCCGAATAAAACTAAAAGATTTTAGGATTTAGTTATATAGCAATTAATTAAAACTCTACAATCCAAACAAATGCCACTATATCTAACAAAAACTATACCAAACTGCATTTATAAATAACCTAAGTACAACAATACCTGACTTGCGGAGACTAACACTCTGCTTCTGCGGAACCGGCTGAGCGGCACATCATTCGCCTCACGAGCAGCTCTCTTGGAAGATGTCTTAATAATGAATAGTACTCATATAAAACTAAATATTGCTTAGCTAAGAATCTACAAACTGAATGCAAGAAGATTACCATCCTAAGTCACCACCCAACCTCAGGAATGACATGACAACTTCACTGATTCATCATTAAAGTAAACGTTCTGCAAAAATAAATGATTAAAATTTAAATATCAAATGTGAACACACCATGTAAATCAACACTTTGTAGTCACAAAAAATGCACATGTATTTCAATCATTTACCACTTATTTTGACATCTTAAAACATGTAAATCAACACTTTATAATCACCGATAACACATATATGTTTTACCTCTTCTTTTGACAACTTTAAATAGGTAAATTACTTTCTAGAGACACTTTATATTGGTAATTATGACCAAAACACACTTTAAATTGGTATTTATGACCAAAACACATTTGAAATGGGTCAAAAGACCCAAACACACAATAAATGGTTCTTTATAGGTACTTTATCTGGATATATAGAAGGAAGAGAAGTACTTTACCTAGAATAAACAGGATGTAAAACCTGCAACATAAACAAATGTATAAGAACAAAGTCAATCATTTAGCATGTGTAACGTAGATGCCTAATATGAAAATGGATTAGGACTGATCCAATTACAAACAACATACAATTAACTTACGTCCCAACTCAAAGAAGTCAACAATCCACAAATCGACAGTTAAGCTAACCCATTATATATTTATATTCATACTTGCTTGAGATCAAGTCCAACAACATTCAAAACCTAGCACTCGTCATTGTCAATCAAATACAAAAATCCTAGACCATAATCACCAATTACCCTTTATTTTACCCAAACAAAAATCGGAAATCATACCTGAGTTGTTGCAAAAGACTGGCATTGTTTACTGGCTGCATATTGTTTAATATTAATTACAAAAAAGGCGCCTTTATCCCACTTGATTCCTTCAGTTGTGCAAATAAGAAAAAAGGTTCTTCGATGGGTCTCCAAAACTTCCCAACATTTCCTGCTTACAAGATTTGTGTTTTGCCACGTGTCTCCGTATCTGTTTAGAAATACAACAGAAGAGTAGACATAAAAATGGCTAAAAAATCAATACCTAACTGTTTTCACTTGAGCAAACAGAGTGTATTTCCATATAGTTTGTGTCATAGTCATAATCACCCTTCAACGATGTCGAAAAGAAATAAAAGTTAACACAATTTGATTATATTAACAATAAAAATCAAAGAAGGAATAAACTTTACAACATACCTTCGATTAGAAATGATGAATCAGTGATGAATAAAGCAGACTTGCGGTGAAACCGCAACCACCACCACCTTCTACCATAGTTTCTAGCTTAAAAAAACTAAAATTGCAACAGATATAAAATCAAATTATCATAATAGAATATACTACATTAATACTAATTAAAAAGCACAATACTCTACATTTTGTATTCAATTAAAGCCGCTAAGTTTGAAAAATAAAAAAAGCTTCCTACACATCCAAAGAAGACTCAAACACAGAACAAAAAACTGCAGCGTTTTTTGACGAAAAGAAGCCCAAAAATAGGAGCTTTTTTCAGCAAACAAACCCCCCAAAACTGCTGGATTTTTCTGCACAAAAACCTTAAAAAAAACTGCAGTTATTTTCGACAAAAAAATGCCCAAAAAATACCAGCTTTTTTCAACAAACAAACCCCCAACACTGCACGTTTTTTCAGCCCGAAAACATAAAAAAAACTGCAGTTTTTTTCGACGAAAAAATGCCAAAAGACAGCAGCTTTTTTCACCAAACAAACCCTTCAAAACTGCTGGTTTTTTCTGCACAAAACATCAAAAAACTGCAGTTTTTTTTGACGAAAAAATGCCCAAAAAACAACAGCTTTTTTCAGCACTTAAACCCGCAAAACTGCATGTTTTTTCAGCACGAAAACATCAAAAAATTGTGCGCTTTTTCTGCAAAAAAAAAAAAAAAAAAAAAAAAAAAAACCCACAATTTTGCAAGTTTTTTTAGCGATCAAAACATCAAAAACTGCAGTTTTTTTAAACCAAAAGAAGCTTATCGAGGCAAACGAAACCAACGATTATGGAATATATTCGTGTCTAAGCACAATAAAAAGTTAAGGTAAAATACTTTCTAATATTTAGAGAAACAAAATGAAAGAGTACATACTGAAAAGAAGCTTATCGAGGCTCTCATTAACAACATATTCATACACCAAAACCTTCTCTGGAAACATGCAATACCCCAACAAACTCACTAAATTACGATGTTATATGCAAGCTAATAATTTACCTTCATTTGTAAAGTATCTATTCCCCTATTTTGATGTCTCTGAAAGCTTCTTCATGGCAATTTCCTTGTTATCCTGCACATCCATAAGCCAACTCATAAATTAATAAAAGTTTTCAACAATAGATCTCTAATCAACATAAAAAGTATTGATTCTCTTCATTTTTAAGTTAAACTTGAAATTGGACAAAAGATATCACCCAAATCACTACACCTGTTTAAATTTCTTGGGCATCATCTATTTCTTTCTTCAATCCCATCGCACTATTAGAAACCCTCAAAAATATCAAGAACCAATGCCAAAAAACAAACAGAAACATCAATTAGTCAACCCCCTATAGTTTTTTTTTTTTCGATTTAAAACATTTTAACAACTGACACAATACTAAAATCAAGATGCAAACTAAATAATAAGATTTTAAACATCATACGACTATGAATCAAGAAAACCAACCACTGGTTGAATCAAGAAAACCACCACTGTAACAATGGTGGTGGGTGGAATCATCACTACTTGAATAATTTAAAGATTTAATCAGAAAATAAAAATGGTGGACCATGGTTAGTCGAAAAATTACAAAGATCGAAAACCAAATTAGTTTATAAAAATAATAGAATCCATGATTCCGATAGTTCACATCAAAGAGGTGGCGGTGATACGGCGGTGTGAAATCACCATATCATCATATCCGATTTTTCAGGCGACCATTACCACCATCAGTTCCAATCATCGTGGCCGCCAAATCTGAACCAAGAAACGCACAACAACGTAGTAGACAACTATTAGAAAGAATAAATCGAATTGAAAGAACTGGTATTTGGAAGATTGAATATACCTGATGTTGAATCGTACGGCTCTAATCAGGAATAGAGATGAGAGAGAATGCAAGTGATGGTTGTGCCTAGGGTTTTGCAAACTTGATGTTGAATCGTTAATGGAGATGAGAAAGAATGCAGATGAAGGATGTGTCTAGGGTTTTGCAAAATAATATATAAGATCCATTTTAGGATGTGGATGATCCAAAAGTCTGACCCAATTGTTTCGGATCCCGCGTGGATATTAGCAACATTGTGTAGAATTGCTTCCCACCTAAAACCTCCACCATAACATGCCACCTCAGCAAATGGTTTCACCATCACATGCCACATGGCCCAAATCCTTTTCATTTATTAATATACTAGGTTTTTACCCGGGATTGCTTCCCGGGCTCGATAAAATTACTTTAATGAAAATCTATTTATGATTAATATATAGTTAAAATCATACAAAAATAAAATCTTCGCGAAAGAAAAAGAGGTACATGATCAAAGTGCAAATGCGACATGGTTATAATATAAGCATTAAAATGAGCAATGTAAACCTCAAAAGGTTTACATAGTTAGGAAATAGATAATAGATAGTAGATAATAGATAAGTGATGTGAAACTCATTTTTTAGATAACATGGTTAAGAAACGTACAAATGTAAGGTACACATAAGCCATTACGTTATCCTAAAAAGATTCTAGTGTAAGGTTATGTGTCCAAATGGATGGATCGTGATTGATAATAGTGATATACACGCAAATTCCTAGAGGTCACGATCACATCAAGAAAGCCTCATCTTCTAAGATGTTTTCACACATCTTGATTCTAAAGGCTGGCTTAGTCTCAGGCTAAACTTAAGACAAACTCTCGAAAGTTTATTGCAATTAATTAGCGGGCTAAGATTAATAGACATCCATAAAACTTACAGGATTACAACATACCGGGGGTAGTTAAGGTAGTAATTATTTACATAATGTGTTCTAAAACTTTTGACAATAGTAAGTGTTTTGGGTCAATGCAAACTATACCAAACCACCCGTTGATGAAGCAGGTTTGCGTTCTAAACTGTATCCTATCCCCAAATCAAAATCCATTCCCCCGCACACCTCGATTGCCACCTCCCCTTCCTTTTGCTCTTTTCCCACCTGCACAAATATGAAACAAATTGAATGATGATAATGACTTCACCCAGTAAAAAGTGAAAATGCATGCATGCAGTTCGGCCATGTAGATTCGACTTTACATAGGTTGTCCTTATGCGCAGATCATTAGAAAATGGGCAGAATTCTAGATCACTCATAAAATCATAGAAAAATACAATTGAAACTGTATAAACAATGTACAGATTTTGTTCATTTTCTCGATCGCTGAAAATCATTTCTGTAACCTGTAATGCGGTGATACTGGAATAAGATGAAGCCATACATATTAAAGTACTGAAATGTCGTGATACTGGAATAAAACAAAACCATACCATATTGAAGTATTTTGACAACTACCTAACAAACTATCACCAGTAACCAAGCTGTCAGATAAATATAAATTGTAAGTGGCAACTACATATGTGAAACCAAAAGGTTGTAGATAAACAATAAAATGTGTTAAGTCACATAACATACAAGCTTAATGTTAGGATCTGAGGCTATCATGATTGTGTTTGTTTGTTAGATTTGAACAAATCAAATAGATATGAACAGTTTTAAGTGCAGCGGAAATGAATAACAAAACTTTGTAAACACAATCAATAGGAGAAGATAGTTTGATAAACAATTGCTTTTCATAGAGTCGAATGATTTACAATTCAAAAGCAAAAGATTACAGTCAAAGCTTACAAAGTAAACTCCCCCTCAGCCTGATGCCTCAAGGTTGGTTGCACAAGATGAAAGGATTAGACATGAGGAGAAGAACCCGCTCAGTCAATCAAATGTAACAGTACAGGATACTGTTACATTTATAGGCAAACCAAACCACTGGGGTATTTCAGCTGACGTCACCATCAAAGCGACGTCGCCTAACAACCTGTATCTACTGTCCTTTTACAAATACTGTTATACCTAACCACTGACTATACATAAAACAGATAATTCACTAAACAGCTGCTCTCTCTTTACATCAGTGCTTTCCTCAAGGTTGATCAGTCCTTGATTGGGCAGAGCTTTGTCATCAGCAGATTGTACCAGCAGTGCTTAGTGTCCAGCAGTCTTCTAAGCTTCATCAGTAGTTATGCAGAACAGCAGCAGTTGTATCCGGTCAGTGGATGCAAGACCATCAGTTGTTATAAATCATTTTCAAGGGGGAAGCTTAATGTAAACCGCTGCTTATTGTGGATCCACTGTTGTGACCAGGTTTTGGCTTTACATTATCTGTTCCTCTGGTAGGGTTCAATCCCAACAATCTCCCCCTGGAACAGATAATGCCAAAAACCTGTCATTATTCTGGATCTTTATTACTCATCAAAAGTTCCCTTGCTTTTCTTTTAAATTCTTCTTCAAATGCTTTGGAGCTTGTATCATCTTCATCCCGGCACAGTGTAAGTTCAAGGAGATCCTGCAAATCTTGAACACTAAGGCCTAGTGCTTCTTTCCTTGATATATACTTCACCTCTCCATTGGATCTGACCAGAGTCAATACGTGGGTCTTTTGATCAGAGAGCCACTTTAGTACTTTTAAACCCAATGGATTTCTTGGGAGAGATTTATTTGATGATGAGCTTTGAGATATTGGCCTTGAGAAGACTTGCAGACTTTCAGACATTCTTTTGAAAGCCATTTCTATGACATCATTTGCTGCAGCTATATCTTCTGCAGTTTCTCTTTCAATCAGCTCCTGCCTTTCAATGTCTGTTGAAGTGTTTGGTGATGCAGGTTTGGTTAACATCCTTTTAAAAAGGTTTTGAAGTTTTTCTGAGTTTTCTTCTTTTAGACCCATTTTCATGATGGATTCTGTGAAGTACTCAACCTCCTTTTCTTTCACCTCTTCACTGGTCAACTGTTCTTTTTCTTCTTGATTTGTCACAAAAGTAGACCGGAACAGTGTATTGAGGTTTTCTATCTGATGTTCAAGCTTCATTCTTTGTTCATGCTTCTTTGAGGTGCTTGATACAGTTATCTTTCTTTTCTTTAGCCTTTCATAGGCTTCATCAGTCTGCTGTTTTGACCATTTTGATATGGCTTCAGCAGTATCCATTTTTGCATCCACCAGCTCCTTTTTCTTTCTCTTATACTCAGCAGTTAGGTCAGCAATGAGCCTTTTGTATTTGCTCCAGTTTGGAGCATTCTTCTTCTTTGTAGGATCATTCTGGATTTTCTCAATCCTTTCGGCCTCATGCTTTAGAGCGATTATTGGCCATTCTTCGAACTGTTGTTCTTCAGCAGGATAGAATTTCTCTTTCATGATGTAGGCTAGATATTGTTTTCTTAACTTTTTCCTTTGATCAGCCTTTTCTTTGTTTAGGTCTTGTGCAAACTCTTCTATCTGCTTTACTTTTGTGAAGTAGAACTCCAGTCTTTTAGCAATGCCATCTTCGCTTAAACGTTCACGTTCACTCTCAACTTTAGCTCTTAGTTTAGCTTGCCTTGCCTTGACTTTGAGGTAATCATCCATATCATCTGGTGGCATGTAGCCTATGAGTGAGGAGAATCTTCTTTTTGAAGGATCTTCTTCTGTATAGAATTGCCTCATCTCATTTTTGATAGCTTCAAGTTCCAGTGGATGTTGTGCAGCATTAGGATCATGTATACCCTCATCGGCAAAGATTGGCTTTCTTTTTCTGTTGAAGAGCTTTGGTTGTGATGTAGAGAAGGTGAGAGCAGTGGTGGATGATTGACTAACAGTTGTTGAAACAACTGGTGTCTGAACATCCGTTGTCATTACAACTGCTGATATGTCAGCAGTTGTCTTCTGCTTTTGAGCAGGGGATGTAAGTGGTGAGGTAGTTTTTGATGGTGGTGATGGTGGTGGTGAATCATCATCTGATATGAGATTTCTTCTCCTTTTTAATGAAGAAGGGGCAGATGATGTTTTGGGTGAATCAGTGGTTTGAATCATGGGGAGTGTCTGACAAACAACTGTTGAAACAACTGGTGCTTCAACCACTGCTGTCATTACAATAGATGTTGTAACATCTGTTGTCTTCTGTTTTATGACAGGAGGCAGTGGTGATGGTGTGATTGTAGATGATGGTGGTAGAGCAGTAGTTGCAGTGGTGTGTGGTAGAGTGGTGTGTGTTGAAGATGTGTGTGTTGATGACATGGCAGCTGTTTGGCTACTGACAGCAGTTTTTGTAACTACTGCTGTATCAGCTATTTGACTAACAGGTTTTGATACCTGCTTTTCTTTTTCTTTTTCTTTTTCAGGCTCAATATAAAGGCCATGTTCTATTCCCATCTTATTCATTTGTCTCAACAGCTTGATATTCTCCCCCTTTTTGGCATTATCTGAAGGAGGGTTATCAAGAAAGTATAGGGAAGAAGGAACTTTGCCAGAGACACTTTGAATGCTAGCCTTTATAGCCTTGATATCTGCTTAAGTATCTTTGAACCTTGATTCCACCATGTTGGTCAGCATTTGTACATGAGTAGCATGGTTTTGATCAGCCATTTGTTGCTGTTTTTCAAGCATGGATTGAAAGATATTCCAGAGCTCATTTGCAGCAACTGCATGTTGTGCAGATGCTTGAGTAGGAACAGATGCTTGTGGTGGGGCAGCAGTAGACTGTGCTTTTTGAGCTTTTAAAATCTCTTGCACCATCTCCTTTATTTCAGCAACTGATTCTTCAAGTTTGTCAACTATGTTCGTCAATTCCTGATATTTTGAATCATCACCTACTTTAGTAGGATCATCTGAATCCCCACCAGCAGTGGTTATATCAGTGTGTGACTTAGGAACAGAGTCCCAAAAATCACCCATTGATGCCCCTTGTTCTTGGTACTGGGGACTTCTTTCTTTAGCACTCGATAAACCTTTGATGGTACCAGTGGTTAGATCCAACTCACTGGTGGTTACCGAAGTTGCCATGGAATAAATTGCCTTCAAGGGAGTCTTACTTATGAAACAATTGTCCAACTGAAGATCTGTTGATCCACCAGTTGTAGTTGCTGCTCCACTTGAACTACCACCGAGAGTTACTTGTAACTCAGGGGGTGTAACCTCCTCAATTGTTGCTGGGATAGCAGAAGTAGTAGCATCACACCCAGTCTCTTGTGGGGGTATACTCTCAGTGATAGGTGATAGAGAGGAACTGGTTTGTGTCTGAGCTATAGCAGCTGCATGCAACAAGGGTAGCATGGATTGTGGCATTATGATTGGTGAGGGTATAGGTGTTGAAAGAGACATGTCCTTGGGATCAGGACTGTGGAAGATAGAGCCAAGTGGATCTGGAGCTTCATAATTTGGTGTCCCTGTGATTACAACCTGATCCTTTTGTGAGGATGCAGGAGGAGTTTCAGGCATGGGTTGAGATCTTTCTTCCAACTGCTGTGAGGAAGTAGCAACAGTGGTTTGTGGTGACTTTTGTGTTGTCACAGGCATTTCCTCTGGGATCTCATCTTCCAGAGTTGCCTTTGTTTTGGGTTTGGTGGGTTTTCTGGATGTTTTTTCTTTTGGTCTTTTTGGTGATATCAGGTGTGGGTTTCAAAGCAGTGGTTGTGTTGCTTTGATCACCTGGAGCAGTGGGCTCAGCAGCTGATACCTGAGGAGCAGTTGTAACCGCTAAAATCTGCTCAGGTACCCCTGCTTTTGTTTTTATTGGTGCCAACATTCTAGTGAATGTTTCAGGTGTCAAGCTTTTTATTTGAAAATGGACACCTTGTTTAAGCAAATTTTCATTTTTCTTATCAAATTTTTGTATAAAATAATAACTCAAAAATCTTGGAAACAACAAAAATGCTTTACTTTCAACGTTTTTCACCATGTCATTGAAAATCTCCTGCGAGTAGTTGTAGTCTTTATTATTCAAAATAGCGTAACCCAGGCATTGAATTTTTAATGGTATTTCGTTAAAAGATGTTGTTTTATTCGAAGCACACATCAGAAGTGTGTGAAATAAAAATCTGGGTGCAGATGGAAAATAACCCTTTTGTAGGGTATCTACCTTTGACTGTTCTGCATAGCCCCTTTTCAGAAAATCAGCTTTTAACTCGTTTTTGTCAAAAGAAGCTTTACCTTTCTGATCATCGAGTTTGAAGATTTCTGATAATGATTGCGGAGTGATTTGAACCGCAGTACCCTGTATCAAGGAGTTAATGGCTACTACTTTATCATCTTGTTTTTCAAGCGTAGCATTTTTCCAGAACTCTCTCTGGGTTTGCAGATATATGGGGGCGTCTACTGTCAACAAAGTTTTGTACTTTGATGTAGATATGGTGTCGAGAATGGAATCGAAGGTATGATTGTTTGTGGGTTTTGTGAGTAAACCCAAATAGTTGTGAGATTGTTTGTATGGTATCTCATTGGATTCTTCGGCCGTTTGAGCGACTTCATTTGAAGGTGGTGGTGATTTAGGTTTTGATTTTGATTTTGACTTTGATTTTGTCATTTTTGCGGAGAAGAACGAAGAAGGATTTTGGAGATTTTGAGAAGAAGGGTTGGAAACTGCTATGAGAAGAGAATTTTGGAATTCAATTCGACAGTGTAAAACCCTGTTTGGGGTTTAGGGCAGGGTTTTAGCTGCGGAAAAAATGATCGCTGATGTGGCAGCGGTTATTATGATCTGAAGGCTAAAGACTGACCACGTGTCAAACACTGATGAAATGGATGAAGGATGGAAAACAGTTGTTTTAAGGGCCACTGACGTATCAAGCATCAGTGGTTACAACGGTAAAAATTGTGGGCAGTGGATGATTTTTACTATCAGTGGATAGCATATCAGTGGATAGGACACTGATTTTGAACATCAGTGCTTGTCAAGAAAATGAGGGATCAGTGGTTAACTTTCAGCAGTGAACAGTGTTTAGAGATCAGACGTTGGAATAAAACAGTGGTTAGGGTAAATGGTACAGATCTGAAGGACAAGTATTCCAGCAATAGTTTTGAGAATTTTCATTCAAGGTTTTGCCACATGTCAATTTTGAAAGACAGTGGTTTAGTACCCCAGATGATGAAAACTTTTTGCTAAGGCAACTCATTTTCGTTTAATACTCAATTAAAACATGAGTACCCTAGTAATTCAAAAACTGATACATAAATACTAAAGTTGAATCCGTTGTAGAAGCTGTTATAACTACACCATAACTGCTAGTCTTTAACAGGACTTTGCCTTCAACAGTGCATAGCCCTCATGAGACAATAAGCCCATCAGTCTTTATATGGAGCAGGAATTAATTATAACAGTCCTTAGCATGATCAGCTGTTATAACCACACCACCCTTTCAGAGTTGGACCATTAAACAAATCCTTGACACTATTAATCTTCTGTTGACTTACCAAACAAATCTACAGACACAATTCAACATCAACATAATCTAAATATTACTGAAACAATAAATAATAAGTAAAAATAAAACACAACAAAAATTCATAAAATTATATTTAATCATTTATTCAGGACCTTGAAACTAAAAGTCCAATAATTACATGACATACTGAACAATATTCAAGTTCAAATCTAAGAATAACAGCAAGAACTAATAAACTTTAGTTTCCACTACATCTATTGCTGAACCTCTTGATGTATGTCCTTCAGCATCGCCATAAACTGCACGTCTCTATCACCACACTCCATATTACTGACAACACAAATAAGAATAAGAAACTAATCTAAAATTCAAACGTGTCTTTTTCATTTTTATTGCACATCTGAGTTTTCACGAGCTTTGGACGAATGTATACTTTCTTAAAAGAAGAAAATCTTCCTGGAGCAAGAAAACGTGACTTTGGATTTAACGGAAATCAAAAAAAAAATGGCACATGTAACTTTAAAGTTGCATCTCTGCCATCAAAAAAGGTAACACATGCAACTTTTCACGATGTTGCAACAATGATATTGCAGCATCGATATTGAAAGGTTGATGTGGGATGCGAATTTACATTGAACTAACGATGTTGGAACAATGATACAGGAACGATAACATGTAAACATTATCAACAAACATTCGAACAAAGAAGTGTAATGGGAAATTAGCTGCTAAATCACAAGAAAGATGCATTTGAGAGAGAAAGATACGGTAACATATATGAGCGAGCGAGATTTGAATGTGAAACCAGATAATTGTATCTTATTTATAGAATAATAAAAATATATATGGTTTGAAATTTGAATTTCAAAATTACTAATATTAATTAGTAATTACTGATTTGATTTGAAAGCAATTGTTATGATGTTTTTTTGGGAACTGAAATATGCAAAGTAGGAAAAAAAAAAAAGAGAACGTCAATTTTAAATTACCTTTTACATATTTTTTATTTCCAAATTTCAAAATTACTGAGAGATAATAACCGTCAGTTTGAAATTCTAGTTTTGCATATTTAAAAAGTCCAAAGCTCAAGAAATTACAATTAATTATTATTGATTAGATTTGCAACAAATAGTCAAAAAGTATTTTTTTTTTATTTTTTAGTTTAACATTAAGGATAAAAATATATATGGTTTGAATTTTGAGTTTCAAAATTACTGATATTATTAGTAATTACTGATTTGATTTGACCGCAATTGTGATGATGTTTATTGGGAACTGACGTTTATTGGGAACTGAAAGGTAAGTAGTGTATATCTTTTTATATCCCTCCTTATTAAAGTAAATAAATATTACTAATCATATGCAAAGTAGGTAAAAAAAGAGAGAACGTCAATTCTAAATTACCATCTTGCATAAATTTAATTTGAAATTCATATTTTGCATATTTTAAAAGTCCAAAGCTGAAGAAAAATTACCATTAATTATTGATTTGATTTGCAACAAATACCCATCAAGTAATTTTTTTTTAATTTAACATTAAATTTCATCAGGAAAACAATATTGGAGGAACTCTTATCTCATTGCAATGTAACGATTAGGTAAAATGGTAATTTCATTTTAATTCTAGTTTTTATTTGATAATTTCAATATATGACTAATTAACACCATGGATGGTAAATATCAATGGATGTCAAGAATAAAAAAGTGACCAGTGGCTATTTTTTCCTATCAGTAGATACCGAACGTCAATTGTCATTATGACTTTTCTGTAATTACTGATATTATCAGTAATTACTGATGATGATTTGAAAGCAACTGTCATTGTCATGATGACTTTTCTAATTTTTAAACCGTGAGTTTGAAATTCACATTTTGCATGTTTTAAATGTCCAAAGGTCAAGAAATTAGCATTAATTACTGATTTGATTTCCAACAAATAGTTATAAAGAATTTTTTAAATTGTATGATCAAAACAATGTTGGAGGAAATCTTACCTCATTGGTATGTAAAGATGAGGTAAAATGGTAATTTCATTGTTATTCTAGTTTTTATTTGATAATTTCAATCTATCACTAATTAACACCATCAATAACAAAAAAGTGAGCAGTGGCTGTTTTTTAGGAAAACAACTGATGGTCAATATCAATAGATGCCAACAATAAAAAAAGTGAGCAGTGGCTATTTTTCCTATCAGTGGATACCCAACAGTTTTTTAAACACTGATGTTTGGTCAGTCAATGGTCAACACATTTTGAAGAAACATATGTTTCGCCTTAAACAGAATTTTGCCCATAAACAGAAGTTTGACCATAAACAGGTGTTTGCACATAAAGAGATGTTTAAAACCACTGTTGGGTCAAACAAATTTCACAACAGGACCAATACTCAAATAGATGTTGACCTTAAACTGATGTTTGGTTTAGAGCCAAACATCTGTTTAACCCTGAACAGGGGTTTCCATTAACTATTGACCAAATTGCAAACAAATGTTAAAACCACTGTTTGTTATTGTACTTCTTTACAAAATTACATAAAATTCAAGAAAACGAAACAAACACTTAAAGAACTATAATTTAACACATAATCTAATCGGGCAAAGCAATCTATTATCTAAGAATTCACTGATTCTTACAACATGAAACAAACTCATAATGAAATACTAAAGTTACATAAGAACCACTGATAATTAAATACTAAATTTGAATCCGTTGTAGATGCTGAACCACTGCTGATACTAAACAGTCATTTTCCTTTGATTAATCAAACTCTAGGTACATAAAGTGCAAACAATCGTTTTCCTGAACAGATGTTCTAGTTAATAACATCTACTGTTCAACCTAACAGGGGTTTCCATTAACTATTGACCAAATTGCAAACAGATGTTAAAGCCACTGTTTGTTATTGTACTTCTTTACAAAATTACATAGAATTCAAGAAAACGAAACAATCACTTAAAGAACTATAATTTAACACATAATCTAATCCGGCAAAGCAATCTATTATCTGAGAATTCACTGATTCTTACAACATGAAACAAACTCATAATGAAATACTAAAGTTACACAAGAACCACTGATAATTAAATACTAAATT
The DNA here is from genome assembly GCA_030545235.1 of Helianthus tuberosus. Lineage (NCBI taxonomy): Eukaryota > Viridiplantae > Streptophyta > Magnoliopsida > Asterales > Asteraceae > Helianthus > Helianthus tuberosus. The sequence goes on along the minus strand of CM060366.1, from coordinate 13,065,494 downwards.
TGAATCCGTTGTAGATGCTGAACCACTGCTGATACTAAACAGTCGTTTTCCTTTGATTAATCAAACTCTAGGTACATAAAGTGGTTGTCTTTAACAGGACCTTGTCTTCAACAGTGGATAGGCCTCATCAGTCTTTGTTCATAAAGAGCTCATTTAAAACAAACTTTATGCTTCTTTTAATACAAAAAAGGTAGGAAACACCATTACTCTAGAGTCTCTAGTAACATAAAATCTTATCTTACAACAATAGCAGATCCTTTCTTGCGTTTAGTAGGAACTACTGTGGGTTCTCCATCATCATCTTCTGCACAAGTGAATTATAATCATCATCATCATTTAGACCTAAGCAAGTAAACTATAAATTTAATAATCTTTCTTTGTGTTTAATTAAACTTTATGCTTCTTTGAATACAAACCTATAATAACCCGCAGCAGATTGTATGAATTTCAAACAACTGTGATTAGACTGAAATATAAACCGAAAATTAGAGTATATCACTTCAAAATAAAAAAACTCAAAATTGAAAATCAGAGTAGCAAAAAACACATACTTTAAACGATGTTGGAACAATAATACTGGAAACAACCGTGGAACAATCATCATCATTATATGAGAATACCCTTAATTTATGGAACCTGTAGAATGAAATGCTCCACTGTTGGGTTATTAACTTTCAACCTCACTTTCCCTAAATTTATCAATTCTAATTTTCAACAAGATGTAATACAATTATTACATTAATTAAGATATCTTCAACTGCAAACAACAATAGCAAACAACATCAAACAACAATAGCAAACAACATCAGTCAATAATAGCAAACAACATCAAACAATAATAGCAAACACATGATGTTGAATCCACTGTAGATGCTGAACCACTGCTGTTACAAACAGATAATACCAATGAAACTCTAATTTCAGAAAGAATAATGGCTGAACATACTCAAACATCAATAATCAACAGATGTTATACTCATATCATCACCATCTAGAAAAAAACGCTAATTTCAAAACATATTCAAACATACCAGCTTATAGCAGTTCTCTTATCCGCAGCTAAGCGGATTTCAACTCTGATGACAACAACCCTGGAACCATATGATTAGATTACGAGTAGAAATTAGGATTAGTGTAAATAAGAGGAAATCATGAAAGTATTTCAACTAAAAAAAGAACAAACCTTTTGATGAAGTAATCGATGAACAAAAGAAGATTTTATGGTGGCGTCTGAAGAAGATTAAGGTTTGGATGGAAAGAATTATCTCAATAATTTGCACGGTTTGTGAAATTTGAATTTGAATCGCCTGAATATAGAGAGAGAAAGAACCCAAGGTTTGTAAACAAAGATTAGAAATGAGAAGAGAGATTATATAAGGAAAAGAGCAGTGGCACTGTTGGGCTGGAAAAAAGGGCATTTAGGGGCTCTCTGGTGTTGACACGTGGCCCAAATAACTTTCATTTATTATATATATATATATATATATATATATATATATATATATATATATATATATATAATAGATTAATAATGATAGAATGACAGTAAACAAAAGAAAAACACAAAAAAGAGAAATTTGAATTTATTTTATTAAGCCCACCTACTTCGAAAACATGACCATCCATATAGTTTGGTCATATTTGGATGATAATTCGTTTTTCAATAAAAGAAATTACAATAGCAGTTTATTAGTCTAGTTGTATAAAAACAAAATAAAAACATTATCTCCAATTCTTCAATTGATACCGTTACTTTTGGATACATCTATTATCTATATTAAAACAATACATTTTGGTGCCACTTGGCATAAATTTAAACCACTTGATGCCACCTGGCAACTTAATACCGCTTAATGAAAAAAAATGAGCGCCAAAGCCACAGAAGCGGCCTCCTCTTTTTTTCTTCACGCGCTGCATCAATCAATCGCTATTGATTTGGAGTTTCCTTTTTTGATTCTTCCATTTGCTCCTTCAGTCGTTCCATTCACAAACCCTAATTCCCCTCAAGGTAATGCCGCCCAAATTTCTGATCAGGAAATTAACACACGCGTTTAAATTAGAGTTATTGTTCAAAAGAATCTTTCCTCTACCGTTTTCTAATCATAAACCCTAATCTCTCCTTCTCTAGCGGACGCCACGATTCAAGGTTAGTAAGTGCTTCTTATTCACTCTTGTGTCAGATTTGTAATTTTTATTTTTTTAATTTTGCAATGACTATGTTCACTTTCGTATGTTGCCTCCTTAGGGTATTTTTATTATTTTTATTGTGTATTTATCATAGTTATTGGATTTAACCATTCAGTGTTGAATTCAAAGGGTTTTTAAAACCTTTTTTTTATCTATTAATGGTTATCGATTGTGTATTCATCATAGTGATTGAATTTACCCTAAACCAACCGGTTGTTATTGTTCAATTTTATGTTGAATGTGTATCTTTATATCTCGGGTTTCAACTTTAGAGTTCAGTGAAATCGATTAGCACACGATGGAGGTTTGCTGGAACCGTTACAAGGTGGCTGGCGATGCGGATGAAATGGAGGTAAGTGGCGCTTTCTACCATGGTGCTTTCATCGATTTCATCTTTAAAGTAACCAGGTTTTAGTCATGTATGTATTGTATATATCTATGTAATGATTATTATCTGATTTGGTGACTGAAATCTAAGAAATTGTGAGAGCTTATTAAAGATAAATAATGTACCCAAGTTTGAAAGCTCATTCAAGAAAAAAAAACTTTTATTAACGTCAAGCAGTATGGTTTTTTATGTAAACGTTTTGTTTGGTGTAGTGTCTTACGAATAGATCTTAAGAAATTTGGTTTTTTGATTTACTTTTCGAGATTTACAGATGACAATACGAGATGCACTGAACTCTGCTCTTGACTGTAGATCCTTAATGTTTATGTTGTTGGCGAAAAGGTAAAAATATATCTTTGAAAGGGTGTTGGGAGCTCTCTTTTTTTCTTATTTCTAATTGATGCTTAATATTTTATAATGTGTAGGTAGGAGAATACCAAGGTGCATACAAGGTAAGTTTTTTATGCTGCCCAGTTCTCTTAGATTCTGCACATCAAATAACTAAAGGCGGCGAAACGGGCAGGTCAATGAGTTTGGTAACACTGTAGCGGGTCAACATTAGTTATTTGTTACCGATTAAAATGGGTTGGGTCGACCTAAACTGATCTTCTCTCATTTTTAGCTCTTTTAAAGTATTTATTCGGTGTCTTAAATATGACTATAAAAAGTATATTATTTCAATAGATTTCTATATTATTGATTAATTGTTTTATGGTCAACATGACCTAAACTGATCTTCTCTCATTTTTAGGTCTTTTCATGCTATTTTAATAAATTATTTTTTTGTATTGATGTGTAAGGTTTTGATTTACAATGGTGGGACTCGGTTTATCGTATGAAAGTCCGTATTGAATCAGCAAGAGCCTATCATTCATTGTTCATATGCATAACCTGTAAGTAGAGTGCTTAAGGTTTTTTCTCCTTTGTTTTTTATCCACTTACTCTGTTATCTCTGTACATGTTGTCTTCAGCGATGGATGTGTCTAGAGAACCGTTGAATGCATCAACTTGGAATATCCTAAGGATGTTTGATGGGCTTCGAACAATTTGGTAAAGAAAGGTGTTAGTTTTTCTCCTTTTTATGATCTTTAGTTTTGACTATTGTTTATTTTGTTATTCATACCTAGAAGTCAAAGCTAGATTATTAGATTATGTTGCTTTGAATCTGTATAAATTAAGGGGTGAATGTTATAATTTGATTTGGGGTTGTTTGGCATAAAGTAACTGATTATGGTTTCAGTTTGATGGATATTAAGGGATGAGATTCAGACAAATAGGGCAATCTATTTTTTAACTAGCAATAGTCTGTTTGAGTACTAATATCCAAACACTCTCATAAGTGACTAAAATAGTTTTGTAGAAACTTATGATGTATGCATATGCTTTGGGTTTTCATTGTATTCTTTTTTGTCTATGAAAACAACTATGGCAATACGGGTTGGTTAAGGTAATGAAAATTAAATCTGGCAATACTGGTAAGTTGGGGTAACGGGTCATACTGGGTTCGCTTCTAAGTGATAAGTCAAACATTGATTATCATTTTTTTTATTACCAGTTAAATATCTACTCGCTTCTGGTAGTTTTGATATGATTTTTATTTTAATTTTAAAACTAGCATTGTTTTGGTGTAGTATTGGATGTGTATATGTTAATGGCGGTTATTTTTTTGGCTTTATAAATGTGGTAGGTGGAAAAATGTTTCCTACAATAAACAGTTTATATGCCCGTGTCATCTTTGTCACCAGTAACGGTTAGTTTTCTATGTCAAGGATTAGTTTGATACCTTCTCATAAAAAAATTCCTTTTGAGTTTCAAAGGAGACAATTTCCGTTGGCTGTTTGTTTCGCAATGACTATTAACAAGAGCCAGGGACAATCACTGTCTAGAGTTGGTCTGTATCTGAAACAGCCAGTTTTCACCCACGGTCAGCTGTATGTTGCTTTATCGAGAGTTAAAACCAGACAAGGAGTTAAACTTCTGATTTTGGACAATGACGGCAAACCTACTAATAAAACGACAAATGTAGTTTACAAAGAAGTATTTCGTGACTTGTGATCTCCATGTACTCATTCATCGTTCGATCATTCATTCCATGTAACTGTTCTCTAAAATGATCCATAACATTTTTTTGAAGTCATTTAATGTTTATTTTTTGTTGTTTTTTAATGAATTTTGTTAACGTAATACAAAACATGTATACTCATACACACACTTAAATATTAACCTAAAATTCTACATAAATAAACAGTACGTTGACTTATAATTCGCTATCCATTATCTTCCATAAACACAATATTACACAAATTTGCATCATCATGTATCTCGAGAGATTAAATTATTTGTCTCATTGTAGTTTACTAATTTATTATTACTTGAACGGTCATTTAATTCAAACGATTAGTTCAATAAATTAAACTTATTCATTTGTGTTTTAGTCCACCCGCGAACCTCGCGGGTTCTTAAACTAGTCACTATATAATATAAAGACAGCAAGCAATGCCAATTTAAGAAAATGGTCCCAATCCTCTCCAACAGTCCATTTTAAGTTAAAAAAAACTAAGATATATTATTATCTTAGAAATGCTTTATATTTGTGGATCTAGAAATTTTTTCCAAGTGGTTCACTTTTTTAAAAGTTCCAATCTCATACGTTTGAATAAAAAAATTCGGGTTGGTTCGACAATTCAGATTGGGTAAAATTCATCACTAATAAAACTACGATACAATAATGAAAAAACACGTCATAATATAAATTTTAAAATGAAGATCCAAAAGCTCTATGGTCATTTAATTAAGATGTTAGTAATTCTTTTCTATTTGAACAAATTATGCAACAAAATAACTGATCACTAAACTTGATCCCAAGAAAAAGTAATCATTTTGACTAATAAAAAAGAACCAAATTGTAACCAAATCATGCTGCCAAAAGTCAAAAAGATACAAACTGTAACCTAATCATGCTATCAAATAAATACTTTAAACCTCAAACATCCATTCGGTTCATCAAAACCAACAAATTCATAAGATAGTGAGATTCTATAAGAATCCCTACTAATAATATTGTACTACTTAAAACTCTTTTGCTATTATAAATTTACAAAACTTCATTATACAATATCATAATTATCACAGAAGGCAAAAACATGATAGTAACCCCACAAAGGTGTTGTTTGTTTTTTCTACAGGAAAAGGTCTGCAGACCATATCTGCATGCATCTGCAGGAGAAGAGATGGATCAAATGTCTGCAGTCTGCAAGGAGAAGAGGTGTGACGGTGGGATGGTGGCAGCAGGTGGGAGGGTGGCAGCGGGTGTGATGGTGGCAGCAAGTGAGGTGAGGAGAAGGGGTCTGTGATGTGAAGAGGAGTGTTTAGAAGAGGTGATAATAGGTTAGAAGACTTGGGTTGATGTCTGCGTGGGGAAGAGGTCTCGCAGGACTTTTTTAATGAAAGGTCTGCGAGAAAACAAACAAGCTGCAGGACCCAAAGGTCTGCGCGCGTCTGCGCGACGCAGACATAAGTGACCAGAAGTGCTTCTGGCCAAAAAACAAACAGCACCAAAATCTATAAGCTAGACCACTACACACTTTTGGTTAAAGGTTCCCTGACAAAATATTTAAGGTTTCCTTCGGTACTTTCTATATGACTGTATTTTATAAATTACAAACCGAACAGTTTCCTGACTTCCTTGGAACCCCCTCCTTGGCAATAGATCCGTCATGTAACACATATTAACAGTTTAGTTCTTATAAATTACAACATATTCAAAGTGTTAATAATAATATTAACATAATATAAAGACTGAAATATATAAAATACAAATTCTGAAGTAGTAATAAATCTGTAAATGAAATTTTAAAACACTTTTTAATTAATCTGACTCAACTATCGATACAATTCCTTGATGTAACCACATAACATAGATTATATTAACATAAGATAGGTTAAATGCAAAAAAAAAAAAAAAAAAAAAAAAAAAACTATACTTTTTATACTTACAGAATTAATAAGTTTCTGTCTTTTTACAAATAATGTTTTGTTGCCTCAACTTAGTGACAATAATTCCACAGGATATGCTCTTCCGGCCATAATTCACCGTCACCGGTCTCAACTCCGACCATATTCTCCGGCAATGTTAACAAAACCTGATCAATCCGTTGACTTAAGTCAATGAAGAGATCAGGTAAATCAAGAAATATATCATCACATGTAGCCAACTTGCCAACCCTCGGTTCAAGCTCGGCTTGCGTGTTATTAGAGTCCCGGCTTCCTGGACTAACATCAATGGCTGAAGTTGCGGCTTTGACCGCAGCGGCTCGGATGTATTTAGGTGACTTGGAAACCGGCTTGGGAAGTTCATGAGCCAGGTGAGGGAAGTTGAGGATAGCCGAGTGACCCTTGATGGCTATGGCTGCTACATCATGGGCTCGAGCCGCCATCTCAGGGTTGTCGAATGAGCCGAGCCATATTCTTGACTTCTTCCTTGGCTCGCGGATTTCGGATACCCATTTTCCCCAGCTCCGCTTACGGACACCGTGGTAAACTGTAGTTTGTTCACCGTGGTTGTTGTTGTTGTTCTTGTTGCTGAATTCTTGACTAAGTTTTCGGGCCGTCTTAGCCATGGCCGGTGGCGGAGGAAGTGGTGGTTGTGGAGGAGGAAGAGGTGGTGGTTTGGGATAATATGACAAGCTTAATCTTTATACATATGCAACTTATCTTGTGAGTTGTGACTTGTACATGTTGTTTTATTTTTGTACCCCATAAGCGGGCGGGGGTGCTCCACTTTTTATTACTCACCACACCCAATCATGTTCCGTCACATTATTGAACTTGGTTTCATCACTAGTGATGAATTTTAGTCGGGATGCCCATCACTAGTGTTAACATGTGTTATTCTGTTTAAACTTGAAACACCTCCAACGGTAACCTATCTCAACAACGCGTAGTCACCACAACGCGTGGTCACTGGTCACAAGGACCGGCGGCGGTGTTCCACGCGTGGTCACCCACACACAACGCTCAATCACGGGGCACCCCCACTCCCCTAATAGGTTAATAACTACCAAAGCGCTTCTAGCCCAATGATATATCAAAGTATTTTGATGGTGTTCTGCTTCTTAGTGTGAAGGTTTAAGTCTTATTAAAGATAATTAAATGGTTGAGAGATAAAACGTTACTATTCACATTTATGGGTATATTTGAGGGAACATTGAGCATCTTCTATAATTTTTTAATATATTTTGAAAGCGATTGTAAGTAGAGGTGTGAATTTCTGACACGACCCGAAAACCCGACACGAACCTAACATGAAATTCGCGGGTTTAGGTTTAGTCTAAACAGGTTCAGGTCAATTTCAGGTTGAACCCACGAATCCGTTTAAGTTAACGGGTCGGGTTCGGGTCAACCTGGTCGGGTTGGCGGGTTGACCCGTTTAACACGTTTTTACTATATTATATTTTTTTACAATATATTTTATGTCATAAATTAAGGGGCTGTTTGGTAGGCTCTGAATGGTCATTAAGATGCTACCTCTTAATGGAACCATTAAGAATTTTACCAATGAGAATGTAGAATTATGTGACATGTGATGATTTACCATTCAGAGGTTACCTCTTAACCATTCAGACTTGAGGTTACCTCTTATTCATTCAGATGTTTTAAACCATTAAGAGGTAGCATCTGAATGGTCATTAAGAGGCTACCAAACAACCCCTAAATGAGTTGTGTATTTTATGCCTTGATCATAACTTAAAAAGAGAAATTAACATAGATTTTACAATTTAAATATGATATTATTAAATACATTTGTGTTTTTTAAGTAAATTTTAATTTTTATATATCAATTTCAGAAAAAAATAAAAAAATTCGGGTTGAACAGGACGTGTTCGGGTCAACCCACGAAACTTCGGGTCGTGTTCGGGTTCTTATGTATGATACGATTTTCGGGTTCGGGTTTGTGTAAAATTTTCGGGTTCGGGTCGGGTTGAACCCGCCAACCTGCGAACACGACCCGTTTAGCACCACTAATTGTAAGTAAAGGAGAAAGAAAAAAGTAATGATAAAGGTATAAATTAGTGGTGGATTAAGGAATTTTTTTTCCAGTGATTCCTTTTGTTAGATTTTCCCTTATTTTTTTTTTTCAAATCATAAAAGGTTTTCATTATTTTTTTTATTTTTTAATTTTCAAACTGAGGAAGTTACACAAACCCTTAAAAACCACTTGGATCCTCCATTCTATTTAGTTTAATGCATCTATACTATATAATAAAAGAAACCAATTTAGGACACATGTCATTCATTGGAGCCATCTATTTTTTAGTTTTCTCATCTTTATCTCCTACTTAATTATAGATAATTAATATTAATTAAAAGATAATTATAAAATTAAATTTAAACAATTCCTATAGGAGATAATATAATCTTTTGAAATATTTATTAGATCTCAAAATTATTTATCTTGACATTAACAAAAGTGGTACACTAAATATAAATTAATATAAGAGTAAACTGCCATTTTGGTCCCTGTGGTTTGGCCAGTTTTGCCACTTTAGTCCAAATCTCAAACTTATTACATCTGGGTCCCTGTGGTTTGCATTTTGTTGCCATTTTAGTCCAAAATTTAAAAACCCTATTTTTTTTACTGTTGCAACCTCCTATTTTGTCCTTTAGTGCAGGGGCATTTTGGTCATTTTGCTTTTCATTTAACATTTTCTTAATTAAAAAATTAATATATATATATATACACACATCAGATCTGAGTTGATCTTCATCATCGACCAGCTCTCTCTCTCTCTCTTCATCATCGACACCCATCTTTCTCTCTCTAAACACCCATCTCTCTCTTCTCTCTCTCTCCTCTCTGTCGAACACCACCACCACCGTGATGAGAACCGGCGGAGCAGGTGAAGGAGGTGGTGGTTCTACGTGATGAGAACGGCGGCGACATAGATCTCCGACAGTGGTGGGATAAGGTGACGGTGGTGGAGAATAGTAAACCGATTAGGGTTTTTAAGGTGGGATAAGGCGACGGTGGTGGAGAATAGTGGAAGATTAGGGCGAATTTTGGGTGGAGGTGCTCACCGGATTGAGTTGCAGATGTGGAGGTGTTCGTTGGTGGTGGTGGGTTTCGGCGGTAGGGGTGGCCTGCCCGGTGGTGGAGGTGTTCGTTGGTGGTGGTGGGTTTCGGGTGTTGGTGGGTGTTGATCTGTGATTTTGTGATGGATGATGATCTGTGAACCCAGTCCTTTTATTCACCACGAGGCTGTGATGATTTCACCTAATCTGAGTCAAAATTGGGTCAACATTTGAGATTTTCCGCAGCTTGGCGTGGCAGAATCGGAGGAGGGCAAGTGCGCTTGCAACCTCTGTTTGCAGCCATGGCGGTTTTGATTTGTTGTTGGAGCCTCGTTTCTTTTTACAAATTGGTTTTTGTTTTGATTTGTTGTTGTCTGTATTTTGATTTTTGTGATGGTTTCTAGTTTTGTTCTGGGTTCTTGATTTTCTTGAAGATGATGTTCTTGATTTTCTGGATTTTCTGGGTTTTGATGATGATGTTCTTGAAGATACAGATCTGAGCCTCGTTTCTTTTTACAAATCGGTTTTTGTTTTGATTTGTTGTCTGTATTTTGATTTTTGTGATGGTTTCTGGTATTGTTCTAGGTTCTTGATTTTCTTGAAGATGATATTCTTGATTTTCTGGATTTTCTGGGTTTTGATGATGAAGTTTGATGATGTTCTTGAAGATGATGTTATTAATTATTGAAATGTTATAATAAATTAACATGGACCAAAATGCCCCTGCACTAAAGGACAAAATAGACAGCTTTCAACAGTAAAAAAATGGGGGTTTTTGGATTTTGGACTAAAATGGCAACAAAATGCAAACCACAGGGACCCAGATGTAATAAGTTTGAGATTTGGACTAAAGTGGCAAAACTAGCCAAACCACAGGGACCAAAATGGCAGTTTACTCTTAATATAATGTAAAGAGTTAAATGTCATTTTAGTCCATGTGGTTTGAGCCATTTTGTCAGTTTAGTCCAAAAGTTTTATAATCCACAGGGTTTATAAAGATATAGTAAAATATAACTTTTTATTGATTGGTATATAAAATTACATGCTCTCAACGCATACAATACATGAGGTTCTTAAAAATGTAATTTTTTTTATTATTTAATATATAAAATAAAATTTACTCAACCCGTACAATACACAGAGTTCTTAATGATATAACTTTTTATTATTTAATATATAAAATTACATTTATTCAACCCATGTAATAAATGAGATTTTTAAAGATATATTTTTTTATTATTTGGTATATAAAATTACATTTATTCAACCCGTGTAATAAACGAGGTTTTAAAATATTTTTTTTATTATTTTGATATATAAAATTACATTTATTCAACCCGTGTATTACACGGGGTTCTAACCTAGTTTATACTTATAAACAAATAGAAAAGTTGAGAATACAATGAAACTAGTTTTATGGTTTTTTCCCTCTTTTTAAGACTTATTATATAAACTACATTTTCTCTAATCTCATTAATTATCTTTAACATGGTCTCGTGATTACCGGATAAAAAGCCTCCATGTTTATACACACTTGTATGCTAACATTATATATAGTTACAAGTGTGACCAATAATAAGATATTTATACGCACTTATAAGGGGGTGGAGGTGGTCATCACCCAATCAAGTTCCGTCATGTCATCAACCATTTTTTCATCACTCACAACCTTTTTTAGTGGCAATGGTCATCATTCACAACACCCAACAATAAAACCTACACCCCCTCACATGTTCCATCACTCAAACCTTTGTCACGCGTGATAAACTTCACGGAAAGCATGTTATATGGTGATGAACAATTAGGTGGCGGTGGAAAAAGGTGAACCACCACGCGTGGAACTTTCCATCACGGTGGAAAAAATCAACCACCCCGCCTCCCCTAAGTTATAAGACTTTTAAACACGTTTTGGGGTGTTTAATATTGTATATACAAAGCAGGTTTTTCTTTACAAAACAAACCTTTTTTTTTAAGTTAATGTCACATCCTGTTACCTGCTTCTTGAAAATAAGAAAACAGATAATTTTATTTTTTTAAATAGTTTATCAAACGTTATTTTTTAATCATTTCATCATACGTTTTTTAAACGGTTTTGTAAGATTAAATATTTTATTTATTTATATTTAATCTAGTAGCCATCATTATCATTTATATAATATAGATCAAAATATATTAATAACCTATTAATAATTAGTTGGTAATTGTTGATGGACCATATTACCCTTATTAACTTAATTAGGTTTCCTCTTGGGTGTATAAATAAGGAGCTTATTAGAGAGTTAAAGGGTTAGCAGTTACACAAACACACAACCCTCATTAACATCAATTTCGTCTCTCTCCCTAAACCGAAACCTCCCTACTTTCGGTTTCATCACCATCATCACCTTACACCCTAAGGAGGAACCAGATCAAACTGACAACTATGTCGAACTCTGTGGCTGCGTCTTTGACTGGATTCTCTACTGTGCTGATGCAATCAAAGGTACGTTTTCATGTTTTCCATTATGTTTAAACAGAACTGATCAACATGTGGTATCAGAGCATATGTTGATAAAGCAGTTCTGTTTTTCGTATCCATCATTCTGGGGTCATAATCTGGAAAACAGAAAGTTTTAAAGCCTTAAAAATCTCGGCTGTTTTCGGTTTTTATTTGAGCCGAAATCATTGTTTGAATAAATGGTGGTTTATCATGTCACTCGAAATCACAGCCTGTTTTCGAGTTTTAATGTCACCGAAATCCCTGTTTTCGGAATAATATGTTAAATAATTTGACTCGAAACCATAAAGGGAATAATAATATCCGAAATCTGTTAACTAAAATCATAAAAAATTCAGGTTTCGGAACCCAGAATTATGTTTTATATTTTTAAGGTTCATTTCTTGTTCTTAATAAAAACTCGAAAGTTCCCTTATTTTGGAATATAATTTGGATTAATGGGTGTTTTTCATGTTTTGATCTTATTTTTTATCTATTAAATTTTCAAAAACTGGTAATAGATATCAGTTATTATTTTCGAAATCATTTGATAAATTTAGATCAAAAATAAATAAATAAATAAATAAAATAGGAAATAATATCCCAAGATCCCTTAAATTTCGAGTTTTAGTTAACCATCACAATAAACAGCTGTTAACAAGCGACTCGCAACCATAACATTACAACTCGAGATCAGGAGGTTGCGACTCGCAACCATAACATTACAACTCGAGACCATTAGATTGCGACTCGCAACCATAACATTACAACTCGAGACCATTAGATTGCGACTCGCAACCATAACATTACAACTCGAGATCAGGAGGTTGCGACTCGCAACCATAACATTACAACTCGAGACCATTAGATTGCGACTCGCAACCATAACATTACAACTTGAGACCATTAGATTGCGACTCGCAACCATAACATTACAACTCGAGATCAGGAGGTTGCGACTCGCAACCATAACATTACAACTCGAGACTAAGGTTGCGACTCGAGACTAAGGTTGCGACTCGAGACCTTAAGCTGTTTTAATGTGACCTAAAAAATTTTTGTTTGCTATTAAATACTTGGTTTTGTTTATACTTAATTAATTAATAAGGATCAAATGATGTTTTACAAAACCAAAATAGCTTAACTTGAATGAGCTTCTGATGTATTAATTCTGGCCAAAGCTGATTTAATATATCTATTTATTGTTCAAGTATTATAAAAGCTATGTTGAGTATGCATTACAAACGTGAAATGTCTTAATTCTGGCCAAAGCTGATTTAATTCATTTATGTTTAGCATGCTTGACAAGTGCATAACTAAAGTGATTGTCTCATTTCTGGCCAAAGCTGATTTGTCACGATTACTTTGCACACATACTTAAATGATTACACTTCTGGCCAAAGCTGATTTGTCTTTGTTTAAGTAGAATTTTACTAAGTCTATTATTTTGATGTTAGTAATAGACATATCACAATTTCTTCACATAATGATCCTTATATTAATGATCCTTAATTAATTTTATGATCATTTCGCCTGTCTTATTCTTAGTACCCATAATTTTACTCACTATAATTTTCTTCTACATATATCTCATCCACTCTAATTCCTAAACCTAAAATGTTTGCTTTATTTAAAGTTTCTATTAGAATTAGCTCTTAAATTAAATCCTTGATTATTTCTTAAGACACGATAATCCTATTGCTCTCTTCTGATAAAGATTATAAAGAAGAAAATTAGAGCATGATGATTAGGATAAATCGAACATGATGTCTCTTATGATAATCAAGAACTCTCTAACATAATGCTATCACTAAAGTTATTTCATATTAAGTCTTTCCTAAGGCTACTCTCTTATATATATGGAATAATCACTAGAACTCCTAAGATGCATGCCTTCTTTCATAATTCTAAACTATAAAGTTAAGTGGTATATGTGAATACATTATAATGTACAAAACCATGACCCATAAAGTTAAGGGCTTACGCGTGAAAATAAGTACATTTTTTCCAGTACATTACATACTAAGATTTTCACTTGTACAATTTGATGCCTTATAAATCAACTATAACACTCAAAAATACCAAAGTATAATGAGTGTGTTGATAAGCAACATATATACAAAGAAATAAATGTTTGAAGCTGGAAAATAAGTTGTTACTCACCTTACAACCACTTAAAGCCTTAAAAGAGGATTGTTCTAAGGTCCATAGACAAATTACAAGTGTTAATTCCACCTCTAAGGTTCTTCAAGGGACAATCTCACTGCCTAATTATGTCATTAGACTAGACATAAGCAACGAGACTATCCATTATTCTAAAGAACAGTTGGATAAATTAATTAGATAGTCACATATTAATGATATTTAAGTCTACTAATTATAATATTCCTATTAACACATGATTAGTTGACTCTAGTTCCATACGTTTCCTTACCAGAACTCGACAAATAACTAACATGAGAGTTAGTGACAAAATTAAATGTTAAGGCTATAAGAACAATAATAAGCAGTCTTCTAACAACGTTTTTCGATACCATACATATATTCTGAGTTTTAATCGGAATATAGTATCATAATTAAGCAATGTTATGAAGGTTGTGAGGTTTGCATAGTCAACATAAAGTCACACTTATCTTAAACTCTCATCTTATTTGTTCTAAATATCTGGATTGACACATTATTAAGATAAAACTAGATGATACCTTACACTTTCACAACTTTTGTCATCATGCAAATGAAAAATTTGACAAAAGTAAAAATGAGACTTACAAATTTCATCCATTATAACAAAAATTCATGAGAAATCATGATATGGTTAATGAGAATGATTTCTAATCTCATTCTAAGTGATTTTAAATCATGACGTTGTAGCCCTAAAATATTACTTGGCTTAAGGAATAAGTATGAGTCCATCATAAGTCATTCATTGACATTCGTGGAACTTATTCCAAATGGAATATTCAGACATAATTCATTTATCATTTAAAAGACTATCAACTTGTATCTAAATTTTGTCGCGTATGACCCATGGTCTTAAAGAAATCTACTCATATATGTGCTTAACATGATTTCTATTAATTATGTCCCTAAGTTTTATGACATCTGGACATTAAGGAACTCAAGTCAAGTCTAATATATATATGATAGGTTCCCACGTCACATACCTAATTGAAACTTCTCTTGTAGCATTCTAGAGATATTAAAGATCAGTGGGAGCATTAAGTGTCTTAATCATAACTTGCAATAGTTGCAAGAGGTGGGGGAGTGAAATTTTACATTATCTAAATTTACACCTCTTGTACAAGACACTGCTCTATCTTGACACTGTTCTATCATAACTTGTCTCCTTAAAATCTAAAGCTACTTTTACAAAAGTTTCATTGTTGCTTAATTGTGGGCACACTTAGGTTTCTTATCTAAACTTTAGATTTCTTATCTAAACTAACATAATTCTCAAAAAGAGAAACTACAACGACTAATGTCATTAATATGTTTTCTCTATTAGAATTTGTTGGTCGTTAAATATTGACCCTAAGCATGCTGAGTTCCTAAAGTTTTCTAAGGTCAGTGGGAGCAGTCAAAGTCCTTATCATGACTTGCAAGGAATACAAGAGGCGGGGGGAAGAGTGTCATTAAATTTTACTCTGAATTTAACTCCGATTACACCTCTTGTACACCATACTGCACCAACTCTTACAAACTTAGAATCCTGAAAATGATAGCAACCTAATCAAGAGCTAATCCATAAAACTGAAACTTCTAACAAACCCAATAATCAATTCAGGAGGTCATCTAGGTCTAAAAACCTACTAACTTTGATGATTACATAACCTCCCTAATTGAAGTTGAAATGGACTTTGGAAAAGTTTACCGATCCTATCTCTTCTAATTAAGTCATTAGTGTCAATCAATCTTCTGAATTGAATAAAATAGTTTTCTAGTAAAACTAATTTTATGTGTTCGCATAACGTTTGGGATTTGATTGAATTACTTAAGAGTGTTCATAACTAAACCAAATCCTAATATATAAACGTTAAGACACAAAGAAGCATGATTGATTGTCAAAGGTTATACTCAGGAAGAGATATATTATTAAAGAATCTTTATTACATATCTAACAAAAGATTTCTTTCAGGATCATCACTGTTCTAGTAGCTTATAATGGTTTTGAGCTACATTAGATGAACATTAAAACAATTTTCCCTAACAACTGGCTGACATATTTACATGTTCATAAAACAACCTGAAAGTTCCAAACTTAAGGTTAAAGAACAGTTTGTCTATAAGCCAATAAAATCCATGTATGGGTTAATGCAAACATCATAATGTGATGAAATCTTAACGTAATTATTTTCATCAACAATCAAGTGGAATAATGTACCTACCTCAAGATGAGTGGGAGCAACTAAGATAAACTTGTCTATATAGATGATATTCTTTTGACAAGTATATGTTACATAAGTCAAAGCATTGTTAACACAAACTTTGATATAATAGATCTCAGAGATATCTCTTACATAATAGATATCATAACATGTTGAGATAGACCAAATGGGACACTACTTCCGTTCCATAAGTTTAACATTAAATTGGTCCTTACATATGTAACAAACAATACTGCTCTCCTTTAGAGGATAATAGGATAAATGAGATTATTTCTTACGCTTCATTAATTAGAAGCCTTATGTAAGTTCAAGTATATACTCGTTTGGATATTACTTACATTGCAACACACTAGATATGTCTAGATTAATGTGAAGCATCTAATAGAGTATTACAATATCTTTAAAAGAAACGAGAGGCTACAATTTAAAGAAGAAGTGAGAATTAAAACCGGTTTATTACTCTAACTTTGTAATATTCAAAGATGACAAAGTGTAATTTTGGGTATATCTTTATGTCAGCAGACAAAACCTATCTCATGGAGGAGTCATAATAAACTGATAACAACATAAGTTATAACGACATAATATAGTCACTAAATGTTGTTGGAAATTTATCAGTGGACTCATAAGTTTATTAACTCCATATAATTAATATATTGAAGACTTATTGTGATAAAGTCAGCTACCATGTCTCCTTGAACAGTAACAGTTCGAGAGGTGCTGCATTAAATTTCGATACGCAATTAATTATTCGTTTATGAACGAATTGAGGAAACTAAAATCTTTGTATCGAATGCATTCATGATATGCTTAAGGATCCTATAACTAAAGGTCTATTACCCATAAGTCTTATTAAGAGTGCACATAAAAGAGACGGGTTTTAATTGATGACCATGTACAACTGCATATCGTACTATGAATGACTAACTATTAATTAATTTTCCTCATCAGTTTGATTTTGTATGTCTCTTACATATGTTCTGCCGGTGTAATGACATATAGACAACTATAAATACAAATCAAACGTTAAAGGGCTTACATATTTTGATCATAACTGTTAGGTTTTAAATTAAGGCTATAGTATGACTAATGGGGGTCCTGAGTCGCATAATGATTCAACGGCTGTATTTCTCTGCTATAGTACTTGTTTAAGGCTAAAATGAGTATTAACTTCTGATCAGACTTATCTAATACTCATGATAAATGATTATTCGGCTAAGTGGGAGAATGTAAGATTAAATATTTTATTTATTTATATTTAATCTAGTAGCCATCATTATCATTTATATAATATAGATCAAAATATATTAATAACCTATTAATAATTAGTTGGTAATTGTTGATGGACCATATTACCCTTATTAACTAATTAGGTTTCCTCTTGGGTGTATAAATAAGGAGCTTATTAGAGAGTTAAAGGGTTAGACAGTTACACAAACACACAACCCTCATTAACATCAATTTCGTCTCTCTCCCTAAACCGAAACCTCCCTACTTTCGGTTTCATCACCATCATCACCTTACACCCTATGGAGGAACCAGATCAAACTGACAACTATGTCGAACTCTGTGGCTGCGTCTCTGACTGGATTCTCTACTGTGCTGATGCAATCAAAGGTACGTTTTCATGTTTTCCATTATGTTTAAACAGAACTGATCAACAGGTTTATCAAACGTTTTTTTAGTTTATTTCATCATACAAACCACAATAAGACAATTTTGTAAAAATAATAAAGAAAGACCATAACGTCATAAATACTTCTAGGTATTAACTTTTAAAAAAAGTTTTTTAGGTTGTCGGGATTTAAATTTCCAAAATAATTATTAGTAATAAGTCTCCCGAAAATAATTTTTATTTCATAGCAGCCGACTTGATTAAACTTTAGCGTTTATAGGTATATATACTTACGACACATTCGTATAAATTATTACACATAATCTAATAAAGACTATATTCATTATTAGACTAAGAGCATTATTCTTGATTAAAAATTGAAAACGTCATTGTCACGTAGGTAGTGGAATCATCCTCAAAAGTGTGTAATAGTTTCACATGTAAATTAAATAAAAGAAAAAAAATATATATATAAAAATGAAGTGTGTTTGCATGATTGGTGAAAAGTCGGTGGACCCCGTTCTCCCATCTCCTCACATCCGTTACTAGCCTAACGTTGCTCCACTTAGTGCCTCCCTAAACAACCTCGCCGGAGTGGTGTTTAATGCCCCTGCCTACTTACATGGCTTGGGGCATTAGTTGACTACACATAGCCATAATAAGTGTTTTTCTTTAGGAATACTACCGGCGAGAAGATGAATGGAAATCTTAATTACACTTGTTAGGAGACGTACATTAAGGGAAAGGTTTCTGATTTGTTGAAAAGGGCTTGCACATGTCGACGATGTGTAAGAGACCATTCAGGCGTGCATAACGTGACTTGGGTTGACTATAGGGTAGGTGAAGCTTATGTGGGTTGACAATGTATGATTCTCGGTCTCTTAGTATACAGCGGTTCAGATCACTCCCGTGATGATTCTGTATTTCTTCATGTTTCAAGTCATTTTTCATTGAAGGATAAATGTCTAATACACTTATTAGACTATCCACTATCATAACCCAACTCAACCCAATCTTTCAATAAAATACTAATTTCTCTCTCTTCCACCTACACAACCCAACCCAATTCAATTTTTCACTCACATTCACAACCCAACCTAAACTAATATTTTATTATATAAATATGATTTATAATTATTGTTTAAATCATGAAAATTGAGAAAAGCAATTAAATATTGTAAAGTTAGGTTGCAAACTTTGGTTGGTGAAACAACCCGGTCGTTCACCATGGTGAATTTTTTATTAAAAAAATTGCTCAAATTTTTTGTCCTATTATCCATGTGGCAATCAGTTGTGGAAATTGTTCACCTTAGTAGATAGTCTTATGCTTATGCTTATGCTTGTGATGCTAGAGAGAATGTGCCATTTTATGTTAACCTTGATGATCATGATGACAAGTCAGCCGTCTTTTTTGACATATGGAAATCTTTTTATGCTTAGTAGCAATCATCATTTAAGTAAGACAAAATTAGATTATGTGTTACTTGTCTTGTAACGATATTCACCACACACTCAACAATCGGACTTTTTTTAAGGAGACTTTCTGTACAAGATCGATTGGTCTTCGGGGACATGTCAAAGACATTCCCCGTCAACCCCGCTTTTCCGGACGCGATGTTCGATCGGGCCCCGGCCGGCGCGCGAGCTGACTTCCGCCCGGAAACCATGCTGCCCCCACACGAGTTGCTGGGGTAACAGTTGGGTAAAACCGGGTTGCCCTTAAGACCGCTCCATACCTCGGAAGGAAACGATCCATTATTGGGACGTCCCCGCACCAAACAATCGGACAACTTAGAATCATCCATATAAATTGCATGTGATGTTTTTTGCCAACACTAATATCTTGTGTAGGTACTAGGTAGGCAGGGAAAGTTTTTGTTATTTTTTAAACGCGTATTGGTCTCATAAAAATTACTCAAACAACTGCTTATCCATAGATAATATGACAAAATATTTACTGACGGTTTCTTTGAAATCTTACCGACGATAATATTCATTTATATAAAAAAGGGTGTTCATAAATCCACACCCTAAAATCTTATTTTCACACCATCTATACGGATTGTATAGTAGGGGTGAGCAAAAACCGAACCGAAAACCGAAACCGCACCAAAAACCGTAAAAACCGAAACCGCAAAAACCGAAACCGCAAAGGTATGGTGCGGTTCGGTTTTAGCTTTAAAAACCGCACCAAAAAACCGAAACCGCACCGCAAAATTTTATATATATATATATATATATTATATAATATACTTAAAGATTTAAATATAAAATTCCCTATATATTATATAATCTGTGTTTGTTAAAAAAAAAGTACAGACTTGACTTTGTTAAGGTTTTCTTTACATGTGTGAGTTTATATTTCAAATACCTACTAACATATATTTTTTGTTTTTTTTTTCTATCTAGGAAACACTAATGGCAAATGATAGTTGGAAAGATTGAAAGTTGGAAACAAGAATGAGTTGGAAACAATATTACGTTTTTATTTGGATACGACTATGTGATTAAGCTTTCACCGTTTCACATAGCAACTATTATTCTAGACATGTTTCTAGTACAAACTCTTGTTTTGATTGATGTCCTCTAGCCCATACATATGCTCTTCACATTGCTCTTGCAAAAATTATATTCTAATTACCATCAAGTATTAGATGTATTCCAGTATTAAAACCGAGAGTTTTTTTTAGATGCATTCAAGTATTGCTGAGAGTTTTTTTTTAGATGTATTCAACTATTAAAACCGAAACCGCACCGAAACCGAACCGCAACCGCAAATAAACCGCAAAAACCGTACCGCAAAAAAACCGCAACATGTGGTTTTAAAAAAATAAAAACCGCACCTCGCGGTATGAGTTGCGGTTTTATGCTAAAACCGCACCAAACCGCACCATGCTCACCCCTATTGTATAGGGTTTGTGGTGGGGGGGGGGGGGGGGTCATGGGACCAATATTTTTTTTCCTATCGGTATGTTTCGGGTTATATGTCCGGGTCGGATATTCGATTCGGGTTGGGTCAAACAATAATAACTCCAAATAAAACTATATAATCGTCATTCATTCAAATGAGGCGCTCTTACTCATAAAAAATGCTATATATTGTTTAACAAAAAATAAAGACCAAATATTTAATGATGCGAAATAAATGTTAAGTACATGGACGAAGAATTACAACTTAACCCAACGATCTTTAAGATAAATGGTAAGTACCTTTAAAATTAAAAAAAAATCATCAACTTTGATTTATATATAAAGTAGTAACAAACTTTACTTAAAGTTTAGCGCGTTCACAATTTTTTAACTCAATACGAAAATATGTATAAATATTTTTGACAATAAACTTGGTAGGGGCAGGGGAATTTTAGGCAAAATAATTGGTGGGGGCGGACCTTTATAATTTTAAAATTTTCGGACGAAAAAACGAAAATATTATACTTCTGGCTTGTATATATATGGAGACAAAAAAACATTCTTTGGCATTTTTTTGTGCAAGATTCTCTATATGGCCCCATCTAACTCTATACGGGCCATATAAGCGTTGTAGGGGTATGAAAATAAGATTTTAGGGGAGTGGGAATAGTGGGAACCTAAAAAAATAAGGAATAATGGATTTTAATAATCACAACTATTGTCCGTTGACCGGCAACGGTCCTAATTTCAAAAATTCCCACTAGCGGTACTATCTTTTCACATATTGGCCTTCAATGGACCCTGACTAACAAAACCCTAACGACGTTAGTCTCCGGTCGATGGAAAAAACGTTTTTTTTTTTGTCAGAAAAAGGTTCTGAAGGTCTGATCTATGGTTACAAACAGGTTTGGGACGAAAACTTTGAGTTTTCCGGCTAAAAAGTTGAGTTTTCCGCCCTAAAAAAGGAGTTTTTCTGGCGACCTTAATAATTGGGTTTTTTTTTTTTTTTTAACTAGAAAAGGTTCCTAAAGGTGTATAATAAGATTACAAAGAGATTTGAGACGAAAATGTTGAGTTTTCTGGCCAAAAAGGAGTTTTCCGGCCAAAAAACGTTTTTCCAGGGAACGGAGACTAACAACATTAGGGTTCTGTTAGTCAGAGTCTATTGAAAGCCAATATGTGAAAAGATAGGACCGCCAGTGAGAACTTTTGAAGTTGGGACCGTTGCCGGCCAACAGACAATAGTTGAGATTATTAGAATCCATCATTCTAAAAAATAATATGTAATATTTTTGAATTTCCTAAAACTTAAACTATTGTGCTACCGGTGATCCCAACTCTTGCGGGCTTGTCCAAAAATGTGAAAAGAATACCGTTAGTGTAAGCGCCGAGTTCAATAAAGAGAGATCCGGTAAATCTAGAAAAAGTATTGTGCCATAAAGTCAATCTAAAGACCTTCGGTTCGAATTCAGCTTGGCTTCTATTAGAGTCCCGTTTTCTTGGCCTACTCTCGCTAATGACTAAAGCAGCGGCTTTGATGCGGCAGACCGAATGTCTCTAGGTGACATGGAAGCTGGCTTAGGAAGTATAGATTTGTTTTCTTGAAACATGTATTGAGAATTAATAACTTAACAAGGTTTATAGTTAAGAGTTTAGGTGTTATGGACCTGTGGTCCTTATGGATAATGTATACTTGTCACAAGATGCAAAATATCTCCACAAAGTCCAATTAAACAAGAATGTGGTCACTTGTTTTGCATAAGGAAACAAAACATCCTTAAATATTATGGCTAACGGAAATATTAAAAGTGATAGTGACTAATGAATGGTGTCACTATTTTACAAAAAGAGTCCAAAATCGAATTGTCACGTTTGGTTCTTAAGTGTTGTATATGTGTCTTGATTTTAAAGGTCAGATCTGGTCCAACAAATTATGACGTGCCCAAATTTTAGAAAATAAAATTGGTACCACTTGAAGCATCCAAGATTCCAGGATGCAATAGATGCCTAACAGTTCATTGGCTCACAAAGACATATATGCTCATTCAAAAAATCAAACAGGTGAGCATACAAGATTCTAGGATGCAATAGATGCCTAAAGTTTTTTTTTAACATCAAAAATTTTTATCGCTGATGGACCACTGAAGTATTATCGTGCCACCAGCGAAACCACCCGATCATATCCATCTGCACTAGGCTATAATGCCTATACACCAATTCAGGAGAAAACCAATAAATCTGGGAAACAAACCTCTTGTGGGAATCGAACGCAGAACCTAATGGTCCCTAAGTCTTATCTTACCCCTAAGATGCCACTATACTATAATACCAGGACCTAATATAGATGCCTAAAGTTCATTGGCTCACTCGGTTAGCTCAATAAAATAATCCGAACTTTTAACACTTTATAGCCATGAAAAAGGCATTTAATATTTTAAGCCTATCTCGATCATTATTCGGTCCAATTCACATCAAGATCTTTTTTTTCTAGGTTCTAATAATCTAAACTAAGTAGAAACCCAAAAAAAAGTCCTAAGCCATATTTTCACTCGAGCTCAAGTTTTTAAGTCGGTTTAAAGTTTGATCTAAGCCAGGGTGACTTGACTCGTGAACAACCATACCCCACCGTAGTGTGTGTTGGCTCATCTTCCCCCATAGTCCTGCAATGCGCGTTCGTGGCTCTCGTGGCATTAAAGTCTAGGGACTTTGAAGAGAGAGAGAGATATTTATTTATGGCTACGGTAGGCCACGAACGAAGAATGACTTAAGAGGGATAGACGTCAATGTGAGGCTAGCCCACTATGATTTATAACATAGATGACATCAACATAATATAAGTTCAGACGGATTAAAATAAGGGGGAAAACTATATTTTTAATCCTTTTTAACTTTGTGTGTACACAACAATCCATGATCTAGTGAGTTTCTATTTTTTTTCTTTTTGCAAAATAATATTGTCCCTAAACTTATTGACAACAAGCCCACAAGACATTCTCTTCTGGCAATGAAAACAAAACTCGATCAATACGATGTCCTAAGTCTATGAAGAGATCAGGTAAATCAAGAAATATATCATCACATGTAGCCAAGCTGCCAATCCCCGGCTCAAGCTCGGCTTGTGTGTTATTAGAGTCCCGGCTTCTTGGACTAATTTCTATGGCTGAAGTTGCGGCTTTGATAGCAGCGGCTTGGATGTCTTTAGGTGACGTGGAAACCGGCTTGGGAAGTTCATGAGCCAGGTGAGGGAAGTTGAGGATAGCCGAGTGACCCTTTATGGCTATGGCTGCTACATCATGGGCTCGAGCCGCCATCTCAGGGTTGTCGAATGAGCCGAGCCATATTCTTGACTTCTTCCTTGGCTCGCGGATTTCGGATACCCATTTTCCCCAGCTCCGCTTACGGACACCATGGTAGACTGGGGTTTCTTTGGACGGCTTCGCCATGGCGGCCGGAGGAGAATGTGGTGGTTGTGGAGGTGGAAGAGGTGGTGGTAATGATGGTTGGGGATATATGAGAATATGAATATGAATATGACTTAGCTTATGGTATGTATGTTCATTCTTTATATGCAACTTATCTTGTCTTTTTGTTTCATTTTTGTGTACCATAATAAGTTATTAACTTTGACCGCATAAACTTTTCGAATATAAAATTATCAAAATAGGTGATAAGTTGTATGTTTAAACGTTTTTAATATAGTTGACAGTGAACCAACACCTACAATGGATGTGTAATTTGTTAACACATACTTATTCAATTTAAGATATTTATTATGCCAACTTCTTCCTAGATACAAACATATACTGAATATTCATAATGAAGGCCCACTTGCACTAACATACAATATAATAATATGTAACCTATTTGGTATAGTCAATTTTCGTTAGGGTCATCTTATTGCTATACCTCAAAATCTTACACCTTTTCTCACTATATCTCTCTCTGTATCGATAGAGTGAGAGGGTGTAACAATAGTAACTCACTTTTCGTACGAAAAGAAGCAAAACATTCATGTAGCTATAATCCTTTACACGCAAATTAATACATTCTTTTCACAATATAAACATGGTTAGTAACCAATGAAACAAAGTTTTTGGTCTATTTCGGGCAAACAAATTAATAGAATTATATATTCTTGTTATTTTTTTTTTTTCGAATTATCAGATTAAGATTTCAAGAATACTATTGAAATACTTTTAGTCTGTCAGTGATCATACACAGTTAGATGGGGCAATCCAAACTACACAATCTATTTTTGGTTGAAAGTAGTGTAAGTGGTTGTATCAAGTCGTATATCATCCGCTTGAGCTAGGAACAAGGTTGTGAACATCATGGACACCCGTTAAAAGTGTTACGAGCCTAAAAGCTCATAAAATTCTCATACACTCAAATCGTATATGTGTGCATCACGAGTATAAGATTGGTCCGGTGTAAAGATTGATTTGCTTTAGACGGAGGAGGTTTGATAAGAGAATCTCCTAAATTCCTAAATATATGTGTGCGTCATGAGTATAAGATTGGTGTATTGTAAAGAGTGATTTGCTTTAGAGGGAGGAGGCTTGAGAAGAGAATCTCCTAAATTCCTAAATGAGGAGGGTTAAGTTCCCTTTTACATATTGAAGGTGGGTCATCCCTAATAAATCAAAGTCCAATCAAACCTCTATAAGGTATCATTTAATTCGTTTACATAGTTTATTATGTTTAACATATTGCTAAAATGAACCAAAATGCATCTAA
The DNA here is from genome assembly GCA_030545235.1 of Helianthus tuberosus. Taxonomy (NCBI): domain Eukaryota; kingdom Viridiplantae; phylum Streptophyta; class Magnoliopsida; order Asterales; family Asteraceae; genus Helianthus; species Helianthus tuberosus. The sequence goes on along the minus strand of CM060366.1, from coordinate 13,039,725 downwards.
ATATGTAAAATTTAATTTAATAAATGTATAATATAATATAGGCACATAACTAATTACCGTTGTTTGAGGTTGTGAGTGTAACAAGATGTGTTTGATAAAAGGTAAAAGGTGCTTATACAATCAAATATTTATATGAGGATTCCCATGTAGTGATTACACTTATTTAATGCAATCGTTAGTAACTTTACTTTACATATTGTAATTTATTTTTCAGCAACAAAACGTCATGTTGTTTTGTTTTATGATTTTCTGTGAGTGTATATACATAGTTACATGTTAAACTTAACAAGTTTTTATGACCCGTGCGTTGCGACGGGACGTTGAACCGAACAAAAGATTGACGTAATCACTTTAAACTATGCGTGTGCGTTGCGAGCCGTTAACTTACCAAATTTACACCGGAAACATAAAGTATTATCATAGAAGAGAATAACTAAATGGAAATACTTATTTTAAAGAAAAAGGTAATAAGAAAAAGTTTCAAAATCGATTCATGAAAGTTTATCAAAACCAAAATACCAACTATATTCAGTTAATTGATGTAACTCAAATCAATTGCACCATATTAAGCTATTCTTATCCTTGTTTATCGAAACCAAATTACCAATTAAATATATATTTTGCACTTCAAATTAGTTTAGCACTTCAAATTCAAAATTATTTTTATATGATTTGAAAGTTGATTATCAACAGTTTTGACTTTTCAAACCTTCTCTTTCTCACATCTTCTTCCTCAAATCACAACTCAATCTTCTTTTCTTCACCTAGTCCTCGTTCCTTAGAAACAATACCAACTCAAATCACCCATAGCAATCCGTTTCACATCACAGCATCAGTTCTGAAACACCTCGTGTGTGCCACTGCAGGTAGTTGTCATCAACAAACTACACTGTCTCTACGCTTTCTCTCGTCTCTCCATATCTATCTCTTTGGTTTACCGTAGGTGATTCATAGCATCCCACCCACACCACCACCACTGGCGGACCTCGTTCTTTCTTTGAAGCCGCTGGCCACCGCGCCTTGAATCTGACCTCCCTCTTCGTTCCGACTTCTCCGCCAACCACACCACCACGCCACCGCCGTTACAGAGAGAGACATCACCAGAGATCTCATTTTCCGGTTGCCGTAAAATCAACAGAGTGTTAAAGAAAAAGAAGTTGAAATGTGTCTTAGACCAAACGTTGGTTCCATCTAGAGAGCACCGCCATTTCTGCAACTTTACAACCGTCGTAGGTGGGGTTAGTATTTGCAGTAGTGGTGGTCACCGGTAGCGTCCAGTCGTGCACTCTAAACGCAATCTCGTCAAAAACCCCGTGCATTTTTCGTCATCTTCTTCCTCATGGTTGATAGAGAGACAGATTTTACAAAGGGCAAAACCAGAGTATATGAGAAAAAGAAAGAGAAAGTGTAGAGAGAGAAGGTGAGAAGAGACAAAACAATTAAATCAACGAATGAGAGAAAGAGAGAGAGGGAGTAGAGAGAGAGAAATTGAAAGTAAATTAGTGAGTGGAGCAAAATTTGAAAATTAATATAGGGATAATAACACTATACACACAAATTAATCTAACCCAAAAACATGGACCCTAATTCAAGGTTGACGACAATTTTGATACTTAGATCAAATCCGATTTTTTCAACAAGTTTGATAATAAAATAAAACCTAGTTCTTTTTGGTTATCATATAGCTCTCATAAATATTCTATTAATATTATGATATTTGTAATGAGCTTTGATGTCTTTACTATTTGTATTGAACACATAAGTTTTGAATCTAGTTAACTATATATATATATATATATATTATGGTTTATTTTTTATGAATACTTAATATAAATAAACGTAGTGAATTAGTTAAAAGATTCAACATTTTTTTTTATAAAACATGTTTAATTTAATTCAAAATTATGAGAGTAAACTAAGAGTGATAAGAGTATATAACATAAATTTTGGGTGCGGTTCTAGAGTGAATACCAGTGTATTTGTGAACTGAGTGAACAAATCCTGACCATTGATTTAAATCATCAAATCTTAAAATACACTAGTGTATTTTCATCATCAAATTTTGGCCATTAATTTACACTTGTGTATTAATAATCAAGGACTAGAATTAGTTCACTAGTGTTCACAATTAAAGGGGTTGTTCACTAATAAACCTAACCCTATAAATTTTATGTCAACGATATATTATTGAAGAATTGTTATATATAATTAGGATGACGTCTCCTTAAGTATTGTCTCATGACGTAAGAGAAACATTACATCACTTGCTTATAATAAATAAATATAAATAGTTAGCATTTAAGGTGAAACGTTAGTATCTCTAGCTAATATAGTTATTATATTCTAAAATGTTCTTCTAGTGTTTTGCCTAATCTTATTGAATTTAAGGGTGTTGGTGAGGTACTTTAAGTTAATTCATTGGCAACAAATTCTTACTTAAGGTTAAGAAAAATGAAATATATGGGCGTTTATATTTAACTACGCCACCCAAAAATTCGTTTGATGATAATACATAAATCTATACTATATAATAAAAGAAACCATTTTTGGGGACACTTGTCATCATATTAAGCCATGTCTTATGGATAATTATTATTTTAATTTAATTAATCTCTCCTAATTATTAATTATAGATAACTCTTCTACAAAATATTATTTAGTTTAATTATTACTTTTATATTATCTATTTACTTCAAATTCAAACTTAGTTATCTAATTTGACATTAGAGTAGATTACGATTTTGGCCCCTGTGGTTATATCACTTTTACCCTTTTAGCCCAAAAAGTATTTTTTTAACATCTGAGCACTTAACGTCTTTTTTCTAACATTTTTGGACCCGAACGTCTTTTTTTTCTAACCATTTTGGCCCCTAAAAGTAAATGGATGGGGTTAGTGTTAGGGGCCAAAATGGTTAGAAAAAAAAAACGTTGGGGGCTCATATGTTAAAAGATTCATTTTTTTAGCTAAAAAGGTAAAAGTGATATAACCACATGGGCCAAAATCGTAATTTACTCTTGATTTTAACCATATATTTGAACGTTTTGTTTAGTTTGGTATCAAATAGATTTTACGAAACTTAAAATAAAATGAACTAATATTATTTATCATTTCTACAATTACAAGTTTTAAATAAAGGGTTAAATTTATTGAGAGTTCGTTACATTTACAAGTTTTAAATAAATGGTTAAATTTATTGAGATTTCGTTAACAAATTTTACTACAATAGAATAATCTATTATATCAATCTAAATATATATCTATGCTATACTATACTATATAATAAAACATTAATGTGTGACACCTATCATTCGTTGTAAGCATTTATTTTATGATTTTCTCGCCTCACTTCCAAACTATTTTATATTAATTAAATAAATGTGTAAACTGCCAAAATGGTCCATGAGGTTTGGTCATTTTTGCCACTTTAGTCCAAAACTCAAATCTTTTGAATGAGGGTTCCTGTGGTTTCAATTTTGTTGCAATTTTCATCCAAAATCAAATTCTGGTTAGGTTTTTCAATTAACATTACCCCGTGTATTACACGGTTGAATAAATAAATTTTATATACTAAATAATAAAACATTATATTTTAAAAGCCTCCTTTATTGCACGGGTTAAAGAAATATAATTTTATATATTAAAAAAATAAAAAAGTTATATCTATAACAACCATATGTATTGTACGGGTTGAATAAATGTTATATTGTTTACCAAATAACAAAAAAAGTTATATTTTAAAAAACCCCCGTGTAGTACATGAGTTGAATAAATATGATTTATATACCAAATAATAAAAAAAATATTTAAAAAAAACTAATGGATTTTTTTTATATTTAAAGTAGGATAAGAATGAATATTAATATTTATTTATTTAGTTAATATAAGATTGAAAAATCATATGAATAGTAAATAATAAAAAAATATTTTTAAAAACCCCGCGTTTTACACGAGTTGAATAAATATAATTTTGTATACCAAATAATAAAAAAGTTATATTTTTAATAAATTAGGATAACATTTAATAATAATTTATTATTTATATATTTAATATAAGATAAGTAGGAAAGAGAGGTATTTGTTTTAAAAATATACTAGGTTATAACCCCGTGTATTACACGGGGTTGAATAAATAATTTTTATATACTAAATAATAAAAAAATATATCTTTAAAAACCTCATTTATTGTACGGGTTGAATAAATATAATTTTATATATTAAATAATAAAACTTATATCTATAAAAACCATATTGTACAGGTTGAATAAATATAATTTTATATATCAAATATAAAGTCATATCTTTAAAACAACGTATATTACACGAGTTGAATAAATGTAATATTGTTTACCAAATATTAAAATAACACATCTTTAAAAAACCTCCTTTATTACACAGGTTAATAAAAGTAATTTTATATACCAAATAATAATAAAAATTACATCTTTAAAAATATGTGCATTACACGGTGTGAATAAATGTAATTTTCTGTACTAAATAATAAAAAAATATATATCCTTAAAAAGCCACGTGTATTGTACGAATTTAATAAATCTAATTTTATATATCAAATAATAAAAAGTTATATTTTAAAAAAACTCATGTATTACATGGGTCGGGTAAATGTAATTTTCTATAGTGAAAAGAAAAATATTTAATATATTAATACAAAGTGTGGTTTTTGTGATAAAAATAGATTATTCTGTTGTTGTAAAATTTGTTAACTAAGTCTCAATAAATTTAACGCTTTATTTAAAACTCCGTAAATGTATAAATGATAAATAATATTAGTTAATTTATTTTAAGTTTCCTAAAATCTATTTGATACCAAACTAAAAAAAACGTTCAAATATAATTAATTCAAATAAATAATATTATAAATGAGATGGAGATTAAACTAAATAATAATTATCTATAAGATATTAAACTAATAATATTTAGTAGGAGGGTTATCTATAATATAAGATATTAAATTAAATAATATTTAGTAGAATGGTTATCTATAATTAATTAGAAGATATTAAAATAAAATAATAATTATCTATATAGAGATGGCCTAATATAATGACAAGTGTCCCTAAAGTGGTTTCTTTTATTATATGTATAGATTAAATTAACAATTTAGATTTGAGGATAATATTTTATTAAAGTATGATAAGATTTAATACTAATTTATTATTTATTTAGTAAATATAAAATACATATAAATTAGAGGATACCTTCAATGAATGACACGTGTCTAAAAATTGGTTTCTTTTATATAGTAGATAGACTAGGTTATCACCCGGGACTGCTTCCCGGGTTGGAGAAAATTATTTAGAGAAACATTAAGTGTATAAATAAAATAAAATACAAACAAAGTGCCCTATTACATAAATTAGTGACAAGTGGAAATATAATTTAAAGATAGTCGAGTCCCTTTATAGATCAAATCCTTCAAATTGCCAAAATCTTTTTTTTTTTTTTGAGTAAATCGAGTCCCTTCTAAAAAAGAACCAACAAAAGGTATAAAAATAGTCTTTTAATATATAATTAAAACCAACCAAAAGCTATGACTACAACAAGACAACACAAAACACTACTTTTTTTTTTAATAATGTTGTTCAGCTATTAATAAGACTTTGCCAACAATCCCACATCACCATCTAAACCATAGTGTCCAACAAAATTATGATGAAGACCCAAAAGACCAGCAACATCCTATGCATACATCATTCTAAAGAGGTTAAATTAAGTATTCATCACAATTGAGAGACATCACTCTAAAGTATCAAATTGAATGCGTTGACTAAACTGCAGTTTCATATTTTTTTTTTAAACCACACGTTTTGTAATCACATAATCCCTTAGTCCATCAACACACCTGGTCCCAAATGACTCTAGAACTACTACAACACATAAGTAAATGGTCTGCAGTATCCAACATGCAATTATCATCGAGAAAAACAAACGTGCAAACATCACTGACTTTTATTGCGTTTAGACGCATGAAATCGGACCACCCATTCACAACATACCTATAATCAAACATGGCTTCTCTTTCTACAATTCATGATGGCATCAAAACCTTCCAAGTTTCTACGAAATGTGAAGAATGTTTCCAAAGTTAAATAGATAAAATTTCTAGATGGTATGATAAGTACAAAAGTAATAATTCATAGGTTTAATAATCTATTGACGATTTTGAAGTTATATTGTAATTATGAGTGGAGTTATTATCAGTTATAACCGAAATGAGGAACATATACGTTCTTTAAGTAACTTCAAAAACTGAAAAGTTGGAACCGATAATTTCTAACAATCAAACAACACAAAAACTCAATAGATTTGAAATATACTCATCTTGATGTTACCAGCTTCTTTAATGGCAGCGACGATGTTGTCTTGATCGGAAAGTTGCGTTTGATCTAATCCTATAGCCAAGATCACCACATCTAGCTGCTTTATCGCTTTCATCAGACTCTCATGGTCATACAAATCGCCCTGCCAAAATTTTAATGAGCCTCAACTCGCTCATGTTATAACTTATAACATTAGTAAACTGCTAGTAACGACCTAATAGATTGATTATTACTGACAGTAGCAGGATATATAAACAAACTGTAACACTTAGTATTTTAGTGATAAAAACTCTTACAAATTATTTGTATCGACTAATGAGTAGGATCTAATCATAAAGGTTTAGTAAAAATTACAACTCACAATGAACTGCTTTAATCTACTAAAGTATATACCGTTACAAAGAATTTTAAATTCTTGATGAGTACAGATTCTCATAATTGAAAACAATAAAAGTCGGTATAAGCAGGTCAAATGTGTAAACGAAAATAGAAAAAATAACTTTCTTCCTTTTCTTTGGGTGTTATTTATAAAAGAAAATATGACCACGTACCAGCGAATGTATGCTTCCCAAATCCCAACCGTCCACAAATGAGTCCCATTCGTTAAGGTGGATGTTATATATATCAAGGTGCACCTGTCAGTTCAATTAATAAAATGTAAATAAATATAATTTAATTTACAAAAGTAAGAAAAATAGACAAAAGGTTTAGCAAATTTTGAGTGAGTCCTCTAAACATATAAACATATCTGAATATATTGTTGGTGAATTTAAATCAGAACGTATGGCTGTAAATTCATAATTGCACTTGAAACTTCTTGGATAGCTTATGCTATAAACAGCTATCGGCCAGTCCTTACGCATAACACATTATTGAAGTATGATGTATATGAAGCAATGGTTCTCGAACCCTAATATTTGATTAAAAAAACAAAAAATAAAACACTAATCAAACTATCAGATACGATTGAAATCCCAAAAAATTATTCCAAAAATTGAAATTGAAATAGGATTTAAAAGAAAAACATTACTCACCTAATCAGTGAAAATGAACTCACATACAACACAAAACATGGTTGAAGCAAGAATCAAATCAAAACCGTATACAATAAATAGGTATGAAACATACTAACTCTAATATGAATCTGAATTGAAGTGCCATGTGAACTTCAAAAAGAACAACTGACGAAGAATTATGGTTTGATAACCCACCAAATTGATATATGAGAATATGAATCGATCCAATCCAAACAGAAAATCATGATTCTCCACAACCACAGAGACATCCTACACAATTAATGGGACTGTATGAACATACGCATCTCCTCGGGAGTAGAGAATTTATAATCAACATGAAAAGAAAAAGAACAAAATGCTGAAAGTTTAGTTGAATTCAATGTTGATTAACGGAGCCAGAAACATACCTTGAAGATAATCGTAGAGCACAAAAGCAGAATACCTAATGTGGCGGCCTCGATTGTCGGAATCAAAACGCACCTTGAAGAGAATGGCGTCGATAGAAGATTAGGGTTTGAAAGAGTATGGTTATAAATCGTGAAAAATAGCAATAATAAAGGCGTACCTGATGGTTGAAACGATTCGATTGCAGAGGTTGATGGATTACAGAGCTTGAAAGGAGAAGAAGGATGAACAAATGGAAATCTAGGGTTTTGTTAAAAGAAGCGTACGTGAGAAGAGAAGAGTACAGGAAAGAGATACAATTCTAGGGTTTTACAAAAGAAACTTATATGCGTACGGGTCATAAAAACAGAACACGGATCCCGTGTCAACTCATATACCAAAATCTTTGACCCATCCAATTTCCCGCCAAAACCACATTTAAGAAGCCCTAATATTGCGACATGTGTCCCATATTTTTTTCATTTATTATATACTAGTTTAAGATCCCGGGAGTTTCGCGGGTGGCTTAACACAAACATATAACACAAACAAAAGTCAACTTTGTTATGTCGAGAAACATCGTCCTTTCTAGAGATGAGCTCGGTACCGATATTGAAAATCGCCAAATTTGATATGGGTATCAAAAATTGCCAAATATGGGTACCGGTACCGAAAAAGTTCGGTACGGTACCGGTACCACTATTTGTATGTAAAATTCGGTAAAATACTGCTACCGTACCGACCCGAATATACAGGTACTGAAAACGCCAAGAAGTGAGTACCAAAAAAATTGGATACGGGAAATTTGATACCGGAACCAAGTACCAAATGCTCATATCTCTAGTCCTTTTCTTCACTTGTGACATAACCGAAGTCCGATCCAAGATGTAAAGTCCAAAGCCTTCCACCTAAAACACATCAGCCAAATTTTAGAAAAAAAAACACCAACTTTGACTTTTGACTTTTTAGTCAAACGAATCAAACTATTATTTAAATTGGTGTAAACTAACCATATAACCTCAATAACAACAATACAATCTGCTAAATTTCTTTGTGTTCGATAACTTTGGTATATCTTTGGAACTATTGTCGCAGCAGCATTGAGTTTGCTAACGGGTCGAGGTGAAACAAAGATGGTTGACCCAGGAGAAGTCAAACCACCAGTCTTAAGTTTTGACCTTTTGGGTTCTGATTTTTTGAAAACCTGAACCCTATATACAGAAAATTAAAGCCTCATTAACACACTAAATCACAGAAAATAAACCTCATTAATACACTAACTCTTATCAATGTCTAATAACCAATAACTTAATATATAGAAAATTAAAGTAACATTGCTTCGCTGCGGGTTTTGCTATTTAGATCTAATTAGTTCAAGCCAAAGAATCTACTTTAAGTATATGGGAAGTGCTGTAATGAAGATGTGCAAAAGAGTCCATATAATCGAAAGGGAAGTGTTAACAGCCATTGCAAACAAATTTGTCATAATGGCAAGTGTTAACAGCCATTGCAAACAAATAAGTTCTATCTATGTAAAAACAGAAAAAAAGGTTATCAAGAAACAAAACATGAGAGATTTGTCATAATGGCAGTGTTAACAGCCATTGCAAACAAATTTGGTGATTCTGCTTTTGACACCAGTGCCATAATAAGTTCTAAAAATCACTTATAAGTGCCAATAGTTTTCATAGACAACCTACTAAAACAAAATATTCTATTAAACATGGTTTTAATGTATGAATACTTTTTCTTAGTCAAATACCTGCAAATTAGACTGATGTGGCTAACTTAATGGTCCATATTGCCAATGTGTCATACCTAAGAAGTGGTATACCTACGCAAAGACAGAAATTTTAATCAAATACCTGCAAATAAGAGTTGAACAGTAACACCAAAGTGGTATACCTAAGAACATGAGCAAAGCGGAATCTTTTCTATAATCAATCTCTTCAGCTTTAGTTTAGTTGGGAATCTCCTATCGCACAATACTCCACTTGCTGCCCTCCATCTACACCAGCCAGCCTGTATGTGATGGGTTACATCACTATCTATGTCACCATCCCTTTGTACAAACGACCCCAAATACTTAAATTTAGTTGCCTGCGGGACCAATTGATCCTCAATGGTGATTTGGGAGTCATCGTCATCAGCTACACCACTGAAATCAGAGTGTAGATACTCAGTCTTAGATCGACTAATCCTTAGGCCCTTGCCCTCTAGAGCGACTCGCCACTCCTCTACCCTCGCGTTTTATAAAGATTGCATATTTAATTTTGTTTTAAAAACCGCATATTGATTATTTCCTAAAATTTTAATCTTACACGTGTGAATTAAATTACACATAATTAGCAAATCAGTAGGTTAACTAAGCCGTTCAAAAAAAAAAAAAAAAACTAAAATCACATTACTTAACAAAATTTTATAATATGTAATAAGGATAATTTACATGTTTTTGTTCAAAATTTTGAATGTGATTTATAACTTATTTTTTTATTCACTTTTTTTTTTTCAAACTTAATGAACAATTTTAAGCATTATTTAGTAAATCTTGAAGATTGATTTTTTTTTGTTTCTTGTTAGTCAAATTTATTAAAATCAATTTTAAAAAACAAATATTTGAAAAATGTTTATTTTTTGAGTAAAGTCCTATTTGAGTCCTTGTGGTTTGTGCAGTTTAACCATTTGAATCCAAAAACCAAAACTGTCTTGATTTGAGTCCCTGTGGTTTCTAATTTTAACCATTTGAATCCAAAAGTAAACAACATCCAAATCAGAAACATTTGGTTATTGGATTCAAATGGTTAAAATTAGAGACCACAGAGACTCAAATGGTTAAAATTAGAGACCACATGGACTTAAATCAAGACAATATTAGTTTTTGGATTCAAATGGTTAAACTCCACAAACCACAGAGACTCAAATAGGACTTTACTATTATTTTTTTAACCCAAAGATGTGTATCACAATGGATACCTACCATAAACCTTTATATAGATTTAACAATGGATAGATTCAGTGAAGGAAACATATGACTACTACGATTGAGAAGACTCCACCTGTTTGCTCAGATTGAGATAATAGAAGATCTGCAAGGGATTAAAGATGAATCAATGAAAAAAAGGAATGGTAAATTGAAATCTTACAAAGATAAAAACACGAATCAAAAGAGCTTTACCAATTTCTTTTTACGGTGATCAAGAAATCAACGGTGTGAAGCAACGTTTTTGAGTCCACATGTCACCATCTATTTGCTTTGAACATAAACATGAATTACATTTTGAACTACAAACCCTAGTTTCGCACACATATAATCAGATTCAATAAAAACAAAAACCAATATAAAAAAGCGTAAGAAACTTTGCTTACTGAAAAAGATTAAGAGTTAACAAAAGAAACTTTGCTTACCTAATAGGTTGAATAGAAAGGATTGCAGAGGATTTAAGGAGAAAGAAGAAAGAAGAAGGCTATATTATGAAGGCGTGAGAATGAGAATTAGGGTTTCTCAATGTTACGACTAAAAGGAAGCATAGGGAAAAAAAAAAGCGGATGAAGAGGCGTGGTGTGATCCCGCCTAAATGCATTCAAGGTGGTCTAAAGAGATGCCACGTGTCAATAATAGGTGTAAGTGGCTGCCAAGTGGCATAAACTTGTTTTGTTTTAATATACTTTATAGATAATAGATATATAAATGCCTTAAAACATCGCACTTAGAATTGTAGAAATTTGCTTACATTTTATTGTTTTATTACCATTTCTTAATTCTTTATGCATAATTATATCATTATTCTTTGTACGCAATTATTCATATGCATACTTGTAAAATATGTCAACCTACTTCTTGTAAATAAAAAAATACAGAAATTTTCTAAATGGTCTATTAAATATTATTTTTAATCATTTTCATTTTACAAACGCCACAATAAGACAGTTTAACAAACGAAAAAAAGTATAACCAAACAAAGACCATAAGTATCGTCACAAATACTATTCCTTAACATTAGGTTATTGGCATTTCGTTTTCCATAATAACAATTATATAACAAGTCTCCTGAGTCCACAGAATAGTTTTATTTTATGGCGGCCGATTGATAATTATTCATAAACAATGTACCACCAATGAGATGGTTATGTTGGAAATTTGTGAAAATAATTTTTTTCACAAATATAAAAAAATGATTTTTTCCTATTTTGGACTAGAAATAAATATAAGAAAATAAGCGGGTTTTATATATATTTATTTGTGGGTTTGTGTTCTATGTTGGAAGAGCTTCGCAACAAACTAAACCACATCCAAAACGGAGCTAAGATGAATGAGATATCGATGCTCAAAGTTTGGTGTTTGAAACTTGAATGTTGGAAAAAGTGGGAAAGTGACACCTTGTCCCACATATGATGAGAGATGAAACTTAAAGGGGTATTTAAGTGGGAACTCTCCATCCTTATTGTTTCATGGAAGCACTCACTAAGTCTACTCGCGAAGGGTGCCCTAACCCGCACTCTTGCGTGCGCGCGTGGGCGATGAGGCGCAATGTGACGTTTTGATGGCGCACTTTGCACTTGAGAGCCGCCTTTGTATTTTTGACCACGTGCGCGTCGTGGAGCACAAGGGTTGCAAGGACCAGGTGGTTGGTGACATGTCATGCTTGCGCATGACGTGGCAGTCATGCGCGTATGCGCGCGAGTACACGTTGTATTTTTGACCACGTGCGCGTGGTGGAGCACAAGGGGTGCAAGGACCAGGTGGTTGGTGACGTGTCATGCTTGCGCATGACGTGGCAGTGATACGCGTACGAGCGCGAGTACACGTGGCATGGTGGCGCGCACTCGCGCATGGAGCATGGGCACTGAAGTGACGTGCGCGATGCGCCAAAGTGAGCCAAAACGGCACGACTGTGTGGCGTGCTCGTAGAGGCTCACAGGTGACGTGGCGCACGCGCGCAGGTGCGCATGAGTTTGAGCCAATACACGCGCATGGAAGTGATCCAAAATGGCGCACGCGCGCATGAGCGTGTGACTTGCGCGCGCACCATTCTGCCTTGCGCACACGCGCGTAGAAGCTTCCAGCAGTTAATGCCAGTGCAGTTACACTTCAGCATTCGAAACTGACGAAGTCAATGCTTTTGACTGCGAATTAAATGACGAATTAAACTGCATTGAAGACGTTTAATGCAATTTAATTCTCCCATTTAATTCGTTTTTCAGTTTCTTCCAAGACCTGCAGTATAAATAGAGGCTGACCTGCTGCAGAAAGGGACACCGAAAATGCACAACAATCAACGATCTTCTCTCTGAATTTTTCTTTGATCTTCAAGAAGCAAGGTACACCTTCGGGTTGGAGTCAAGACCGGCAGTGCAACTGCTTTAGCTGTTGTATCCTGGAAACAAACGAGTTCTCCTGGGAGACTCGAAATTTGTTTTAAGGGACCCGTGTTCAACACGATCCTCAGTTGTGAACAGTGTTTCTGTTCGGAATTTCTGTTCTTGTTTTTCTATTTTTTCAGTTGTATTTGTATCTTTTTAAGTTTTATTCTGTACTAGTTCTGGTAATTCAAGTTAATAAGAATTTTTATTTATTTTGCACAAACGGATTCCTACAGGTTATTAGTTTAATACAACAGATAGTCATACATAACTCTACCCTTGTGGTCATGGGTTCGAGCCTCACGGTAGACGCCAATGATGAAACACTGAATAATACTAGACTATCACAGTTGTTCGTCTTGAATACTAAAGTTCAACCTCTAGTCTTCACTTGCCGAATGACTGATCCTCCAAGGATGTCCTGCAAAACGAACAACATCGGTGATAGGGGTTCTCCTTGTAACCACCCTCCGGAATGAGAATACGTATCGCCTTGAGGATAAGTATGTGTATAGAGTAAGAGAGTAAGAAATCGAATCCCTAAACCTGTCGGCAGAGTATTCTATTTATAGCCGGAGAATTGTGAATGGAGGAGATTGCCAGCTAGCCATTGCTTGACAGCTGTCTGACCAGGAGAGATATCCTTTTTGTCCCCACTACCATGACCAGGACTTGAGGTGATGTGACGCAAGGTTATTCGCTCCAGCTCAGCATCCTTTTGTACTGGCCCCTGTCCCCTGAAGATCTTGTGGCCCGTGTTGGCGCGCTGCCATTGGTGCCACCTGTTGTCCTTTTTGTCTTCTGGGAGCATTTCTTGTCACCAGGTGTTTCCTTCCAGAACTTTCTAGAACCTTCTGGATGTTTTCGTGTGTCAAGTCTGTCAGCGTAGATTGATATGATCTAACACATGTGCATCTGTGATTGAGGATCATACCTCTTCACCATGGATGGCTACAATTGGACCTGTTCACTCATTTTTTTATTGAGTTAAATGTAGGTACAATGTAAAGATAATTTAGATAAAACGTAAATATAAATGATATTTGTATATTTTTATTTTCCAAGAAACTAAAGAGGGAACTATAGGTATTTTGTTTAATTAAATTAAGAAAAATTACAAAAAAAAAACCTTTCGATATATTTACAATAACTTAAAAATAAAATAACATACAACTTGTTATTGATATACAACAAGTGGTTCAATTGGTACAAATGTTCCAAATGCTCAATATGCTCGATAAGATCCGGTTAAAGGTTGTGGATTGTTCGTAATGGTATGTGTAGGAATATTGCTCTCAACTATTTCATTACTTGAGGGATCCTTATCCTTTACATGTTTAGGAGATATCACCACACCATCATTCTTCAAATTCATATACACGCGTATATGAATTTTTTGTCCCTTTGAGATGTAGTTGCTTTGCTGGTTGTTGAAGTATTTGCCACTTACCTTTTAGCCCAAAAGCTTGTTCAACGTCCTTACGCATCGCCTTTTGCACTTTTTTGAATCGTTGTTTTTAAACGTTTTCAAGAGGATGTAACAGTGCTTTAACTATGGTTGCCCACTTAGGGTATGTCCCATCTGCTAAATAATATCCAAAATTAAACGTTCACTGCAAAAGGACATTTCGGGGCGGTTCCACTCAAAACATCATTGAACAAAGGCGACCAGTCCAGGATGTTAATGTCATTGTTTGATCTGAGGTAGGGCTGACATATCGTGTATACCCGTACACGATAAGACACGATACACGAAATCCCATACACGAACACGACACGATAACTTATCGTGTCCTTTTTTTCAAACACGAACACGACACGATATACACGAAAATTACCTGTTAATACCTGTTAACACGAACAGAAACATGAACACGACATGCTATTTGAGAGTTACAAAGGGAGTTTAGGGTTTTTTTTCGACACGAAAATTACCTGTTAATACCTGTTAACACGAACAGAAACATGAACACGACATGCTATTTGAGAGTTACAAAGGGAGTTTAGGGTTTTTTTTTTTTGAAATGAATGAGGAATGAAAATAGAAAGAAATTAAGGAACCCACACGCACATGGCTGATTAGTTTTATTTAATTTAATTTCTTATCATGTACTAACGGGTATTAACAGGTATTTAACCTGTTCATACACGAAAATTAACAGGTAATCTCGTGTCTACCTGTTTGGTACACGATACCTGTTAAGGCCATACATGATACATGTTAACTTCGTGTAGGTTCGTGTCGTGTATTCGTGTAAAATTGCCAGCCCTAATCCGAGGGATCCAAAAAACGCATGCCGAATTCATAAATCCTATAACGCCACCGCTTCAAGCATTATCGATGGTTGCTTATCATCACTCCTCGTGTACTGACCTCTCCATTCGTGTAGACAATTCTTCCAACGCCAGTGGGTACAATCTATGCTCCCTAACATCCTCGGAAAACCATGCCGTTGTTCATGTGCGGCATATATAAGATGCACATCATTGTAAGTCGGCGTGCGAATATATTCTTTCCTAACTCGAAAAATATCAAAATAGACTACAAGAAGCATGAAAGAGAAGCGATCGAAACCTTAGTATGAAACTCAAAACCAGAAGAATGATTTCTACTTATCATAACCAGAAGAAGAAGCAACCCATTTTTATATCCAAAGAGTACTCGTGTGAAACTCCTTTTCGAGCGAGAGATTAATTTGCGATCTTCATAGCGGGAGGCTAACGAGCAAATGCGATTTGAGGAGTGATAAACATCAATTTGGAAGAGAAATTGAGAGCTCAGTTATTAAACCTTTGAAACTAACAATCATTCCAAAATACTCCTTGAATATCCTTTAAGAGTACATGCCTGAAAACCAATGGCGGAGCTTAGTGTAAAGTGAGGGGTGCATCCGCCCCCGAATGTTTCGGTTATAAGTGTAAAATTTCATATTTTTCGTCTGAAAATTTTAAAATTAAATAGGATTGTCCCCCCCAATTATTTTGCCTAAATATTTGTACAATATATAAATTGGGTCCCATGACTTTCCGCTCTCTCGAAACTTTTGGTCAAGCTCCGCCACTGCTTAAAACTGCACCTCCAAAGTTTTGTAACCCCAGCCGCAACTCCTTCAACTTCTAACAAAATACAATTTGCCCCTTCACAAACATTAATCATATCATTAGCACAAATTTACTTTCAGACATTATGTTTGCAACTTTAAATTGTTATACTTTTAACACAAAGGTTGCTAGGTTAGATAGTCCTTATCCTTAAACAAACAAATCTCAAATGTCAGGTCCGGTGCACATTGCTCCTAAATCAAATATCGCAAACATGGTCAGCTCTTGCCAAAGCATATAAGGGAGACGCGTGTAAGGATCACAGTCCCACATATGATGCCTCATCATCCATGCCACAATGAACGTTTCTATAATAACATATTGATTGTTAAGCACTCGATGTATCCTAGAGTTAGTTTACAGAAAACGTGTGACGATATATTAATGAATTATTTCAAATTTCCCAACTCTTAAATGTTAATAACAGCCCATGTGATTCCAAATGGAAACCAAAACAAAGTTGTCAAAACAAGTACATTTACAATTTTCGGGCTATGAATTAGAAACTTTAGGATGTTTCTGTCTTGTCTGGCCACTATCCCCCTCCTTGCGTCGATATACTGAGGTTAACGCCGTTAGTAAAACGATCCAGCATGCCTGCAACATTTTGGCCAGTGCCCCCTCCCTCCTTAAATCCATCCAGAACCATTTCATTTGATGTCAATACGATTCTTTCGCTTAAGAGGATTCAATGAATAACTCGAGTACGTACAGCTTCCATATAGTTGCAATTCACATCAGGTAGTAGTTTCCTCTAAGCCTGAAACAAAATAAGCACTTAGATATTTTAACAAAATTTAAGCATGCATCTCACTCCTACATATATATTTGGAATTTAGAAAAAAAAAAAAAAAAAAAACCCTTTCAAAATCAATACGATGTTTGAAGTGTAGTCTTGGATTTAACTGATTACAACAATCGACCCCAACGACGTAAAATCTTGTCTGTTTTTCATTTTACATTTTAGTTTACTTTCAAGCTCCAGGCACAACTTAACTTGATCCTTATGTAGGAGTTTTTTTTTTTTGGCAAAATGTGGGACTAGGAGGGAGCTATTTGGTTTGTGGAGGAACACTATGAACTTAATGTATGGTTATTGATATCTCCTGCGCAGAATAGTGAGTCCATTGGATGGACCAACGAAATGCCTTTGTTTGCAGCTGTTAACAGCTGGAGGAGTTCACGGTCACCGTTACAATGCTGATTAGTTGATTCCGCTTGTAGTACAAGCGGAATGAAGAAATGTAAACATCGACTGATCTCCGGCCACCGTTGCTACCTCAGGTTATCTTCTCCGGCCACCAGGCCGTTCTTACGTTTTTAGAGACCCTAAGCGAACTATGAAGTGGAGTCCCTTTTGCAAAATTATAGAAAAATATATAGAGATTCATTGAAAAATTAGCTATGAAAGTGAACCTACCTTGAGTAATTAGCCCTAATTTCGCCCATAAATTATCATCCAATCTCGATGGACCTGACGCTATGAGTGATTACCATTAGTGATAGCCGATAGCCTAGAAAATCGACGGAGCATGTTGCGATGGGAAGTGGGAACGATGATTACGACTCTATTTTAGGGATTTTAGGCGTTGATTCGCTGAATTTGGATGGGGTCGAATGGTCGATGGTTGCTATAGATAAGTGACTAGTTTAATTTTGAGATGGGGTCGAATGGCCGATACCTAGGTTGGAAAGCCTAATGGACCGGCCTTGCGAACTACCACTGCAACTCCGACCTACCCCGACCATTTTACCCTATTACACTTGCGACACCAGCGGATTGGACCCAAGAATGTCAGCAGTACAAGCGGAATACCCATTTGTCAAAAAAAAAAAAAAAAAATTCAAGCTCCTCCAGGCACCAAATGAGTCCTTCGCCATGGCAAAGATACAGATATTTCTTTTAATTATTATTATTATTATTATTATTATTATATAATATGGGCGTTATACAACTTATACTGAAAATTAAAAATACAACAAAGAAGCCAAAGAAACCACAAACACATAGAGGAAAATGATCATTCCGCAACGAGAAAGCTTTCCATAAATGGAAATAACACCCTTATGTACAACAGTATCGATATGTTGGGCTCCACAAGACAAACCAAACATGAGCAGGCTATTTTTGGTGACCATGATAGCTAGTGGGTGCGTTTTGAATGGGAAATCAACTTCTCCCTGAGACTTGATCCCGACAAAAGCAAGTAAAACAAAAATAATAAAGTTAAGAGACGAACCAGGAAGAATTGCAGCTTCTTCAAAAACTCCTCTCGGGTAGTAGCTGGTCCATATGAGACTAAGAGTTGTTATCGCCCTCGTTGCAGCCATTCTCCTGAGGTATGTGGTGGGTTCGTTGTTTGTGTCCTCAGCTAGAGGTTCGATCATGGTTCCATGTTCAATCAGCTGTGGTTCTGTTGGGCAATCCATTGATAGTGTTGGGTGGTTTTTGCCGTATCAATGTCCATTTTGTACACACACCAACGATGGTTTCGCACCTGGAAAGTGTCAACAGGCTTAATCTTGTGGTTGTGATAAACGATGGTATTTTTGTCTGCAAATCGATTGTATCAATGTCTAACCAAGTTCTACACTAAACAAATAGGAGCTCTGGAGCTGGTGGACAAAATGGCAACATGGATATATCTAATATTTTGTGGGAATTTTGTCCCATTTGTAAATTACAATGTGATAACATTTCTACCAACATGCATAGTGCTTCCCACCCATGTATAGTAACTTATCTTTAACTCCATCTACGTGTTATATCAACCTTTCTTCCCCGTTTTATTTTACCTCACTTTAAGGAAATTGTTTAATCTCGTTAAGTTCATCTAACCCTATTTTTAGTGGTTTTTGGTTTAAAAAATAAAAGGGTAAATTAATTTAGTCTCTTAACATTTGGTTAACATGTTAACATACAACTCATTTAATGCCCCTTAACACAAGGAAGGAGTGGTTTGCAATCTCGGTTAACATGGCATGTCACCGTTAACACCTCAAATGTTAACATGTTAACTTTGGAATACGTGATTCATTGTGAGTATATTATGCATATACACATTTGCAGACAAAAACACCATCATAGTTCCCAAAGTTGTGGTCCATACTTCCTAGGGGAAACTATTGTCTGTGTCTTGTATGCTGTTAATATAAACTTTCGCTAGGATATATGTGAATCTCTCCCTCCCCTGTATTTGGCAAAACGTTATGCATTCATGCAGTGACATCTCTTGAGGGTTCCATGGCTACTCGGTGTGGTGGGCAACGGCATGGGGGCGTTTTTTGTCATGTGTAACTCTCTCATTGGTTAACCTCACAAAAAGTCAAGCCACTATCAAGGAGCACATGCCCCCACGCCCCTGAGAAACTCCAAGCCCCCAACGGGCAACGCCAGTCGAAATGTTGGAGCGGGTGGTGTGTGGGGCGTGGAGCTTGCCAACTTTAGGACTGGCTATTACCAACAAGGCCAACTTGGAGAGGAGAGGGCAGTTCTGCGTGGTACGTCTCTTAAACTATCCTTCGTTTTAGTTATTTTTGACATTTTTTAGTCTCAGGGACCGGACAAAGTTCAAGTCGGATTCCCATTCAAGACAAACATGCGATTCACCATGCTCACCTATACTAGCCTGCTAATGTATGGTTTGGCTTGCAGATCGAGCAGGGAGCCCATCTTCGACAGTTTTGGTTGTAGTAGCCCAACATGCCACTTGTGGCGAGTGGTGACATTTTGTGTATTTCTATGAAAGAGAACAATAAACTGAAGACTTAACATAATAATAAAAAGAATGATCTATGAGTGAAGGCATAACTATATAATTTTATATTTTATGCTTTATTAGTTGCTAGTGAGGGACAGATGATTTTCATGTATGTTTCTGTTGTATCTTTGGCTTCTTTACTCTATTGCTAACCATATGTAGGAATTAAGCGACATACCGTCTTTCATTATAAAGCCCATACTCCAATATGGTTATAGTTAAATTATGAGCATCTACAACCAAAATTGATGATTTAAATTTTAAACAGCACCGCTAGCATTATTATTTTATTACATTATGCAGTTACATGTAGCATATTATTTGCTTTAGTACAACATTAAAAAAAACGAACAGGCCAGCAAGATACGTTGCCACTTAAATCAACCGATAAGAGAGATGAAACGTATCAAAAATAAAACAAAGATGACAAAGATACAACCAAAATGCACAAACAACCAATCCTTCCCAAGCGGGCAATAATGGCATAAACACAAGTGGGATCAGAAACCACACTAAGCGATAAGACAGTTAACGGAGACCATGATCGCTTGTGGGTGCGTTTGAAAAGGAAAATCACGATTCCCCTGCGACTTTATATCAACCAAAGCAAGTAAAGCGGTGATAATAAAGCCAAGTGTTGATTGGGGCATGACGATAGCTCCTTCCTCTAATGCTCTGGGGAGGTTATCGTTATTCCAGAGGCGACCCAGAGGTGCTGCTAGCCTTTGGTCTGCTTCTACATTAAACATGTGGCCACCACTTGGAACATAAAGGCTGCAGTGACGAAGTTGCAGTCATGGTTGGTTTCTGCGGGTTCTGAGTTGACCGATATAACTTGTTCGGCGACCGGAATCTCTGCTATGGAGTGCATCATCTTCTTTTCCTTCACTGTTAACTTTATCTTGTATGTTTTTGGCCTCTTAAGCTTCTAACTTTGTCTTTAGTGCAGCATCTATGTCTTCTTGTTGTCAAAATATTTCTTTTTTTTTTAAAGGAAAACAAATAACCAGAATCAGAATAATTTTAAATCCAAAAATATTAAACCTCCATTTCTTTTCTCCAAGCTAATACCAAAGGCTGTGGATAGGTGTTTTTATTTCTAGTTGCCATTGTGAACAACTTAACAAGGTAACTTTGGCTAGAAATTCCATGAGCACGATACAGTTTTTCGACCCATTTGTTGTATCAGTGGATTGAAAAATAAAATCGTCAGGGATTTGTGGCGGAACAGTAAAGAAAGAATACAAACTCAGTAGTTTGCACATTGTCACAACACTTGTCCTAAGTAGAAACAACAATTTGTTTAAGCTCTTTTGATATGAACTTGCCATATATGCTGCACCATGTTAAAGCATCTGTGATCATGGAGCTCATTAATCTATTAAAGATTCTGTCGGGTCTTGGTAAGTTGGTAGTTTCCAAATTCTCACTGCCATGTGCTTTTGAACTTCAGTAATAGAAACTAAGAAAAAAGATATATAAGAAACAAACAAGAGAAGGAGCATTATATATATTTAAGAAATATCAAAGTGTAAAGTTCCAAAAATCAATAAAAGAAATGAGCATTATAACTAACTAAAAATCGCAACTCACAAGCCATAACATTAGCGACCTCAGAGCAAGTTACTGTTCCAACTTCAACATATATATTAGAAGCGTTTTAATAAAAAAAACCAAAAATTAGAAAAATAAAAAAAAGTTATTTAAAAAAACAGTTAAAAAAGGTAAAAAAATTACAAAAATGATTTTTATATTGGAATAGCTTCTACACATTTTTATATGCAAAAGCTCCGAAAAATGTTTTGAACAAATATCTTTTAGCATCTTAAATTGAATTTCTGAGATTATATTTAACATGTTAAATACATTGTTCTTCGTCAGTGGCGGACCCAGGATTTTTTCCATGGGGGTGCGGAAGATTTTTAAAAATTTTAGGCCCCTAGGTACATAAGTAAAAAAATCGGTTGTATCGGGTCGGGTCATGTAAGTCAAAAGAACATCAAACTAAATTTATATATTTGGCAAACACGTCAAACTTTGTAAAAAATTCGGTTGTATCGGGTCGGGTCGGATTCCGAAGGAAGAGTATCCAAATCAATTAGTTCGCGCCATAATGTCTCTACTCATGGTTCCTATCACAATCATATTGATCCATCATCCATGACCATAAATTCATCGTTCCAAAAATCATCTAAAAATCACCCCTAAAAATCATCTAAATAACATAATCATCAAGCCCTAGAATTGTTTAATCACCCCTAAAAATCATCTAAATAACATAATCATCAAAAAAATCATCTAAGGCAGTAAATCATCACGTAAAATCATCAAAAAAACCATCAAAAAAATCATCTATGGCAGTAAATCATCAAGTAAAATCATTAAAAAAAAAACCAAAAAACTAACCTTGATGATGTCGCTGCTGTGTTGCTGCTGCCTGGCTGGATTCCGGTCAGTTTCTGGCCGGAATTTTGACTGTCGCTGGCTGCTGTTGCTGCTGGCTTGGTGACGAAGTCGCTGGGCAGGATGTCGTGGAACAGAAACAGAAGGGCGGGAGGATATTGAAGGGGTTTTTGGGCAAATTGTTAATGTTTATTGTTGGGTATTGGGTAATTGACTAATGCACTATTGGGCTTTTGTTTATTGTTGGGTATTGGATAATGGATATGGACTAATGGACAAATGGGTTAAGCTTTGGTTTGGGTTTAAGTAGTATAATGGTAGGTTTTTTTTTATAAAAAATCAGACTTTACTAAAAAAAATTATAATATAAATCCATAATATTTTTTTACCCAAGGGGTGCGGATGAAAAATTCCAAGGGGTGCGACCGAAAAATTCCACGGGGTGCGGATGAAAAATTCCACGGGGTGCGGACGAAAAATTCCAAGGGGTGCGGACGGGATTTTCTTCGGAAAATTACACTAAATTTTTTTTTTCTCGGGGGTGCGCCCGCCCACCTTGGCTTGGTGGTGGGTCCGCCCCTGTTCTTCGTTCCCCATTTTTTTAACGTTCTCTAATAAACCTCACACTATTTATATATGTTACAATAGGGTCTCCTATTTTAGGGGAGAGATATACATTAAACTAAAAAAGATACAAATTTCTATTTTATGTATATCTATTATATATTAGCAAAGTTAGCCGGAGTCTATTTTAGAAAACTCAAAAACGTATGTCTATTTTGGAAAAGTCAACGTCAACAATGTATATTTTGGTAATTTTCCGCTTAAATAATTACCAAGGTAAACACTGATGTTACGAAATTGCATACACGAATCTCTAATCCACTCTACAAACTCAAACATAACCTCAGGAGTAAAGACTTGATCTAAAACAGTAATTTGATTGAAATAATCTCCAAACAACTCAAACCACTTGTAATTAAGGAACTCATAATTCACACTGAAGAATGGCTATATTGAATAGGATGTTACATAAATGGACAAATAGCAAACTAACTTCACTTTACTTGGAACAACAGACAAACAAAATCTGAACCATCCTTTCCTAAATATAAACTAGTCTATGAAGCTAAACGTATGAGTAGAGGTGGCAAAATGGATGGGTTGGATTGGATTGGTTGTTGGGTCAGGATGGGTTTGGGTTAGAATGGGTTTGGGTCAAGATGGGTAAAAGAAAGAAGAAGGTTAGGATGGGTTTGGGTCAGGATGAGTTCGGGTCAAGATGGGTTGAGAATAAATCAATAATAATAAAGACTGAAAAAAATTACAAAAAATTAAAAAAATTAAAAAAACGAAAAAAAAATTAAAAAAAGGAAAAAAATTAAAAGAACGATCTGCACTTTTCCTGCATAACATACCTGATGTTATGATGTACCTTCGATCTCTGTTTGATGAGTCTACTGCTATATTTATTGATAACCAGTGTGCTATGTAGTTTATAAAATGTATATCGCTACAGCAACAATCTAAACTTTCTCTTTTATTACACTTGAATACTTTCTTGATGCTCCTCAGTCTGTTTGGGCGCCTGACCCGTTTGACGTGTTTCGTTGTTCCCGTAGACTATTTTCGCATCAATTGTGTATAGTGCATATATAGGAATTAAAGAAAGACTTAATTATGCTATTTTTGTACAATGTGTGATACAATCCAGGATATCTGTTTTATAAGATAAGAAAAGACTGTGTATCTATTTCAACCCGAATGTGACATGCTTCCATCCGTAATAATCGACCTAAATCGTATGGAAAAAGACAAAAATAAATTATGAAAGTGGCAAAATAATAATCTGGATCCATTCACAGAGTCATTTTCATTTTTGGGGTCTAATTTTATATAAAAAGGAATATGTATGCAGTATGCACAAAATGTAATTCCTATTGCTTCTTCTGAAGTTACCAGCAAATAGATGATAATAATTATACAACTAACAATTGATGATTTCTCATTCAAGAGTTTGTTTAGCAGTGTGAATCCATCAGACGAAACAACATCTAATTCGTAGTTTCAAACCAACACAACCCAAATACAATCTGTAAGCTAAAACCCCACAATAAAACAAAGCAAGACAAACTAACAAATCCACCCGACAGTTGGCAACAAAGCGAAAAAGAAACCAAATTTAGGATCCTAATGTGATCCCATCATACTAACCAACATAGGGTCAAACCAACACTCGAACAGTAACTCCATTTTCAACCATCAACAAAAGTTATGGCAAAACAAGACCAGAACATGTAGAAACTTGCTTAAAAGCAACAACCACATTAACCTCAATCAATCATACCACAAACTACAGTTTCCCAAAACAAGAATCTAAGTATCCAACAACTCAGGGTAGTACAAAACTACAAAATCCCAATGTGAATCCATCAAACAAGACAACATACAACTCAAACGACATCTAAATCGTCATGAATATTCACAACTTGCTAACTAGGGTTTCGATGTGTATTTGAAATTGAACAATTAAGAAGAAGTTTAGAATGCATAGTGAATTTACAGAAAATAAATCAACAAAAGTGAAATTCATACCTTTCAATCGATCAAGAAGTGTAGAATATATTGTGAATAGGTTGATTTAAGAGAGTATTTGGGTAGAAATTGAGAGCGTACTGGTAGAGTAGAAAAGATGAGAGCGATGGGTATGAATGATATGCAGCTCAACATAATGTTTCTTAGCCTTTAAGGGCGTGAAAAAAATTTATTAAATGTAAAACTAGACAAAAGAAACACAGTTGACTGGTTGGACTTCACGTACTATTTTAGACACAACAACAATACAGAGGAGTTTAATATTTTCTACCGTTATTAGCATACTACCCACATGCACAACTTATGTAGTTTTTATATATATCATGCACTTCACATGTGATGACTTCACGTACTATTTTAGACACAACAGGCGGGGTATGCTGTAGCATAAATCAACTCATACGATAGATTCAAAAGTAGAACAAAGACGCCAAAGATGCCACCAAAATACACAGCGAGCCAATCTTTCCCAAGTGAGCAATAATGGCATAAACGGAAGAACGGTCAACACCTGCACCACAAATGACAAGTTCAGCAGCGGAAGCCAGACCATACATGAGGAGACTGGTAACCGAGAACATGATTGAATGAGGGTGAGTTTGGAAAGGGAATCCAGGTAGACACTGTGACTTAATTTCCACAAAAGCAAGGAGCGCGTTGATGATAAAACCAAGTGTAGAATGAGGCATGACAACACCTTCTTCTCCATATGCTACTCGCGGATAATAATGAGCCCATAGGTGGCGCACTAGACCCTTCGATATTGCTGCTAGAGTATAGGTGTTGCCCATGCGTTGAAACAAATAGGCGACGGTGAAAAACGTGAAAATGTTAGTTTTTGTGGGTTGTGGGTCGACGATAACACCTTGTTCGGCTGCTGGGATATCAATATCTATGGTGTGCTGAATCATCCTTTGTTTTTTGGGTAGGTTGTTTGATGGAGCTTGAAATGAGAAAGGGTTGTTTTTATAGGTGCTTCAATGTTAAGATTAGGAAATTTCCAAAGGATCCTTTTTTTTCAACCCCTTGACTACTAGTTGCATTCAATGTTGTAGAAGGCGCTAGGCGCTAGTCGGGCGGTGAGGTACCGCCTAGGGATTAATCGGGATTAATAAGGATTAATCGGGATTAATCGGATTGGACTTTTATATATAATTTTACATTTTTTTTTTATAAATATGTAGTTAATTTTATACTTTTTATATATAATTTTACAAGTTTAGGAACCATATGTAAACTAGTGCAAGATAGAGGGGCTAAATATCAAAATACCTAAACTTAATATACCCTAAGTCCGATTAATTCCGACTAAGACCGATTAATTCCGATTAATTCCGACTAATCGGTTTAATGGGCTGCAAAAGACTGGACCGATTAGTCCGATTAATTCCGACTAAGACCGATTTTCACCGATTAATTCCGACTTTGACCGACTTTGACTAAAACCGATTAATTGGACCGACTAGGCTAAAATTAGTCAGTAGACTACCGCCTAGCGCCTAGGCGGCGATTAATCGGCCGCCTAGGCCGATTTCTGCAACAGTGGTTGCATTGCTGACTGCCAAGCACAATATTTTCAAAAACAGACTAAAAATATACAGTTAGTCAAATTTTCCCCTCATACTTTAGTTGCTAGGCTAGCACTCTGGTACATTTTACTCGTCAGTACATCCACTTTTGCCGTTATCTGTTTAAAAAGTAGATGCAATCAAATAATAATAATAATAATAATAATAATAATAATAATAATAATAATAATAATAATTATTATTATTATTATTATTATTATTATTATTGTTATTATTGTTATTATTATTATTATTGTTATTATTATTATTGTTATTATTATTGTTATTATTGTTATTATTGTTGTTATTGTTAATATTATTATTATTATTGTTATTGTTATTATTATTATTATTATTATTATTCTTATTATTGTTATTATTATTATTGTTATTATTATTATTATTGTTATTATTGTTATTATTGTTATTATTGTTATTATTGTTATTATTATTATTGTTATTATTATTATTATTATTATTATTATTATTATTACCGATTTTTTATATATTTACACTTTCGTCCCTGAAGTTTCAAAAATTGACACAAATGAAAGTTAACCTGGTTAAACCATTCAGTTAAAATAGTTTCAATAATGACCATATTAGTCCCTGAAGTATGAGTTTCATTTATATTATAATTATAATAATTATTATTATTATTAACGTAACTTTTTTTTAGCGTTTCATGTCTCTAACTGATTTGAAGAATTGGGTACAAGAAACGGGAAAGGAGTATGGTTACGTAATTGTTACCCGCCGATCAAAAAATATTGGCGGTACTACTGGGATGGTATGGCTTTTGTGCGGCCGTAGTGGTGAGCACCGTAGTAAAGCAACAGTTAGGAAAACAGGTAGCAAAAAAATCGGTTGCCCATTTTCATTACTCGCCATCCGGGACGTGACGAATGACACGTGGGAGTTAAAAGTGGACTGTGCGAACCATAACCACGAACCTACGACGAGTCTGTTGGGCCACGCTTTTGTGCGAAGATTTACTAAAGCCGAATACAAGCTAGTGGAGCAGCTAACTGCTCAAAACATGGAGCCACGTATCATATTTCAAACCCTAAGAAAGCAGTTCCCGACAGCCTGCACGTTCAGAAAGACGTGCAAAATGCGGTACAAAAAATTAGAGCGACAATAATGGACGGAAAGAATCCTATTCAGGCACTAGAAAGCCTGCTGCATGACCACCGATTCATTTACGACACCCGACAGGATACCAAAACAGAAGTCGTAACAGAGATTTTCTTTGTTCATCCTTATTCAATCACTATGTGGCGTGCATTCCCGCACGTGATGTTGATCGACGCGACCTACAAAACAAACATCTACAACATGCCATTTGTCCAGGTTGTGGGTATGACGTCGACCAGCAAGTCTTTTTGTATCGCACATGCCGTTATTTGTAAAGAACGAAGGGGTAACTACGTGTGGGTGCTTGAGCGGATCAAGTCAATATTGCATGAATGTATGATGCCGCGTGTGATAGTCACGGATAGGGAGCTTGCCCTAATTAACGCGTGTTCTAAAGTATTCCCGAACGCAACCAGGCTTCTATGCCACTTTCACATCCAACACAATATAGCTAGACAGTGCAAGAAAGGGTTCGATAAAGAAGATTGGGGGAAATTTATGTCGTACTGGCGGAGATTGTGCGAATCTTCATCAGAGCCCATGTACAAGTACAACTTGGAGAAAATGTATAACCGACTCGTGGTTGCCAACTGAGAAAGTAAGTGTTCCTTCAACAATCTATTATATTTTACACACGCTTTTACATTTCATTATTTTATTTTTGCAGGTGTCTATGATTACGTCTACGAAAACTGGCTCAAAGACTATAAAGAAATGTTCATTTGTGCGTGGACCGATAAGTGTCGCAACTTTGGTCAGCGCACCACCAACAGAGTTGAGAGCCAGCACGCAAATCTAAAAAGATACATTACGCGCGGGAGTTCATTGGAGCGAATAGCAAGATGCGTCATTGATATAGTTGAAACTCAGTACGATGAAATACAAAAAAGTTTCACTGAGAGCATCGAAAAAACGATGAACCACCACAGACACCGAATGTTGGATAACCTACGTGGAAAGGTTTCCCATGAAGCACTTGATTTGCTGGCAAAAGAGCTACTGAGGAAGATGGAGGTGTTGCGGAAACTTAACGCATCATGTGGTTGCCATATGTGGCTTAGCAATGGATTGTCGTGTGCTTGTAGGCTGGAAAACTACAAACGTACAGGTAAAAAATATTAAAACTACCAACCTTTTGTTATTTTGTACGATTTAGCTGTTTCTCACACATTATTAACTTAACTATGCAGGGCGTATGATACAACTCGACGACATAGATGTATTCTGGCGTAAGCTTGACTTGCTCCCGTGTAAACTGGTAGACGAGGAGGTCGATGTTGTAGCAGAGCTAAATAATGTGCGGCAACATTTAGAGGCGCAGTCCCCCGTTCAGCAAAAGAGTTTGCTTTCAAAGATAAAAGCGGTCTTCACCCCGAAATCGTCAACCAAGAAACCACCGATCGTCCAGCAAAATACTCGCGGTCGGCCTACATCAAAGAAAGTACAAGAAAGGCTAGATGAAGCTGCGAGGTTAGACGAAGCTGCGAGATACAGCTCCTATGGTGAGGACAGCAACGTATATACCGCTTCCCCCAAACATAGGTACGATTTACCCCAACACAGCTCATACGTACCGTCAGAGGGCTCTCGTGGAACTGGTTCGGTTATAAAGTCTGAAAAACCTAAAATGCAACGAAACAGTTCAACGAGTTATAAAAAGAAGGAGACGCGGGATGATAAGGGTTTTCCATTAATGAAGGGGGACGAGCACTTGTTAAGCATTGAGAGGTTTAAGGATCAAATTCCATCAGAGTTTCACTCTTACATATCGCGTATACAAGATGTGATCCCAGACGGTCATTGTGGGTGTAGGTCTGTGGCTGTCGGATTAGGTTTTCTGGAACACGCATGGCCCAATATTCGAAGAGATTTACTACTGGAGATTGACCATAACGAGGCGCGTTGGAAGCATGTATTCGAAACATATAAAAAAGGAGACTTTAAACGAATACGTAAGAGCATCGAATGGCATTCATTGAAAGCGTGCGGTCCAAGTCACTGGATGGAAATGCCCCAGGTAGGGCTTCTCGTAGCGCAAAGGTATAATATTGTCGTCCACGTGCTAAGCATCGAATGGAGCACTAACATCTTCCCATTAAGGGATGCCCCACTAGATCCACGACCTCAAGCGATAACGCTCGTACATGTTGACGGGGGACACTTCATACATGCTAAGTTGGAAGGAGACTACCCTATGCCTTTAGCGACCCCGTTGTGGTCGACACATCATTCAATAGCTGCGGAACAGTGGGAAGAAATGTATAGACCGCGGTTACAGCACTACTACGAGTTAATCAATCCTAAAGCAGACAAAGACAGAGAACCGAGTATAAATGATATCGAAGATTAACCGGAAACTTGTATTTTGGTAAATTGTAGAATTTTTTTAATTTATAAAGTTTGTATCATTTTTTATTTTTATAATTCATAATTTTTGTATTATTTATCAAAGGAAAACACAAAAAAAAATTAAAAAAATGGAACTTTATATACGTTGCGTAGGGATCCCTACGCAGCGTATGTAGTTCAAAGGACAAAAAAGCCCCTGTTTTTAGCTTCGTATTGCCTCAACACAAGGGCAAAACAGTAAAATGAGCATTGTTATACGCAGCGTATGGATCCATACGCAGCGTATGTAAAAGGCGGACAATTTCCCCCCAAACCAAAATTTCAAAACCTATATATGTTAAATTACTATTTTGCCCTTGTGTTTGGGGCAATACGAGGCCAATTGTAAGGGTAAAAAGGTCGTTTTACAACCTTTGTATATGCTGCGTAGGGAGCTCTACGCAGCGTCTGTAAATTTCAGGAGAATAATAATAATAATAACAACAATAATAATAATAATAATAATAATAATAATAATAATAATAATATTAACAATAATAATAATAATAATAATAATAATAATAATAATAATAATGATAATACGCAGCGTAGAGATCCATACGCTTCGTTTATAGGGATGGTAAATGACCTTTTTACCCTTATTGGCAGCCTCGTATTGCCCCAAACAGAAGGGTAAAATGGTAAACTTATTATTCTTATACGCTTCGTAGGGCTCTCTACGCTGCGTAGAGGTACTGATTTAAATCAGGGAAATACCTACGCGGCTCTGTTCTTCCCCAAATCTCCAAAACACACAAAGCCGAGAGCATACGAAGGCGACTGACAAAATCGACCGTATACGACACGAATTCGAAGTATAAAACAGGTACTTACTCAACCTATTTAAGTAATTTTGATTTTTTTTGTATTTTATCCGTAAATTAGATGTTTTTTAGGTAAGTTAGGGTTTGGTTAGTCATTGAACTTTCATAAATTAGGGTTTGGTTAAGCTTTGATTAGTGTTGATTTGTTTGACTTGTTAGGGTTTAGCCACTGAACTCTCTAAACTGTTTACAGTGAAAATTACAAACTGTTTTGAATGATTATCTATTTGTTTTGAACTGTGTTAGTGAAAAATGTAAATATTTCAGAAGGAGTTTTCTGAAAATGAGTCGTTAACGCTGAATGACAAGCAGTTGAAACCGTTAATCGAACTGGTATGTTAACTCATTATATGTGTTCTGTTTACTCTTGTATATTTCTACTGTAAATCCATGTAAAAGCGATGCAACTTCAATTCCCATTGTTAAATATATTATTTTTTATTTTTGAAGTTTAAAGATCTGGTTGATGTTAATTTGAATGTCGATGATTAGTATTTACTGGTTAATCTATTAATGTTAGATGATATATGCTGAAATGTTTGCAGTTATTGTTTGGTTAATTTATGTTATGAGATGAGTTTATATGTTTTCTAATGGTTCTTGAATATGTATTTGATTGCTATACCTTCTTTTTATATGGTGTAAATTAATTTTGATCAATGTGATATCAGAAGTAATTCATATTGATTATTATTATTATTATTATTATTATTATTATTATTATTATCTATTATAAAATCAAGATTTAATCACATCAGTTCTTATTGTTTTACAGCTTGAATCAAAGTTCATTGAGATTGAATGCGGCCGCAAACGGCAGTGATTTCGCAGCCGTTTGTGGCTGTGTTTGCAGCCGTTTAAACGCCCGTTTACGGCTGCAAATGCGGCCGCAAACGGCAGCGATTTCGCAGCCGTTTGCGAAATGCAGCCGCAAACGGGTGTTTAAACGGCTGCAAACGCAGCCGCAAACGGCTGCGAAATCGCAGAAAACTATTTTATATTAAAATACAGTAAACACTCGTTGGTTTATCTAATAAATTTTTTGGTTTTCAGGACGAGAAAGATGGATGCTGAAATGGAATTAGAAGAAATTAATCCGGAGCAGCCGCAAAAGCGGAAGCGTCCACCGGCGGATCCTCTCCTGAATCACCCGTATTTGGAGTTTCCTCCGGAGTCCGACGCTGCTCTCCGTTGCGACAAGCTTCGGAAGATGCACGTCGGTGCCCAATTTGCGGTTTCTTGGAAAACCCTTCGGGAGCTCGCGGCGGAAGATTGGGCGCGGGAGTTTGTTCCCCGTGATTCACCGTGGGATCGACTGTTTGAGCTAGCGTTTACGCCGAGCTACAGGGAGATATTGATCGAGTTCCTGTCGTCGTTCGAGTTTCATCCTCATCGGCCAATCGAGGCTGTGGACCCCGCGCAGCCGGCCGAGGTTTCGTTTCGCATGGCTGGCCAGGCGCGTTCTATGTCACTTGCAGACTTTGCGGTGCATAGCGGTTTGTATACGGAGGCTGAGATCGCTACGGATCTATATAGGACGGTACGTTTAACACAAATTTTGTATTGTTATTATTATTATTTTAATATATAAAATTTAAGATTTAATATTAATTTAACGTTTAATAAACATTCGTGTAAACAGGGGTTTGTAATTGTTGATAAACCCACGCTTTTAGGGTTTTGGGCTCTGATCGCGGACATCGGTCAGTGGGACCACCACCAATCCAAGGGGAGGGTTACGACGATTAAGGATCCGCTCCACAGGTATGTTAGTTATTATTATTTTAATAATAGTTATTATTATTTAAATAGAAAATATATTTTTTTTAAACCTAAATTGTTTTTTTTCTAAACAGAAAACTGTTTTTTTTAAACATAATTTTTTTTAACAGATTTTTTTTTTCAAACAGAATTTTTTTTAAACAGAATATTTTTTTAAACAGATTTTTTTTGACGATCTTAGTTTTGACGCTCGTAACGCGCGTACGGTCCTAACGAGCGTCGAAACTAAGTTCGGCGTTAAATTTTTTTTTTATTATTTAGTCGAAGTCGAACCGTAAGGCGCGTAGGTCTCTAACGAGCGTCGAAACTGAGATCGTCGTTAAAATATAAAACTTCGATCTTAGTTTCGAAGCTCGTTAGGGACCTACGCGCCTTACGGTTCGACTTCGACTAAATAATAAAAAAATATATATTTTAACGACGAACTTAGTTTCGACGCTCGTTAGGCCCGTACGCGCCTTACGGACGACGTCGACTAAATAATAATATTTTTTAAACAGAATTTTTTTAATTATTTTGTCGAAGTCGAACCGTAAGGCGCGTAGGTCCCTAACGAGCGTCGAAACTAAGTTCGTCGTTTTATATTTTAACGACGAACTTATTTCGACGCTCGTTAAGGACCTACGCGACTTACGGTTCGACATGGACTAAATAATAAAAAAATATAATTTAACGACGATAAAGAAATGTTTTGACGCTCGTAAGGCACGTACGGGCCTAACAAGCGTTGAAACTAAGTTCGTCGTTAAAATATATATTTTTTTTATTATTTAGTCGAAGTCGAACCTGTAACACCTCGAAAATTCGTGTTCAATGAAATAACGACACGTGTCATGAAAGACAAAACGCGTTGTAAACTCGGATGTAATAAAGAATATTGTGTTGTTTGACTATCATGTTGCCAACCACGTGTCACACCCCGATGGCATCATTTTACGAAATGGCCACGACTTAAGCGCGGGGTGTAGGCGTACACCCGTCAGTGCACAAAAGAATATTGTGGTGTGTCTATTGATCTTTAACCCGGACAAGATCCGGGCTACTGAACGCACAAGGAACATGTAATTCGTTCACAAGATTATATATTTAAATAATTCTCCCAAGTATAAAAAGGTTAATCTTGCCTCTGTGCATTTTAATCAAATTATAAAAGATATTTTGTGCCACGTGCATCCAAATCAATTTTCCTAAACCATTTTCAAAATGAGTCAGTTAATTGTATTTACCAGTGTAAACTGATGTATTTTCCAAAAAGGCTAAATGCAGGTACTATACGAAATTGGTTGGATATTTCTCCTTAGCATCAATAGAAGTCTCGCAAGCTTAAGATGTCTAAAAGTCTGTTGAACTATTGTTTCCATTTTATTTTCGATCCGTCTGTGGATAAATAATCGACAGTTGTGATATTTGATATTACAATATTATATTTGGTTGAATTATATCTTTCAATTGCTTCCGCTGTGCATATTAAATATTGTGTTGTTTGACTATTATGTTGCCAACCACGTCACCATACTCCCCACCGGGCCCACCGGTGACACGTGGAAATCGGGGTGTGACAGGTTGGTATCAGAGCCAACATTGAGTGAATTGAACACTAGTCTTTCGTGTTTAATCTCAATGACACAGTAGCACATTCCTTGACCTTCTGAGTCTAGACTTAACATAGGGTTATTCTCAATCCTAACCTGGAAATTTTTGCTTCCAAATTTTTATATATACGTCGCCAAGCGAAGAAGCTGTGATAAAAATCCTCCATTGGAGCCTTGAAATGCTGAGCTTCGTACCGCGGCCAGAATGAAACGAGCATCCAAGGAGAGGACACTCAGAAATAAAATAAAGAAGAAACTCCTCTTGCTGAAGATCGTTTCCTTAATAAGTCCTTATAAGGACACAATTATCTTTCAGTCCCTACGAGGACAACATTATCCCTTTCAAGTCCCGCTTAGGGCAACTTTATACTTTTATTTTTATATAGTGGAATGATTAAGTTTAAACTTTCATTCTAAACAAGAAATATTAAATAAATGGAAAATAACATTTCCTTTTGCAAGATCTACCATTATAATAAAATGGCAAAATCTAAAAAGGACAAGACCTAGCTTCGGGTCATATTAAGACCGGCCAAGATGGCAGTTCCTCAATTTAGATTCAGATCCTTATTAACATTTCAATTTAGAAATTGTTATGCGATAAATATTAAAAGAATCTTAAGAGTGAAACCTAGCCTGAGTGTCATTATAAAGACCTGGCCAAGATGGTAAGACTTGTTTAAAAGATTCGTATCCCAGTTAACATCTGAAAACATGTTAACACTCCCGGCAGATGTGATTCGTTGGAAATCACACACGTTATTAAGGATTCTTCAAAAGATTCCTAACCCAGTTTAATGATCTCTGAATCCTGGGTTTACATCATCAATTAAGATGATCATATTTTAACCATACGTGGTAATATAGTGCCTACGGGCCTTGCTCATTTCTACATGAGCCAAGATACAGTGGTAGCTATGACTCCCTGTCAGAAAAAGGTAATGAACTAGGTTCAAACCTCAAGGCTTTGATTCTCTGAAATCCTAGCTTATAATTTATAAATGTCCTTGTGACTAGGCCTATTGTGCCAGAATACCTTCATGCTTTGATTCTCTGAAATCATAGCTTATAATTTATATATGTCCTTGTGACTAAGCCTGTTGTGCTAATATACTTAAAGGCCTTGATTCTCTGAAATCATGGCTTATAATTTAAAATTTGTCCTTGTGACTAGGCCTTTTGTGCTAATAAATAAAACTGTTATTGTTGCTTTGATTCTCTGAAATCATAAGCTTATAATTTATAAATGTCCATGTGACCAGGCCATTGGGTGCCACTAATAAAACTGTTAATGTTTTATAATTAGGATAAATTATAATAGAAATCCTAAATATATATGATTAGTAAATTAACCAAATATGGTCTCTGTTTACCATGGTTAATGAATTTCCCTAAGGGGCAATTCCGTAATAAACATCCCTTAGAAGGGAAGTGCCTACGGGCTATAGTTAATGTCCTCTGAGACTAAAGACAGTGGTAGCCTACAGCTCCCTGTCAGGAAAAGGTAATGAACTTTGATTCAAACCTTAATGTCGCGATTCTCTGAAATCATGACTTATAAATTAAACTTGTCTACGCGACTGGGCCATTTGTGCTATTATTAACTTATAAATTAGGATTGTGATAAAAATCCCGAATCAAATAAATATCCTTCCTCCCCTGCCAGTATGCATGTTAAAAAAAATCTTAAAGGTGAAACCTAGCCTACGCGGCCAAGATGGTGAAACCTACTCAAGGGATTCAGATCCTTGTTAACACCTAAGAACGTGTTAGCACTCCTGACAAATGTGATTCGATAAAATCACAACAGTCATCCCTATGTCGGAAATTTTAAATTCCTAATTTGCTTTATGATTTAGAAATCATGGCTTATATCATCTTATAAGATGAACATATTATAAACATCCGTGAGTGATGAAGTGCCTACGGGCTAAATTTGTTGTCCGATAAGACAACGACAGTGATGGTCTTTGACCCTGTCTAAAGATGTTGGAATACTTTCAAGCATAATAGTCGATAGGGTCCGTACGATCTCGACTAATATCATCTGAAAAGATGATCATACCATAAATATCCCTTAAGAGGGAAATGCCTACGGGCTATAATTAACGCCCTCCGAGGCTAAAGACAGTGGTAGCCTACAACTCCCTGTCAAGAAAAGATGTTTTGCCTACGGGCTATAATAAATTGTCCATATGAGACATTGACATTATGATCTTTATGATTCCTTGTCTAAGGTGGTGAGCTATGCTCAAGCCGAATAGTCAATATGATTAATGCAATCCTGACTTATATCATCTAAAATGATGAATCCATTGTAAACATCCATTAGTGATGTTTCGCTTACGGGCCATATTATATTGTCCATTTGTGACACAAACATTACGATCTCTATGATCCCCTGTTTAAGGTAGTGAGCTGCACTCCAGCCTAATAGTCTATATGATCATTGCGATTCTGACTAGTATCATCAGTATGATGATCATAAATTCATAATATTGACATCCCTAGTGATGAATTGCCTACGGGCTATGCCTTATTCTACTGTCGATAAGACAAAATAGTGGTGATCTTTATGATCCCCTATTCAAAATGGTGGGATTATACCCAAAACCTAATAGTCAATATGATCGATGTGATCATGACTAATATCATAAGATATGAAAATTATAGATAGACATCCATTAGTGATGTTAATTGGTTTACCTTTCTGTCAAAAGAATCGCCGGTCAAGACGATGACAGTTGTAGTCTATGACTCCCTGTCCAAAGGTGAAGAACTATGTTCAAGCCTTAAGACTCCTGATCTAATAAGATTGCAGCCTATGAATTGATGTCCTTGTGACAAATCCACAAGTTATATTTCAAGCCACCCATAACAAGCCTCCGTGCTATAATTCGTCGTTCGTGACAAGTTAACATACTAAATGTTAACATCGCTGGTGACAGGCCTTAGTGCCATATCCTATAACGTCCTAGAGACAAGGCCATTTGTGTCGCATCTAAATGTCATTACAACAAGGCCTTCGCGCCATATGATTACTTATGTCCTTCATGACAAGGCTTATTGCCATATCTTTCTACGTCCCTCGTGACAGGCTTCTATGCCATTTATATATATATATATATAACCAAAGTCATGTAAGGCTAGCCTTTGAGCTATTTATAATTGTCCTTGTGACAAAGACAGTTGTGACATTATGGTCCCCTGTCAAGCAGGTATTGGACACGCTCCAAACCTTGAATGCCATTGATAGTCCTTTTGTGACCTAAGCTAAATGTAATAGATATACATTCAAATAGCATTCATTAAGAATGTTCGGAACATAATGGCCAATACGGTTCGTGGATGCCGTGGCTAATCTATGTCAGGTCATCAGGATGATGACTAATAATGGTTTAATTTGGTATTTAGTACCAAGTTTTGAGTATGGAAAACTCGGATGAGATAGGCAATAGTCGCGATGCTATTAATGCGACAAAAGCAAATAATGTCTCGAACGTAAACCTCAATATTAATGGGGTAAATCTCCAAGCGGTGGTTAACGCAGCAGTTTGAGAGGCCATGAGAAAAGGTCATGAAACAACCCAAAGAGCCGAATGCTTCTCGCTATGAATTTCATCCAAAACCACGTTCAAATGCTCGTGAGAAGAGCTTTGTTCACACTTCAGATATGAAGGATGAACCAAAGGAGGAGGATAACTCCCAGAAATCTAATAAAGAGAGCAAGTACAGGCTTAATAAAAAGCAACGAAAGTTAGTAAGAAGCCTGTATGTGAGAATTGCTATAAAAGACACTAGGGACAGTGTCGAATAGAACCGGGACCAAAGCAGTGTGACATCTGCTAAGGGACAGGTCATCATTTCCTAGGAATGTTGGGACATAAAGAATGCAGTCTAACACGGCTGTGGTGAGTAAGGCCGCATCAGAACTAGATTCCATAAAGCTGCCAAAGAAGGTGCAGCTAAGCCTGGAGGGGCTAAAGGAAGAAATGCCTGAACTCACCTGATGAATGCCAAGAGGCAGTTCACGATGTCATCAAGAACATCCCTTATCATTTACCAATGATAATTTCTGCTAAGTATCCTAATTTAATACAGGCAATAATAAATCTTCATAAACCATAAGCTTAGCAAACTTTATATTATCCACAAGGTATAACTTACCAAGGAAACCATAGTAGCCGATTCTTCTAGTATCGACAACATATGTTATTTTAATTATTTTTCTCATTGCTTTTCTATCACCTGCGAATGCCAAACTATGTTTGATAAAAGTACCATATGAGGATTGGCGTATCCTAGTGTGTCCCATAGATTACTTCCATGCCTGATCAGTATGGAGGTTTAATACATGGAACCCCTGAGATATCCCAATGGTCATATTGCACTAAAGTCGACTAGTAGTATTTAAAGAAGATATCCAGAATGGAATTGTCCAAGTAAATGTTCCCGATTAAGGAATTCGTGGACTTATAACATAAATGTGTCACTTATTTGACACAAGCAATGATGGATGAATTGGAGCCTGAGATATGGAAAAACCTCTGTAGCCTCCTTGTATCTTGATTATCTTCTCATAAGTTTTCCCTGCTTACCTCCTGGAAGGCAGGTAGAATTAAGATTAGCATCCCGCTGTGGGCTGGAGTATTGGGAAAACTCCATATTGATTATGAATAATCGAAACCTTGATTAAGTAGGTTTTAAGACATAGGCTCATATAGCCTGACTCAATATTCTGAGGGTTTTACGTTATTGAATAAGAAAGACGGTTCATATTGCTTATGTATTAATTGCCGCAACCCTAATAAGGCAACGATTAAGAATTTCCATCAGCTACCCAGGATCGTCGAATTGTTCGACTAACGACAAGGATTAACTATTCCTTAAAATTAGTTAAGTAGTGGTTGGAATGACCATCTCACCTTAAGATAAGCTTTTATGTAATAGTTGATATGTAAGCATCAAGGCTGCTCCCTTGGAGACCTTGTAAGGATGGAATGTTAAACATCTATTGTTAGGACAATAGATTGGTAAGTCCACTTATCAGGATCTGAAAGTTGCAATTTGAAACAACGAATAAGATCGTACAAACCCCTAATTATCTATAAGTTGACATTATTCGGCAGAAAATCAAGAATTAATGGAAAGTAGTAACGTTCCTAAATTCTTGTTAAGAAATAAGGCTCAACAAAAGATATCACCCAGGAGGGGTGTGCCAAATTTGTTAAATTATCAGGCTAGTCAGGCTCTAAGTATATAGAACCATTCGAAGGATTAGAATGTATCAAGATTAAATAGCTTACGAGCTAAGACCTAATTAAGGAGACTTATAGCTCCGACATGCTAGCCCAACTATACGTGGATAAGATTGTAGCCTTACATGGCATACCTGTGTCTATTATCTCTGACAGAGATACTAGGTACACGTCACATTTTTGGAAGAGTTTCCAGCAATCTTTGGGCACACGTCTGAATTTATGTACGGCTTACCACCCTCAGACTGACGGTCAGAGTGAGCGTACTATTCAAACTTTGGAAGACATGCTACGTGCATGTGTGATTGATTTAGGTGGTAGTTTGGATAAGAACCTACCATTGACTGAACTCTCCTACAACAATAGCTACCATACCAGCATTAAGGCTGCGCCATTTTGAGGCATTATATGGTAGAAGGTGTAGAACGCCCGTTTGCTGGGCGGAAGTTGGAGATGTCCAACTATCAGGACCAGAGATAGTCTTTGAAACGACGGACAAGATAGTCCAGATTCATGACCGTCTCAAAGCTGCCCGAGATAGGCAGAAGAGCTACGCAGATCCAAAGCGGAAAGCTATGAATTTTGAAATAGGCGACAAAGTGTTACTTAAAGTGTCACCTTGGAAGGGGGTGATGCGATTTGGCAAGAAAGGCGAGCTAAGCCCGAGATACAAAGGACCTTTCGAGGTTATCAAACGTGTCGGGTCAGTTGCCTACAAGTTAAACTTACCAGAAGAGCTCAGTGGAATTCACAATGTGTTCCACATCTGCAATCTGAAAAAGTGTTTCGCTGACGAATCACTGGTAATACCGCATACAGATGTGCATTTAGATGAGAGCTTGAAATTTGTGGAAAAACCATTGTCGATGGAGGATCGACAGGTTAAGAAGCTTCGAAGGAAGCATGTGCCTATTGTGAAGGTCAAATGGGATGCCCGTAGAGGTCCCGAGTATACGTGGGAGGTTGAATCCACCATGAAAGAAAAGTACCCTTATTTATTTCAGTAAATCTCGGGTCGAGATTTATTTTAAGGGGGTGAGGATGTATCACCTCGAAAATTCGTGTTCAATGAAATAACGACACGTGTCATGAAAGACAAAACGCGTTGTAAACTCGGATGTAATAAAGATGTTTTGGCAGGATTTAAAAGTGGCGTCATGTTAATTTTTACCTCTGAACGACCTCAATTATAAATCCCAAGACCCAAGTATATAAATATTAAACATCTAAATCCAGAAATTCTTGACAATAATTGAAATGGTGGACTCCTACGGAGAAAATGCACGGTAAACCTTCTTTAACGGAACTTTCGAAAGGATTCAAAGGAACATGGCAAAGTGGTAGGGTAAATAACTGTTCAAGACCCATTATAAGAGGTCCCATACTGTTAAAATAAGTCCTAAATTCGAAACCCACAAGTTGCCCCTTCAAAAAACCAAAGAACAACAACTTTTCACTTCTGATAAACGGCTTACGGACCGTAAGCCTTACCTTACGGTCCGTAAGGTAGTGCCCAGCGACCAGAAACTTGCTGTTTGCTATTTAAACGCACTCTTGACCTTTTAAACGCGTTTCCTCATATCCCTTGGCCCCTAAACAACCCCTAAACATGTAGGACACCTGTGGGAATGTTGTGGTAAGTGCTAGACATTGTTGTCAACACTTTGTGGTGATTGAATTCACTATAAAAGGGTCTTGAGTTGCAAACAATTCATCACACCATTTCCTTCAGCTTTCTGATCATTCCTGGAGCTCAAACCTTCTCTCAAGTGGTCACTAATCAAGCTTAGGACTTCAGTAAGTTTGCTAATCCTTTCTAAATTAAGTTTTAGCTTAGTTTTAGCTTAAAAGTCAAACCGTCGTAATTAACGGTTGACTTTAAGATTAATCACTAATGGTCCAGTGATTAGTCGAATCAAAAGTACCTTTAAGTAGGTAATTATGTGGGTAATAAAACCTTAAAAGGGTTTCCCCTGATTCCCACTCTAACTAGGTCAAATGTCGGGTCAAACTTGTAATTAAAAAGTCAACAGGAAGTTTAAATTACAATTTATGCATGATTAGCAATGTAGAACACATACAACCTGTTTGATCATTAATATAACTTGGTAATTAGTGTAAGAACGTGTCTAAATATGTTCAACCCGACAATTTACTATCTAGACCCGGTTCGGAACCGAAAGTCACAAAGCTTTGACTTTTGCTTTGACTTCAGTTCTGACCCGTTTTGGTATGATTTAGAAATACCTAAGAGCTTCATTTGGACCAGGTTACATGCTAGTATAACCCTCTGTGATTATACACCCTGGTTCATTAGTTAACCTGTAACACCCCGTGTTTTCACGAGTGAAAGTCAAAGTCAAGGTCAAAGTCAACGACCGATTTCGCGCGACTTGACCCGTAGAAATGTTTTTATTTCATTTATATTATGTGGAGTAAATGTAGTTCATTACAATAATCGAATCGTGTTTACCGTATTTCAATCGACCTACGACTGTGAATGATAGGAAGTAACAATGCGATAAAGTTAATCAAGCTATGCTAACCAAATCGACATCGAACCGTAACTCGAACTGTGTATTTTACTTGTTATTTATACGTGTGTGTGTGCCTTACGTGTTACCTGTGCATGTTTATTTTATGTTATGTTGTGATAATCAAGCGAACTCAATCGAACTCGAAGTCTAACTCGAATGTAAACGAACCCGAACCCGAATTCCGAGTCGAACCATATAAGAAGTAGTTGGGACTGAAAGTAATTTGACTAGGAAACTCTATCGGATCGCTCGCAAATCGAAACCAAAGCAACATCGCACCGAACACACCAAAGCAGGCGGCATCCGCACGGATGGTCAATCCGCAAGGATTGCCAATCCGCACGGATGACCAATCCGCGCGGATAGCCTATCCGGGTACGTGCCATCCGCACGGCTCACCCTTTCCCTTTTTGGCATCCTATAAATACACGGGTCACTCTCCAACTTTTCCACTTTTGGCAAGTGACGTCCGAACCGCACGTATTCTTCACTTTTTCTCAGATTTCTCTCAATCCAGGTAAGATCTTGCACTAATTCTTGTACATTCTTGAACACTACACAATTCTACACCTTTCCATCTTTCAAATCTCCACTTTTAATCATGAAATCATCCAGATTTGAGGTATTCTCAGGTGACGTCATCATGAAGTTCTTATGAACTTCAAGCTTGACCTCATTCCACCAAGAATATCTCAGATCTGAACGATTTCCATATGATTTCACAAGAACTTCACCTAAATCTAAACTTTTCTAAGGATAAAAGAGTTAAAAGAAATAAACCTAAGTTCTCTCCTTCTTTTACCCTTAAGATCGGTACGAATCTGATCGGTTCTAGTCTCTGCTCGGTAATAGTGATGCACTAGTCCTAGATCTGGAATTCTACCCAACAGACACCTGATTTCGGGGTCAACCGGAATGACCGTTCTGAGTCGCCGACAGGCCAAGTTAGGGTGATTCCTGACCGGTCTAGTCACGCGGGTGAGAATACAATTCCAAGTGGTTGTCACGAAATCAGAACGTCTCGATAAACGACAACAGAAACCAAGAGTAGACGAACGGAACAATCAGACCAGAGACTGTCCGCACGGACCAGTTGTCCGCACGGACAAGCTGTCCGCACGGGCGAGCTGTGCGCACGGACTAGCCGTCCGCACGTACAGGCCATACGGACGGGTTGTCACCCGGACAAGCTACCCTTGGGACCCACTTTCCAAACAAGGTTTGAGTATCGACGAACGAGCAATCCTCTGAATGGATTACTCTTCGGATCATGAGATACTAAGGCCTTAAAATAAAATTCAAACAATGTTCATCCGCACGGCCAAGTCGTACGCACGGACAGGCTAACTGGACGGATTGTCTCTGCCCGCGCGCACAGACCGTTCGCACGGATTACCATTGTCCGCACGGACTGCCATCCGTACGGATTGTTGTCCGCGCGACCGGCTTGAAAGGTAGAAACACTTAGATGTTTTCTAAATGCTACAACGAAAACTCCAAAGCACAAGCCATCATACACAAACACATCCGTAGGAAGAAACAATCCACTTGAACGTTTATCCGCACAAACGACTTGTCCGTACGGATAAGCCATCCGCACGCACAACTAATCCGCACGGACAGCTCGCACGCACGGATAGCTTATCCGGATGGATCACCATCCGCACGCATCACCATCCGCACGGATAGTTCATGCGCACGGATGACTTCCTCTCACGGATAGCTGCCCCGCACGATCAGCCATCCTAACCACTCTCACTTTGCACTGTTTTACGCGCCACTTATCGTTGTTATCAAATCTATTCAGGCTAACCGTACTCGCTGTAAAGCGCTCCCTTCAATCCACAATCGCTGTGAGTATACTCGAACCCTTTTTGCTTTAGCACTTTTGGGTGTTACATACGTTACGACTATTCAAAACTACAACTAGCACCCTACTCAAGCTATTTTAACGCTAAACCATTAATGCATGTTATACGTGGCTTATGAATGCTTGTTTGTTATGTTTACACATGGAATGCTGTCTACCTTCCTTAGCAACGATAGTACTATAGTTTGGACTCAGCACCCGTTCACACGAGGGTTGTTAAGGATCTTTTACTTGCATGGATTACGGTGGTAATCATGTATTGCGAACTGCCTCGGGCAGTCAACCCGCAGTCATTGGTATCGATGGATCTATGTCGATAACTAACGTGCTTCATTTCACTATGTGTACGTGCTGGTTATGCGTAAACGAATTCGAACTCTATATGCTATTATCAAACTTGTATGCTCACCTTTACATTTTATGTATTGACTT
Source organism: Helianthus tuberosus (assembly GCA_030545235.1). Classification (NCBI taxonomy): domain Eukaryota; kingdom Viridiplantae; phylum Streptophyta; class Magnoliopsida; order Asterales; family Asteraceae; genus Helianthus; species Helianthus tuberosus. The sequence continues at coordinate 12,995,376 of CM060366.1, read as the reverse complement.
TATTTTAACGTATATGACAGGTGCTTAGGATGCATATGTGGTAGGGAATGGAAGCTAGAATAAAGCTTTAGAGCCTAACAAATAGTTGTCTGTAGATAACTTATTAGGGGTCTCTAGAAGCAGATAAACAATTGCTACTTATTTAAATCTGAGTTGTCGGAACAGAATATTTGTTTTGATGTTGTCTGTAATAATTTGTTTGACTATTTATGATACGGTATGGGACGTATTGCTTTAATTAAATGGTAATGATAGTTGTTATGGAAACTTCTGGACAATCTGTTTCGCTCAGTGCCACGCCGCCCCGATGATTCCGCCATCGGTTGGGGTGTGACAGATTGGTATCAGAGCCATAACTATAGGGAATTAGGCGAGACTCGACCTAGTCCGGGTCGAAGTCTTAGAGACCTAGTCTATAGTTAAGAACCAACAGACCAACTCACGCGTATGCGTAAACTCGCCATTATCACTCGCTCTTTCTATCACTGCACTCGAATTTTCAAGTTATGAACAGGTAATAAGGCCGAGAATAGGTGTGAAAATCGCAAACTCTCGACTAAAGTTGCCTAATCAGCTTGCGTTTTAGTTACAAACGAAGGGAATCATACCAAATCAGGAGTGAAATCCATATTTTGATGAATAATCTCCTCAATTTTTATCAAAAACGAGGACGGAAGTTGCAAGATAGGGGTGAAACCCTAACCTTGACGACTCGTCCCGCTTTTATACAAAAAAAAAAAAAAAGAACTCCCACCAAAGTTCGATGGACTCCAACGATCTAAAGACACAATATAACCAATGGGAATTGCGCCAACGCCCAAGAATCGAGGCAAAGGCATAGTCCTGGAGGTAATTGTGCACACAGGATCCTTGCAAATAGTCGAGCCACTTTGGTTAGTCGAAGTCTATTAGCCACAAACAATCTACCTTCGATTTATCGATCTTTATGAAAATTTTATGCATTTTCTGCTTATTTGTTAACGTTTTGAGGTATTATTGGTTTCGACCCGACACTATTGCTTCTGCTAAAACACAAAACTCACACGACACAACATTGACAAATCGCTCGCGCTACACTGCTTTCGAACACTCGCAAACTCTAAATACTAGGTTTCTGTTTCCTGACTGCTTTTAGTAATTAAGTTATGTGTGTTTTGCTATGGTGCTTATCTGTTTAGGAATATTGTGATTATGTGCTCTATGTGTTTATGTGATTCTGTGCAATTCTGTGATTTTGTGACTATATGCGTTTACATGGTACGTGTTACTGAGCTTTAGTAGTAGTAGACGTGTGAGGTGAGATTCGAATACATGTGTTGAGTTCCATGGCGATGTCTATTGCAGACAATGTCGTCTGGATCCCGTCATCCACTCTCTCGTCAGGAAAAGAAGGACAGACGCCTTGCTTCCATCGTCGCGAAAGCTGTAGCAAAGGCGGTGAGCGATGCCTATGAGAATGCCAGCAAATCATCCGAGGAATCGAGGACTGAAGGTCCTAGAGCCGTCGCAAGACCTTTCAGTTTCAAACAATTCAAGTCATGTGGGCCGAAAGAATTCACAGGCGAAGGAGGTCCTACTGCGCTATTCCACTGGTTTGACTCTATCGAGGTTACTCTGCGACAAAGTGGTTGCCCTGATGACCTTCGAACTCTGAACGCTACCGGCGTCTTTCAGTCCCGTGCTTTGGACTGGTGGACGGCCGAGAGGAACAAGAGAGGGAATGATACAGCTTACGGTTTGTCGTGGGACGAGCTCAAGGAAGTCATGTTAGAGGAATTCTGCCCTCCTCACGAACGTCAAAAGCTTGAAGATGAATTTTGGCACATACATCAGAAGGATGGAGACAATGCTGGCCTCACTGCTTGTTTCAAACAGCCCAGCATTATCTGTCCCGACCAGGTCAAGACTCCTGAGATGACCATCAAGAAGTACATCCGAGCTTTGCCCGACTGCGTTGCTGATTTCGTGCAAGCGGCTAAGACTACCACGATCGAGGAAACCTATCTACTGGCCGCTGAAATCAACGACAAAAGGGTTAAAGCTGGGGTGTGGGATAAGACCTCCAAGCATCTGCATCAAGCCACCACTGCTGCACCAACTGCTGAAACCACCTCGTCAAGCAACAAGAGAAAGAACAAGAGAAAGAACAGCTCCACCAACAAGAACTGTGCGATTACTGCCGCACCGATCCAAGCTGTACCTGCCCAACAGCGTCAAGTAGCGGCGCCTGTGGCCAATGCACCGCCTGCAAAGCGTGCATATACTGGACCACACCCGCTCTGCCCTACTTGCACCTATCATCACCCGACAGCTATTCAATGCCGCTTCTGTGCTCATTGCAATGTCTACGGCCACTTTACTGCCAACTGCCGTATTCGTCAAGTTCCTGCCAATCAAGCTCTACTCGCTGCCCCACAGGGTCAACAAGCTCCTCCGGCACCCGCAGTCAAAGCCAAAGCATGCTTCACGTGTGGCGACCCGAATCATTTCGCCAACATGTGCCCGAACAGGGTGGTGAAACAAGAACCGCAACAGCAGTAACCACAGCAGCAACAACAGCAACAACAACAGGCCGAACGCGCCAGAACTTTCAATCTCAATGTGCGTCAAGCCCAGGCCGACAACAACGTGGTCAATGGTACGTTCCTTGTGAATGGTATTTATGCTTCATGTTTGTTTGATACTGGAGCCGATAATTGCTTTGTGTCACTCGAATTTGAGAAACTCCTTAGTCGTAAACGTTCCCGACTCTCCTCTGCATTCGATGTTGAAGTCGCTACCGGAAGAACCATCGCTGTAAACTCTGTTATTCGTGATTGCACTATCGAGCTCAACAATCACATCTTCTCAATCGATCTCATTCCAATGCAACTAGGAAGCTTTGATGTCATAGTAGGCATGGACTTTCTTCGCGAAAACCATGCCGAAGTTGTGTGCTTCAATAAGATGATTCGTTTTTCGCTCGCAAACGGTGATTCGTTGTGTGTTTATGGTGATACTACTTCGAAGGGTCTCAAGCTTATGTCATGCCTACAAGCTAGCAAGTATCTCCGCAAGGAATACAGGGCTTTCTTGGCTAAGGTTGTAGCAGCGGAGAAGGAAAAGAAAGAGAAGAAGGAAGTGAAAGACGTTCCTGTGGTTCGAGAATTTCCTAGTGTTTTTCTAGAGGATCTTCCCGGACTACCTCCAAAGCGCGATATTGATTTTCGCATTGATCTCATTCCTGGAGCTAATCCTATCGCCAGAGCTCCTTATCGACTCGCGCCATCCGAAATGCGCGAACTCTCAACCCAACTCCAGGAATTGCTTGAAAAAGGATTTATTCGCCCGAGCACCTCTCCTTGGGGCGCACCAGTCCTTTTCGTCAAAAAGAAGGACGGGTCGTTCCGGATGTGCATCGACTACCGGGAATTGAATAAGTTGACTATTAAGAACCGCTACCCTCTGCCTCGAATCCACGATTTGTTTGACCAACTACAAGGCGCTACGTGTTTCTCAAAGATCGATCTGCGTTCAGGATATCATCAGCTGCGTATACAGGAGGAGGATATACCCAAAACAGCGTTTCGTACTCGTTACGGCCAATACGAATTCGTTGTCATGCCTTTTGGCCTAACCAACGCACCAGCGGTTTTCATGGATCTGATGAATCGAGTGTGTAAACCATATCTCGACTGCTTCGTCATCGTGTTCATCGACGATGTCTTGATCTATTCCAAGACGAGAGCCGAACACGCGCAACATCTATGTTTGGTTCACGAGTTACTCCAGGGGAACCAACTCTACGCCAAATTCTCCAAGTGCGAGTTTTGGTTGGAGGAAGTTCAGTTTCTGGGTCACATCGTAAATAGTCAGGGTATTCACGTTGATCCTGCGAAGATTGAAGCTGTTAAGAGCTGGGTTACGCCTAAGAACCCGTCTGAAGTCCGTTCCTTTCTCGGGCTAGCAGGCTATTATCGACGATTTATTGAAGGATTCTCGAAGATTGCTGTACCACTTACCTCTCTCACTCATAAGGACCAGCCTTTTGTCTGGGGAACCAAACAAGAGTCTGCCTTTCGAACCCTCAAACACATGCTTTGCAATGCTCCTGTTCTCACACTACCCGACGGAAACGATAATTTCATTGTCTACTGTGATGCTTCCAACCTTGGTCTCGGTTGTGTCCTTATGCAACGAGACAAGGTCATAGCTTACGCATCTCGTCAGCTCAAAGTCCACGAGAAGAACTATACAACCCACGATCTCGAGCTAGGCGCAGTTGTTTTTGCATTAAAGATTTGGCGACACTACCTGTATGGTACAAGGTGTACGATCTTCACCGATCATAAGAGCCTACAACACATCTTTAATCAGAGAGAACTAAATATGCGTCAACGCCGATGGGTAGAACTTCTCAACGATTACGACTGTGAGATTCGTTATCACCCAGGCAAGGCAAATGTTGTTGCCGACGCACTTAGCAGATGGAGCTATCTGCTTAGCACTCGTAATGTTCAAGCCCAGCACAACCTCGAAGCTCTCATTCGCGACGCCCAGCACGCATGTTTCAACGAATGCACTTTGAAGAAAGAAAGAATCTACCACGATGGAGCCCAACTTGTGAGCAAATCAAATGGGATATTCCACTTCTTAGACCGAATTTGGATTCCCAGACGAACCAACCTGCGACAGATTATCATGGATGAAGCCCACAAATCCCGATACTCTATTCATCCCGGTGCTGACAAAATATACCACGATCTTCGCTACAGGTACTGGTGGCCGGGTATGAAATGGGATATCGCTCTCTACGTCGGAAAATGCCTAACCTGTGCTAGAATCAAGGCTGAACATCAAAGACCCTCTGGCTTGCTCGAACAACCACCAATTCCCATGTGGAAGTGGGAGAGCATAGCTATGGATTTCGTAACCAAGCTTCCGACTACGTCATCAGGTCACGACAGCATTTGGGTTGTTATTGACCGTTTGACTAAATCAGCTCACTTTCTGCCAATACGAGAAGACTACAAGGTAGAACGATTAGCCCGAATCTACACCGACGAGATCATTTGTCGACATGGGACGCCTCGTGACATCATCTCTGATCGTGATGCTCGGTTCACTTCACTATTGTGGGAAACGTTTCAAACGGCACTCGGTACAACGCTTAATCTAAGTACTGCGTTCCACCCACAAACCGACGGTCAGACTGAAAGAACGATTCGTACGCTTGAAGACATGCTCCGTTCGTGTGTTCTAGACTTCGGTGGTAATTGGGATAGACACCTTCCGTTAGTCGAATTCTCGTATAACAACAGCTACCAGGCTAGCATCCAGATGGCACCTTTCGAGGCCTTATACGGAAGAAGATGTCGATCGCCTATTGTGTGGCACGAGATCGGTCACTCGCAACTAACCGGTCCGGAGCTGCTACAAGAAACGACAGACAAAATTTTCCAAATTCGAGACAACCTAGCGAAAGCTCGGGATCGACAGAAAGTTTACGTCGATAAAAAGCGCAAACCCCGGGAATATGGCGTTGGTGACTACGTACTCCTAAAGGTATCACCTTGGAAGGGTGTAGTTCGATTCGGCAAGAAGGGGAAACTCGCGCCTCGATATGTTGGACCTTTTAAGATTCTGGAAAGGATCGGAAAAGTCGCCTACAGACTCGAATTACCGGAGGAACTTAGCAATGTCCATCCGACTTTCCACGTGTCAAACCTCCGAAAGTGCATCGCCGACCACGACTTACATGTTCCCCTAGATGATCTACAAGTGAACGAAACATTACACTTCGTGGAGAAGCCTGTCGAAATCATGGATCGCCAAACCAAGCAACTCAGGTGCTCAAACATTCCTATCGTGAAAGTCAGATGGGAAGGCAAACGAGGCGCGGAGTTCACTTGGGAACTCGAAAGCGACATGAAGGCAAAGTACCCACAGTTGTTTAACGAGTGAGTAATGTTCGGTTAAGAAAGGCAAGGTGGCATAATTGTAAATAAGGAAAGATTCCTTATATCCTCGGCCTATAAATAGAACCTTTAGGGTTAGTTTTAGAGACTTTTTCCATTTTAGAGAGTTTGGAGCTTGGTGCTTAGAGAGAGAAAGTAGAGAGAGAAAGCAGAGAGAGAAAGGCAAAAGGTGATTCAAGGTTCTTGTACGTTACCAAATCTATCAAAGAATCACAGTTTATATTACTGTTCGTGTGTTCGATCTTGCTAACATTCTAGTGCGTTTGATCTACGTAATCGATCACCTGCTCAGATACCACTTGTAGGACCGATTTTGACTCCGTTACGATTATGTTGAGTCAAGCACGTTCACGGATTCCGCACGCCTTAGAGTCAACAATTACCCATGCGATTAAGCTAGTCAACAAAGTCAATACGGATATGTCATGCGTGCGGTGAACATCAACAGCAACATTCAACATCTTTTTAACAAAAATTCAAATTTCTCCCAAACGGCTTCGAAATTAAGATTTGAAACTTTGTAGGCTTTTAGATCAGACAATTTCGCATATCGTATTCCAAAAATCAGCAATTCTCACACGTGATTCACGACCTAGTTACAGCTTTCAGCTTAATTTCGGGACGAAATTTCCTAAACAAGGGGAGGCTGTAACACCCCGTGTTTTCACGAGTGAAAGTCAAAGTCAACGACCGATTTCGCGCGACTTGACCCGTAGAAATGTTTTTATTTCATTTATATTATGTGGAGTAAATGTCGTTCATTACAATAATCGAATTGTGTTTACCGTATTTTAATCGACCTACGACTGTGAATGATAGGAAGTAACAATGCGATAAAGTTAATCAAGCTATGCTAACCAAATCGACATCGAACCGTAACTCGAACTGTGTATTTTACTTGTTATTTATACGTGTGTGTGTGCCTTACGTGTTACCTGTGCATGTTTATTTTATGTTATGTTGTGATAATCAAGTGAACTCAATCGAACTCGAAGTCTAACTCGAATGTAAACGAACCCGAATTCCGAGTCGAACCATATAAGAAGTAGTTGGGACTAAAAGTAATTTGACTAGGAAACTCTATCGGATCGCTCGCAAATCGAAACCGAAGCAACATCGCACCGAACACACCAAAGCAGGCGACATCTGCACGGATGGTCAATCCGCACGGATTGCCAATCCGCACGGATGGCCAATCCGCACGGATGACCAATCCGCGCGGATAGCCTATCCGGGTACGTGCCATCCGCACGGCTCACCCTTTCCCTTTTTGGCATCCTATAAATACACGGGTCACTCTCCAACTTTTCCACTTTTGGCAAGTGACGTCCGAACCGCACGTATTCTTCACTTTTTCTCAGATTTCTCTCAATCCAGGTAAGATCTTGCACTAATTCTTGTACATTCTTGAACACTATACAATTCTACACCTTTCCATCTTTCAAATATCCACTTTTAATCATGAAATCATCCAGATTTGAGGTATTCTCGGGTGACGTCATCATGAATTCTTATGAACTTGAAGCTTGACCTCATTCCACCAAGAATATCTCAGATCTGAACGATTTCCATATGATTTCACAAGAACTTCACCTAAATCTAAACTTTTCTAAGGATAAAAGAGTTGAAAGAAATAAACCTAAGTTCTCTCCTTCTTTTACCCTTAAGATCGGTACGAATCTGATCGGTTCTAGTCTCTGCTCGGTAATAGTGATGCACTAGTCCTAGATCTGGAATTCTACCCAACAGACACCTGATTTCGGGGTTAACCGGAATGACCGTTCTGAGTCGCCGACAGGCCAAGTTAGGGTGATTCTTGACCGGTCTAGTCACGCGGGTGAGAATACAATTCCAAGTGGTTGTCACGAAATCAGAACGTCTCGATAAACGACAACAGAAACCAAGAGTAGACGAACGGAACAATCAGACCAGAGACTGTCTGCACGGACCAGTTGTCCGCACGGACGAGCTGTGCGCACGGACTAGCCGTCCGCACGTACAGGCCATACGGACGGGTTGTCACCCGGACGAGCTACCCTTGGACCCACTTTCCAAACAAGGTTTGAGTATCGACGAACGAGCAATCCTCTGAATGGATTACTCTTCGGATCATGAGATACTAAGGCCTTAAAATAAAATTCAAACAATGTTCATCCGCACGGCCAAGTCGTACGCACAGACAGGCTATCCGGACGGATTGTCTCTGCCCGCGTGCACAGACCGTCTGCACGGATTACCATTGTCCGCACGGACTGCCATCCGTACGGATTGTTGTCCGCGCGATCGGCTTGAAAGGTAGAAACACTTAGATGTTTTCTAAATGCTACAACGAAAACTCCAATGCACAAGCCATCATACACAAACACATCCGTAGGAAGAAACAATCCACTTGAACGTTTATCCGCACAAACGACTTGTCCGTACGGATAAGCCATCTGCACACACAACTAATCCTCACGGATTACCATCTGCACGGACAGCTCGCACGCACGGATAGCTTATTCGGATGGATCACCATCCGCACGCATCACCATCCGCACGGATAGTTCATGCGCACGGATGACTTCCTCTCACGGATAGCTGCCCCGCACGATCAGCCATCCTAACCACTCTCACTTTGCACTGTTTTACGCGCCACTTATCGTTGTTATCAAATCTATTCAGGCTAACCGTACTCGCTGTAAAGCGCTCCCTTCAATCCACAATCACTGTGAGTATAGTCGAACCCTTTTTGCTTTAGCACTTTTGGGTGTTACATACGTTACGACTATTCAAAACTACAACTAGCACCCTACTCAAGCTATTTTAACGCTAAACCATTAATGCATGTTATACGTGGCTTATGAATGCTTGTTTGTTATGTTTACACATGGAATGCTGTCTACCTGCCTTAGCAACGATAGTACTATAGTTTGGACTCAGCACCCGTTCACACGGGGGTTGTTAAGGATCTTTTAGTTGCATGGATTACGGTGGTAATCATGTATTGCGAACTGCCTCGGGCAGTCAACCCGCAGTCATTGGTATCGATGGATCTATGTCGATAACTAACGTGCTTCATTTCACTATGTGTACGTGCTGGTTATGCGTAAACGAATTCGAACTCTATATGCTATTATCAAACTTGTATGCTCACCTTTACATTTTATGTATTGACTTTATTTTAACGTATGTGACAGGTGCTTAGGATGCATATGTGGTAGGGAATGGAAGCTAGAATAAAGCTTTAGAGCCCAACAAATAGTTGTCTGTAGATAACTTATTAGGGGTCTCTAGAAGCTGATAAACAATTGCTACTTATTTAAATCTGAGTTGTCGGAACAGAATATTTGTTTTGATGTTGTCTGTAATAATTTGTTTGACTATTTATGATACGGTATGGGACATATTGCTTTAATTAAATGGTAATGATAGTTGTTATGGAAACTTCTGGACAATCTGTTTCGCTCAGTGCCACGCCCCGATGATTCCGCCATCGGTTGGGGTGTGACATAACCGATTAATACGCATGATTCCGTTAATTGCCTATATGTTGACCATTATGCCCTTATTACCTTAAAACGTGATTTTTGGAAATGTAAAAGAGTAGAAACCTTATTTACTGATATATAAACTTGTATGCAAAGTTTGACATCAGTTTGAGGTATAGATTAAGTGTTATGCTCGTTAGCGTAAAATGGAAGCTTTTTGTTAATAAAACGGCGTAATTAGCGTATAGCCTAGTTAAGCCTACTTTTTAATATCAAACTTAATACCCACTGATGTAATATATTATTTTGGGATTTTTGAAGATTTTTAATTAATTTTAGGCTGAGCATAACTTATAGTCGTAGGCTTAATCCGGTAATTGTTTTGCCTTTACGGGCCATAAAATGAGTTTTACATATCTAAATGACTCCAAACCTTTTGCTACTGATCACATATGATAAATAAATTATTTTAAGCCTTCTGGAATAGTAAAAATATCAGATTTATGTATCGAAACCGGAAATGGCTTTTAATCGCCTTATTAAGCGTTTTAACGCATAGTATGTACAAAAACTATTTTTAACATACAAGGGTTGATACCTACTGATATTTGAGGCAAATCATAATATTTTAACAGTAAGCAAACGTTGATAAACTCAGACTTCAGTTTTGAGCTTTTCGGCTTATGTGAAATTACCAAAATGCCCCTACGGTGCATAGTTTGGTTATAATTGATAAATTTCACATATATACTTTACCTTACTGTTATAACTTGTTAAATTGAGTATGTTTGCTGATTACATCAGACCTGTAACTCTGGCAAACACTTAAACTCTTTCATAAACTTTTAAATGACCAAACTACCCCTACGGGGCATAGTTTGTGTTCAAACTCGTTCCGGGCATAATGAAAGACAACTTACTGATGTCACAACATATTTGAAGCATATTAACTTAGGAAACCTGTAGATGGCTCTCATGAATACCCGTTACGCTTATTACGCGTTCGGTTCAGTTTATGTAACTAGTTTACATAAATTAGCCTAAACGGGTCAAACCTTATCGGTTTTATCTCAAAATCCAGAATGTGTATGAAATACCAATATTAAGCAAGTCTCTGAACTTGTCGGGTCTAAATCACATTCTATCCGGTCATCGCTTAGTCGTGCGTACGAACCGTATCTTTGAAACTAACCGGTCTAAGCTTAAGCTTAATTAAAGACCCGTTAGGAATCTAATAGGTTATTAAAAACCTTCGTTCCAGATTAGGAGCCCAGTAAAACTATTTATACTTGCTGATTTGATATACGGTTGGGATTGAATTTATATTTAGCTCAGGTAAATACTTTTAACTTATTTTCCCTATACGGGCTTGGGTTACGGTAAATAGCATACCGCTTGATCGGGCATCAAATCCTCCACCGTTGAGTGGGTAATTGAATAATTTGATCGGCTCATTTAAACAGTCTTGTTACTTAAAGCCTTTGGGGGGGTTAATGACCATGTCCCGGATATCCTTGGCATCATTTTACGAAATGGCCACGACTTAAGCGCGGGGTGTAGGCGTACACCCGTCAGTGCACAAAAGAATATTGTGGTGTGTCTATTGATCTTTAACCCGGATAAGATCCGGGCTACTGAACGCACAAGGAACATGTAATTCGTTCACAAGATTATATATTTAAATAATTCTCCCAAGTATAAAAAGGTTAATCTTGCCTCTGTGCATTTTAATCAAATTATAAAAGATATTTTGTGCCACGTGCATCCAAATCAATTTTCCTAAACCATTTTCAAAATGAGTCAGTTAATTGTATTTACCAGTGTAAACTGACGTATTTTCCAAAAAGGCTAAATGCAGGTACTATACGAAATTGGCTGGATATTTCTCCTTAGCATCAATAGAAGTCTCGCAAGCTTAAGATGTCTAAAAGTCTGTTGAACTATTGTTTCCATTTTATTTTCGATCCGTCTGTGGATAAATAATCGACAGTTGTGATATTTGATATTACAATATTATATTCGGTTGAAATATATCTTTCAATTGCTTCCGCTGTGCATATTAAATATTGTGTTGTTTGACTATTATGTTGCCAACCACGTCACCATACTCTCCACCGGGCCCACCGGTGACACGTGGAAATCGGGGTGTGACAGAACCGTAAGGCGCGTAGGTCTCTAACGAGCGTCGAAACTAAGTTCGTCGTTTTATACTTTAACGACGAACTTAGTTTCGACGCTCGTTAGGCCCGTACGCGCCTTATGGACGACGTAGACTAAATAATAAAAAAAAATATAATTTAATGACGATCTTAGTTTTGACGCTCGTAAGGCGCGTACGGGCCAAACGAGCGTCGAAACTAAGTTCGTCGTTAAAATATATATATATATTTTATTATTTAGTCGAAGTCGAACCGTAAGGCGCGTAAGTCCCTAACGAGCGTCGACAGAAAACTGTTTTTTTTAATAGATTTTTTTTTAAACTTAAATTGTTTTTTTTAACAGAAAACTGCTTTTTTAAACAGAATTTTTTTAACAGAATTATTTTTTCAAACAAAATTTTTTTAATTATTTTGTCGAAGTCGAACCGTAAGGCGCGTAAGTCCCTAACGAGCGTCGAAACTAAGTTCGTCGTTTTATATTTTAACGACGAACTTATTTCGACGACGCTCGTTAGGGACCTACGCGACTTACGGTTCGACATGGACTAAATAATAAAAAAATAGAAAACTTACTAAATAATATAAAACTTCGATCTTAGTTTCGACGCTCGTTAGGGACCTACGCGCCTTACGGTTCGACTTCGACTAAATAATAAAAAAATATAAATTTTAACGACGAACTTAGTTTCGACGCTCATTAGGCCTGTACGCGCCCTACGGACGACGTCGACTAAATAATAAAAAAATATTATTTAGTCGACGTCGTCCGTAAGGTGCGTACGGGCCTAACGAGCGTCGAAACTAAGTTCGTCGTTAAAATATATATTTTTTTATTATTTAGTCGAAGTCGAACCGTAAGGCGCGTAGGTTTCTAACGAGCATCGAAACTAAGTTCGTCGTTTTATACTTTAACGACGAACTTAGTTTCGACGCTCGTTAGGCCCGTACGCGCCTTACGGACGACGTAGACTAAATAATAAAAAAAATAATTTAACGACGATCTTAGTTTTGACGCTCGTAAGGCGCGTACGGGCCTAACGAGCGTCGAAACTAAGTTCGTCGTTAAAATATATATTTTTTTTATTATTTAGTCGAAGTCGAACCGTAAGGCGCGTAGGTCCCTAACGAGCGTCGACAGAAAACTGTTTTTTTTTTAATAGATTTTTTTTTAAAACTTAAATTGTTTTTTTTAACAGAAAACTGCTTTTTTAAACAGAATTTTTTTTAACAGAATTTTTTTTAACATGTTTATTTTTTTAAACAGAATTTTTTTAATTATTTTGTCGAAGTCGAACCGTAAGGCGCGTAGGTCCCTAACGAGCGTCGAAACTAAGTTCGTCGTTTTATATTTTAACGACGAACTTATTTCGATGCTCGTTAGGGACCTACACGACTTACGGTTCGACATGGACTAAATAATAAAAAAATATAAAACTTACTAAATAATATAAAACTTCGATCTTAGTTTCGACGCTCGCTAGGGACCTACGCGCCTTACGGTTCGACTTCGACTAAATAATAAAAAAAAATATATTTTAACGACGAACTTAGTTTCGACGCTCGTTAGGCCCGTACGCGCCTTACGGACGACGTCGACTAAATAATAAAAAATATTATTTTACGACGATCTTAGTCGATGTCGTCTGATTATTATTTACTGACTGGTTTCCTTTTGTGCAGGTATTTGCACAAAATGATTTCCACTTCGATCACTGTTCGAAACAAAAGCCGGGAGTGGTGCACCAGTGGTGATTTATTTTTCTTATATTGCCTCTTATACAAGAGGCCGTGCGCTCTCGCCTACGGGTTGGCGCAATACTTCGCCTCCGCGCATCATCGACAGGAGCGCGGACAGTTATTCGGCGGCGCCTACGTGACTAGGATAGCCCTTTCGTTGGGCTATCATCCGGAGACTGACCGAGACAATGTAGGCCCGCCGGCACAGCCGAAGCGGATGGGGAAGAACGTTATAACGGGGAAAGCACGTTACCAAAGACTTCCCTGACGGGAAGCGGTTTAAGAAGCTGGACGGCACGCAATATCAGCTTGAACAACTGCCGGAAGAGTTCCCTCCGTATTATCCCCCGCACGATCCGGAGCCGCCGGAGCCGTATGAGCCGGCCGTCGTCATTCCGCAGCCACCACCGCCGCGTGGACCACCAGGGGCGCCTCAGTTCCCACGCCATGTTTGGCCCGGTCCTGACCCATCACATCAGCGGCAGCTTCGGTTAGCTGAAAGGAACAATTATCTGTTGGAGTGGGTGGCTGCGGCGCTGCAGCAGCAGCGACAGCATGACGGGTTACCTCCACTACCCTTCATTACGGATGCGGAATGGGATCAGCATCAGCAGCAGTAGTATTTTATCATTTTGTTATGTATGCACAAACTTTTATTGTATATATCAAACTCTTGTATATTCTGAATGGTTATATAACATGTTCTGTTGTATAGATAAAGTTCTGGAAGTTTATATATAACAGGTTATTTAACAGGTTATTTAACATATTCTGTGTGGAAATAAAATTCAGAAGGTTATATACGCTGCGTATTGACCTATACGCAGCGTATATAAAGTGTTCATATACGCTGCGTATAGGTCAATACGCAGCGTATAACCTAACTAGTGTATATAAGAATTAAGTTTCATATTCTAACAGCTCTGAGACAGAGGATAAACTGGTTAAGACGTTGCGGTTATAAACGATAGGTCACGAGTTCGATCCTTGCAAGGGCCGGTTCTTTAAAGAAGACCCCCTTTTTTTACAGATTTTTGATATATTTACACTTTGGTCCCTGAAGTTTCATTTTTTACACAAATGGTCCCTGAAGTTTCAAAAATTAACATAAACGGTCCCTGAAGTTTCATAAATTTACAAAAATGGTCCCTGATGTTTCCAGGATTTACAAAAATGGTCCCTGAAGTTTTGAAAATTGACATAAATGGTCCCTGTACTGTTCAGTTAAGTATGCTAACTGACTTAGTGTTTAAAGAAGAAATCTTTATATGAAAGTTAACCTGGCTAAAACATTTAGTTAAAATAGTTTCAATAATGACCATTTAGTCCCTGAAGTATGAGTTTCATAAAATGACCAAATATTAACGTAACTTTTTTTTAGCGTTTCATGTCTCTAACTGATTGAAGAATTGGGTACAAGAAACGGGAAAGAAGTATGGTTACGTAATTGTTACCCGCTACGCAGCGTATATAAAACAGCTGCAAATTTGGGGTCATTTTGGTAGGTTTGAAGTGACAAATTTTTGCCAGGTTTGAATACGTTGCGTATAGGTCAATACGCAGCGTATACAAACCTGGCAAAAATTTGACACTTCAAACCTACCAAAATGACCCCAAATAAGCAGCTGTTTTATATACGCTGCGTATTGACCAATACGCAGCGTATATGAACCTTGTTTTCTGTGCAATGATTGGTTATCAGGCACTGAGATCTATGGTCTATCTACGATGCGTATTGATCTATACGCAGCGTATAGGGTTAACCCTATACGCTGCGTATTGACCAATACGCAGCGTAGATAAACCCTAATTTTGCTAGGGTTTGGTGTGCCAATAGGCACACTCTTTATAAAAGGTTATATTATGTTACTAAATCAAGCCAACATGGGTTTTCGTCCCACCGTGCGTTAAGCTAGAGAATCTCGGCTCATTCTTTTTAATATTTGTGAATGTCGTCTAATTACGGCTTGACGTCCTGTTGGAAATTGCTGTTCACCTCCTTATAGATTAATTCATATAAGCTATATCTAAAACAGTGTTTTGGTTGAAACAATTTCTGAACAACTCAACCCACTTGTAAATTGTAATTAAGGAGCTCATAGTTCACACTGAAGAATGGCTACAAATAGCAAACTAACTTCACTTTACTTGGAACAACATACAAACAAAATCTGAACCATCCTTTCCTAAATATAAAGTAGAAAAAAAGACACCATCAGATCTTACATGAATACAGTGGAACTTGACATCTTGCTAACATGTTACAGGGTTTTATTATGATAGTTTTTCAAAGAGCACTCCAGGTATACTGAAAAGTATATAACCAAATATCAAAAATAAAACAAAGCCGCCAAAGATGCAATCAAAATGCACAAAGAACCAATCCTTCCCAACCGAGCAATAAAAGCATAAGCGGAAGTTAAGTTAAGACCTGCAGCAGAAACGATAAGTTCTGCAGCAGAAGCGAAGCCATACATGAGTAGGCTGGTCACTGAGACCATGATGGCGTGAGGGTGCGTGTGAAAAGGAAATCCAGCATTCCCCTGCGACTTAATTTCTACAAAAGAAAGTAAACAAGTGATGATAAGGGTAAATATGGATGGGGGCATGACTACATGCTCTTGTAAAAATGCTCCTCGACTCAAAGATGCTACAAGACCGCGGCGTATTGCAGCTACATTAAATATGAGGTGGAGTTGCTGAAACAAATAGGCGGCGGTGAAGAATGTGCCAAGATTGGTTTCTGTAGATTCTCGGTCGATGATGATAACATCTTCGACTGCCAGAGTGTTTGAAGCGGGACTTGTCATCATTTTTCCTTTATATTTTGTTTTTGGTTGGAAGCTGATAAATTCAAAATGCTTCATGCAAATTTATAGTCTATGAAGCTAAACGTATGAGTGATATTTAGCTCAACTTAGTGTTTCTTAGCCTTTAAGGGCGTTAAAAAAGTTTTGAGCTTTTTTAGAAACAAATCTATTGTTTTTTAAAGATAACGACAGGGATTTGTGATTAAACAACTATTTAAACATGACGTAAGATAATGCACAAGTGTTTAAATATTGACTGAATTTAAAAGGCAAGCATATCGGACAAAACGTTTTTGTTGTCCAGTTTTTTTTCTTTTTAATCACCTGTTGTCACCCAAACTTGGGCTTCATTTCAATTGGGCCAGCTTAATTGCAACCCATGTAACTACTTCAGCCCAACTTTAAATATTATTCCTAATTTTTATTTTTTTTAGTTTACTTCTGTTTTGCACCTTGTGATTTGGTTGTTTCAACGGTTTTACCCCAATCTCTATTTCACTCTCCGCCCCAAACACTATCCATTTCCAACGTTAAAACATTGTCACGTGCCCCTCACATGAGTAGCAATTATGTCTTTTCCCAACCAAGATAATTATTATTGAAAATAAAAAAAATGAAAATCTAATTATACACAAAAGTCTAATTATTTTGGTTATATACACATATAAATGCAGAGTACACACATCCATCCTCCCTCTCAAAACTAGTCACATACTCCACCATCTATGGCTGCCATCACCACTTGCCACCACCACCTTTGCAGCTACCACCACTTGCCACCGAAAGCCACCACATATCTTAGCGAAGCAAATGGATACCACCACCGCTATCACCGCCATACCTACAAATCAAACCACCACCTGAAAATCGAACAGCCTTCAACTCGAACTACCTGCAAATCAAACCACCACCTATAAATCATGTGTTTGATGATTAGGGTTTAGAACTCGAGGAAAAAGGGGCGACGACTAGGGTTTATGTTTTGAGCTCAGATCTGAGTGGTCTGATGTAGTGTTGTAAAAGTCGCTAGGCGGTCCCTAGTCGGCCGACTGGGGAGTTGGGAGTAATCGGAGTACTCGGAGAGTACTCGGGGAGTACGCGGACATGGTAAATATAAAGAAAATTAATTGTTATATATTATTTATGTGTTAAAATAAGCATAATTCATGTCAACTGGGTATAATTTAAAATGAAACATGTTTAAAGTTCAAATATTCTGAATACAAGTCCGACTAGTCTGAGTACAAGGCCGAGTAGTCCGAGTACAAGGCCGAGTAGTCCGAGTACAAGGCCGAGTAGGCCGATTTTGACCGAGTTTGACCGATTAAAAGTCAACAAACCACGTTGACCGCCTAGACCGACTAGGCCGACTAGGCTCCGACTAGGCGCCGACTAGGACCGAGTACTCCCGAGGCCGACTAGTTGAGACCGCCTAGGAGAAAGTCGCCAAGGTGGAGGTCCGAGGACCGAGTACTCGCCGAGTACTCGGCCGAGGAATCCGACTTTTGCAACACTGGTCTGATGACAACGGCTAGGGTTTAGGTATGAGTGGTGGTGGCAAGATGAATCAGATATGCTTAAAGGGTTTCTGATATGGGGGCAGTGATGGTGATGGTAGGTTGATTTTGCCTAATTGTTGGTGGTGGTGGGCTGATTTAGATTTAGATAGGGTTGTGGTGGTGGTTTCTAGTGGCTGCGTTATTGTCGCTTTGGTACGGTGGTTGCTAGTTGGTGATTGTGGTAGTTGTTGATGATGATTAGTGGTAGCCAGAGATTTTTTCAGAGAGAGAAAGGGATGAGAGAGGGATGAGGGGTTTATATGGTGGTGGTTGCTGATAGCGGTTGATTATGGTGGTGCCTGATGGCACGATGGTTGATGGTGGTTGACATGTGATGGTGGTGGTGGGTGGTTTCGGCAGGTGGTAGTTAGTAGGGTGGTAGGTGGTGGTTCGCGGTGGTCGGTAGGTGATGGTGGTAGTGGTGGTGGTGCGGGATGGTGGCTGCTGGTGGTTATGGAGAGAGAGATGGAGATAGCATATAGAGAGAAAAAATAGAGAGAGGAGAGAGTGTATGTTTGTGACGTGTTATATAGAGAAAAATGCCCGGATAGTCCATGTGGTTTCGCCTTTTTTCACCTATAGTCCCCAACTTTCTAAAATTACCTGAATAGTCCCCAACTTTTCATCTTTTGTTCCCGGATAGTCCCTGGGTCTAACTTTAGTTTGTTTTCTCTGTTAAGTGGGTGTAAAATTACAAAAATACCCTAAATAATTAATAAAAAAAAACTAACCTTTTACCCACCCCCACCCCCACCCCTTTCCCTTTCCCTTTCCCCTTTTCTTCTCTCCGACTGAATCACCTATCACCAGTTTTCCCTCTCTCTCTCCCTACTCTTTCTCCCTGGTACCACCATCACCTCCACCGCAGCCATCACCACCGACCACCACCACCATCGTCACAACTACCCCTGCCACAAAAATATATCAACAGGAAACCCAATGGAATAAGGAAATATATACTGAAACGAAACGCGTTGCAATGGCCGTAGTGTCTCCGGTGAGTTCCCGGCTGTTCCGCCGCGGTCTCGATTCTCCGGCGAAGAGCGTGAAGTTTCGGTGATAATGGCGACGTGTAAATAAAGAGTTTTAGTCGATGACTGTTGTCTTGTTTATATGCTAATTACCACCGACAATCAATATATGGAAAGGATTGATCGTGAATTTGATTCGGGTAATACTAGTTTCCAAGATTAAACGATTTGGTCCGAATTTCTGGGATATAAATAGTAGATTACGCTTCAATTTGACTCGTTTGGTGTACAGGTTCAAGATCTTAGAATCTGGAACAATATTTTTGGTTTAAAATTGATATGGCAATGATCTTGATTGATCCGAAAGTCACCGCAAGGAATCACAAGAATGGCGGTTTATTGTTTTGAACAAATTCCAGCAAAAAGACATTTCTAGTCCCTAAAGTGGTGGTTGACTTGGTACATAAAGGTGATGAAGATTGCGGGGTGGTGATGATGGCAGAAGTGGTGGTTATGGCAGGGGTAGTTGTGACGATGGTGGTGGTGGTCGGTGGTGATGGCTGCGGTGGAGGTGATGGTGGTACCAGGGAGAAAGAGTAGGGAGAGAGAGAAAGGGAAAACTGGTGATGGTGATTCGGTCGGAGAGAAGAAAAGGGGAAAGGGAAAGGGGTGGGGTGGGTAAAAGGTTAGGTTTTTTTTTTATTAATTATTAAGGGTATTTTTGTAATTTCACACCCACTTAACAGAGAAAACAAACTGAAGTTAGACCCAGGGACTATCCGGGAACAAAAAATGAAAAGTTGGGGACTATCCAGGTAATTTTAGAAAGTTGGGGACTATAGGTGAAAAAATGCGAAACCACAGGGACTATTCGGGCATTTTTCTCTATTATATATTATAATAAAATATCTTGGGAAAATTACAAAAATGTTGTTTGACCAAGTGTGTTTTCAAATTTGTCACCCTCCTGCGTCCTTGGAAGGACTACTCAGCCTCGGAAGCGTCCGCATATCTCGTTGAAGTGTCCGCCTTTCACGTTGAAGCGTCCGTTTCTTTTCAAGCGACACGTGTCCGTTTTCTTTTCAAGCGTCCGCCTGTCACGTTGATTAACATTAATTTTTTTAATGCGTCCGTTTTCTTTTCCGAGGATGGCCAACGCTTCCGAGGCTTGCCGCCGCTTCCGAGGCTTGACCAGACGCTTCCGAGGCTTGGCCAGACGCTTCCCGAGGATTGGCCGACGTTTCCCAATGCTTGACCGACGCTTCCCGAAGCTTACGAAAAAAAATGGAAACTCAAAAGGCCGTTTAACCGTTACCATTGCATGCACACGTATTTACCCCCCTATATAACCCGTTCGCTTTTCACTTTGTAAACACCCGCCGTTTTCAAAAATTTTGCAAACAAAATCAGCCATTTCACTATAAACCCGACGTCGTCAACGACCCGACAATGGCGAACTCCTGGACTGACATTGAGGATATTGCTCTGTGCGAAGCATGGGAGCAGGCCATGATCGATCTTCCACGTCGAGGACACGGTGGGCTCTGGCTCCGTGTTCAACAGAATTTCGCCCAACTACGTGGTCCGAACCACAACCGAACCGTTGACGCACTATCCTCCAGGTTCCGTGTCGTGCGGTTAGAATGTGAGAGATTTGATCGTTATTTCAAGAAAGTCGAGATAGAAGTGTCGGACCTTGGGGAGGACGATCAGAAGGAGGTGGCCCTCATCAACTACCGTCATGAAGAGAGACATGATTTTAAACATGTCTCGGAGTGGGAGGTTATTAGGATATGGTTTTAGATATAATATTATGTGTTGTTTGTTTTTATTTTTTATTTTTATTATGTTATGTTTTGATGTTTAATTATAGTGTTTAATATAAATTTTTTTACTAAAAAATAACATGTTTATATCGTTTGAAATTTAACTCCGTTAACATACATCTTAACCGGATCCCATGTTAGAAATGTTTATATGTTATTAAAAAAAATTGGACGTTTATAAGTTATAAAAAAAAATTGGACAAAGATACAAAACTGCGTCTTTGGCCGACGCTTCCGAAGCTTCACGGACGCGTTAACACTGAGGCGGACGCTTCAACATCGGACACGTGTCGCGTGAAACAAAACGGACGCTTCAACGAGACATGCGGACGCTTCCGAGGCTGAGTAGTCCTTCCAAGGACGCAGGAGGGTGACAAATTTGAAAACACACTTGGTCAAGCAACATTTTGGTAATTTTCCCAAATATCTTTTTAGGTTGGATGGGAAAAGACTAAACTGCCCCTCATGTGAGGGGGGCACGTAACTATTTGTGTTAGTCAAAGCTTGCAAAAGATTGCTCTTTTGAGCAATTTTGTTATCTTCTTCGATTCAAAGATAAACAACAAGTTCCTCTATCATTATCTCCTTTCGTTTGTGTTTAAGATAATTCTTAAACTCCACCCAACTAGGAGGTAACTTTTCAATCAATATTGTCACTTGAAATGTCTCACTAAGTGTCATTCTTCGGCATGGATATCATGTAGTATAATTTGCAACTCTTGGACTTGGTTCAACACGGTCATATTGTCGACCATTTTATAATCCAAGAAACATGCCACCAAAAATTTCTTCGTTCCACCATTCTTCGTTCTAAACTTTTTATCTAATGATTCTCATAACACTTTGGAAGTCTTTATATTATAGTACACATTATACAATGAGTCCACAAGGTCGGTTAACACATAGCCTCGACACTAGAATTCTGAATGCTTCCAAGCATCTACCGAACTCAAGGTTTAGAGTGTCAGTCTCCCCTTCCGCATGTTGGGGAGCGGTTTTGGTCAAGAACCTCGCAAGGTTCAAGGTGGTCAAATAGAAGAACATAAGTGCAAACCCAAAAACTTCTCAGGTTTTTCAGCATGATTGGCCGCTCTCAGGGCCGGCCCATCTTCATTGTTAACCTAGGCAACCGCTTTGGGCCACCAAAATTTTAGAGCCTCCATTTGTTTAAACATGCATTATAGAATGTGATATAAGGATAGTTTTGATCCATTATTAATAAAAACCTCTTGTGGCTTGCTGGCAACTTCCCTATATTTTCACCTTGAAGACTACTGGTTCGAAACTTCCTAGGATTTAACAACAAAAAAAAGATTCTAGATCCAATAGTATCTTTTTTTTTTCAAATAAAAAATATATGGCTTCCAACTCTAAAAGAGGTTGCTTCATTAATTTACATTAAATCTATAGGCTTTTTTTAATTAAATTGAATAACTAGGCTCAATCTATTTTTTTCTTTTTCAAAGCTTTTTATAATTTACCAACTTCTAACTCTATAAAAAGTTTGTACTTGTCTTTTTGGATTTCACTTTTCATAATTTATCAGCCTTCCAACTCTATAAAATGTTTGTTGAAATATTTTCAAAAGCGACATCATTTTTCAAATAGGTTGGCACCCACCTTTTCGGTTCATGCATCACGGTGTAAATATCAAATCTTGTTTTGTATTTACAATTGTTTGTTGTGGGCTTAATGTACATTTCATTAGAGTTAGATGGAGAGCAATGAGCACTAATAACTTTGGCTTAACAGATTTGCTAATTTACGTCAATAACTATGTGTCAACTTGCCTATTTGTGCTTTATTTTTTTAACTAGGTGGACACCCGTCCGATGGACGCGGGTACATCGTAAACATTGAATGTAAGCCTACGTAAACATTGTATTGACACTTCTTTGTTAGATGTTTATATTAAATTATTGATCCTTCTATAATTGTTATACGATCATATCTTTTTAATTTAAAATCAAAACTTATGAAGGTCGTTTAGAAAGGTAAACAAAGTAAGACTCTAGGGTCTCAATTTTAGACTTTGCTTATGGCCTCCAGAAAGCTTGGACCGGCACTGGCCGCTCTCACTATGTTGGCAAGCTTTAAACGGGGTTCCAACCACAATGTTGTTGTTTTCGGTTGACATTTTTCTAAAAAATAGTCCAAGTTAACATATGTCAATAAAAGTGTTGTTCTATTAGTTTTATAATTCTGTTTGAACCAAAACAGAAAATTAACTCGAATTTGTGCTACACGATAACTGAATGAAACAAACACGATTAAATCAAACAGAAACCACCCGAAGGTTGGGTTTTATGCAAACAACCAAGTGCTTAAAATGAGTAGAGAAAAACCAACAGTAAGGTTTCTAGGTCCAACTTTGAAGACCAAACAATAGGTTTTAGGACTGAAGTTAAAATAATTAAATTCCGTTTTGATAAAGTGCTCCTTTGAATCAAGACATAAAATATAAAACTAAATCCCTCAGATTCAAGATAATTGCACTATGTACCTTCTCCATGATATCTTTCTTTTCTTATAGTGTGAGAGCTTTCGGCAAATTAGCTTCACCCATTAGGGTATCAACAACTATCTGATGCACCAATAACGCTCTCATCTTCATTCTCCACAAACCAAAATCGTTTGTTCCATCAAACTTCTCTAATTCAAACTTTGTCGAAACCATTCTTCAGTTTGATTGACATGAGATCACCTTCGTAATTGTGCCAGATAACAAGGCTAGTATTAGTAGAAATTAACATGCAAACACACAAAGAAAATCTAAGAGAATAAGACTCCAATGATTGTTGATGTATTATTCATTAACCGAATTACAAAAATGAAAATTGAAGAAGTGCTTCAATCGTATGATGAAAAGAATTGAAACCCAAAACAATTAAGCTAATCACTATATTATGTAACGAATAATGGAAAGAAAGAAGAGAAGTGGAATTTAGGAGAGAAAAGAAAAAATGGAAAGAAAAAGATTTTCATTTCTTGTTCCCGAGTTCAAAGGAAAGGAAAATAAAATAAAGATTTCATATTTTCATGTGTTCCTGAGTTCAAGGGAAGCGAAAAGAAAGGTATAGTTTTACAATTATACTATTGTTGGGTATATAATAGGAAGATAAAATAATAACGGGGAAAACTTTATATTTGTCTTCTTTCAACCTTTGGAATAAAAAGTTACGAGAAGAGATCTTCCTTTCACTTCTTTCTTTAAAAAAAACTCTAGAACACAAATATCATTCACTTTCTTTCGCTTCCTTCCATTAGTAATATGTTTCACTATCTTTCAGTTCCTTCCATTAGTAAACAGGGAATATATTGTAACTAACTCATCTAAAATTAACCATAGAATGGTTACATTGCACCCCCTGCTATCATTTTCTTGCAACTCACACCATTGGATTTTATTAAATGTAAAACTAGACAAAAGCAACACAATTGTTGACTGAATTGACTTGCAACAATACTATCCACAACAACAATACAGAGAAGTCTGATATTTTCTACTGTTATTGGTATACTACCCACATGCACAACTTGTTGGACATCCGGATCAACATCATGTTGTACAACCGGATCACAATATGCATTTGCAGCGGAAGTTTTTGTATGATATGCAGACATGCTTGAATGTATATTCAGATCAA
Organism: Helianthus tuberosus; assembly: GCA_030545235.1. Classification (NCBI taxonomy): domain Eukaryota; kingdom Viridiplantae; phylum Streptophyta; class Magnoliopsida; order Asterales; family Asteraceae; genus Helianthus; species Helianthus tuberosus. The sequence goes on along the minus strand of CM060366.1, from coordinate 12,971,240 downwards.
TGAGATGCAGAATACACAGGAGAAAAACAAGAGAGTAAAGTGGACAATTTCCGGATAATAGAAACTGTCTTGATATCCGATCATATTGCCGGCAACAAGAAATAAATACATATGAGTTTTGGCGGTTTTCTTTGGCGGGTAACTGTCCAGACAGTTATTTGAAATCATTCTCCCCGCTTATCAACCGTTTATTACAAACCATATCATCTAATAGTCATTCACTTATCATACGTTAAGCTACTTATAAGTTTGAGATAAATAATTAAGATAATAAACATAACTAAGTTTAAATATTTCTAACATAACCCCTCTAAACTTGGTTATGTTTATGAGCCTGATTCATGACGCTTCGGTTGGCTTCCTCAACGGCCCATCTTGCTTGGTTAAAATTGAATCTTTTCCGTCTTTTCATTTGATGCCAGTCATCGTCTCTTATTCCTGCGAAGAACGCTGCTTGTGTTGACTCAGCTTCCTGGCGATCCTCTCCTGCAGTAACATTGTAACCCATATCTTCACTCTTTGTCTTCCTGTGGCTTCGTTGAGAGGAGTCAGTACCATCATTTATTACTTCCTTTACATGCACTTTCTCTTGGACCGTTTTATATTTGTAGTAGTATTCCAGAACGTCTAGGTACATTGCATATACGATCCTTATGTAATCACCATCTTTATATTCGAACCCCAGATCCTTTGCAATGATCAGCCATACGTTTTCGGTAGTAACTTCTCGATACCCCCCATCCTTCTCAACCAACATATATAGACTCAGTAGATCTATCTTTCGTTGATCCAAGGAGTAGGGTGGAATTGGTCTATAATTGATTCCTAAATATTCATTTAGAAACCATTGAACCATCTCTTCGAATTTCTTTTGTAGATCAACTTTGTACTTGAACACGTATTCACGATCATCAAGCATATTGATCAGCGCTTTACAATCACCAAACTCATGAAATTCTAATGCTTTTAAAATCATTAGATTCCAATCAACTTCAGTTTCATCCGAAACATTTAGTGTTTCGAAATACGAATTCAAATAATCGTTTTTGAATTCGTCATCTATGCCACACATGTTTTGCAGCCTCTCTTTCTCTTTCATTCCCAGTTCCTCCTCTTTCGTTAGCCCAGTTATATCACTTATTGAATTCACCACCGGAGATGAGAACATAGGGAAAATTTTACATGAATCACCGGATCGACGAACCGTGAAGCCTTGAAGTGTTAATTGTTCAAGACTTAGAACGTTTCGATCTATATCCGGTGAATAAAACACGCTGGGAATTTGCAGTTTTTCATTCCCTGTTTTCATTTCCACACGTCCCACTCCACGAATGAAAAGAAAATTATTCATCCCAGATCTTGTCTCGACACCCATAATGTGTTTTACCCTTTTGAAAACATCAATATTGCCCACAAAATGATGATTGAAAGTTGGATTAACATACCAGATTTCATTCCATTGTCCACCGTCAGTTCCGGTGACAATCATCTCTTCTCGGCAATGCACTTCATCATTCTGCGATCTGATTCCGGCGTTAATTGCTTGTTTAATCAGTTGCATCTCTTCATCGTTTTCCTTGGCCTTACACGTATAAATCTGGTGTCCAGGCATGTGACAGTAGTAACATAATCTTTCACGCGGGACTCGACGTTTCTTCTCATTTTTTTCATCAACACAGTGTTGACAGGGCAAAGATGTTGCTGTGGGCTTGATTTCTTCATTGAACCTTGGAGTGGCCCTGATACCACTATGTTGGACATCCGGATCAACATCATGTTGTACAACCGGATCACAATATGCATTTGCAGCGGAAGTTTTTGTATGATATGCAGACATGCTTGAATGTATATTCAGATCAATGAGATGCAGAATACACAGGAGAAAAACAAGAGAGTAAAAGTGGACAATTTCCGGATAATAGAAACTGTCTTGATATCCGATCATATTGCCGGCAACAAGAAATAAATACATATGAGTTTTGGCGGTTTTCTTTGGCGGGTAACTGTCCAGACAGTTATTTGAAATCATTCTCCCCGCTTATCAACCGTTTATTACAAACCATATCATCTAATAGTCATTCACTTATCATACGTTAAGCTACTTATAAGTTTGAGATAAATAATTAAGATAATAAACATAACTAAGTTTAAATATTTCTAACACAACTTATGTAGTTTATATAACATGCACTTCACGTACTATTTTAGACACAACAGGCGGGTATGCTGCAGCATAAATCAACTCATAAGACAAATTCAAAAGTAGAACAAAGACGCCAAAGATGCCAACAAAATACACAGCGAGCCAATCTTTCCCAAGTGAGCAATAATGCCATAAACGGAAGAACGGTCAACACCTGCACCACAAATGACAAGTTCAGCAGCGGAAGCCAGACCATACATGAGGAGACTGGTAACCGAGAACATGATTGAATGAGGGTGAGTTTGGAAAGGGAATCCATGTAGACACTGTGACTTAATTTCCACAAAAGCAAGGAGCGCGTTGATGATAAAACCACGTGTAGAATGAGGCATGACAACACCTTCTTCTCCATATGCTACTCGCGGGTAATAGTGAGCCCATAGGTGGTGGAGAGGCGCCACTAGACCCTTTGATATTGCTGCTAGAGTATAGGTGTTGCCTATGCGTTGAAACAAATAGGCGACGGTGAAAAATGTGAAAATGTTAGTTTTTGTGGGTTGTGGGTCGACGATAACAACTTGTTCGGCCGCTGGGATATCAACATCTATGGTGTGCTGAATCATCCTTTGTTTTTTGGATAGGTGTTTGATGGAGCTTGAAATGAAAAAGGGTTGTTTTTATAGGTGCTTCAATGTTAAGATTAGGAAATTTCCAAAGGGTTTTATTTTTTTTTTCCAACTCTTTGACTAGTTGCATAGCCCACTACCTGACTACCGGCAGGCACAATATTTTCCAAAACGACTAAAATACCAGTTTGTCAGTTTTTCCCCTTATACTTTAGTCGCTAGCACTCTCGTGCATTTTACTCGTTAGTACATCCTCTTTCGCCATTATCTGTTTGGATGAGCAAATGCAATCAAATGATACTCTTGAAAGTCATGTTTTATCTCTATCGGTTCAAAAGATTTTAGATGAACAAAATAACCGATAGTACACTGATATGTACCAATCGGATTTGGGATAAATAATCCGTTGAGTGGATTAACCTCAAAGGAAAATAGCAAGAAATAGACTTTGAGATAACTCTCTATAATTTTCATTCATACCAATTAACAATTTTAGAGCTCCTATATAAAGGAGAGTTACAACTAACAAAAAGCAACAAAATAGGAACTGAAGCATTACGTGGTATCATTGCATCCCATGATCTCCATTTATTCTAGCCATAACTTAAATATGTAAATGGAAAACAACTTAATACTAACTAGAATTACAACCCGCCGCAATGTGGCGGGGATTCTTTAGTTATAACTAAGTCGATTTAGGATGCGCACGTTATGTTGAACTTGTCAAACGGGAAAAATAGACGATGTAAAAATGTTCACCCACTCACGCACATTGCGTCGTGTTAACTCGCAAAATTTAGAACGAAACGTAAAAACGCTAAACCAAAGATGCACGTTGCGATGTGTTAAGTCACAAAATTTAGAACGAAACATAAAGCGAAAAATTTACGGAAAATGAAAATTATAAATGACCAAAGTTGAAAGTAAAAAAAGTTGTGATGATAGATTGCAAAAGAGAAAAAGTTGTGTTAAAAGTAAAAAAAACAAATAGTTTTGGGTTAAAAGTAATTTATGAAATACTTTTGGGTGAAAAGTAAAAATGTCAATTTTTTTGTAAAACCCCCAAAGCCAAGGTTACAACAACAATATGCGTAACCATTTTTTCTTTGGAAAACCCCCAAAGCCAAGATTACAACACATAAGTAAAAAAGTCAAAGTGGTTAGATCGCAAAAGATGGAAACTTTTGAATTAGAAGTAAAAACACAAATTAATCAAAGGGGTTAAAATACCAAAGATTAAAACTTTAAACTTAAATTGTCAAAGATTAAAACTTTAGGGTTAAAAAGGAAACAAAGATTAAAAATTTTAAACTTAAATTGTCAAAAAATAAAACTTTAGGGTAAATTGTTAAAGATTAAAACTTTAGAGTTAAAAAGGAAACAAAGATTAGAAGTTTAAACATAAATTGTCAAACATTAAAACTTTAGGGTTGAAAAGAAAATTTTCCATTTTTTTTTTTGAAAGTCTCCCTAAGCTTACATTACAACACATACATGCATAGTTAGGTTGCTTCTTTATAAGTGTTTAATAATATGCAAGAACTCAATTGCCTACTCCACGTATGCATGAATTCCTTGTTGACCGAGTTGGCTAGTTGTTGACCCGCTACTGGTACACATCATACACAAATCATCAAACATTATAAATAAGCATGCATGCATCTATAACACACAACCACAGTTAAACTTTATCATATAACACGATGTTACCTGAACCTTGTATTACCTGATTGCGGACTCACCTCACGTATTTGACATCTCGGATTTAAGATCACAAAGGCCTTTATTGAGAACTAATATTGCTAGAAGCTTAGCTTCATTATAAATAAGCATGCATGCATCTTTATACATGTCCTTGAACTATAAAGACAAGGATTAATTACCAGTAGTGTTAAGTAGAACAAGTGGCTAATTTATTTATTTATTTTTGGCAAATAGAATTGTTTCTTAAGATCAAATAAACTCATTAATTACATCCCAAATTAGTATTAAACAAAAGCAGGAACTCAACGTTGAAAAAGTATAATAATAACATCTTAGATTTTAGACATATTAATATTAAAAATTCTTTAATTTTAGTTTTTGATGAGAAACTATCATCATGTTAAACAAAAACAGGAAGTCAACGTTGAAAAAGTATAATAATAACATCTTAGATTTAGACATATTAATATTGAAAATACTTTAATTTTAGTTTTTAATGAGAAACTATCATCATGTTGTTCAAAAATTATAAAACATAAGACTAAATATGTAAATAATTTTAAAACTGAGGGTTGAAGCCATAAATCTTCTGGAGGGTTAAATGTTGCGGCCAGTGCTATTATAATATTATATACGTCGAGGGACTATGGCGTGATAGCTGACGCCCGACTATTTATTCTCATTTATATATGATTATTATTATTTAATTTAATTTAATTAATGTCAAGCGTTTTCGCTCGACGATTCCATTCTTGGGTGGTTGATTTGGTCCTTGTTCCTGTAACTCGAATCCTAGCCTGTATATCCCATTTTAGTTTTACACCAGTGTAAACCTTACGCCTTTTTTACTCTCTGATCGAGGTTCTCGACATTGAAAAATCTTCGTAAACTAAATCACACGTGTCTGCCCGATTGATCTAGTGCTCCGTAACGGCTGTCGAGGCTCTGCCCGACGTAGTCACTATCTACTATAACAAAATACGGTGCCGGCAATAGTTCTTCCATTGGATTGGTGGAGGTGGGCGGCCACCTACCACCATTTGATTTTTTTTTTTTGCTAAATTACGATTTTGTCCCGTTTATATTTATTGTCATGCATGCCACTCCCCTATTGGCCCAACAAATTTACGATTTTATCCCGTTTTAAATTTACGATTTTACCATCAGTTCAAAATTATGTTTTTACCCTCACTTAAAAATAAATTTACGATTTTGTTCCCAGCTAAAAATTTTCAATTTTTCCCTCGGTTCAACATTATGATTTTGCCCCGTTTATATTTACAGTTTTGCCATTAGGTTTTTTCCTTATAATAACGATTTTGCCATCTGTTCAAAATTATGTTTCTACCCCATTTTAAAATAAATTTACGCTTTTTTCCCAGCTAAAAATTTCAATTTTGCCCTCGGTTCAAGTTACGATTTTGCCCTCAACCCCATTGGTCCATTTAATTTACGATTTTATCACTGAAACAAAATTATGATTTCCCCCTTAGTTCAAAGTTACGTTTTCCCCATTGTTTTAATTTTCCTAGCAAAACTATACAAGTTTTTTTTTTAATTAGTTGACTCGATTTAAATTTTTTTCGTTTAAAGGAGCTGCCTAACACTCGCTCATTAGTCCTGAAAAATTACAGTTTTGCCCTGAGCCCAAAATTACAGTCTTATCATCGTTTTAGTTTTTTCCTAGCAAAATTATAGTGGTGTTTTTTTAATTGATTGAGAACTATTCGGCCATCGCCACGCAACGCGGGCGGGGCATCAACTAGTTATCCTACATATACAAAACTAAGTGGGGGGAATAGTGCCACACAGCTGTGTGGCACTTCCCTATTGGACCACCTCATATTTAATTTAATTTTATTTATAGCTTAAAATTACGGTTTCGTTATTTGTTTAAAATTACGTTTTCGCCCCTAATTCAAAATAAATTTATATTTTTGCCCTGTCTCAAAATTTACGCTTTTGCCCTCAAATCAAAAACCCATTTCTAATTCTATTCCCAGTTTAAATTTACGGTTCCGCCCTCCGTCTAAAATTACGCTTTTACCCCCCTTCAAAATAAAATTATGTTTTTGCCCCTAGCTCAAATTTACGATTTTGCCCCCAACTCAAATTCACGTTTTTGCCCACAGTTCAAAACAAAATTATGTTTTCCCCCATAGCTCAAAATTGTGATTTTGCCCTCAGTTTAAAATTATGATTTCGCCCCCAGTTAAACTATTTTTACGATTTTGCCCTCTGTTCAAACTTTTGATTTCGCTCCCATTTCAAAAATTACGATTTCTCCCGCAGTTAAAAATTATGATACTGCCATCGTTTTACTTTTTTTTTTTTTGCAAAACTATAGTACTGTTTTATTTTGGTTGGTTGACTCAGTGTAACTTTTATTGTTTCAAGCAGTTGTCTAACACTCGCTCATTGGTCCTGACAAATTAGTATTTTACCCCAGCTAAAAATTACAGACCTGTTATTGTTTTAATTTTTTTTAACAAAACTATGGTAGTGTTTTCGTTTAATTGGTTGTCTCGATGTATTTTTTTAGATCGTGTTATAAGTAGTATGTACAAATAACATAAATACATGTTATGAAACTAATAAATATTTGATTTAACGCCCCGCAACGCGGGCGGGCATAGGTGTAATTTTTATTCGTCTAGGCATGCCTGGTACATGCTCATTTGTCCTGAAAAATTACACTTTTGCTTGCAGTTTAAAATTATAGTCTTTCCATCGTTTTAGTTTTTTTAGTAAAAGTATGGTAGTGTTTTTGTTTTAATTGGTTTACTCGATGTAATTTATTTTTTTGAGATCGTGTTATGAGTAGTATGTACAAGTAACCGAAACACAGACATACATGTTATGAGAAAGAAATATTCGGCTTATTGCCCCGCAACGCGGACGGGGCAAAAACTAGTTCTCAACAACTACAAAAACGAGTGTCAGCGCTGACACGGCAATAGTTGTGGCCCTTTATTGGGCTAAATGGGCGGCAATTCTTTTTTTTTTTTTTTTTTGTCTGTCACTACTCTATTGGCCTAATAAATTTACGATTTTATTCCGTTTTAAAATTACGATTTTGCCATTAGTTTAAAATTATGTTCTTGCCCCCACTTAAAAATAAATTTACCCTTTCGCTCCCAGCTAAATATTTCAATTTTGCCCTTGGTTAAAAATTACGATTTTGCCCCGTTTCAATTTACAGTTTTGCCATTACTTTTTTTTTACCTTAAAATTACGATTTTCCTATCAGTTCAAAATTATATTTTTACCCCACTTAAAAATAAATTTACGCTTTTGCTCCCAGCTAAAAATTCCAATTTTGCCCTAACCTGCTTTGGGCCAAATCAATTTACAATTTTGTCCCCGCTTTAAAATTATGATTTTGTCATCAGTTTAAAATTACGTTTTTACCTCCGGTTCAAAATAAAATTATGCTTTTGTCCTCAGTTAAAAATTACAATTTTGCCATCGGTTCAAAATTACGATTTTGCCCTATTTAAATTTACACTTTCGCCATTAGTTTTGTTTTGTTCCTCCCAGCTAAATTACGATTTTGCTCTCAATTTAAATTTACATTTTTGTCATCGTTTTTGTTTGCTTTCCCAGTAAAATTACAATTTTGCCCCCCCAGTGTATAACTACAGACACAAGATGAGGGAATAGTGCCAGGAAGCTGTCTGACACTCCCCTATTGGCCCAACTAATTTACGATTTTATCCCCGCTTTAAAATTACGATTTTTCCATTAGTTCAAAGTTACGTTTTTACCCCAGTTCAAAATAAAATTATTTTTTTGCCCCCAACTAAAAATTACCATATTGCCCTCGGTTCAAAATTATGATTTTGACCCGTTTAAATTACAGTTTTGCCATTAGTTTTGTTTTTTCCCCACCCAGCCAAATTACGATTTTGTCCTCAATTTAAATTTACATTTTTGCAATCGTTTTCCTTTACTTTCCCAGTCAAATTACGATTTTGACCCGTTTAAATTACGGTTTTGCCATTAGTTTTGTTTTTTCCCCACCCAGCCAAATTACGATTTTGCCCTCAATTTAAATTTACATTTTTGCCATCGTTTTCCTTTACTTTCTCAGTCAAATTACGATTTTGCCCCAGTGTAAAATTACAGTAATGCCAGCGTTTTAGTTTTTTTTGACAAAACTATAGTAGTGCTTTGTTTTAATTGTTTGACTTGGTGTAATTTTTATTCCTGCCAGGCTGCTGCATGGCACACGCTCATTTATTCTAAAAAATTACAATTTTGCCCACGGTTTAAAATTATTGTTTTTCTATCGTTTTTTGTTTTTCTTAAGCAAAAGTATGATAGTGTTTAATTTAATTGGTTGACTCAATATATTTTTTTTGAGATCGTAACCGAAACATAGACGTACATGTTATGAGTGAGAAATATTCGGCTTAGTGCCCCGTAACGCGGGCGGGGCAAAATCTAGTTATTAATATAGAGAAGTTGAAATGAATAGTGTTTAGTTTAAGACATTTAAGAGATTTTACCATTTATACGTGGTTTAAGAGATTTTACTACTTACGCGTGGCAGCCTCATTAAACTCCACCGCTTCCTGTTTTCTTCTCTAAAAAAGACTGGGAGAGAGAGAACATGGATAGAAATAGAGAGGCATATAACAGAGATAAGTGTGACCGACCATGGTCTCCGGTTGGCCGGCTGGCCATCCTCTTGGCCTTCGGGTCAGACCAGAGACAAAGCCCTAAGTGTGAGTAGCTGCTGATGCGTGGCTATCTTGGGTGTTTCCCATTTCCGGCTAATCATCCATCAAGCATTAAACAACTACGAATGGCGCGTTAGAGGGGCGGTGGTGTGCGTATCCTTTGTTGAATTTCACCACTGGCGGCATCAAAATAGGTGACCAGAGTATCACATTTTATGGCCACCAGCAAATTCGGTAACCATCGTGTCTTCTACATTATTAATTTGGTTGACTGTTTATCGGTAACCATCGTGTCTTCTACAGAACCCTAAATCGACCCATCACGCTCTCAGGTTATTGTTATCGATTATGCATCTTCTCTTTATTGTTAATTTGATTGTTAAATGCGTATCATGTTTAATTACCGCCATCGTCATTGAGGTTTATGGATATGTTTTCGTTTAGGGGATAATGGTGTATTTGGGGTTGTAGACTCTGAGATCGAGCCCCTTGTATTTGTGAATGTGTGGTTCAGAATAGTAATACCTTACTATACCCAATGGGGCCAGAGTTTGGTTGTGGGAGTTCGACTGTATCACGGTTTAAAGTGAGTATAGTTATTTTGTAGTCGATGGTCGGAAAAATATATTAAGTTGGAAATAAGAGGAAATTGGTGGTACTATGATTTGAAATTGGGAAGGTCGTTGAGTTTCATAATTTTTCTCCATATAATTAATGACACTCTGGTAGTGGAATGCTATACTTGAATGCAGAATGATAGTGACAGTCTTCCTTCAAAAGTGCTTTCAAGAATGTCATCTTTCACAAGACTCAAGAGTAGCAGTTTGGCTATTGAGAACCCCCTTGGTGCAATTCAAAATAAGCTGGATACTTGGATCATCATGGCAATGTTTTTCATTTCAGGTTTGAGATCAAAAATTGTTTCTTGAATATTACTTGATTTGTAAAAAATGACTTTCTATCTGATTCTGAAAACTACTTTCAGTAGATTCGGTTGTTGTCCAGTTCAAAATATGTTGTCCAAATATGTAGAAGGAACATCAATAATTGTACTTCTTTTTCCTATTAAAACTTCAAGCATTTATATAATTTTTTAATTGCTTCTTAATTTGGAGATTTCAAGATTGGGTTTTTAGGGTTATTGTTTACTTTACATGCTCACTGATACAATCATATGACTTGGTTTGAACTGTATCTTTTACATTATTTATTTTTTTCAAAAATTGTAATAGTTAATGGGTTGCTTTTGTTTTCAGAGGTGTTCCTGAGCAGTATGCAACAACTTCTTGAAGGGGATAACTGATAAGAACTTGAAAATGATGATTCTTCGGCATGTATCGGTTTGATTTATTATTGTACCGTTACCAAATTAATACTCTATAGCGAATAAAATTCTGCTTTTAATGAATTTTATACCGACGCGTTGAGAAACCCATTAAAATGAATACGGTATCGGTACCAATGTTAAGACGGTATTGGTTTGATTCTTCACGAATATGGTACTGCTACTGATGTTGACCTGTTCGAATAAAACTTTTATGGAATTACAGATAAAAATAAGCACTTCACAATAGTATATTTAGAATTTTATAAAAGGTTATATTATTTTACTAAATCAAGCCAACATGGGTTTTCGTCCCACCGTGCGTTACGCTAGAGAGTCTCGGCTCATTCTTTTTAATATTTGTGAATGTTGTCTAATTACGGCTTGACATCCTGTTGGAAATTGCTTTTCACCTCCTTATAGATTAATTCATATAAGCTATATCTAATGTTACGGAATTACACGAATATGTAAGCCAATCTACAAACTCAAACATAACCTCAGATATAAAGCCTTGATCTAAAACAGTAATTTGATTGAAATAATCTCCAAACAACTCAAACCACTTGTAATTAAGGAGCTCATAGTTCAAACTGAAGAATGGCTATATTGAACAGCATGTTACATAAATGGACAAATAGCAAACTAAATTCACTTTATTTGGAACAACAGACAAACAAAATCTGAACCATCCTTTCCTAAATATAAACTAGAAAAAAAAAACACCTGCTTACAAGAATACAGTGGAACTTGACATCTTGCTAACATGTTACAGGGTTTTATTATGATAGTTTATCAAAGGGCACTCGAGGTATACTGTAAAGTATATAACCAAATATAAAAAATAAAACAAAGCCGCCAAAGATGCGATCAAAATGCACAAAGAACCAATCCTTCCCAAGCGAGCAATAAAAGCATAAGCGGAAGTTAAGTCAAGACCTGCAGCAGAAACGACAAGTTCTGCAGCAGAAGCGAAGCCATACATGAGTAGGCTGGTCACGGAAACCATGATGGCGTGAGGGTGCGTGTGAAAAGGAAATTGATGTATGTAAAATGCAACATATAAATTACATCAAATAAGGCATAAAACTAACCCTTTTTAAGTACTAATATTGGAAAAAGAGTGTTTTTGTCTTCCTTTTGTATTTTCAGGATTAAATGAGCTCAAAAACGCAAAAGAAGCAAAAAGACAGCTAAATCCAACATAAATACAAGAAAAGGAATATTAGTGGACTGCCCGACCCCTCAACGGCACCTTCCAAAGCAAAGTAGAGAAATCAGAAGACTGAACATGCCCCGTGCTCAGCCAGCACGGGGCCGTGCCCAAGAAGCAGCAGAAAAGACAAACCTATAGAAGCTTCTATTGCCCACCACGGGCCGTGCTCAGCGGACACGGGGGCGTGTCGAAAGTACAGCAGGCGCATTTATTGTAATTGCGAATTACAATTAATGAGGAGAGAGATTGTCAGACGGACACGGGGCCGTGCCCAGCGGACACGGGGCCGTGCCCAGCTCTTTGTTCAACCTATAAATAGGAGTGCTTGGATTCATTTCATCTCATCCCTTGGCACACCACCTCTCTCACACTTCATCCACCACCCACCACCATCACAACACCATCATCCACCACCATCATCCATTGTCCATCGTAGAGTGTGTGAGTCGTCTCAGGATCCAAGATTGATCGTAAGAGTTCTTGACAATCAAGGCCATGTTTGCCTAAGTCTCTTACATCACTTGGTGAAGACAAAGTGTCTAGTATAATACTTTTTATTTCTAATCTTTTGCACTTTTTATTTGGTTTTGTATTAATGACTTTAATAACTAGTTACTTGTGTTGAAGGTGATCTTTCCTTATCGTTTGTCCGTGGTGTCTTGGCATTATTTTACTGTCTATATAAAATAAAGGATTTTCACCATTCATATCTCCACGGTCTATATGGAGATATGTTGGCTACCTGGTCGGGGGTTAAGGGAACGGTTTGGTAAAGGTCTTGCCATTGTTCAGCGTTTAGAGGTCCTGCAATGGACCTGGGTCAAATTTAGTAGGACCTCCTTCAATACTTCACGGTATTGGATGGCGGGGGTCCAAACTCTTTGATCCCCTCATAAGTTAACTACTATTAATACTATAACCCGGCTATTTAGGACTGTATCCCTGCTGACTCAGACTACTTAGCCGAGGGTAACGTCACCGCCAAAAGCGGGGCCTACCACAATACTGCATTAATAACTTAATTCATTATCTTCCAATAATCCACCCTTTTAGGATTGTATCCCTGCTGACTCAAACTACTGGGGTGAGGGTAACGTCACCTTCAAAAGAGGGGCCTACTACAATAACTAAGATAATCTCTTAATTATGTGCAAAAGTGCGGAAATAATCAAAGGTTATACTAGATACGAGTCGGAACCAAGTGATTCATCTTGTCTATCTGTTTTTTTTTTATTTTCAGCATTTTAGTTAGTTTTTAGTTTTCTTAGTTTAAAACATTTTTCTAAACTTTTATTTTGGTTAGACGTTGAGGATAAACCGGTACTAAAAGCTCTTGTGTCCTTGGACGACCTCGGTATCTTACCAACGCTATACTACACTCAACGATGGGTGCACTTGCCCATATGTGTGTTTAGTGTTAGTAAAATATCGTGTTTTATAAATTTAAAACTTGGCTAAAATAAGTGTTAAAAAGGGCTTAAAATATACACCTAAAATAAGTAACACTTTACCGCACATCAAGTTTTTGGCGCCGTTGCCGGGGACACAAGGATTTTAAGAAAGTTAGGAATCAACGGCCTAATCATCTTTTATTTTTCTTTTTAATTTTTTAGGATTTTTCTTAGTTTTTTCAGCTTCTGCAGAGCTCAGCACGGGCCGTGCCCAGCATCATCACTGGCAGTTTTTATTTTCTGAGTTACAGAGAGCTGAACACGGGGCCGTGTCGGTGCAACACGGGGTCGTGTCCAACTCCCAGTAACTGGGAATCCAGAAAACAATTACTGTATCTCTGACCACGGGCCGTGTTCACTGAGCACGGGGCCGTGGTGAACTTTCTGACCAACGTTCTTTTCTGTTTTTATTGCAGGACTTGGAACCCAGGTGCCACATTTGACCCTCCTACGTAGTGCATGAGCTCCAGTTCTAGTAGAGACATAAAAGAACCCTTGGAAGAACCCGAACGCTTTCTCAGAAAAAGACTTAAAGCTAAAAATCAAGAAAAAGCTTCGGGGGACCCAATTCCAATGGCGGACCAACGTACCCTCATGGATTACCTACGGCCTACCGTAGGCAATCTCGGCGCCGCTATCAATGCACCAAATGTCGAGGCCAACAACTTCGAACTTTGGCCGCATTTGATACAAATGCTCCAAAACTCCGCAACCTTCCACGGGCTTGCGGACGAGGATCCCCATCTACATATTACTAACTTCTTAGAAATATGTGATACCTTTCGGATCAATGGAGCATCAAATGACGCCATCCGCCTTCGAATGTTTCCTTTTTCACTAAAAGACCGAGCTAAGGCTTGGCTTAACACCCTCCCAGTTGGATCGGTAAACACCTGGGATGAACTCGCCCAAAAGTTTTTGTATAAGTATTTCCCTCCTGCTAAAACGGCTAAATTAATGACTGAAATTAATACATACTCACAAGAGGATGGGGAATCCTTATATGAAACTTGGGAAAGGTTCAAGGAGCTTCTAAGAAAGTGTCCTCACCACGGTCTAGCGGTATGGCAACAAGTATCCACTTTCTACAATGGATTGTTGCCACACACAAGACAAACACTTGATTCAAGCTCCGGGGGACTTTTAGGTAATCGTCGTCCAAATGAAATATATAACCAAATTGAGGAAATTGCTCAAACCAATTTTCAATGGCACACTCCCCGAGGTAATAAATCCATTGCCCCGGGCGCCCATAAGGTTGATGAAAGCACCTCTTTACAAGCCCAAATCGAGGCCCTCTCTTCAAAAATCAAAAAGCTAGAAATGACAAAAACGGCCTCGGTTATGTCTTGTGAAGGGTGTGGTGGGTCACATGAAAATTGGAGTTGTATGAAAGAATTAGATGAACAAACTGAAACGGTAAACTACATGGATAATAGACCTAGGCCGTCGGGTCCTCCAACGGGTACCTACAACCAAGGATGGCGTAACCACCCAAATCTTGGTTGGAGAGATCCCGGCAATAGTAGTAACCAACAAAACCAACGAACTAATTTTCAACAACCGCAAAATTTTTCTCAACAACAAGGTGGAAGAGAAAGGCTTGAAGATACTGTATCTCGCCTCATCTCTGACACTGAAAAGAAAAACTCGGATCGATTTCAACAATTGGAATCGAATTTCAGAAATCAACAAGCTAGCATTCAAAACGTTGAAAAACAATTAAATCAACTAGCTCAAAATTTCTCCGAGAGACCACAAGGCGCGTTACCTAGTAATACCGAAACGAACCCGAAGGCACAAGTACATCTCATCACATTAAGAAATCGAACCGTGGGACCCGAGGATGCTCCATTACCGCCAAATGAAAGAAGCCATTCTAGCCAGCCTATAACTCCTCCTGCGCCAGAAAAGGCTTCTACACCAAATCAGGAGGCCACCAAGACTCCTCAAATTCCATACCCCGGTAGGTTAAATCGTCAAAAGACTGATGAGCAATTCGCAAAGTTCGAAAGCTTACTAAAACAATTGCATGTTAATATTCCTTTTATTGAGGTCCTAACCCAAATGCCTAAATATGCAAAATTTATGAGGGATTTCCTCACTCACAAAAGGAAAATTGAATCATTGCAATGAGTTAACTTAGGCGAAGAATGCTCAGCTCTAGTACTCAACAAACTTCCACAAAAGAAAATCGACCCCGGGAGCTTCACAATCCCTTGTTCGATTGGAAAGTCCCCCATCCGAAATGCTTTAGCCGATCTTGGGGCTAGCATCAACCTCATGCCCACATCAATGTTCAAGCGACTCGGCCTAGGAACAACAAGCCCTACAAAGATGAGCATACAACTCGCCGACAGGTCCGTCAAATTCCCACAAGGTGTCGCCGAAAATCTGCTAGTTAAGGTTGACAAATTCGTCTTTCCAACCGACTTTGTCATCCTAGACATGGAGGAAGACACCGATGTCCCTCTCATCCTCGGGAGGCCATTTCTAGCCACCGCCCAAGCGTTGGTGGATATGAATGACGGAACTCTTACATTGAAGTTTGGGGATGAGGAAGTGAAATTTGAATGTGGAAAGCGAGTAGAGGAAGAAGATCCGGTCAACTACATGAAGGTCATAGACTCAAGCTTGGATGACGCTCTCCGACGGTGTAACATGGGATGCAACACATCCCACTTGAGTAACATATGACCAGGCTTTGGGTCTAGCCAAGGACCCTTATAAACGTGGCGCACCATGGAGGCATTCCACGGAACTATCCTTAGTTTAATTTAGATTAATTTTTATGTTTTCTAGATAGTTTTAACTTTCATGAATAAAACACACTCATGGTGGTAAAGGATGAAAAGGGGAACGAGAAAAATGAACCCATGCACAAGAACAAGACAACCCGACAATTCTCTCCATTTCAGAAGGTTCAACACGGGCCGTGCCCAACCAACACGGCCCCGTGCTGAGCACCCTGCAGAAAACGCCCAGTTCAGGTAACTGGACACGGGCCGTGTTCACCCAACACGCCCCCGTGTCCAGGCTTCTGTTTCTCTTGTTTTAATTCTGTTACTGGCACTTGAACACGGGGCCGTGCCCGGACAACACGGGGCCGTGTTCAGTGCCCAGTAACACAAATTTTTGCTTTTTAAACACTATTTTACACATCTAATCAACCTAAAAATTTATTTTTGGGACACATTGAGGACAATGTGTAATTTAAGTGTGGGGGGGGGGATGCTAAAACCTTGAACTTTGCAAGTCCTAAATACAAGCCTTACACAAAACTCTATTGGAACCGCTAGTCACCCCAAATTTTTTTTCAAAAATTTCATTTTTTTTACTTGTCTAGGTTTAACTCGGGAAATTCAAGTTCTCAAAAAGGTTATATTTTCACAAATTTACAACCGATAGCGTAGTGATAAAAAGAACCAACATAAGAAAATTATGAAAAGGCATGACAAACTTATTTAAAATTTGATTATATATACTTGATCACATAAAAACCCATTCCCACAAAAGTGAGTTTTGAGCCTTTATTGAGCACACAATTACATATCATTAGACTAAATGCTCATTTTTCGTTTCTTGTGTGAATAGCCGCTTGGTTCTTACGACTCTAGAACTTGCCATGACGATACATTCCCGGTCCTTATCAACTTAAACCCGAGTAAGTAAATGATGGAGGCATTAGGACTAACTCTTTTCATTTCTACACCATTATTTTTCTTTTTCTTTTACCACCCCCCTAGTTAACCCCTTTGAGCCTAAACCTTTTCATTTCATCACCCAAAAAAAAAAATTTTTTTTTGAAGATGAAGCAAAAAGAAAATAAACAAACAAGTTCATCAAAAATAACTTTGTTTGAATAAATGCTTCATCAAAATAAAAATAGAAAGTCTTACGAAAACCGACACTTGTTACGCTTTTCGCCCTTTTCTACTAACCACTAACCACTATCCCAACCACCTACCTTTAACCCAAGCCTAACCCTTAACCCACAAAGTCCTCTTGATATTTACAAAGGTATAAAAGTTAAAAAGGAGGAGGATTGATTGCTTGGCAAGCCTATGGTAGGAATAAGTTCCATGCCGCTCTCGAGTGATTCACTAAAAATACACCTTCGGCCGAGTGTGAGTGACTTCTCCCGTGAGGTATGTGAACTTGTATATAAATGGAATTTTAAAAAGGCATGTTATGCCCAAATAAGTAATTTCTCCTATGAAAAGTTCTAAATAAATCATTACGAATAGAATTGTAAATAAATAAAAATATAACCCAAAAAGATCTTGGATATCCCGACACTCTACGACAAGCCCAAAACCTTCTCTTCTACCTATTCCATTTGGGAGTGTAAGCCACATATTAAAGAGTTTTCCTTGAGGACAAGCAAAAGTTTAAGTGTGGGGGTATTTGATGTATGTAAAATGCAACATATAAATTACATCAAATAAGGCATAAAACTAACCCTTTTTAAGTACTAATATTGGAAAAAGAGTGTTTTTGTCTTCCTTTTGTATTTTCAGGATTAAATGAGCTCAAAAACGCAAAAGAAGCAAAAAGACAGCTAAATCCAACATAAATACAAGAAAAGGAATATTAGTGGACTGCCCGACCCCTCAACGGCACCTTCCAAAGCAAAGTAGAGAAATCAGAAGACTGAACACGCCCCGTGCTCAGCCAGCACGGGGCCGTGCCCAAGAAGCAGCAGAAAAGACAAACCTATAGAAGCTTCTATTGCCCACCACGGGCCGTGCTCAGCGGACACGGGGGCGTGTCGAAAGTACAGCAGACGCATTTATTGTAATTGCGAATTACAATTAATGAGGAGAGAGATTGTCAGACGGACACGGGGCCGTGCCCAGCGGACACGGGGCTGTGCCCAGCTCTCTGTTCAGCCTATAAATAGGAGTGCTTGGATTCATTTCATCTCATCCCTTGGCACACCACCTCTCTCACACTTCATCCACCACCCACCACCATCACAACACCATCATCCACCACCATCATCCATTGTCCATCGTAGAGTGTGTGAGTCGTCTCGGGATCCAAGATTAATCGTAAGAGTTCTTGTCAATCAAGGCCATGTTTGCCTAAGTCTCTTACATCACTTGGTGAAGACAAAGTGTCTAGTATAATACTTTTTATTTCTAATCTTTTGCACTTTTTATTTGGTTTTGTATTAATGACTTTAATAACTAGTTACTTGTGTTGAAGGTGATCTTTCCTTATCGTTTGTCCGTGGTGTCTTGGCATTATTTTACTGTCTATATAAAATAAAGGATTTTCACCATTCATATCTCCACGGTCTATATGGAGATATGTTGGCTACCTGGTCGGGGGTTAAGGGAACGGTTTGGTAAAGGTCTTGCCATTGTTCAGCGTTTAGAGGTCCTGCAATGGACCTGGGTCAAATTTAGTAGGACCTCCTTCAATACTTCACGGTATTGGATGGCGGGGGTCCAAACTCTTTGATCCCCTCATAAGTTAACTACTATTAATACTATAACCCGGCTATTTAGGACTGTATCCCTGCTGACTCAGACTACTTAGCCGAGGGTAACGTCACCGCCAAAAGCGGGGCCTACCACAATACTGCATTAATAACTTAATTCATTATCTTCCAATAATCCACCCTTTTAGGATTGTATCCCTGCTGACTCAAACTACTGGGGTGAGGGTAACGTCACCTTCAAAAGAGGGGCCTACTACAATAACTAAGATAATCTCTTAATTATGTGCAAAAGTGCGGAAATAATCAAAGGTTATACTAGATACGAGTCGGAACCAAGTGATTCATCTTGTCTATCTGTTTTTTTTTTATTTTCAGCATTTTAGTTAGTTTTTAATTTTCTTAGTTTAAAACATTTTTCTAAACTTTTATTTTGGTTAGACGTTGAGGATAAACCGGTACTAAAAGCTCTTGTGTCCTTGGACGACCTCGGTATCTTACCAACGCTATACTACACTCAACGATGGGTGCACTTGCCCATATGTGTGTTTAGTGTTAGTAAAATATCGTGTTTTATAAATTTAAAACTTGGCTAAAATAAGTGTTAAAAAGGGCTTAAAATATACACCTAAAATAAGTAACACTTTACCGCACATCAGAAATCCAGCATTCCCCTGCGACTTAATTTCTACAAAAGAAAGTAAACAAGTGATGATAAAGGTAAATGTGGTTGGGGGCATGACTACATGCTCTTGTAAAAATGCTCCTCGACTCAGAGATGCTACAAGACCGCGGCGTATTGCAGCTACATTAAATATGCGGTGGAGTTGCTGAAACAAATAGGCGGCGGTGATGGTGAAGAATGTGCCAAGATTGGTTTCTATGGATTCTCGGTCTATGATGATAACATCTTCGACTACCAGAGTGTTTGAAGCGGGACTTGTCATCGTTTTTCCTTTATATTTTGTTTTTGGTTGGAAGCTGATAAATTGAAAATGCTTCATGCAAATTTATAGTCTATGAAGCTCAACTTAATGTTTCTTAGCCTTTAAGGCGTGAATGGTGATAAAACAGCTATATAGGAACAAATCTATTGTTTTTTAAAGATAACGACAGGGATTAGTGATTAAACAACTATTTAAACATGACGTAAGATAATGCGTCAGTGTTTAAAAACTGAACATAAAAGGCAAGGATATCGGGCAAAACGTTTTTGTTGTCCAGTTTTTTTTCTTTTTAATCCCCTGTTGTCACCCAAACTTGGGCTTCATTTCAATTGGGCCAGCTTAGTCTAATTAGCTTCATTTCTATTGGGCCAGCGTAGTCTAATTAATTGTTCTCACATTAGATTGCAACCCATGTAACTACTTCAGCCCAACTTTAAATACTATTCTATTTTTTAGTTAACTTCTGTTTTGCTCCTTGTGATTTGGTCGTTTCAACGGTTTTTCCCCAATCTCTATTTTACTCTCCGCCCCAAACACTATCCATTTCCAATGTTAAAACATTGTCACGTGACCCTCACATGAGTAGCAATTATGTCTTTTCCCAACCAAGATAATTATTATTGAAAATAAAAAAATGAAAATCTAATTATAAACAAAAGTCTAATTATTTTGGTTATATACACACATAAATGCAGAGTACACACATCCATTCTCCCTCTCAAAACTAGTCACATACTCCACCATCTATGGCTGCCATCACCACTTGCCACCACCACCTTTGCAGCTACCACCACTTGTCACCGAAAGCCACCACGTATCTTAGCGAAGCAAATGGATACCACCACCGCTATCACCGCCACACCTACAAATCAAACCACCACCTGAAAATCAAACAGCCTACAAAACGAACCACCGGCAAATCAAACCACCACCTTTAAATCACGTGTTTGACTATTAGGGTTTAGAACTCGAGGAAAAAGGGGCGGCGACTAGGGTTTATGTTTTGAGCTCAAACCCGAGTGGTATGACGACAACGGGTAGGGTTTAGGTATGAGTGGTGGTGGCAAGATGAATCAGATATGCTTAAAGGGTTTCTGATATTGGGGCTGTGAATGGTGATGGTGATGGTAGATTGATTTTGCCCAATTGTTGGTGGTGGTGGGCTGATTTAGATTTAGATAGGGTTGTGGTGGTGGTTTCTAGTGGCAGCGTTATGGTCTCTTTGGTATGGTGGTTGCTAGTTGGTGATTGTGGTAGTTGTTGATGGTGTTTAGTGGTCGCCAGAGATTTTTTCAGAAAGAGAAAGGGATGAGAGGGAGAGGGGTTTATATGGTGGTGGTTACTGATAGCGGTGGATTATGGTGGTGCCTGGTGGCACGGTGGTTGATGGTGGTTGACATGTGATGGTGGTGGTAGGTGGTGTCGGCAGGTGGTGGTTAGCGGTGGTCGGTAGGTGATGGTGGTGGTGCAGGATGGTGGCTGCTGGTGGTTATGGAGGAGAGAGACGGAGATAGCATATAGAGAGTGTATCTTTTTAGTTTGGATGGGAAAAGACTAAAACGCCCCTCATGTGAGGGGCACGTGACTATTTGCGTTAGTCAAAGCTTGCAAAAAGTTTCTCTTTTGAGCAATTTTGTTATCTTCTTCGATTTGAAGATAAACAACAAGTTCCTCTATATCATCTCCTTTCGTTTGTGTTTAAGATAATTCTTAAACTCCACCCAACTAGGAGGTAACTTTTCAATCAATGTTGCCACTTGAAATGTCTCACTAAGTGTCATTCTTCGGCATGGATATCATGTAGTATAATTGGCAACTCTTGGACTTGGTTCAACACGGTCATATTGTCGACCATTTTATAGTCTAAGAAACAGGCCACCACAAATTTCTTCGTCCAGCATTCTTTGTTCTGTACTTTTTATCTAATGATTCTCATAATAACACTTTGGAAGTCTTTATATTATAGTACACATTATACAATGAGTCCATAAGGTCGGTTAACACATAGCCTCGACACTAGAAATCTGAATGCTTCCAAGCATCTACCGAACTCAAGGTTTGAGTGTCAGTATCCCCTTCCGCAGGTTAGGGAGCGGTTTCGGTCAAGAACCTCGCAAGGTTCAAGGTGGTCAAATAGAAGAACATCTTCTATTGCCACCTTGTTAAGTGCAAACCCGAAAACTTCTTGGGTTTTTCAGCATGATTGGTCGCTCTCACTATGTTGGCATTAAACGGGGTTCCAACCACAATGATGTTGTTTTCGGTTCACATTTTTCTAAAAAACAGTCCAAGTTAACATATGTCAATAAAAGTGTTGTTTTATTAGCTTTATAATTCTGTTTGAACCAAAACAGAAAATTAACTCGAATTTGTGCTACACGATAACTAAATGAAACAAACACACGATTAAATCAAACAGAAACCACCTGAAGGTTGGGTTTTATGCAAACAACCAAATGCTTAAAATGAGTAGAGAAAAACCAACAGTAAGGTTTCTAGGTCCAACTTTGAAGACCAAACAAAGGTTTTAGGATAGAACTTAAAGTAATCAAATTCCGTTTTGATAAAGTGCTCCTTTGAATCAAGACATAAAATATAAAACTAATTCCCTCATATTCAAGATAATTGCCCTATGTGCCTTCTCCATGATATCTTTCTTTTCTTATAGTGTGAGAGCTTTCGGTAAATTAGCTTCACCCATTAGGGTATCAACAACTATCTAATGCACCAATAACGCTCTCATCTTCATTCTCCACAAACCAAAATCGTTTGTTCCATCAAACTTCTCTAATTTAAACTTTGTCGAAACCATTCTTCAGTTTGATTGACATGAGATCACCTTCGTAATTGTGCCAGATAACAAGGCTAGTATTAGTAGAAATTAACATGCAAACACACAAAGAAAATCTAAGAGAATAATACTCCAATGATTGTTGATCTATTATTCATTAACCGAATTACAAAAATGAAAACTGAAGAAGTGCTTCAATCGTAGGATGAAAAGAATTGAAACCCAAAACAATTAAGCTAATCACTATATTATGTAACGAATAATGGAAAGAAAAGAAGAGAAGTGGAATTTAGGAGAGAAAAGAAAGAAATGGAAAGAGAAAGATTTTCATTTCTTGTTCCCGAGTTCAAAGGAAAGGAAAATAAAATAAAATAAAGATTTCATGTGTTCCTGAGTTCAAGGGAAGCGAAAAGAAAGGTATAGTTTTACAATTATACTATTGTTGGTGATGACGGGGTAGCCCAAGACCAAATAAAATGACTTGGACACATTAAAGCTTAAAAGGTTAAAAGGTTCAAAGGTTGGAAATACGGGAGTTTAGATAAAACAGTACGTGAACAGTAGGCAGTCACATCTCTGATTGCTTCACCAAACTCTCCAGCCGCAAAAGTAACACGAGTCCACATAGCACAGCCTTTTATCCGCAGGTCAAAAGGCTCCAACCCCCAAAAGGGCAAAAACCCCCACTGCAAGCATGTTCACTAGTCAAATAGCTTCCTCTTTGAGCGATGGCTTTCCCTATAAATGTGACACTTCATTAAGTGTGAAAAAACATTCTAAGATCAGCTCTGATTCCTGATGAATCTCTGGTCATTGTTCTTGAGTACTTGCTTCGTGCAAGTCACTTTCTTTCACATTCAACACACACACATTCCCTTTGCTCCTGCATTCGAATCTGAACACATTTCAGTAGAGGATCTCGAGCAAACAACAAAATTAAACTAGTGAACCTCTCACCACGTCTTGCAAACGTGGGGGGACCCCACGACTTGCGTTAGGCAAAGTTGAACCCTTCAACCCTTTTGCCTAACCAGCCCAGCTACTATCCTTGGTCTATTATTTGTTGCATCAACAAGTTGGTGCCCACCGTGGGGCTACGCCACTAACTTTCTTCAAAAGACCTAGTAGTGAATCTCCGGGAGAAGTGAATCAGGTTCCAAATACCTCTACCCCAAGCACAAGCCAAGCTCATGTGGCTATACCCACGTCTTTCTCGACACCGGGGAGCACTCCCGAGTTTCTCACTTTCAACACTCCAACTCCATCCAGATCAGGGGTCCCTTCCCCTAATGTCGGTGTCTCTAGCACCCCATCACATGTTGAACTTACCCCTGAGGGGGTCGCCAACAATTTTCTTGAGTTGAGGTCTCTCCTCAACCAATATGTGAGTAGGGAGAGAGACAAGGGAGTGAGGATTCGTTTAGACTATGACGAGCCAGAGCCAACATTATCTCCTGGACCCCCCATCCCTCCTTTTGCAAACTCACAACCTTTTGTGTCTAAGGATGAGGCTGGTCCCAGTAATCCTCCTCCAAACCCTAACCCGTATCTGTCCGCAAGGCCAAATCCTACAACATTTCCTCTCTTTTCGTCCCAACCAGGTACAAACGGTGCTCCTTTAGGCCATGTGCTGACCCTTGACCAGCTCCTACAGTCTCCAGTGACAAGTCTTCCACCCTCAACAACAGCTACATGGGAACAAGCTTTGTCCGTACTCCCTTTGGCACGAAGTGCCGTTATGAGCACTCCTATGGGAGTTAGTTGCCCAGTGGCACCCGGAAGCCTTCAAGTCTTCAACCTTATGCCCCAGATGATGGCCAGCTTCCCGTGGCAGCACTTTATTAATCAGGTGTTGGCCACTCAAGGGAACAACAATAACAGCAGCAACATGGGTGCAAGGGTTGAAGAAGATTTGGCCAAGCCTTACAAGCCGAGTAACCTCTCATGCTTCTCACAGCAAATAGCCGATTATGATTTTCAAACGAAGATTAAAATGCCGTCCCACATCAAGACGTATGATGGGACTGAAGATCACGAAGACCATCTTCAGATCTTCACTGGTGCAGCTAGAATCGAGAAAAGGTCGAATGCTGAATATTGTCTAATGTTCATGCAAACCCTTGTTGGATCGGCCAGAATATGGTTCAATGATTTACCTGCTCGAAGCGTTCGAAGCTTCGATGACCTCAGCAAGGGGTTCCTGGCCAATTTCTCCGAGCAGAGGCGATATGTTAAAGATGCTATAGTAATCTTTCAGATAAAACAAAGGGATGATGAAAGCCTTCGAGAGTTCATAGAAAGATACAAGAAGGAATGTCTCACATATGTCGGAGCAGACGAGAAAATGAGAGTGGCCGGTTTTTTGAACGCCATTACCTCCAAATATCTCACAAGAGATTTTAACAAATCCCTGCCCAAGACCTTGGAAGAAGCTCTCGAAAGGGCTGAGGCCCACATCCGGGGAGAGGAGGCTGTGGACATTAAAGAACAAAGAAAGAGGGGATCAAGCTAGCGAGGCAACAGCCCAGCTAGAAAAAGGGGAAACTTTAACTCCTATGACAGACGTCAAAAGGGTCCAGAGCAGCGAAGTTCTGAAGGTCGGAACCCTCCGAGCAGGGAAAGGACCACAAACTTTACACCCCTTACCAAGACCCCTCAAGGGATTCTTGCCACGGAAGAAGTGAAGCAAAGCTTTCGGCCTCCTAGACCTCTCCCTAAAAGCAGGAAGAACGAGAATTCCACCCAATACTCTGAATTTCACGAAGAAAAGGGGCACCACACCAATGATTGCTTTCAGCTTAAGAAAAGGATCGAAGAAGCCGTTAAGTCCGGGGAACTTGCTCACTTGGTGAAGAGAGTAAGGGACAAAATGGCCGAAGGAAAGGGCAAGGAAGTCAACATGGTGGATTTTGATGGAACGGTTCCTCACAAAAGACAACGGTTGGAAGCTTGGGAGCTTTAGTGTGTTTGTTTCCCTCCAACAGAGAAGGACCCACTTTCAAACCCTCTTGTGGTTGAGGCTACTGTGGGAACGCTACGAACAAACAAAGCATACATAGACACTGGTGCTGCCACCGAAATCATGTTCGAGAAGTTCTTCAACCGTTTGAGCAATGAAGAACGTTCAAGGCTTCAACCCTCAGGAACCCCCATAAAAGGTATTGCTGACATACCTCTTAAGCCTTTAGGGCAGCTGACCCTTAATGTCCGTTTCAGCGAAGGCTAGAAGGAGAGAGTCCAACCTCTCACTTTTGTGGTCATCAATATACATTCAAACTATGACGTGATCATTGGAAGGCCGGGGCAGTGTACATTCTACATGGTTGTGTCTGTTGGCCATGGCACTGTCAAATTTCCTACCGAGAGGGGAATCGCAACCCTTCAACCTTCTCGAGAGGCATACACGGTTGAAGGTGAAAGTTCCAAAAGTGAAGAAGACAAGCAAAGGCTAATTATAAACCCTAAATATCCTGAGCAGAGGATAAGGGTCAATCCAAGCCTTTCACAAGAAACTCTCTCATATCTTGAAAAGTTGTTGACACATTATAGTGATGTCTTTGTGTGACACCCCGATATTTCCACGTATTATCGGTGGGCCCGGTGGGGAGTATCGTGACATAGTTGATATCGTCATAGTCAAACAACACAATTTAATGCATAGCGGAAGCAAAAGATAAATACATTACAAACCGAATAGAAAGTAATATCAAGTGTTACAAAAACGGTTGTAAAAGATCCACAGGCGGATCAAAGATAAAAGAAACATGGATCAACAGATTTAAAGGCATCTAAGCATGCAAGACTCTTTATTGATGCTAGGAGTAGCCAGCCTATTCCGTCTAGTACCTACACAAAGCCCTTTTGGAAAATACGTCAGTTTACACTGGTAAATACAATTAACTGACTCATTTTGAAAATGTTTAAGAAAATTGATTTGAATGCACAAGGCACAAAATATCTTTTATAACTTGGGACAATTATTTTAAAAATAATCTTGTATACAGTTTTACATATTTGCCGTCCGTCGGGGCCGGTTAGAAAAGCCGGACAAGATTAACTGACACGCCACAGGTATAATACCCACAAGGAATTTCCTTATTGTGGAGTACCTTTTTACATACGCAATTGTCAGGTGTATGCCTACACCCCGTGCTTAAGTCGTGACCATTTCAATGAATGAGCCAAGGATATCCAGGACACGGTCATTAACCCCCCAAAGGCCATATACCAAACAAAACAGATTAAAACGGGTTATGTAAATATATTAATCACAATCCGATTTAAATAACTACATACCCAACCAAGCGGTATTATTATAATACCGTATCCCAAGCCCGTATAAGGGAAAATAAGTTAAAAGTATTTACCTGAGCAAATTTATATAATTTATCCCAGCCGTATACAATCAAGCAAGTACAGGTAGCTTTTACTGGTCTCCTAAATCTGGAAATGAAGGTTTAATTAACCTATTAGATTCCTAACGAGTCTTACTTAAGCCTATGCTTAGACCGGTTAGTTTTAAAGGAAGATATACGGTTCAAAACACAAGATTAAGCGAAGACCGGAATAGAATGTGATTTAGACCCGACAAGTTTGAAGACTTGTATAATATGGGTAAACTAAACACATTCTGGATTTTGAGATAAAAAGATAAGGTTTGACCCGTTTCGGTTAATTTATGCAACTAGTTACATAAACCGTACCGAACGCGAAAAATGCATAACGGGTAACCATAAGAGTCATATACAAGTTTCCTAATTTAATATGCCTTAAATATGTTGTGATATCAGTAGGATACCTTCCATTATGCCCAAAACGAATTTAAACTCAAATTAAGCCCCGTAGGGGTATTTTGGTCATTTTAAAGGTTATAAAAGAGACTAAATATTATTCTGATGTTCAGGTATGATTTGATCAGTAAAATTACTTAATTTAATAAGTTATATCAGTAGGGTATTGAATATATGTGAAATTTATCATTTATAACCAAACTATGCACCGAAGGGGCATTTTGGTAATTTCACATAAGCTTTAAAGGTCAAATCTGGAAATCTGAGTTAAAAAATTTTGCTTACTGTTAAAGTGTAAAAATTTACTAAAAACATCAGTAGGTATTAAGTCTTATATATTTAAAATAGTTTTAACTCATACTATGCGTTTAAAACGCGTAAAAAGGCGGTTTTAAGCGATTTCCGGGTTTTATAAGAAAAGCTGATATTTTTATCATTCTAGAAGGCTTAAAATATTTTATTTATCATATAAAATCAGTAGCAAAAATTTTGGTATCAAAATGTTATGTAAAACTCATTTTATTCAAGAAAAGGGTATAACCAACAATTACCAAATCAAAGCTAGAACCCTATGTTATGCTCAGCCTAAAAATAAATAAAAATCTTCAAAAATCCCAAAATATTATATTACATCAGTGGGTAAAAATATTGGTGTCAAAATTTGGGTTTAGATAGGCTATATGCTAAAAATGTCGTTTAATTAATAAAAAGCTTTCCATTTACGCTATTGAGCATAACTCCTAATCTAGACCTCAAACTGATGTCAAATTTTTAGGGCAAGTTTATAAATCAGTAATAAAGGTTTCTATTCTTTCACATTTTCAAAAATCTCGTTTTAAGGTCAAAAGGGCATATTGGTCAACATTTAAGCATATAACGGAAACATGCAAATGAATCGGATAAATTAGGAACCAAGTTGTATAATTCCATAGGGATATACTAACATATAACCTGGTCCTAAAGGAACTTTAAGGCATGTCTAAACTAAGCTAAATCGGGTCAGAACTGAAAGTCAAAGCAAAATCCACTTTTGCGACTTTCGGTTCCGAACCGAGCCTATACTCAAAATTGTCGGGTTGAACATGCTTAGACATGTTCTTACATTAATTACCAAGTTATATGAGTGATAAAATAGGTTGCATGGCTTCTACATTGTTAATTATGTGTTTATTTGAAAATTAGCTTTCTGTTGACTTTTTATAGTCAAGTTTGACCCGACAATTGACCTAGTTAGAGTGGGAATCAGAGGGTGCCCTTTTAAGGGTTTATTACCCACATAATTACCAACTCATAGCTACTTTCAATTCGAGAATTGACTGGACCATTAGTGATTAATCACTAAGTCAAACCTTAATTACGACGGGTTTGACTTTTGGTCATTAAACTAATTAAAACTGAATTAGAGAGGTTAAGGATGCTTACTGAAGTACTTAGCACGACTAAGAAGCTAATGGAATCTTGTTTGAGGTCCAGAGAGCTCCAGAGAATGCTTGAAAATGTTTTGAAGTGAGCAAGTGAACTTGTTGCAACATAGAAGTTCTTATATAGCCAAGAACAAGTCACAAGATCATTCCACAATAGTCTATAGTGTTCCCTGATCATTAACAAGTGTCCCTATGCATGAAAAACCATTGGCCAAGCCCCTGGGATCGAAAACCACGCTCATAAGTCGGTTTAACCTGCTGAACAGGCACCTGCCATGCATTTTGGACGCTGGCAGGTTTTAGGCGGCCCGTGTAAGACCTTTACATGGTCTACGCGGCCGGTATGGTTCCCAGCTCCGGTCACAAGTTTTCCAGAATTGCACTTTAGGTCCCTGGTCCTTCTAATAGTGGTTTTAACTTATTATTTTGCACTTTCAACCCTCCAACTTGACTTTTAAGGACCCTAAGTTATAAACAAACTTTGTTAAGTCCTCGGTTAGCTTTATGATTACCCGAAAAGCCCTAAATTACAACGTTGACGCTTTTAACCCCTCACTTACGAATGTTAGCGAAACTTTCTCATACTATATCGAAACCATGTGAAATTTTTATCACTTATTCTAGTGAGCATAATTAATCGTTACAAAGCTTCGGGTTCGCTAAAAGGTCACTCAGGGGTATAAATTAAACATGTTGACACTTTCAACCCTTGCGGTTTGTAAACTTTCACTTTCTCCTACAAACGGCTTGATATGATTCACAATTCATTCGTTTAAGGGTATAAACATCGTGTAGGGTCGATGAAAGGTATAATTATCCAATGTTGACACTTTGAATCCTTTTACACATATACTTTCTTTGTTTGTCAACTTTAGTCCCTCTAAATTAATTCTTTACACGTTTAAAGTCCATGACACGTGTCGATATAATATTGGACATGAATTTACGAGGTGTTACATCCTCACCCCCTTAAAAGAAATCTCAAACTCGAGATTTACTAAAATAAATGAGGGTACTTCTCTTTCATTGTGGATTCTACCTCCCATGTGTACTCGGGACCTCTACGGGCATCCCATTTGACCTTCACTATCGGCACGTGCTTCCTTCGAAGCTTCTTAACCTGTCGATCCTCGATCGACAAAGGTTTTTCGACAAAATTTAAGCTCTCGTCTATATGCACATCTTTATGTGACATAGCTAACGATTCATCAGCTAGACACTTCTTCAGATTGCAGATGTGGAACACATTGTGAATACCACTGAGCTCTTCAGGCAAGTTTAACTTGTAAACCACTGTTCCAACACATTCGATGATCTTGAATGGTGCTGTGTATCTTGGGCTTAACTTGCCTTTCTTACCAAAACGCATTACCCCTTTCCAGGGTGACACCTTCAGTAGAACCTTGCCACCAACCTCAAACTTTAGAGGCTTACGCCTTTTATCTGTGTAGCTTTTCTGTCTATCTCTGGCAGCTTTGAGACGATCTCTTATCTGCACAATCTTATCGGTCGTCTCCAGGACTATATCAGGTCCTGTTAGTTGGACATCTCCAACTTCTGCCCAACAAACGGGCGTTCTGCACTTTCTTCCATATAAAGCTTCAAAAGGTGCAGCTTGAATGCTGGAATGATAGCTATTATTATATGAGAATTCAATCAATGGAAGATGATCATCCCAACTCCCACCTAGATCAATGACACATGCTCTTAACATATCTTCCAGCGTTTGAATTGTACGTTCACTTTGACCATCTGTCTGAGGATGATATGTTGTGCTGAAGTTCAATCGAGTGCCTAGAGATTGCTGAAAGCTTTTTCCAGAAATGCGATGTATACCTCTTGTCCCTATCAGAGATGATAGATACTGGCACTCCGTGGAGAGATACAATCCCGTCCATGTACAGCTGAGCTAACTTATCTGAGCTGTGTGTTTCCTTAATAGGTAGGAAGTGGGCTGACTTAGTCAGTCTATCCACTATAACCCATATAGTGTCATTTCATCGCTTTGTCTTTGGTAACTTGGTGATAAAATCCATAGTCACCATTTCCCATTTCCAGGTGGGAAGTTCAGGCTGTTGCAACAAACCTGACGGCTTCTGATGTTCTGCTTTAACTTGAGCACACGTCAGGCATTTAGCCACATAAGTGGCTATAGACTTCTTCAAGCCTATCCACCAGTAATTTGCCTTTAAATCCTGGTACATCTTGTCACTTCCAGGATAAACAGAATACTTGGAACTATGGGCTTCCTGAAGGGTCACTTCCCTAAGTCCTCCATAGATTGGAACCCATATTCGTCCATTCAATCTTAGGATTCCATCCTTGCCATATGATAATTGTTCTGCAGTGACTCCCAGTTTTTCATTTGGATAGTTAGCTTCTAACACAGCTTCCTTCTGAGTGGCTAACAACTTTTCATTTAAACTGTTCCTTAATTCAATGCTCTTGGCATTGATTCTTACGGGCTTAACCCTTTCCTTCCTACTTAAGGCATCAGCGACTACATTCGCCTTGCCTGGATGATATCGGATTTCACAATCATAGTCATTTAGTATCTCCATCCATCGACGCTGCCTCATGTTCAAATCCTTCTGATTGAACAAGTGTTGAAGGATTTTATGATCAGAATAGATCACACACTTAGTCCCATACAGGTAATGCCTCCAAAGCTTTAGTGCAAATACAACGGCACCCAACTCCAAGTCGTGGGTGGTGTAATTCTTCTCGTGCACTTTTAATTATCGAGAAGCATAGGGAATAACTTTGCCCTTCTGCATAAGCACACATCCCATACCTGTGTGCGATGCATCACAATAAACCACAAATTCTTCGATTCCTTCAGGCAATGTCAACACAGGTGCATTGCTCAACTTCTGCTTGAGAATGTCAAAGGATTCTTGTTGCTTAGGACCCCAATTAAACTTGATATTCTTACGAGTTAATGAAGTTAGGGGTGCTGGAATCCTTGAGAAGTTTTCAATAAATCCCCTATTGTATCCTGCCAAACCCAAGAAACTACGAATCTCGGTGGGCGTCTTCGGTTCTTGCCAATTCATGATAGCATCGATCTTAGCGGGATCTACCTGGATACCACGCTCACTAACCACATGTCCAAGGAACTGGACTTCACGAAGCCAGAATTCACACTTTGAAAACTTGGCGTAAAGCTTCTCTTGCTGAAGGAGTTTAAGAATGCAACGAAGATGCTTCTCATGATCAGCTTGATTCTTTGAATAAATTAGAATGTCATCAATGAAGACGATAACAAATTTGTCCAAGTAGGGCTTGCAGACGCGATTCATGAGGTCCATGAACGTTGCTGGTGCATTAGTGAGCCCAAAAGGCATCACTAAGAACTCGTAGTGACCATAACGAGTCCTAAATGCAGTCTTGTGCACATCTTCATCTCTAACCTTCAGCTAATGGTAACCTGACCTCAAATCGATCTTGGAAAAGTAGCTTGCCCCTTGCAATTGATCGAACAGATCGTCGATCCCGGGCAATGGATATCTATTCTTGATTGTGACCTTGTTAAGCTCGCGATAATCGATGCATAGGCGCATCGATCCATCCTTCTTCTTTACAAACAGGATTGGTGCTCCCTAAGGAGATGAGCTAGGTCTAATAAATCCTTTTGCGAATAAATCATCTAGTTGAGTCCTCAACTCTTTCATCTCTTTCGGTGCTAACCTGTAAGGTGCTCTTGCAACAGGTGCTGCTCCAGGAATAATGTCGATTCTGAACTCCACTTGTCTATCTGGGGGTAAACCAGGTAGTTCTTCAGGGAATACTTCTGAATATTCGGAAATGATAGGGATGTCTTCAATCTTAGGCTTTGGTTCATCAATAGTCACCTGTGCCATGTAAATAACACAACCTTTCTTCATACACATTGACGCCTTAAGCAAAGACACTTGCTTAGGCAACCCGTATTGAGTGTCCCCCTGTATGGTAAGTGGCTCACCATACAGAGTCTTGATCACCACTTGTTTCTTATCACAAACAATTTGGGCTTGGTTATGAGATAACCAATCCATGCCTATCACTATGTCGAAACCAGCTAATTTCAAAGGAAGCAAGGACAACGGAAAAGAGTGGTTCCTAATGGATATAAAACATCCATCTAACACGGTTGAGGCAGTTTCTATGGTACCATCGGCCAACTCTACTTCATACTTGATGTTTAGGGTTTTAATAGGCAGATTCAATAACTTACAAAACTTATTATCTACAAACGATTTATCTGCACACGAATCAAATAATACCCTTGCATAAACATCATTGATGAGAAAGGTACCTGTTATCACGTTATCATTCTGGATTGCTTCATGTGCATTCATTTGAAAGACCCTAGCATTGGTCTTCTTCCCATCTTCAGCCTTCTTTGCGTACTTCGGGCAATTAGACTTGATATGCCCCTTCTCGTTACAGTTGTAGCACGTCGCATCCTTTATCTTCTTGCAGTCTAACGTCTTGTGCTCCTTGGATTTGCATATCCCACATGCAATCGGTTTTGACTGAGACTTTGATTCAAACCTGCATTTTCCAAAGTGACGCTTTTGGCAGGTTTTGCATTTAGGCTTCTCATCCGCCTGCTGGTTACTGTAGGATCGTGTACTGACCCGAACGAGTCGTTCAGAGAAGTTTTTATCAGTTTCAGTGGCGGAAACAAAGTAACTGACTACGAAACAGCTAGCAATTCCTTTTAAACATGTTTCTGATTGATATTACAGCTTGTACAATCACTGGATAAACCGGCAGCACTTCGGTATCCAAAGTCACAAAAGTTACAAATGAATTCAACATGACCCCTATATATAGTACTCTAGCTTTCTCTTGAAAGTGACAAGACTCAGTTCAAGAGAAACCTACTTGGTGGCTTTCTCTTGAAACTGGTCTACTCTCTTTCAAGCTAAACCTATTCATTCAAGAGAAACCTCATAAACTCAATCTAAACTCTCCTATTTTCTCGTACAACTTGCCCTGATATAACATATCTAGTACAAGACTCAAGACAAGACGAAGTCGACAGATGTATGCACTAACAGACTCCCCCTCAGATGTTGACGAGTCTTAAAGTGTTGAGTCTTCGCATCTTCAGTCTTTATCAGTCTCTGGGCTTCACTCTTTCAATCAGCATCAACAGACTCCCCTTAACAATGTGCTGGCATTCCTTCAGTTCTTCAGCATCATTTGCTACAGGATCGTAATCTGGCTTTCACAGGTTCAAAATCATTGCCTGGCTCATGCTTTGCCTTCAGAGTCCTCAAATATCGAAACCTGGTTTTTCAAACATAAGCTTTTCAGGATCAAACAACCTAGCTCACATCCGACCTTTTCTCAAACCTGCACCATCTCTACCTCAAAGTAAATTTTACAATTTTAAACATTAACATGAATATATCAACTAAAACTCTCCCTCAAATCAAACAGAAAATTTTATCAAAAATAATCCTGATGAACCACTTGTAAAGTAGATTAAAAACACATTTGATAAAAAACATAAACTCCCCCTCACAACATGGTCATCATGTTTAGCACTTGGAATTTTGAAAATCAGCTTTCCAACACCAGTTGTCGAAAATCTTTTTGGATTTTTCAAAAAATTATACTAAAACACACTGAAAATCTTTTTTGGATTATGAAATATTAAGAAATTCAGTAAAGAAATATTTACAGACAATATTTTTGTGAGTTTGTGTACGAGGATCATATCAGTTTATGAGACACATCACCAACACCGTTAAGCTTTAAACATTTTCAGTTTTAAACTATTCACGTTGATTGACGATATTGTTGTCCACTTAAACTCAATCTAAAAACTTTCGAAATGCTTACCGATACGTTAAGGTATATTAATTTGCACTAAATTCTTATGGACCCCACGATCTCAGCATATCCCCTCATCATGCAATACACTAACTCAAGTAATGCCTTTAAACTTTTATCAACTGTGATTTGTGCGAAAACAAAGCAGAATGTTTAAACATTAACAATCAGGTCGATACTTCCGTATACGCAGAGAAAGTCCAATGTTTAAACAAAATAAGAAAATAAAAATAAGTTGAAGTTGTTTAGGCTTTAACCACTAGGTCGATACTTCCGTATACGCAGAGGTGATCCAAAGCTTAAACGAAACACCAAAGAAAATAAAGCAGAACGTTTAGGCAATAACATCCAGGTCGATACTCACGTATACGCAGTGGATGTCCAATGCTTAAACAAAATAAAGAAATCAAACAAGTTTAAATTTTTGCAAAAAATGAAATGCACAATCACAGCGACTTTTCAGCAAAGTTGTGAAAATTCACAGACTTAACCAGTTTTATGTCTTTCGACAATCAGCGATTACTGAGTAGGCACACAATCAAGAAGGACAAAACTAAGTACTATGCTTTCGACCATGTTTCCCACTAGAACTAGGCTTTTTAATTTAGATTTGTATCGTTATTGCAAATCTACTAGTCTAGCTGAGCCTATCGTCACATCATTAGTGAGACTGTTTATCACTTTAGACTTTACATTTCTTTAGCATGTTGTGACAGCCCACTGATGTACTATCATTTCCTCTATTTCACAACAAAACTCATTTTTGATTTTATCATGTTTTTGGCTTTTTCAAATTTTCAAATGTTTTTTGTATTTTCTGAAAATTTTTACTCCCCCTAAAATGCAAACACATTTTAGGAAATTTGAAAACAAACTATACAATAAAGTGACAACCGATATCGAATCGCTTCAAATCGCCATCCACTTGGCATAAACAATCAGAACTCCCCCTTACACAAAACTATTTTCTCATTATGATTTCAAAACACTTAAAGTTTGTTTTAACCAAAATGATTTTTCCGGAAAATAAGTTTTGTTAAACTTACCACTTGTAAAGTTAGGGGTTTGGTTCATCACATTTTCCTCAATCATTTTTAGAAAATCAGATACAACTTAATGTCCCTGATTTACCACTTGGAAGTGAAAATTTCCATCAACCACTTGTAGGAATACCTCATCTACACAAAACCATTTTACCAATAAAAATCCCGATTCCTGCTTCACACTTACTAACCTGGAAGTTCCGGCAAGTCACACTTATCTTGAAAATTTCAACTATTTTTTCAACTTCCACAATCTTCTCAATTACTTTGACCTCATTCATTTCCTTTGCAGCTTTCCTTTCTTTCAGATTCTTCAATTTTTCTGCAAAATAAAATTCAAAAGTGTCAGAAGATAAATGAGTTTTTCCCAAATTTATCTGTTCCATTTCTTCATCACTATCACTTGTTTCTGATGAACTGTTTTCAGATGAAACAGATCTTTCATCTTCATTTTTCTCTTCATCAGATAACACTTCCATCCATTCCTTCAACATTTCTGGCTTTTGAACAATAAGTGCAATAAAAGCTTTAATATTAGAATCAGCTGGAATGTACTTGTCCCAGCTAAAACCATCAGCCATTTTCTCATCATCTTGATCAACAATGCCATGATAAGCTTTCCTGTTTGCATCCTCGATCATTCTTCCATGTGCCGTTTGAGCTTCTTTTTGTTGATGTGGTTGATGAGTGATTTGCTGATAAATGGTTTTCCTGTAATAATCATCTTTCCCAGACGACTCCTTTGCTCCTCTCGGCTCCTGATTCTTGCATTCTCTTTTAAAGTGGCCTTTCTCCCTGCAACGAAAACAAACAACTTTAGATTTATCAAATCCAAGATTAGAAAGATTTGCATCCAAGAAATCAGTTCTTCCTGTAACCAATCTAAATTTTTCTGCTCTCCTCAAAACACTAGCTAAGGCCCATTTAATATCCATCAGTTCCAGCTCCTCTGCATCGATTTGGTCATAATCTTCCTTTGTGAGCATCGGATTACCAATTCTTCCGGCAATCAACCCTTCATAAGACTCTAATGCAGTGACCAATAATCCTATATGATGCTTTACAACTTCTTCAAAATAATTTTGACCATTTTGAAGTTGTAAAGCTACATTGCACTGAATTAGATGACCATTTCCGGTAGATGAATTTTGAACACTTGGAGGATTCACCGATGAGAACCCACTAGTGTTGACTGATCCTTGACTGCTTGGTGTAGATTGATTTCCAGCACTAAATGCAGGTTGTATCTTTGGACTTGCTTCAGCAGTTTGAACATTTCTTTTATAATACAATTTAATATCTTGTTGATGAGTAGAACTGTTCATTCCAGCAATTTTCTGCTGCTCCAGATCCTGTGCCTCCAACTTTTCTATAAACTGCGAAATCGATAACCTTCTAAACTGTCCGGAATTTTTCAATATCATCAGATATGTACCCCATTCCTGTTGCGGTAACGCATCAGCAAGCTTTTCAACCCATTCTGCTGGAGTTTTTGTAATCTTCAACTGTGACATAGTGCGTACAAGATGACAGTATCTTTCAATAAGACTCTTTGTTGTTTCACCAGGCATGCACGTAAATAGTTCAAATTCCTTTTTCAACAAAGCTGCTTTACTTTGTAGCATTTCAGTACTTCCCTTAAATTTCTTTCCAAGAGCTTCCCAGATAGAGTAAGCATTGTCATCATGTTGAAGCAATACAAATATATCCTCCTTTACTGCTTGTTGTAACAGATTGATCATCATTTTCTCTCCTTTATAACTATCTCTTTCTTGCTCTGTGAATTCTGAAATGATTTTATCGACTCCCGCTGAATTCTTTGGCCTCTCATATACAGTTTCGATGCTCTCCCAAGCTTTTAGATGATTCGCCTGAACCCAATTCTCAAACCGTTTCTTCCATCCGTGATAATCTTCAATTCCCATAAGTTTCGGGGGGTTTTTGCATTGTTCCTGTTTCATTCTCCATTGTCATGTTCTTAGTAATGTCTGATGAACTAGTCGGGGTTGTAGCAAATGCGTTGTAAAACTCAGAATCCATGTATTGGTAACACGTTTTTCAAACACGGTTGTTTCAAACGGAATAACCTTCAAGAGAACTTTAAACGAACTATCACCTTCAAGAGAAACCTAATGGAATTTTCAAGAGAAACCTGATGGAATTTTCAAGAGAAACCTGATGGAATTCTCAAGAGAAACCTGATGAGTTTTCAAAAGAAAGCCGATTTGAAGAGAAACCAACAAGGTTTTTCAAGAGAAAGCTGATTTGAAGAGAAACCAACAAGGTTTTACAAGAGAAAGCTGATTTGAAGAGAAACCAACAAGGTTTTTCAAGAAAAAGCTGATTTGAAGAGAAACCAACAAGGTTTTTCAAGAGAAAGCTAAAGTGTTCGTTCAAGAGAAACCTAGTTTTTGTCCAATTTTGTCCATTTTTAGTCCGTATTTTAAGATGAAACTTTCAAGGGTTTGTCTATGTCCAATTCCGAGTGCACTGTGAAAATTTGAACCAATTCGGACCGTAAAAACTTGTAAATTCTGAAAAGAAGGGGTAGAAAACAGAAATTTCAAGCTGAATCGGTAAGAACTCCTCCTCCTGAGCTCTGATACCACTTGTAGGATCGTGTACTGACCCGAACGAGTCGTTCAGAGAAGTTTTTATCAGTTTCAGTGGCGGAAACAAAGTAACTGACTACGAAACAGCTAGCAATTCCTTTTAAACACGTTTCTGATTGATATTACAGCTTGTACAATCACTGGATAAACCGGCAGCACTTCGGTATCCAAAGTCACAAAAGTTACAAATGAATTCAACATGACCCCTATATATAGTACTCTAGCTTTCTCTTGAAAGTGACAAGACTCAGTTCAAGAGAAACCTACTTGGTGGCTTTCTCTTGAAACTGATCTACTCTCTTTCAAGCTAAACCTATTCATTCAAGAGAAACCTCATAAACTCAATCTAAACTCTCCTATTTTCTCGTACAACTTGCCCTGATATAACATATCTAGTACAAGACTCAAGACAAGACGAAGTCGACAGATGTATGCACTAACAGTTACCCTTGTTTGACCCAAACTTCTTCTTGTGGTCTGAGTTTCCCTTATGCTTCTTGTCTGAACGTCGTGAGTTATCATCCTCACGCTTCCTCTTCCCTTCTTCAGAGTTCTTAAGCGATCTCAGCCTGACCGCATCTAGAGTAAAGGATAAAGATAAATCAGCTGCTGACCTAAAAGTAGCAGGTCGAGATGCCTTTACACTGGCCTTGATCTCCGGGGCTAAACCCCCAATAAAACGGGCAATCCGTTTTGGTTCCGCCGTCACTAAGTAAGGAACCAATCGAGACATGGTATTAAAGCTTGTTAAATATGCCTGACAGTCCAAATTCTTCATAACCAATGTCAGGAAATCGGTCTCGATCTTCTCAACTTCATGTTGAGGACAGTAGTTCTCCTTGATCAAAGCGACAAACTGATCCCAAGACATATTGTACAACGAGATCTTTCCAGTAGCTTGGATTAGAGACCTCCACCAAGCTAGTGCTTCTCCTTTAAATGACTGAGATACAAACTTTACCACATCTCTATCAGCGCAACCACTGATGTCAACCATGGTATCCATCTCGTCTAGCCACGTCGTGCAGTCGATGGCTCCTTTTTCCCCAGTGAAATCCCTGGGCTTACAGGAGACGAAATACTTGTAAGAACAACCCTTATCACGTGGCTCTTGATTTAGCACAACTTTCCTAGATGGAATACTCCTCTGGTTTGATGAGTGATGAGAATCACTCTTGTGAGAGGTATGAGTTCTTGAGGGTGGCTTTGAGTGTGGTACAGACTGAGTTCTGACATGGGTACCACTAGATTCATTGAACTGTCTGTCTAGAGCTCGTGTAACAACATTATCTATCAATGCCTGCAATTCTACTCCTGCTACATTAACTCGGGAAGTATCATGATTCTCCCTTGGGTGGCTGTTGACTTCGTCTGACCCAGCCGTGTAGCTTGATTGCTACATAAGGTAAATGATAATGATTTATTCAGAAATCTATAACAGTATTATCATTCTTGATGATTTATTAACCATGGTATTAATAAACCATATTGGTTAATTTGTTAAGCATATATATTCAGGATTTTCATTATATTTATCCTTAGTTATAATTTATTAATATTTTATAATGGCACAAAAGGCCAGGTCACAAGGACAAATTAAATTTTCAAGCCATGATTTTATAGAATCAAGGCATTAAGGTTTGAACACAGTTCATTACCTTTCTTGACAGGGAGTCATAGACCACCACTGTCTTTTGTCTTATATGACAATGAATATGGTCATTAGGCATTACATCACTACTGGATGTTTTAAATAATATTTAAAAGGAATTGGAAGGGTCCAATATAAAGATGACTTATGTGATTTTATCGTATCACATTTTGCCAGGAGTGTTAACATGTTCTCAGATGTTAACAAGAACTCAAATCTTAATAAGGAACTACCATTATGGCCTTGTCTTAAAATGACAGATTTATTTTTAAAAGGAATTGATATTTTATTTTATTTTATATATTATACTTATGCATGTAATGACAAAAATGAAATTTTAAATTCAAACATTTCACTAACATTAAAGGAGAGTACATGGATGCCCTAAACGGGACTTTAACAGAAAGGACATGCCCACGCAGGGGCTAAACTGGAAATACAAGTCCTCGCAGGGACTGAATACAGAAATAGATGTCCACGCAGGGACTTGATTGAAATAGGGAAATTACAATACAAATAAAATAAATAAGAAATCTTCAATAATCCCTCTTGCTTTTCCCTTTGATTAAACTCGCTAAACCCTTCAAAAATCCTCGTTGGTTTCTACGCTCTTCTCGAACTTCCCGCTCCACCTGGCTCAACCTTTGCAGAATCTCCTGTTGTTGTGGCGGCTGGATCTGCGGTGGCTGCGACTGCAGAGGTTGAGGTGGTGGCGGGTATTGATACCCATAGGTAGGGTACCCGGTCGTCCAGGGACCTCCATAGGGCCCTTCAGGATGAAGAGCATTGTAGTTCGATGCTACCAGGTAAGGGTCAACTTCAGCGTAGTTGTAGTTGGTATGGGCCGGCTGATCAAATGGGTTGTACGCCGCTGAACCGGCGTATGCAGGAATCGGGTTATCATAACCCATTGGTGGCGGCGCGATAGGTGCAGAATCCACCTCAGAGACGGGGTTTGAAGGCCCTCCCATCTGTGGGTCTTCATATAGTGGCGGGTAGTGACTGCCACTGGAAGGTTGAGGGGTGCTGATACGAATTCCCCCTCGCACGGACATCCGTGCGTTTGATCTCCTACGCCTCGGTCGCTCCGGAGGCGGTTGCTGTACTGGTGGCGGTGCTGGCGTGACCGCTACAAAACGCGAATCCTCCAAAGGATCCTGCTGCTGCTGATGCGGAGACGAGTGGTAAGAAGGAGTAAACACCCAATCATATTGGGCGAATCTCGCCTCGTAGTTGTCTGGACCACGATAAGGTGATCCATGGAAAGATGACCCATCCGAAATCTCGATGGCGTGAGTAGGAGTCCCGGTCGGCGGCTCGGCAGGGTCGGTGTCTTCATCCATGTCCATGGCATGGTCACCGGAGAAGTGGACTTCTGGTCCCAATGGGTTAAAACCCATTGGTTCTTGCACCTGGTTGGCCGGGTTGAACCGGCTCTGGAAGAACGAGGTCGGGTCTTCAAAGGCGCGGTGCGACCCCGACCGCTGAAGAGGTAGGAATGAATGGTGTGAATCGTGGGGCTCATTCTCTGACTGTGGCCCAAAGGAGTGGTGGTACGAATGTCACACCCCAACCGATGGCGGAATCATCGGGGTGCGGCACTAGGCGAATCAGATTGCTCAAGAGAATCCATAACAACTAAATTGCGACAGTATTTATTGCATTTGTTATCCCATACTAACAATCAGTGCAATCACATAAGTTATCACAGATTTCTTGTCCTCTCGAACAATACAAATCCGACAACCTAGATTTTATGTGAGTTTCTAGACTTCCTAGCTTGATTTGATGTAGTCTGCGATCTAACCTGCAACATACGTTAAAATAATGTCAATACAAAAGTATTGGCGAGCATACAGGTTTGATATGTAATAGTGTAATAGATAAAAGTTGCGAATTCCCACATACATAAACGTAATACACGACATATATACTCACAAAACTGATACTACCAGCTAAGTCCTCGAGCTTCGATCGCGATTGCTAAACTAGGCCCCGTCGGGCGCAATAGTACTATACTAGTCATGGTGGGACGTCGCGAGTATAAGTCCTAGCACATATGTAACTAGCATCACGTATAACTATGCACGTAAGTCATTCGCAAGTGATAAGTAGTTTAATCATTGATGCGATTCGATTTGATAGCAACGTATGTTACACCCAAAAGTGCAAAAGCAAAAAGGGTTCAAGTATACTCACAGTGCGTATTTGGAAAGTAACACCACTTGGTTGGATTGGCGGGAAAGTGTTTGAGATTACCCTGATTACAGATCGATTGCGTGAGCGTTGGATGGCGCACTAAATGGTAGCGAGAGAACCAAGAAGTGGGCGATAATCCGGTCGGATGACGGCCCGTTCGGATGGGTTGCTGCCCGATCGGATGGGCTGCTGTCCGATCGGCTGGCAGCCTGTCCGATCGGCTGACAGCCTGTCCGATCGGCTGACAGTCTGCCCGATCGGATGGCGACCCATCCAACTGATATTCGAAAAATTTTGAAGGTTCTTCGGCGGTTTTGATCGGGACGGTGTGCCTTCGTGCTAAACAACTGAAATTCCATCAAGTCCGACTTGTTCTAACGGCCTGGAACCACCCCGTTCCATCAGATCTGACCGTTCTTGACGGTTTTTCCCTTGTTTAATCCGAAATCACATGTTCTTTGATTAGGTAACATAGATTTAGGCGAGATAGTTATCAAACATATGGAAATCACTTAGATCTGAGCTATTCATGGTTAAATGAGGTCACACTTTGAAGTTCATAAGAACTCTTGATGACATCATCTTAGAACACCTCAAATCAGTAGATTTCATGGTTAAAAGTCGAGATTTAAAAGATAGAAAGGTGTAGATTTGCGTGTAGATCATAAAAGTACGAGAATTTGAGTGAAAACTTACAAGAATCGCGAGGAATCGAGAGAAAAGGACTTCAAGGCGTGCTGATCGAGTGAGAGCTTCACATCAGCAAAAATGATGGGAGGGTGGGG
This sequence comes from Helianthus tuberosus, assembly GCA_030545235.1. Lineage (NCBI taxonomy): Eukaryota > Viridiplantae > Streptophyta > Magnoliopsida > Asterales > Asteraceae > Helianthus > Helianthus tuberosus. The sequence continues at coordinate 12,928,574 of CM060366.1, read as the reverse complement.
GTATTTATAGGCAAGAGAGGAGAGAAATAAGAGTGTGGCCATCCGTTTGGCTGGCCTAGCCGTTCGGCTGGCCCATCCGTCCGGATGGCCTATCCGTTCGGATGTCTTTCAGCGAGCTATGTTTTGGCGTTCCGTTTTATTCGTTAAATATCGTGATAGTTTGATTACACCTTTTTATCCATATTTGCATATATTTATTATAATTAATCACAAAAGGTCGTATATACATATCCATATTTCAAATCCTGCAATAATCGAGTTACGCGTGCCTGCGAGTGCGTTTTTGAGTATTGCGTTGCATTACGACACCTCACGGTCGTCGAGGAGGGTAGAAGGTCCTCACTCAACGTCAAGGAGGGTAGAATTGGTCCTCACTTGACATCATCGTGGTTGTCAGCAGTGCAATTGTGATGTGTTAGCGATAACGTATGCGAAAATATGCGAAATAGACTGTGATATAGCGATATATGCGATATAGGTACATTATGATCTGAATCTATGGTGCTAAGCGTAACGAGTATAGTGGTTAGTAACAATGCACGAAAGTGCGGGTTGTTACAGTCTCCCCTACTTTAGGAAATTTCATCCCGAAATTAATCCAACAGGTAGACTTTTAAGAGTTGATCCCGTATGAGTAGCGATATAGCGAGTTAATCGGGTGAGAGTTGGCAAGCGTGAGCGTCTCGAGTAGGAGAGAGGTCGACCGTGATAGCGAAAAGGCGAGGTAATGACAAAAGTAGTATCCCACGAATTGGCGTTCCCAAAAGCGTATCGAGGAGCTTGTTGAGTCGATGCAAATGAAGTTTAAGGAAGAATCTTGAAAAGTTTTCCTATAACGTAGGGTCAAGCTGAATATGTTAACCAATCATTGCAGGAGGATTTAAGTTTAAACATTTAAAAGAATTTGGAAGGAAAACACAGTTTAGGATGACTTCCTTATGACATGGTTTCAAGCTGAACGCGATGTTGAACCAACGTCTCAAGAAAGTCTTGTTTTGATATTGCAAAAGGTTTTAAGGAAAAATTGGACTCATGAAAGCTTCCCTTGGGCATGGAGTTAAGCTGAGTCGATGTTACCTCCACGCTGTGAGGAAATTTCACTTGTCCAATGGTTTTAATCAAAATTTTACAAAATAAGTTTTACAAAAAGGTAGTTGACACCGAGCCCCACTTGGCACTTTCCCACGAAAGTTCGTTAATATGGTTAAAACACTTATATATAGGAAGTATCAGCGGCGTATCCACCATGTTTTGCTCATATTACTTCCGTTTCGTGAGGCGGTGTCAGGTGTGCCGATAGGACACAGATAGAATTGCGTTCCCTTGGTCCAAGCGATAGGAGGTCAGACCAAGTCGAAGATAGAATCGAATAGATTGGACGGCTAGATTGACTGTGAACATAGTGATGACGGGGCAAGCGAGTAGCTTGATGACATGAAACATCAAAGTAGCGTGTCTGATAGGCGACGAGCGATAAGCGGTAAGCGAATAGTACGATTTCGATTAGCTTCCACGTTAAAACCCACATGGCATGTTTCCACGAGAGTCTGCTAATATGGTGAAACACCATGTTTGACCATATTAGTTTTGTCCCGTGAAGCGATGTCATGCATACAAACACTACACTGATTGTGATGAATACCAAGCGATGAGCGATGATTGATAAGCGATAAGCGACACGTGATAAACGATAGTGACAACCGTCGAGCGATAAGCGACGATTGTTGCGTTGCGAGCGATGGAGGTATGCGTGATGAATGTGATTCGATTGGATTGATCAACACTACAAATTTAACTAACATTAGACCCCACATGGCCTTTTTCCACGAAAGTCTGTTGATATGGCTAAAACACTTATATATAGGAAGTACCAGCGGCGTATCCACCATGCTTTAACCATAAGAGTTTCGTCCCGTGAAGCGAGGTCATGTGTGCTAACTTAACACGGTTAACACGGATAATGGTAAGCGATAGCGACGAGCGATAGAGCGAGCGATAGATCGATACACGGTAAGCGATATAGCAATACACGCAATAAGCGGTAGCGATCCGCATAATAAGCGATAGAGATTCGCATGATAAGTAATAGGGATTCACATGATAAGCGATAGAGGTTGCGAGATACACATAATAAACATTAGCGATTGCGAGATAGATTTAAGCGATAATGCGATAGATTCCAACAACACTGCGATTGAGTTGCGATGTGGACTTACGACCAGTCTTACGTCGCTGCAATTGCCCTGCGGGGGGTAGACTTACCAAAGTCCCTTGATGAGGCGATTGCATTGCGTTGGCAGACTTACGAAAAGTCTCGCAGTGATGCGGGTCGGTTGTTACGCCTTGCGATTGAGTGTAGTGTGTTGAAAATAACCACAATAGTATAATAGGTCTAATAACGTTCAACTTCACGTGGCACTTTCCTCACGAAACTTCGGTAGTATGATAAAGCACACCTTGCTTGACCCCTACTACTTACATCCCGCGATTTGGTGTCACATTTTGTCGAGATGCTTATGGCACCTTAGAATTCACTACGATCTCCGTGCACTGACCAAAATAATCCCATGTGCACCCGTGATTAGTCGTTCCTTGCACGTTTATCGTACCTTATCCAAAGAGTGCAGTGAGGGTAAAATACATTATCTCGTGACATAGTATATAGTATGTGTGTGAATCTAGTCTAAGTGCGAAACACGAGAGAGAGAATGCGAATTAATGTTGCGCATAGCGACAATCATCAATTAGTAGGGTCAGTTTCACACATGAAATTACGTCGAAAATTTGTTTCATTACAACACTACCCTACGTCTGTCTGATGTCGAAAACTTTTGCTGGAGTTGCGGTTGTTGTACTCAAGTTCTTGATCCGGTGCGGCAGTTGCGGGTGAAGTGACCATAGCGGTTGCAGTTATTGCAATAACGACAATCAGCTCCGTCCCGGTGATGGTGGGTACATAAGTAACACTGGGGATGAGCCCCAGTGTAAGCTCGTTTTCGAAACACCGGAACTGCTTGAAGAGGCTTTGGTTGCAGCAGTTCGGTTGTTGATGAGTTCGGGATTGAAATCTTTCGTTTGCGGCTGGGTTTGTCGGTGTCTTGCGAAGAGGTATCGTCGTTGGATGATTCGTCTGAGGACTCGCTTGCAGAATCTTCGGCCGAGTCGTCGAAAGAACCGTCAGCAGCTTCATCAGAAGAATCGTTGGCAGATTCGTCAGAAGAATCATCAGCAGACTCGTCAGAAGAATCGTCGACATGATCGTCTGAAGAATTAATGACGATTGCTTGATAAGCTTGCTTGACGGGATTCTTGGAGAAAAACCCTTCCATGAGTCGTTTGTTGTTGATTTCTGCGGCTAAGCGGTATGTTTCTTCGATAGTAGCAGGCCTTGCAGCTTCGACAAAGTCGCCCACACACTCAGGCAAGCCACGATTGTACTTCGCGATGGCTTTTTCCGGGGTGTCAACTTGACTTGGGCAAATAATGCTCAGCTGTTTGAATCTTGCAGTGCAGCCGGCGTTGTCACCTTCGGCTTGCTTGATTTTCCAAAATTCGTCTTCCAACTTCTGAATCTCGTGGGGAGGGCAATACTCCTTCTTCATGAGCTCTTTCAGCTCATTCCAGGAGAGAGCATAAGCCGCGGAGATCCCACGTTTGTTGTGTTCGGTGGTCCACCAGTCGAGTGCTCGTGATTGAAATACTCCGGTAGCGCAAGTAGTACGGAAACTATCGGGACACCCACTCTGACGAAGGGTAACCTCGATAGAGTCGAACCACTGGAGTAGTTGAGATACACCTCCTTCACCCGTGAAGACCATTGGATCACAGGCTTTGAAGTGTTTGTAGAGAAAGGTAGGCTGCGGCGCTCCTGTCTTAACGTCTTTCGGAGCTCGAGAGTTGCTAAGAGAGTGCACTTGAGCGACGATCTGAGGAATCATTTCGGCCACACCCTTGACCACAAGGGAGGCGATCCTCTTTTCATCCCTTCGTTTGGCTCGTCTCCTTGCTGACATTCTCGAAGTAGAGTTGTTGGAAGGCATCTAGACAGAAAGAGACTTGGAGTGAGATTCGATCATAATGATTTTTGAGCTTTGCGATGCGATTGAGCGCGTTCAAAACTTGATGTGATAATATAATAGTAATGCGAAGTCACATAGGAGCCACATAGGAGGCACAAGATTCCTAAGTTCTCACACAATGATTTGTTTGCTTATACATATATATATATTTATATAGATGTAATTTGTAATCATACACATACAGGTCGATTTAGAATACGTGACGACGCGTTGAAGTGAGAGAGCGAGAGCGAAGGCGAGAGATTATGCATTAGTTTCGTTGCGAACATTCGGTCTTCGTTCTAGATTGCGATGGTTGTTAGAGTTGTGCGTTTTTGTAAAACAGGAAGCGAAAACTGATAAATCGAGAAATCGGTAAGGCGTAAAATAACACCTAATGCGTAATTCAGCTTAAAAAAGTGTAAAACCAGCGAGTCGTAGGCTTAATAAAGTAATCGGAGTGCCTTGGGTGTTTAGGCGTCGACTACCCAAGGTAGCCCAGCTATACCCAATAAGCTCATGCACGCGCGTTGACCTAGAAGACTCATGCTTCCACTAGGATGCAGCTCATGACATTCATCCTCCCAGTCATTGCGTGGCTCGAGTTGTGGTTACAGTCAAGTCCTCGGTGAGAGCTTTTTGAAAAACCGTTTTTATAGGGTGGAGCGGTTCGTTAAGGTATGGGTTTTACCCCTGACTTAACAACTTCGCTCCTAATTGTGGTTGTGCTCCTCGAATAAATTCGGGAGATCCACTAGATTTTGAATTGGAGATTTCTGTCGAGATTTGGATGTCACTCCTGACTCAACAGAAAGTTCTCGTGCTAAAGTAATGCGCTGAGTGAGCGATCTTATCGAGAGTTCTTGGTTTTCACTCCTGGTCTCGACTGGATCACTCGATTGTATTATGCGAATATTTTCGAAAATGTGTGTATTGTGTCAGCCTTAGGAAAGGCTAAGTAGTATTCCAGCCTTAGGAAAGGTTCTTCGTGCGGAGCTGTAATATGCGGTGTCCACAAAAAGTTGTAATTTTAGTAGATCCAAACAAGAATATCAAGTAGGCCCATACAAACCCCACTGGGTTCGTATGAGTCGGCATGTTGGTACTTAGACTATAGACTAGGTCAATTTCTAAGACAACAAACCCGGACTAGGTTGTGTCACAAAATTTTACCTAATTCCCTATAGTTATGGCTTTGATACCAATCTGTCACACCCCAACCGATGGCGGAATCATCGGGGTGCGGCACTAGGCGAATCAGATTGCTCAAGAGAATCCATAACAACTAAATTGCGACAGTATTTATTGCATTTGTTATCCCATACTAACAATTAGTACAATCACATAAGTTATCATAGATTTCTTGTCCTCTCGAACAATACAAATCCGACAACCTAGATTCTAGGTGAGTTTCTAGACTTCCTAGCTTGATTTGATGTAGTCTGCGATCTAACCTGCAACATACGTTAAAATAATGTCAATACAAAAGTATTGGCGAGCATACAGGTTTGATATGTAATAGTGTAATAGATAAAAGTTGCGAATTCCCACATACATAAACGTAATACACGACATATATACTCACAAAACTGATACTACCAGCTAAGTCCTCGAGCTTCGATCGTGATTGCTAAACTAGGCCCCGTCGGGCGCAATAGTACTATACTAGTCATGGTGGGATGTCGCGAGTATAAGTCCTAGCACATATGTAACTAGCATCACGTATAACTATACACGTAAGTCATTCGCAAGTGATAAGTAGTTTAATCATTGATGCGATTCGATTTGATAGCAACGTATGTTACACCCAAAAGTGCAAAAGCAAAAAGGGTTAAAGTATACTCACAGTGCGTATTTGGCAAGTAACACCACTTGGTTGGATTGTCGGGAAAGTGTTTGAGATTACCCTGATTACAGATCGATTGCGTGAGCGTTGGATGGCGCGCTAAATGGTAGCGAGAGAACCAAGAAGTGGGCGATAATCCGGTCGGATGCCGGTCCATTCGGATGGGTTGCTGCCCGATCGGATGGGCTGCTGTCCGATCGGCTGGCAGCCTGTCTGATCGGCTGACAGCCTGTCCGATCGGCTGACAGTCTGCCCGATCGGATGGCGACCCACCCAACTGATATTCGAAAAATTTTGAAGGTTCTTCGGCGGTTTTGATCTGGACGGTGTGCCTTCGTGCTAAACAACTGAAATTCCATCAAGTCCGACTTGTTCTAACGGCTGGGAACCACCCCGTTCCATCAGATCTGACCGTTCTTGGCGGCTTTTCCCTTGTTTAATCCGAAATCACATGTTCTTTGATTAGGTAACATAGATTTAGGCGAGATAGTTATAAAACATATGGAAATCACTTAGACCTGAGCTATTCATGGTTAAATGGGGTCACACTTTGAAGTTCATAAGAACTCTTGATGACATCATCTTAGAACACCTCAAATCAGTAGATTTCATGGTTAAAAGTCGAGATTTAAAATATAGAAAGGTGTAGATTTGCGTGTAGATCATAAAAGTACAAGAATTTGAGTGAAAACTTAAAAGAATCGAGAGAAAAGGACTTCAAGGCGTGCTGGTCGAGTGAGAGCTTCACATCAGCGAAAATGATGGGAGGGTGGGGGTATTTATAGGCAAGAGAGGAGAGAAAGGAGAGTGTGGCCGTTCATTCGGCTGGACCATCCGATCGGCTGGCCCATCCGTTCGGCTGGCCTAGCCGTTCGGCTCGCCCATCCGTCCGGATGGCCTATCCGTTCGGATGTCTTTTAGCGAGCTATGTTTTGGCGTTCCGTTTTATTCGTTAAACATCGCGATAGTTTGATTACACCTTTTTATCCATATTTGCATATATTTATTATAATTAATCACAAAAGGTCGTATATACATATCCATATTTCAAATCCTGCGATAATCGAGTTACGCGTGCCTGCGAGTGCGTTTTCGAGAATTGCGTTGCATTACGACACCTCACGGCCGTCGAGGAGGGTAGAATAGGTCCTCACTCAACGTCAATGAGGGTAGAATTGGTCCTCACTTGACATCATCGTGGTTATCAGCAGTGCAATTGTGATGTGTTAGCGATAACGTATGCGAAAATATGCGAAATAGACTGTGATATAGCGATATATGCGATATAGGTACATTATGATCTGAATCTCTGGTGCTAAGCGTAACGAGTATAGTGGTTAGTAACAATGCACGAAAGTGCGGGTTGTTACAACGAGGGTGAAGAGCTTAGTGAGACAAAACGCCTCGCGGGTTCCAAATACATCCTCCAGTCTTCTTGAGGACTAGTGCCCAGCGTTGCAGACGGAGTTCGCCTGTGAGAAGGCCCTGCTTTATGGTCGTGGCCAGTAACTGGTGCCTTGCCCCTTCCTCTCCTGAATCTTGGTGGCATTTTGTTGACCTGTCAAACAAACAAAATAAACACAAGGAAAAACAGAGGATAAAATAAAACGAATTAGGATTTGTCCTAAGTTCTTTGTCTAGACTCGAAAATCGAGGAATGTGCAAACTGTGTCATTGAGATTAAACACAAAAGGCTAGTGTTTAATTCACTCAATGTTGGCTCTGATACCAACCTGTCACACCCTGATATTTCCACGTATTACCGGTGGGCCCGGTGGGGAGTATCGTGACGTAGTTGATATCATCATAGTCAAACAACACAATTTAATGCACAGCAGAAGCAAAAGATAAATACATTACAAACCGAATAGAAAGTAATATCAAGTATTACAAAAACGGTTGTAAAAGATCCACAGGCGGATCGAAGATAAAAGAAACATTAATCAACAGATTTAAAGGCATCTAAGCTTGCAAGACTCTTTATTGATGCTAGGAGTAGCCAGCCTATTCCGTCTAGTACCTACACTTAGCCTTTTTGGAAAATACGTCAGTTTACACTGGTAAATACAATTAACTGACTCATTTTGAAAATGTTTAAGAAAATTGATTTGAATGCACAAGGCACAAAATATCTTTTATAACTTGGGGCAATTATTTTAAAAATAATCTTGTATACAGTTTTACATATTTGCCGTCCGTCAGGGCCGGTTAGAAGAGCCGGACAAGATTAACTGACACACCACAAGTATAATACCCACAAGGAATTTCCTTATTGTGGAGTACCTTTTTACATACGCAACTGTCAGGTGTATGCCTACACCCCGTGCTTAAGTCGTGGCCATTTCAATGAATGAGCCGAGGATATCCAGGACACGGTCATTAACCCCCCAAAGGCCATATACCAAAAAAAACAGATTAAAACGGGTTATGTAAATATATTAATCACAATCCGATTTAAATAACTACATGCCCGACCAAGCGGTATTATTATAATACCGTATCCCAAGCCCGTATAAGGGAAACTAAGTTAAAAGTATTTACCTGAGCAAATTTATATAATTTATCCCACCCGTATACAATCAAGCAAGTACAGGTAGCTTTTACTGGTCCCCTAAATCTGGAAATGGTGGTTTAATTAACCTATTAGATTCCTAACGGGTCTTACTTAAGCCTATGCTTAGACCGGTTAGTTTTAAAGGAGATATACGGTTCAAAACACAAGATTAAGCGAAGACCGGAATAGAATGTGATTTAGACCCGACAAGTTTGAAGACTTGTATAATATGGGTAAACTAAACACATTCTGGATTTTGAGATAAAAAGATAAGGTTTGACCCGTTTCGGTTAATTTATGCAACTAGTTACATAAACCGTACCGAACGCGAAAAATGCATAACGGGTAACCATAAGAGTCATATACAGGTTTCCTAAGTTAATATGGCTTAAATATGTTGTGATATCATTAGGATACCTTCCATTATGCCCAAAACGAATTTAAACTCAAATTAAGCCCCGTAGGGGTATTTTGGTCATTTTAAAGGTTATAAAAGAGACTAAATATTATTCTGATGTTCAGGTCTGATTTGATCAGTAAAATTACTTAATTTAATAAGTTATATCAGTAGGGTATTGAATATATATGAAATTTATCATTTATAACCAAACTATGCATCGAAGGGGCATTTTGGTAATTCCACATAAGCTTTAAAGGTCAAATCTGGAAATCTGAGTTAAAAACTTTTGCTTACTGTTAAAGTATAAAAATTTACTAAAAACATCAGTAGGTATTAAGTCTTATATATTTAAAATAGTTTTAACTCATACTATGCGTTTAAAACGCGTAAAAAGGCGGTTTTAAGGGATTTCCGGGTTTTATAAGAAAAGCTGATATTTTTATCATTCCAGAAGGCTTAAAATATTTTATTTATCATTTAAAATCAGTAGCAAAAAGTTTGGTATCAAAATGTTATGTAAAACTCATTTTATTCAAGAAAAGCGTATAACCGACAATTACCGAATCAAAGCTAGAACCCTATGTTATGCTCAGCCTAAAAATAAATAAAAATTTTCAAAAATCCCAAAATATTATATTACATCAGTGGGTAAAAATATTGGTGTCATAATTTGGGTTTAGATAGGCTATATGCTAATAATGTCGTTTAATTAATAAAAAGCTTTCAATTTACGCTATTGAGTATAACTCCTAATCTAGACCTCAAACTGATGTCAAATTTTTAGGGCAAGTTTATAAATCAGTAATAAAGGTTTCTATGCTTTCACATTTTCAAAAATCTCGTTTTAAGGTTAAAAGGGCATAATGGTCAACATTTAAGCATATAACGGAAACATGCAAATGAATCGGATAAATTAGGAACCAAGTTGTATAATCACAGAGGGATATACTAACATATAACCTAGTCCTAAAGGAAATTTAAGGCATGTCTAAACTAAGCTAAATCGGGTCAGAACTGAAAGTCAAAGCAAAAGTCTACTTTTGCGACTTTCGGTTCCGAACCGAGCCTATACTCAAAATTGTCGGGTTGAACATGCTTAGACATGTTCTTACATTAATTACCAAGTTATATGAGTGATAAAACAGGTTGCATGGCTTCTACATTGGTAATTATGTGTTTATTTGAAAATTAGCTTTTTGTTGACTTTTTATAATCAAGTTTGACCCGAAAATTGACCTAGTTAGAGTGGGAATCAGAGGGTGCCCTTTTAAGGGTTTATTACCCACATAATTACCAACTCATAGCTACTTTCAATTCGAGAATTGACTGGACCATTAGTGATTAATCACTAAGTCAAACCTTAATTACGACGGGTTTGACTTTTGGTCATTAAACTAATTAAAACTGAATTAGAGAGGTTAAGGATGCTTACTGAAGTACTTAGCACGACTAAGAAGCTAATGGAATCTTGTTTGAGGTCCAGAGAGCTCCAGAGAATGCTTGAAAAGGTTTTGAAGTGAGCAAGTAAACTTGTTGCAACATAGAAGTTCTTATATAGCCAAGAACAAGTCACAAGATCATTCCACAATAGTCTATAGATGTTCCCTGATCATTAACAAGTGTCCCTATGCATGGAAAACCATTGGCCAAGCCCCTGGGATCGAAAACCACGCTCATAAGTCGGTTTAACCTGCTGAATAGGCACCTGCCATGCATTTTGGACGCTGGCAGGTTTTAGGCGGCCCGCGTAAGACCTTTACAAGGTCTACGCGGCCGGTATGGTTCCCAGCTCCGGTCACAAGTTTTCCAGAATTGCACTTTAGGTCCCTGGGCCTTCTAATAGTGGTTTTAACTTATTATTTTGCACTTTCAACCCTCCAACTTGAATTTTAAGGACCCTAAGTTATAAAAAAACTTTGTTAAGTCCTCGGTTAGCTTTACGATTACCCGAAAAGCCCTAAATTACAACATTGACGCTTTTAACCCCTCACTTACGAATGTTAGCGAAACTTTCTCATACTATATCGAAACCCTGTGAAATTTTTATCACTTATTCTAGTGAGCATAATTAATCGTTACAAAGCTTCGGGTTCACTAAAAGGTCACTCAGAGGTATAAATTAAACATGTTGACACTTTCAACCCTTGCGGTTTGTAAACTTTCACTTTCTCCTACAAACGACTTCATATAATTCACAATTCATTCGTTTAAGGGTATAATGTCACACCCCGATTTCCACGTGTCACCGGTGGGCCCGGTGGGGAGTATCGTGACGTCATGGTTGGCAACATAATAGTCAAACAACACAATTATATAAATGCACAGCGGAAGCAAAAGATAAATATTATTACATTCCGAATATAAAGTAATATCCAGTATTACAACGGAAGTAAAGGATCCACAGGCGGATAAAAATAACTATTGTTCAACGGACTTTAGACGCCTAGAACTTGCAAGGTTCCTTATTAACGTCCTGAGCAGCTTCCAGCCTATTACGTACTTGTACCTGCCACTTAGACTTTTGGAAAATACGTCAGTTTTCACTGGTAAATACACTCAACCGACTCATTTGAAAAGAGTTTATAAAAATTGGTTTGAATGCACTTCGGCACAAAATGGGTTGACGCTTTGATTAAAATGCTTAATGCAAAATTAATCTTTTATACTTGGATTAAATGCACAGAGGCAAAAGTAATCTTTTGTACTTGTATACTTGGAACAAATTATATTTCATGTTATCAGTTTTACATAACTTGCTCTACATGTGGGGCCCGAAACTATGCCGGTTCATGATTAACCGACACACCACTATTCCCTTATTGGGAATCCCTTATTGGGTATAATTATTCCCTTATTGGGAATCCCTTATTGGGTATAAACATTTGGCATCTGTCAGGTGTATGCCTACACCCCGTGCTTAGGTCGTGGCCATTGCAATTTAATGAGTCAAGGATATCCAGGACACGGTCGCATTAATCCCCAATGTTTCAGTCAAGCAATACGAATTAAAAACAGGTTATTTGGATTTCCCGACTCATTGGTCTTCGAATCCCATACCTGACCATGCGGTATTTATATTACCGTATCCCAAGCCCATAATAGGGAAAATAAGTTAAGAGTATTTACCTGAGCTAGCTCCTGTCTTAAATAGCAAGAATCTAATAACTCAGCCGTAGTCACTTAAGTAAGCGTAGGTACAATTTACCGGAAAGCTCTAGTCTGGAAATGATGGTATAAATAATTAATTAGAATGCTAACGGGTTTTTAATTAAGCCTAAGCTTAGACCGGTTAGTCTTGAGGAAAATACGGTTCTTACGCACGATTAAGCGAAGACCGGAATAGAATGTGATTTAGACCCGACAAGTTTGGAGACTTGTATAATATGGGTAATACTAAACATATTCTGGATTTTGAGATAAAACCGATAAGGTTTGACCCGTTCCGGCTAACTTATATAAACTTGTTATATAAACCGATCCGAACGCGAATAACGCGTAACGGGTAACCGAATAGGTCGCGAACAGGTTTCCTAAGTTAATATGCTTAAAATATGTTGTGATATCACAATGATACCTTCCATAATGCCCGAAACGAGTTTAAACCTTAATTATGCCCCGTAGGGGTATTTTGGTCATTTTAACGATCATAAAAGGGATTTGATACACCGCTGATGTTCGGGACTGAAGTAATTAGTAAAATTACCTATTTTAATATGTTGTATCAGTAGGTAATCAATCTTACGTGGCAAAAAGGTTTTAAACCCAAACTACGCGTATAATACGCGTATAAAGCCGTTTTAAGCGACGTACGGGTTTAAATAGGATTCTAAGTTTTTAAATCAGTTAGATGGGTTCAAAACACTACATTTATTATTTAAAATCAGTAGGAATTGGATTTGTGTCAAACGGACTTGTAAAACTCGTTTTATGGCTTAAAAGGGCATTTTCGGTATTACCGAATTAAGGCACTAATCCTAGCTTGTGATCAGTTTAAAAATAATTAAAAATATTCAAAAATCCCAAAATATTATTTAACATCAGTAGGGAAAAGTTTTGGTGCCGAAAATCGGGTTTAGATAGGCTATGCGCTAATCGCGCCGTTTAATTAATAAAAAGCTTATTAATCGCGCTAATGAGCATATCTCCTAATCTAGACCTCCGATTGACGTGAAAATTTACGTGCATGTTTAATAATCAGTAACTAGGATTATTGTACTTCTACATTTTCAAAATTCTCGTTGTAGGGTCATAAGGGCATTACGGTCATTATTTAAGCACTTAACGGAAATGCGCGAACGAATCGGATAATCAACAAAACAGGTACAGAGGCTTATACTACCATGTAACCCAACCCTAATGAAGCACTAAGGCATTTCCGAAACAAACTAAAACGGGTCAGAAGCGAAGTCAAAGCAAAAGTCAAAGTTTTGCGACTTTCGGTTCCGAACCGGGTTTAAACAGAAATCTGTCGAGTCGGACAAGCGTAAACAAGTTTTTATACTTATTACCAAGTTATATTAAGGTTAAAATAGATTACACGCCTCTCGGATTGCAAATCGTGCATTAAATCATATTTTACAATTCTGTTGACTTTTTCGGTCAACCTTTGACTCGACAAATGACCTAGTTAGGTCTGGAATCGGTACGTGCCCTTATAAGGGTTTAATACCCATATAATTACCTATCTAACGGTACTTTTAGTTCGTGGTATGACTGAATCGTTTATAACTAATCTCGAAGTCAAACGTTAAATACGATATGTTGACTTCTAAGCTAAATACTAAGCTAAACATAATTAAGAAGGGACTATTAGACTTACAAGTGTTTAATGATGATTAGGGAGGCTTGTTCTCAGATTGGAAGCCCCTCAAATGATCCAAGAAAGCAGGAGAGGTGAGTGAGGAATGTTGTGAATTTGAAGACCTTTATATAGTAAGTGCAAGCACCACAATTGGATGACAACAAGCTCTATGATCATCCACAATCATCCAACACATGTCCCTAGTCTTCTAGGGGAGTCTAAGGGTCCTTTACATGCAAGAAAAACCGGCCTAAAGGGTCACAAGTGCACAAAACAGCCATCTGCCATGTTTCTGGTTGCTGGTGCATGGCTAGCGCACCGTTACATGTTTTTGGTAGCGGTGCGCTAGGCCTCTTCAGAAGCTAAAATATGTTTGTTTAATTGCTGTTTGGTCCTTGGTCCCTTGAAACATCGTTTTCACTCGGATCTTGCAAGATTTATTGTACATTAGGCCCTCTAACTTGACTTTTAAAGGTTCCATGACATAACCAATTATTGTTAAGTCCTCGGTTTGCTTTGTGATTGCTCGTAAAGCCTTAATTTGAAATGTTGACGTTATTAACCCCTCGCATACGAACATCATCATAACTTTCCCATACTATATCGAATCCTTATAATATTTTACCACATCATTCTAGTGAGCAATATTAATCGTTACAAAGCTTCGGGTTCGCTAAAAGGTCACTCAGAGGTATACTTTAACATGTCGACACATTTAACCCCTGTAGTTTGTAATCTCTCACTTTCTTTTACAATTGGCTTCGTATGATCCATGATCCATTCGTTTAAGGGTATAACATTATGTAGGGTTAATATACAATACCTTTATTCACTGTTGACATTTAGAACTCGTATTTTCATATACTTTCCACGTTTGTCAACTTTAGTCCTTTCTGAACATTCTTTCGCACGTTCAAACTTATGACACGTGTCATTACATAATAGGACGTGAATTTTCGGGGTGTTACATATAAACATCGTGTAGGGTCGTTGAAAGGTATAATTATCCAATGTTGACACTTTGAATCCTTTTACACACATACTTTCTTTGTTTGTCAACTTTAGTCCCTCTAAATTAATTCTTTACACGTTTAAAGTCCATGACACGTGTCGATATAATATTGGACATGAATTTACGAGGTGTTACACTTTGCTTGGTGCCCGGAAGATATGACGGGCATACCTCGAAGCATTGCTGAACATGAGTTGAAAATACCACCCGATGTCAAGCCTGTTGTCCAAAAGAAGCGAAGTTTAGCACCCGAAAGAAGCTTGGCTGCATGCCAAGAGGTTGAAAAGCTTGTGTCAGCCGGCATTCTCCGAGAAGTCAAGTATCAATCCTGGGTTGCAAACCCGGTCATGGTTCGAAAGTCGGACAACTCTTGGAGAATGTGCATAGACTTCAAGGATCTTAATAAGGCTTGTCCCAAAGATTGTTACTCGTTGCCAGAAATTGATCTCAAGGTTGACTCCCTCACCGGTTACCCGTTCAAGTGTTTTCTTGATGCTTACAAGGGTTACCACCAAATCCTCATGAAGGAAGAAGACGAAGAGAAGACCGCCTTTCACACGGACAAAGGGATCTTTTGTTACCAAAAGATGCCTTTTGGCCTCAAAAACGCTGGAGCAACCTACCAACGCCTAGTTGACAAGGCCTTTGCAAGTCAAATTGGTAGGAACATGGAGGCATATGTCGACGACTTGGTAATCAAAAGCAAAACGGAATATCAAATGCTCGATGACATCCAAGAAACCTTCAAGAACCTAAGGAAGGTCAACATGAAACTCAACCCTGAGAAATGCTCATTTGGGTTTGAGGAAGGAAAGTTCCTAGGGCATATTGTGGGAAAACAAAGCATAAAGGCTAATCCAAACAAGGTGAAAGTTGTTCTTGAAACAAAACCGCCACGAAGCAAAAAGGAGGTGGAAAGCTTAAACGGGAAGCTTGCAGGCTTGAAGCGTTTTACCTCAAAATTGGCTGAAAGGTCTTTACCTTTTTTCAAAACGCTCAAGGGATGCTCCGACAAGAAGGACTTTAAATGGACTGAGGAGGCTGAAGAAGCCTTCAACCAGATGAAGCAACACCTCGTTTCCCTACCTGACATTGCAACCCCAGAAACGCGAGAATTGATCTCGGTGTACCTTTCAGTTGCTGAAGAAGTAATAAGTGCGGTCCTCACCATCGAACGAGACAAAGTTCAGGTACCCGTTTATTTCTTCAGCAAAACTCTAAAATTGGCTGAAATCAAATATCCTCCCCTGGAAAAACTTGCTCTAGCCCTAGTCCAAACGGCTAGAAGGCTTCGAAGGTATTTCCAAGCACACCCTATACAAGTGGTCACCGACCAACCTATTAAGAGTGTGCTTGAAAAACCGGAAAACTCGGGACGATTAGCTAAGTGGGCAGTGGAACTAGGTGAACATAACATCACCTATGTCCCAAGAAAAGCAATCAAAGCCCAAGTATTAGCTGATTTCATTGTGGAGGTCCCAAAACAAACAATCACCGAAGTAAACACAGCTACCACTGAACCCTCAGACCTTGAAGCCTGGAAGCTTTTTACCGATGGGGCTTCAAGCGTTGAAGGGTCAGGGGCCAGGCTCATTCTGATCAACCCAGAAGGGTTAGAATTCACGTATGCTCTTCGATTTGATTTTCAGACCACCAACAACGAAGTCGAATACGAAGCATTGATAGCCGGCTTAAGACTGGCTAAAGAAATGAAGGTCCAAAAGCTTGAAGTGTTCACAGACTCGTTGTTGGTGTCAAGCCAAGTGAATGATAGCTACATTGCAAAGGAGCCCAACATGAAGAGGTACAAAGAAAAATCCAAAGAATTGATGAACACCTTCCAAACATGTACCATCAAGCAAATTCCCAGGTCTCAAATCAAGAAAGCGGATGCCTTGAGTAAACTTGTATCTCTCACTTTTGCCCACCTTACCAAAAAGGTATTGGTAGAAGTGCTAAAAGCTCCGTCAATTGATGAGTTGGAAGTTCAAGACGTAATCACCGAAGAAGATCCAAATTGGATGACTCCAATCAAGAAATTCCTTAAAAATGGTGAATTGCCTGCTGATCAAACAAAGGCTGAAAGGGTTAAGATCAAGGCAAGGCAGTACGTGTTGCAAGGCGAAATCCTCTACAAGAAGGGTTACCTTGCACCCTTGCTAAGATGTGTTGGTTCTGAGCAAAGCCAGTATTTGGTCAAAGAGGTTCACGAAGGTATATACGGAGCTCATTTTGGAGCTAGATCGGTGGTTTCTAAACTAATGAACCTTGGGTATTTTTGGCCCTCAATGTACCGAGACACCACTGAGCAACTAAGGAAGTGTGATGCCTGCCAAATTCATGCACCAGTCCCGAAAAGTCCCAAGCATGATCTTGTCCCGATAACCTCAGCATGGCCATTTTATAAATAGGGGATGGACATCGTTGGTCTATTCCCACCAACCAAAGGTGGAGTAAAGTTCTTGCTAGTAGCCATAGACTACTTCCCCAAGTGGCCTGAGGTTAAACCACTTGCAAAAATCACGGGCAAACAGGTCATTGATTTCGTTTGGGAAAACATTATTTTCCGTTATGGATTACCGGGAGTACCTGTCACCGATAATGGAAAGCAATTTGCCGAGAAGCCTTTCAATGTTTGGTGCAAAGAATTCAGAATCGCTCAGGTTTTCAGCTCAGTGGCATATCCACAGTCAAACGGTCAAGTTGAGAGGATGAATCGAAGCATAGTTGAAGGAATCAAAGCCAGATTGGGAAGGTATGAAAGCAATTGGCTTGAAGAATTGCCAAGTGTTCTATGGGCCATAAGAACAACTGAAAAAAACAAGCCACAAAAGAAAACCCTATAGCTTGGTATTTGGGTCTGAAGCCGTGATTCCAGCTGAAGTAGGAGTTGTAACACAACTAACTGTCAACATGGATCCCGAAACAAACCAAAAAGAGACCATGTTGAACTTACAACTCCTAGAGGAAGCACGAGACCAAGCTGCAATTCAAGAGGCCAAGTACAAACAACGAATGGAAGCTTACTATAACAAAAGAGTCAAGAATGAACGTTTCAAGCCAGGAGACCTGGTGCTTAGAAACAATGAGGCTAGTAAAAAAGAGAACCAAGGAAAGCTCGGCCCAAAATGGGAAGGCCCGTATACCATCCTTGAAGCACATAAGGGTGGATCTTACAAGCTAGCAAACTCAGAGGGTAAAAAGCTTCCAAGACACTGGAATGGAAAAACCTTGAAGAGGTTCCATGTCTAATCAAGAAAGATTGGTTTGTATTTCACAAAGTTGTATTTCAAGAGTTATGACCACCTTTTGTAAACACGATATCTCTTGAATGAATGAGGTTGTTTTATCAAATTTGTCTTTCTATCCTAAAATCAGGTTGAGAACCTAGCAAAAAACTCCATCGCAAGGGCCATGTAAGGGGATGAGCTCCTAGGCCACATCGCTCAATAGGTTCAAGGGTTGAATGGACCTATATAAGGGGCGAGTTCCTAAATCAATACAACTCCATGAGACTTATTATTGAAAACAAAGTTGTCTCATAGACGGGTTTGAACAGCCTACACCAAATGTTCCTTAAGCCTTAGAAAAATATCAAAAAATAGGCTTACAAAACAAAACCAAGAAATATAATGAGTGGGATAGGTGATATGTCTTCTTGTTAAAAATACCAAGGCTAAGTGACTGCAGCACTGAACCCTTTAAGGTATGAAAAACATAAAGACAACACAAACCCAACAAAGACAAAGCCACAATGAAAAGAAATAATCTGAGGAACAATACAACAACATGAACAAAAAGGTTACAAAACTCAAAGATACAAACCATTTCATGAAACTAAAGCCAAGTTATGAAACTAAAGTAGTAAAAAGAAGCCTTGAAGGCTTCAACCTACATGCATGACAGCCGGAAGCCTTGAAGGCTTAAAGCCAACCAAGCTGTCTTAACAAAACAGGCACAAGCATAAAAAAACATAACACAAGGCAAATAGTTAAATTTAGTAGCATAATAAAGGAAGCCTTAAAAGACTTTCAAACAAAGTTAAAACAATCCCTAACAACTTGTAAGCTTAGAAATTGTTCAAATGGCCATACAGGCCTAACCACAACCACATAACAAGAACCTTAAGGGTTCTTGTGAAACCTAAAATTGTTTAAGTTAACATTACAAACCATAAATTGTTTTCAAGGGTACTAAGAAAGCTACGAATGTCCGTCAAGCATCAGCAGGAGGCTTGGAAGCCCCGGAACCATCACTCTTAACCTTCTTTGCTTTCTTTAACTTCTTAGCTTTCAAGCCACCATCACCACCTACTGCTGAAGCTTCCAAGCTTGCATCCTTCAAAGCAGCAGGTCCTCCTGAAAGGGTATCATCACTATCTCCCGAATAAGATCGCTTTCTTGAAAGGGAGCCGAGGACTTCAGCACAAACTTTTTCGTTAAGACCATCCGGTTTTAACTCCTGCAAGACAGAAAGGGGCTTACCAAAACAAGTAGAAATCTGATTAACATATGGGAAGGTCAGCCTTTCCATCTGCTCAACAGAACCCTTGAAGACCTCAGAAGCTTCAGGACAGTATAAGGGAGACTTTTCTAAAGGATGCCCAGACTCATGTAGCTTGTAACCAGCAACAAGACCTTGATGTTTCCCCAAGCTGAGCAATTTGGTATACACCTCTCCAAGAGCAGAGTTAAACTCCTTGGAGTGAAGAAGGTAAGTAACAACTTGCTGGAAACCCTGCTCAATAAGCCATTGGTTGTCACTGGTAGCTTGAGCAACCGAAGCCTTCAGGCCATCCTTCTCTTCATCAAAGGCTCTCTGTTGAACAGTTAAAGCCTCCCTATCAGCCTTTAGCTTCAACCGATCGGCTTCGAAGCTTTTCTTAAGATCGCTTATCTCAATTTCATGCCTTCTAGTCAATTCACCTACCTTTTTGACCCAGGCCTCTTCCTTCTCAGCAAACCCACCAATCTCTTTCTTCATTGCAGCCATCGAAGATTTCATTTTCTCATTCTTTTTAGAAAATTCTTCATACTCATGCATCCTCTTACGAAAACGAGCAACTCCTTGAGGAAGCATGGCGGCAATGTTGCAAGTACTTAAAATCATACGAGACAGCATCATGTCATCATCCATCTCAGCAATAGTACCATGAACCGAAGGAGGAGCAATATGTCTCAACACATCCTCACAAACAGCAGCATCCTTAAAACTATCATCAACCTTCACAGACCAACCAGGCACATAAACCTCATCATTCAACCCTTCAACGTCCCTGCTCAAGGAACCATGAACAGGAGTAGCCATAACCTTCTTGGCTGGAGTCTTCTTCTTGCCATGAACCACCAATTTCTTTTCCTTCTCAACATCCACATCAACACCTTGATCTTCAGAAACCTCAACGTCATCACTCAATTCCACTGGTTCAGAAGAAGTGGATTGAGGAGCACCTTTCAGCAAACGGCGAGTAGATCGACGGGTCGAAGCCTTGGGAGCAGCAGGCTTAGAAAAAACCTTAACATTAGAGACACTAACATACCCAGCATCCTCAAACCTCTGTTCTATACCCCTAGCAACAACATCATCCCCTTCAGCGGCTGGGGCATCCGTAAAAGCAACGTCAGAAGTATCATCACTCTTGATAAAGTCCAAAGCAGACATGACTGCAAAATGTTTTAAAAACAAAAAACAAATAAGTTGCCAAACAAAGATGTTCCAAAAAGACAGAACAAGGAAAAAGCATACCCTTGCCATTCCTTATAAGAACCGGATCCCGATTGGCCTTTTCCCACAATTTACTAACCCCTAACAGAACTAGCAAATGTTCAGGGAAGGGACAAACCCTTGAAGGGCACTCTCGGATGGCTTTAAGAAAAGCATCATTCAAATCGGATTCGGAAGGTTCCGGTTCATTGAGAACAGCATCCGGGTGCCTCCACACCATTTTCAAGGGGATAATAGAATCAGAGACCCAGAAAAAACGATCTTTCCAAGTACCAAGTGTGGTAACCATGGAAGAGATGAGACAAGTATCAACCTTGGATGTTTCAAAGGTGAACCAATCACCGTTTTTTGCCAAACGAAAAAACCGACGAAAAAGCAACAATGAAGGATCATAACCAAGGGCACGGCATAAAACCTCTAAGTGTAAAACCCTAGCCATGCCCTTCGGATAAATTTGGCCAAAGGAAACACGGTAATACTCCAAAACATTCAATACAAAGAGCGAAAAAGGATGACGAAGGTTGGAAAACTCAAAATGTCGGCAATACAGAGCAATCGAACCAGGGGGACATTGATCAACAGATTTATCACAAGCCGGTGCAACCGGATTGAACTTAAGACCAATGCCCCAATCAATACAAAAGTTCTCCACTTCCTCTTGGGTGAGGCATGAAAAACTAATGGAAAGATCCTTCCGTGCACCCATGATCAAAATAAAGAACAAGTAAAGCAAACAAAGGAAACCGGAACTAACCTGAAAATGGAAAGGAAATGTGGAGGAAACTTGAGAGAAAATGAAAGATTGATTGTTTGCCTTGAATAATAAATGAAAATAAAACCCAAATAGAAGTTATGATTACATAACAGTTATTAACCTACCCTCTGCGAAAACTACCGACCTATAAACTGCCACACATCAATCAAATCAGTTGTCAGTTTTTAAAATTCAAAAATTCTCAACTGACTCCAAGCCTTCAAGCTTTCAAGCCTTTAAGCAATAAACGCAAATGTGTAAAAGTCAGAAGTCTTTGAGCTCACTCCCAAAAACCTCTGACTTGGGGGGCTGATGACGGGGGTAGCCCGAGACCAAATAAAATGACTTGGATACATTAAAGCTTAAAAGGTTAAAAGGTTGGAAATCCAGGAGTTTAGATAAAACAGTACGTGAACAGTAAGCAGTCACATCTCTGATTGCTTCACCAAACTCTCCAGCCGCAAAAGTAACACGAGTCCACAGAGTACAGCCTTTTATCCGCAGGTCAAAAGGCTCCAACCCCCAAAAGGACAAAACCCCCACTGCAAGCATGTTCACTAGTCAAATAGCTTCCTCTTTGAGCGATGGCTTTCCCTATAAATGTGACACTTCATTAAGTGTGAAAAACATTCTAAGATCAGCTATGATTCCTGGCGAATCTCTGGTCATTGTTCTTGAGTACTTGCTTCGTGCAAGTCACTTTCTTTCACATTCAACACACACACATTCCCTTTGCTCCTGCATCCGAAGCTGAACACATTTCAGTAGAGGATCTCGAGCAAACAACAAAATTAAACTAGTGAACCTCTCTCCACGTCTTGCAAACGTGGGGGGACCCCACGACCTGCATTAGGCAAAGTTGAACCCTTCAACCCTTTTGCCTAACCAGCCCAGCTACTATACTTGGTCTATTATTTGTTGCATCAACAGTTGGGTATATAATAGGAAGATAAAATAATAACGGGGAAAACTTTATATTTGTTTTCTTTCCACCTTTGGAATAAAAAGTTACGAGAAGAGATCTTCCTTTCATTTCTTTCTTTAAAAAAAAAAACTCTAGAACACAAATATCATTCACTTTCTTTCAGTTCCTTCCATTAGTAAACACATCTAAAATTAACCATAGAGTGGTTACATTGCACCCCCTACTATCATTTTCATTTTCTTGCAACTCACACCATTTGGACTTTATTAAATGTAAAACTAGACAAAAGAAACACAGTTGTTGACTGGTTTGACTTGCAACAATAAAACAAAGCCGCCAAAGATGCGATCAAAATGCACAAAGAACCAATCCATCCCAACCGAGCAATAAAAGCATAAGCGGAAGTTAAGTTAAGACCTGCAGCAGAAACGATAAGTTCTGCAGCAGAATCGAAGCCATACATGAGTAGGCTGGTCACGGAGACCATGATGGCGTGAAGGTGCGTGTGAAAAGGAAATCCAGCATTCCCCTGCGACTTAATTTCTAAAAAACAAAGTAAACAAGTGATGATAAAGGTAAATGTGGATGGAGGCATGACTACATGCTCTTGTAAAAATGCTCCTCGATTCAGAGATGCTACAATACCGTGGCGTATTGCAGCTACATTAAATATGTGGTGGAGTTGCTGAAACAAAAAGGCGGCGGTGAAGAATGTGCCAAGATTGGTTTCTGTGGATTCTCTGTCGATGATGATAACGTCTTCGACGACCAGATTGGTTGAAGCGGGACTTGTCATCGTTTTTCCTTTATATTTTGTTTTTGGTTGGAAGCTGATAAATTGAAAATGCTTCATGCAAATTTATAGTCTATGAAGCTCAACGTATGAGTGATATGCAGCTCAACTTAGTGTTTCTTAGCCTTTAAGGGCGTTAAAAAAGTTTTGAGCTTTTTTAGAAACAAATCTATTGTTTTTTAAAGATAACAACAGGGATTAGTGATTAAACAACTATTTAAACATGACGTAAGATAATGCGTCAGTGTTTAAAAATTGACTGAACATAAAAGGCAAGGATATCAAAACGTTTTTGTTGTCCAGTTTTTTTCTTTTTAATCCCTTGTCACCCAAACTTGGGCTTCATTTCAATTAGGCCAGCTTAGTCTAATTAGCTTCATTTCTATTAGGCCATCGTAGTCTAATTAATTGTTCTCACATTAGATTGCAACCCATGTAACTACTTCAGCCCAACTTTAAATATTATTCCTAATTTTTATTTTTTTTTAGTTTACTTCTTTTTTGCTCCTTGTGATTTGGTCGTTTCAACGGTTTTGCCCCAATCTCTATTTCACTCTCCGCCCCAAACACTATCCATTTCCAACGTTAAAACATTGTCATGTGCCCCTCACATGAGTAGCAATTATGTCTTTTCCCAACCAAGACAATTATTATTGAAAATAAAAAATGAAAATCTAATTATACACAAAAGTCTAATTATTTTGGTTATATACACATATAAATGCAGAGTACACACATCCATTCTCCCTCTCAAAACTAGTCACATACTCCACCATCTATGGCTGCCATCACCACTTGCCACCACCACCTTTGCAGCTAGCACCACTTGCCGCCGAGATTTTTTCAGAGAGAGAAAGGGATGAGAGAGGGGGGCTTATATGGTGGTGGTTGCTGATAGCGGTAGATTATGGTGGTGCCTGGTGGCACGGTGGTTGACATGTGATGGTGGTGATGGTGTCGGCAGGTGGTGGTTAGTAGGGTGGTAGCTGGTGTCGGCAGGTGGTGGTTAGCGGTGGTCGGTAGGTGATGGTGGTGGTGGTGCGGGGTGGTGGCTGCTGATGGTTATGGAGGAGAGAGATGGAGACAGCATCTAGAGAGAAAAAATATAGAGAGGAGAGAGTGTATGTTTGTGACGTGTTATATATGTATTATTATATATAATAACAAAATATCTTTTTAGGTTGGATGGCAAAAGACTAAAATGCCCCTCATGTGAGGGGCACGAGATTATTTGCGTTAGTCAAAGCTTGCAAAAGGTTGCTCTTTTGAGCAATTTTGTTATCTTCTTCGATTCGAAGATAAACAACAAGTTCCTCTATCATCATCACCTTTCCTTTGCGTTTAAGATAATTCTTAAACTCCACCCAACTAGGAGGCAATTTTCCAATCAATGTTGCCACTTGAAATGTCTTACTAAGTGTCATTCTTCGGCATGGATATCATGTAGTATAATTTGCAACTCTTGGACTTGGTTCAACACGGTCATATTGCCGACCATTTTATAGTCCAAGAAAGAGGCCACCACAAATTTCTTCGTTCCAGCATTCTTCGTTCTGTACTTTTTATCTAATGATTCTCATAACACTTTTGAAGTCTTTATATTATAGTACACAATATAAAATGAGTCCACAAGGTCGGTTAACACATAGCCTCGACACTAAAAATCTGAATGCTTCCAAGCATCTACCGAACTCAAGGTTTGAGTGTCAGTCTCCCCTTCCGCAGGTTGGGGAGCGGTTTCAGTCAAGAACCTCGCAAGGTTCAAGGTGGTCAAATAGAAGAACATCTTCTATTGCCACCTTGTTAAGTGCAAACCCGAAAACTTCTCGGGTTTTTCAGCATGATTGGACGTTCTCACTATGTTGGCATTAAACGGGGTTCCAACCACAATGTTGTTGTTTTCGGTTGACATTTTTCTAAAAAACAGTCCAAGTTAATATATGTCAATAAAGGTGTTGTTTTATTAGTTTTATAATTCTGTTTGAACCAAAACAGAAAATTAACTCGAATTTGTGCTACACAATAACTGAATGAAATAAACACGATTAAATCAAATAGAAACCACCCGAAGGTTGGGTTTTATGCAAACAACCAAATGCTTAGAAAGATTAGAGAAAAACCAACAGTAAGGCTTCTAGGTCTAACTTTGAATACCAAACAATAGGTTTTAGGACAGAACTTAAAGTAATCAAATTCCGTTTTTATAAAGTGCTCCTTTGAATCAAGACATAAAATATAAAACTAAATCCCTCAGATTCAAGATAATTGCACTATGTGCCAACTCCATGATATCTTTCTTTTCTTATAGTGTGAGAGCTTTCGACAAACTAGCTTCACCTATTAGGGCATCAACAACCAACTATCTGATGCACCAATAACGCTCTTATCTTCATTCTCCACAAACCAAAAATGTTTGTTCCATCAAACTTCTCTAATTCAAACTTTGTCGAAACCATTCTTCAGTTTGATTGACTTGAGATCACCTTCGTAACTGTGCCAGATAACAAGACTAGTATTAGTAGAAATTAACATGCAAACACACGGAGAAAATCTAAGAGAAGAAGAACAAAGAAGAGAATAAGACTCCAACGATTGTTGATCTATTATTCATTAACCGAATTACAAAGATAAAAACTGAAGAAGTGCTTCAATCGTATGAAGAAAAGAATTGAAACCCAAAACAACTAAGCTAATCACTATACTAACGAATAATGGAAAGAAAAGAAGAGAAGAGGAATTTAGGAGAGAAAAGAAAAAAATGGAAAGAGAAAGACTTTCATTTCTTGTTCCTAAGTTCAAAGGAAAGAGAAATAAAATAAAGATTTCATGTGTTCCTGAGTTCTGATGGTATTTAGAGCACAGAACAAACAAACAAACAGATCAAAAGCTTTGCAGAAGGTTTTATTATTCAAAGGATTTTTCGATGATCTTGCAGTACATGGACTCTACAATTTATAACTCAACAAATACTGAAAAAGCTCAACTAACCTAAGGAAACGGTAACCTTAGACTATGACTCAGCAACCAATAGACTCGGTATCGATCAACAACTTGACCGTTATTATTATTTGCAGAAATAAGAAATATTAAATAAAATAAAAACTGAGTCCACGTGCATGTATGCAAAGCTTCTAGAACAAGAGCATGGATCATCATTCTTCACCCTTCCTTGATCCATTGCTCAGCACCCCAAGATCTTCACGATGAAACGCAAATTTCTCCTTAGTCAAACTCTTTGTGAGAATATCAGCAGGCTGATTATGAGTGTTGCAATATTCAATAGCAATCTGACCCTGCATAACCATTTCTCTAATGTAATGGTATCTTAATTCAATGTGC
This sequence comes from Helianthus tuberosus, assembly GCA_030545235.1. Taxonomy (NCBI): domain Eukaryota; kingdom Viridiplantae; phylum Streptophyta; class Magnoliopsida; order Asterales; family Asteraceae; genus Helianthus; species Helianthus tuberosus. Next base: position 12,902,368 of record CM060366.1, on the reverse strand, counting down.
TTTGATCTGCTGTGTAGGACAGGATTCCTTGACAAGTGAATGGCAGACATGTTATCACAAAAAATAACAGTGGCTTGCTCTTTTTTAAACCCCAGATCTTCCAAAACCCTTCTAATCCACACGGCTTCACATGCAGCACCACAAGCTGCAATGTAGTCAGCCTCAGTGCTGGACAATGCTACAGAAGTTTGTTTCTTTGAGCTCCAAGCAACAACACCTCCTCCCAGTTTGAAAAGATAAGCAGATTCACTCTTTCTATCATCAACACATGATGCCCAGTCACTATCACTGTAACCCACTAACGTGCTTTCTTCGCCTTTATTATACCATATTCCATAGCTAGTAGTACCTGCCACATACCTCAGAATTCTCTTGGCAGCTCCAAGATGATTCTTTGAAGGATTTTGCATGAACCTGGAGATCATACTCACGGCATAGGCCAAATCAGGCCGTGAGTGGGTCAAGTAGATGAGTCCACCAACCATACTTCTGAAGTTTTCTTTATCAACCTTGTCAGCGCCATCTTCCATATGAAGTTTTTCACTCGTATTGAGGGGAGTGACTTCTTGAATGCACTTAGTCATGCCAAACTTTTTCAACAGCATCCTTGCATAGTTTTCTTGTGACAGAAAGATCCCTGCAGTAGTTTGTTTGATCTCCAGACCAAGAAAGTGACTCATGAGGCCCATATCAGTCATTTCAAAGGCTGATTTCATCCCTTCCTTGAACTCTACTAACATTTTCTCACACGAAGCAGTGCAGATTATATCATCTACATATAGACATACATACATAATATTACCTGCGTTGTCACATTTTGTGTATAGAGTTGGCTCATTATGACTTCGAACATATTCATGCTGATGAAAGTAGCCATCAATCTTGGCATACCAGGCCCTGGGTGCTTGTTTCAAGCCATACAGAGCCTTGTGCAACTTGTAGACCATATTTTCTTTGCCTGCAACAATAAACCCTTCTGGTTGTTCAACAAATATCTCTTCATTCAAATCACCATTTAAGAAAGCAGATTTTACATCCATTTGATGTATCACCCACCCTTTACATGCAGCAACACTGAGAATGATTCGAACAGTTTCAAATCTAGCCACAGGAGCAAAAGTTTCTTGAAAGTATACTCCGGGTTGTTGAGAGTAACCTTTTGCTACAAGCCTAGCCTTGTATCTCACTCCTTTGCCATTTTCAGCACTTTTCACTTTGAACAGCCACTTTACTCCAACTAGATTCTTTCCAGGAGGAAGATTGACTAACTCCCATGTATTGTTTCTAACAATAGCCTGTAGTTCAGCCTCCATAGCTGGTTGCCACTCTTTGTGCTTTGCAGCCTCTTCATAGTTGAATGGTTAAAAAACATTCAAAGCGAAGACACATACATTAACATCTTCTTCTCCTTCAGAGATACCTTCTCCTGTGACATAATCATCGAGCCAAGATGGAGTCTTTGTTTGTCTTCTACCGGTACTAGTAGATGGTAACATGTTTGATGGTAAAGTTGATGCAGTTGACTCATCACTGGAAGTATCATGATGGGACTGGTGCAGAATTGTAGGGTTGTGAGAGTTGGATAAACTAGGTGAGGGACTAGTAATAGGTGAGGATGGAGTACTATTAGGTGGTTGCGTGTGGTTTGAGAATTCAATAGGTAAGGGATCAACAGTAACTTCCTTTTTAGGTGTACCAGCTTCAACATTTTTCCACCTAGTGTCCTCCAAAAATACAACATCTCTCTTGACAGGAAATTTCTTGGAAACCGGATTGTAAAGTCTATACCCATTGGTTTGATCTGAGTAGCCCAGAAAAATACATCTTTCTGACTTGTCTTCCAACTTTCTCCTTAATTTAGCTGGTACAAGGCCATATGCAACACATCCAAAGATTCTTAGATGTGAAACAGATGGTTTCTTACCAGACCAAGCTTCCACAGGTGTCATATTAACAAGAGCTTTGGTAGGAGACCTATTTAGAATATACACAGCAATTGCAACTGCTTCAGCCCATAAGTAATTTGGTAGATCTCTTTCATGCAACATACTCCTGACCAAATTCATTATTGTGCGATTTTTTCTTTCCACGACCCCATTGAGCTGAGGGGTATAGGCCACAGTTAGCTCTCTTTTAATGCCAGCTTGTTCACAGAATCTATTAAACTCTGAGGAACAAAACTCACCCCACGATCAGACCTTAGAACTTTGATTTGCCTTTCACTTTCTCGTTCAATCATAGCCTTGAAATGCTTAAACTTTTCAAAGGCTTGGTTCTTGTGAGTAACAAAATAAACCCAGCACATACGAGTTAGACCATCAATGAAAAACAAGTAGTAAAGATTGTTACCTAGACTGGGCACTTGCATAGGGCCGCATAGATCCGTATGGATGAGATCCAATTTGGCTTTGGCACGCGTAGCAACACCATTGAAATGAGACCTTGCATATTTGCATGTAATGCATGATTCACATGTTGCATTGTGATTGAACTTTGGCAGCTTTTGAACCATCTTATGATCATGCAATTGCTTTATCCCAGCAAAATGAAGGTGCCAAGGCTTGTTCATCAACCTTCTCGCTTGTTTTAGGTGCCTTTTCAATTTTTGATCTGAAATTAATCCTTTTTTCTGAGACTGTAAGAGTCCCATGAGCTTTACAGGTGTCATCTGTGTAACGCCCGTCTCAATTTATCATGAATTTAATGATAAAAATACACATTTTAAAGCTTAAATGTGACTTTACAAAATCTTGTCATACTAACGTTCCCATATATTTACAACATTTCATAAAGATATTTATAAATGTTTACATAATTCACTTTTAGCAAAACAACTCTAGATTTGAGGCGGAAGCTTCATTTAATGTGTGTTCAGTTCTTGCTCGCCGCTTGATCTTCATCCGGGACTCTTGACATTCTCCTATGATCAAAACCAACTTAGAAGTCAGTTTTGATAGTTAAATAACAAGTACAACAAGAAAATTGGGTCAAATAATCGAAATAAACAAAAAAACAAAATTTTCAGCATTTTAGGCCGTCGCTGTGCGCTACGGAAAAGGCCCTGGCCGTGGCGTGACGCCACGGTCTTGTTTCGACAGAATGTTGATGCTGGTGCTGCATATTCCCAGCATAACCTGATTTCACGGAAACGAGCATAACTCTCTCGTTTTTAATCCGTTGTACCCGATTCTTTTTCCTACGCGCTCGTAATTTAATTCTCCATCTTATGGAGTTAAAATCCAACATCCGGCATAATAAATTTTGAGACTTCTAAGCCTGTGACTCATTACCTTTTTACCAAATTTTAACCCATTTATGCATTTATCAAACAAACATATTTGTTTGATCCTTATTTCACATGCACCTCTTCAATTTAATATTATCTACCATGTTAGGTTCTAATCACAGGTTTCTTACACAATTTAAACCCATTTTCACTCGTATGCTTATTTTGACCCGTTAAGGGTATTTAAGTACATTTTAAACATGATTCGCTTTCATTTGTATCTAGCTTTATATTTCCACATTTCTTACCAAGTAATCTTCCACCACAACTATATTTGTGGTGGATTTAATGTGGAGATCTATATATATTCCGAGTTTTATCCCTCGGACTATCATTTTACGGCAAAGACCCATATAGAGTCATTTGACCCAAAGATTCGCATATTTCACTTTTTATACTTATTCCAAGTATCTATTTAATCACAAAACTCATTTCTAAACAACCCTTAAGGGTCGTTTGCTCAATTTCACTTATAAGGGCATTTTGGTCACTTTTACCCTTCCTATTATGACGAAGGACCTTTAAAGCCATGTTCGACCAAAATCTCACTTTTAAAACTATAATCTTGTTTAGAAACCATTATATTTCTAAAACACCATAATCATAACTCAATTTATTCGGTTTACCACAAAGATAACCGAATATCTATATTTTATCCTTGTCTAACTCTTATAGAACCTCAAGTTCTACATGATGAGTTGAATCATTATACAAACCTGGCTCGGGTCAATATATTGACCCGTTTCGATACCTTACCTTAGTGGCCGCAACGTAATAGCGATGTAAACATCCATGTGCTATTTATTCCTAAATCACACAACTCGACAAACCATTAGTCAATATTATCAAAGGGTGATATTTTCACCTTTTGACCCGTTTGGTTTAAATGACCATGAATCCTTATGAGATGATATTTATTACCATCTTATCTATATGACTCGCTCCGGTTTACACCGTATAGTCTTTTTACTTATAAATCATTTATTGATTCTTTTGACCCATTATAACTTACGCTATAAAGTGTCTTTCACAACTAACGGTTATTGTCAACTAGTGACTAAAGTACCATTTTACCCTTATTATTTGCATTAGTTTACCATACAAGGTAATTATTAAAAACTCGTTATCTTTTAGTCATTTCATGACTATTTAACCATATTAGCTCCCTTTTATCCATTCAACATGGTTTATGACCATTGTCTTTTGTTCCGGACCGAACTTGTCGTGTCGGAACATCATAATTTAAATAAGACTTATCATTCATAACCTATAAAATCATTAGGTATTAAATAATTAGAGTGTAAGCTTTACATACCTCGCATCCCGGATACGCTTTTCTTCTCGTGCTTGATTCGTTTGACCGCTTCTTTCCCAAGCCTCCACCTAGCTCGTTAGGCGTCAAACTATTGTCAATCATTTACAAGGCGGTTAAATTAGTCATTTAAAATCACTACTATTCCACCTCACTTATTTTCTATGTCGAAGCTACTATTCGACTTCATGATTAATTAACTTAGTTTATCAAAGTTAACTATTTTCAATCGCATGGTTTACACAATTGAGACTAAATCAACATGACATTTAGATCCCTTATCACTTCATGTTACGCATAATTTCCGTATCATTCAAATACGCGTTTTCATTCTAAATTTCAGCACTTTAGTTTTCATTTAGGCATTTTAACAAACACCTAATGTGCATAATTTTATAAAATTAACAATCAAACTTAATGGCTACCTATCTTGCCAATTTCAATATCTTTTACTAAATAATCATCAAATTCATGGTTTATGTCAAGATTAACTTCATAGAGTTCAAATAACACTAGTTTGACAATCATGATTCTAGTGTTCATCATGTTTCTATAAAACCCATTAAACACCCATAATGAATGATCATGAACTTCATAATTTAAACACTAATTCAACAAGTTATTGACTAGGGTTTACTCCTAGACATGTTTTCATTACTAATTTCATCTAAGCATCAGTCAATCAAGCTCAGATTTCGATTTCTAATATTCATCAAAATTTCAAGATGTAATCAAAAGACAAAATTTGACATACCTCGTGATCCCTTTACTTAGGTGATCACTAATATAAGCTTGGATTTCGATTTGGGACTGATTTGGCCTTTCAATTGATGGATTTGAGCAAGTTAGGGTTTAAGATGAGAGCTCCCTGGCTCTTCTGGAAATCTCGACCAGAACACACACTTAGAGTGTGTTTTTTGGTGTTAGTATTTTATTTAATTAAAACATTTTCCCTTTTTGCCTCTTTTAGTCCCTCTTGTTTCATTTATTACAAAAGAAGTTATATCTCATAGCTTTTCATTTAATTACCCATTACTAACTAGGTTAACTATTCCTAGTTAACTTGGTGGGTGTGGGGAATCATAACCCGTTTTATTTTTAAGTCCCGTTAACTCGGGCTCCTAATAAACCGTGTTTTCTCAAAGCATTTATTCCTCTTTTTTATTAATACAAGATTATTTATTCAAATCCTAATATTCACCGGGTTAACTAATTTTTCTTTTTACCACTAACGGTATTTTACCCGTCTTTTAGTATTAACGAGGTTTGATTACCAAACCCGTTTTCGGGGTGTTACAAGTCTACCCCCCTTAAAGAGGTTTCGTCCCCGAAACCTTATTTACGTACTTTATTAGTTTAGATCATCCAAACCTTAGTTTCGGTGATCACTTGAGCATTACCCGTATATAATAATCTTACCGAAAAATATGGTAATGTGTTTTTGGTTTTAAGGTGTATGCGCCTTTCACGTGTAAGGCCTCGTGGGCCATTACTTTCAGCTTGTGTTTCTTATTCTGGTATTTGACCGAGTCGTCATCTGATTACTCGGTTGTATTTATTATTCAACATGTTTACGTTTAGCTAATTTTATATTGACAAACACTTTGCATAGGTCGTAACACTATTTTGACTTTGTATAGTTTTTACCGGCTAGACTGATTTGTCGTCGTCACTTTATACCCCGTCACTCGGGTATATCATATTGCCATCCTGGCCTTTTGCGTGTTTCTGATTTCATATCTCGTAATTCACGTTACAACGTGGTTACGTTTTATGTCACTTTCAGTGTTCGTAATCACATCACATCTTGTTTAAGTTTATGTCGACTTTTTATTGTCGAAAATCTTTCTTTCGAGTATATTGTTCTACTCCTATTGGTTAACACCTATATCCTTTTATATTAACCATTTCCGAGTTCGTCCCATAATATTCATATTTGTTAGAACGTTGTTCCTTACTAAAACTGAATTTTAGTTTAACGTTTTTCTCTTTAGCTTATATCAATTACTCACATCCAGGAAATTGACAACCAATAATTTATTCCTTTCCGTTGTCATTTCGGTAATGTCCTCGCCCTTTTTTGTGAAATAACACAAATTAGAATTCGTGAATTCTTTTGTCATTTCAGGTTGTTTAGATGTTTTAGTGAATCTTTCACTTTTGTCCACTAGACTTTTCATGATTTCTTCGCTTTTAACCCATTTAGTTAACTTAGCGAACCCCATCGCTTTTATACTAACCTTATCTTCCGTTATTATTTTACGCGGGATATTACAACCAGTTTCCTCGTTTTATTCTATTGACCCGTAGGTTCTTTCATTTAGTCTCGTAGGCTATTTCTTTATATTTTCACATTTTTACCTTATTAAGCTGAGACCTCAACAATTCGTTTCTTTCTATTTGTGACCCGAAGGTCTTTTTGGTCCTATAGACCTTAGCATCATTTATAATCTCGTAGGGTATGATAATCCCGTAGATCATCTTTTATTCAAGTCTTTATTCAAAGGTATACACATTTATATGTGTATATGGCATTAAGGCACCCTTTTATGTTCAAAATCATTTATTTTCGCCTTGGTATTTCTTTTGACCTTGACCGTAGTCCAAGGCTACATTTGTTTTCTTTTGGACAAATTTTCCGACTCTATGACTTCTCACGTTATTTATGCGTCGGTTTATCTTATGCTCACCATCATCCAGTTTACATACATTCGTATTTGATTATGTCCCATTTCCGGGCTCATTATTCTTTTGCTTTTAACGCTACCATTATCCTGATTGTGTTAACTCATGCCGTCCGGCATGATATTATATTCGACCCGTTCAACTTTAAAATAGTTGAACATAATTTATTCAAAATTTCTATTTACATTATCTTGTCGTCTTTTAGTTGTGACTCAAAACCCGAGTCTTTTAACTTTCCATCCGAGTTCCCGTTTCTCGGTCTACGCATGTGTTTAATTCTTACCCATCAACCGGGTGTTTTACCGAAGTCGTCATTATTGCAACCCTCCCGGTATGCATTAAGACCTCGTTCATTTTTATATCCCGACTCTGTCCTCAAGTTTGACGTTTTACAAAAACGGCCCATTAAGAGGCATATTTGCATTTTCCGGGTTCGAGTGTAAGTACACTCCCTCCCAATGCATACCCTAATCATTTTACATGTTTGTATTCTCCGGGTTCGAGTGTAAGTACACCCCCTCCCAGTGCATACCTGACGTGTGCGTATATATACATAATTTTGCAATGAAATTACACACGATTCGGTTTTAAATTTATAAAAGTGATTATTACTTTAACATCAAAACACACACGAAAGAGGCAAGTGTACCCCGTCATATATGTAGTAAAGTATCGGTAAGAACCAAGTATCGATCCAAGGAAATGGGCGGAGAAATAATACTAGACCTTTGTCATTAAACTACCGGTAAAAACATAAGTTTGTGATTTTAATAAAACTAAAGTAAGCATAAACAAATACATAATAAAAACATAATAGATAATAGATAAAAAGTCTTGCTTAATACACAACCAAAGCATGTCAACTAAGTCGGTTTTGGCACTAGAAGCATTCGGTCAATTTTCCATTTTAAAACAATTAGTATCCCTTTCGGGAATCCTAACATGACAATCATTCGGAAAGTTAAAACGATAAACACACTTTAACCACCTAAAATTTTTCTTTAACGTGCAATTGATAAATGTCTATGAAAATCTCTTAAAAATGAGTTAGTCATCCGTTAGGAGTTTTCTAACCGCACTTAATCAAGGAAAGCAACACCGATAAACACAATGCAACCACCGAGACAAGCATAAACTAGATTAAATCACAACCGAGTTCATTTTACAAATCTTGCACAATAATTCACCAAGATAGCAATTTTGGCCTAAACTACTAACTAAGCTAACAAATCATGGCAAGAATTTATAACGACACCATCTAACCCGTTAAGGTCCTTACGTGACGGAAAGCTCTCTTGATTAACAATAATTACATTTTATTAAATCACTAACCATTTCTAGTATCATGATGCACACATTTAAACCAAGCTAAACTAGTTAACCAAGTTCAAAGTTTACTAATACAAGATTAATTAAGCTTCATTTTTCAACTATCTTAACTAACCAAATACCAATCATCCAATACAATTACTTATAATCAAGAAATCAATATCAATAACAAGGTTGCAAACTAATCATCAAAGATTAACATAGAAAATACTTCAAAGTGTCATTACAAACAAAGATTAACACACTAATGGCTATAATCAAGCAAGGGATTGTTGTGTTTTTGCCCAAAGGCTACAATAATAACTAAACATTAATCTAAATGCTTGAAAGATTAACAAAAACATGGAAAGATTAGAAAACCAAACCATAAGCAAGCACTAGACTAAGAATCCGGATAGTAATGGAGCTAAACGGCACAATGTGGCTTGAATCCGAGTCAAAAGCAAAGCCTCCGGAGCCTGTAAAATCGCCTGTGAAGCTCCCAAAATTCCAGAATGTCGAACAGAATGTTTCTGTTCTATTTTTATATTTTTTCGATGTCGCACGGTCGTTCTTCCTGTGGCACGACCGTGCACTTTAAGCAATTATTGGGTATGGTGCACCATACTGCATGACGTCATCAGATCGTTGACCAGATTCGATATCGCACGACAGTTCTTTATATGGCACGGTCGTTCTATGCCGGGATCTTGTTGCACGCTTGGTCGCACCGATCGTTCATCACCGAAGTTTTGGTTGATCATCGGATCCGCACGGGGTGCAGATTATGGAACGATCGTGCATCACCGGATTGGCCTTGAATGCCCTGCACGCGGAGTCGCACCCTCGTTCATCGCCGGGTTTATCATGATTGATCGGAGATGCACGGTCGTGCATTAGGTCGCACGACCGTTCCACACGCCCAGGTCAGTTTTCTAACAGAAGGTTCGCAGCTTCGTCGTTTTGTCCGGAAAGTCCTCGTTTTCGCTATCGTCTTGTCTGGTATGCTGTTTTAGGCCTGTAAACAAAAGTGTAGATAATTAAGTATCCGAATGACGGTTTTACGGCCAAAAACGCATAAAATAGGGGTAAAACGGGGGACTAAAATATGTGTAAATTAGCGAATATCAAATCTCCCCACACTTGAACCTTGCTTGTCCTCAAGCAAGCTAAACTAAAAAGCAATAAAAGATAGAAACAAACAAGAACGATAATTTACACACTATTTTATTCAAAACTATTATAAACGGTTAGCCGTTTTTTCGAAAGACAACATCAAAAAACGCAAACCCAACAAGCATATGCAAATATATAGCGACAACCAAAAAGCCGTGACTTCACATTTAATTGACTCAACATGTTAATCTTCACACAACTCACAATGTTCACACACACTCGGTTTTATTTATGAAACATACATAAAATGTGTACGTGCAAACACTCAATGCCTCGTCAATGAAATGTGTAATATCATAAGCTTGTTATAAGATCTCGTCTCCACCAACTAACATGCAAACAAGTGTAAATCAAGAGGTCTTTACGGGTTGTAACGTTAGGCTTGGGCGAAGGGTATGGAAATGGATATTTAAAGTGGCGAAAATGGTTAAAACTCGGTAGTAGCGTTTAACTAGCAATAAACAATACAACTATACAAACATATGCCTCAAAAAGGCGACTATTGCGCAATCGAGCTTATCAACGAAATTTTAACATTTAAGCATTCAAAATTGCTCGATTTTATCAACTTCACCCTATTTTAGGGTGTTTTATTTTCTTTTTTTTTTTCACAAACAAATATATACAATGAAAATAAACAATAACAAGCGCTAGTTAAACGATTATTTTGACCGAGTTTCAACACTAAAAAGGTTCAAAACATACAAAGGCTAAATTTGGCTAAGTGGGCGATAATGTGGGTAAACAAAGGTAAACGGGAAGGCTCGACAAGGTTAATCCTAAAGGGTAATATAAGGTGAACGGAAAGCACAACACAAAGAACAAGTACACAACAAAGGGGAAAACTAAGTGCCTCTATCACTTTTACACAAATCCACAAGTTCATGGTCTTAACAAGCATACTAGTGACAAGTTCTAAATTACACATAACATCCGGCTCACTCCTATATCCGAAATGAACAAATACATAACAATAGGCTCAAATATGCTCACGTAACGGAAGGAATGGGTAAAAGTGTGAAAACTATCATGTAAGTCTTTCTTTGTTTGTCACGCTTTCCGGTTTCCTTTTTCAAAAATATTTTGCTTGTCGAGTTTTTATCAAGTCCGACGCTTTCTAAAAAACAACCAACCGGTTTATTTACTAAAATAAATACAAGCTAAAGGTATTTTTGAATGATTTTTCTGATTTTCTGATTTTTTTTTTTTTTTAATAAGAGGACAAACAAAGTTAACAAAGTTAACCCCCTCCCCACACTTGAACTTCGCATTGTCCCCAATGCGAGACCCAAAATATAGAGAAAAGGATAATAGTACTCCCCTCAAGATGATGTTGATGCCACGAGACTTCCGAAGCTGTATCTGTCACGTGCTCCGGTTTCCTTTTTATCGCCAAAACCTGCAAGTATGTCACATGTGCACCAAAACAGAACAGAAACAGAAAAAAAATCACAAAAAACCATAATATACATAAGTAGAAATACTAGAAATCCCAATACCAAATAAAGTAAACAAACGAAAGTGTCAGAAAATACATAGCCGGGGTGTTCGAAATAACAGTCAAAATAAACACCCAAAACAAAGTACTGAAATACTAAAAACAACCACCAACTATCACTCCACCGCTCCTAAGCGTCATCACCATCATCGTCTCTAGTAAAGGACGGACCCGCATCTCCGTAACCAGGGGGTTCCACGGTGGGAACTGTGGAGGGCTCTGAAAGTAGTCGGGGTATGCGTGATGCATCTCCCCGAAAAGATATGAAAATCCCGCACTCACCCCCTGGTATAGAGTATCCTGGCTCTGCCGAAGCTGGTCCTGTGTGGCCCGAAGCTGATCCTGACTGGCCCGAATCTCGTCAATGTAAACCCCATGCTGTTCCTGGTTAACCCTGATCTGATCCTGGTTAACTTGCATCTGCTGGAACTGCTGATAGAACTCGGGCCAGTCCTGATGCTGATGGAATGCATGGTGCTGCGGTGAATGTGGTGGTGTCGGTGGATGTGGTACATGCTGCTCATCATGCTGCTCCCCCATTTCTTCATCCTCATCTTCCCCCACAGCTGGAGGCAACGGGTCCCAGACCTCGTTGTTCAACCCCCTCAACCTATCCCCCCTATCTAGCTCTACAATCACCCCCACGGCTTTCAGCGACCTGATATCAACATGAACCCCCTCGGTTATCAGAGTGAGACTCTGAAGCACCTCCTCAGTCATATAGCGTTCGTTGTAAGCTATTTCGGTCACATACTGACCGCCATGTATCTCACTGTTGGGAGTACGCCCCGAGCACTTCACAAAGTACTCAGCCATTCGTGTGGCTAGGTTGACAGGTGCTTTCTCAACCAACGCATATAAAAAGATCAAATCTGGTGTTGGACAGTTACCAAGACTGTCCATGCGACCGCATATCGTATGGCTAAATACATGGTGCATCACTCGCACCAAAGGGTCTCTCAATCTAGAAGCCTTCGACATCCTCGGGTTGTAGGGGTCCCCAATAACGTTTTCAGCCCAAAATTCATCCCGTGCTGCATCAGAAGGGAAGGTGAACTGATCTGTGAAGACATCGGTATCATCCATGTCGTCCCTAGTATAAATCCCGAGTCTTCTACCCAACCGGCCAACCGACCACGAATGCCATCGTCCACATAACCTGAAAGCTACCCGCTCCTTGTGGCGGAATTTGGGTCTCCTATGTGCAACCGGCTTTTCATAGGCGTAAGACGCGAAGAACTCTTTTGTCAGCTCTCGGTAAACGGGTCGGTTGACACCGACCAGATTTGCAAGCGGGCGACTCATCATGTCGTCTAGTCTGTCATACTGATTTAGTTCCCGCATGACTTCCCAATCCAACCATCGGGGGACTCCGAACTGCCCCCGCCTTGCCCATAAGGCGTCGCGTTTCGGAATGCAAAGTGCTTCTCGCTCATCATTAGGGTCGAATTGAAGGAAAGGGTGATCCATCTGTATGGGAAATAACGTTAGAAAGACGGAAACAGGAGAAATTTGAATCAGAAACAGCCGAGCAGCCAATTATGAAGAAGCTGTGAATTCTGATCTGGGCATATGGCACGGTCGTGCGACGAGACGCACGGTCGTGCGTTACCGACGACGAGTACCAAATGCCCAAATATGCCAGAACTGTACGGCGTGCGACCAACCGCACCACCGTGCCACACCGAACAAACAGCAGACTATCGAAAACATCCGGCATAGCACGACCGTTCCATTTAAGGAACGTCCGTGCGACACCTTTTTTTCTGCAGATTCTGACCCAGGCTCTAAGTTAGCCCGATTTTTCACAAATCAATAAGTTATTACACAAACAGGGGTCAGAAAATTCACCGGATGTTCACGATACAACGATTCAACAAGGGTTAGGGTTTCGATTTATTTATGAAGAGAACCCTAAAAATGCCTTGAAGAATCGGAAGAAATCTAACCTAGAAAGCAAAGAAACAAGAAATCTACAACTAGGAACGTACCGTGCGAAGAAGGGTGTGAGATCGTGCGAAAAACCGTGCGATTTGAAGAAATATCGCTCTGGAACGGCTGCAGTTGGCTAGGGTTTCGCGAATTGTGAATGGGGGCTGCAGATGAGGGTATTTATAGTGCCAAATGACAAAACTGCCCTCAGCCTGACGCACGGTCGTTCGACCTGTGGCACGGTCGTGCGTCACCGACATCGCTCAAAACCAGACAACTGTTCTCGGAAATGCACCGGGGGTGCGATCCACCGTGCCGGCCCACGGAGACGCACGGTCGTGCGACTCATGGAACGACCGTGCAACAGCTGCAGATCAGAATTTTCCGCAGAAGCCATTTCCAGCAACTGTTTTGGCCGTTTTTCGCCATTTTTTCAACACGCTAATTGTTTAAACAATATTTCAACACAGAACCTTCGCTCGGCACGTATGAAACTTAAACAAACTAACGGAAACTACCTAACTTACCTAAATTACGCTAGAACTACAAAAAATACAAGAAAAGACGAAACTACCCCTAAAGCGCAAAATACGCTCTTGCTACATTTTTTATCCGCGAGTCAGTAGCGTAGACTCTCTCCTCCCCACACTTATGATGTGTGCGGGGTTTGGAGCTCAATTACCTCCACCGCCGACTCTATCAGACCGGCAACGTACAACTTCAACCGGTGACCATTTACCTTGAATGTAACGCCATCCGCGTTCTAACTGCAACAGTACCGTACGGAAATACCTCCTTAACTGTGTACGGTCCTGTCCAGCGTGAATGAAGCTTCCCAGGAAATAAGCGCAGCCGTGAATTGTAAAGAAGAACAAGATCACCCGCTTGGAATTCTTTGTGGTCCTTCAAGCGTTTGTCGTGAAGTTTCTTCGTGCGCTCTTTGTAGAGTACGGAGCTTTCATAAGCTTGTTGTCGCAATTCTTCCAATTCATGAATTTGGAGAAACCGGGCTTCACCTCCGGTTTTAAAGTCCAAATTCGCGGTTTTCAAAGCCCACATAGCCTTGTGCTCCAACTCCACCGGTAAATGGCATGCCTTTCCGTATACCAACCTAAAGGGGGTGGTCCCTATAGGGGTCTTATAAGCTGTACGGAATGCCCACAATGCATCCTCAAGTTTATCCGACCACTCCTTGCGGTTTGCACCAACAGATCGCTCAAGGATGCGCTTAAGCCCACGGTTCGTGACTTCCACCTGCCCGCTCGTCTGCGGGTGATAGGGCGTGGATAAACGGTGATGCACACCGTATCGGGACAAAGCCTTTTCAAGCTGTGTATTACAGAAATGAGTCCCTCGGTCATTGATTTTGGTATGTGGACTTAGTGTTTGCTGAAAAAGCGTCTTTTAATAAAATGATTTATTGATTTTGGAAGAAGTTTCAGTAAATGTTGAATAATATTTGTAATATTTTACAAGTGTTTCAATAGTTATGTTGAATACAAAATTTTGTAGGCAATGGGTTTATTAAGCCGACTAAGTGGGTGAGTAGCCTCTCGTAAAGTTTCGAACGTCGAGAAATAATCGTTTACGGAAAAATTACGAATTTTGTGTTTGTGAGCTATATGAAAATAGATTGTAGGATAAGAAATTCGTTCATATAAACAATGCATGTTGAATTAATTAGTGATTTGGCTAATGATAAATGATTTGAATATAAGCACGATCGTGTTTACATAATATATTCCATTAAAAGAAAGTATCGGTAACGATCACCTAGGTAAGGGAATCACCCCTAACCTGTTGGCGAGGTCGTTGTAAGATGAGAAAAAGAAGTGGAGTTAATTGTCAAGATAAGGAAATCACTCCTATTTCGATGATATGTCTCCACTTGTTGTTACAAAAAGTGTAAATAAAATTACGTGAAATTATGTATGTGAATAACGTATAAATGTATGAGAAAGTATTTGTACGATATATTCGTAAAAGTGAAATTTCAAAAATAATACAAATTCGAAAAGAGGGAATTGTATCATAAATGATCGAGAATAATAAAACGTAAATCGATTAAAACTTGGATGGTTCCAAAACGGAACATTGACTAACCAAAGTGGTCGAAGGGTCTTTTGAATTTGAGAAGCATGTTTTAGCCTAATAGGTGAAATACTCTCGCCGACAAGTCGGATAACGGTATTTACCCTTCCGGTTACTACATGTCTCCAATTCAATTGAAATTTCGAGACTTGGCGGGATTTATGAAAAACAAAGAGTGGAACTAGTCGACGAGGTGCGGGTTTCACCCCTAGCTAGACGACTTCGTACCCTAACTTGACGAAATTAAATTTGAAATTTCCATTAAGATGTGGATTTCACTCCTAGCTTAATGGTGAATTTCGTGCAAAAATATAATCAAACAGAACGAAAGTCGTTTACCAAATTGTGGGTTTCACGCCTATTTTGGTAAACTCGTCTCGTTTGTATGATATGAGTGTTGTCGGATTTAGAATAATCAAACAAAAGCCTTATAAAGAAAACGTATGTTAAGGAAATAAACGAACAAGTAATAACACATGAGAAGGCTTGTCAAGAATAACACATAAGAATAGAATATTAAAACAAGTATCGACACATAATAAACAAGTATTAGCACATAATGAAGCAAGTATAGCATGTCAAGTGTTAACACAAAAGCGACATATATGCTTAAAAGATCAAAAGAGGATAAATAAGAGTAAATAAAGTAGCATACAAGTAGTTTCAAGCAAAACATAAGAATAAAGCTCTAAAACTATAGACTAGGTTAAAGCATTCGTACTTTTCCTAATTCCCTATAGTTATGGCTCTGATACCAATCTGTCACACCCCAACCGATGGCGGAAACATCGGGATGAGACGAAGTGTGTATAGATTGCTAGAGACTTCATAACACTATGTGACAATATTTAATTAATATTCAAATTTCATTGCAAGTGCTAAATTGTCATACAACATTTGAAATAGAAATAACAACAATGTTCAAATTTCAACATAACATCAAAAGATAATGAATTAAAGGTGTGTATCTAGTCCACCCTACACTTGTTTCATCATTCATCCATACTTCATTAATCAACCTGCAACATGTATTAAAATCTTTCTTGCTAATGGGCGACTTCTTATTTCTGTATTCTTTCTATATTCTTTGACTTGTTGTGTTGGTTTGCTGTTCGTTTTCGAGCCGAGGGTCTCTCTGGAAGCAGCCTCTCTATCCCTAGGGATAGAGGCAAGGCCTGTCTACATCCCACCCTCCCCAGACCCTATAAGTAGCTCTGCTATTTGTGGTACTTACTGGGTATGGTTGTTGTTGGTTGTTGTAACATGTATTAAAATAGAGTTTCAATGCAAAAGCAAAGAGCGAGTATACAAGTTTGTTTACATAGCATAATAGAATAAAAACTCAAATCCAACATGATTCCTAATATGTGATTACTAGTATGCAATTTTGGCGTACAATATGATCAAACCCTAGAACACAACGCATAAAATAGCCTAATCCCAATAGTTCAGCGGGGTGGTTACTTAACAATACCCAATAGAATAGCAGGCGGGGCGTTAATCCTATAGCGCTATAATTGTTAAGGTGGGCGAACAAGTCAATGAGCATATAACGTTCCAAATCGTTCATAGAGCATACAAGAATAGCAAGTAAGTCACATTAGTTTCATGCATTCGTTCAAAGATTGAGTACGTTTAGTTCAAAAGTTGTTTACATAATTATACATGTTGCATCCCAAAGTGTAAAGGGGAAAAAGGGATCGAGTATACTCACAAAATTTGCTAAGTCTTCCGATTATCCAAGTATGACGAGTGTACGAGTTAGGATGATGGAACACCGGGGTCACCCTATATGGGCAAACGATGGTGCATGAGTAAACGGAGTTCCAAGAGAACGGTCGAGAGTGCTTATCCTAGATATTTAAATTATCACGAGTTTGTTATTAATTACTGGCTTAAAAGAAAGAATAATCCTAATATTTATGTTTTGCATAATGTGAAATTCGTATATTATATTTTATCTCAATAAATTTTATTGTTATAAAAAGGATTATTCGTTTATGTTATTAATTTAGAGATTTGGTTATAAAAGAAAACGAATCGAAATAATAAAAAAAAAAGAAATCGTTTTGAAATTAAACACGTATTGTTTCGTGGATTTTTACGAAAAACGGGCAGAGTTTCCTCTGTTTTTGGACGATTCCCGACAATACTAGTTGTCATTATATAATGTTTCCAAACTCAACAATTCAACACAATTTATATATATATATAAATGTATACAGGTTTTATATACACGATTAATTTACAAGTTCGAATGGTTAATGTTTTACGACTAAAATTATAAGTTCATATAAACACTAATAAATAAATAAAAAAGCTGGTGTCAATAAGATTTTACCCAACTTCGTGTTTGACTAGTTGACCAGGTTTGATCGAACATTGACCGGTTTGACCCGAACACCGAATCTGAACCGAAGATGAAACTGAGTCGGTTGGCTGCTTTGACTGGACCCGAACCCGAACTTGAACTAAGACTCGTGACTGAAACGAGTACCTGTTTTAGCTGTTGACCGTAGTTGACTGAACCAAATCGGAACCAACTCCCTGTCATGCTATCGTCACCACTACGGCTGTCGGAAACAAACCAAACCAGGTCTAACCAGAATCAAATCGGAACAGAATGTGACCCGACCTAAGGTGAATCGAATGAGAACCGAATAAATCGCCACTGGACCAAAAAGGATCAAAACCCGTACCAGAACATGACCCGAGTTACGACTGAACCGAACTCGAATCTGGAACTGAACCGAGAACCCTGACTGACCGAACCGCCGCCGCCAACTGGTGTGTCACCGCCGTGAGCGGCGCTGTTGCTGCTGCCACCGCCGTTGCTCTCTCTCATTTCTCTCTTTCTCTCTCTTCACGTCTCCCTCTCTCTTCGCGTCTCTGTTCACACCGTCGTATGCCACCGTGTGCCGCCGCCCTAGAGGCGTCTGGTCGTCCGTTTGGAGAGGGGAGGGCAGGTGAGTGTGGGTGTAAGGAGGTAGGGATTTGGGTGTGCCTGTGGACGTTGCCGGAATCATGACCGGAGCCGGTCGGAGTTTGCTCCGGTGACCGGTGTAGAGGGAGAGAAGGCAGGTAACTCTTTGGGGGGCTAGGGTTTGGTCAAGATGAGAAAGAAGGGGAAGAGTATAAATAGTTAGGGTTTTCAAGTGGGTTGGATCCAAGGCCCATAATTGCGTACCCGGTCTCTTGTACGACCTAAACATATTTCTAAAGACCCATTTTCGTTCCCAAACTTTGTAAAATATCGTATGACTTTATTTTGGGGTCGAAAATTCGTGAAATTATGTCGGTTGTGTAAAAGCACGTAAATTGCGTAGTTT
Organism: Helianthus tuberosus; assembly: GCA_030545235.1. Lineage (NCBI taxonomy): Eukaryota > Viridiplantae > Streptophyta > Magnoliopsida > Asterales > Asteraceae > Helianthus > Helianthus tuberosus. The sequence continues at coordinate 12,883,751 of CM060366.1, read as the reverse complement.
TACGTTTTTAAACCGTTTTTCAACTAGATTTCAATTGCGTTTCAAAAAAAAATAGGAAACGAACTCGAATTTTCTAAAAAACATGGAAATACGGAAATACGAGGCGTTACAGTCTCCCCTCCTTTAGGAAATTTCGTCCCGAAATTTATTTAGAAGAAAGACTTGAAAGGGTTTTGGCAACAAAAGAGGATTGTTTGAAATTGAGGCTTTGGAGTTTGAGACAACAGAGAATATTTGAGGTATCAAGGTGAACGATCGATCTAATAACGATTATGAGTATAAGAATAGCATAAGTATCAGATAGACAAAAGTAGCATGTTAAGGATAAAGTCTCGTCGTGGATAATCGGATATAATGCGTTTGTGAGCTGTTTAAAGATTGAAATAGGTCCAAAAGGTCTGCAAAACACTGAATTTCTCAGGGCACGTTTTACGAAAGTTTGGTAACATGGTGAAAACACTTATATATAGGATGTACCAGCGGCGTATCCACCATGTTTTGACCATATTACGTCCGTCTCGTATTCGGGTCATGTTACGTTCCGTGTTTTTACCATACGCGGTAGTACACTCTATGATTCTCATACGCCCATTACTATAATCCCGTGTGCACCCGCGATTATACCAATTATCGCATGATCCGCATAGCTTGTACTAGTTGCGTATGAATTAAGGTATACATAATTTCTGAAAGTAATATTGTGTGTGTATAGACATGTAACATATAAGCATGTTTGCGTTCCAAATAATATAAGACCAACGTAAGCGAATCCCTCGGGTTTCGCCCACGTATAGGAACGAAGGTATAAATTTTGAGTATGAATAAAGCATGAGCATAGTATAAGTTTAAATATGAGCATGCACGTGAGCATAACACAAAACGCATGCCAGGAGTATGGGTAAAAGTATAAGCATAATGTGTATGAAAAATGAGCATAAATGTGAGCACAATTTGAGCACAAACGAATGACGTGAGTATAGACACAATTCGTATAAATAAGAGTACAAACAAAAGTACGAGTATAACAGAGATCGTATAAACGTGGGTATAAATGCGAGTACGAGTATAACATAAATCGTATAAATGAGAGTATAAACCCGAGTGCGAGTGTGAATACGAGTATAAATATGAGTATAAACATAAGATGTATGAGTATGGATGTAAATGTGAAAATTAAGTGTAAAACGTGAATGTTTAAGTACGAATGGAATGTATGAGTATATATATGAGTGTAAACGTGATTGTATAAGTACAAGTACGTTGTTGCGAGTATGAGTATAAATATGAGTACAAGTGTAAGCATACGAACGTATTGTGGGGAGTACGTGTGTAAATATGAGTTAAAGTATAGACACGAAACGTGTCGTGGTAATTATGAGTATATAAATACGAGGATCATAAAAGACGTGAGAATGTGTCTGAATATAAATACGAGTATAAACATAGCGGTATAAGCGTATACGCAAATTGCATACGTATGAATGTGTATATGATTATAAGTAAAACGTAGGTGTATGAATATGAAAGTAATTATCACGTAAATCGCGTGAGTATAAAGGTAAGTGTGAATGTATACGGGTAAATATACGTGTATGAGTATAGCTATAAATGAAAGCGTAGGCTGTACAAGTATCAACATGAATATGAGTATAAGAGTAAACACAAGTGTATGAGCATGATTGAAATGTGGGAGCATAAATTTAAGTGTAAAAACATATTTGTTTAAGTAGGAATAAGATGTAGGTGTATGAATATAAGTGTATACGTTCACGCATATTTGATAAATATAAGTATGAACGTGTATCGTATGAATATGCTAAGCGTAACGTAAATGCATAAATGCGAATATAAGTATAGATGTATAATTGTATGAATAAGAATAATAATTGGAACATAAGTGTAACATAATGCATTGTTGTGAGCGAAACGTGGAGTTTATTGAATCAAAACAGGTAGAGTTGTTATAAAATGTAGAATCTAGTTTGTGAATGTAAGGGAATATAAAACAGTCATTGATTACGTGAAACGTACTTTGCAAGGAGAATGGAAATGCTACTACGGTTTTAAAAGAGACTACATAAGTTGAAAATTTGTCGGTCCTTATGAAGTTTCCTTGCCAACGTGTTTTGAATATAATTGGCGTATCGAGTGAGGTTTTGAAAAGTCCTTGGGATTAACAAGTTTGCATCCTCTTATGTAACTTTGTATTAGAAAGTTTTGAAGTTTATAGATTCTTGTGAAAAGTTGATCCTTAGAAAAAGGAATTTGGTATGTGGACTTAGTGTTTGCTGAAAAAGCGTCTTTTAATAAAATGATTTATTGATTTTGGAAGAAGTTTCAGTAAATGTTGAATAATATTTGTAATATTTTACAAGTGTTTCAATAGTTATGTTGAATACAAAATTTTGTAGGCAATGGGTTTATTAAGCCGACTAAGTGGGTGAGTAGCCTCTCGTAAAGTTTCGAACGTCGAGAAATAATCGTTTACGGAAAAATTACGAATTTTGTGTTTGTGAGCTATATGAAAATAGATTGTAGGATAAGAAATTCGTTCATATAAACAATGCATGTTGAATTAATTAGTGATTTGGCTAATGATAAACGATTTGAATATAAGCACGATCGTGTTTACATAATATATTCCATTAAAAGAAAGTATCGGTAACGATCACCTAGGTAAGGGAATCACCCCTAACCTGTTGGCGAGGTCGTTGTAAGATGAGAAAAAGAAGTGGAGTTAATTGTCAAGATAAGGAAATCACTCCTATTTCGATGATATGTCTCCACTTGTTGTTACAAAAAGTGTAAATAAAATTACGTGAAATTATGTATGTGAATAACGTATAAATGTATGAGAAAGTATTTGTACGATATATTCGTAAAAGTGAAATTTCAAAAATAATACAAATTCGAAAAGAGGGAATTGTATCATAAATGATCGAGAATAATAAAACGTAAATCGATTAAAACTTGGATGGTTCCAAAACGGAACATTGACTAACCAAAGTGGTCGAAGGGTCTTTTGAATTTGAGAAGCATGTTTTAGCCTAATAGGTGAAATACTCTCGCCGACAAGTCGGATAACGGTATTTACCCTTCCGGTTACTACATGTCTCCAATTCAATTGAAATTTCGAGACTTGGCGGGATTTATGAAAAACAAAGAGTGGAACTAGTCGACGAGGTGCGGGTTTCACCCCTAGCTAGACGACTTCGTACCCTAACTTGACGAAATTAAATTTGAAATTTCCATTAAGATGTGGATTTCACTCCTAGCTTAATGGTGAATTTCGTGCAAAAATATAATCAAACAGAACGAAAGTCGTTTACCAAATTGTGGGTTTCACGCCTATTTTGGTAAACTCGTCTCGTTTGTATGATATGAGTGTTGTCGGATTTAGAATAATCAAACAAAAGCCTTATAAAGAAAACGTATGTTAAGGAAATAAACGAACAAGTAATAACACATGAGAAGGCTTGTCAAGAATAACACATAAGAATAGAATATTAAAACAAGTATCGACACATAATAAACAAGTATTAGCACATAATGAAGCAAGTATAGCATGTCAAGTGTTAACACAAAAGCGACATATATGCTTAAAAGATCAAAAGAGGATAAATAAGAGTAAATAAAGTAGCATACAAGTAGTTTCAAGCAAAACATAAGAATAAAGCTCTAAAACTATAGACTAGGTTAAAGCATTCGTACTTTTCCTAATTCCCTATAGTTATGGCTCTGATACCAATCTGTCACACCCCAACCGATGGCGGAAACATCGGGATGAGACGAAGTGTGTATAGATTGCTAGAGACTTCATAACACTATGTGACAATATTTAATTAATATTCAAATTTCATTGCAAGTGCTAAATTGTCATACAACATTTGAAATAGAAATAACAACAATGTTCAAATTTCAACATAACATCAAAAGATAATGAATTAAAGGTGTGTATCTAGTCCACCCTACACTTGTTTCATCATTCATCCATACTTCATTAATCAACCTGCAACATGTATTAAAATAGAGTTTCAATGCAAAAGCAAAGAGCGAGTATACAAGTTTGTTTACATAGCATAATAGAATAAAAACTCAAATCCAACATGATTCCTAATATGTGATTACTAGTATGCAATTTTGGCGTACAATATGATCAAACCCTAGAACACAACGCATAAAATAGCCTAATCCCAATAGTTCAGCGGGGTGGTAACTTAACAATACCCAATAGAATAGCAGGCGGGGCGTTAATCCTATAGCGCTATAATTGTTAAGGTGGGCGAACAAGTCAATGAGCATATAACGTTCCAAATCGTTCATAGAGCATACAAGAATAGCAAGTAAGTCACATTAGTTTCATGCATTCGTTCATAGATTGAGTACGTTTAGTTCAAAAGTTGTTTACATAATTATACATGTTGCATCCCAAAGTGTAAAGGGGAAAAAGGGATCGAGTATACTCACAAAATTTGCTAAGTCTTCCGATTATCCAAGTATGACGAGTGTACGAGTTAGGATGATGGAACACCGGGGTCACCCTATATGGGCAAACGATGGTGCATGAGTAAACGGAGTTCCAAGAGAACGGTCGAGAGTGCTTATCCTAGATATTTAAATTATCACGAGTTTGTTATTAATTACTGGCTTAAAAGAAAGAATAATCCTAATATTTATGTTTTGCATAATGTGAAATTCGTATATTATATTTTATCTCAATAAATTTTATTGTTATAAAAAGGATTATTCGTTTATGTTATTAATTTAGAGATTTGGTTATAAAAGAAAACGAATCGAAATAATAAAAAAAAAAGAAATCGTTTTGAAATTAAACACGTATTGTTTCGTGGATTTTTACGAAAAACGGGCAGAGTTTCCTCTGTTTTTGGACGATTCCCGACAATACTAGTTGTCATTATATAATGTTTCCAAACTCAACAATTCAACACAATTTATATATATATAAATGTATACAAGTTTTATATACACGATTAATTTACAAGTTCGAATGGTTAGGGGCTGTTTGGCAACATCTGAACCAATAAGTGCTGAATGAATAAGAGGTCTGAATGGGTAAGAGGGTCTGAATGGGTAAGTGCTGAACCAGTAAAGTGCTGTTTGGTTCCATGTCTGAATGACAGTGTAAAATGACATTTTTACCCCTCCCCACAAAATAAACCCTTTATAGATTTTTTTCTATAAACCCAATATCATCATCATCATTCATCAGTCATCACCCCCCCCCTCCCTCTTTCTCTCCCTACCTGCAACACCACCACCGCCATCATCATCATCATCTCCACCACCGCCGCTGAAGAAGAAGAGCAGCGATTTTGGTGGGTTTAGGGTTTTAAGAAAGGATGAAGAAGAAGAGCAGCGATTTTGGTCTGAGGTTTGAGGAAGGGTACACAGGTCTGACCGATTGTGGTTGAGGAGAAGGCAATCGGCACAGGCAATCGATTGTGGCTGAGGAGAAGGCAATCGGCACAGGGAATCGAGTGGAAGAAGGTCGACGGTGGAAGAAGGGAAGGCGGCGGTGAGGAGAGGGATGAGGGCGGTGGAGGGGGAGACGACGGTTGTGGAGGAGGAGACAGTGGAGGAGCAGTGGAGGGGGAGGAGGAGCTGTGGAGGAGATGGGAGGAAGGGGCAGGTATGTCAAGTTTTTCATTCAGCAACTTCTGAAATCTGAACCATTCAGACTGAATGAAACCATTCAGAGGTAAGGGTTTTGTGAACCAAACAACCCAACCTCTGACCGATTCAGAGGTTAAGCTCTGAATGGATCCATTCAGCACCAAACAAACAGCCCCTTAATGTTTTACGACTAAAATTATAAGTTCATATAAACACTAATAAATAAATAAAAAAGCTGGTGTCAATAAGATTTTACCCAACTTCGTGTTTGACTAGTTGACCAGGTTTGATCGAACATTGACCAGTTTGACCCGAACACCGAATCTGAACCGAAGATGAAACTGAGTCGATTGGCTGCTTTGACTGGACCCGAAGCCGAACTTGAACTGAGACTCGTGACTGAAACGAGTACCCGTTTTAGCTGTTGACCGTAGTTGACTGAACCAAATCGGAACCAACTCCCTGTCATGCTATCGTCACCACTACGGCTGTCGGAAACAAACCAAACCAGGTCTAACCTGAATCGAATCGGAACAGAATGTGACCCGACCTAAGGTGAATCGAATGAGAACCGAATAAATCGCCACTGGACCAAAAAGGATCAAAACCCGTACCAGAACATGACCCAAGTTACGACTGAACCGAACTCGAATCTGGAACTGAACCGAGAACCCAGACTGACCGAACCGCCGCCGCCAACTGGTGTGTCACCGCCGTGAGCGGCGCTGTTGCTGCTGCCACCGCCGTTGCTCTCTCTCATTTCTCTCTTTCTCTCTCTTCGCGTCTCCCTCTCTCTTCGCGTCTCTGTTCACACCGTCGTATGCCAGCGTATGCCGCCGCCCTAGACGCGTCTGGTCGTCCGTTTGGAGAGGGGAGGGCAGGTGAGTGTGGGTGTAAGGAGGTAGGGATTTGGGTGTGCGTGTGGCCGTTGCCGGAATCATGACCGGAGCCGGTCGGAGTTTGCTCCGGCGACCGGTGTAGAGGGAGAGAAGGCAGGTAACTCTTTGGGGGGCTAGGGTTTGGTCAAGATGAGAAAGAAGGGGAAGAGTATAAATAGTTATTGTTTTCAAGTGGGTTGGATCCAAGGCCCATTAGTGCGTACCCGGTCTCTTGTACGACCCAAACATATTTCTAAAGACCCATTTTCGTTCCAAACTTTGTAAAATATCGTATGACTTTATTTTGGGGTCGAAAATTCATGAAATTATGTCGGTTGTGTAAAAGCACGTAAATTGCGTAGTTTTACGTTTTTAAACCGTTTTTCAACTAGATTTCAATTGCGTTTCAAAAAAAAATAGGAAACGAACTTGAATTTTCTAAAAAACATGGAAATACGGAAATACGAGGCGTTACACCAAACACGAACGGAGCATCTTTCTCCAACAAACGAGTCATGGGTTTGGCGATTTTTGAAAAATCTTTGATGAATCGCCGATAGAACCCGGCATGACCGAGAAAGCTCCGTATAGCTCTAACAGAGGTGGGGGGCGGAAGTCGTGAAATAACGTCGACTTTAGCTGGATCGACTTCCATGCCCGCATGAGAAATCTTGTGTCCCAGAACTATGCCCTCCTTCACCATGAAGTGGCATTTCTCCCAGTTCAGGACCAGATTTGTCTCCTCACACCTCTTCAACATTCTTTTTTAATTTTCCAGACATTGATCAAAGGAATCCCCAAATACCGAGAAGTCGTCCATGAACACCTCCATGGAATCCTCAATCATGTCGTGGAAAATGGCGACCATACATCGCTGGAAAGTGGCCGGTGCATTACACAGCCCAAATGGCATACGCCGGTAGGCGAATGTACCGAAGGGACAGGTAAATGTGGTCTTCTCCTGGTCCTCAGGAGCGATAGGAATTTGAAAGTAACCAGAGAACCCATCCAGAAAACAATAATATGACTTCCCTGACAGACGCTCCAACATTTGATCAATGAATGGAAGCGGGAAGTGGTCCTTGCGAGTGGCATCGTTGAGTTTGCGATAATCGATGCAAACCCGCCATCCAGTGACCGTCCTGGTTGGAATGAGCTCATTCCTATCGTTCGCGACCACAGTCATGCCCCCCTTTTTGGGCACTACCTGCACAGGACTGACCCAAACAGAGTCGGAAATGGGATAGATCATACCAGCATCTAACAACTTAATCACTTCCTTTTTAACGACCTCTTGCATGTTTGGGTTCAGCAGCCTCTGGTGCTGCGCACATGGCTTGAACTGATCCTCCATTAGAATTTTATGTGTACAGAAGGAGGGATTTATTCCTTTTATGTCCATGATTTTCCAGGCGATTGCTTTCTTATGAAGTTTCAACACATTAAGCAGTCTGCTCTTCTCTTCTTCTGCCAACCCGGATGAAATAATGACAGGCAAATGACGCTCCTCATCCAGAAATGCGTACTCCATGTGCGGTGGAAGCTCCTTAAGCTCCAAGGTCAGAGGATCTTCTACTAACGGCTTCGACTTCACTTCACTTGCGCGATCAATTTCTGTGAATCGATCCGGACTCTGGGAACCATCGTCACCAATCTGATAGACTGGCTACTCTAAATCATGGCCCTCCTGCGTAATGCCAATCAGGTCCCCACACAACAGCTGTGTGTCCGAATCTATCTCCTCGATCGTACCCTGGAAATACGTACTCACATAAGTATCGACTATGTCGATATAATAGAGCGCGTCGTCTTGACTCTGAGGATGCTGCATAGACCGTTTGATATCAAAGGTCACGTGCTCATCATTCACTCGGAGTGTGATTTGGCCCGCCGCCACGTCCACAATCGTCCGGGCGGTATTCAGAAACGGGGGTCCAAGTATCAGAGGCACTTTCGAATCCTCATCCATGTCCAGGATAACAAAATCCACGGGAAATACAAACTTGTCAATTTTAACAAGCATATTCTCGACAAACCCGCGTGGATATTTGATAGATCGATCAGCAAGTCGAATACTCATTCTTGTAGGTGACGGCTCACCTAGATCCAACTTTGTAAAAACCTTATAGGGCATAAGGTTTATACTCGCTCCTTGATCTGCTAACGCATTACTGACAGACATATTGCCAATGAGGCAAGGAAGCGTGAAACTGCCTGGATCTCCCATTTTTGCAGGCAGGCGATTCTGAAGAACAGCAGAGCAACTTTCATTCATAACCACGCAAGACATGTCCTCGAGCTTTTGTTTATTTGAGAGGATGTCTTTCAGAAACTTTGCATACTTTGGCATCTGGGCCAAAGCTTCAACAAACGGTATGTTTATATGCAATTGCTTAAACATTTCGAGAAACTTACCGTATTGTTCATCATTCTTCTGCTTCTTCAGCCTTCCTGGATAAGGCACTGGAGGCGTGTAACCCTTGACCGGCTCCTGGACTTGTGCTGTACTTGCTGGGCGTAGCCTGGCATGCACCTCGTCCGGTGTATCAGTCGGGACCGCTTCAGTGATCAGCGTTGAGTCCGATATGACGGGTCCGGTAGGTATTCCACTCCTGGTCATCACAGCGTTCACATCCCTGTGCCCGCTCGGGTTAGGTTCGGTATTGCCCGGAAGACCACCCTGGGGTATTTTAGACATCATCTGTGCCAGCTGACCAACCTGATTCTCTTTATTCTGAATCGAGGCCTTGTGACTCCTCATTTCTCCCTCATGAGAGAGAAAACGATCCTCGCTCTGCTGGTAGCGTTTTTCAGCTAACTGATTTGCGCTCGAGGAGCTAGTAAGAAGCTGAGCCATCATATCCTCCAGCTTAGAACTAGACTGGGGGGCCTGCTGCTGGGAACTACTCCCAGAGCCCTGATTCTGATATGAATATGGACGCTGCTGGTAAGGTTGGTTGTATTGCTGGAACTGCTGACCCTGACCCTGTTGCGCTGGAGCACGCGGAGTGAACCCCAATGGATTTTGATTGCCTGTATTCGCTCGCCACCCAAAATTTGGGTGATTTCTCCAACCGGGATTATAGGTGTTGCTGTACGGGTTGTTCTGCGGCCTCACCTGATTACTCACGAAATCTACCTCTTCGTGGCCCTCGTATACGACTCCCTGAAAACATGCCCCAGGCTCGTGTGACACTCCACACTGGTCACATCCCGAGCCCGCATGCGCAATCATCTGGGACCTGTCGAATCTCGATGCGAGAGCCGAGATTTGTGCAGTAATGGCCGTATAGTCGTCTACACCATGGACTCCTGCGCGAGATGATGATGATGATGCCCGGCCTCTATCTCCTTCCCGACGTGAGCTGGATTTCAACGCAGCTTTCTCTATAATATCATACGCTTCATTCGGCGTCTTAGTTCCTAGATCGCCTCCTGCGTTCACGTCTAATCGCTCTTGTGTGTTGTAACTGAGCCCCTGATAGAACGTCAAAACCAGCTGTCTCTTGGAGTAGCCATGATGTGGCACATCAATCAACAAATCCTTGAATCTCTCCCAAGCCGCATGCAACGACTCGCCCTCGTCCTGGTGAAAAGATACAATTCGGTTCCGTAGCTTGTTCGTTTTCTCAGGTGGAAAATATTTCTGCATAAACTGCTCCGCCAACTGATTCCAGGTCCTGATGGACCCGGCTGGAAGTGACATAAGCCAAGCTCTAGCTTTGTCACGTAACGAAAACGGAAACAACCTCAACCGAATTGCATCCTCCGAAACACCTGTAATCTTAAACGTAGAACAAACATGGAGAAAAGCAGCAATATGCCTCCCGGGATCCTCGTGCTCACGTCCGTCAAACTGTACTGAATTTTGTACCATATTAATAATACTAGATCTAATTTCAAAAGTAGGTACATCAATAGTAGGTTGAAGGATGCTCGGCTCCAGGCCTGTCCTTCCGGGCAGATTTGTCTCATTCAACGGTCGCTCATCGTCTGCCATGATTGCGTCTCCTCCTGAGCCCTCGGCTTCAACGGGTACCACCGGCTCCGGCTCACCACTTGCGAGCAGTAGCCCAACCGCCCGACCTCTCGCGCGTAAACGTCTCCTAAGATCACGTTCGGGCTCGTCTGACGGTTCAACAACTTCTGGAGCGGGGGTCGAGAACATTAACCTGCAAACGAAAATTTGACACAGTGAATATTTTATTAATAAAATAATGCTGTTTTTTTTTCAGCTGAATAGAAACTGAATATTATTAAAAATGGGCTGAAAATTTTATAAAAATCCGAAAATGGGCCCGAAATTTTATAAAAATCAACACAATAAAAATAATCGAATCGGCTAATACAAAAATGATTTAAAGGTGCCGAAAACCCAATGAATAAATGAATAAATAAATCCGGATTGAATAAATAAATGGAATGAAAATTTACAAGTGTACAAAAATGACTTGGAAAACGAATAAATGAAATAAAAGCAAGAAATATTAACAAATAAATAATCAAGAAAATATTCACAAATATTGACAAGTATATACACCGATAAAACAATGACTCGGGTCGTTCCTAAAGCTCGCCAAGTCCCCGGCAACGGCGCCAAAAACTTGACGTGTGCGTATATATACATAATTTTGCAATGAAATTACACACGATTCGGTTTTAAATTTATAAAAGTGATTATTACTTTAACATCAAAGCACACACGAAAGAGGCAAGTGTACCCCGTCATATATGTAGTAAAGTATCGGTAAGAACCAAGTATCGATCCAAGGAAATGGGCGGAGAAATAATACTAGACCTTTGTCATTAAACTACCGGTAAAAACATAAGTTTGTGATTTTAATAAAACTAAAGTAAGCGTAAACAAATACATAATAAAAACATAATAGATAGCAGATAAAAAGCCTTGCTTAATACACAACCAAAGCATGTCAACTAAGTCGGTTTTGGCACTAGAAGCATTCGGTCAATTTTCCATTTTAAGACAATTAGTATCCCTTTCGGGAATCCTAACTTGACAATCATTCGGAAAGTTAAAACGATAAACACACTTTAACCACCTAAAATTTTTCTTTAACGTGCAATTGATAAATGTCTATGAAAATCTCTTAAAAAATGAGTTAGTCATCCGTTAGGAGTTTTCTAACCGCACTTAATCAAGGAAAGCAACACCGATAAACACAATGCAACCACCGAGACAAGCATAAACTAGATTAAATCACAACCGAGTTCATTTTACAAATCTTGCACAATAATTCACCAAGATAGCAATTTTGGCCTAAACTACTAAGCTAACAAATCATGGCAAGAATTTATAACGACACCATCTAACCCGTTAAGGTCCTTACGTGACGGCAAGCTCTCTTGATTAACAATAATTACATTTTATTAAATCACTAACCATTTCTAGTATCATGATGCACACATTTAAACCAAGCTAAACTAGTTAACCAAGTTCAAAGTTTACTAATACAAGATTAATTAAGCTTCATTTTTCAACTATCTTAACTAACCAAATACCAATCATCCAATACAGTTACTTATAATCAAGAAATCAATATCAATAACAAGGTTGCAAACTAATCATCAAAGATTAACATAGAAAATACTTCAAAGTGTCATTACAAACAAAGATTAACACACTAATGGCTATAATCAAGCAAGGGATTGTTGTGTTTTTGCCCAAAGGCTACAATAATAACTAAACATTAATCTAAATGCTTGAAAGATTAAAAAAAACATGGAAAGATTAGAAAACCAAACCATAAGCAAGCACTAGACTAAGAATCCGGATAGTAATGGAGCTAAACGGCACAATGTGGCTTGAATCCGGGTCAAAAGCAAAGCCTCCGGAGCCTGTAAAATCGCCTGTGAAGCTCCCAAAATTCCAGAATGTCGAACAGAATGTTTCTGTTCTGTTTTTATATTTTTTCGATGTCGCACGGTCGTTCTTCCTGTGGCACGACCGTGCACTTTAAGCAATTATTGGGTATGGTGCACCATACTGCATGACGTCATCAGATCGTTGACCAGATTCGATATCGCACGACCGTTCTTTATATGGCACGGTCGTTCTATGTCGGGATCTTGTTGCACGCTTGGTCGCACCGATCGTTCATCACCGAAGTTTTGGTTGATCATCGGATCCGCACGGGGTGCAGATTATGGAACGATCGTGCATCACCGGATTGGCCTTGAATGCCCTGCACGCGGAGTCGCACCCTCGTTCATCGCCGGGTTTATCATGATTGATCGGAGATGCACGGTCGTGCATTAGGTCGCACGACCGTTCCACACGCCCAGGTCAGTTTTCTAACAGAAGGTTCGCAGCTTCGTCGTTTTGTCCGGAAAGTCCTCGTTTTCGCTATCGTCTTGTCTGGTATGCTGTTTTAGGCCTGTAAACAAAAGTGTAGATAATTAAGTATCCGAATGACGGTTTTACATCCAAAAACGCATAAAATAGGGGTAAAACGGGGGACTAAAATATGTGTAAATTAGCGAATATCAATACCTTAATTGTTTTACATGTTTGCATTCTCCGGGTTCGAGTGTAAGTACACCCCCTCCCAGTGCATACCTTAATCGTTTTACATGTTTGCATTCTCCGGGTTCGAGTGTAAGTACACCCCCTCCCCGTGCATACCTTAATTGTTTTACATGTTTGCACTCTCCGGGTTCGAGTGTAAGTACACCCCCTCCCAGTGCGAACTTTAATCATTTTACATGTTTCTTTGTCCCTTCACTCGGGCTCATTATCCTAATATAATACGCTTCCGTCACCCGGCTGTGCGTTTACATTATTATCAAATATTTTGCTTATCTGATTCATTTGGGTACTTTTTAATTTGTCCCACTCACCCCGTCCTTACTACATTGGATGTAAGCATGTCCATCATAAAAAGTTCATGGTACCGCGTGCTCACCACTTACTTGGCCAGAGTAAGCGATCAATACCTGGTATACATGACCTTTTTATAATTTTCACACTACACCCCATGTATGTAATGCCTCTATTTGTTTCTCTTGGAAACAATATCCCGGATAGATTTTCTATTCGGGTTTTTCCAAGTTTTTAATCTACATATGCAACTTTCAATCTCTACGTATTTGTTGCATATCACTATTCACGTAATAATTTAAAATGCGCACCTGTAAATGCTTGCCCTAACGGGCTTTTTATGTCGTTAACCTTGTTCGCGATCGTCACGCGATTTAGGTCCTTGATGAGTATGCTCTGCTTGACATACCTCGGACCGTTCCACCGTCATATCCGCAATTTGTTAAACTCTCGCTATCTTCAGATGCGAGTGTCCTTCAATTAAAACATTTACAAGAATTAGTAACATCAACTTCAATAGTCACTCGTATTATAATACAAGGCTTTTCTACTATACGCGTCAACGCGCGCAATTTCGTCAACTATATTTATCATTTAATTGAGGTAACGTGTATCACACGATAGCCCTATGTGTTGTTTACAACACTTTAGCACGCTAAACTATTAACATACATGTACTTACCGGATTTTCGATCAAGCCTCGAACCGAACACTTTATTCTTTTAACCTTGAGCTCTGATTACCAACTTGTAACGCCCGTCTCAATTTATCATGAATTTAATGATAAAAATACACATTTTAAAGCTTAAATGTGACTTTACAAAATGTTGTCATACTAACATTCCCATATGTTTACAACATTTCAGAAAGATATTTATAAATGTTTACATAATTCACTTTTAGCAAAACAACTCTAGATTTGACGCGAAAGCTTCATTTAATGTGTGTTCGGTTCTTGCTCGCCGCTTGATCTTCATCCGGGACTCTTGACATTCACCTATGATCAAAACCAACTTAGAAGTCAGTTTTGATAGTTAAATAACAAGTACAACAAGAAAATTGGGTCAAATAATCGAAATAAACAAAAAAACAAAATTTTCAGCATTTTAGGCCGTCGCCGCGCGCGACGGCAAAAGGCCCTGGTCGTGGCGCGATGCCACGGTCTTGTTTTGACAGAATGTTGATGCTGGTGCTGCATATTCCCAGCATAACCCGATTTCATGGAAACGAGCATAACTCTCTCGTTTTTAATCCGTTTTACCCGATTCTTTTTCCTACGTGCTCGTAATTTAATTCTCCATCTTATGGAGTTAAAATCCAACATCCAGCATAATAAATTTTGAGACTTCTAAGCCTGTGACTCATTACCTTTTTACCAAATTTTAACCCATTTATGCATTTATCAAACAAACATATTTGTTTGATCCTTATTTCACATGCACCTCTTCAATTTAATATTATCTACCATGTTAGGTTCTAATCACAGGTTTCTTACACAATTTAAACCCGTTTTCACTGGTATGCTTATTTTGACCCGTTAAGGGTATTTAAGTATATTTTAAACATGATTCGCTTTCATTTGTATCTAGCTTTATATTTCCACATTTCTTACCAAGTAATCTTCCACCACAACTATATTTGTGGTGGATTTAATGTGGAGATCTATATATATTCCGAGTTTTATCCCTCGGACTATCATTTTACGGCAAAGACCCATATAGAGTCATTTGACCCAAAGATTCGCATATTTCACTTTTTATACTTATTCCAAGTATCTATGTAATCACAAAACTCATTTCTAAACAACCCTTAAGGGTCGTTTGCTCAATTTCACTTATAAGGGCATTTTGGTCACTTTTACCCCTCCTATTACGACGAAGGACCTTTAAAGCCATGTTCGACCAAAATCCCACTTTTAAAACTATAATCTTGTTTAGAAACCATTATATTTCTAAAACACCATAATCATAACTCAATTTATTCGGTTTACCACAAAGATAGCCGAATATCTATATTTTATCCTTGTCTAACTCTTATAGAACCTCAAGTTCTACATGATGAGTTGAATCATTATACAAACCTGGCTCGGATCAATATATTGACCCGTTTCGATACCTTGCCTTAGTGGCCGCTACGTAATAGCGATGTAAACATCCATGTGCTATTTATTCCTAAATCACACAACTCGATAAACCATTAGTCAATATTATCAAAGGGTGATATTTTCACCTTTTGACCCGTTTGGTCTAAATGACCATGAATCCTTATGAGATGATATTTATTACCATCTTATCTATATGACTCGCTCCGGTTTACACCGTATAGCCTTTTTACTTATAAATCATTTATTGATTATTTTGACCCATTATAACTTACGCTATAAAGTGTCTTTCACAACTAACGGTTATTGTCAACTAGTGACTAAAGTACCATTTTACCCTTATTATTTGCATTGGTTTACCATACAAGGTAATTATTAAAAACTCGTTTAGTCATTTCATGACTATTTAACCATATTAGCTCATTTTTATCCATTCAACATGGTTTATGACCATTGTCTTTTGTTCCGGACCGCACTTGTCGTGTCGGAACATCATAATTTAAATAAGACTTATCATTCATAACCTATAAAATCATTAGGTATTAAATAACTAGAGTGTAAGCTTTACTTACCTCGCATCCCGAATACGCTTTTCTTCTCGTGCTTTATTCATTTGACCGCTTCTTTCCCAAGCCTCCACCTAGCTCGTTAGGCGTCAAACTATTGTCAATCATTTACAAGGCGGTTAAATTAGTCATTTAAAATCAAGACTATTCCACCTCACTTATTTTCTATGTCGAAGCTACTATTCGACTTCATGATTAATTAACTTAGTTTATCAAAGTTAACTATTTTCAATCGCATGGTTTACACAATTGAGACTAAATCAACATGACATTTAGAACCCTTATCACTTCATGTTACGCATAATTGCCGTATCATTCAAATACGCGTTTTCATTCTAAATTTCAGCAATTTAGTTTTCATTTAGGCATTTTAACAAACACCTAATGTGCATAATTTTATAAAATTAACAATCAAACTTCATGGCTACCTATCTTGCCAATTGCAACATCTTTTACTAAATAATCATCAAATTCATGGTTTATGTCAAGATTAACTTCATAGAGTTCAAATAACACTAGTTTGACAATCATGATTCTAATGTTCATCATGTTTCTACAAAACCCATTAAACACCCATAATGAATGATCATGAACTTCATAATTTAAACACTAATTCAACAAGTTATTGACTAGGGTTTACTCCTAGACATGTTTTCATTACTAATTTCATCTAAGCATCAGTCAATCAAGCTCAGATTTCGATTTCTAATATTCATCAAAATTTCAAGATGTAATCAAAAGACAAAATTTGACATACCTCGTGATCCCTTTACTTAGGTGATCACTAATATAAGCTTGGATTTCGATTTGGGACTGATTTGGCCTTTCAATTGATGGATTTGAGCAAGTTAGGGTTTGAAGATGAGAGCTCCCTGGCTCTTCTGGAAATCTCGACCAGAACACACACTTAGAGTGTGTGTTTTGGTGTTAGTATTTTATTTAATTAAAACATTTTCCCTTTTTGCCTCTTTTAGTCCCTCTTGTTTCATTTATTACAAAAGAAGCTATATCTCATAGCTTTTCATTTAATTACCCATTACTAACTAGGTTAACTATTCCTAGTTAACTTGGTGGGTGTGGGGAATCATAACTCGTTTTATTTTTAAGTCCCGTTAACTCGGGCTCCTAATAAACCGTGTTTTCTCAAAGCATTTATTCCTCTTTTTGATTAATACAAGATTTTTTATTCAAATCCTAATATTCACCGGGTTAGCTAATTTTTCTTTTTACCACTAACGGTATTTTACCCGTCTTTTAGTATTAACGGGGTTTGATTACCAAACCCGTTTTTGGGTGTTACAATCTGATCGGAGTGTCGCACTCCGGTCAAAGATAAGATTTATAAGCCCTAATTACCCTTAACGATAGCTAGTGGTAGCAAGGGGTCGAACCACGAAGAGTATGTGGTTTGCGATTGAATTTGAATGAATTTAAACAAATGTCACAACTTATGAAGCTTGCTAAAATATTTTTGTAGTTTTTGTTTGTTGAAAAGATGTTGAACAAAATTAACTAAATTGATTGGATTGATTATCTACTAGGAATTAGCAAATGCAAGAAATGTAATTGATTGTTTAAACAAGATAAAGAAAACAAGGCTCACACCCGGTTCGGTAATTGCAATCCTAGGGTTCTTACACGTTTTAAATTTGATTCACTTGAATATGTTATTAACGGATTTCTATCACGAAGTTTAGGTGCCAATTGCTATCAATGCATATCACGGACCACAATGCACTTCGTTACTTCGGACAAGTAAAACCTTTTGAATGACAAGGCATAATTGCACAAACTTGTTTCGCAAAGTCAAATTTCATAACTCACTCGACAATTCACAAATATAGTTCAAATGCAAGACAATTATCAATCAATTCAAATACAATTCAAGTTGTCACAAAATCAAACTAAAAACATTGTTCAAACCCTAGACTTACAATAGCCTACACATGGGTGAAACCTCCAAGAACTAGCCGCTCATGATCGAAGGAACTTGATCACCGGATGTTTGGGATTTGATGTGGATCATATTGAAGCTTTGGAAATGGTAGAATGATGAGGGTGAGGGTTTTAGGTAGGTGATGATGATGAACGGATGAATGGATTGATGGAACTAGGGTTTGGAATCAAATGAGATGTGATATGGATTGATTCGGTTGGTGATTCGGTTGATAAGATAGATTCCAGATGAAGTGATGATCAAAAGTGGCTCCAAGAACTTGTTTCAAACTCCAAACTATGTGTAACTGTCGACTTCAATCCTAGGTCAAAAACCGTTTAAACTCGTCAAAAGATCAAGAAAACATAAGTTTCGCGACTGAACAAACGGGAGCCCGTCGCCGACTAGGGGGGCCCCGTCGGCGACTGCCTCTCCTGATGCTGTTTTTTCTCTGACGCCTTGTTTTCCTGGATACGCACATCTTTGGCCGACGGGCTTTTCTAAAGGGCGTCGCCGACGGCCCTAGGGCCGTCGCCGACGACCTCCCCAACTTCCATTTTTTGTTTTTCGCTCCTTGAGTTCCCGTGTGACCAGTAACGTGTCCCGGTGGTCCGTTTTTCGCTCCGGTGACCCGTAAGGCTCCCGAAAAGCTCTTTAAACTTTGTCAAACCTGCAAAACAAAAATTTAATTAAAAGTAGGCCATTCGAGATTAAAAGTCAAGTAAAAACCCAAACTTAAACACAAACGAGCACCGTTATTTGACCACGTATCATCATCTCGGCCAGATTGAATGTTACTTCTATTGAAGGAATAACATAATCAAATCTGGGGGAGAGACTCCTCAAGATCTTCTCCACAATCTTTTGATCTCCTAATTCTTCACCATACGAACGTTGTTGTCCAACGTTGTCCATTACTCTTGAAAAATAGTCTCCAACCACCTCTTCATCTTTCATGCTCAGATTCTCGAACATTCGTCTTAATCCTTGAAGTTTCACAGATCTCACCTGGGAGTCACCTTGGAATTCAACTTGGAGGATATCCCAGGTGTCTTTAGAGGTCTCGGCTGCTGCAATTCTTGAGAATAGGTTGTCATGAACCCCTTGTTGAATGATTGTCATGGCTTGTTCGTCCTTCTTTTTGGTTTCTCTGATGTTATCAGCACCATTCGCCACAGCAGTAACTCCCAAATACACGACATCCCATAGTTCCTTAGACCTGAGAATAGTTTTCATACGAAGGTTCCAGTGCTCATATCCATCTCCTTTAAACACAGGAATGGTTAGAGCACCAGAAGTAGCAGATGTGTTTGATGATTCGGCCATGAGTATTGGAATGGAGAGCAAGAAAAAGGGTTATGGAGCAACCTGGCTCTGATACCACAATGATGGTATTTAGAGCACAGAACAAACAAACAAACAGATCAAAAGCTTTGCAGAAGGTTTTATTATTCAAAGGATTTTTCGATGATCTTGCAGTACATGGACTCTACAATTTATAACTCAACAAATACTGAAAAAGCTCAACTAACCTAAGGAAACGGTAACCTTAGACTATGACTCAGCAACAAATAGACTCGGTATCGATCAACAACTTGACCGTTATTATTATTTGCAGAGATAAGAAATATTAAATAAAATAAAAACTGAGTCCACGTGCATGTATGCAAAGCTTCTAGAACAAGAGCATGAATCATCATTCTTCAAGTTCAATGGAAGAGAAAAGAAAAGAACGGTATAGTTTTACAATTATACCATTGTTGGGTATATAATAGATTAAGTAGGAGGATAAAATGATAACTAGTAAAGCTTTATAAAGTAGGAGGATAAAATGATAAGTAGTAAAGCTTTATATTTGTCCTTTTTCCACCTCTTTCATTTTGGAATAAAAGTTATGAGGGGAGATCTTCCTTTTAACTTCTTTCCTTTAAAAAATCAATAGAACAAAAATATTTTTCATTTTCTTTCGATTGCTTCCATTAGTAATATTTTTCAATGTTTTAAAAAACGGTTTAAACCGGCCGGTTGAACCGGTTAAAGCGGATGCCGGATGTTTGGCCGGCACGAATCATACCGGTAAACTAAGGAAACAGCAAAGAAGTTGTACCGCCGGTAAATTGGGTTATACCGGTTTAAACCAGTATACCGTTACCGGTTCATACCGGACCAAAGATCAAAATTTGAACTTTTAATTTTTAGGTGCCTAAAAGGTGACTATTTACCCTCTTAGTTAAAGTGTAAAACTTAGCACCCACAATTGACTATCCACATCGATCAAACTTCTTCCTCACTCAAAGATAGAAAATCATTGGGTTTTTCAAATTAAGTTCTTCAACCGATCATTTAGGTTTACCTTCTTTTGACTTCTGTTCAACCATTCATGTTTTATTTGTTATAGTGTTTGCTAATTGCTATATAATGGGTATTTAATCATGAACCTTTGGATAATCTTTTGGTTATAGATTAGCTTTTAGAATATTTTTTATTATGGAATGATGTAGTTTTGGATTATTTTTTGAGTTGAAATTATATTTTATGGATTTATAGAGTTAATTAGTTTACACGGTTGAACCGCCCGCTACAACTCGGTTCAACCGGTTGAACCATTTCTGAGTCTAACTCGGTACGATTAAAATACCGGTTATTAAAACATTGATATTTTTCAGTTTCTTTCGGTTCTTTCCATTAGTAAACACTGGAATATATCGTAACTAACTCATCTAACATGGCCAGCCTTGGGGGTGTGTGGGAAGGACCACCGGCCAGGGCCCGATATTTTGAGGGGCACATTTTTTAATGAAAAAACCCGATACGTACATGTAAAATATTTTTTTAATCGGGTACATCCATACAAACACCAACATAGCCCCCCTTACAAAACTATTCTTATGGTTTAGATTAATTATTAACCCCTTTGGCATTAGGTTTAGACCTTTAGTGAGCCAAATACCCAATTTCGTTAAGGCCTGAGGGCACATTTTTTCGAGTTCAAACAGGGTACACGAATTTTCAGAGCCGGCCCTGTCATCTAAAATTAACCAAAGAATGGCTACATTGCACCCCCTTCTATCATTTTCATTTTCTTGCAACTCACACCATTGGACTTTATTAAATGTAAAACTAGACAAAAGAAACACAGTTGTTGACTGGTTTGACTTGCAACAATACTATCCACAACAACAATACAGAGGAGTATAATATTTTCATACCTACAACTGAATTTTTGATCGTATATTCAGTTCAATGCTACCCACATGCACTATGTAGTTTTTATATCATGCACTTCACATGTGATGACTTCACGTACTATTTTAGACACAACAGGCAGGGTATGCTGCAACATAAATCAACTCATAAGCTAGATAGATTCAAAAGTAGAACAAAGACGCCAAAGATGCCACCAAAATACACAGCGAGCCAATCTTTCCCAAGTGAGCAATAATGGCATAAACGGAAGAACGGTCAACACCTGCACCACAAATGACAAGTTCAGCAGCGGAAGCCAGACCATACACGAGGAGACTTGTAACCGAGAACATGATTGAATGAGGGTGAGTTTGGAAAGGGAATCCAGGTAGACACTGTGACTTAATTTCCAAAATAGCAAGGAGCGCATTGATGATAAAACCAAGTGTAGAATGAGGCATGACAACACCTTCTTCTCCATATGCTACTCGCGGGTAATAGTGAGCCCATAGGTGGCGGAGAGGCACCACTAGACCCATGCGTTGAAACAAATAGGCGACGGTGAAAAACGTGAAAATGTTAGTTTTTGTGGGTTGTGGGTCGATGATAACAACTTGTTCGGCCACTGGGATATCAATATCTATGGTGTGCTGAATCATCCTTTGTTTTTTGGGTAGGTGTTTGATGGAGCTTGAAATGAAAAAGGGTTGTTTTTATAGGTGCTTCAATGTTTAGATTAACAAGATAAGATACCTACAACTGAATTTTTGATCGTATATTCAGTTCATATTACTATTACAAAATAATTTACAAAGGGTCCTTTTTTTCAAAGGGTCCTTTTTTTCTAATTCTTTGACTAGTTGCATAGCCCACTACCGGCACAATATTTTTAAAAACAGACTAAAAATATACCAGTTAGTCAAATTTTCCCCTTATACTTTAGTCGCTAGCTACACTCGTACATATTACTCGTCAGTTGTAAGACCCTAACACGTATTTGACAAAAGTCGCAACGGAAATTCGTGCCATAAAATTTCTTTCATTACACACGTCTTGACTTACTTGAAAGTTTATTTTAAAAAAAATAACTCTTTTACAAAACAAAGCATAACTCCCGTTTACTAAAATACATACTCGATTATTCCCGTACAATCTATTTTGTGACTCGGTCTTCGATCTCTATTCCTTGTGATAATCACCCGTGATCCGTACAACCTGCACTCACCACATACATTCATAACATTAGCACACATTATATAAACGAGATTCAATCACGTACACTTTACATTTCGTCACTTTTCAAACTTTAAGCATTTCATCTGCGTATCCGTTTCCTGGTGAGGCTTCAATAACGTACCTGCGTTACTTTTCATTCTCAAGGTACACCATTAATAACGTTAACACTCAACGTGTCTAATTCATGCATACATACGTACTTACATACATACATACATATATACACATCTACATACATACATACCTTTCCTACAACTTTACATACGTGCATACACTCACATATGTCTTTATACCTACATACATACACAACTACATACGTACATACCTTCCCTACATCTTTACATACATGTATACACTCATACATATCTTTATACATACATACATACATACACATCTACCTACGTACATACCTTTCCTACATCTTTACATACATGCATACACTCGTACATATCTTTATACATACATACATACACATCTACATACACGTACAAGATCTTACATACTTCTTACATACTCATACGTTAATTACATGGGACTTAGACTTTGATTTATAGCCCATAAACATCTAAGGATCGATCAAAATCATGTTTAGGAAGCCCGCCGTAGTCCACGGATAACAAACCGAAGCCTACGATACATAAATCAACTTAAATAACAATTTTCATGTTTTTGGACTTGGGGAGGGCGTCGGCGACGGCCCGTGGTTCTTCCCGTAGCCAAAAACCCCGTAGACAGGTAAATAATCCGTCAGCAAAAAAATTAACTTTCTGGAGCCCGTAGGCGACGGCCCCCTTGCCCGTCGGCGACTGCCTCTAGTTTTTGCAGTTTTCTGCAGTTCCGTTTCGTCGTTCGTACGCACCAAAACGCGCGTAACTTTTGAACCGTTTACCCGTTTAACCTCCCGTTTCTTCCTACATGCTTGTAAATTCACATTCTATCATATAAACTTAAAATCCCACCTCCGGATTAAGGAAATTCTTAACTTATATGCATTCGACCTATTATCATTTTCTAATTATTTGACTCGTTCGTGCATTTATCAACATAATCTGTTCATTTGACCTCAAACTCATATGAACTTAATAATTTCATTGACGCCTATCATAAAAGATTAAATTCTCGGATGCCTTGCATCCTCTTAACCCATTTTCGCTTAAAAGCTTATTTTTGACCCGTTATGGGTGTTTGCGCATTAAATGGGCTATGACATACAAAACCCTATACTTCGCTTCCATACTTGACAAAGACATTACTCTAATCGAATAGCTCGTTACCAAACGACTTTTAAGGTCGTTTGCCCGAAATACCTATCAAGGGCGTTTTTGACAACTTCGCTCTATCCTTAACAACAAAGGACTTCCTTGCATAAGTAACCAATCCTACTACTTAGCTACAATCCTTAATCACACATACCTTGCTCGGATCAAAGCTAAGATCCGTTTAATACTTCATCGATATCATACAATTCATTCCTATTTGACCTCGATTATCATACTTAATCAAGTTGCACATAACTTTACATAATCAACTAAGAAGTGATTACGAAAATCACTTACCTCATGCGTCCATGTTTATACTCGTTTCCTCACCACTTCTTGACCCGTTAGCCTTCCGTGCTTGATTCCGTCTCGACATGATTCCTATACTTCCATGTCATCGAAATCACATTCTTATTAGCATACATAATTGTACATGTTAACGATCATATCAATCGCATAATTTCCATTTGACTTTCATTAGTTACTTCTAACAAGCATAATACATGTGACCAAATTCATATCATTTCAAACTCATGTAAACCATCATGTCATCGCATTAAACACACATTCGTCAAACACGCTCCATATAACTTAACTTAATCTTACAATTATGACAACACGTCTAACCATCCTTCTTATACACGGTTGACTTTTAAAGTCAACGGTTCATTTAGTTTAACTTTCGACTCATCATTATATACCCGTAACATCATAATAGCCTATACGGACAACACTATATACATCTCATCTTCTACTTACATACAATTTCATCTATTAAGCTCACCTAGGCATTTCATCAAACGCTTGGTGTGCGTACCACTATGTTAGCACAATGTACAACTAATTTATGCATATTCTTCTAACCTTATACATAATTCATCAAATTCCACTTCCTAATCAACACGAATCATTCATGCATAAACATCAAACATACTTGTATTACATTTCTTTTAATTCTTCTAACAAGAACCCATCATGCAAATCAAAATACATCAATATTATGCAAAATTGGACATGGATGATTCACCCATGTCATCATCTTCATCATAACAAATGGGTTCCATCCAAAAACATCAAATTAACCTAAATCATGCATAACCCATGTCCAATATGATGATTCTAACACACACCCTTTCTCAATTTCATACAAATTCGCGATTTACATCAAAACCCACTTCGTGAAAGATCACCAATCTAACTTCTAAGACATACCTTACGATCCCCTTGTGATGGTGATCATTATTCCATGTTTATTTGCGAATTTGAGCCTTGAATCATCCCTTGATTTGAAGCTTTTGAAGAATTAGGGCTTGGCTCCTATGGAGCCCCTTCTGACCGTTCCAGAACACACACGAGATGTGTGTGTTTGTGTGTGTTTTTATTAATTTAAAACATAGCTTTCCCCTTGTCCATCTTTGGTCCCTCAAGTTTATACCTTTGCTTGTTTTGCTAAACATTTGACTAGGTATAATAACCTAGTTATTACATTCTATTTTATTAGACATGGGGTCTTACTAACAATTTTAATAATTCGAGTTTTGGGGCGTTACAAGTCTACCCCCCTTAAATGAGGTTTCGTCCCCGAAACCTTCCTTATTCGAACAAACCAATCCTACTCTTACCCCTTTCAAGTTGTTCATTCACAATACTTATGTAAGACTCTATTCCAGAGCTCTTATTAGTGTCCTTCATTTCATATTGCTAGTTTCTAGCACATATCATCCCTAGCATTTCATTTATTGAACTTAATCCAAAAGTATACAATCCTTACTCGTATTGATTTTAAGTTTACGGCTTGTCTCCAGCTTCCTATTTAAGCATATTACCTTCATATATCGAAATAAATCGATTTATTTCATTCTACTCATACATCATGTACAAGCTTTCATTTTATTCGCTTTGAGACCTCCTTAGCATCCCATTACTAATGTTACTTCTAATTATCTTAATGTTTATACGAGAGGTCAACATATCATCATAGGCATACTATAATCATTTATTTATATCAATACTTACTCATAATCACAAGCTAAACATCTTACTAACCTTGACTTCGTCGTGTATGCCAACGGTTTGTGGCCCGAGTCGGCCCGTTTCTTCATGGGTTCATGTAATACTTTCATTGATTGCTTCCATTGATTTGTTGAGCACCCGCCTATGCGCATCCTTTCAATAATGCCTTGTTCAAATGAACATGGCCAACAAGCCCAACATCAAAATTAGCACTTTCCATTGATACTCGTCATTATTACTTTTTCTCCATACTTATTTTATTTGGGGTTTTAAATGCTCCTAATTCTTTTATTCTTAAAATTATTTCATTAACCTTTTCGCAAAACTTCCCCTTCCCGGCCATACTTAAGTTATCGTTCGGGTTGTATCCCGTCATTCATTCCGACTCACACGAGTCAATTAACAACGTGTCTAGTATGGAGCTTAATCAAAATTTTCTTTTCTTGACTCAAATTTTAAGTTCGCATATCATTTATGGTCATTCTTTCGTCCTTAAATCCGTCTCGCGGATTCATACTTATCATTTGTACACTTAATTGCTTTTATGTTTGAATCCGTCTCGCGGATTCAAATATTGCATTCATATCCTTCATTCCTTGAATCCGTCTCGCAGATCCAAATTTTTGCATTCATACATTTCATTTCTTGAATCCATCTTGTGAATTCAAGCATTGCATTCACATCTTTCATTCCTTGAGTTCCGTCTCGCTGATTCAAGCATTGCATTCATACATTTCATTCCTTGAATCCGTCTCGCATATCCAAATTTTTGCATTCATACATTTCATTTCTTGAATCCATCTTGTGGATTCAAGCATTGCATTCACATCTTTCATTCCTTGAGTTCCGTCTCGCGGATTCAAGCATTGCTTTCATACATTGTTGATCCGTACCGTCTTACAGATTCAACATTCTTCATTCTTATCACTCACACTTTTCATTCCTACTTAGTACTCTCAATTTCCCGAGAGTCTTACTACCCACTTCACCCGCACGCCCACCTGCTACCCAATACTAACGGACATACCTGCGATAAATACCACGGTCTCACGAATGTCATATGCTTCTTCCGTACTGGCCAGGTGCGCAATTCACATACTAATTTCGTGCCTTCAGGTAATCATCGCCTTATGTCTGCAGTAGTGGGTCTCAATTCGTGCTACATTTTTACAACCTTATCAAGACAACATCGTTGTCTTCCATTTAGTACTTACCCTCCCAAGGAGATTTCTTCCTTTTTCTTTTAACACCGGTACCATACATACTAACATTGTGTACATGGGTCCGTCTGTCCATTCGCATCCTTGCCTGCCTTAGCATTCATCCTAGACTGCATTCAAGGGTCATCTTCTTCAAACACTTATACTTACCTTGCACATAACATACCGTCAGTTTCTTTATACGTATACATAAGTACATACTTACATTCGCTTCTACCTTTGGATCTTGATCGAGTCTTAGATTGTACGGGTTCCTTATCATAAGAGCACACAAGTTTGAGTTCAAGTACTTACTTTCTTGTACTTGATTCTCTCAAACCAGGGCTCTGATACCAACTTGTAAGACCCTAACACGTATTTGACAAAAGTCGCAGCGAAAATTCGTGCCATAAAATTTCTTTCATTACACACGTCTTGACTTACTTGAAAGTTTATTTTAAAAAAAATAACTCTTTTACAAAACAAAGCATAACTCCCGTTTACTAAAATACATACTCGATTATTCCCGTACAATCTATTTTGTGACTCGGTCTTCGATCTCTATTCCTTGTGATAATCACCCGTGATCCGTACAACCTGCACTCACCACATACATTCATAACATTAGCACACATTATATAAACGAGATTCAATCACGTACACTTCACATTTCGTCACTTTTCAAACTTTAAGCATTTCATCTGCGTATCCGTTTCCTGGTGAGGCTTCAATAACGTACCTGCATTAAAACATAGCTTTCCCCTTGTCCATCTTTGGTCCCTCAAGTTTATACCTTTGCTTGTTTTGCTAAACATTTGACTAGGTATAATAACCTAGTTATTACATTCTATTTTATTAGACATGGGGTCTTACTAACAATTTTAATAATTCGAGTTTTGGGGCGTTACAAGTCTACCCCCCTTAAATGAGGTTTCGTCCCCGAAACCTTCCTTATTCGAATCAAACCAATCCTACTCTTACCCCTTTCAAGTTGTTCATTCACAATACTTATGTAAGACTCTATTCCAGAGCTCTTATTAGTGTCCTTCATTTCATATTGCTAGTTTCTAGCACATATCATCCCTAGCATTTCATTTATTGAACTTAATCCAAAAGTATACAATCCTTACTCGTATTGATTTTAAGTTTACGGCTTGTCTCCAGCTTCCTATTTAAGCATATTACCTTCATATATCGAAATAAATCGATTTATTTCATTCTACTCATACATCATGTACAAGCTTTCATTTTATTCGCTTTGAGACCTCCTTAGCATCCCATTACTAATGTTACTTCTAATTATCTTAATGTTTATACGAGAGGTCAACATATCATCATAGGCATACTATAATCATTTATTTATATCAATACTTACTCATAATCACAAGCTAAACATCTTACTAACCTTGACTTCGTCGTGTATGCCAACGGTTTGTGGCCCGAGTCGGCCCGTTTCTTCATGGGTTCATGTAATACTTTCATTGATTGCTTCCATTGATTTGTTGAGCACCCGCCTATGCGCATCATTTCAATAATGCCTTGTTCAAATGAACATGGCCAACAAGCCCAACATCAAAATTAGCACTTTCCATCGATACTCGTCATTATTACTTTTTCTCCGTACTTATTTTATTTGGGGTTTTAAATGCTCCTAATTCTTTTATTCTTAAAATTATTTCATTAACCTTTTCGCAAAACTTCCCCTTCCCGGCCATACTTAAGTTATCGTTCGGGTTGTATCCCGTCATTCATTCCGACTCACACGAGTCAATTAACAACGTGTCTAGTATGGAGCCTCTTCTGATCGTTCCAGAACACACACGAGATGTGTGTGTTTGTGTGTGTTTTTATTAATTTAAAACATAGCTTTCCCCTTGTCCATCTTTGGTCCCTCAAGTTTATACCTTTGCTTGTTTTGCTAAACATTTGACTAGGTATAATAACCTAGTTATTACATTCTATTTTATTAGACATGGGGTCTTACTAACAATTTTAATAATTCAAGTTTTGGGGCGTTACATTAGTACATCCACTTTCGCCATTATCTGTTTGGATGAGCAAATGCAATCAAATAATACTCCTGAAAGTCATGTTTTAGCTCTATCAGTTCAAAAGATTTTAGATGAACAAAATAACCGATAGTACACACTACACAAATCATCAAACGTTAAGTAGAACGAGTGGCTATTTTTTATTTTTTGGCAAATAGAATTGTTTCTTAAGATCAAATAAACTAATTAATTACATCCCAAATTAGTATTAAACAAAAGCAGGAACTCAACGTTGAAAAAGTATAATAATAACATCTTAGATTTTAGACATATTAATATTGAAAATACTTTAATTTTAGTTTTTAATGAGAAACTATCATCATGTTGTTCAAAAATTATAAAATATAAGACTAATATGTTAATCATTTTAAAACTGAGGGTTGAAACCATAAATCTTCCGTGAGAGTAAAATGTTGCTGCCAGTGTTATTATAATATTATATACGTTGAGGAACAATGGGTGATAGCCGACCTGCAAATTTAGTCTCATTTATTAGGGGTAGGGGTGGTTATCACCCACTACCAATTTATCACTCCCAACATCCAATCAAGTTCCGCTATGTCATCGACCATTATTCCATCACTAACAACCTTTTTTAGTGGAAATGGTCATCACTCACTCATCACTCACAACACCCAACAAAAACCCCCACACCCCTCACATCATTTATCACTCACAAAGCAATAACGCGTGCAAAAATTGACGGAATCTTTCCATCACTCGTGGAAGTATGGCAGTGGCGGTGGGAGTTATGTTTGTTCCACGCGTGGAACTTAACTATCACGCACAAAACAAAGCCCACCCCGGGTCCCCTAATAATTATACATATTATTTTGAACTCTAGTAAAACTAATATTATATTTATTTTAATTTAAGTTTTTCTAATTTGTTTTTTTTTTTTTTTTTGAAAATGGATACTGTGTTGCTATCGTATCAAATCGAATCGAAACCGATAATGATATTTAAGATGGATACCGTGACGCTATTGTACCAAATTAAACCGAAACCGACAATGATATTTAAAATGGATACCGTGACGCTATCGTACCAAAGCGAACATGAACCGACAATGATATTTAATTTGTTTTTTTTTTATCGTAAACTATACAATGCCGATAAAAATATAAGAAACACATTTTTTGTATCGTAAACTGTATGAGTATTGATATGGGACTTACCGACCCAATTTCAACCGAATAACATCGGTACCAATATCAGTAGCATGGGAGCCAACATTCATTTTTATGGTTTTCGATTGATATTTTTCTATCGAAAACTATAAACTATACGAGTGCCAATAAAAATATAGAAAAAACAATTTTGTTAGGCCATAAAGTGTGAGACTGACGCATCAAATTAATACAACGGGCTATGGTTACGAACTGGGCCTTATCGGGTTAGTTTATATTAGGTTTTGGACCTTTATAGGTCACTTGGGCCAAGCTATAGGCCATGTGGGCCAAGCAGGCCCAAGGGGAGCCCATGTGGGAGATGGGCTTGTCTATGTATATAAACAATTTTTTGACTTGTTTTAGGGTTGGAACCTCATTGTTACAGAATTCCTAGAGAGAGCTAGAGGAAGGCGATTGTTTGTGAGCACTTGTACTAGACGGTTTTGCTAGTTGATAGTAATAGAATCGTGTGCAAGTGTTTAAAGGTGATTCGTTGTGTTCTTCGTATTTCGTATTTTTCGTGTTTATTCTTGAATCACATCAAGTTTGGATTCCGCACAAACTTGGTGTTGTTTGATATCATTGAAAGATCCGTTCTACGGGACTTACAAGTGGTATCAGAGCCTTTAGAACCTATTTCTAGGCTCGGTGTGATATCAAAGATTCAAGAATTTCGTTATTTTTGGTTCGGTGTTCTTCGCGTTCTTCGTAGTGTTCATCGAAATTTTATCAAAAGTTAGCATATTTTGGTGGTGTTTGATCTTTTGACAGTTGTTACAAGATAAACGGAAATCTTTTGAATTTTTTTAAGGTATTCATTATTGATGGGGTACGGTATTAAACCCGACCCGAGCGGTCAGACGTCCCGTTACGTATTGCTTTTATATTAATTATTTATTATTGTTGCTACTAACCCAACCGCAAGGCCCAACGCGATGTAGTTTACACTACTTTGGGTCGGGGCTTGTAGAGATAACCCCTAACTGGGCCTGGCCCATTGAGGTTAGGGGAGGCCCATATCCCCCTATATAAAGAGGTCTTCACCTCTTGAATAGGGCAGGGCATATGGAGCCGCCACACTTTTTGTAGCTGGAAACAGGAGAATCTTCTCCTACCGGCAATCTCTACAGCTCCACCTTCTTCTCTTCTCCATTGCAAATCTAGGTTCAAGAGGAAGAACAAGATGTGATTCTTCACCCTCATGTAGAACGCGGTCTAGTCATCCCGGCGGTGAACCCGTGTTTCTTCATTGGCGCCCACCGATATAAACTCTCCACAGTAATCACGTCTTTCGTTCTACGGTAAAATCTAAGATCTGTGTTCTTGATAAATCTGCATTCGAATTTGTTTCAGATCTGAAACCCTTTTTTTAATAGTTAAACTCAGATCTAAATCTGAAACTCGAACCTTATTTGCGACCTATACTCAGATCTGATGAGATGCTGTTATCTTTTTTATCATACAACGTGATATCCATGGCCACAAATTTTTCTCATGAAATCAAGATCTCGAACATGGGAAAAAGTTTTTACATCGAGAACCGTATTGTAAACAAGTTTTTTTTTTAAATCATATTTCACATTATTATCTCTGGTGTGGAAAAGGTAATTTTACAAGTGGTAAGGCATGATGTACAAGTGTGCGTTGCACTACCCCTTTTGTTTCTCATCTGGAGGCATAAATCCCACCATCATATTACGATCGTACAACTGTTGGCTAAAGGTACAAGTGTTGATGCACAATGTACAAGCATTTTTTGCATTGGGGAATCACAAACATCCAACATTGGATGTATACAGCTGTAAAGTCAGAGGGTGTTGGACTTTAGGGGACCACCATTTATGATATCTTCTCTCCTTCCAACTTTTCTCATATGCAAATTTAACGTGGCTGGCTCAAAAACAAGAAACCAACACCCACCGTTTTCAGTGTTTACTAGTCGGAAATGGTGGGAGCCGGGTTCCGAACCCGTGCGCCATACGGCACGACGACTTAACATGCGTGTAAACTACAAGCTGGGCATTCGACCTTACGCCTCCGAAGCCATGTGCAACATTTGGTCATGCCCCAACCACCGTGCGCGCGACCAATCTTACTCCGCACGTCTCTGGTAGACTACCATCTTGGCCACGCCACCCAACGATTCCGCCACCATGCGCAGTGAGACATGACTCCGCCACCACGCGCAACCATCTTTTCCGTCGTCTACCCGCGGACAACTAAAATGAAGCCTTGTTAGTCTGCCTAATTAGTTTCTGCGCGATGTACACACCAAGAAAGATTTGTAAGTTCTGAACCTTCTCCTTTAAATGCAGTCATGGAAGTTCTTCATGCGCGGGTACGGTCCCGCCGCGTGAGCAACTTCTTCATGCTCGGGTACGGTTGCGCGACGTGCACAAACAAGATTTGTGAGGCCTGAATCTTCTCCTTTAAATGCTGTCATGGAAGTTCTTCATGCGCGGGTACGGTCCCGCCGCGTGAGCAACTTCTTCATGCTCGGGTACGGTTGCGCGACGTGCACAAACAAGATTTGTGAGGCCTGAATCTTCTCCTTTAAATGCTGTCATGGAAGTTCTTCATGCGCGGGTACGGTCCCGCCGCGTGAGCAACTTCTTCATGCGCGGGTACGGTCCCGTGGCGCGAACCAGTTCTATATGCGTAGGCGCTCCCCGCGTGAGCATGCTCCGCTCTTCACCGGACGAGATCCGCCGTGCGGGCACTTTCTCCTTATGGCCCATAACGCATTATCAAATGAATTTGGTCTGTTTTCTAAAACTTTAGTTTTCTACAAGTTTGGGGCGAATCATTTAATAAAATGAAAGCACAAGTCAACATACTTGCTATTATCCAGTTCATGGATCTTGACTTAAGCAAAGTGTGTCATCATGATGTCACTAGTACATGCCATTCTATAAATATTTGCCTTCAAATTCAATTCAATAAATCCAATTTAATAATAATTATACTAAATGAAATACCATCTGCAAAAGTGTCCTTTCTTTGTCGAGTGTCTTTTTTGACAAAGCAATTTAATAATTATGTTGAAAGACATTTGCAATCAGTATGTACGTTTAAAAATCATGCCATGTATACACATTAACCACCAAGATGTAATTATACGTATACATCATGCATTGTTGGATTATTCCTAATCAACATATTTACATACGAGCACATAAGGCCCGCCGATACCAGTTTCCCCGCCTTGTAGAAAGACCACCTTTGCCACCGCGCGCGCGGGGGACAAGCCCTAAACCTTGCACGCGGTGAATAAGTCCCGCCACTGCCTCGGGCGCAGGTAATAAACTCCGACGGCTCGTGCGCCGAATATACTTTATACCTTGCGCGCAGTAAACAAGCTTCACCGGCTAGCACGCCATAATACTTTACACCTCACGCGCAGTTAATAAGCTCCACCGGCTTAAACAATAAACTCTCGGTTTATAGCTCGAGCGCTATACATACTTTACACCTGAATTGCTTGCCTACAGTTTTAAACGGACCCCCACAAATAAAAAGCATAAAAGTGAGATTTTATTGCTACTATACCGACATGAGTCCTTTTCTTTTGTTTATGCAATAAAGCGATATACGTTATGCAAGTGCATTCGTCACTTCTCTATGATCAATTTTAGTATAATGCAACTAACAGTTACGTGACAGCAATAGACAATCACACTAGCATGCATGGTGTAACACCATTTCGAGGGTTACACCTAAGGATAACTATCATTCTAAGCCGATGAAGGAATCATCACCTAAGGCAATGAAGAATGTGAATCCCAAGGTTAAACCTTCTGATGGGGATTGGAACGCCGCTAAAAACAAACGCAAGGCTGTTCAAGAACAAAAACGTCTTTCTAAATCTGAATCAGCTAAAGTTGCTCAACCGAAGGCAACAAATACGTTTGTTAAACCAAAACAGATTTGGAAACCCAAATCCAAAGCAGCAACGTCTCCAATCCTTGAAACGAAAGGGGACTTGTGTCACGGCCCCAGACCCGGTTTGACCCATTTCAGGAGCCGCGGGACAGAAATCCCGTGGTATTTATTTAATTGAGTTTGACAGCGGAAGTTTATCATCAGGATCTTTTTAAAGCTAAAAATTTTCCCGATTATTTTATTTCACAACTTCGGGATAAAACCCCGGTAATTTACAATCATATGATTTCACTGAGAAATCTTTATTTTACAAAACATATTTCTTTATTTTTTAATGAGCCACTTTCTTAAGCTTGAAATGCTCCACAGCACTTTTCCTGAATTACAACAGATTACCTGAAACATGTTTGAAAAAGGTTTTGTCAGCGGGAAATACTGAGTGAATCATTCTAATTTCTAAAAATGACTCATTTATTATAATTTACAGTATTAAGAGAGATTACAATATTTCAGATATCAAACCAACTACCCACGGTATTTTGTCACTCGACCCATTGGCCCATTCGTCCAATGGTGTCTCTGACTATGGCCATATCACCCCTTGGCTGCCCCAATGGTGAAGATTATCAAGTAATGTATACAAAACCCCACATACCGGCTGTAACTTAGTGATTACATAAACTTAATCACTGTAATTATAACCGTTGAAAATAAACATGATTTTGAAAGTAATTAGATAAAAAGAGAATGACTCACATTGCAGATTTAACACGGACAGAGTCTAGTCTATGGATTAGCTTTGTTAACCTAATTTAAATAACAATGGACACAAAACTGGGTTAGTAATCAATACAGCATTTACGATAACTCACGAGATCAAACCCTCACAACGAATGACAAAGTGCGATACTTAAACATCCATCGAATTAACGACTAATGACAAAGTATCACCCTAATGTGGGCAGCACTTAAACATCCATTGGATTATTGATCGATCGGAAAATGAATCGTAATAGCGATCGAGTTATTACCCTGTTTTGCGGCAGCAATTCGGGATTCGTGTGTGTTTTGATAGTATACTGAACGTAACTCAGTGTATAATTCGAATTTGTTCTTCGTTTTAATTCCAGAAATCAAGTGCCAAACCCTGCTATTTATACACGAATTTGGACTAGCTTACGGACCATAAGACTCAACCCTTACGGTCCGTAAGGGTCACAGAATCTTCATACGGTTGCCACGACTGGGACTAGCCTTGCTGACTTGATGATTTCGTAAATTTCAATTTTGACAGCATTTTCTATAGATAATCGTCACTAGGGTTTACCCCCCCTGAGTTTTAGGGGCCCTGGTCCTGATTCCGATTGTTCTGAAAATTTTAGGGTTTGTGCAGAATCAATTGGGTGTCTCAATTGGGGTTTCCTATTGGACAAATTAATTTAATAAATATGACTTTCGATGAGAGTTGTTACATTCTTCCCACCTTAATAAAAATCTCGTCCTCGAGATTTACTGGAATAAGTGTGGATACTTTCGCTTCATTTCTGATTCCAGCTCCCAAGTGTATTCAGCTCCTCTCTTTGAATCCCACTTGACTTTAACTAACACTAGTTGTTTGTGCTTGAGAAACTTCACTTTTCTGTCTTCTATCTGAAGAGGTTTCTCAACAAATTTTAACTTTTCGTTTACCTCTATGTCCTGAAGAGGTATTACCAGAGATTCATCTGCTAGACATTTCTTAAGATTGGATACATGAAATACGTCATGTACTCCAACTAACTCTTCTGGTAGTTGTAAACGATAAGCAACTGGTCCTATACGTTGGATCACTGGAAATGGTCCTACATACCTTGGACTTAGCTTTCCTTTCTTACCGAATCTAACAACTCCTTTCCAAGGGGAAACTTTCAACAGTACTCTGTCTCCAACTTGGAATTCTAACGGCTTGCATCTAATGTCTGCATAAGTCTTCTAGCGATCTCGAGCAGTCTTCAGCCTTTCCTTGATTTGAGTAATCTTATCAGTCGTCTCTTGTACAATCTCTGGGCCTGATAATTGACTTTCTCCTATTTCTGCCCAACAAACTGGAGTTCTACATTTTCTTCCATACAGTGCTTCAAATGGGGCAGTTTCAATACTTGAATGATAACTATTGTTATAGGAGAATTCAATTAATGGTAGGTGATCGTCCCAATTTCCACCAAAATCTATCACACATGCTCGGAGCATGTCTTCCAGAGTTTGGATTGTCCTTTCACTTTGCCCGTCTGTTTGGGGATGATATGCAGTGCTTAAGTTTAGTCGAGTTCCCATTGCTTCCTGGAAACTTGTCCAAAAATGAGAAGTGAACCGACTATCCCTATCTGATACAATGGAGAGTGGAACTCCATGTAAGGATACTACTTCGTCTACATACAATTTGGCTAACCTTTCCATACTAAAGGTTTCCTTCATGGGTAGAAAATGAGCTGATTTGGTTAATCGATCTACAATTACCCAAATCGCATCATTACCTTTTCTGGTTTTGGGCAACTTAGTAACAAAATCCATTGTTATGAGTTCCCATTTCCATACCGGCATCTCTAATTGTTGTAGTAGACCTGAAGGTTTCTGATGTTCTGCCTTAACTTGTGAACAAGTAAGACACTTTGATACATACCTAGCTATATCCTTTTTCATACTTATCCACCAGAAATTTTTTCTTAAATCTTGGTACATTTTATTGTTTCCAGGGTGTATGGTATACCTAGAATTATGAGCTTCCTCTAAGATCTTATTTCTTAATTCTCCCTGTTTTGGTACCCAGATCCTTTTCTTATGGAATCTCCAAATTCCATCAGCTCCTTGTTCTAAATCTTTTATCCATCCCTTCATTCCTTCAGCAACATCTTCTATTGCTATTTCTTGAAAATACTTCAGTTGTTCCATTAAATCTAACTGTAGATTTAATCTGAGAGCACGAACCCGTCGTTGTTTCTCATGGTATTTACGACTTAAGGCATCTGCAACTACATTTGCCTTTCCCTCGTGATATTGAATATCACAGTCGTAGTCACTTAAAATTTCCATCCATCTTCTTTGCCTCATATTTAACTCTTTTTGCCCAAAAAATATATTTTAAACTTTTGTGGTCTGTATAGACAGTAAATTTACTTCCGTAAAGATAATGTCTCCAAATCTTAAGGGCAAAAATTATGGAGCCTAACTCTAAGTCATGAGTTGTATAATTTTCCTCGTGCTTTTTCAATTGCCTTGAAGCATACGCAATTACCTTCTTGCGTTGCATCAGCACGCATCCAAATCCTAGTTTTGAAGCATCACAGTAAATTTCAAAATCTTCAGTCCCCCCTGGTAAAGCTAGGATTGGAGCATTTGTTAATTTCTGCTTCAAGATTCTAAAGGCTTCTTCTTGCTTAGGTCCCCATTCAAACTTAATGGCTTTACAGGTTAGCTTAGTTAATGGTACAGCTATTTTGGAAAAATCCTTAATAAACCGTCTATAATACCCAGCTAAACCTATAAAACTTCTAATTTCCATTGCGGTTTGCGGAACCTTCCAATTGGTAATTGCCTCTATCTTAGCAGGGTCTACATGAATCCCTTCATGATTCACCATGTGACCTAAAAATTGCACTTCTTGTAGCCAAAATTCACATTTTGAGAATTTGGCATAGAGCTTTTCTTTTCTTAACAAAGTTAAGAGTGTATGTAAGTGCTTATAATGTTCTGTCTGACTTTTGGAATAAATAAGTATATCGTCTATAAAAACAATTACAAATTTATCCAAATATGGTTTACAGATTCTGTTCATCATGTCCATGAATGCTGCAGGTGCATTCGTTAACCCAAAGGGCATGACTGTAAACTCGTAATGACCATACCTAGTTCTGAAAGCAGTCTTAGGTATGTCTTCCTCTTGTACTTTCAATTGATGATATCCAGAGCGTAAATCTATCTTAGAGAAGTATCTAGCCCCCTGAAGTTGATCAAAAAGATCATCAATCCTAGGTAATGGGTATCGATTCTTAATTGTAACTTTATTCAATTCTCTATAATCAATACACATTCTCATCGAACCATCCTTCTTCTTTACAAACAACACTGGAGCTCCCCAAGGGGGTGAGCTAGGTTGTATGAATCCTTTACTTAGTAATTCGTCTAATTGCTTTTTCAGTTCTAACATTTCGGTAGGAGCTAACCGATAAGGTGCCTTAGCTATCGGTGTAGTTCCAGGAATTAAATGAATCCTAAATTCTACTTCCCTATCTGGCGGTAATCCGGGTAACTCTTCTGGGAATATATCTGAGTATTCTGAGACTACAGGAATTTCCTTAAGTTCTTTACCCTTAGTACTAATGATTACCGAAATCATATATATTATTCCTTGTTTTCGTTCATAACTAGCAACTTTCATTACTGATATGAATTTCATAGGTTTACGCGGTTTGTCTCCTGTAATTATGATTATTTCACCAGTAGGTGCCTGAATTTCTATGGAATTCTTATCACAGATGATTTGAGCATGGTTGGCTATTAACCAATCCATTCCTAACACAACATCAAATTCAGCTAATTTCATAGGTAACAGATTTGCAGCAAATTTATGACCTGAAAGTTCTATTTCTACTTTTTGCAAAACCTGATCTATTTTAACTGAATTCCCATCTGCGGTTTCGACTGTAAAAATCTGCCTAATGTTGGTTAAAGGTAAGTTAAGAGCTTGGCAGAATAAAGTATTTATAAAACTTTGGTTTGCACCAGAGTCAAATAATACTTTTGCGTATACATTGTGAACTAGGAACGTACCAGCTATCACATCTGGAATGAGTTCTGCTTCTTGAGTGGTTAGCTGGAATGCTCTGACATTCTTCTTAGTAGCTCCGTCGGTCGCCTTAGGTTTGTTGTCTGCTGGTTTGACCAATTTAGGACATTCTGTTTTGAAATGCCCCGCTTCTCCACAATTAAAACAGATTATGGTTTTCTTTCTGCAGTTTTCTTCACGATGTCCTACAGCTTTGCAAAAGTTGCAGGTTACATTACATCTTCCATAATGTTTCCTTTTGCAATTCCTACAGAAAGGTGGATTTGAAGATTGCCCTGCTCCTCTTTTCTTGAAGTTATTACTATTACCCACACGAAATCCTTGGGTAATTTTCTGAGCCAGTTCCTTTTTCCTGTTTTCATCTCTTGTGCGTACCAGTTCATCAGTTAGGGTGTTGGCTAGTTCCACTGCATCGTCAATAGTGCGAGGTCTCGCAGCTTTAACGATATTGTGGCTTTCGCTAATTAATCCCCAAATATAGCGAGAAATGAGTACCGGTTCTGGCGAAGCCAGCGTTGGTACCACTCTAGCATATTCGAAAAATGTCGAAGTATAACCGCGACAATCTACACCCGTCATCCGATGATTTAGGAATTTATTTGCCATTTGATCTTTTTCATATTCGGGACAGAATTTTCTTTCTACAAGAATCTTAAATTCTTCCCAGTTCATGGCGTAAGCCCTATTTCTTCCTTTAGCTTGTAACACCGTGTTCCACCATTTGAGCGCCCCTTCTTTGAAAAGATTTGACGCGTACATGACTTGATCGTTTTTGTCACATTTACTTATTGCAATTACTGCCTCGGTTTTTTCTAACCAACGCAGTGATGCAATTGCTCCTTCATTGCCTGCAAATTCAATGGGTTTACAGGCAAGAAATTCTTTGAAAGTGCAACCAGGTGTTGCGGCTTTCATTTTCTTAGGGAGCGGAGCTTGCCGTGGTTCATTATCGTGATTAATATGATTATCGCCTCCATTTACGCTATTACTAAAATTATCTTCAGAAATACGTTTACTAGGAATAATTTGTTAAGGTTCGGCAGGTTTTTGAACAACAGCCACGATTGCTGGAATAGCATTGGCTATTCCTTGTGCAATGATATCCTCGATATCTTGCCTA
Source organism: Helianthus tuberosus (assembly GCA_030545235.1). NCBI lineage: Eukaryota > Viridiplantae > Streptophyta > Magnoliopsida > Asterales > Asteraceae > Helianthus > Helianthus tuberosus. The sequence goes on along the minus strand of CM060366.1, from coordinate 12,843,858 downwards.
GTTAATAATTGCTCTTCCTGAATTTGCTCGGATTGATTTACTTCATTTACAGGTTCATTACCAATATTTGCCATCTGATAATTAATTTATAGATAAATAATTAGTAAATAAGAAACAATTCAATGTCACAATTAATTGCACATAATCACGTAAACGAATATACAAACAAAATTGTTATTTTCTAGAATTTCATTTATAGATTATATCATGCTTCTATATACAACCGTTTTATTATTTATTTTACATACTGATTTTTCTATTACTATTACACAACCACAGTTTCATAAACCTACTATCTTTCGTCATTTGTTTTTCTAAAAACGAAGCTCCCTTTCATCATATTTCCAGGCAATTTGTCCCCCTATCTCCCGGATTCTATTTCCCGCATCCATTAACTCTTCACCAAAATGGCGAAGTTCAGCCATATTCTCGTTACTCATCGGTGGATTGGGTAGAGGTTCTGGATCAAACTGGGGAAGAAAGGAATAAGGATCGTTGACAATGTTTTGGAATTGCCAATCATTCGTCCACCATTCATCCATTCCTAAAGGTTGGGTATGGATTATTGGTTCCGGGATCGCTGGTTCAAAATTCATTGGAATGGGAGTTTCAAGAGGCTGAGTAAAAACATTTCTATTGACAGGCTGAATAGTATCACAACTTGTCAATATAAAATCTATTTCCTCCTGAAATGTCATTCCCTGGGTTTGTTTGGAGCTCTCTCCAATTTCCATCTGGGTTGGTCTAGAACCTTTTCCAACCTCCATTTCTATTTCCTTAGAATATTCCTCAAACTGTATTCCCATTTGCCTAGAATCTTCTTTGACTTCAGTCTCCAATTCCTTCTGTTTAGAACTTTCCCTGGTTTCAATTTCTTTTCCTTTTTCTAAGGGATTATTTATTTTAGGAAGTCTCTTAGCTGGCTTTTTCCTACGTATACGACTTCCCCATACGTATCTCCTTTTTTTCTTTGGTTTTGGCTTTTCCAGAGGTGGAGCATTGAATTCTATCGGTTGTTCCACATCAGGAAAATACCCATTAAACTCTTTAGAAACTTCGAGGTTTACAGGGTATAGATTGAGATTCTCTAGGGCTTTCGATAACTCATTCATGCTGTTTAACATACAAATAAAATACACAAAAAAATGCTAAGTTAAAATTTATAACAAATTTTTTTTAGAAATAACCTTTAAATTTTATTGCATACCCTGTGACTAATTTATACAAAGGGAAATGGACATTTTAAACATGCTAGGTTTTATTTATTTACTAGATGATATTTCGGGTTTGTAAGTGATAAGGTTGCTATTACGGAGTCATGGTATTTTAAATATTAGCATTTACTGCTACAGTGGCTAGCATATAAAGATCCGCCCATTTTTCATCTAATTTGTCCTCCCAAGGTGTTTTACTGGTTAATTCCTGTTTAACTTTCTTCTCTCGGTCTTTCTTTATTTTCTCCTGACTCTTCTTTAAAATTAAACTTCTTTTATTAGGAGAAAGTGGTTCCTCATAATGCGCCTTTCGCACAAATATTCCTTCTTCAGGAATTGCAGGGAGTTTTGAGGATTTAATTTGGGATGAACTTCCCATTCTCGTTGAATGACCTATCTAATTTAAGATAGATGCTTGAAAGCTTTTTCTTACCCATACTGTAACTAACAAATAGTCAGTTAATAAAACACATAATCACATAATAGTAATCAGGAAAATTAAGTATTTCTAAATACTTAATTAGCTTAACTCAGTGGCTCTGATACCACCTTTTTCTGTCACGGCCCGAGACCCGGTTTGACCCATTTCAGGAGCCGCGGGACAGAAATCCCGTGGTATTTATTTAATTGAGTTTGACAGTGGAAGTTTATCATCAGGATCTTTTTAAAGCTAAAATTTTTCCCGATTATTTTATTTCACAACTTCGGGATAAAACCCCGGTAATTTACAATCATATGATTTCACTGAGAAATCTTTATTTTACAAAACATATTTCTTTATTTTTTAATGAGCCACTTTCTTAAGCTTGAAATGCTCCACAGCACTTTTCCTGAATTACAACAGATTACCTGAAACATGTTTGAAAAAGGTTTTGTCAGCGGGAAATACTGAGTGAATCATTCTAATTTCTAAAAATGACTCATTTGTTATAATTTACAGTATTAAGAGAGATTACAATGTTTCAGATATCAAACCAACTACCCACGGTATTTTGTCACTCGACCCATTGGCCCATTCGTCCAATGGTGTCTCTGACTATGGCCATATCACCCCTTGGCTGCCCCAATGGTGAAGATTATCAAGTAATGTATACAAAACCCCACATACCGGCTGTAACTTAGTGATTACATAAACTTAATCACTGTAATTATAACCTTTGAAAATAAACATGATTTTGAAAGTAATTAGATAAAAAGAGAATGACTCACATTGCAGATTTAACACGGACAGAGTCTAGTCTATGGATTAGCTTTGTTAACCTAATTTAAATAACAATGGACACAAAACTGGGTTAGTAATCAATACAGCATTTACGATAACTCACGAGATCAAACCCTCACAACGAATGACAAAGTGCGATACTTAAACATCCATCGAATTAACGACTAATGACAAAGTATCACCCTAATGTGGGCAGCACTTAAACATCCATTGGATTATTGATCGATCGGAAAATGAATCGTAATAGCGATCGAGTTATTACCCTGTTTTGCGGCAGCAATTCGGGATTCGTGTGTGTTTTGATAGTATACTGAACGTAACTCAGTGTATAATTCGAATTTGTTCTTCGTTTTAATTCTAGAAATCAAGTGCCAAACCCTGCTATTTATACACGAATTTGGACTAGCTTACGAACCGTAAGACTCAACCCTTACGGTCCGTAAGGGTCACAGAATCTTCATAGGGTTGCCACGACTGGGACTAGCCTTGCTGACTTGATGATTTCGTAAATTTCAATTTTGACAGCATTTTCTATAGATAATCGTCACTAGGGTTTACCCCCCCCCCCTGAGTTTTAGGGGCCCTGATCCTGATTCCGATTGTTCTGAAAATTTTAGGGTTTGTGCAGAATCACTTGGGTGTCTCAATTGGGGTTTCCTATTGGACAAATTAATTTAATAAATATGACTTTCGATGAGAGTTGTTACAACTTGTGTTTGAAAGAAGTGTCTTACTTTGATGCTTCAGGTAATCCCAGGACCACGATGGCCTGGGTACCCATGTCTTACTAATCTCCTTACCTTTCAGGAACAACTAAGGAGGAGCTGTTGACAATCTCTGGAGTGTTGATAGCGGTTGTTCCAGAGATAAAAACGGGTAACATTTCACTGTTGCAAAAAGTTCAATTTTTTTTTACAGATGATGTGTTTCCTTTGGAGGAGATTAGAGAAATAAGAAATGATCAGCAAAAGGTACCGTTTAAATTCAATACTTTGATTTGAATTTGATTAGTCTTCAATCTGATGACAGAACGGTTAAGCAAAAATATTTTTCTCTCTTTTTCTTAGTTTATACTTTGTATATAAATTGTCCTTTCTCTAGTAAATGGTAAATTTGCGCAAAAATACAAGATTTATGCACAAATTTAGGGGGGGAGAGGAACATATAGATAGATATAGAGTTTAGGAGGAGAAAACTCAGAAAATACAAAAAGAGTTTGCTGTAAATATGTATTGTTTTAGGGGGAGAAAATGAGAAAAATACAAAAACATTAGAAAAATGAAAAAGCCAAAAAGAAAGATTGCATGATATGGGAAGTGAAATAAATGTTCATGTTAAGGGGTTTGACTAACACATGTAAGGTGCCGTAGCTGAAAAGACTAGGATCTACTGCGATATGTTGATAGGCTTGACGCCCAAAATGATAAAAGATACTAAGTGATATAAACATAATGAACTATGTACCATGTGGGTAACATACTAACGGCGTATGATTTAATGGTCTTAAATCTTGTGTTGATAGATAGCCAACGTCTGAGGTTTCGGGTCTTTATGTTGTTGAAATCATCCGGGGATATCTTGGCTGTCCTTCCGTAAATGAATTTTAACATTATGGTGAAGGGCTGACTCATGTAAGACCAGTATCAAAACAGGTTGACTTTAGCACGATGTGTTGGTAGGCTCTATCCTTAAAGACTGAAAACATTGGCTGTTCTGTTTAGAACTAAATTAGTACATGACCTCAGGAAAGAAAATCACTTGGAATTAGCTCATTTCTATTTGAATGTTTGTATGTTGTCCCGATACACACAATTTTGGTCTGACTCTGAAATCTTCTCTGAAAAAGTCGTGTATCTCCTCTGCTGCATCCAGATATATGCTGACCTGGAGGTGCTAGGCAACGACAGCTTCTGCTGCATCCAGATACATGCTGACCTAGCTATACGTTGTCGCTCTGTAGATCAATTATACACCCGAAAGAGGCCCTCAAGTGCCCAAAAGAAACCCAAGAAACCTATATTAAACTGAGAAAAACTCATTTGATCTGTATATTATACCATCTCTGCTTAAGATCTATTCTGTTCTCTTCTCAATCTATTCCCAGTTAAGATTTCAGAGATCTGGATTAGACTTGTGAAACATGTGGTAGGGAAGCTACTTGCATGATAGAGTGTGCTGTTTATATTTCCGGGATTTGATTAGTATTTGTTTGGGTGTTCATTGTTAAGAAATCAAAACATGATAAAATTTGTTACAGGCAGTTATATGGAAAAGGTCTAGGGAGATGAGTTTAGGAGGACAAATATACTGGCAATCGTCTAGATCATTCGGTAAAAGATCAGTGTTGATAAGTGAAGTCAAGCCCGAAACCTCGTGATTTGGTTTCCTAGACACAGTCAGGATATCTTAAAAGATCCCAAGATGACAAAAACCCTAAGTAATCAAAATCTCAAAATGAGAATATTCCAAATGCTCAAAGAATCAAAAAGGATGACATCAGTATACTCACCTGTTACGATGAATCGTTGTGTTTACCTTGATCGCGGGGGTATGCCTTGGAATGGGACACACGGGTATAATAGTATAATATTACCTAAAGCATATCATGTTGTTGAAAAATTGAAAGTTGAGCGTTAAAGTTTAAGTGGACAAACATATTGGCAATCGCATAGACCAGTTTGATTAGGCTCGTACTGAAAAGTGTTCCTTAGTCTGCCTGAGAACGAATTTTGATCCCATTGCAATTGTAATTGTATATTATGGTAGTTGTTTATATTTTGAGTTTTTATTTGTTTTTAGTTCTCAATATTAAAAAAATTAAAAATTGGAAAAATTCAAAAATACAAAAATAGTGTCTTGCTTTTCTATAAAACCAAAAATCCAAAAATAGAGTGTCTTTTTGTTTTTCTTAAAATTAAAAATGTAACCGTTCTTGAAGATTTGACTGATCATCAAAAGTTTAAAGAATTTAAATTGTGAAATCCGAGTATAAGTACTTGGATGTACCTAGTGTTCATATGGTACTCTCCCTGTTGCATAAGAAATGTTTGCTTATGAGTTTGTGAGCATGTGCAGAACTTGATTTCAATCAAGAACAGGGGTTGATGAAGACTGAGATGCTGTTAGTTGCTGAAGAAGCCTGAAGCAACACAATAACAAGAAGTACCTGAGTCAGAAGAACCGGATACGAAACGCCGTCTGTGAAAGTACATTTGAAGAAGTACCATGAATCTGCTTGAAAGACAAAGATTGAAGAAGAAAAGAGCTGCTGAGAATCCTCCTCTCACATTCTTTTTGACAAGATTTTCAAGCAGATGCTGATCGAGATCCTGATATGAAGCTAACCACAAGAGCTGAAGAAAGAGACCCAGTGCTGAGAGTTCAGAAGTCAAGAACTTTCACAACATCTGCAGCATAGTGACAACCATAGACTTTGTTGAAGACGTTGCTGATTTCATGTTATGAAGACAATTTGATGGCATCAGTCTAGGGGGAGATTGTTAGGCCCTAAAGTATGAGACTGACGCATCAAATTAATACAACGGGCTATGGTTACGAACTGGGCTTTACCGGGTTAGTTTATATTAGGTTTTGGACCTTTATATGTCACTTGGGCCAAGCTATAGGCCATGTGGGCCAAGCAGGCCCAAGGGGAGCCCATGTGGGAGATGGGCTTGTCTATGTATATAAACAAGTTTTTGACTTGTTTTAGGGTTGGAACCTCATTGTTACAGAATTCCTAGAGAGAGCTAGAGGAAGGCGATTGTTTGTGAGCACTTGTACTAGACGGTTTTGCTAGTTGATAGTAATAGAATCGTGTGCAAGTGTTTAAAGGTGATTCGTTGTGTTCTTCGTATTTCGTATTTTTCGTGTTTATTCTTGAATCACATCAAGTTTGGATTCCGCACAAACTTGGTGTTGTTTGATATCATTGAAAGATCCGTTCTACGGGACTTACAAATTTTTTTATTGTACACTATACAAGTGTTTATACGGGACTAACTGAACCGATTTCAACCGAACAACATCGGTAAAAAAATATTGGTAATATCGGAACCGGTATTCCTTTCTATGGTTTTCGATTGATATAAAGTACGTATTCTTTTGGGCATAACCCGATTTATTTTATAGTTTTCTCTTTCAGCTACTATAGCGAGTGTCGTACCAGTACGAATCGAACGAATACCAACTGAGTTCCCGCCGCATAGCGCGGGCGAAAACCACTAGTTATAATAATAGTAACCAGGTAGTATAACAGTAACCTCGCGCTTTGTGATGGACAACGATCTTTTTACATTACTTCACTTGATGGACGGTAATTTTGTCGGCATCATTTCGGTTTTGCAGCGCACTTTCAGTCGGTATTGGTTCATTTTGGTATCGTACAGGCACGCGGTGTAACAACAAAACAGGATATACCCAACAAGATACCGACATGTATTTTACATCAATACCAGTGCTCAAATTTTTCAGCCTGTATCGGTTTGGTTTATTACTGTACCATTACCAAATTAATACTTTATTGCGAATAAAATTCTGTGTTTAATGAATTTTATACCGATGTGTTGAGAAAACCATTAAAATGAATACGCTATCGGTACCAATGTTAAGACGGTATTGGTTTGATTCTTCACGAATATGGTACTGCTACTGATGTTGATCTGTTCGAATAAAACTTTTATGGAATTACAGATAAAAATAAGCACTTCACAATAGTATATTTAGAGTTTTATAAAAGGTTATATTATGTTACTAAATCAAGCCAACATGGGTTTTCATCCCACTGTGCGTTACGCTAGAGAGTCTCGGCTCATTCTTTTTAATATTTGTTAATGTCGTCTAACGGCTTGACATCCTGTTGGAAATTGCTTTTCACCTCCTTACAGATTAGTTCATATAAGCTATATCTAATGTTACGGAATTACACGAATCTGTAAGCCAATCTACAAACTCAAACATAACCTCAGATATAAAGCCTTGATCTAAAACAGTAATTTGATTGAAATAATCTCCAAACCACTTGTAATTAAGGAGCTCATAGTTCAAACTGAAGAATGGCTATATTGAACAGCATGTTACATAAATGGACAAATAGCAAACTAAATTCACTTTATTTGGAACAACAGACAAAAACAAAATCTGAACCATCCTTTCCTAAATATAAACTAGAAAAAAAAAACACCTGCTTACAAGAATAGAGTGGAACTTGACATCTTGCTAACATGTTACAGGGTTTTATTATGATAGTTTATCAAAGGGCACTCGAGGTATACTGTAAAGTATATAACCAAATATCAAAAATAAAACAAAGCCGCCAAAGATGCGATCAAAATGCACAAAGAACCAATCCTTCCCCAGCGAGCAATAAAAGCATAAGCGGAAGTTAAGTCAAGACCTGCAGCAGAAACGACAAGTTCTGCAGCAGAAGCGAAGCCATACATGAGTAGGCTGGTCACGGAAACCATGATGGCGTGAGGGTGCGTGTGAAAAGGAAATCCAGCATTCCCCTGCGACTTAATTTCTACAAAAGAAAGTAAACAAGTGATAATAAAGGTAAATGTGGATGGGGGCATGACTACATGCTCTTGTAAAAATGCTCCTCGACTCAGAGATGCTACAAGACTGCGGCGTATTGCAGCTACATTAAATATGCGGTAGAGTTGCTGAAACAAATAGGCGGTGGTGAAGAATGTGCCAAGATTGGTTTCTGTGGATTCTCGGTCGATGATGATAACATCTTCGACTACCAGAGTGTTTGAAGCGGGACTTGTCATCGTTTTTCCTTTATATTTTGTTTTTGCTTGGAAGCTGATATATTGAAAATGCTTCATGCAAATTTATAGTCTATGAAGCTCAACTTAATGTTTCTAAGCCTTTAAGGGCTTGAATGGTGATTAAACAACTATATAGAAACAAATCTATTGTTTTTTAAAGATAACGACAGTGATTGGTGATTAAACAACTATTTAAACATGACGTAAGATGATGCGTAACTCGTAAGTGTTTAAACATTGACTGAATATAAAAGGCAAGCATATTGTTTTTTGAATCCCCTGTTGTCACCCAAAGTTGGGCTTTATTTCTAATGGGCCAGCTTAGTCTGATTAATTGTTTAATATCCCACTTCATATTAGATTTCAACCCATGTAACAACTTCAGCCCAAATTTAAATATTATTCTAACAGAGTAACAGTTAAAATCATCTTTTAGGGTGGTGGGGGGAGTACTCGGACACACTGGGGTATTTCCGAGTTGGGTCGAGTATCGGGAGTACACTGACGCAACTAGGTCGAGTACATGGGCTGAGTTGATGGTTCGGGTTGTAGAATTTGGGTGTGGTGAATGGAAAGAGTCTTTGCCGGTAGCTATTTTCTAAATAAAAAAGGGTGATACTATTCCCACCCCCCCTAATTCCTGATTACACCCCCCTATTAAAAATATCACATCCATCAATCATTTGGTTTTTGTTTTTAGTCTTTTTTGTCTTTTTGTTGTCTTTTTTATTATATTTTATTGTCTTTTTTATATTTTTGTTATTATTATTATTATTATTTACTATCAGTAATGAATTATTATTATTATTATTATTAAAATTGGAAAAAAAAAACGTGGTGGTGGTTTCAAATTACTAGTTCTTTTTACTTTTTTTTTTACCTTTTTAGTGCTCAAATTATTGGTGTACAACTATCTCGTGGTGATATTAAATCCAAACAACAAACAATAATGAAGACATGACCATTCTCTGCAAACAACAAACAATAATGAAGACATGATAATATTATTTTTACCTAAAAAGATGATCATATTATTGGTGCTATCGTAGCAAGTATAATAATGAACACAAAAAGCTCATATGAGCCGTTTCCTCCAAAATTGGTGCTGCAAGTTCTATGTGGTGATATTAAATAGTTGATATTTCCTCCAAAATATCACCAGTTTCCTCCAAAATTGGGAACTTCAGTGCATTCGCTTCATATACTTGAGAAAGCTATTCAAAGAGTGATCAATTTATGCTTCATCATAGCATTCAGAAAAGTTAAAGAGATGTCTGGATTTTCAACAGATCAGGTATAGTTTTTAATTCCCATGTTTCAAGTTTCAACTTAGTTATATAATCTAGCTAGGTTAAGGGTCTTGTTTTAGTTTAAATGAGCTTGTTCACCTAATATTTTGTAACTAATATTAGTTCACTTTTAGGTGTTCAAGTCTCGTGAAGAGTTGATGGAATGAGTTAGAAACACCGGACGTAGTCTTGGTTACGCTATTGTGACTAAAAGATCGAAAGCTAAAAATGGCTACGTGTCTAAAGTTGTACTTATGTGTGATCGTGGTGGTGTGTATACATCAGTTAAAGATTCAAGTAGAGAGACCGGCACTAGAAAGATAAATTGCCCGTTTGAAATGGTAGGGAAATTTTCAAAAAAGAATGGTTCTTGGACGTTAAAAGTAAAACCTAGTGAACATAATCATCCACCCGGAGAATATATGGAGGGGCACCCAATCCTCAAACGATTGACACCTAATGAACACCAATTGGTGGCAGAGTTGACGGGGAAGGGTGTGTTCCCAAAAGATATTTTAGGTGTTATGAAGGAGCGTGATGAAAATAATGTCTCTACAATTAAAATCTTCATTATAATGTGGAATGCACTCGTTGAATCTCAAACGTGGACATCATTCCTTTGTAGGTGGCATGTTTCTCAAAGTATATTTAGAAACTGCAAATCATTTTTCACCACGGATCATGATTGGAAAATCTTCAATATAATGTGGAATGCACTCGTTGAATCTCAAACGTGGACATCATTCCTCCAAAATTACAAGCAACTTCAGTCAATGTTAATCCATCATCAAGGTATGTATTATTACACTCAAGAACCTGCAAGGCACAGTTCATTTACGAACTATCAAGAGCAGGATTACACTCAAGAACCTGCAAGGCATGGTTCATTTACGAACTATCAAGAGCAGGATTACACTCAAGAACCTGCAAGGCATAGTTCATTTGTGAACTCCCAAAATCATGATTATGTTGGTTACATCAGTCCAGACGTGAACTATCAAGTGCCTGGTGAACCAAGTCCGTTCATGACACAAGATACAGACGGACAAGGTTTTTTTACCAACCTTTTAAACACACCGGGATATGATTTCATGGGGTTGAACCAAGATATTGTCGGACAAAGTTCTTTCGCCAACTCTACAAGTGCGCCAGGCTATGACTTCATGGGGTTGAACCAAGATCAAGCATCACAGGTGATACACAACTATATTCATCTAATTCCAAAAATCTTCCATGCGTATGTTACACGCATACATAACGTGTTAGGTGATGGAAATTGTGGGTTTCGGGCGACAGCTTCTGCTCTCGGGTACGGTGAAGATGAATGGTTATTTATCCGGAGATCACTGATGGAAGAGCTACTCGAGTTTAGAAATAAGTACACTAAGGCTTTCTTATGCTCATTCAAAGATGTGTTCACGTCCTTGGCTTGGTCAGGATCGGGGTTTGCACCTGAAAAACACTGGATGATTATGCCAGAGGCAGGATTCTTGATTGCGAACAAGTTTAATGTGATCGTTCATTTTTTATCTCAAGAAAAAAGAAACAGTTCTACTTGTTTTTCGCTTTGGAGAGGCCCTCACGAGTTCCTAGAAAAAAAAATAATTACAATTGCACACGTGAATGGTAACCATTTTATAATGGTAGAATTGCAAGGAGAGTATCCAATTGCCAGCACAAACAACCTATGGAAATTAATGAGAGAAAATGATGCAGCTGGCTGGGAGAATATATTTGAATCACGTCAAAATATGTATAAGTCTTGGATAGCACAACCTGCTACATTTGGGGGGTGTATAGATTAAACCTCGGTATGTAAATTATTAAATGATAATAATTTTGTAAAAAAGTACTTATTTTTATATAGCTTTTGTTACAGCTATAAATATAATTTGATAAATTATAACAATAAAAACTAATAATAAATAATATATCATTACTACTACTACTAATAATAAATATAATAATAATAACTAATTAAATAATAAACAAATACTAAATAACTAATAATTAAATAAAAGAATAAAAAAAAGACAACAAAAAGACAAAACAGGCTAAAAACAAAAACCAAATGATTGATGGATGTGATATTTTTGATAGGGGGGTGTAATTAGGAATTAGGGGGGTGGGAATAGAATGAGCCATAAAAAATTATACCCTATTTCTAAAAGAGATATTGGATTTAAATAACTTTGACTTTCACTAATGGGCCGATAGCACTCTCAACTTTTGATTTGTACGACTTCACTCCCAACTTTCAACTTATTGGTAAATGACACTCCCAATTTTCGATTTGGATTTAAATAACCCCACATGCTTTTATGGTTTTTAGTCAGTAGAAAACACAAAGATACCGTATCAATGCCATAACAAACTGAATCAACACCAACTAAAACCAAATTCTCATTGTATTGCATAGGAAATCCCATTTGATAAAAAAAAAAAACAAAAGATTTAAATATTCTGAATTTTATTCAAGTATAATAGAAGTATAAACAAATAGATCAAGAGTTGTTTGTTTACCTCTTAATGAGATTCTTAATGAGTCAGACATGTTACTGATTCAACATTTAATGATTCAGACTGTTTGTTTCGTGAGCAGATGTCTGAATGGTTCAAACATTTGTCTCTGAACGGTTAAACATTATACTAAGTCTGAATAATTAAGACCTCTAATATAAATTGGTCATACATTTTGCTCTAGATAGTTAAACATTATACTGACTCTTAATAGTTTAGACATCTTGCTGGTTCAGAACTTAAATAATCAGAAGAAGTTGCCAAACAGCCCGTGATTCATTCCATATTTATAGTCTTGTGTTATTTATTTAGAAAATATAAAATAAAAGAATTTTCCTTACTGACCACAACAAAGAAATGGCGACGGTGAGCGGCGGAGCAGCGACGGAGGCCCCGAAGATAGTATGGAACGAGAGGGACAAAAGGTTTGAAACAGAGGACAAGAAAGCATACATAGAGTACGAGTTAAGAAATGGTGGAAAAGTTATGGATATTACTCACACCTTCGTTCCCTCAAGCAAAAGAGGTTTAGGGTTAGCTTCACATCTCTCTGTTGCCGCCTTTAATCACGCTCAATCCAATAAGTTATCCGTTATCCCCACCTGCTCTTACATCTCTGTAAGCTCCCATCTCCATCGTTTCTTCAAATTTTTCAATCAGTTTTTAGGGTTTTATTTTATCATCGTATGAATGTTTTTTTTTTTCACTGAATCCAAATCAATTTTAGTTCATGTAAGTCAAAATAGTATTTGACTGAATCTTAGCTAGTAAATTATTTTGCTTGTGCATCAGAAGCAACAAAATATCTGTCTGATTGCGAATGATTTGGTTTAAATTCTGCGATATGAACTTTGTTAGACTACGTGTTGTGGGGTCTAAAGAGGCTTTAAGATGACAAAAAGCGTTACGTGGCACCACGTAGGATTGGTATTTGGTAGAAGGGGCTCTAAACCGGGTGTTTTGGGGCTTTACGTGAAATGTGGTATTGGGATTGAGGTGGATAAATAGGATTGGTTGTGTATTTAGAAGAAAAAAAATGGTGACTCGCGCTCAAAGGCTAAAGCCCCTTCCAATCTCCTATGTTGTGGTGTTGGGGCGCTAAAAGGTGGTGATGTGGCAGGTGGGCGTGGGAGCCACAATGCAAACAACACATGGCCTAAGCCCATGTGTTAATGGGGTGCCGTTGGTGCCATGTCAACGCCAGTAGGAGCACGAACACCAATACGGGTGGGGGCTTGGGACAATCTACGGGTGTGATGGAGAAAAAGAGGCATTGCATTGCATGGGGAAGTGTGAAGGCGGCACTAGGAGCGTGGAACCACAACAGGGGGGAGTGATTCGAAGAAGGTGAACGATGGTTGCTTATGTGGCGTCTAACGTAGTTCCACTTTCCTTTCCAATACCCCCCCCCCCCTCCCCTAACACATGGCCGTATATAATTTAACCTTTTACGGACGTCTACTTGAGTGATTTGTGAAGTTTATTTAGGTGGATTGCAGTTGGAAATTTCTTGAATATGCCATTTATGGACGTATATAATTTGTGAGGCTTGGTGCACACTATTGTCACCCTTTTTAAGTTTTTAACCTTCAAGGGGTGGCTCACTAGCAGATGCCTAAGGTTGAATCCAGCTTTCATTGTTTTGTGACTTTAACCCCCTTGAAAGTCACCTGTCAGGCACATGATGTGTCATACCTAATCGCATTGGTTTAGTGGGTTCTCATGGTTGACGAAAAATATATTGTCGCCCTTTACATGTTTTCTTTGAAATCAATACATGTATAACAATCCCAATCCTCCTCCTGACTCTTCTTCTCTTGGATTGAATATTGTTTGTTTTATGATGTTTTGTATGTGGCAGGACACTTTTGTACCCAGAAATCCTGCTTGGAAATCTGTCTTGTTCTCTGAAGATCTCAAATCTAGCATTTGAAGCTTACAGATAGATCATCTGTTCTTTTGGCATTTGTGTTTAGAGATGCTGAACATACTTTTGATGCATGTTGAATAAGCCAATGCTATGTTTGTAGCACATTCAAAGTTTATACCTTGCTCAATGATATTGTGTACAATAAATGTATGCCCTTGTAAGATCCATAAATCATTGTAACTACAAGAATCTAAAGAACTTGTGGTATTGAGAAGTTTAAACATTTGTAATCATTATAAATTAGCAACAAAAACATGCAATACAAGTTGTAACTTGTGCTTTGGGAAATTTTCAAAAAAAAACTTAGATTTTTTACTTTTAACCCAATGGTTTTACCTTTTGCAATTTTAACCTTACATAATTTGTTTTTTAACTTTAACCCAAAACTTTTCGTTATTTGCAATTTAACTTCACAACTATTGTCACTTATACTTTTCATCTTTCGCAAATTTTTGTTTTACGTATAGTTTAAATTTTTCGAGTTCAAACGACGCAACGTACGAGTGTGGTTCAATTTTTTCATGTTTTGTTTCAAATTTTGCAAGTTAACACGACGCAACGTGCATGTGTGGTTCAACGTTTTACCTCTATTTTTCGTGTTTGACAGGTTCGTCGCAACACGCAGATCCTACGTTGAGTCAGTGTAGTGGTCGATGACGGTTATGTGGCATTAGTACTATTTGACACCGTTTTACGCCCCGCCGCAACCCGGGATGTGCTTTGAGGGGTTTTTCAAAGAAAAAATGGTCATGGATATGGTTGTTGTAACCTTGACTTTGGGGGTTTTTCAAAAAAATTGATTTTTTTTTACTTTTACCCAAAAGTATTTCATAAATTACTTTTAACCCAAAACTATTTGTTTTTTTACTTTTAACTCAAAACTTTTTATCCTTTGCAATCTATCCTCACAACTTTTTTTACTTTCAACTTTGCTCCTTTATAGTTTTCATTTTCCGCAAATTTTTTGCTTTATGCTTGATTCTAAATTTTGTGACTTGACACATCGCAACGTGCGTCTTTGGTTTAACGTTTTATGTTCCGTTCTAAATTTTGCGAGTTAACACGACGCAACGTGCGTGTGTGGGTGAACGTTTTTACGTCGTCTATTTTCCTCGTTTGACAGGTTTAACATAACATGCGGGTCCTGGATCGACTTAGTTATAACTAAAGAATCTCCGCCGCATTGCGGCGGGTCGCAATTCTAGTTATACATATTTGTTTAAACTAAGGTTGCATGGTGTGGGATAAAGTCTTTAGGGCTTTATCACGCCACATCAGCGCCACATAGGTTTTAGGGTCACAATGGTGCCCCACTTTAACATTGACGGTGTAGAATAAAGCCCCTTTTAACTAAGTAAAAAAGGAATCTGATTGGATAAAACACATGTGGGCCTCCCAAATCATCCTTTAGCTCGTTATCTGCTTGGCGGAGTGGCCTATAGCGCTCCTCCAAAACGCCCCAGAATTGGTGTTTAGGCGCTATGGAGGTGATGTGGCAAGGGGCGTGAGCCTACATCGCACATCGGGTAGCCCAAGTGTTATAGGCGCACGCCCACATCCACCTCGATCCTCAACACTCAAGGACGTGAAATACCGCCCATAGGGGGGGGGGGGGGGGGGGGCTTTACCATGGAGTGAAAGGCTCGATCATTATTTATACATACGTTGGGCGGGTATGTGTTGATATGTGTGTAGAATTAATTTTTAGGCTAATGAAATGAAAACACCCCATGATTCAATGGGCGTTAAACAGTAACACTACTTATGTGAGAACTTCATAACATTTGTAGCAAAGTAAATTCATATATCATATTGACATAAACTTTTCCATACGTTATCTAACTGCTAAATATCAAATTTTGAAATATTGGAATATTATTAATTCATTAATATATAAAATCATATTCAGTATGTTCATTCTGAAAGAATACATGATCAAATTTTGTAGTTTCTTCTCTTGTATAATTTGATATACAATATTTAGTTTGTGATATGAATAAGTTATAAAACTTTTGAAAATTTTTATGTGAGCTTATGTTTATATATTGAACTTTATGTCAAGTTATATCTTGATCAATTAAAAAAAGTTACTATAAAATATTATAAATTAAAGTTATAAGAGAAAGTAATGATTTGCTGAATAAAAAGAACATTTTTTTTTAAAACAATGATCACATCAATTAGGTCTAAAATATTTTCACCCGGGTGTAAATTGAATAAGCCATCTATCAATAGTCTGTTGGGTTTAATGTTTTTATTCAGTGGACGTGGTTATTGGCAAGAACTTATTGAATCCATCGTTTGGGCTCATAATAAATTAAAAGTTGCTCCTGCTACCCAGCCGAGAGCCTTAAGCATTGTACAAGGACGTGTTGTAGGAGTAACTCATTACCTTCTGGGTGGAATTGCCACAACATGGGCGTTCTTCTTAGCAAGAATTATTGCAGTAGGATAATGGCTAGGAGGATTTGAAAGGCATTATGGCATTAAGATTTCCAAGGCTTAGCTCAGGACCCCACTACTCGTCGTATTTGGTTTGGTATTGCTACCGCGCATGACTTTGAGAGTCATGATGATATTACTGAGGAACGTCTTTATTAGAATATTTTTGCTTCTCACTTCGGGCAATTAGCAATCATTTTTCTGTGGACTTCCGGAAATCTCTTTCATGTAGCTTGGCAAGGAAATTTTGAGTCATGGGTACAGGACCCTTTACATGTAAGACCTATTTTATGCATTGTATCAGATCCAAAGATTGCATATGCTTCAAGTAGAACTATCTTGTTGGCTAGTAACTCATATTCCCAACTCCCTCACTAATAAGTTTTCGCAATCTAGTTCAAGACTTAAAGCCGATTTAGCTCGAGCTACTTGCCTCGTATAAACATTCAAGTCGAGTTGAAGCTGAAGATAACACCCCCGTTGTCTTGCTTGAATAAAAAGGAGTCACCTCACCGGGTCATGAGATGGTTCGAGTTGACTACTAACTCGGCTCAACTCGCTAGTTTAACAACATAAATCCAAGTGTGAATCGGTCTACACTCGGATTGTTTGTACTCCAAGATTGAATTTAAAGACATTGATATTTTCTTGGAATTCCTACTTGGTAACACGTCTTACCAACTTTGAAGTAATCATCAATTCAAACTTCAAATGCCATGACAGATATTGACTTTGAAGTCATCTTTCTTTTTATAACTTGTGACATTCCAAGTAATTCATCCAAGTCTTCTACTTTTATCTAGGGCTGGCAAATCGTGTCTTATGATCTTATCGGGCTTAACAGGTCTCTGACGACGCGTATAACACAAATATTAAATATGAATACAACTCGTTTAACTACTTGATATCTCATGTTTATAAAACAGTTTTATGTTTTATGTATCAAGAAAAAGAAATGATGGATCATAACCTCATAATTTTATTTATTTTTTAAAAAGTAAAAAAAATCACATTAGATACTTTTTTAGCAAATAGGTCTAATCGTGTCTTATACAAATATCTATTGTCAGCCCTACTTTTATGGCACATCTAACTTGATCCTCAAGTTCCGTTTTTCATGATAATCAATTATCATAAGCGCGGAATGAATTAGGATCAGTTACCAAAGGGCTTGTAGCCTAGCAGTATCAATGTCTGTTGGACAGGTGTTCCGCCCCAAGTGGTTTAGGGTTATTATCCTACGATGGATATCAAGGTAGTTTATAAGTAGATTTTAAGGGTGTGTGAGTTAGCCGTTAAAAAAATCGAATTATTTTAACATTATATTATTATATGAAGGAATATATATGGAAACATATCTAGGAAAAAAATAACATTTCCTAACATTTAAGTAACTAACTTTTAAGTAAAAAAAGAAACCATAAAACAGGCAGAAAGATATCATATTGTATACAGAGGTTTTCTGATCTGTTGAAACATCATTACAAACATAGCTAGA
The DNA here is from genome assembly GCA_030545235.1 of Helianthus tuberosus. Lineage (NCBI taxonomy): Eukaryota > Viridiplantae > Streptophyta > Magnoliopsida > Asterales > Asteraceae > Helianthus > Helianthus tuberosus. The sequence continues at coordinate 12,825,969 of CM060366.1, read as the reverse complement.
TCCTACTGCATAATTAAAACCAAGAAGAAACTGAAACCTTTTTTTACCATCTAAACTGCATGAATAGGATTGTGCTTCGGATCGATATTTGATGTTCTCGGACCCGGATCACTTGCATGAAACGCAGATTGCCGGCTCAGCCCGCCAACAAGTTTCAGTGAAGCCTGCGCACCATCACCAATCGACTCTCCTAAAGTCAGCTTCGACATGCCAACAAGATCATCCACATTGATCGGGCTCTTTGAATGAACAGCCGTTGGTTTAAGAACCTCGTGAGACTCCGTTTTGACGGATGTAGGTTGATCTTGAACCGACCCTGGTCCGGGCCAGTAGGGGATAGCGACCGGAATGAGTGGAGGCATGTATGCTGGAAACATTACCGGATACACGCATTGTGCACCCTCAAGATTTGCGGTTGCGGGTGCAGGTGTCTGGTCGACGGGAAAGTCAACCGTGTTTGAGTTTGCGGAATCCATTGACTCGCCTTCATCTTCTTCCTCCTCTAGTGTTGGTATGGTCAACGGGTTGTTTATGGACTGGGCCTCTGGTTGTGACGGGTTCCCGCCAGGGTAGTCATGAGACGGCATCATATGAGTGTCAGGAGACTACATAAATTCAAAAAACAAAAAAAATAATAAATTAATTAATTAATGTTTGTGTTATGTTTGATCGCAGGTGTGTCAACAAAAGATTTAGCTAAAAAAACAACATTCGAAAGTCATAAGTCTACTTTCAATGCATACAACTAGACATGTAGAAAAAAAAACCGGTTTTAGGATTGAAACCGGGAAAAAAAAAACGAAACCGGCAACCCGATTCGACCCGGCGGTTTGTAGACTGGTTCCGTGGTTCGTATTCTTGATCTTTGAAACCGGTTTTAAAACCGAACCAGTTGTAAAAAAACCCAGTTTTTTGTCCCAAAGGACCCAAACCGGTTTATAAACCGAACCGAAATCAGTTTAACCAGTTTGGGGTTTGAACCCTGGATACCGGTTTTACAACCAGGACCAGTTTGAAAGAAAAAAAAAACAGTTTGCCTACAACAAAAAAAAACAGTTCGGTTTGAAGAAAAAAAAAACGGTTTGTAGTTTGTACACCTCTGCATACAACCCCAATCCAACCGAACGCGACCCATTTTGACCCGCTAGCCCAACCCGCCCAACAAGTGATACTTACATCATCAGCTACGATATCGAAGAGGCTGGACCGTCTCTTCCTCCTAGAAATATTGCTCTGCCTTATGAAATACTTTTGGGCATGGCTTGCAACTTGAGTTGGTGTCCGTGTAATCACGTAGTTTCTAGAAATCCCACGCCAATCGCCTTTTCCGAGCTTTTGTAAACCCAACAAAAACATCCTATGTTCTTCCTCTGTCCACGGAACACCTGCAAACCAAATACAACATCCCAAAAACATTAGTTATCGAACTAGTTTCTTAAACAAGTTTTAAAAAATGGTGTACTAAGATCAACACTTTCGTTACCAATGCATATATCCAACGTAAACTAACTTTATATCATCATCATCATCATACTCAGTAAATCTCACCAATAGCAAAGCTAACGTAGAGTCTGAGGAGGGTAAGATATAGACAGCCTTACCTCTACCCCATAGGAATAGAGAGGCTGCTTCCAGTGAGACCCCCGGCTCAATAATCAGTAAATATATGATCGAAAACAAAGCATAATCAATTGCATTTGAACATGTTTTTTGGAATTAAGAATAAAAAAGCAACATAATTGACCTCTATTAGTGCTGTAAAAATAATCATAACCCATGATTCAACCATCAATACACAATTTTTTTTTAAAATTAAACACCAATTCAATCACTAACAATAACCAGCAATTCACTCATAAATCATCAAAACACAAAACTGGATTAAACTTATAAAAAAAAAATCTTGAACCAAAATGATCAAATTAACCAAAGTTTCAACCTTTTTTCCTTTCACGGCTTGAACCCGACCCGGCAACAAAATCCTCCGACCCATACCCGTCAGCAGCAGCGTTATGATCCGGAGTATCACCCGGAGAATCAAGATCGCCACCGCCGCCGCCGGAAAACCCATTTAAAAGATTGCTGCTACCGGATCCGGTATAGTGGCTCAAGTTCCCCATACTGGCACTTTTTCGGATCGACCCATCAGTAATCCGGACCCCAAATAGCTTCACACCTCGATTAGGGCAAGTTCTTGAATTGTGTCCATTGTTACTGCAATGAGAGCATCGTCTCGTCATCGCTGATTAACCGATTACCGGTTCTGTTATTCGATTCGATCGATGAATAATCGATAAACGATGATGATTCAAGATTATTGGGTGAAATTGAGGTGGGTAATTGAAAAGGGTAGGTGTGAATTGGGGGGTAAAGAATTGTGCTTTATGGGTGTTTGGTTGGATTGGGGATTAGGGTTTTGGATTTGGATTGATTGTGGTGGGGAATTTTGTTGAGATTTTGGGTTGATTGAGTGTTTTTAGAGAGAGATGAAAAGGAAGAAGAAGATAGGGCGAAGAGAGTATACAACATGATCCATTTGTAAATAAATGTGTAAATAGTGTGAGCCAATTATAAGTTTCATTGTCTCCTTGTAGTTTTAGTGATTGATGGATGGGGTCCTTGTGTGTTCTTGGATTGTATAACCCGAGGTTCGTGTTCGTGTTTGGAAAAACTGACACAATAAGATTCCGTATTTTTTTTTTTTTATGGAAATATGGATACTTTTATATATATTGTTAGAGCAAATTACAAATCATGGGTTGGTAGACGGGCAACAAGCTGCGCCGCCACCCCTTTTTGAATTGCAAATCCTACTCGGCTAAACACATAACTATGGCCTACAGACACTGTCGCATGCGCAAGTGCTGCCTTTTAAACCCGCTTCAAGAAACCGGTCGCCACAGGGGCCAGACAACCAAAGGTATCGAACGCGAAAGGAAGGAAGGCATGTTGATTATCTATGCAGGCTTGCTCGTGCTTGGATATTTTCCCCGCCTCAGCCTTCCGAGTCGCTTGCCCTGAAACAAAACCACTGCCCCTGAAACCGGCAAGAGGCGACACCCCCGTGAGATCAATGCAAGCATGCTTACCCCCGGACCATCCAAAAACCAGCACATCGGCTGGTCGAAGGGAAGACCTCCCCTCCTTCGGGTCCGTTAGGAAATTAACCGGAGCCTCTTTTTTAGCAGCGATACCAGCTCGCTTGAGAACGTCAAACAACACATCTCTAACCAGATCGTGTCTGTACTTGAAGCCAGGAAGCTCTTTGCAGTGAAGGGCATGTTCCCCGAAGCTATCAAGACACACCTTCCGACAAACAGGGCACGGTTCATCCTCAGGGTACAACGGTATCATCAAACGATATTTGAGGACAGACCGATATTCTACTGCCGACATACATTGCCCCAAGCCCTCGATCGGGATAACAGTAAGGAAATCTTGAGCGTGGGGGGCTCGTAAACAATCAAAAACAACTTTTTGCCAAGGGGATAACCCGAAAACACCATTGATTTCCTTCACGGTTTTACCATAAAAAGCACTCGCCAAAATAGTTTGAGGTTCACGGGGGGCGGTGTCTTTATTAGCAAAACCGCCAAGGTCAACATCAGGAAGAACGGCTTGTAAACCATCCAACGCAGCCCTAAATTCCGAATCCAAATCACCCATACAACAAGCTCGCAGAATATGATCTTGAAGTTCCAAAGATTGCACTCTGGAGGCCACGAAGGCAAAAGACGAGACATCCCCCGCCGATAGTAATCCAAGCCCACCCTCCTTGATTGGCAAGGAAGCCAATCGCCATTGCAAGTCCCCAAAGAACGGCCCCCCGCCAACCACGCCATTCCGTATCGTATTCATGTTTATCTATTTCGTGTTCGTGTCTTAACAGATCGGGTCAACACGATATGCCACCCTTATTTAATGTAGCATGAGGATGTATTTTTAAAATTTGGATATTGTTTGGAGAGAAACATCTTTAGGATGCACGTCATGACCTTGATAGTGCTAGGCTATAAGTTATTTGGTCTATACTTAGGTAGAGGGTTCTAAAGTTAACATTATTTGATTTAATTGTAACTAGATTTAAGCTCCTCCGCGTTTCGGTGAGGGCGTAAAGCTATGCCAAATAGCACTAATGTCATACCACCGTCAGCGACTACCAACACTGAGTCGATTCAGCACCCGCACGTTGCGACGAGCTTGTCAAACAAAAAAATAAATGTAAAACACTGAACCACACATGCATGTTGCGTCGTGTTAACTCGCATAATTTTGAACGAAACAAAAAAACGGTAAACGACACACGCACATCGCGCCGTCTTAACTCACAAAATTTAGAATGAAACGTAAAACAAAAATTTACGAAAGATGAAAAGTATAGGGACCAAAGTCGAAGGTAAAAATATTGTGAGGTTAAATTGAAAATAATAAAACTTTTTAGTTATAAGTGAAAAAAAACAATTTATATGGTTTAAAATTGCAAAATATAAAGAGCTTTTGAGTTAAAGTTAAAAAATCAACTTTTTTTTGAAAACCCTCCAAAACATGAATTACAACACCTTATGCACAAAATTGTTCATAATTTATGGAATGTAAATAATGAAACTTTTCAGTTAGAAGTGAAAAAAAAAACAATTTATATGGTTTAAAATTACAAAATATAAAAAGCTTCTGGGTTAAAGTTAAAAAATCAACATTTTTTTGAAAACCCTCCAAAACATGAATTACAACACCTTATGCACAAAATTGTTCATAATTTATGGAATGTAAATGTAAATGAGGATAACCAGCTTGAAGTTGTTGGGATTATCCCTCAGTATTAAACTTTGACGGACAAATAAGTTTCATTATGATACAGAATGGATTACAGATATGGCTATATGTTTATTGGTTTTGTTTGGCTTCGTGTGAAATTAGGAGAATTTGTTAACGACTTTGTAATCCCTACTGATGAAGTTGTCACAATCAAAATAGGTCAAATGTGAAATGGGAAAGGATAAACATGCGGCTATATGTATGACATATTACCACATACTAGTTACATTAAGTGCTTTAATTTTAGATCCAAGAGTCTTGAATAACTTATATGGTCATTGAAGCATACTCCATTACTCCTCATTCATAAATTGTCCTATGTTTGATTCAACATCATAGACTATTTTTTATGAGAAGATATCCACCATTTGTTGATTTATAAAGTTTATTTTGTAAGTGAGTTTCTGAAAATGTCTAAAATGAACAACCTTCTATAATTGTTTTATATGTTAAAACATTCAAACAAAGGGTGAGATTATCAATCTATAATGTTTTCCTATGACGAATGAATTGCCCCCTCTGAAGACTTTAATGCACCATGCAGTGTAATACATGGGAAACGAAAAGAATTAGTTAGTCGAGACAGAGAATCAAAGCTCAATACACAAATGTGTCCACTTCATTCTCTCAACGTAGTTACAAAGCCATTAGACATGGTTTTTGCACCGCCTAGTCATTAACTCATTGCCTACTTGTCAAGGTCAATTGACTCGACCACCATGACAAATGTGCAACGATTTGATACTCTCATTATCAAGACTTAATCAAAGTGGGGAAACCTATGAAAAAATGGACTCACGTAACGCTTACCATATGTATCATAATGAAACAAAATTTAAAGCTTATGTAATTTAGCATAATATAATGTGAAGTCTTATGCAATATAATAATTTTTAATCATTCTTTTGATTGTAATATGCTATTCTCGTGAAGGGATCATCTTCGGTAGAATTACTGCGCGGAAGTGCTAGTGTGGGGCATTCCACTTTGACTCGTTTTTATAGATTATACACTTTTGTATCGGTATTTCTTATTGGTCATATTTATGTTGATTCACTCACCAATGATACATAGACAAGGTATATCTAGTCGTTTATGATGTAGAATAGATGTTTTGGATTCATCATAAAGCAATCCTATGCATGTTATGATGGTTTGCTTGAAAATTGTTAATAGCATACAAAGAACATGTTTCCTTTCTATCGACTATCGAAGTGAAAAGATAGTCTAAAGAAACACAATGACTGAGTTATATTAGTGACTAGTAAATCTTTGAGTTAAATGACATTTTAGTCTCTGTTATTTTGCCAGTTTAGCCTAAATGTTTCATTTTTCGCCTATGGGTACAAAAAGGTTTCACCGTTGACATTTTAGTCCACTGGGTTAACTTCATTCATTTTTTCTGTTAACGAGAAGGGCAATTCGGTCATTTTATATGTAATTCTGTTAACAAGAAGGGCAATTCGGCCATATAAAATGATCGAATTGCCTTCTCGTTAACATAAATAATTGATGAAATTAACCTAGTGAACTAAAATGGCAACAATGAAACCTTTTTGGGCCCACATGCGACAAATGAAACATTTGGACTAAACTGGAAAATTGCCCAAACCACAGGGACTAAGATAGCATTTAACTCTAAATCTTTTGAATGTTTATCTCAGGCTTCTAAATTTTTTAAGGATAAACATCAATTCTAATGTTTATTACATGACCTAGTATTAGTAATTAATTTATCAGATCCCTATATACGTATCATAATAAAGCAAAATTTAGAATTTAATGTTTGCATCATCTTGGTATAAAAAAGGGACGCGTTACTATTTGAAGGAGTTAACTCTTGTAAGTTGTAATGCAAAAAAAATAGCATTAACTTCTATTTGTTATTAACATTTGAAAGTATTTTAAAGTCTGTTTAATACAAAAAAGAATGTCTTTTTTTTTTTTTTTTTTTTTTTGTGAAAGGATAACTTCATACAAACACCACAAGCGGTCCTCAAAACAAGGACCCCCGGGCAAACAAACGAAATTACATCAAATCCATAGGATATTTACACCAATAATTCCAATCTATATCTTTCCACCTAGATCTATTCCGAATCCAAAAATACGATGTCGACTTTACGATCTCCATAACCTCAACCGGTCTTCGATACTTGTTATTAAAAATACGAGCATTACGTTCATTCCACAGCGCCCACATTGTAGTGAAAACAATACCTCTTAAGATGTATTTCGCTTCCTTCGTATTTGTTTGAGTCTCCGCTACTTGCAAAAGGTCCGTCACATCGAAAGCAAAAATAGGATTCAACCGGCACCAAGCTTCAACTCTACTCCAAACTTCATTCGAAAACAAGCACCCGGTGAAAAAATGAATTGTCATTTCCTAAACCGTTTGACAAAGAGCACAAAAGGCGTTTTGTAAATTCACTCCACGTTTCAGGAGCTCCGAAGTAGTTGGAAGTCGATTACGAGCAGCCCTCCAAATCATTATTTTGCATTTTAAAGGGACCCAACCTTTCCACTTTACCTTTGGACTATTAGCAGCCATAGAATTTGCGGAGATCAATTTCTTTGCAGCGGACACCGTGAAAATACCATCGTTTTCTGCCTTCCATTTCCAATCATCTAGTCCTCCTGTCCAATTTAACTCGTGGATATCGCCTAGAAGTTGAAACAACTCTGTCAATTCCGCATACGAAGACGGCGCCGTCCTCCAATCCCACTCCAGGCTCTTAACATTATTCACACATTGAATCCGAGCTGAAACCTTGACCCATTTCTATCTTGAAACTTTATTTTGTTTTGTTTTATAGATATTAGAGATTGATTGTTGATAACATTATGTTTTTGGTAATTAGGTGTTTTTTTTTCCTTTTTTTTCTTCTTAATAATTCATACTTTTTTATAGTTGACACAAAATATCTGGTTTGCAAAAAGCGACCAATAAATGTGCCAAAAATTAGTACCAACAACATTTTCAGATAACAAAATAATGGACATCGATTTGCAGGATCACCACGTTTTTGGGTCTATGAGGAATTGAGGTTGTGTTTGTCGACACGTGGGATATTAATATCCGTTGCTTACGTAAAATCCAATGATGTGAAATATTTTTTTAACAAGAATTGGATTATACTCCTGTTTATAGCTGCAAACAAACCAAACATTCAACGAACAATTCGTGAACTGTTTGACAGAAAGTTTGTTTGTGTTCGTTCGTTTATTAAACAAAAGAATACAAACAAGAAATTTCGTTCGTTTAATTAAATGAACGAACATGAACAGAAGTCGTGTTCGTTCATTTATGTTCGTAAACGTTCGATAACTTGTTCATTTATGTTCGATAGTTCAAGAGTGTTTTTAGTTTTTTTATTTTATTTAAATGTTTTGAAACTCCGACAAATAAAATATTTAATAAGTATCCATGTATTATATATTTTATTCATGAACGTTTGTTTGTGTTCGTTTGTTTATATTTGTGTTCATGGATATTAGTTTCTGTTCATTTGTGTTCATGAACGTTCGCTGTCTAAAATTAACAAACAAACACGAACACGTTCATATCCTTAACAATCAAACACGAACATAAAATTAAGTGTTCATGGATATTAGTTTCTGTTCATTTGTATCAGGGCCCGGCAAACCCGTGCCGACGCCCGAGGCCCAAAATTTCAAAGGGCCCGAAAAGTCTTTATAAGCTTGTATATATTTATTAAATTATATATTCAGTATATTCATCCGTTTGTTATGCAAAAAAATATTGGTGGTGTAGCGGTAAAAACCATCTCAAAATAATGTAAAGGTCTTAAGTTTAAGTCTTTGTTCCATCATTAAGTTTTTATTTTTGTAATTCATTTACCCTTAACCATAATTTTGGGCCCAATTCTTTTCGTCGCCCGAGGCCTAAATTTTTCCGAGAGTTTTCGGGAACGGCTCTGATTTGTATTCATAGAGGTTTTGCTTCTACCATTATTAGGTCATCAACCTACATAAGGAAACCCACTTGTGGCCTAGTGGTAGGAGACTTAGGTTTTCCAATGTGGACTCAAATTCAATTCTCACTTGTGCATATTGGGGTGGATATTGGGCAATGATGGTGACAACCCCACCGAGGGGGTTTCGATCCTGATCCGCACCCCGGTTTTCATCCGGCTGTTACTTCAGCAAGGCATCTCGTGTGGAGGCAGTACGGTTTCTAGGGGAAAGCCGTAACCAAGTCTAACCAACCCAGCGCGGGCCCGGTTAAAACAACGTGATCTGGGCATATCTTGGCTACGGCCGCCGTTTAGACGGTGTAACATTGGATCACTAAAAAAAAAGGTCATCGTTAAAAAAAAAAAAAAAGGTCATGATGAAACGATTAATTTATCCGTTAATTAAAAAAAACAGAAAACTATAGCCGGACTCGAACTTTTCTTCCAACTAATTTTGAGTTTTTAACGTAATAATACTTTAGCTTAAGTTAAAATTTCAATATATACGTAAATATGGATGGATTATAAATAGTAGCCATCTGCATACACATGATAATTCTTTTTAGGTTTCCATATCAGTATTTATATTTTAAATAATATAAGTAGTCAACCCAATTGATTTGATTTTCACTAACTGTTTGTGTTCGTTAAATTTTTAAAAATCTGAATACGCGGGTATATTTGAAGTTTTTTTCTCGTTGCTGCGACGTGTTCATTTTGAACAACGTTTTAACTTGATTTTTTTCAGTTTTAATGTACAAAACTACAAATCATTGAAACCAAACGTTCTTTTTCTTTTCTTTTTTTTTTTTTGCAGGATTAATATTAATGCACAAATCATTGAAATAAAGTTTTAGCAAATTTTAACACCAGCTATAAAAGCAAGTTTCGTTCACTAGTGAAATATTAGAAAGCATGGATTATATTTGGGCCAAACTATCTACACACCAAGTGTGTAGATAGTCACCCTTAAAAGGTGTTTTTGTCCTTATATGCACACCGTGCAGTGTCGAACTATGGTCAAAACGCGGCGTTTTGGTTCGGTTAACCAGACAAAGACTGACGGGTGTCTGACGGGTCTGTTGACCGGACCAAAACGCCGAGCTTTGGCCGCGTTTTGGTCCTGTCAACCTGACCGGGTGTCAGTCTTTTGTCTGGTTGATAAGACCAAAATGCGGTCAAAGCTCGGCGTTTTGGTCCGGTCAACAGACCCGTCAGTCTTTGTCTGGTTAACCGGACCAAAACGCCGCGTTTTGGCCACAGTTCGACACTGCAGGGTGTGCATATAAGGACAAAAAACACCTTTTTTGGTGGGTAAATGGGCAAAATGGTGTGTAGATAGGTACACCCTTATATTTATGGGTTTTAGTGTAAATGGTTAAAATCGTTTTAGGACATGTCTATTCACACACCCCTCATGTCTATTTACACACCCTGCAGTGTCGAGCTGTGGCTAAAGTGCGGCGTTTTTGTTCAGTCAACCTGGCAAAGACTGACGGGTCTGTTGACCGGACCAAAACGCGCGTTTTGGTCCTGTCAACCAGACAAAAGATTGGCCGGGTGCCAGTCTTGTCTGGTTGACAGTAGCAAAACGCGGCCAAAGCTCGGCATTTTGGTTCGGTCAACAGACCCGTCAGTCTTTGTCTGGTTGACCGGACGAAAACATCACGCTTTGGTCATAGCTCGACAGTGCAGGGTGTGGAAATAAGTTAGGGGTGTGTGAATGGCAAGACCCATGGTTTTATTGTGAAGATTAGAAAGCGTCCAATTTTTTTTTTTATCTAAAGACTAAAGTTGCTTAAAATATCAAGAATTGGGAGGAAGTAAATGATTAAAAATGGTGGGAACTATATTTATAGGAAACCGTGGTAGTTGGGATTTATTTGTTTGATTGACATAACACATGAGATCTTATCATAAATCTTTATCCAATTTTAATTTAACACGTGGCTTCCTTTTTCAGTTTTTGTTTATCAAGCGTCAAAAAGGGTATTTATCTTCACATTATCTTTTCCTTCACATTTTTATGTTTCACACACATATATGCTAGGGATGCGGTTTAATTTTATATTTTGTCGTTTCTTATTTTGCAATATATATATATATATTGATTATATTTGAAGAAGGTAATTACTCTTCTGGCTGTAATTACATCATTATAATTTGTAGTTTTGATTATAAAACTGATACGTAACGTAAGAAATTTGTTATAATTTGGTAGAACTTGGTGAACAAAAATTAGTATAATTGGGAAAAAGAGATTTAGGCATTTAAAAACTAAATAAAAGATAATGTTTTCTATATATAGAACAAGATTATGTGTATAATAAAATAACAAAACAATAATTGGTGGCCTAGTGTTTCTAGGATAATATAAAGAATAATAACAATATCCCAAGAAGCTTTAAAGATTCCTCCATATGTCCAAGAGAAAGTTGTTGTTTAACTTTAGAGTGAATTGCAAGTTTTGTCCTTTATTTTTAGGCCATTTTGCAAGTTTTGTCCTTTATCTTTAAAGTTGACGAGTTTTGTCCTTTATGTTTAAAAATCAAGCACGTTTTACCCTTTGGTCCTTAAAAATCAAGCACGTTTTGTCCTTTATGTTTAAAAATCAAGCACGTTTTGTCCTTTATGTTTAAAAAATCAAGCACTTTTTACAGGCTGGATTATGCCCAAAGGACAAAACGTGCTTGATTTTTAAACATAAAGGACAAAACTCGTCAACTTTAAAGATAAAGGACAAAACTTGCAAAATGGCCTAAAGATAAAGGACAAAACTTGCAATTCACTCTTAAGGTTATTAATGTATTAGAAAATAATTATTATTACTACTGTTTTCTTTTGTTACTGAGGATTGGTCAAAGCAAAAAATCTGGATTATTGACCCAGTCCCCACAAATCACCAACATTTATCATTAAACTTACACCACAAATGCACCCCAATCTAGCAAGGAGCTAGAAAGAGGCAAAATAGTCCACTAAATGTTATAGGATCAAATGTTAACCATATATCTAGAGTAACATGCACCATTTCACTCTATGTATCATCCAAAGAAATGTGTTCTCCTTTACATCCTCTAAAATTTTCTAATTATTAGTATCGCCTTCTTGTGTCTTTTTGATACATGCAGATTATATACCGCCTTCAACACTTTTGTGACCGAGAAGCAAGACATCAATGCTGAAACTTTTAGCCATACACTAATCTACCACCATACCACCTTGGTCGATAAACATGATTGACCAACTCTTACATGTAACCGCATCGGGGACACTACAGATTTGTGATCCTTACCCCACGTTTGATAATTCACTAGTCGTTGGAATACTCCCATCCATAGCTCTCCAAACGAATGTATTTACCTTAGGTGTGGCTCAACAACACCATTTTATAACTTCTCCATTATGTCCCGAAGTATTTGCGAGCCTTATATTCTCACGAACTACTTTAACTGAGAAGTCCAACCCTTTTCTGTAATTATCGAGGACAAAAACATATTTGTGTTTCAATTGATTTGGATCTGAATTGAATCTAAATGGAAGGTTTCAAGTTTGGTTCGGTAAAAATAGGTTGAAACATAACCATCAAGCACTACACACATAACGGGCCGTTTGTAATCCAAGTATCTTCCCAAGATCATCACCATTAAGCCGCTTTTCCACACTTTGCAATGTATTAACAAAATTACCCGAGCTCATAACTGATCTCTATTTGATGCAAACCCGTCATCCGATAGATGAGTACGCCCCACACTTCCACATCAAATAAATTCAAACATTAAATTTTGAGAAAATAAAGTTTGCTCATGTAAAAACATGCTCATCAATATAGAATTAAAAACCAACTGTTAAAAGACATATAAAAATCAACATAACTTTAACTTTCAAAAGTTTAAATTTATTTTAAGAAATAAATTACAAAAGAGAATTGACATTTTTTAAAACATATGAGGCCTGTGTTTTGAAAACCAAACCAAGCCCAAGATAAACAAGAGTGCAGATGTTGTCCTAAGGAGTAAGGAACCAGTTGATTTTGAACATGTCAAACACAGAAAGCCCGGTCAACCCTCAAGAAGCTCGCCTCCTCGCTTTACCAGCTAACCGATTTCTTAGACCAGACCAACTGGTTAAACTAGTGAACCGTCGGTTCAGGTGTCAGATTCATCAATACATTGTATGAGATGGTCAATGACAACAATATGAATGCTAAATAATCATGTTCAACATATATTTCCACCAAAACTAGCTATAAATTTACTAATATATTAAAAAATTTAAATAACAAGGTTTATTCGGAAAATCAATTGCACAAGAAGTCAGCACACACAAATACCCCAACTGGCCCAAGTCCACCACAACTGCAGAACTGCTGTCTTAAAAGCAATTGCACAAGAAGTCAGCACACCCAAATCCATTTCCATTATGATTTCAAGATTCGAAAAAGCAACTCACAAATTCCAAATTTGACTTTTTTACGACACAGTTTGTACTCGTAGAAGCATCGTCTTGAAATCATAAGGTACAAAATTATGCCAGCCAAAAGGCGGACCGAAACCAAGCATTATTAACTGTCCCCTACTTTTAATCACTCCGAACAGGAACGTCGGGGTGTGTAAAGGACAGTTTTTAGATCTGCAAAATATTGAAACGAGTCATCTTCTTGTACGCCTGCTTCTTCTTAATCCTCTTGAGGGTGATTTTAAAGAAGCGCCACCTGTCAGTCTGTCGGGGCTCTGCTGTTCTTCATAATCACTTGCATCATCTGACCTCCATCTGGGCCCACCATTCACATTTGCTTGCACAGGAAGCATTTCATCTTTGTTACTGAGGATCATAGACAGATGAGAGTATATGTAAATCAAAGATTACATTATTTTCAATTAAAATTCATTATATAGATCAGTAATAATGATTATACCTCCACGTCATATCCATAAGATCAGCTGAAGCCGCCACATCAGCATCTCTTCCAAGTCTACTCGATCGTCCAGATTTACCAGAAGCTTTCGACTTCAACAAGTCATCGATGCCACTAGGCGAATCTTCAAAACTAGCAGTAATATTTCCAAAATACGGACTAGAATATCGAATGCGGTCAGTTGACTCATTTTGGTCATTTTGGAGATACTTATTCTTCTTAATCCTTGAAGACCCTCGGTTAAATTCTTTTAACGGTGTAGTAGATGTTGCAATAATATCATCAAATTTGAAGTTTTTACTGATGGATTTGAGCATGCTCATTCCTCTTTCTGTATCACCAAACTTGTTCACTTGTGAAACAGGAGTACCGTAATTCGTTAATCCACTAAAATTTGATTTGGGTGAACGGTTTGCGTCATCCATTTGAAGAATAATAGAAGAGTTAACATACGAAGGGACTAAGTTGCCAGAATCGAGAAGATTCGGGTTCGGGTTTTCCGGATCATTGCTGTTAATCTCCGGGAGGGTTATATCAGTCATTTGTCCACTTTTCACCTTTTCTTGTTCAACTTCTGGTAGTAGTTGTATGCTTTTGTTCTGTAGAACCACAACTCAACCAATCAACATTTAATCGATACTTGTAGGTAAAATATATTTGAGTAAAGTACACGAATGGTCCCTGTTGTTTACTGAAATTTTGGATTTGGTCCCTAGGTTTCTAAAAGTACACGGATGGTCTCTGTGGTTTGCACTTTGTAACGCATTTAGTCCCCAACCAACAAATCTAAAGGTTTTAGCATGTCCAAGTTAGGGATTAAATGCGTGACAAAGTGCAAACCACAGAGACCATCCATGTACTTTTGGAAAAAGCTGGGGACTAAATGTGTTACAAAGTGCAAACCACAGGGACCATCTGTGTACTTTTGGAAACCTAGGGACCAAGTCCAAAATTGGTAAACCACAGGGACCATCCGTGTACTCTACTCAATATATTTAAAAAACACAGAGAAATTAACTTACAACTAATGCTGCTCTCCAACGTTGTGTGGTACGCATTCTGTTTATTCCATCGTCATCAACAAGATTATTAGAAATGATATTCTCCTCAAGACTTTGAAGCTTCTGATCAACTTGATATGCTTCCACATATCGATGACGCTAAAACAAATGATATTACATTTTAGTAAGACTTGCATATTGCGGAGTCCATGTTAGCAACAAAACTTGGATTATACATAGGCTTGAAAGAGACAAAATAGTAGATTTTCGTCCTTGAGGTTTGGCCAGTTTTACGACTTTCATTCAAAAGTTTGTTTTTTCGCATTTGTATCCAAAAGGTCTGTAATCTTGCCATTTTCATCCGGCTCGTTAACTCCATCCATTTTTTTTGTCAATTCAGAAGTATTTTTGTCTTTTTTCAACTTAAAAGGGCAATTTGGTCTTTTTCACTTTATGTACAAGCATTTAGCATAGTGTGCACGTATTCAAAAGACCGAATTTCCCTTAAAACAAAAAAGACAAAAATACCCCTGACGTAACGGAGAAAAATGAATGGAGTTAACGAGCCGAATGAAAATGGCAAGATTTTAAACCTTTTGGATCCAGATGCGAAAAAACAAACCTGTGGACGAAAGTCACAAAACTGGCCAAACCTCAGGGACGAAAATGGCATTTTACTCCAAAATAGTAAGATACCTGTAAATAGAACACGACTAGAAGACTCCCTGTATTTGTTAACGGTTCTACCGAAACATAATCCACAAGACACTTGTGTAAATGTTTTTCTTCATCTACATTCCACGGTAATCCAATAATGCGGTCAACTAAATTCCTTCGAATACAGAGAAGACAAATTTCCGTTGCAAGTATCTCCAACCAATTCAACCGATCTTCAGACAACTCATGCCTTGCTTTCTTTTGCTTAATTTTGGTGCAAACGGATCTTTGATACATAAACGCTTCGATCAGAAGTCCGCACTCTACTCTGACCCTAACAGCAGTCACAGCCTCGTTAAGTGAGACCAGCTCGGACCCACTATCGATACCTGACCACCTTAATACCATTAGAGCTGTATAAGGATCTTGTCTTTCTAATAAAACCTGTGCTACTTTTGGGTGTGTTGTGGGTCCCGAAATCTCCGGGAGAAGACGACACGCTTCCTATGAAATGGCGCCAGTAAAGTTGTATGAAAATCTTTACGAAACAAATAATGAAATAACTCATATTTAGCAATGAAATAATGAATACGTTACAGTTTCACAAAAGACACACTATGAAAATTATGAAAGGGAAAGAGAAAATCACCTGCAAGGCCTCATCACTGTGATCATCAAGGAGATAGAAAGTAAACGATTCCAATATCGAATGTCTGGCTATATTAAACGTAGCGGAAAAATCATCTACACTGAATCTCCACTTATCATCATGTATTTTCCAGAGTCGATCAAACAGGTAATATAAGAACTGCTTTAAGTTAAGGAGTAAAACATATTAGAGTTAGTTACATTTTTTGTCCCTGTGGTTTGTTGAAAATAACCATTACAGTTCATTAGTTTAAAATTTGCCAAAACAGTACCAGTACTTTCATTTTTGTAACAATTACAGTCCACCTCCATTAACCCATCCAATTTACCGTTAAGTTTTCGGTGAAAAGACTAAAATACTCCTATGTTAAAAAAACTGACAAAAAAACAAACAATTTCTTTATAAATTAGTTATGACATTTCCTACTCTCTCTTTCTCTACAATAGCCACCACCAGACCACAACTCATCGTCTTCTTCAAACCACCAAATCTTCATCATATGGGTATTTTAGTTTTTTTAACATATGGGTATTTTAGTCTTTTCACCAAAAACTTAACAGTAAATTAGATTGATGTTAATGGAGGCGGACTGTAATTGTTACAAAAACGAAAGTACTGGTACTATTTTGGCAATTTTTAAACTAATGGACTGTACAAAAATGAAAGTACTGATACTATTTTGGCAATTTTTAAACTAATGGACTGTAATGGTTATTTTCAACCAACCAAAGGGACGAAAAAACGTATTTAACTCTACATATTAAATCGTTGTTTAGTTAAAAACGAAGAAAAACCAGTAGAATAACGTATAAGACATGAAAAAAGGATACAATGGCTTGTTTTGCTACCACGAGGTCTGAGCTTCCATATAGAAAGAGAACATCAATAGCCGACCGCAGGTTTTTAAACGGATAGCTTCCTACGAGTCCTTCAATTTTGGCTCTAGACAATGAAAAACCTTCGTCTTTCTGCAGAGAAGCAATCTCTAGTTCGTAATCTCTATCTGGTGTATACTCTTGTTGTGGGTCAAGATTTGATAAAGCGTCGTGGATGAACAGGATTTCGCCATCTGGTGTTGAGATTTCAGTGGGGGCCGGCCATGCACGTTTGATGGCCGTTGATTTTCTCTCGCGGACATCAGAACGCCATGATGGGAAACTAGCATGCCGATTTAGATCTTCAAGATGTTGATGCCTTGTATACCAAATCATCATCTCCACATGCTGGAAATTGAGTGAGAAAAAGGGTATGAAATAACCGATGCATTGCGTTAACAAGCAAACTAAAAGGAATGCTTATTTGAAAAAAAATACTAAAATCAAACCTGCTTTGTCTTTAGTATGCTCTCCTGTAAGTGGTGAATATCCTGAAGCTGTGCCGAGAGGGAACCCTTAAAAGATGATTCCAACACTTCAAGGACAGTTAATATGCATGCTAGCCTCGCTGTAAACTTGAGAAGCACGTTTGACCTTTCCTTCATTTCCTCTACATTAAGATTGTCTTTAAAAGAAGTCAAAGAAAATGGCCATTAACTCAATAACGCACACTAAATATATCAAAATATGTTGAAGGATACAAATAGGCTTAAGCTCGGCAATAATATTCTTAAATGTCCTCTTGCACCAGTCTTTGACAACCACTTCATCGAGCAACAAAGCGACTACCGGGTCGCTAGAAACAGCACTTTCATCCATACAAACATCTGTAATATCTATTGACAAACCGTTAAGAAAAAACAGAAAATATAAGAAGATTTTACCAACTTTTACTGACAAAAAAGTTATCTGTTTGGCGAAAAGGATACAATGGCAGATCAGAGATAACAAATTGTTCTCCAACGCAACATCGAAAAACAAATACAGCCGTTCAACGTCATCCGTCGGTCGATTCTCCCCATCTTTTTCTTGAACCCTGTCATCATATCTCTTTGAAATAAGACCAGCTTCAATGCACTCATAATACAGGCGAAGCGAGAGCCTGCTACCGGTTTTCGGTATGCAAACTCTGCAGATCGGGCAAACATCACTACGCTGACTACACTCTTCACATAAAGACGCATGGCCACACGAATTCAACACACTTTGAACACTACATCCACAGCTTCTTAAGTCCCGTGTAGCCCTGCAATGCTCAACTTTAGCCTCGTTGCACAAATCTATCAGATCAATAGTTGCTAAGTGCTCCAATGCTTCCTGTAATCAAAGCCACTAGCAGCATTACTTTCCAAAACATGACTATCTCAACAACAGGGTCAAGTTATTCTACAAAGGCTTCTAATTGTAAGAAGTGTAAGAAGGATTTATAGAGTGACAAGTGTCCAATAACCTAAAACTAAACCCACTACATCACCACCAAAAACCTAAACACCCACCCCCACCCCACCCCCCACCACCCAAAAACCTAAACCCCCCACCCCCCGCAAAAAAAAACAAAAAAAAAACTATACCTCACCAAAAAAAACCCCAAAAAACCTACCCCCCCCCAAAAAAAAACCTAAAAAAAATATAAAAAAAACTAAACACCCACCCCCACCACCACCCAAAAACCTAAACCCCCACCCCCTCGGCTTTTTTTTGGGTGGGTCATGTGAGGGGGGGGGGGGGGGGGGGGGGGTTGGTGGTGGTGGATGTTTAAGGTTTTTTTTTTTAGTGGGTTTTTTGTGTAGTGGGTTTTTTTAGGTTATTGGACCCTTGTCACTCTATAAATCCTTCTTACACTTCTTACAATTAGGATCCTTTGTATTTGATCCTAATCCCTCAACAACATTACGATACGCAAATTAAAGTAAAAATACACAGTTTTAGACTTATTAATAGACTAAAATTAAAAAAAAATATATATATAAATATATAAAAAATATTCAAATTCTAAAATATTAATGAAAGGAGTGTGAAACATCGCTTACAGATCTAAAACCCTAATTTCACTAAACAATTTCACATAATGCAATGCTACAACTTTTAACCGGTTAAATCACTTATGCGCATGCTATGAGTGTACTTAAGAGAACATTCTAGAGGTTCTGGCACAAATTGAAATCGATAATCGTGCAAATACAGGTGTATTAATGTGCGAATTTGAATACCTGAACTTTGCGGCAGCTGTAATTGGGTTGAAGTGAGATGTGACTGGTGCTAGGGCTTGCGATGGCGCTTCGGTTGCCGGAATCTAAAGGTATGGTGGTGCCTCCGTCGTCTAATAGCATCATTTCTTCCATTTTTCCGGTGAGGGTTCTACCAGCAGCTCTGATTTTTGGTGTTTTGAACAGAGAGGGAGAGGCAGGGTTTTGATTATTATTGGGACATGAAAAAGAAAATATTAAATGACCAGAAAGGCCCCTGTAGATTTATTACTGATAAATTAGGCCCAAAAGTTCATTAATATTTTCTTTTTTAGCAGTGAAGTTTGTTGCACTTTTTTTAGGGGTGTGATAAATACACCAAACATATGGATTAATATACCAAATCAGTCAAACTCGGTAATGATTAAGTACTTTAATACATTATTTTATTCTAAAGTCAAAATTAATAATTATGTTTTTTATATTATTTTATTTTATAAGACTTTTGTTACTTTTTTATATTTTGTTATACTATTATTAGTATTAATATCAATATTAATAAATAAATAACCAAGACACTTTATTACAAACACGAAAGTGAAAAGGTTCATTATAAACAAATAAATAACGAGTCTCTAATAAAAAAGTAAACGTGCAAACATTAAAACAATTAATCACCTAGATCGACAAAATCGCTTTCACGACGATAAAGTTGGGTATATAATTCTAGACGCCACCCATGCATTGTCTCTCATCCAGCCGCAGACATACTAATGTTGCTTCATATACGCTTTATAATTAATAAAGACATTTATCTTATTTTTTTAAAGCACCATAGCTTTATAAATGTTATTTAGAATTGTTTTTGCTGATATGAAGCACCATAGCTTTGTATATTAACCACCTTAACTTAAAAAAATAAAACATTTATATGATAAACTGTTGCCTTTTAATATTTTTACACATTTCAAACCACTTTTTATTCAACTTGATTGGTCTAAAAGTTGAATAATTTATTCAAAAACATTTGTCAAGTCTGTGTGTTATAACAAAGATTAAGAAAACTCATTACATAAAAGTTTGATTGTATAAAAAATACGTTATGTTCACTTAAAGAGTTAAATACCATTTTAGTCCCTGTGGTTTGGACAATTTTGCCAGTTTAGTCAAAAGGTTTCATTTTTAACATATGGATCCAAAAAGGTTTTATCGTTGCCATTTTGGTCCAAATGACTTAACCCCATCCATACTCCTCAGTTAGTCAAGGGGCATTTTTGTCATTTCCCCTATTATTTTAATTAAGGCTTTTATTAAAGTGCCATTTTAGGGTTTTGTTATTTATTACCCATGTTTTATCATCATCATATAACACCACCTCTAACCCCACCATCAACACATCTCAGCCGGCCACCACCTTAATCCCACCAGCATCCCGTAACCCCCAAATCTGATAAGAACCCCACAGCTGAAACTCCAGCGATAAAAACCCTACAACTCTACAACGAAACACCCAACTTTACAGCAAAACTCAAGCGACAAGAACCCCAAAACCGAATCGAAACCCCTAAATCTGATAGCGTTGAACTCTGTTTCGAAACCCCCAATTGAATAATCAGCAAAACACAAGTGAATAATCAGCAAAAGCGACGAGAACCCCAAAACCGAATCGAAACCCCTAAATCTGATGGCGTTGAACTCGTTTCGAAACCCCCAATTGAATAATCAGCAAAACACAAGTGAATAATCAGCAAAACAACAAACCTTTTCTGCTCTTTTTAGAGCTTCATATGTAACAACACCCTTTTTTAATGAGACCTCTTCTATAAAAGACATGTGCCTCTATCAAGTGGGCTAGTGCTACATTGGTCGTTGTAAATTATAAAAGATGCATGTTTGACTGATGTACGGTTTACTTAAACCATGTGTTATAGAGAGGCTTTAACGGGTCTTTAAGAACAAAAGAGTAAAAGGGGCTTTAAAAAGGGTGTTGTGGGGTTTGATTAGAAATGTGGTATTGGAGTTGAGGTACTAAATATGATTGGTTGAAATTATAAAGAAAAACATTCAAACCTGCCCCACTCCCTCAACTCACCCCACACCTTGTGCCATGTGCGCCCTTTCCAAGCCCACCCGTAGTGGTTTAACTGAGTTAAGATTCAGGAAGCTGATTGGAAAAAACATAGTAAACTATTGGAGCAAATGACACTTTTTAAACCATTGGGACAAACCGTTAAAACGACCAAAACACATAGAGCAAAACGGAAGCTAACTCATTATATTAAGTTAGCAAACTAAAAAAACCTAAATATAATTTTAATTAAAGGATTTTTGTAATTAATTGGTGAAAGTAGATGTGCACATCTAAACGGATTCGTGAATCGATCCAAATTCAACTAAAATACAGGGACTTAAAACGTTATAAAATAAAGGGTTAGAAACTCAAATCGTTAAACTTTTTGATTTTAAACTTAAATGGTTAAAATTACTAAAACACATGAATCTTTAACATTAATTAAATATTAAAAATTTCCTGGGGTCATGCTTTTTGTATATAAACGCCACACCCAACTTCGCCTCTCCCCGTCACCTCCTCATTCCTGTCATCCCCTCTCTCTCTCTCTCTCTCTCTACGTTCCAGTTCTAGGGTTCTTCCACTCCTCACCGGAGAAACAAACAAACAACCTCTCTATAACCCCCCACAACCATGACCACTGTACCAGCTGCAAAACACCACCAACCCCTTCACAATTTCACACTCCCCTTCCTAAAATGGGGCCACCGAATCCACCACCACCGCCGCCGCTCCCCTCTCTCCTCCTCCGACCTCCACAACCGCCGTACCACCACCACCGAACGCGAAATCGACGAACAAAACGGTGACGTATCACCACACGAAAACAACAACAGCAATTTAATCGACGTTGATGTGGCTACCGGAGACTGCAAGCCGTGGAATCTTCGCCCGCGGAGGCTGGTCATAGACACAGTTGATTCCGAACATTTTCCGGTGATGACGTGTTCAAAGCGGCTGCCACGAGACGACAAAGATGAGGAAAGAAAGAAGAAGAACAGGAGGTTATGGATCTCGTTGTCGAAGGATGAAATAGAGGAAGATATATACGCTTTTACCGGTTCCAGACCGTGTAGGAGACCGAAGAAAAGGAGCAAAGTGGAGCAGAAACAGCTTGATGTATGATGACAGACTTAGGGGTGTAAACAAGCCCAGAGGCTCGAGAGCTACTCGTGATCGGCTCGGTTAAAAGCTCGAACGAGCCGAGCCTTAACGAGCCCGAGCCCGAGCTCGAGCCTGAAATAGAGCTCGTTTTGTTATCGAGCCTGAAATACAAAGCTTGTTTAGGCTCGCGAGCCTAAACGAGCCCATTCAAAATTTTAATTTTTTTATATATAATATATTAATAATGATGATAACATTGATGAGCCGAGCTCGAGCCGAGCTTTAGCTCGTTTAAGCGATGTTGAAGTGAGCTCGAGCTGAGCTTTTAGCTCGTTTAAAGTTGTTCTCAAAATAGTTCGAGCCGAGTCGAGCCGAGCTCGAGCTTTGGGTTTTACTCGCGAGCCGAGCTCGAGCTCAAAGAAGTAGGCTCGAACCGAGCTCGAGCTCGAGCTTCATAAAAACCTAACGAGCCGAGCTCAAGCCTGGTCGAGCTCGGGCTCGGCCCGGCTCGTTTACACCCCTTGACAGTTGGTACCTTAATTCAGTTTATGTTTTGTGATTTCAGTTTTAATTTGTGTTTTGTTTTGTTTTGTTTTGTAGAATGTGTTTCCTGGATTGTATTTGGTTGGGATTTCGGCTGATTCGTATCGAGTTTAAACCGTTTAGGTATGTATGCTTAGTGTTTTGTGATAACATTTCAAAATTTTAATGTTTATCGTGTTCTTGGTGAAATTTGTTTGTGTTTTGTTTGTTGCAGAAGCGGAGATTACGAAGCGATATGAGTGATTTGAGGTATGATTGTTTAGAAGTTGATGTTGATTTAAGTATAAATAGTATGATGTATGAATGTGTAGAAGGTTTAAACTAGTAGTAGTATATTAAAGGTATGGAAGGTGTGGAGTTTATACACGATAGTCGAAGACTCTTAGTTTGGTTTTAGGTTAGAGTTATGCGTCTATTGTTTTGCGAGCATGACTAACCCGTAGAGGTGTTTGTGTTGGATACGAAACTTGTTTTTGGCTCCTGTCACAATGGTAGAAGTTTGATTAAAACATCTAAGTAACGTTCACTCACGGATGTAGCAAATTGTTTGAAGATGGTGTTTTTGAATTGTTTCTTGAGTAAAATACTTTTTGAGTCCATGTGTTTTAGTGGTTTTAACCACTTGAGTCCAAAATCAAAAAGTTTAACGCCCTGGGTCCCTAACTCTTCATTTTATAACGTTTTGAGTCCTTGTGTTTTAGTGGTTTTAACTAATTGAGTCCAACATCAAGAGTACAAGTGTTAAAAGTTGGAATCAAAACATTATAAAATGAACGGTTAGGGACTCAGGGCGTTAAACTTTTTGGTTTTGGACTCGAGTGATTAAAACCACTAAAACACAAGGACTCATAAAGTAATTTACTCTTGTTTTTTTCTTTCTTTTTTTTTTTCGTTCACTTTGCTTGCCTAGTGGCTCGTAACACTCGGTTCAGCTACTTCTTCATATACATTAAACTCTAAATCGATGAATCAAACATCAACATTTTTTAGTACCGTCTCTTTGGTTGAAGTTTGCAGTAGTAAAGAGTGATTTTGTTGTTCGCTTTTGCTTCATGCTATATGTGTTAATGCGTGGTACAAGTTTCTTAGTATGTTCGGTCAGTGGGGCTGCAATGAGAACAGTTTTTGGCTGAAAACTTAAATAAACAATGTATTCAAAACCGGAATCAGTGGAATCTTGTATTTTTTATGTTACAATCATCTTTATGCACCTTCAAGTTGATGGAGTGATCAAATGACTAGACACATGGCGCAAAACGGTTCTTGTACATGGCATCTTGGTTTGAAGCTGAGATAAGTTCCGCTACTACGATACTGAATGTCAATTACTGCTTGCTGCGTGTGTGTTCTTTATTCATATTTTAGATATGATATCACTTGTTGATTCCCAGATTGATATATGCTGATTCTTTGGCTTTTGCATGAGTTTGATTCTCATTTAAGAATTAAGAAATACTCCTACTTGACTTTTGAGTTTGTGGCTGACTATGTCCTATTTTTGACCATACAAAATTGAGCAGATATGGACATTTCTACCAAACATGATGAGTTCATTTGGGTATTGGGTCAAATGGGGTGGGCTTGTTGAAACCAAATACTATTTTTGTGCATACAAGCATACCTCTTAAATCACATTATTCAAGTACCTATATCATTGTAAAAATAGGCTATTCGTAAGCGTATTAAAACACATAAATTATTTGTAAAAACATTCATGGAGCTTGGTTTAGAAAAGCGCGAAGCGCACAAAAGCAGCGAGCTTTTCGTACGCGAGACATAAAGCGATTATATAATTTTTGTATATATATTTTATAGGTTTCTAGGGTCATTTACCCAATACTAGTAGGGTGCCCGCGCGATGCGGCGGGGGTGTCACTTTGCATTTCGACACTAATTTCCATTTGTGTATCAATCACCTCGGATGTATATATGAAAATGGATTGAACTGGCCGGAAGTCTATTTCTAATTAGGGGTATTCACGGTTCCATTTAGAACGTGAAACCGCCCAAACCAATCATCATTTTGGTTTAACGATCATTTTTTTTAGCTTTCGATCGGTCGGTTTCAGAAAACTTCAAACCATAGAGAACAGATTGGTTTACAAGTTGTACCAAAAGCAAATTGTAAAAAACAAAACCAAACCATAACATTTGAATAAATCCCTATCTCACATGTCACATTTTCAAATCTTATTAGGTTCTTCACACTTTATTTTTTTGAACGGTTCTTGACTGTTTTGTGTTCTAAATATTACAATCCTAAAGAAACTTAATTAGACATAAAAAAATCATTATTTTGTACGGTCAATGTATCATATTTTATAATGTAAACAACCATTTTTATTAAAATTCGGACGACTTGTATAGTTTGTATTGCTTGTTTCTAGACAACTTATGTTAAATAATTCGGCAAAATCTTGTTAGCTTTACGTGTACTTGTCATACTTTATTTTGGACATATAGTATAAATCCCTAAATCTCGACGAGTCCAAACCGTTGGTTTTTTAGAGTTTTACGGTTTGGTTTTGGTTTACAAAAAAAAAAAAAAAAAAAAAAAAAAAACCGTTACCACGAATTGGTTCACGGTTTGACCTAAAAACACCTTTAATTCTAATGTAATAAACATCGTAAATCAACTTATTCATGTTAGATTATTGAAATAATGTAATTCTTATAATCACAAAAAGTTATATTTCTTTTGGACATCATGTGTTTGGATCAACTCGAACATTACCTTTCAAAAGCCACCTGTGTGACCATTACACTCACATTTTTCCCTTGCAACAATTCACATCCATGTCATGTTTCTTGTCCCAAAGAACCTCTTAAAGCCACAATCCTACCTGTACACGATTTATTATAATGTATTATTGGAAAAGGAAACGGGTCACACGATTTATTATAATGTATTATTGGAAAAGGAAACGGGTCAAAAAGGTTAATCAAAATTAATCTTGTGTGAATCAGAAAGGAGAAATCCATAAATGAAGCCGATTATTTTGCGGAAGCAAATACAAATAATATAACAGTAGAATCATGAACAAGGAAGTGTGTTGCAACAGTGGTGAATTGATAATGTTACAGTGGACCACCATACCACTTGTATCCAATATTCTTAGAACCACCATAATTAGCTTCATGACTGAAACGAATGGTCAAAAAATAGGAGTAGGATAACCCAACAATGTCATATGAATCCTTCTTTATGCTTTGAGTATTGTACCTAGGGGTGGCAAAATGGGTGGGTTGGGCAGGTTTGGGTGATGTGTTAGGATGGGTATGGGTTAGAATGGGTTTGGGTTAGGATGAGTTTATTCAGAAATAAGTTAGGATGGGTTTAGGTCAAGATGAGTTTTTGTCAAGATGGATTTGGGCATGATAGGCTAAAAATATAAATAAATAAATAAATAAAAATTTAAAAAATCTAAAAAAAAATAAAAAAATCTAAAAAAAATAAAAAATAATTCATAAAACTTTAAAAAATAAAAAAAATAATAAAAAAGTAAAAAAAAACAAAAAAAATTAAAAAATATCAAAAAAATTAAAAAATATCAAAAAAATTTTTGACACCAACCAGGTATAACCCGTTTAATTAAACCGGCTGTGTTTGTGTCAACTTGTTTAACCCGTGAATTAATCATGTCAACCAGCTAGCCCGTTTACGACCCGTTTATCATGGGGAAAAAGAAAAACTAAAATGTAAATGCATTGAGGAATGAGGAATCAGGCTGACCAATAAAATACGATAACTTTTGGTATTGATTTTGGGTAGGAATCACTGATACAAATTTTAACACAAAAGAAAAATGATGCAAGAATCAATTAAAGAAAATCATTGCTTACATCATGTACTTTGAATGAATTTCCTGATGCTGGCTTCACAGAAGTAGTTGAGGATGATCACAGTAACAGCAACAACTCCTATAGTATTGTGTGCTAACAAGGCTACTGCAATATTTGATTTTAGAAAAGATGGTGGAGTGAAACCCAGCTCTGAAAGCTTATTGTGTGATTCAACATACTTTTGAAGATAAACGATATCCTACACTCAATTGCTTACAACAGTAAATGATTAAATATATAAAAAAAATCACAACCATTTTGACCAATTCTCTTACATAAACATAATAATTTGACCAAAATAAAATTAATTATACAATATACCCACCAATCGTAGTACCACTTGTATGATTACACGTGACATGACAGATGCAGACGTGCAAAGAAATGGTGTGGCCGCACACTATGTTTTAGTGAAACAACTCTGGTTACCTCTACAGCAACAACTCCGAAAAGTTGAACAGAATTTTAATGAAAATATGAGCATGAAAAGTGTCTGCATATCTGAGGCAACAAAATGTAAATATGAGCATCAAAAGCATAAGAACGCATAAACTCAAATCAGTAACAGCTAAAATCAATGCCAAATTTCCAGTTAAATTAACCAAGCCATATTAACTTTGCAAGGGCGCTCAAAAAGTTGCTAGAGAAAATTTTAGTAAACGGTTGTACATCCTACAATCCTATTTTCTATGCATAATATTTCAATCAGATTTGCTTTGATGAAAATGATTAAATTATAGCTAAGTCTTTCAGGTCTTGTAGTTTGATGTACAAAGTGAATACTATTATATGCAAAAACATATATAATCAATAACTTATCATCCATCCAGAGATGAAGCTATAATAAAAACATATATAAACTAATTTCGACAATTTCAAATAACAGGTCAAGAAAAGCTTAAATGTAAACGGGTCAGACATTACCTGCAACATTTAACAAGCAAGTGTTGTTGATATGATGTTACCAACTTCTGCTTCATTCCAATCAACAACAGGAGCCGACAGTTCCTACAACATTTAACCAGTAATTTAGTCAAACGATAATTAGAAGACAAACGATATCCCCACGATTACAAAATTCAATCATTGGAACCATAATTACAAGCAACTTATCAGTATAAACAATTTAAAATGAAAAAAATGAACACTAAAGAAACAAATTAGGTCTAATTTCTCAAAATTGAGGGAGAATCCATATGAACTGAAATCAACACATCCAAAAGAGCAAACTCACACACAATTTACAACAATAGACAAATAAATACTCGTACAATTGCAGAAAATCAATCATCAAAACCCTAACTACAAGCAACTTGTATGTATAAATGACTCAAAACTGAGATGGGTCACCAAACCAGTAAATTAGAACTTGTTTATCCCCATAGATAAACCGGCTGTGATGTGTCGGAAGTGATGATGAATAATGTCAACCCAATGATGATTCTTGAAGGGTGTGCTGTGGGAGAAGCAACGATGAGTGCTGGGGTTTTTAGGATAGAGGAATGGGAATTCAAATATTAGCTGAGATCCGCATTCTGTTGTAAGGTGCATGAATTTAGCAACTAACTATTGTGGATATAATTTTGTTAAAATTGAAGGATTAAAGTGTAATAAGTTTAGGGGCTAAAAAATAAATAGCGTCTAAAAGACTAAATTACCCTCGTTTTAGGGGTTTATTTATAAATAAGGGGGGAAGAAGTTCTTAACTTTTGGTAATCCCTCCCTCATGCATTATAATATAGTATAGATTTAGACACAAAAAAGCTTTATATATATGTTTTAATATTGAAAATACATACATGCACATCCTGAAAAGCATGATGTACAACAATCTACTACACAAAAATGTAGCATATACATGAGGCGCGCGCCTCAAAGTGGGTTTTTTCACAAAAAAGCGCGCCTTAGCTGCACTTTATGTACAGAGTGCGCCTTAGCTTACATAAGCGTACAGGCTTGCGCCTCAGTGAAACCAAGTCATGGAGTAGACGAGGGTTAACCTAACTGGCTTGAATCTTGGAAGGCCTTATTTTCCAAGCAGTAGAGGCGTACTAATTGGTTTTCGGGCCTAAACTCGTTCAGTTTTGGTTGAAGAAAGTCAAATAGGTGTTTTCCCAAACCGGCACGATTAAAAACCATTTTTTATCCGGTTCAGTTCAGTGTTAACCGGTTTCAACGGTTCTCAAACTGATTACAAACCGGCTGTTCGGTTTGGTTTAGGAATCTGATTTTTCGTCCACCTCCATGGTAATCGTATGAACCAATAACGTTGTGACCCCAACTTTAAAGTTGCATAATATAATGATAAGTGGTTCATCTGGATAATCTTACCAATAAATAAAAATATATGGGTCAAAACCATACTAAATAATTGAGTCAGAACTCAGAAGGTGAGATGTTTGCTGGTGGGCCCAAAGCCATTACGAATCTGACTTGTTGCTGTGGTTGCTGAACGATGACAAGTCAATTTAATGGGCTAAACAACACCTAGTCCATATAAATCAGCCCA
Organism: Helianthus tuberosus; assembly: GCA_030545235.1. NCBI lineage: Eukaryota > Viridiplantae > Streptophyta > Magnoliopsida > Asterales > Asteraceae > Helianthus > Helianthus tuberosus. The sequence goes on along the minus strand of CM060366.1, from coordinate 12,796,821 downwards.
AACACCCAGTCACTTTTAATTTGGGTATTTGATGTTAAATGGGCTGGGCCTGTTGAAACCAAAGAATATTTCATGCAAGTATAATACAAATTCTTAATTCACTTTACTCAATTATCTAATATCATTGTAAAAAAAGTTTATTCGATCTAAATATCAATAGGTTATTCAGTCTAATATCATTGTAAAATTAGTTTATTTGTAACACTATTAAAGACATTAGTGATTTATAAAATACATTCGTAGAGTAGACAAAAACTTGTTTGCGGGTTGACCAGAAACTTGCTTGAATCTTGTGAGGCCTCATGTTCAATGGTAGAGGTGCACAAATCGGTTCGCTTTCAGTTAAAGAAAGTCAAATTGGTTTTTCCCAAACTGGTTCAACTGGAAACCCTTTTTTATCCTATACGGTTTGGTTTTAACAGTTCTCAAACCGATGACAAGCGATTCGGTTGGTTTAGGAACCGGTTTCTATTTCGATTTTTACGCCCACCTCTACTCCCTGGTAATCACATGAACCCATAACATTGTGACCCCAACTTAATATAGCATAAAAATGAGGATAAGATCATTTAGATTAAGTTACCAATAAAATAATATGGGTTAAAACCATTAGGCTCAAACTCGACTATGACTTGTTAGGATAAACACTGGTCGAGCTTTAACGCGTTAAGCTTAAGTAGCTTGACTTAGGAGCTATTTGTCAACTTCTGAATGGGTAAGCAATGAATTAGTAAGATGTCTAAACCATTAAGTGCTGAACCAGTAAAGGGTCTGAACCATTAAGAGTCAGTATAATGCTTAACCATTCAGAGGCAAATGTCTGACCAATTCAGATAAGAGGTCTTAACCATTCAGACCCTGTATAATGTTTAACCATTCAGAGGCTCATTCAGACATCTGCTCGCGAAACAAACAGTCTGAACTATTAAATGTTGAATCAGGAAGAGGTCTGAACCATTAAAAGTCCATTGCTGAAACAAACCCCTTACTTACACCCATTCATGTAAAACGATCTTTATAAAAAAAAAATTTAAAAATCATTTAAAAGTTAAATCTGATGATTTTGTAAATGAACGTGTGATTATTATAAAAGTATAATTAAATTAGAGTTCTAATTTTTTTTTGAACGGCCAACGAATCCTCCAAATGGGCTACTGGCAATATTCACCATATCGGGATACATCATACATTCGCCTTCGAACCGGGGAAAACCCTCACCTAGGGCCGAAGCCCGTGAACACTCGCCCGAAGGCACGACAGTGCGGTGAGGTAAAACTCGCTTAGTTCAAGGATCGAACTAGCGATCTCCACCTATTCGCCTAGTCTCCCATCACCAGGTGCAGCAGAAAATAATGGGGATGACAGGAATCGAACTTGGGTCCTTTAAAAGACCAAAACTCTCTCTTACCACTCCACCACCACCTCATTGTCATTCTAATTCTAATGATAATGTTGGTCAGCAATTCAACTCCAATCATGCTTATGGTCCCAGCTTGCCTCAAGGTTTAAATAATCCATTTTAATGTACGATATTCATTGGGGCTGCAACTCATTAATCATGATTAGGAATCCGCACGTGCGAGTTTAAGTTAAACCTCCAAGTTGGGGGTTTGAATATATGTGTAATCACAAATTCACATGCTTAACAGCTAAGCCCGTGCACATGGCCCAGATATGCTTCGGCCCAATATTCTTTTCTTTTTTCAAAATTCTATTATCAAACATTCAAACCACCTTTTATTTAAAGCTACAACGGTTTTCTTTAATAATAATACTAGGTTAGTTCCCCGTGTGTTACGGGTTGAACAATTTAAACTATATAATAAATCCTATGTATTCTAATACATGAATTAAATATATGTAAAATTACTTTTTATAATTTATAACCCGATTAGATGGTTATAAATTAATATTGATCATAAATTTTATCACAATTAAATATAGTCATATATTTTTTTTAATGTTTTTCAGTGATGGATTATCGTATAGCACAAATATTTATTATGATTATCACAATTAACCAAGATTATTAATAATTATCGTACTAAATAAGTCCTAAATCTTTTATAGTTGATTAATACCATATGTCCTCTAAGAGTTTACTTTATTATATAGTAAAGATAAGACAAAATGACAGTGCACGTCCTTTAGGTTTACCTAAAAGTACAGTGCACGTCCTTAACGTTTAAAAGTTGCACTGCAAATCCTTTACCTTTAATTTTGTTGCATTGCAACTCCTTTATGGCTAACGGTGTTAACTTTTACCATTAAATCCCCCACGTGCCTCCCACGTGAGGGGTATATCCGTCAATTACTATCAATATATATTTATATGTTTGAATAATTCACAGTTCATCCAGTATCCTTCAATTAATCACATCACGCTACCCGCAATAGTTTTCGAATGTGCAACCAGATTACAAACAAGATTAATTAGGTTAACATTTTAACCTTTTTCATTCCTGATACCCGTTCATCTTCATTGGAACATATAACCCAAACCCTAAATCTGAACACATGTAAATCTGTGGTGGCCCAATGGTAGTTGTCGTGGTAGCCAAGAAGGTGAACAGGTGACAAGATGAGACGACCCTCCATTTTTGGGAAGAATTGATTTTCAGTTCTGGTTGTTTTAGGGAGAAATTGATTCAGACTGGCGAAGGGAAGGAGGTGTGGTGGCTGCTGGCGATGAGGTGACGGCTGAAGAAAACCAGATCTAATGGTGTGGTGGCGCCTGGCGATGTTAAGTGGGTGAGGCGGCGGCTGAAGAAAACCAGATCTAATGGTGTTGATTTCGGGTGGTGGGTGAGGCGGTGATTGATGGTTGTAATGTCACATGGTGGTGAGGCGGTGACCAATGGTGGTGATAACGAGTGGTGGTGCAGCGGTGGCTGATGGTGGTCGTTCACGCAGTAGGTGGTCGGCATATGGATGTGGATGGTGGTCTGCAGGTGGTAGTTGGATGAGGCTGCCGGAGATGGTGCAAGGTGCTGGGGTGGTGACGGTTTAAAGGGGAAGAATGAAGGGAATTGACGGATATACCCCTCACGTGGGAGGCACGTGGGGGATTTAATGGTAAAAGTTAACACCGTTAGCCATAAAAGACTTGCAATGCAACAAAATTAAAGGTAAAGGATTTGCAGTGCAACTTTTAAACGTTAAGGACGTGCACTGTACTTTTAGGTAAACCTAAAGGACGTGCACTGTCATTTTGTCTAAAGATAAAGATTTTAATTGTTATTTGTATAGATATAAATAATAATTATCTATAATAATTAGGTTGAAGAGATTAAACTAAATAATATTTCATAGGAGATTATCTATAATTAATTAGAAGATATTAAACTAAATGATAATTATCTATAGAGTACATGGCCTAATATTATGACAAGTGTCCCAAACATGGTTTCTTTTATTATTATAGTATAGATATAGATTATACATTAATAAAAATATAAACCAAGACAAACACATGCTCTTGTACAAGGGCATCTCATCTAAGGGCCTTTAAGGATGGATGAGCTCCAATGGTAAGGGTATCCAAGAGCTTCTAAGGACTTGATCTCCAAGAACCCATTGAAGATAGTCCAACCAAAGTTATTATAATATAACTTAGAAATAATTAGATTAATCATAGGTGACAGTTGCACATGCATCAGTGCACGTGTGGGTACCCTGAAATGACCTGCCTGGTTATTATTTTTGATATTGTATTCATAAAATTATACAATATGGATTTAAACAAGTTACAATAACTGATTTTCCTAGATACACATATTTTTCGACAAAAAAAATCTTGTAAATTATGCTTAAGCTAAGTAATATAAATCATTGGGTCGTGAAAAAAGAGTACTTTTATTAATGTTATATATATTTTAATATTATTTACAGATGAGGTTTCTACTTTTGTTGTTTGTGTACAAAATGAACTACAACAACAATAACAACCATACCCAATAAATCTCACAAATAACAAGGTTATTCGTAGTGTCTGGGAATGGTGAAATGTAGGTAAACCTTACCCACATCCCTAAGGATAGAAAAACTATTTCTAGAGAGATCATCGACTCCAAACAAAAGGTAGACAAACCAACAAAACTAAATATATAGACAAAGGAAGCTACCAACAACAAAGATAGTGGTGGAATACTAACATAGAACAAATAGAAACGACCGCAACATGATACATCTAAAATTAGGGGTGTGCAAAAAAACCGAATTAACCGAACCATAACCGAATTAACCAACAAAACCAAACCGAAAAAACCGAACCAAATAAAAAACCAGTGGGTCGGTTAATGATTTTTTGGAAAACCGAATGCAGCGGGTCGGTTATGGTTATCAGTTTTTCCATACCCACCATAACCGAACCGAACCGACATGTAACAAATCTTTGTAGGATTTAGAACATTTCACCATATTTTGAATATTTGATGTTTTTGACTTAAGATTTTTAGTACTTATGGTTTTTCATATCATTTTGTGGTTTTGTTTGAATGTTTATTTGAATTTATGGAATGTATCATATCACTTTATCTGAATATTCGATAATAATTGGTATTAATATTATAGATTATATGTATTCTGTAATACTATGTAATATACTAATATATACAAATATGCAATAACAATTTATTCCATGTTAAAGAAATAAGTTATTTTTAGCTAAGCTAAATACACGGTTAACCACCCATAACCGACCCACTATAACCATCAAAACCAAATAACCATAACCACCATTACCGATCGGTTATGGTTATGGTTATCCAATAACCGACATCGCGGTTATGGTTATGGTTTTTGGTCAAAACAGACCCAAACCGACCCATGCACACCCCTATCAGAAATAGACATATTGTATCGTGATTGAAGATTGTTAGTAATTAGGGTTAGAAGGGTGTTCTATATATAGAGAACAATTTACACTCGACCATCTTAATCTATCACTAATAACACTTGCCAATGCATCATGAAAAAAAGTGTACAAGATTTGCGCATTTGTAACTTTCGCGTGAACAACTTGTGCACGAGGCTGTTCGTAGACAAATCCTATTGTCGAGTGGCGCGGCGTACGTGTAGGTGGCGGTCGCGTCACGATTGTGGCGACTGGGTAGGGTTTTAAAGGTATGTTGTTTCTACAAACCCTAGTGTGAGCAAGCGATTATTGTTATGACGGTGGTGGTTTTTGCATGTTGCAGTGTGTGTTGTGTTATGAAGGCGACTAGTTTGTAAGCACTAACTTTGATACCAAGTTAAACTAGGAATATTGTATCGTGATTGAAGATAGTTAATAATTAGGGTTACAAGAATGTCCTATAAACATAGGACAATATTACCCTTGAGCCTTGACTATCCTAATATGTCGCTAATAACATAACTAGTCTATACAACATGGATTCTTTATGAAGTTTTCGGAAAATATACTCACATAACACATGTTAAAAAATATATAACAGTGTTTTTGACACAATTTTTAATTCAAAAAAGTAAATAATTGTCAGATCAGGATTAACGCACGTACTTATTGCATTAAATCACTCCATAACCTTTACGCCATATCCCTCCCACTTTATCTTACAAACAAAATAGATAAATGATTATGCAGTTTACACCATCTTTTACTTAAAACTCGTTAAATAAATCGAAAGTTAACTATTATTATACTCCATGAGTCCATGTCAACTTGTGTTTTCATTAGGATTTGAGTTAAAATTGTTGGTTCAGTTCTGTTTATACATGAGGGAAAACAATAAAAACATACCTTTGATTGCATCAGCATAAACCAGCAGAGAATCCAGTTAAGGCGCAGCAATAATGTTTGACATGATTGTCAGCTTGATCTGGTTCCTCCTTAGGGTGCTAACTAATGATGGTGGCTAAGAAACCGAATAGGGGATTCGATTATGGAGATGGAGGTCGATTGATTGATGTTATGGCTAATGGGTTGTGTCTAATTGTGTAACTGAGTAACCCTTTAACCTCCACATAATTCTCCTTATATAAGCACCCAGGAGGAAACCTAATTAGTTAATAAGGGTAATATGGTCCATCAACAATTACCAACTAATTATTTAATAGGTTATTATATATTTTGATCTATATTATGTAAATGATTATAATGGCTACTAGATTAAATATTAAACATAATATATTTAATCTTACATTCTCCCACTTAGCCGAGTAATCATTTACTATGAGTATTAGATAAGCCTGATCAGGAGTTAACACTCATGAGGGAAAACAATAAAAACATACCTTTGATTGCATCAGCATAAACCAGCAGAGAATCCAGTTAAGGCGCAACAATAATGTTTGACATGATTGTCAGCTTGATCTGGTTCCTCCTTAGGGTGCTAACTGATGATGGTGGCTAAGAAACCGAATAGGGGATTCGATTATGGAGATGGAGGTCGATTGATTGATGTTATGGCTAATGGGTTGTGTCTAATTGTGTAACTGAGTAACCCTTTAACCTCCACATAATTCTCCTTATATAAGCACCCAGGAGGAAACCTAATTAGTTAATAAGGGTAATATGGTCAATCAACAATTACCAACTAATTATTTAATAGGTTATTATATATTTTGATCTATATTATGTAAATGATTATAATGGCTACTAGATTAAATATTAAACATAATATATTTAATCTTACATTCTCCCACTTAACCGAGTAATCATTTACTATGAGTATTAGATAAGCCTGATCAGGAGTTAACACTCATGAGGGAAAACAATAAAAACATACCTTTTATTGCATCAGCATAAACCAGCAGAGAATCCAGTTAAGGCGCAGCAATAATGTTTGACATGATTGTCAGCTTGATCTGGTTCCTCCTTAGGGTGCTAACTGATGATGGTGGCTAAGAAACCGAATAGGGGATTCGATTATGGAGATGGAGGTCGATTGATTGATGTTATGGCTAATGGGTTGTGTCTAATTGTGTAACTGAGTAACCCTTTAACCTCCACATAATTCTCCTTATATAAGCACCCAGGAGGAAACCTAATTAGTTAATAAGGGTAATATGGTCCATCAACAATTACCAACTAATTATTTAATAGGTTATTATATATTTTGATCTATATTATGTAAATGATTATAATGGCTACTAGATTAAATATTAAACATAATATATTTAATCTTACATTCTCCCACTTAGCTGAGTAATCATTTACTATGAGTATTAGATAAGCCTGATCAGGAGTTAACACTCATTTTAGCCTTAAACAAGTACTATAGCAGAGAAATACAGACGTTGAATCATTATGCGACTCAGGACCCCCATTAATCATACTATAGCCTTAATTTAAAACCTAATCGTTATGATCAAAATACGCATAAGCCCTTTGTTTGATTTGTAATTATATTTGTCTATATGCCATTATGCTAGCTTGACATATTCTTAGAGACATACAAAATCAAACTGATGAGGAAAAATTAACTAATACTTAGTCATTCATAGTACGATATGCAGTTGCGCATGGCCGTCAATTAATACCCGTCTCTGAGCTCTCTTAATAAGACTTATGGGTAATAGCCCTTCAATTATAGGATCCTTAAGCATATCATGAATGTATTCGATACAAAACTTAGTTTCCTCAATTCGTTACATAAACGAATAATTAATTGCGTATCGAAACTAAATGCAGCACCTCTTGAACTGTTACTGTTCAAGGAGTTATGGTAGCTGACTTTATCACACTAAGTCTTCAAAAAACATTAATTATATGGAGTTAATAAACTTATGAGTCCACTGATAAATTTCCAACAACATTTAATGACTATATTATGTCTTTATAACTTAGGTTGTTATTATCAGTTTATTATGACTCCTCCATAAGATGGATTTGTCTGCTGACATAAGGATATACCCGAAATTACATTTTATCATCTTTGAATATTTCAAAGTTAAAGTAATAAACCGGTTTTAATTCTCACTTCTTCTTCAAATTGTAGCCTCTCGTCTCTTTTAAAGATATTGTAATACTCCATTAGATGCTTCACATTAATCTAGACATATCTAGTGTGTTGCAATGTGAGTAATATCTAAATGAGTATAGACTTAAACTTACATAAGGCTTCCAATTAATGAAGCGTAAGGAAATAATCTCATTTATCCTATTATCCTCTAAAAGAGAGCAATATTGTTTGTTACATACGTAAGGACCCATTTAATGTTAGACTTATGGAACGAAACTAATTTCCCATTGGGTCTATCTCAGTATGTTATGATATCAATCACGTAAGAGATATCTCTGAGATTTATTATATCAAAGTTTGTGTTAACAATGCTTTGACTTATGTAACATATACTTGTCAAAAGAATGTCATCTATGTAGACAAGTTTATCTTAGTTGCTCCCACTCATTTTGAGGTAGGTACATTAATCCACTTGATTCTTGATGAAAATAATTACGTTAGCTTTTCATCACATTATGATATTTGCATTAACCCATACATGGATATTATTGGCTTACAAATAAAGTGTTATTTAACCTTCAGTTTGAAACTTTAGGTTGTTATCTAATGAACATGTAAATATGTCAGCCATTTGTTATGGAAAATTGTTTATAATGTTCATCTAATGTAGCTTTAAACTATTATAAGCTACTAGAACAGTGATGATCCTCAAAGAAATCTTTTATTAGATATGTAATAAAGATTCTTTAATAATTTATCTCTTTCTAAGTATGACCTTTGACAATCAATCATGCCTCTTTGTATCTTAACGCTTATATTAGGATTTGGTTTAGTTATGAATACTCTTAGGTAATTCAATCAAATCCCAAACGTTATACGAACACATAAAATCAGTTTTACTAGAAAACTGTTTTATTCCATTCAGAAGATTAATTGATGCTAATGGCTTAATTTGAAGAGATAGGGATAGGATCAGTAAACATTTCCAAAATCCATTTCAACTTCAGTTAGGGAGGTTATGTAATCATCAAAGTTAGTAGGCTTTTAAACCTAGATGACCTCCTGAGTTGATTATTGGGTTCATAAGAAGTTTCAGTTTTATAGATTAGCTCTTGGTTAGGTTGCTATCATTTTCATTCTAAGTTGGTGCAGTAAGGTATACAAGAGGTGTAATCGGAGTTAAATTTGAATGAAATTTAATGACATTCTTCCCCCCGCCTCTTGTATTCCTTGCAAGTCATAATAAGGACTTTGACTGCTCCCACTAAGCTTAGAAATCTTAATGAACTTAGCATGCTTAGGGTCAATATGTAACGACCAACAAATTCTAATAGAGAAACAAGTTAATGACGTTAGTAGTTGTGATTTCTCTTGTTGAGGATTATGTTAGTTCAGGTAAGAAATCTAAGTGTGCCCACAATTAAGCAACAATGAAACTTTTGTAAGAGTAGCATTAGATTTAAGGAGATAAGTTTTGATAGAACAGTGTCGTGATGGAGCGGTGCCTTGTACAAGAGGTGCAATTTTAGGTAATGTAAAATTTTCATTCCCCCACCTCTTGCAACTATTGCAAGTTATTATTAAGACACTTAATGCTCCCACTGATCTTTAATATCTCTAAAATGCTACAAGAGAAGTTTCAATGAGCTACGTGATGTGGGAACCTATCACATATACGTTAGACTTTATTTGATTTCTTTAATGTCCAGATATCATAAGAAACTTTAGGGACATATCTAATAGAAATCTTATTAAGTATATATATATTAATAGATTTCTTCTAAGACCGTGAGCCTTATGCGACAAAATTTAGCTACAAGTTGATAGTCTTTTAAATGATAAATGAATTATGTCTGAATATTCCATTTTGAATAAGTTCCACGAATGTCAATGAATGACTTATGATGGACCCATACTTATTCCTTAAGCCAAGTAATATTGAGGGCTATAACGTCATGATTTAAAATCACTTAGAATGAGATTAGATAAAAAAAATCATCCTCAGTTATAATGGATGAAATTTATAAGTCTCATTTTCCTTTTGTCAAATTCTCATTTGCATGATGACAAAAGTTGTGAAAGTATAAGGTATCATCTAGTTTCATCTTAGTAATGTTTCTATCCAGATATTAAGAACAAATAATATGAGAGTTTAAGACAAGTGTGACTTTATGTAGGTTATGCAAACCTCACAACCTTCATGACATAGCCTAAGTAATGATACTATATTCTGATTAATCTTCAGAATATATATAAGGTATCGAAAAGCTTTGTTGGAAGACTGCTTATTATGGTTCTTATAGCCTTAACATTTAATTTTGTCACTAACTCTCATGTTAGTTATTTGTCGAGTTCTGGTAAGGAAACGTATGGAACTAGAGTCAACTAATCATGTGTTAATTGGAATATTAAAAAATTATCAGACTTAAATATCATTAGTAAGTGACTATCTAATTAATTTACCCAACTGTTCTTTATAATAATGGATAGTCTCGTTGCTTATGCCTAGTCTATTGACATAATTATGCAGTGAGATTTTCCCTTGAAGAACCTTAGAGTTGGGATTAGCACTTGTAATTTGTCTATGGACCTTAGAACAATCCTCTTTTAAACTATTAGTGGTTGTAAGGTGAATAACATCTTATTTTCCAGTTTCAAACATTTATTTCTTTGTACATATGTTGCTTATCAACACACTCATTATACTTTGGTACTTTTGAGTGTTATAGTTGATTTATAATGCATCAAATTGTACAAGTGAAAATCTTAGTATGTAATGTACTGGAAAATGTACTTATTTCCACGCGTAAGCCCTTAACTTTATGGGTCATGGTATTGTACATTATTATGTATTCACATATACCACTTAGCTTTATAATTTATAATTTAAATGAAGACATGCATCTTAGGAGTTCTAATGATTATTCCACAATTATAGATTAGTCTTAGGAAAAACTTAATTTGGAATAACTCTTTAGTGACATCACTTATTCTTGATTATCATAAGAGACATCATGTTCGATTTATCCTAATCATCATGCTCTACTTTTATTCTATAATGCTTTATCAGAAGAGAGCAATAGGATTATCGTGTCTTAAGAGATAATCAAGGATTTAATTTAAGAGCTAATTTTATAGAAACTTTAAGCAAAACATATTAGATTTAGGAATTAGAGTGGATGAGATATAGACTTATAGAAGAAAATTATAGTGAGTAAAAATTATGGGTACTAAGAATAAGGCAGATGAAATGATCATAAAATTAATTAAGGATCATTAATATAAGGATCATTGTGTGAAGAGGTTGTGATATGTCTATTACTAACATCAAAATAATAGACTTAGCTAAAAAATTCTACTTAAACGAAGACAAAACAGCTTTGGCCAGAAGTGTAATCATTTAAGCATATGTGCAAAGTGGTTGTAACAAATCAGCTTTGGCCAGAAATTGAGACAATCACTTTAGTTATGCACTCGTTAAGTATGCCATCTATGAATGAATTAAATCAGCTTTGGCCAGAAATTAAGACATTCATGCTTATGATGCATACTTAACATAGCTTTCGTAATACTTGAACGATAAGTAGATGTATCAAGTCAGCTTTGGCCAGAAATGATACATCAAAAACTCATTCAAGTTAAGCTATTTTGGTTTTGTAAAACATTATTTGATCCTTATTTATTAACTAAATATTTACAAAAACCAAAAATTTTTAGGTCACATTTAAACAGCTTAAAAAATAATGAGGTTTCGAGTTTTGTGCGATCAGTAATGCCCAAGTCTTGTGCGATCAATAAGGCCCAAGTCTTGTGCGATTAATAAGGCCCAAGTCTTGTGCGATTAATAAAGACTTGTGCGATCAGGAGGACTTGTGCGATCAATGAGGCCCAAATCTTGTGCATTTGGTCAGGCCCAAGGTTTGTGCGATCCATAAGTTGTTGTGCGATTTCCCTTGTGTGATTGTCTTGTGCGACTAAAGGGAACTTGTGCGACATGTGGATGATTTCGAAACCACTCTTTAAGGTTGTTTATTGTGATAATAACTAAAAATTCGAAAATTAAGAATTGTGATATAGTTTCCAATTATTAACATTGATCTATTTTATCACTAAATTTCGAAATCATAATCTGTTTATCATTTAACAGATTTCGAAAAAACTTAATGGACAAAATTAGATCAAAATTAGGGAAACATCTAACAATTCAAATCACATTCCAAATCATAAAGGAAAATTTTGAATTTCTCATAAGAACATAAGATGAACCCTAAAAAATAAAACATAATTCTGGAAACCCGAAACCTGAATTTTAATGGTTTTGTAATGGATTTCGTGACAATAAGTTTAACCCTTTATGATTACGAGTCAATTTATCAAACATATTTTCCGAAAACAGGGATTTCGGCTCATGAAACTCGAAAACAGTTTTGATTTTGATGAACTTTTTAAGGCTTTAAAACTTTCTGTTTTCCAGATTTCTATCCCAGAATTAATGGATACGAAAACAAAACTAACTAATCAACATATGCTCTGATACCACATGTTGGTTCAGTTCTGTTTATATATGAGGGAAAACAATAAAAACATATCTTTGATTGCATCAGCATAAACCAGCAGAGAATCCAGTTAAGGCGCAGCAATAATGTTTGACATGATTGTCAGCTTGATCTGGTTCCTCCTTAGGGTGCTAACTGATGATGGTGGCTAAGAAACCGAATAGGGGATTCGATTATGGAGATGGAGGTCGATTGATTGATGTTATGGCTAATGGGTTGTGTCTAATTGTGTAACTGCGTAACCCTTTAACCTCCACATAATTCTCCTTATATAAGCACCCAGGAGGAAACCTAATTAGTTAATAAGGGTAATATGGTCCATCAACAATTACCAACTAATTATTTAATAGGTTATTATATATTTTGATCTATATTATGTAAATGATTATAATGGCTACTAGATTAAATATTAAACATGATATATTTAATCTTACAAAAATCGGACTCATCTTTATTGAGTCCATGTCAACTTGTGTTTTCATTAGGATTTGGGTTAAAATCGGACTCATCTTTATTATTATTAGATAATAACTCTCTGTAAGTACATTTTGAATTAAAATGGAAATTTATAAACATTAAAGTAGGTGTAATGTATTTTCAACCAAATAGGATCGAATTTTAGTGTGGTCGACAAAATCCCCTAATATATTTATGTATAACTCGTATTATTCAAAGTAAACTGGTTATATGATTGTGCAGATCCAATCAAATAATTTGATTCAAACTTAAATATTATGTATAATTTGTCGATTCAACAAATTTATCTCACATCATGTTGCACCATCCATCCATAAAACTATTGTTTTATATAAATTATTTCCACAACCCAAAAATATCCTTAATAGTGAATTTGATATCTAGAGGAATGAGATGGTATGAAGAAGTTCATAAATATTTATAAATCTTTCACATGCCGTTTCATCATAAAAACTGTGTAAAACAGATTGATGAACCGTTTTATCTCTCACAATTTTTTTTATCCGTTATAAGCACTAAATGAACAGAATAAAGATGTTTTGTCATCAAACCTTGCAAGTGATAAAAAAAAGTTTACACGTTACGTGAGCAAATTCGACACTTTAACGGGTTCAGAGTTACAAAAGTAAACCGGATTATTTACATCTCACCATTGTCATTTAATTAGTTGTTGCAAACACAAGCTTTATGACAATATATTTTGCATTATTGGCATTTATGTTAAAAAAAATCTAAACCATAATTCATTTTGGGAATTAAATAGCTGCAAATCAAGAGGATCCAAAGTCGATAAAACAACATAATATTATTAGATAGAAAGGAGACAATTCGAAATGAAAAGGAAGCATGCATAGATTCCTCATTTTGAGATCAATGGAATGTGAATTTTCTTATGGTCACTTTATTAATATATTTATGTTAATTGTTTGGATTATATATAATCCCAATTGTTACACAAATAGCATCAATAATAACTATTTTAAATTTTAGTAACGTTGTGTTGATCTCACATAAAATTCCTGTCATCACAAGATCTTGATAATGGGATCATAAAATCTGGATCACATTCGATCTTCTTTTACTTGAAATAGTTTTTTCATTTTTTGAACGGTGGAATTTTGTTAATATAAAACTAGCAAGAAGCTAGAGAAACAACGTATATGAGACTGAGAATCAAATGAAACAAAAATTACACCAATCATTCCATTCCAGAAGAAACACATTCCCCTATATTTGATCCAAATGAACAAGTTTGTCTTGATTAGATATACTATCTCGTCTGAGCTTTGAATTCTACCATTGAAAAGTTTTTCATTTCTAGCCGTCCATAGAAACCAAAAGGTTGCCATATATGTCAAATATACCACCTTCTTGTATGCTTTTAGGATCGAAGACTGTTTATGCAATCCCAAAGCTTCTTGAACTGATGTGACATGGGCATGAGGCAACTTACACCAATTGTTAAATCTTCCATCATGTATCTTTCGATAGGCCGCAAGACACAAGACACGAGAAGGTGATCCTGATTCTAGAGCCGAAACACAGAACCCGCATGATAAATCCATGTTGACACCTCTTTTACTTGAATTAGCTAATGTATAAAACTATAAATTCCGTAACTTTATTAAGATAAACGAAAATATAACAAGTGTAAACCGAGTATAAGGGGCTGTTTGGTAACTTCTGAATGGGTAAGTGCTGAATCAATAAGAGGTCTGAACCATTAAGTGTTGAACCACTAAGATGTCTGAACATTAGGAGTCGGTATAATGCCTAACCATTCAGAGGCAAATGTCTGACCATTCAAATAAGAGGTCTTAACCATTCAGACTCAATATAATGCTTAACCATTCGGAGGCAAATGTCCGAACCATTCAGATATCTGCTCACAAAACAAACAGTTTGAACAATTAAGTGCTGACACAGTAAGAGGTCTGAACCATTAAAAGTTGAAACAAACAGCGGTCTATAGGGGTAAATTTGATGATGTTATACGATACATAAAATCCAAATCCCTAATCACCCTAATTTAGTAATCTGAGCTCTATAATTAATATTGTATTATTTCATGCTATTTCTGTAGGCTATAAACCTTTTGTTATTTTTTTTTTATTAAATCGGTTTTAATGTTAGTTACAACACATGCGAAAGACTGACATTTGAATATGATCTTAATTCAATATGTGATCCCGAATGGGTCCCAAGTAATATTGTGATATTGGTGACACTAATGTTTGAATTAGTACACTATTATATACAGAAGGAGATAGTTGTTTACATAGATTTGTATATGTTGAGTAAAAAACTTATTTTGATGGTTTAACTCTTATGAAGATCTGCTTATTATTATTCTTACTTTATTCAATTAGATATAAAATGACGTGAAACTGATGGTATATATTACATTTTGATGCCATTCCAGCTATAGCTGTGTGGTAGAGGCTCTTGCCTCTTGGAGAAAAGACCAGAGTTCAAATCTTGGCATGGGGTGTAGTTTATTATTTATTGGTGTAGTTTAGAAGTAGGAGTAATGTAACCTTTGCCATTAAAAAAAATATATATTACATTTTGATGATTTGACATATTTAAAGGAAATGCGGAATTATCTATAATACTATATAAAGGAAATGTGATGTACAAGCATGTAATTTTACATCTCGTTCAACACTTTAAGCGATATGTACAATTAATGAATGCTTGTTTTATAAGGGTAAAATTGGAATGAACATGAAATTTTAAAACACTGTGGGGGGTATAATAGTAATTCGACCTACCCACCACACTCACACACCCAAAATCCTTTCCTTCACTTCACTCAAAGAAACCTAACATACGTCTCACAATCAAACCCAAGAGTGAATATGGCAAATGAAAGGGTCTAAGCAATTACAAATGAAACCAATTGGATGAGGGAGAGGAAGAGAAGAATACATAGAGGGGGGAGAAGGCCCAGGGCTCTCCGGCCACGGTGACATCGATTGAATCTCAACCAAGGGTTTCCGATGGCAGCGCCCGACACTTGGATGGTGGTCGATCATCCGAAAAGACTGGTCGTTGGGCCGATCTGGTGGTGGTTAAAAATCAAGTGATGGATTAACCGAGGGTTGAATGGCACCATCAGCCTCTGACCTCTCTATGTTATTATGGAAATCGGAGACATGACGCTTCAAGTAAATCGATCAAGCTTGCAACCTTTATTTCGTAAACCAAAAAAAAATTATTTAACCTTTATTTTTACACAGATTAAAGTTCTCTAAAGCAGTTATTTGCCTGAGAATTTGTAAAAGAAAATAAACTGTTATTGTTATCGAACCCATTAAAAAAGACTCTCATATAAACAATGATATGTTACAATATATATATATATATATATATATATATGGTAGGGTTCTAGAGTGAACACTAGGTTGTGAGTGAACTGTATGAACTAATCTGGGCCATTGGATTACATCATCTAAAGATTTCTAAACAATGGCAAGATTGTAATTATAATGTTGTAACCTCCCTTTAAATTAATTGACATAAGGGTATTTGCGTCTTTTGTAAATTGCATTTATTAAACAATATAATTAAAATCACTAAAATTTCGCTAGTTTCCGTATATACAAGATACACAGTTGTTAGTGTATACACATGTGTACAGTCTCGCTAGTATTAGTTTATACAAGATATACAGATTTTAGTTTATACACATGTGTACAGTCTCGCTAATTATCAATTTATACAAGATACACAACTGTTAGTTTATACATAGGTGTACAGTCTCGCTAACTATCAGGTTATATAAGATACACAGCTGTTAGTTTATACACATGTGTACAGTCTTTTATGCATCTGTGTATTATATTAAAAAATGGTTACATATATGTATATTAAAAACATATAGTATATTATGCATGCGCACGAGTAGATTCATATAAAAACTATGAAATTAATGAAAACGAAACATATCACCTGTATGCAAAAATAAATAACTTCATCACATATTAAAAAAAGAGTTAATGCCAAAAAATAATTACAATTTCAATCTCAGAGAAAATTTTCAGTATTTATTGAAAATTATAAAAAGTTAAAAACAATATACTAGTATAATGATATATATATATATGTATATAATAAAAGAAAAACAATATTAAAGCTAAAATTAAAACAAAATCTATGGATAAAGAAATGATAAATAAATAATTAGAAAAGAGAGAGAGAGAGAGAGTAAACAGAGGAGAAAATTAAGGGATTTTAATTAAACATACTTGGTTAATGTCAATCTTACCCTTTTAATATAAAAAATGATTAAGGGTTAAGATTAGTTTACACAGTTCACTCTCAAGAAAGTTGTTCACTCTTGAACCTAATCCTATATATATGGAGAGTTTCATTTGAGAAGAAAAAGAACAAGTAGCCACATAGGATAGGATGCCGGTTTAAAAAAAATGGTTTTAGAGTTAAGCTAAGAATGTAAGTTTTCAACTTTCTTATCACAATAAACCTAATATGGAAAAAAAAAATACAAACTTAAAGTTGCAAAAATAAGATTTTTTTTTTTTACTTACATGAGAAATCATGCAACATGTATCAATGTGACAAACAAAATTATGGAAAACTAAAAAAAACAAGTTGGAATGATACTCCTTTTGACTATGGTCTTGGAACCAAAGTTGTACCAACTACCAATCATAGTCCAAAAACAATCATTGCTATTTTGCCGGAAACGATAAGTAAAAATATCCTGATAAGGGTACAAGGGGCACTCACCTAATAGGTGAGTCCCCTCTCTTACACACCACCAATCAGATAGTGCCACGTCAACTCCCCTCTTAAACTCCCCTAACACCACATTTTGATGGCGGCACTCCCCTAATAGGTGACTTGGGTTTTTTTTATTTTTATTTTTATTTATGCATGTTTATAAATTAAAAAAATATTAATAAAAATAAAAATTAAATAAAAGACATTTCATTAAATTAAAAAAAAAAACAACCTAGAAAAATAAAAATTACATTCAAACTAGAAAAATAAAAATTACATTCAAACTAGAAAAATATAAAAACAAACTACTCGTCGTCGGAACTCACTTCAAGGTGAGGTAGATCTAAACGTCCGAGATGCTCAACGAGATCATGTTTTAGTCTCCAATGCGTGTCTTCGTCAATGAGCTCGCTATAAGCTGTTTCAGCGAAGGCGGGTTCGACTGAAGGATCTTGAATGTGTACCGGTGCTATCGCCTTGTTGGATGAGATTTTGGAAGAAAATTAAGCTACTATCGTTTGACGGTTCACCTTCATCGTCGGGAAAGTCGGGTAGGGGAGGAAAAATCGGGAACCTGGGATCCATTTAGTGAAGTGGGTGTTGTTTGAGAGTATAAAAAATAAGAAGTGGGTGTGGTTTGAGAGTATAAAAAATAAGAAGTGGGTGTGGTTTGAGAGTATAAAAAATAGTGAAGTGGGTGTGGTTATTTATATTTGTTTAAAAAGTGAATTTTTTTTTTTTTTTTTTTTTTTAAATCGACCGTTCAAATGAGACCATTCATCAATATGCGTGCAAAATTCAAACGGTGGACATGTGCCGAAACCACCCCCCGAATCGGGTCCCCGCACCGATGGCGGCGGTGTTCCCGATCGGGGAAAGTGGTCACCGATGGAGTCCCCGATGGGTGCCCCGGATACCCTAAAGAAGTTTCTCGGTAATATCATCATGATCCTCAAAGTCATAGACAGTGGCAAACCAAATACGACGAGTAGTAGAGTTTTCTTGTCTTTTTCTGTTGTAGCTTTCTAGCGGCTTGCTTGCTCTTTATATATAGATATAAAGTGGTTTCCCGTTCAAAAAAAAGTAGGGTATGGAACTGAACCTTCATAATCATGGTGCAATTGCATCTTTAAAAATTTCCAGCCATTATTCTACCCGAACGATTCTTGATTTCTTGCTAAGAAGAATGAAAGATAATGGATTACTCATACGACACGTCCTTGAACGATGCTTAAGATAACTAGTTAGCAAAAGCAACTTATAAAATGAATTCATGAGAAAGTTATCTTAATACATTAATAAAATTAAAAAACCAACAGGACAAAACAAAACTCATAATAATAGATTCAGAGAAATCACAATGAAGACTTTAAAAATATGTGAGGAAATTTAGTTTTATTATAAGGAATGATTGTTAGTGTTTTAGAGTGGTTGTAAGTGGAGGAGAGATAAAATATATGAGAATGATACTGTTCATCTGTAAATATATGAAAAAAAATATTTGGAGAGAGAAAACCTTATAAATGTTTTTAATATTTTTAGAGATGATTGTGACTGGATGAGAGAGAAAATATAATGATAAATGTATAAAAAAATATTATTTAATTGAAAAAGTGAGGAAAAAATAGTTGTTTTTTAGAGTAAATATATAAATATGGATAAAGAATTCACTATGAATGGTCATGTATCTAGCAATAGTAAAATTGACAAAAACATGTAAATCGTATACAAATAGATAAGCGGTAATTGCTATATATTAAACTATGTTAATAAGATAATATGGTCTTAATCTACATTTCAAATTATAGTACTATATTGGAGGCATATTTTAAATAATTCATATGATTAGGGAATAGAAAGCATGATTAGCTAAGATAATATATTATTAGATTTAGAGACCAAGTTGGAGAACCTAATGATGAAGAGATTTTAATTGTTTATTTATTTTTCTATTTAACAGATGGTATTTTTGAATATTGACCAGATTAGGGTTCGCACGTGCGATGCAAAAACAATGCTTTGCTGGTAGTGTGCTGTTTGAGATTAGTGGTGTGATTTGCCACGTACGATTCACATGACCACTAATCATGGTGTCTAATGCAACTTGACATTCTAATGTCATTGTTAATATATATTTTATTCAATATTCAATATTTAAAAAGAATCTTATTTTTGAATCCTATTCTCACGTTCTTGGAAGTTGCAAAACATAAATTTGAATCATATATATATTTTTTTTAACGGGAAGGAACGATGTGTCAACCACCATGATACTGGGTGCTGTAACTGAGGTCGACTACTCGACCGCCGTCAGCCCCTCGGCTCTCCACAGATGCGTGGAAACCCGACCTCCACTCGCACGAAGGCACAACAATGGAATAATCGGTAAAACCTTGCCTCTTATCCAAGTCGAACAGGCGCCACCCGTATTCGCTCTTCACCTGAATGACGCAGAAAATAATGAGAATAGTGAGAATCAAACCTGGGTCATAAAAAACACCAATTTTTTCCCCAATCATTTCACCACTATCTCATTGTCATTTAAATCTTCTTCTAACGTTCTAAAATTTTGTAAATACTTTCCTTACCTGAAAAAGGTTATTCAAGTCATTTAGACATTTACAATAAAATGATAGAAGTTATAGGTTTGGTAGGAGGATTATAAATTATAGAGTAAATTACGATTTTGGCCCCTGTGGTTATATCACTTTTACCCTTTTAGCCCAAATTCTTTTTTTTAACATCTGAGCCCCCAACGTCTTTTTTTTCTAACCATTTTGGCCCCTAACATTTAATGTACGGGGTTAGTGTTAGGAGCCAAAAGGGTTAGAAAAAAAGATGTTGGGGGCTCAGATGTTAAAAAATTATTTTTTAGGCTAAAAATGGTAAAAGTGATATAACCACAGGGGCCAAAATCGTAATTTACTCTAAATTATAATTCTAAACTTTAAGTTTATATTTTAGAAAAAAAACAACATTAACTACAGTAAAAGTACCAAATGGGTTGTAGCCCAACTGTACCAATGTGTTTGTTAAAGTGTAGTCTAGGGCTGTTCACGAGCCAAACCGAGCGGACCTTTGCTCGTGTTTGGCTCGTTTACAAACCGAATCAAGCGAAGCGGCTCATTTAAAGTCGAGCCTCAAAGCAGACAAGCACTTTCCAAGCAATGAATATTCCAAGCGAGCGTCGAGCGAACTTCGAGCGACATTGACAACTGCGTCGCTCGATTTAAATTTGCAGAAAGAGATATTGACAATGTTGGGTCTCAAGTTTTTATATCTTTAAAGCAGACACATTTTATAGCACAATATTTTTCTTATGAATAACAATGTTGCGGCCGATGAGGCAATGATCATACTGCACGAAGAATGACGTTGAGAGTAGGAGGCGACCGACTTAGGGTAATACGTATAGATATTGTTGTATATTTGTATATAATGGACCACCCAGATTCATTCTTGATGGGGTTTCAGTCTTAACATGAGTGGAAATATACGTTTTTTATTCGTTCATCCCACCTATATCTTTACGAGGCAAGTATGAGACGCAATGGAAGGCAACAAGAAGTCATCAAATGCAATCAGAAGTGGATACTCTCATGCTAATCAATAGTTGACAAAGACAAGGATGCCACTTTTAAGATACAAGTAAAATTTATTTTTTATAAATTGAAATATGCTACTCGCAACGCTAACTAAAGCTCTAATTTCGGTTATTAGCACTCCGACGCAACTCCATTACACAACATTTGGTTGAATAAAAGTTTCTAAATATAAGTAGTTAAAAACATTTTATACAAGCTTCATTTGGTTTGGCTAGTTTTTAACTAAATTTTAGTTTTTTTTTCGTTTGGTTGGGGGGGGGGGGGGGGGGGGGGGGGCTACATTTCTTACCTAACGGACATTGGAGGACTGCATTTGCGACCTCTTTTCAGTGTGTGGGAGTAAATTTCCTCCCCCGATAGAGGACCACCCAGATTCATTCTTGATGGGGTTTCAATCTTAACATGAGTGGAAATATACGTTTTTTATTCGTTCATCCCACCTATATCTTTACGAGGCAAGTATGAGACGCAATGGAAGGCAACAAGAAGTCATCAAATGCAATCGGAAGGGGATACTCTCATGCTAATCAATAGTTGACAAAGACAAGGATGCCACTTTTAAGATACAAGTAAAATTTATTTTTTATAAATTGAAATATGCTACGCGCAACGCTAACTAAAGCTCTAATTTCGGTTATTAGCACTCTGACGCAACTCCATTATACAACATTTGGTTGAATAAAAGTTTCTAAATATAAGTAGTTAAAGACATTTTATACAAGCTTCGTTTGGTTTGGCTAGTTTTTAACTAAATTTTAGTTTTTTTTCGTTTGATTGGCTAGTTTTTAACTAAATTTTAGTTTTTTAAAGTTAAATATATGATTAGATAAAATCCAGAATTAAAATCATCACCCTGTTGACAATGATGTGTGACCAAAAATATCATGTGTTAAACCATAATAATGTAATGCACAAAAACTATACATGTGGAAACCAACCTCTTTATGATTCAATGATGAAGACATGAATGGACCTAACTCATAACTCCCTTCTCCTTTCAAATTATTGGAACCTTGCACCCCAATTATTGCTCTTTTATTTTCAGACCCCACCAAATGATCATGTTTTGAATACATTATAAAGAGGTTAGTAATCACTTATAATTTTCTATTTTGGAATGTGATAAATTTCTGTTCTTGCCAATAGAGGAAATTACATTAATTATTTTAAAACCAGAATAATTATATATATTGGTGAGGCGATTTCAAATTCACAACATTACTATGAGTTCACCTAATAAAAATTATATAAAACAACCAATTCAGGGCTTTTATCTTAGGATCGAACCTTATAGGGGGCGAGGGTTTACGGATTCCATCCGGTTCCCATGCATAAGAGGGGCACGGTATCATGACGGTCGAGAAGTCTATCTTGGACATAGCCTTAAGCAGGGTGAGTTTACACGTGAGATTCTTTGGTGTTAAAAAAATAAATATTTTATTATTTTTTTAATATTTATTTAATGAATAAAAGAGAAAAAAAGGGAAAAGGACAAGATGGTAAATAGACAAGAAACAAGTTGATTGGAGGAATATTTGATATGGAACCTCCCCCTCATGGGATTGGCCCATGTTCACGTGCTTTCACATGGGCCGGGAACGAAGTGGACGAGGTACGGATTTAGGAGAAAAACCACTATTTGGTGGGACCCACATGAGATCCATTATTGAGGTTTGGGGGAACACGTGGGACTCTATAATACGCAACACTGGGGACAGCTAATCATCGTCCGACATCATGTCGGACCACACACCCGTCTCTCTCACGTATTTTATGAGCCTTCTTTTCACTTCTTTTCTCTTGTTTTTATTTTCTACTCCAAACTAACATACTTTTCTATATTTTTATAAGAGTAAATATACGAATGGTTCATGTGGTTTATCAGTTTAATCCCTAGCTTTTTAAAAGTACACGGATGGTCTCTGTAGTTTACACTTTGTAACGTATTTAGTCTTCAATTTTTCCAAAAATCACATGGATGGTCCCAATGGTTTGCACTTTAACACATTTAGTCCTTAACGTGTAGCCGCAGAAACTTTTAGATTTTTTGGTTGGAGACTAAATGTGTTACATAATGCAAACCACAGAGACCATCCATTTACTTTTGAAAAATTAGGAACCAAATCCAAATTTTGGTAAATCACAAGAACCATATGTGTACTTCACTCTTTTATAACTACACCTTCCAATATTTATTTGAATCATTCATCTTCTAAATAAAAACGAGTATCTACCACTTGTGGCCTATTGGTAGGAAGACTTGGGTTCTCCAATTGAGACCCAAGTTCAATCTCCACTTGTGTCACTTTGTTAGATTAGGGAACGATTGGTAGAGCTTAGCCTCATTGTAGAGGTGTCAAGCTCTATCCTGAGCCCACCTAGGTTTTCGTCCCACCGTGTGTTACGCCAGAGAATTATGCTCTTGTGGTGACACAACGACTGTCAAGTGGCGGTCGGCGGTATGGTTTCTCGGGGGAACGTCCAAGTCAAACTTTAAAGCCAGCGTGGGCCGGTTAAGACAACATAGTCTGGCCGGTGTGGGGCAACGGGGGATCTTTAATTTGAGGAGTGGGGTAGCCTAATACAAGAAAGTCGTCGCTAAAAAAACAAAAAAAAGAAAGTCATCTTACCATCACCATGGCTACTTTTCAATATTTTTATAACACCTTTCCATATTTATTTTAACCATTCAGCTTCTAAAAAAAATGAGTCATCTTACTATCACTATGGTTGTCTTCAGGGGCGGACTTATGAAGGGTTGAGGGGGTGCACAGGCTACCCCTCAACTTACTTGGCGAAGTGTAAAAATAGTGTAAAGCATATTTTTTTTGGTCTTATGTATGGGATACCTTTCAGAAAGTATTAGGATACCTCAAATTTAGGTTGTGTCTGCCATGGAAAAAGAAAAACAAAGAAGAAAGATGAAGTTGGTAAAGTTTCTTTGTTAGCGTTGAATTGAAATAAAAAAAAGTTGCAGGTTTTGATACAAGGTAGAAAGGTTTCTTGAGGTATCTTAGGAAGATAAGTCTGAAAGTCAAAAGTTAATTTAATTTACCTTTCAATTCCGAAAAATACATTTTAATTCTTTCTTAAAAAAACAATTTAATATAACCTGTTGGTGGGGTGGGGAATTAATGGATTTGGGTTGTGTATAAATATTGAGAAGCAGTTTCATTATATTAAACAATTAGTATGCCTTGTAGCGAAATTCGGTTGACAATCTTCTTGCTCCAACGCACCGTCTTCATTCTTTGCGTAATCGATCGGCCCCTTACGTAAAAATTAAAAATAAATCTAGCCCGGTCTAAAACCTAAAAACTTATTGCCAATATTGATTCATAAAGCATAGCCCAAATGTGAAATGCTCAATATGGATTCATTAACCTAAATACTAATAACATTAAAAAAACTAGTTTATAAAATTTAATTCTTTAAGGCCTAAGTGTCCTTTTTTGGCTCGACCAGGGCACTTGATTTTCAAGATTGGCCATGCCCCGTAATGTAGGTAAAAAAATCTCCTTTCTATAAATTATATAAACACATTTAAAAAAATTGGGATACCGCTGAATATTTCTTCTGGTTCCGCCACTGGTTGTCTTTGAGAATTTGAAAACGTTCGTAGGTCTTATGCGAGTAGATAAAGTAGGTCTCTGAACTTACTATAGACTTAGAATTAAACTAAAAGACAAATGTGTTATTCTTTACGTAGTTAGGATAAAATACATATGTATTATCTTTTACGTATTTCAAAACTAAATAGGCTATCGTTTTACTATATCAGAGTGTGTAGTGGGCGTGAAGGGGGAAGCCATATCAACCCTTTTACAACCCAAACATCGTTACACTTGAATGAAAGGGGCCTTTACCCCCCCCCCCCCCCCACCCCACGTCACACGAGGGGCTTCTCTCATCCCTGTCGCATGACGCGACATGGTCTGGTTCTAACATCTCCTTCGTTTTGTTAACCCATCCATATACGACTCGTTTGAAGGCTAGGTTTTCCTCATATATGCTCGTTTTAGCTTTCTTTTACCTCTGAAGCCCTGCAAATCATAGACAATACAATAATATACAAAACCAAATGTAAAAGATGACACTAACTGACTCGATAACTATACAAACTAGACAACGGAATACACCATTCCTTCTCGGGCGAACACGCAACCCAAGAGCCAAACTCCACCACCGCTTCATCTGAACCGATGGCATGTTTGAATCGTTTTGTGGGTCCTGATATTGAAACATGTTACATTGTTCATGATGTCGATGATACCACCTCGGTCTTAAAGAAGAAATGGAAGAATCTAAAGAAAAAAGATGAAGCATCCACGAAGAATGTACTTGTTTGCACCTACATCGCATCTAGATTCAACTTAGTGTGATTCTAGCGGTTTTGATTGCTTTCCAACTTATAGATTTGGCAGTGAGGATAACAACAACAATCAATTTGGCATAAGTGGCATTTGATCTGCCAAAGACAAAGGTCGATTTGGTAGAGACACTAGTGGTAATAATATTTTAGGGGAGGAAGGTGCTCGATTGGTAACCCTAGTCTGAAGATTAAATATAAATTACAAAAATCGTCCTTTATGTATGTCACTTATTGCCAACTGTGTCCTTTGTCTTCAATAATTACAGAAAACGTACTCGATGTTTGCAAACCCTTACAAGTTATGTCCTTTAGCCCTAACCCAGTTAATTTTTGTGGTTAAATCTGACAAAATTGACCTCACATGAGAGTATTTTTGTGGTTAAATCTAACCAAATGGACCCATATGAGAGTAAAATGACCAAAATACCCTCATGTGGGGTCCATTTGGTCAGATTTAACCACAAAAAATTAACTGAGTTAGGGCTAAGGACATAACTTGTAAGGGTTTGCAAACATCGAGTACGTTTTCTGTAATTATTGAAGACAAAGGACACAGTTTGCAATAAGTGACATATATAAATGACGATTTTTGTAATTTACTCAATAAGAAATCCTAGCTACTATAAGATT
This sequence comes from Helianthus tuberosus, assembly GCA_030545235.1. Classification (NCBI taxonomy): domain Eukaryota; kingdom Viridiplantae; phylum Streptophyta; class Magnoliopsida; order Asterales; family Asteraceae; genus Helianthus; species Helianthus tuberosus. The sequence continues at coordinate 12,770,510 of CM060366.1, read as the reverse complement.
AGATAGTTTTAAGGTGTAAAACATTTACGCTAGAAGAAAACTATATTTACAATCAAATGATCCTAGATAATTCATTTAGTGTTATCTATTGTTTGATTATCATATTTAAGGTTTAACATAGGAAGGATAACCCGATTCTACCACGGATATCCGAAAAATAACACTACTAATAGAAAATATTATGATAGCCACTTCTTTTAGATGCACATAATAATATTACTAGAGGGATGTCGTGCGACGCGGTCGGGAACACATACAAAAGTAATCAAAGTTAATTTTCTTAAATTAAAAAAAAAACTATAGCAATACCATAATTAATTTAAAGCGAATAAAATACTTGTTTCCATGTTGTGTTTTTTTTTAATACTAACTGTGAAAAAACTATGATCGTTTAAAAATTGTCGGAGAAAAGCTGGTTTAAAATACAAAGGGGGCAAAAGTGTAATTATTTTTCAAATAACCAAAAGTTGAGGACACAAAGGTGTAAGTATTGTTTAAAAAATCAATAGTTACGTGGTTGATAATGACTAAAGACAGATTTGCCCCGAGAAAGTATTTAACACATGCATTTTGTATTCTACCTTAAGCAACCGTACTTGTATTACTTAAAATTAAAATACCATCTGAAGCTCCATTATAATATAGTATAGATAAAGCCTTAGTACACTTTTAGTTAACTAAGAATATGTAGAACATCGAGTTAGGTGTAATTTTGAGGTATTAGTTAATTGCTTCATTAGTTGATGATCTTCTTGTGCATTGGCAGCTTCGTCAATTTTTAAAGTGGGGGTTACGGGTTCAAGTCTTGCCTGCAGCTAAATTGTTTTCGTTGAACCCGAGGTTTTACCACAATGAACTTTCGGGCGATGGCTTTCCTCTTGAATGGTGGTGGGTGAATCATCGACACCGTCTGCGTTCGCGTGTGTGGATGACCCTTTGTCATTAGGTTTACCCACCGGACTTTTGTTGATCATAAAAAAGATGTACTATCGCGTGTCTAAAAAGGTGAAAACCAATATAGGTCCAATTTTTGTCAACGTATAGAGTTTATTTTGTATTTATGTGACACTTTTATCTACTATAGTAATACTTTCATACAAGAATACAAGCTTCGTTATGTTTTTTTTGAAAGGTGTGAGTTATTCACGAATGTCAGGAGGTCTAGCATATGTTGTCTTAACCGGGTTCGCGCTAGAGAGTCCCATCGCACAATAGATCCCCAATTTAAACCCCTCAATGAGAAACCTCTATCAACAAGACTCGAACTTGAGACCTTGAGAAAAAAACTCACTCGGGCCCACCATAAGTGAAACTTAAATACCCGTGGCCACCACTAGAGCACTAGTGATGGTTACAAGCTTCGTTATGTGACACTTTTATATTAAGCATTTGATGTATCAATAGGAAATAATTCAAAATAAAACTTTAATACAGATACGGAAAATAAACAAATTTTGCTTTGTTAGACCACCCGTAGTGGGGCGGTTTAAAAAAAAAAAAAAAACGCTCAAAAACGCCCCCCCCCCCCCCATTACATAGGGCGTTGTTTGGCATTTTTTTTGAAAAAAATTTGTTTCCGCATTGTTTTAAGCACGCCGAGTCGGAATGGCTTTGTGGTTAGCCGGAAAACCTGCAAATAAACGAAGAAGAAGATGGAACGCAGAGGAGGTTTAAAAGGTTTGGTTTTGACAACTTTGGTCCATGTAGTTTAGATATGGTTTTAAAGATGGAGATAACTTTTGAAATTTTTTTTAAGAATGTAATGTTTTTTATTTAAATGAAATTTAATTAGTTTTAATTAAAAAAATTAATAATTGTGTAATGATTGACGGGGCATTATGCCACTCAGTGTTGCAAAAATCGCGATTACTCGGCGATTAATCGTCGACTAGTCGCTAGTCGGCCTCCTACTGAGTAATTTTTCACTAATCAGTCAAAAAATTGCTAGTCGGTCAAAGCCGGTCCAAGCCGCTCTAGTCGGCCCATTTGAAATCCTTGCAAAACAGGCCTAAGATTACAGCTTTAGCCCATTTTCCTTATCCCTAACCCTAATATGACGAAGAATTTGAGTCGGAGAAAGAGGATGAAGTAGACGAGGAGACTGAATACGAGTCGGATGGTGTCGAAATCATTGAACTCTACGGGGATGACGATTACATTTGAGCTATTCGTTAATGTTTGAATTTTAAGTACTGAGACTTGTTATGTTATGACTTATATGTAACTTTAAATTTGTATTTTGAACTACTTTTACCTTTTTAAGTATTATATTGATATGGATGTGTGAGTATATATATACATATTTATAAAAATAATGAAATTTACATATAAAATTTCCGATCCGATTAATCCCGAGTAATCACGAGTAATCCCGAGTAGTCGCAAGTCGTCACCTCACCGGCCGACTAGCGACTAGCGAGTTCTCCAACCTTGATCCCACTACGCCCTTTTTGTAAAAACGCCCAATAATGCCCCATGCTGACTGGACTGTCACGTGTTGCAAAACGCTCCATGGTGGGGGCATTATTAAGCTAAACCACTACATATGGTCTTACAACCAAAGTGTTAAAATCACTTATTTTCGTAAAATAGTCTTAAAGTTTGGCATCTTCACATGAACTTGATTTTCCGACCCAAATTTTGCAAGCACAAATATATGCTTTGTTATAACCAAAGTTTTAAAATCACTTATTTTCGTAAAATAGTCTTAAAGTTTGGTATATTCACATGATCTTGATTTTCACTTAAATAGAAATATAATAGCACAAAATTTATATGTATTCAGCACTCTTTTGCCAAAGCAAACATAGGAGGAAGATGGTGTTCGGTAAGAAAAATGACTAGTGATTAGATAAAACAAACAATGTGTATTTTTTTTATTTTTCGTCTTCAAATACTTAAAGCACTTTTGTTTTATTTGGGGTGGGGATGTCAAATGGTGCAGAGGCGGTGCTTCACAGTGCGAACAGGTTTCTTAACTCCTTTCATGCAGATGGTTCCTTAGCCTTGCTTACTGTGGACTTCTCCAATGCGTTCAACACGGTTGACCGCACAACCTTCCTTAAAGAGGTTCATCAACATTGTCCGTCAATCTATCGATGGGTCCAATTCCTTTACGCCCAGCCTGCTCGGTTGTATGTTGGTAATGAGTGTATTGGGGCTACTACCGGAGTGCAACAAGGGGATCCCTTGGGGCCCCTTCTCTTTTCCCTTGCCTTACACCCCCTCATTCTCCGGGTGCAGGACCGCTGTAACCTCCCGTTTCATGCTTGGTACTTGGATGATGGGACGATTATCGGCAACGCGACTGAGGTTGCTAGGGCCTTAGACATTATTAACGAGGAAGGGCCATCTCTAGGGCTTTACCTCAACATTAAGAAAACAGAGGTTTTTTGGCCGACATGTGATGGGCGGAAAGTTCAGGACGGGCTTTTCCCGAGAGAGATTGGCAGACCAGAGAGGGGGGTTAAGCTACTTGGTGGAGCTGTTAGCCGTGACCCTAGCTTTATTGGGGAGTTGGCAGGGCGGCGGGCAGCGGGCGGCGAGGGCGGTTGACCTCATGAAACTCTTGCCCTGCCTTAGGGATCCTCAATGTGAACTCCTTCTGTTAAGGTCTTGCATGGGGGTTGCTAAGTTACTTTTCGGGCTACGGACTTGTCAACCTCATTTGATGGTGGATGTGGCATCCCGGTTTGATGATGGCCTCCGGGAGGCTATAGAAGACATAGTCGTGGGTGGTGGCCCCTTCTTTGGGGACCTCCAATGGCGTTTGGCATCTCTGCCAATGCGCCTAGGTGGTTTGGGTCTCCTCTCAGCTCGAGATGTTGGGGTTTATGCTTTTGTGGCGTCCAGAGCTCAGTCTTGGGAACTACAGGATCATATCCTTCGAAACGGTGGGGTTGTCGGGCTCGACAGGGACTATCTGCAGGCGCTTGATCGCTTAAATGTCACTCTCCCAGACTTTGATATCGGCGGTTTCTCTAACAAGGACACCGCCCCCTCGAAGGCACAAAAAACTTTGGCGAATGCTCTGTTTAGCAAAATCGCTCAAAGCCTGGGAGAAATTTTTGATTTGTCATCTCGCCAGAAGGCAGTGTGGGAGTGCCTGAAGGGTCCCCATGCTCAGGGTTTTTTGACTGTTGTGCCAATTGAGGGGCTGGGACAATGTATGTCAGCAGTAGAATACAGAGCAATCCTTAAATACCGGCTGATGATCCCTATGTACCCAGAAGATGAAACCTGCCCGATATGTCGTAAAGCTTGTATGGATAAATACGGAGAGCACGCAGTGCATTGTAAAGAGCTCCCTGGGTTCAAATATCGGCATGACTGGGTGTGAGATGTTTTGTGGGACATCCTAAGAAGAGCTGGGATTTCGGCTAAGAAAGAGGCTCCTGTGAATTTCCTTACAGACCCTATGGAAGGGAGATCTACTCTGCGACCAGCGGATCTTCTCGTCTTTGGTTGGGCTAGGGGGAAACATGCTTGTGTAGACCTCACGGGGGTTTTCCCTCTGGTTGGTTTAAGGGAAAACGGTTTTGTAGCTGGACAAGCAGCAACAAAGGCAGAATCGAAGAAAGTTGATAAGCACGCTAAAGCTTGTGCAGAGAACCAACATGTTTTTGTCTCTTTTGCCTTTGACACATTTGGCTCCTTAGCCCCAGAAGCTATCCAATTCCTGACCATGGTCCAACGGGTCATCTACAACAATTGCTCAGCCTCAGGGGGACGGGGTTTTGTCTTTGGTAGATTAGGGTTTGCAATTCAGAAAGGGGTGGCGGCGCAGCTTGTTGCCCGTCTACCTTCTGTTTTGATGTAACTTGACAAGTATGAATAAAATATTGTTTTTATAAAAAAAAATTATTTATTTATTTTTTTGAAAGGCAAAATTTTCACAATTTTGTTCAATCAAAAGTGAATTTTTAAAGACTACAGTTAAAATAATCGAATAATACACCTCTATCTATTATTTTAAACTACAATCTATGATGCAGTTACAGAATCACTTGCCTCACTCTCTTTTTTGAGTAAACTGCAATTTTACACCCTGAGGTTAGGGGTCATTGGCACTCCTACCCCCCTAAGGAAATAATTGCAAAAATACACCCCACTGTTAACCCTTATGTCGCACTTTTACCCCCCGGACCAAGATGCCGTTACACTTACCGTTAGAGTTAGGTGAAATGTCCAAATTACCCCCCAACGTTTATCCCCTTCCTCATTTAAGAAGTTCAAGCCCTAATTTGTCTGTGTTAAACCCTTTCAATCGCTGAACATGTCTTCATCTTCTTCCTCTGTGCTTCGATCCAAGGAGACCATGAGCAAAAGTCAAGCTTCAGACATCATATGTCCTTGTGGTGCGAAAACAATGTTCAAAGAGTCACAATCCAAAGCTAATCCTGGTCGATGGTATCTTAGATGTGTAAGTTTCTTGTGTTTAATGGTTATTTAAACTCAAGTTTCATTCTTCTGTTGCTTATGATGTCCGATAACAGGTTGGAGGATGTGGATTCCTCAGATGGGCTGATGTTAGTGAAGAACAGGGATGTCCGGTTTGTCGAGAGGTAATGCCTGCTTTAATTCAAAGCATTAAAGATAAGAATGAGTTGGCTAAGTGCAAAGAACAGTTGGCTCGGTACAAGAATGGCGATGTGTTGAAACTGAAGATGTATTTTGTGATTACTTGGGTCTTGATTGTTCTATTTTTTTTGCTTAAGTAGGTTAATGTCGAGAAATTAGATTTGGTTGTGTATTTAGAGTGTAACCGTATTTGGATTATGAGTTTTGAAGTTTATGCAATGGTCCTTTTAAAGTTCTTATATGTTTGTTTTGGTAGCCTGGTTGTAATTATGTAGGTATGGGTGACAAGGAGAATGATAAAGTTGAGAATGAGAAAGATATTGCAGCCGAAGAACCAGACAGTTATGTATACTTTGAAGATCAAGAGTCTGAGATACTCAGACCTTACATGGAGCAAGAAACTGATTATGAAAAGATATTCGGAGATCCGACAAAGGAGTATGACCCTGAAGTGCTGGAACATGCATGGGATTACACATATTGGGATGAAGATGATGATTGGTACTTTGACCCATATGAAGGGGAGCATGGTTCGGATTCGGATTGGTCTTGTTTGGATGATTGTCACTGGAAATAGGCTAGATTTTGTTTGGTTTTAAGTTTGTATGTTGGACATGTTATTTGTACTAAATGTTGCAATGTAATCTAATCGAATCACTTTCCGCCTCTTATTTGTACCAAAATGGTCATTTTGACCTTATAAATGGTCATTGTACTTGTACCAATTATCCAAACAAGCTGCAAAGCAATTATATAGGCTGCAAATATATATAGGCTGCTGCAATTGACAAAAAGTAACCTGCCTATGATCATCTAAACACAATCAAACACGCATGCCAGTTATGAACAAGTCAAACCTGCTGCAAATGACCAAAATGGACATTTTGACCTTATAAACAAGTCAAACCAACCAAACTTTGTCTTGAACAAACCAAACAAACATAGTCTAAACTTACAAACCATCCAAACATTGTCTTGAACAAACCACACAAATACCAAACCAAAGATAAAGATACAAACCAACCAAACAATGTCTGCAACAAAGTTGACAAACCTAACAAACATAGTCTAAACTTACAAACCATCCATCACTCATCAAGATTGTAAACTGGTGCACCTTGAGTGGCAGTGTGTGATTCCTGTGAAGCAGTTGATTGTTCACCACCTTGTCCTTTACAGCTCCTGACATTGTGACCCACGTTCCCACATTTACCACATTTACCATAAATCTTCGTTGTTGCTATCCTCTTGGCTCTGAAGACCTTATGGAGTGATATTTCAAGTTGATGCTTCCGAAGCAGTTGACTTTGGATTGCATGAATCGGCATGTCTGGATTGCTTTCAATCAAAGGTTGGATCTCTCTGGCAATTGAACTCATTGTATACAAAGAAACTGCCCTTGTTGTCAAACAATTGTGTTGATTACGAATGGTCTTGACACACCACTTATCCTTGTCCGTGTTTCTTGAGATGTGAACTGCCCAAGGACAGGTGGGCTTGATATGCCTTTTAAGGTGCTTGGGTTTGTTTTTCTGCCCTACTTTGGTGCAATTACTATTTTGCCCCTCTTCTCCCTTTTTTTTACAGGACCAAGTAGTGGTGGATTGCTTCCAAAACATACTACCCTATACCTTAACAATTCATTTTTTAGAATAAACACATCCCTCCTAGCCTTAAGAGCATAACTTTTCACCATCTGATTCATCGTTTTCTTGTCATCAATAAGCTGACCAACATAGAATGGCAAATCATTTGGACCTTTTAAAGCACTCTTGTTTTTCCTCCTTATCTTCTTGGCAACCTTATCTCTAAGGCTTGAATTGTCATCAGAGCCACTTTCAAAAACCTCCAAGTCAACAGGCTGATGACCTTCTTCGCTTCTCTCATCATCATGATCCCCATCACTTGAACCATCCAGTTCTTCCCTAGAAATTTCAACATTAGCCCTGAACCTCTGCATATCCACCTCTATTTCATAAACCATATTATCTTCCTCAACGTACTCATAATCAGGATCACTACCGTCACTCTCTTCCCCATCTTCATTCATACTATCATTGTCATTATTTTGTGTAAATGATGCTGGAACAATTGCTTTACTAGCCCCTATAGGACCTTCACTTGTATTATCCAATATTGTTGACCTACGGTGTTCAACATACATGTCTATCATGTGGACTCCTTGACGCACATGATCAAATATAGGCTCTAAGTCAACATTACATTTTAATGTCCTAAGACCAAAATCCAGCGAACAGTATGGTTCCTTGTAATGAATGCAGCCATATTGCCTATCATTGTATCCTAATTGCTTAACCATCGCCTCTAAAACATCAGTATTCAACACTCTAAAATCTACATGATCAATGTAGTTCATCTTCCCACCAAGGTATTTCCTATTTGGGTTTTCTACAAAATTACCTCCATGGTGAAATTTTATGCTAAATTCAGATTGGGTTTCGCCTGTAAGCAAACAACAAAAACAAATTAACAGAGAAATATGTTAAAATTTTACCTGATTCAAACGCTGTGAGGTTGCATGTCACTTACGGTACATTACAGCCGGTTCAAAATACTGATCTTCAGCTCGTAGCTTCCACAATCGAAGATCCATGCTCGTAACCCAACTTCTAATCACCTGTAATTGTTGAAGGATGCTTGAACGCGAGTGCAGAGTTCTTCAATTTTGAGTTAGGGTTAACCTCAGGGTTCAATAGTGATGAAATGGGGTTTTTATGAGGATGCAAGTCAACATGTTACCAAATTTACCTATTTACCCTTTGACCATTAACAGAAAAAGCTAGATTGTAACGGCATCTTGGTCCGGGGGGTAAAAGTGCGACATAAGGGTTAACAGTGGGGTGTATTTTTGCAATTATTTCCTTAGGGGGGGGGGGGGAGGGGGGTAGGAGTGCCAATGACCCCTAACCTCAGGGTGTAAAATTGCAGTTTACTCCTCTTTTTTCCTACGATATCTGCAAAGATCTAGTTAAAAGTAGATAATGCCGTTCTCATAGATGGCTCTGCAACAAACATCCATATGTGTGTTCTTTGGGTTTTGGGTTTTTTTGGGTGAGTTTGTTCGGGTTTTTAGTCAGAAAAAGGTGACCGAATAACCGACCCATTTAAAGTTCGGGTCAAGCTGTTCGGTAAGTAAAATGAAAATAAATGTTTTTTTCTTTTACGAAATATCATCAAAATTCAAACATAATTTAACAATATGATATTATAATGTTCAAAAGTCTAAAAAATTAATGTTTCAAATACTAGAGACTTCAAACTAAATGACATGTATAAAAAAGACAATAAATATTCGGGTTTTATGTTTTGGATTTTTCGGGTTTTTTGGCTGGGGTTCAGGTTTGGGTTAATCGGGTTCGGTTTTTCGGTTATTCTCTAATTCGGGTTCTAGTGGCTTTGAATTCGGGTCAGATTTCAGGTGTTAAATAAAAATGGACAACCCTAGTAGGGGAGGGTTTATGAGAATGCTCACCTCAATGAGAGAAAAATGCTTAATTTTATGGTGTAATATTTTAAAAGATGATAACGTATAAAAAAAAAAGCTAACTATAACAACTTTTACTAATATAAATTATAATAAAAATAATTAGAAAGTGTGGGACTGGTCCATAAAAACTTACTGGTTGGATTTTTCAATTAAACTGAGTTTTCTCTTGATACTTGCCTTAGATAAAAACTTATATGTGGGTGTGTAAAATGTGTGTGCGTGTGTTTACACATTAGATATATTACAATGTAAGTTTTAAGAGCATGCGTAGTTGTTGGGGTGAATAATGCTCCACCCTAGGGCGTTGTCTGTCACGTGTCGTCCTAGTCAGGAAATGGGTGTTTTTCTAAAATGGATGTAGTGTTAAAAGGGGTGTAAAGAATTAAATAAATAAAAAAAACCATTCAAAAAATTGATTGGCTAAAGAAGAAGAGGGTTAAATGTGATTGGACCATCAAAATGGGGCTTGGGCGTGGAATATCCAACGCCAAACACAAAATTTTCAAAAATGACGCCCACTAGGGTCGAAGACGGGCGTGTTCTGGGCTTTTTTGGCGTAAAAAACCCCCCAAATTCAACGAATTCCGGTGGTCTAATAATCAAATATTTGGTAGCAAAGTTTCCATTTTGATGTTACGATAATTGAATTAATAAAATATAGTTAATTCAATTATATGATCAAACATATAGAATTTAGAATATAGTTAATTACATAAACAATTATATATATACTAGCTTATATCCCGTGTGACACACGGGTTCAAAAAATAAAATTTAAAACATATTAATAAATATGATGTATGATTTTTTAAAGAATAGAAAAAAGCATGTAACCAAGTAATTTAAAATAATAATGTTTTGATGCTTGTCAGTTCAATTTTTAATTTTATGAACACAAGTTTCAATTTAGTAAGTTGTTCAGGAAATATAAGTCGACAACTTCATTTTTTTAAATGTCCTATGAAATGTTTGTTTAGAGTATGAAATAATAGAAATTAATGTTAATCTAAAATAAAATAATAAAAATAAGTAAATAAATAACAAACTAAATAATTTGACATGAAAGATGTACAAAAAAAATATATAAACATACTTTACAAATTTCTAAAAACTTCTTTGTATACAACATTTGATGTTGTATTTGAAAGATTACCATCACTATCTAGAATAACAACTTTGAGGCCATCTCGTCTTGTAACTCTTGATAATGCAACATACAATTGACCATGTGTAAAGACTGGTTTTTTCAAAAACAAACCAACTCTGGAGAGAGATTGTCCTTGACTTTTGTTTATGGTCATTGCAAAAGATACCACAAGCGGGAATTGTCTTCTTTGTAACTTAATGTGAAGTTTTTTGTCTGTAGGTATCAACGTAATTCTAGGAATATAATGACGATCTCCAATGTGACTTCCGGATATAATCTCTACCTGTATAACACGCTGACCCAAATAGACCACCTTTAATCGTGTTCCGTTACACAGTCCACTTTTTTGATCAATATTTCTAAGAAGCATAACCGGAACACCTATCTTCAACACTAACCTATGGTTGGGCAAACCTGAAGCTTTAATTCCATTAAGAATATCCGGTGAGCATAAACTGTCATCTAAATTCTCATTAACCATTTCTGTTGGACATATACTATCTGAACTTAGATATTGCTTTTCTTCTCCAGGAAAAACTGAGAGCAACCGGTCGTTAATTTCTTGAACAACATCATTTTTTGGAGCCAGGATTGCTCTTTTATGGAAGAAATTTTCATCATTGAAATGATCTAGAAGAGACGGATATACAAACTCTATTAACTCAGAAATGGGATCTGATGAATCTTTGATGAGAAGATATTCGGGTATTTGTATTTTTGCATCACCGTCATTGATACCACCAACATTACCTTCCCCTATATCCAAAAGCCATTTTGCAAAGTCCCTAGTTTTCTCTATTTCAACTGAATCGTTTGAGGTACTCAACCTCAAGTTTTTTGTCAATTTAAGGACCCTGCAATTTCTCCAGATGTAAGACGAACTTAAAGAAGCATTTACAATTTGTTGTCTACTTCCACCTGGGACCACTGGTAGTATTTGTCGGAAATCTCCTCCGGATGCAGATCTAAAGATGTCTTTTAACGATCTGTCCAAAGCTTCAAATCCATGTTTATGTACCATTGGAGCTTCATCCCAGATAATAAGTGATGTTTCTTGTAATAAACGTGCAAGGTCGCTGTCTGGCTTTATGAAGCAAAAAGAATCCTCATCTAAATTTATAGGAATGTGAAATCGGGAGTGAGCAGTCCTCCCTCCTGATAGCAAAAGAGATGCAATTCCACTTGAAGCAACACTTAAAACAATTTTGCCTTCCGATCTTATAGATGCACATAAGGACTTCCAAAGATATGTTTTTCCAGTTCCACCGTAACCATAAACGAAAAACACGCCTCCTTTGTTGTTATCAACCGCCGTGATGATTTCTTGATATATAACACGTTGTTCATCAGTTAGTGAAGAAAAAAGGTTATGAAACTCTTCAGCTAATATCTCCTTGTCGTAAGCCAGCTCTTCACTAAGTAAAAGATTGTTTGCGGAAGATATACAATCATGATTAGGAAAAGGCATTGTTGAAAACCTTTTTAGAGTCGAATTATTTCTGAGTAGAAACTTTTCGATCTCAAACAATGTTAGGTTTTTAATTTGATCTTTATTAAGTACTAAACATGTACAGAATTTAAAATATTGTTAAAATGAAATAAATTACATTACTATAACATTTGTATATAAAATAATATAATGGATAATACCTGGATGTTTTAAAATAAGACGTTGGTTGTAGAGAATGTCATCTGACAAGTAAGTGAATGTTCTTTCCCAGACAAATTCAGGTCTAGACATACTCTCGGACATTAACATTGTACAAAATAAACTTCGTAAATAATAACCCGAGCCTGTGAAACTTGCTTCTACAATTGCTTTAACATATTCGTTGTCATCATCCAAAAGGCCATATGCATAACATGCATCTCTAAAAGTAGGGTATTCAACATCATTCACTGTTCTAATATCCTCGAATGTTTTTGGACCTTTCACCTTGTTCAACAAAATTCTTAAATAATAAGCTTCCCCGAAAGAAGGAGAAACTGAATGAATTCTGCCGATTGAAAATCCTCTTTTTCTTTGTTTCCACATACGTTTGTTGCTTTTCCAAACAAATTTTGTAGGGAATTCGACATAAGTTAGTTGACGTGCTTCTGGGTAACTTTGATTGCAACGAAACCACTCTAAAAACATTGAAGCAGCCACTGAAGGTTTATCTAAGACATCTTCTATTTCTTCAATTTCCTCATATATAACATGTTGTTGTCCAGGAAGATGAAAAGGAAGCCTAATGACTGAAGGATTCCTATAATGTATATCATAAGAAAAAATCCACCAAGATGCTTCACAAGCAGATATGTATCTACAACTATAGTAGTCTTTGATTTCATCAACCTTCTTTTCATGCTCATTTGTTTCGTTAGTTGGAACAAAACAAATTGATGCCCTATCATGACCTTTGTTTATGTATTTAAACAAATATTTGATTAAACCATCCTGAATGCACCACTCAACGTTGATGTGTGCTTGATATCTTTGTAAAAGTATTTTGTTGTATGGCACAACGCTTCGATTATCTAACTTGACATCTGACTTGTCAACAAAAAAACCATTGTTGCGTCTTCTATAAATAGGAAAACCATCACCATCTATGCATGTAGATTCACGAAATTTCTTTGGAAATTTTTTAGAACACTTTCCGTCAACCATGCATGGACAGTTCATATTTTCAATGCCACAAGGACCATGAATCATGAACTCACTTACAAGAGAATATAACTCTGGATCTTTGTCTTTGTCTGGTATTTCGGCAGAAATGAATGGATCGATATAATCAACGGTTGGAAGTTTGTGGTCGGCATGCATAAATAAGCACAAATGAGCATGAGGCAAGCCACGTTTTTGAAACTCCACCGTATATAGAACTACAATAATAAAAAAAATAAAAAAGTTTGTGTCATATAATTGATTTATAATCTTTTTTACCGTTTAGTGAGTTCATATGCATATATAACATAGTTTATTAGAAATGTCATAACAATGTAGAAACATTTGAAGAATACAATGAAGATATGAAATACCTGCTTGAAGCTTTCCAAGAATTGCATGATCCCTTAAGTCTTTGATAATGGAATCCAACTTCATTTTAAATAATCGACATAAAATATCAGGTCTGTCTTCCGGGTTAAGAGTCGTGTCTTTAAGAAACCTCTTCACTTCAGGCCATTTTGGGTTACATGTGATTGTTATGAAAAAATATGGACATCCATACCATTTACAAAGTGACATGGCATCTAAATAATTTTGAAACATGTACCGTGCACTACCAGTAAAAGAGGAAGGTAATATAACACGCTGGCCGATTTTGGAGACATCACTTTTTCCTTGATTTTTAACAGAACATAAATTCTCATAAGTCTCGCGTCTTAATTTCTTTTGTTTAGTACGTATGTATAAGAGCCTTTCACTTTCAATCATAGTATACGCATCAACCAAAAATTGTTGAAAAAGCCTTCTGGAATTAAGAATCAAAGAAAAAGTATTTACTCTGTCTTGGATTCTATAACAAAAGTATTCTCTCATTGTGCATGTATGTCTTTTACTGATGGTTGAAGTAGAAACATCGCGATGAAGGATATCAATTCTATAACCATCATCACCGTACACAAAAAGTAGGGGATATTGAAGAGCTAAATAAGAAGGATGTAGTTCACTAATACGTTGGAGATAACCTTCTTTAGTCTTGACAATAATATCTCTAGGTTCAAACGAAGTGTCAATATCTCCAACTATTAAAGCAGCAACTTCGGAAGCAGTTGGCAAGTTATATGTCCTCCCATCTTGATTCCTTTTTGCAATAAGGCGTATCTTTAGATTTGTATGAGGATTGCTTCGAAAACAATCTCGGGTCATTCTATAAGACTTAACCAACTCATTGTGTGAATCTAACATTGCCTTCAAATCTTGAATAATTTCAAAATCCAAATTTTCTGTACTTGATGTGGAGACTTTTTTGGTTTGCCTAATTGGAATAAATACAATATAAAGTAAATAAGGTTAGATAAAAAAATGTATTTTAGCTAAATGAAATTTTATAAATGATTTAAGAAACATACCCTAAAGCGGCTTGTCTGTTTGCAACCTCATTCTCAGTGTCATATATATATAACTGAGAGAATTTAGGCTTTGATCCATCCGTTGGTAGAAGACTTCCAATAGTATGATAATTTTCACCGCTAAGTCTGAATACAAAGGGAGAATTACCTTTGTTAATGGAGGAATCTACTTTTCCACCCATGGAAGTAAAAGAAAACATTGAGTTGTAACGACGAATGTTTTTCAAAAAAATGTTTGCTTTTTGAATCCAAAGAAGTATAAAGACTTTTATAATCAGAGGGGGGTCCTTGAAATCTGGAAGTTTGACTTTGCTGTAACCACAACATAGAGAAAAGCTTGATTTAGTCTTTCTTTGATAACTTCTTAAGACTTCATCCTTCCATAATTTTGCATGCCATGTTTCACATATATGACTTTGATCACCATGATCCAAGTAATCTGTTATTGGCATTGTTTAATTTGATTAGTATATAATTATAATATAGTATTCTAAAAGTGAAACTTATAAATAAAGATATTGTAAATCGAATATTACCTTTTGATTTGCCACAAAATATGTCTGTAATAATTTCTCCTTTAAGATGGTGTTCTACTCGCAAATTGTTGGATGGAGATGCTTGAATATTGTTCTATTTTTATATTTATATGAACAAATGTTAAATATGAATTCTTTTTTCAGGTAGTTTTTAAACGACGGATTAAATAGAAAGTATATTTATATATACCATTTGTAATATCTGATAGCGGAGGAGTATAATAGATATCTGAAGAAGTAACAATGGTATGTTGATTTTGAATTGATTTGATAAGGAATAACCACTTCCTTCCCATAAATGAACTTCTGTTATTTGGTGATTTGTTGGAACTGGGTTGGATATTTTGCAAACCTGCTTTAACATATCAAACATTGAGTATTGTAATAATAATATACAATTATTATTTACAGGAATTAAAAATGTTAATCATATATGGTCTTACTAATGAACATTAACTTTAAAATATATGTTATTATTAACAAATAACTTGTAAACATATACATTACCTTTTAAATTGTTGTTGGATTTTCTTTTATCCATCTCTTTTTTTCTCATTAGTCTTCTTTCTTTACAATCTATAATGACATTAGACATTTAAGATATGATTGAATAAGTAATAAGCAAAAAAAATTAAATATATACCATTTGAAATGTTAGATAGCGGGCTTCGAATTTGTACGTCTGAATACAAAAAATAAGATGCAATTTTCATTAGTTTCAAATAATTGATTTATAATTTGTAAAATAAAATATTGAATGACATATATGAGAATGTATTGAAATATGACCTTTTATTGTGGAACTAAAATCAGTAACTTGTCATTTTTTGGCTGCCATATGCAATTTCCTTTTCTTTCGCATAAGCTTTGCTTCAAAAGATCGATCGTTTTGATCTGTGGAAAATAAAAGATAAGTGTGAAAATAATTAATTTCCTTAGAGTAAAAAATAAAGCACGTTTGGCGATAAATCAAAAAACAACTTATTGAGTTGTTACATTTTAAAAATACATTATAAGTAAACAAATACTTTGATATTCAAGAAATTTTGTATGTTAAAAGTGTATAAACCTCACAACTAATGTATCTAAAATGATGCTTTAAATGTGGCTTTTTAAAAAAAAAAACTACATAATTGAATACGTCCTTGTCAAACTCAATACCAAACATTGTTTTACAATTTGCTAATAAGTGTTTTATAGCCTTCATTGTTGATAATATAATACACTTAAATTCATTGTGATTGTCGATTTTTAAAAACTAACTGAAATTTATAGTAATTACCAAGTGAAGATAATAATATGTACTATAAGAATAAAGTTGTTGAAAGATGATATTGGTTGAAAAAGGTTTTGTTTTTTTACATTATAATGACAAAAAAATATAATGCTGTAAAAATCAAAACATAAATGTAACAAAACATTAATACATTAAAAACCAAACCATAATAATTGTTTTGGCATATAGGTCTTAGAGCAATGAGTCCAACAAAAGGAAATTAAACTTCTTAAAACATAAAACTTGGAATCATTCCAAGCTGATGAAATAGTTCTTAAACAACTAACATAATTCAAAACACATTAAAACAACATAGAAAAACCACACTTGGAACATAAAGCTTTTGAAGTCTTCATTTTTCAATTTTGGGAATCAGGAGAGTTGGTTTGACATGGTTAAACTGGTTTGGTGGTTGACAATTCTCCATTTTCCTCAAAATCATAATTCTCCACCAAGTTTTTCTTGAAATCAGGTTTCTTTGATTTCCTCTTAAAGATTACAGCCTCACCAACATGCTTACTTTCAGTGAAATCGCCATCCAAATTTTTTGGCACAGGAGTTATGACATTATCATCCATCGACTCAGTAACAGCCTAAAAATGATATAAACAATTGGTCTCATAAATAAAGACTGAACATAATTTGAATTAAATAGATTAAAGTGTTCATAATTTGAAGTATATTTTTAAATTAACATACCTTTGATTTGAGATTCGCGTTTGAATGGGTGCCAACACAGATTCCCATAGTAACATCAATCGGGTTATCATCCTAGATTGTATGTAAAATAAATTCTCAGAAAATCAAATTTAGAAGGTTAAGAATGTAAACAAATATAATAATAAAGATATATTACTGATGAGAAATTACTGAGATTATAGAATGCATACATTCAAGTGAACAGTTTCTTGTGAATCCATATCAGTGAACATGTTTGTCAAAGAAGTAGACTTGTCGACCTACAATGTATTTCACATATTATGACAAATCACTTTCAATATTAAATCTAACTAAAATAAAGTACTCAATAATAGTATTACCTCAATGTTGTTTGCTTTCTTTTCGAGCTCGCATATGATATCCTCATCATCAGTCAATTTAGAAACACCAAAAAACCAAAAGTTGTTATCAATGTTGAATTGTTTGATGTCAATCTTAAACGCAAATTTTTTTCCCAAAAGAGCTTCAAACTCGTCGGGATAAAGACCCTTATCACCACCCTGTAGTATATATATAGTAATATATTAATGACATATTACATGGAGAAAATATAAGAATTGTAAATTTAATAAGACAATCTTACAGCAAGATGTTTTTCAATTAAATTTGATGTAGTTGTTTTCAGAATTTTACAAGCATCTCTATCAAACAATGTCAACGACACAGTTCCACTTGAATCTTGAACAGTCAATGGGATTTTTATCCTAAAGAACAAAGTGTTGTCATGTAAGGTATGAAATCTAAACAATGAACTGAGAAAATAACTTTCAAATAATATATATTTGTATATATATGTATGTATATTCAGACCTTTGCATATATTGAATCACACTATTCTTGCAAGTTTCCGTTTTGCACTGATAAACCTCTTCCTCATCAACCAAGACACCAACAGTAGGTGTATCATTCTCGGTTTTCTTAGAAACATTCTTGTTACAAGCTTTACAAGCAAAATAATACCAAGGCAACTCAGCTATCATCTGAACAGTCCCAACAATAACAACAGACTTGACCTAAAAAATAATTAGTTTTGTTATAAAGACATAAAACATGTTACTAATATAACACAATAATGTAGTTTACCTCATTGAGATTAAGTTCGGCTATGTTGTTGAATTCACTTTTGACAACATATTCATCATACAATAATAAAAAAATTCCTGAAAGCCTAGATGATTGACTCGAACATGAAGAAGCAGCAGAGTTTTGGATAAGGCTGTTATAAGTGTATACATTAGATCAGTGAAAACAGTAAAAAATATTTATTTTATTTATTATTTGACATATAAAACCTGTTTCGAAAAGAAGTTATATCATCAATATCAGAATTGATGAAAAGCTTGGAAACATTGAAACAACTGTTCACATATCCAAATGGTCCAAAGTATTTCAATGTAGCAAACTGGAGAATGACAACAATAACACCATGTTGATCTCTGTTTTCCCAGTGCTCTAAAATCCGATCAGCATAAGAATCCCACAAAGACAAGTATATTGAATCCATCCTTAAAAAAATTAATAAAGATTAGGTTTTTACAAAAGGTGTTAACATTATAAAATATGAAATATTAATATATATATATATATATAGAATAAAAAAAATACATACTCTAGATCTTGAATAATGACATTGATTTTCTTGGTGTCTTTCCCCTTTGCCGTCTTAAACTTCTTAAGGTCTTTAACATCAGCAACAAAATCAATCACATCTAGATAATGACAATCTAATTAAATATATAAACAGATTAAAGTATTTAAGAAAAAATAAAATTAATCTATGAGGTTTTTGGTTACCTAAAGATTTGTTTTCAGGAAAAGTTTTGTCAATGATATCCTTAAAGGATATGAATGAGAAGCCATAGGTTGGACCATTGAAATCATCACATAGGTACACATTGCTATCACAGTAGACGCCCAACTTGTTTTGGTTGTCCACATACTTGTACTTGGACTCATTTAACCCAATAGTGGGTTTGACAATGAAATAACATTCTATTAGAAAAATAAACATAAATAAAATTAAAATTTGTTAAATTAGTTAGAACATATAACTTTAAGCTGTTAAACGGTAAGTGCGTGTCTCCTAAGGCTGTTTAAAAAGTAAGTTATCCAAAGGTTGAAACATGTTACCTAATTCATTTAAAAGATGCTCAAACTTGGGAAACCATCTTCGGAGAACATTGGCTTGCATCCTTGTTCCCTACAACATAAAAGATGAGAAATATAATCTTTGGTTGAATAATTGAAATGAACGTCAACACATGGTTGTGTTACAAGCACGTTAACAACGAATTAAACAATGATGTAATCTGAGCACACATGATACGGGATCGACATAACACACATTGGACATCTTTGTTAGTTATAATTCAGTTTAAAACAGAGCTAAAGTTAGTTAAGTGGACCCAAAATGGGTTTACTATTTTAAGTGGCTGATTGAATTAATCACTAAATAAGTAAATATCCTCCCTGCCCACCTTTCATAGTATTGTTAAATTAGTTCCAGCTATGAATGGTTTCTTTAATATAACATAAACTGGGCTGCATAGTAGAATGTGATATGACAATTTGTTAGTTAAAAAACCCAGTCAGTTTCTAGGCTTCAAATAAGAGTAACGATAACACTATACAACTATATTCCTACAAAGGTTAGTTTATTCTATAACCATACAATTTCAAAGAGGATGTACAGTAAATCTTTTTATTGGTTAGTAAGGAAGGATGGTAAAACCAAACTGTGGCATCCACTAACAATTTATTTTTCTCAACGTTTCAACATAAGCATTTTGAAAAACAAAGTTATATTCGAAATAAATCTTTTTTTTTTTTGCTATCGAGTTAGGCATTTGGTCATATCGATTCGACCCTTTTACAACAAAATATACACATATTTAACTCATCTATTTTTATAGTAATAATTTTATTTTTCTTTAATAACTTGCTTTAGTTATATTTAAAAAAAATACACAGTTAGTTTTGTTTCTTATTGTTTATATATAAATTATATTAAGAATGGAATTGTATTTGAAGTAAAACATTTTTAATAGGAACAAAACAAACTGTGTAGCTTTCTTTTTTATCGTAATGTCGTATATATGATAGTTTGGCTCAAAAATGCGCTCATCTAGTTATATACAAAATCATTGATGCAGATTTTGGTCTAGAAAGTAATCATTATTCAAGAGTTTTTTTTATCATTTATCTTTAATGTATTATAATGTGTAATTTATTAAGCTGAAATAAATGAAGTAACTTTATTAAAAGCTGCTAAATAACAATCAACAGGTAAAAAAAAAGCAAATAAAAAAAAGCTACTTGAATGAGTGTGTTATTAAGACATTTAAGCTAACAATGAACACTTGCAATCATCTAAACCAGTATTCATGTTAACAGTTTATAAAATAATAATTTCATGGACATCATTCAGAGTTATTAGTATGAAGACGACTAAAATGGACCCTATAGCAGTACACTTTAAAGAACACAAACACATGAGACTCCACAACAGAGTAAACTGCCTAAATACTCAACGACCATAGACCTTATTAAGACTGATTCGCCTACACAATACATACCAAGACACTTAAAAATCAAGCCAGCATGTAAACTTTAAAGAAAGGTATTGACAACAGGCTTTAACATGAAGGACGAACTACATAGTAAACTAAGCCCGCAATAGCTTATCCTTTAAATAGGTTCAAATTAATATAATAACTGACAAAATGTGAAATATTAAAAAAATAGATTGCTTTAGTAATAATTTTATTTTTCTTTAATAACTTGCTTTAGTTATATTTAAAAAAAATACACAGTTAGTTTTGTTTCTTATTGTTCATATATAAATTATATTAAGAATGGAATTGTATTTGAAGTAAAACATTTTTAATAGGAACAAAACAAACTGTGTAGCTTCCTTTTTTATCGTAATGTCGTATATATGATAGTTTGGTTCAAAAATGCGCTCATCTAGTTATATACAAAATCATTGATGCAGATTTTGGTCTAGAAAGTAATCATTATTCAAGAGTTTTTTTTATCTTTTATCTTTAATGTATTTATAATGTGTAATTTATTAAGCTGAAATAAATGAAGTAACTTTATTAAAAGCTGCTAAATAACAATCAACAGGTAAAAAAAAGCAAATAAAAAAAAAAGCTACTTGAATGAGTGTGTTATTAAGACATTTAAGCTAACAATGAACACTTGCAATCATCTAAACCAATATTCATGTTAACAGTTTATAAAATAATAGTTTCATGGACATCATTCAGAGTTATTAGTATGAAGACGACTAAAATGGACCCTATAGCAATACACTTTAAAGAACACAAACACATGAGACTCCACAACAGAGTAAACCGCCTAAATACTCAACGACCATAGACCTTATTAAGACTGATTCGCCTACACAATACATACCAACACACTTAAAAATCAAGCCAGCATGTAAACTTTAAAGAAAGGTATTGACAACAGGCTTTAACATGAAGGACGGACTACATAGTAAACTAAGCCCGCAATAGCTTATCCTTTAAATAGGTTCAAATTAATATAATAACTGACAAAATGTGAAATATTAACAAAATAGATTGCTTTAGTAATAATTTTATTTTTCTTTAATAACTTGCTTTAGTTATATTTAAAAAAAATACACAGTTAGTTTTGTTTCTTATTGTTCATATATAAATTATATTAAGAATGGAATTGTATTTGAAGTAAAACATTTTTAATAGGAACAAAACAAACTGTGTAGCTTCCTTTTTTATCGTAATGTCGTATATATGATAGTTTGGTTCAAAAATGCGCTCATCTAGTTATATACAAAATCATTGATGCAGATTTTGGTCTAGAAAGTAATCATTATTCAAGAGTTTTTTTTATCTTTTATCTTTAATGTATTTATAATGTGTAATTTATTAAGCTGAAATAAATGAAGTAACTTTATTAAAAGCTGCTAAATAACAATCAACAGGTAAAAAAAAGCAAATAAAAAAAAGCTACTTGAATGAGTGTGTTATTAAGACATTTAAGCTAACAATGAACACTTGCAATCATCTAAACCAATATTCATGTTAACAGTTTATAAAATAATAGTTTCATGGACATCATTCAGAGTTATTAGTATGAAGACGACTAAAATGGACCCTATAGCAATACACTTTAAAGAACACAAACACATGAGACTCCACAACAGAGTAAACCGCCTAAATACTCAACGACCATAGACCTTATTAAGACTGATTCGCCTACACAATACATACCAAGACACTTAAAAATCAAGCCAGCATGTAAACTTTAAAGAAAGGTATTGACAACAGGCTTTAACATGAAGGACGAACTACATAGTAAACTAAGCCCGCAATAGCTTATCCTTTAAATAGGTTCAAATTAATATAATAACTGACAAAATGTGAAATATTAAAAAAATAGATTTGAAACATTTACCTCTTCATCAACAACAATCATTTCGATTGAGTAAAACTGTTCTGGATTGTTATACATGGGTTGCTTCCATAACCGAAGTACACGAACCTTCACAGTGTAATCACGGCGAGCCAAATCCAAATCCTTCAAATAGGTGATGTTACTGTATCATGAAATATATGGTTAGAGGTATTACTTATAAAATATGATATGAATGACTAAATTATTAAATGCAAAGTTATTAGAGATGTACCCGTGCTCCATGAGTTCAGTGTTGCTTTGTGTTGGACAGGTAAAATGCAAGAATGTATGTTTAAGTTGCTGAAATATGAGGGTGGTGGTAGTGGTTATAAATAGTTGGTGATGAAACAAAACAACAAATCTATTTTAGGGTATATGGAAGTATACAGAAAAAAAAATCAGCTTTCTTGGTTAGGTAGTTGGATAACTAAAATGTGAAACAATTTGAAATACTTGATTTGTCTTTATAGTTGACCGATATTATGTTTCAGATGTACCTTGATGGGTCTAAAAGATGCTTTGTTGCAAAAGTAACCATACACATAAAAGCTGCTAAGGTCAAATGCAGAGACAAGACCTTTGAAAAGTTCAAATGAAAATCTATACGAAAAGACGAAAAAGACAGGGTTTGTTTATTTGTTTTTACAGCATTTTATACTTTTGGAATACTGAAAAGTTAAAAATGTGAACAGTATTTTTTGGGAAGAGGTTTATTACCTTGTTGATGCAAAGCCTTATTTTTTAAATAAGTATTTGAAATAACCATACATAATCTAATTTTTTTAGGTAAGTATTTGAAAAAACCATACATAATTCATGAATATCAGTTACAAAAAAGTTAAAGAAATGTTCTTTTAAAGACGGTAAACAATAATATGTAAGGTGAAAGAATAATATAGTGTAGTTACTCTTATTTTAAGTCACAATAATAAGTAGAAAAACTAATTACCATGGTGAAAGTCTTGCCTGTGCATTCTTGCAAAGCTGGTGCTGCCAATTGAGACTGAAAAATAAGATCATGTTAGATCAGATCCCATTACTCATTGTAAATTTAGATAATAAAAAATGCAAAGTTGGGCTGAAGACCTCTGCTCAGTCGCGAAGCTTTAAAAACCAGAAAAGCAAGCTTCCCTCTAAACAATGGATTTGCTTCTATAAGGTTTTTCAGCTCAACTAACATAATGCTTCGAGCTGATTTTGTATCCCCGTACTTTGAAAGTTGCTCATTCTGCCTAATCACAGGTAAGGAGAATAATAAGGTCAACCTTGCAACAAACTATGATAAGTACAGATAGTGAGATGGTCATAAAAGTACCTAAAATTGTCAAGTGTTAGTAGCAGGGTGATTTCCTTGAAGAGCTTTTCATTAAAGGTGGAAAAAACCTTTAAATCCTTGCAAACAATTTAAACATATTTTGCTCGGTCATTCGTGAGATTAACAACTCAAACATTAATAAGACATACTTTATGTAGAAAATGAACTTGTAAAGGATGTGAGATATAAATGTAATATTTGACTTGCCTATCAAGGGCTTCCAGGTACTTTTGTTTCCTAATTTCAAAGAATATCTTCATCGAGTACTGATTGTCTTCAACCTTTGTGAAACCGCATAGATATCGTTCCACTTCATCCCATTCACCAGCGTGAACTTGATCCTCAAAATAGTTCATATTGAAGGTAAATTAGGGTTTATTGGCAATTAAATCAAAGATATCAAGCAAATCATCAAAGAAAAAGAGAAAACACCAAACATACTTTATTAAATCTTGTTTATTGTAGCGCGTGCAACATACACCGTTGCAGCTGCAACCATCGACGGAAAGAACTTGATGATCCCGTAATGCATCATTCCCAATTCAGGGTACAAATAAACCATATTCTCCATCTGCAAACATCAAAATCAGAATCATTTCACAACGAACTAATAGAATTTTATCGCGAATTTTTATAATAAACACTTACGGTGATCTCCGGTGTTAGTAGCTGGGTGATTCCCTTGAAGAGCTCTTCATTAAAGGTGGAAAAAACCTTCAAATCCTTGCAAAGAAAATTCAATAAAAAAGTAAATTAACCCATATCGACTTGCTCGAGTTCATTATCGACGTATTCGACTTGTGCGAGTTCATTATCGACGTCTCCAGCATCAAAATCGATAATGTTTTTCAGTTTACAGTTCAGTCCCGCATCAAGAAACTTAATACAATAGTAAATTTAACAGAAATTCAAAAAAAATTCAATAAAAAGTAACCTAACCAATATTTTTGACTGCCCACATCAAGAAATTCAAGAAAAGTGTAATTTTAACCCAATTTTGTGATTTTTGTTTACAACCCACATAAAAAAACTTAATAAATTAGTAAATTTAACAGAAATTCAATTAAAATTCAATTAAAAAGTAAATTAACCCATAAATTTGACTACCCGCATCAAGAAATTCAAGAAAAGTGCAACTTGAACCCAATTTTGTGACTTTTTTGACAATCCAAATTAACAAACTCAAGAAAACTATATAAACAATCTTTTAAGTTTTACCTCTACAAGTTTGTGGAGTTTGTAGATGTCTTTCGACATATTCGACTTGCGCCAGTTCATTATCGACGTCTCCAGCATCAAAATCGACAGTGTTTTTCGGTTTATAGTTCAGTAATAGCTTGTCGGCTACATCTGGTAACAACTGAAAAGCACAAATTCCACCATCTTCGGATTATTAGTAGCTGGGTGATTTCCTTGAAGAGCTCTTCATTAAAGGTGGAAAAAAACTTCAAATCCTTGCAAAGAAAATTCAATAAAAAGGTAAATTAACCCACATCGACTTGCTCGACTTCATTATCGACGTATTCGACTTGCGCGAGTTCATTATCAACGTCTCCAGCATCAAAATCGATAATGTTTTTCGGTTTATAGTTCAGTCCCACATCAAGAAACTTAATACAATAGTAAATTTAACAGGAATACAATAAAAAATCAATAAAAATTAAATTAACCCATATATTTGACTACCCACATCAAGAAATTCAAGAAAAGTGTAATTGTAATCCAATTTTATGTTTTTTTTTTTACAACCCACAGTTGTTAGACAATTTAAAGAGTATGTAGTTTAAAACATTATAAGAGTAAAGCATGAACAATATATAGAACAAACAAAGTTTTTATTCAAAGTTACGAATGCCCAAAACAATTAGTCTATCAAGAAAGAAAAACCTAATGGAACGAAAAATAATATCGACTGTTGCTCGACTCTATGAAAAACTAACTGAAAAAAGAATGATCATAACCTGATTTTCATCACGGATCAACGCTGCTACGCTCCTCGTTACCATCTTCATGATCTGCCTGCGGCTGTGATGGCTGATTTTGTTGCTGGAGCAAGATTTGATGTTGTATGAGCTGTTGTAGATGAAGATCATGTTGTTGTGAATGCGACTGCAGCTATGATGACCGATACACATTACTATCATACGAGCCACTATGGGTTGCCTGATGCGAAGGTCCAACACCATCAAAACGTCTATTACGTATCAATTGTTCCATGGACGCCTGTTGATGTTGGTGCTCCATTTTCCTTAACATATCCTGCTCCTCAACCAATTATTGTTGCTGAGCCTCGTATAATTGTTATCGATTATGCAGACCACCAGTACCATCAAAATGTCTATTAAGCATCGATAGGTCCATCGTCGGCTGCTGATGTCGTATTCGTTGGTGTGGATGGTGCTCAAAATTCCTTAACATGCCCTGCTCTCTACCAGATCCAACCAAATGTTGTCTCTGAGCCTCATATAAATGTTGAGCATCAGAAGTCCCCATATAAACGACATGCAAGAAAGTGATGGTAAACAAATATTTTCAAGATCAGATATTCCATTTGAACAAAATATAGAAAAAACAAAGAACTTGCAGCAAACTCGAACCGATCTACATACAATTAACATAATTTACGGAACAAAAACCGGAGGTTTAGCTAAAACCTCTAGAAGATCGGACCATATTTGGTTCAAAAACACAAATTCAACAAAAATTCTACAAAAAGTAAATTAACCCATTTGTTTTACTACCCACATCAAGAAATTCAACAAAAGTGCAAATCATCAAATAAAAACAGAAAACACCAACACATACTTTATTAAATCGGTTGGCAATTGTTTAATTACAGTTTGAAATCGAATAGATCTATGACTTCTAAATTAGGGTTTTGTAAAATGAACGACATTCATGAATCCTTCAATTTCCCAATAGACTTGCCGATTAAGTTCTTGAACAACACCAAAATTATCATCCTTTGTAATGAGATTAATAGATCTGAGATAAAAGAAATCTTACATGAAGAAAAGGACCAAGAGGTGGTCTGCGACAGCAGGTAAGCTTTTGGATTGTGTGAAAACCCTAGAGAATATATCGTATATGTGAAACAGAAGCTTGCAATGATTTTACCCCAAATAAATCGAAGTCAGTCAACAAAAATCAAACCTCCAAATAGCTATTAGATTGCGATGAAGATGAAGAGTAGAAAAAAAAACAGATCTTTCATGTAGGTGAAGCATCTTACAAGCGATTGAGAACAAAGGAGAGAGGCAAGATAAAGAAACGGCTGAAATTTTGGGGAAATGATTAGGGTTAGGACTTAGGAAGAATACATGGAAAAAAAACCCGGTTCAGGAGGTTGATGGCGTGGATAGTCTAGATGATGAACACGGTAGCAAATTAAATGAGGGGTTGACATGTGTGTTAAATGAATGTAGAGGGGACAAGTGTCCCAACCTTGTTCTTTTATTATATATAAAGATAAAGATTGTTAACCAACGGCCTTAAATAGTAACTTTATTTTTATAATAATATATATAGTTTTTTATCATTATTATTTTTAATATTATAATAGTTTATTATTATATTTACTTTAATAATATATTTTTAATTTTTTTCCTTTCTTTAAACCATATGTTTCCTATACCAATTTTTTTAATAATTTTTTTTTCTTTTTTTATAACATATATTAATTTATCAATTAATTTGATACTTCTTTAATAAATTACGTTTATAACTTTTTTTTTCTAAAAACTTAAGTACATAGTTGTATTTTATTTTCCGTTGACATCCGTTATAAGTTTTGTTAAAAATGAAGTTGTACTCAAAATAAAGTATTTATTGTAACAACTCTCATTAAAATTACCATTTCTTATCTTATTTTACCCAATAGGAAACCCTAATTAAGACCCCCAAGTGATCCTGCATAACCCCTAAAATTTTCAGAACAATCGGAACCAGGATGAGGGCCCCTAAAACTCAGGGGGGCATTTCCTATTCGGTATTATCAAGACAGTTTTATGTGTAAAACGAATTTGAACAATCGGTCAACTCAGCCAAGCTACCAAGACACGGGGCTACCCTATGGTAGGGTGGTGCCCCTCGCGCCACGCGACAGCCCCTTGCGCCACGCGAGGGGACTGTTTTTCCAGTATAAATAGATGGGTGTGGGACTTGAGTTTCTGCGTTGGTTCGACGTTAAAACTCGTTTTCTACGTTGAGTTATCTTCTGTTTACTACAAAAACACACACTAGCACGAATTCTGCCGCGACAACAGGGTAATAACTCGATCACTGCTACGATTTAATGTCCGATCGATAGAAACCAATCCAATGGATGTTTAAGTGCTGCTCAAACTTGGGTTATACTTTGTCATTCGTCGTGAATTCGATGAATGTTTAAGTATCGTACTTTGTCATTTGTTGTGAAGGTTTCGATCTCGTGAGTTATCGTAAAAAATTGGATTAAAGTTACTAGCCTAGTTTTCGTGTGCATTGTTAATTGAATTAGGTTACCATGATAATCAGTAGGCTAAAACTTTGCCCGTTAAACTTGCAATGTGAGTCATTCTATTTTATTAAAATTGTTTTACAATACCTCAAACTATTTTCAAAGTTATAATTACAGGGATTAAGTCGTGGTTATCTTAGATCACTGGCTAGTGGGGTATTGTGCACATTACTAATTTCTCACAGTTAGGCTAATAAATCCTAACAGTGATAATCATCACTACTTGGGGAAGGACCCAATAGTGGTATGACCATCGTCACCAGGTGACACGGCGCCAGATAAAAATAAAGATAAAAACCATTGTAATCGCTCTTATGCTGTAATTTATAACTATGTGTCGTTTTATGCAAAATGAATGATTCACCAGTATTTCCCCGCTGATAAAATATTTTTAAAACATGTTTCAGACGACCTGCTGTGATTCAAGGAAAACGTGCTACGGAGCACTAACAAGCTTGAAGAGGTGGCTCAATAAAAATGAATAAACATGTTTTGTAAAATCAGAGAATTTCCTTGTGAAATTCCTCTATTGTAAACTACGGGGTTGATCCCAAATTATGAAATAAAATAATCGGGCAATTCAAGTTTTAAAAAGATCCTGTTAAAATCTTCCGATGTCGCATCAATTAATAAATACCACGGGTTCCTGTCCCGCGGCTCCTGACCGGGTAAAACCGGGGCTGGGGCCGTGACAGGAAAAGGTGGTATCAGAGCCACTGATTTAAGCCTATTAAGTATTTGAGAAATACTTAATTTTACTGATTGCCATATTGTGATTATGTGTTTCATTGACTGACTACTTGTTAGTTACAGTATGGGTAAAACAAAGACTTTCGGACATCTATCGTCAATTAGATAGTATACCAAAAGATAAGGGATCCTCATCCCAATCAAATTCCTCAAGATACTCAACAGATACTGAGGAGGGAATATTTGTTCGTAAAGCACAGTTTGAGAAACCACTTACCCCTAATAAAAGAAGTTGGATTATTAGAAAAAGTCAAGAGAAAATAAAGAAGTCACAACAAAAAGGAGTGATGAGTAATAAGGAAACTCAGAAAGTAGACACTAAACCACCATGGGAAGATAATTTAGATGAAAAATGGGCAGATCTTTATATGTTAGCCACTACCGCAGTAAATGCTAACTTTTAAATACCCTGACCCAGTACTAGCACCCATATCACCTACAAGTCAGAAACTTTAAACTTTGTCTATTATTTAGACTAAAATAAATTATGAATGCATAAACCTAGTATATTTTGAATCTCAGTTGTAAAGTGTAATAATTATATATAAAGGTCATAATTTAAATAATGATATTTTGAGTAATTGTACTAAATATTAGCCTGTGAAAATTTAATCTACAAAATTTTAACTTAGAATTTTGTATGTTTTCTTTATATATACTAAACAGCATGAATGAGTTGTCTGAAGCTCTTCAGAATCTCAATCTCTATCCTGTGAAAGTAGAAGTTTCCAAAGACTTTACTGGTTACTTGGCCGATGTTGAGGAACCTATGGAATTTCAAGCTTAACCTCCGGAGAAATCAAAGCCTAAGAAAAGAAGAAGATTTGTAGGATGGAGGCGTGTGCGCAGAAGGAAACCAACAACTAGGAAAGTTCCCAAGATAGAAAATCCCATTGATAAAGGAAAAGGGATCGAGATTGGGGAAAGTTCTAAGCAAGCAGGAATAGAAATTGGAGAAATCTCCAAGCAATATGAGGAAATACTGTTGCAAGAAGAACTAGATTATATATTAGCAAGTTGTGATATCCTTAGGCCTGTTAATGAAAACCTCTTCCCTTATCCTGCTGAAACCCAACTTCCAGTGAAGTTGGAGCCGGCTATTCCAGATCCCCTTGTTAATACCCGACCTTTAGTAGAAATGGACGAATGGTGGACCAACGACTGGCAATTTCAAAACCTCCTAAATAACCCTTAGACCTTTTTCCCTCAGTTCGAACCAGAACCTGCACCAAACCCACCAATGAGTAAAGAAAATTTAGCTGAACTCCGCTATTTTGGCGAAGAGCTGATAGATGCAGGGAATAGGATCAGGGAGGTGGGAGAACAAATCTCCTGGAAGTACGACGAGAGAGAACGTCGCTTCTGAGGTGCCAACTAACAAGGGATAATGTAGTTATAAAGCTGTGGTTGTTTAATAATAATAATAATAGTAAAGTATAATCCTGTAAAATAACCTAAAAATAAAACTTTTGTAAGATAACAAGTGTGTACGGATGCATAATATAATCTATAAAAATAGAAGTCGAGAAATCGACAATCTTGGCTATACGTGTGTTATGATTATTGTGCGATTGTTTTACATATAGTTGTTATTTATTTTATGCTAATTACTTATATATATTAAATTACCAGATGGAACAGGTTAGTAATGAACCAGTTAACAAAGTTAACCAGTCTGAGCAGAATAATGAGGATCACTTCCTCAATAGGCAAGATATCGAGAATATTGTTGCTCAAGGAATAGCCAATGCTATTCCTGCAATCCTTGTTGCTGCCCAGAAACCTGTTGAACCTTAACAAATTATTCCTAGTAAACGTACTCATGAAGACAACTTCAGTAATAGCGTAAACGGAGGCGGTAATCATACTAACAACAATAATGATGTACTGCAAGCCCCAATTCTCAAAAGAATGAAAGCTGCAACGCCTGGTTGCACTTACAAGGAATTTCTTGCCTGTAAACCAGTTGAATTTGCAGGCAATGAAGGGGCTACTGTAGCGCTGCGTTGGTTGGAGAAAACCGAAGCAGTAATTATGATAAGTAAATGTGCTGAAGAAGACAAGGTCATGTACGCGTCGCATCTTTTTAAAGAAGGGGCGTTCGAATGGTGGAATACAGTACTTCAAGCCAAAGGAAGAAATGTGGCTTATGCCATGAGTTGGGAAGAATTTAAATAGCTAGTGGAAAGAAAATTTTGTCCCGAATACGACAAAGAACAAATGGCAAATAAATTCCTGAACCATCGGATGATGGGTGTAAACTGTCGTGGGTATACTTCGACATTCTTTGAGTATGCTTGAGTAGTACCAACCCTGGCTTCGCCGGAGCCAGTGCTTATTTCCCGCTATATTTGGGGACTGATTGGCGAAATCCGTAATATCCTTAAAGCTGCGAGACCTCGCACTATTGACGATGCTGTAGAATTAGCTAACACCCCAACTGATGAGCTGGTACGCACAAGAGAAGAAAACCGGAAAAAGGAAGTGACCCAAAAGATTACCCAGGGATTTCGTGTGGGTAATAGTAGCAACTTCAAGAAAAGGGGAAACGGACGACCTTCCATTGTTCCATTTTGCAATACATGCAAAAGAAAGCATTTTGGTAGATGCAAAGGGTATTGCAATTTCTGCAAAATTCCAGGGCATCAAGAGGAAGTCTGTAGGAAGAAGAAATCCACAATCTGCTACAATTGTGGAGAGGCTGGACTTTTTAGGCCAGATTGCCCAAAATTGGTTAAACCAGCTGATAACAAAGCCAAACCTGCAGAAGGAACTACCAAGAAAAACGTAAGAGCCTTCCAATTGACTACTCAGGAAGCAGAGCTAATTCCTGACGTGATAGTTGGTACGTTCTTAGTTCACGACGTTTATGAAAAAGTATTATTTGACTCTGGTGCAAACCAAAGTTTTATAAATACTTCATTCTACCAAGCTCTTAATTTACCCTTAACCAACCTTAGGCAGATTTTTACAGTCGAAACGGCAGATGGGAATTCTGTTAAAATAGATAAGGTTTTGCGAGAAGGAAATATAGAACTTTCAGGTCATAAATTCTCTACAAACCTGTTACCTATGAATTTAGCTGGATTCGATGTCGTAATAGGAATGGATTGGTTAGTAGCCAACCATGCTCGAATCCTACGTGATAAAAACTCCATAGAAATTCGTGCACCCACCGAAAAAGTAATTATGATTACCGGGGATGAGCCGCGAAAACCCATGAAGTTCATTTCAGTAATGAAGATTGCTAGTTATAAACGAAAGCAAGGAGTAGTGTATATGATTTCAGTAATCATTAACACTAAGGGTAAGGAACTTAAGGACATTCCTGTAGTATCAAAATACCCAGATGTATTCCCAAAAGAGTTACCAGGATTACCACCAGATAGGGAGGTAGAATTTAGAAGTCATTTAATTCCTGGAACTACACCTGTAGCTAAAGCACCCTATCGTTTAACACCCACTGAAATGTTAGAACTGAAAAAGCAATTAGATGAATTGCTCAGTAAAGGATTCATACAACCTAGTTCATCCCCTTGGGGAGCACCAGTGTTGTTCGTAAAGAAAAAGGATGGTTCGATGCGAATGTGTATCGATTATAGAGAATTGAATAAGGTTACAATTAAGAATCGATACCCATTACCTAGGATTGATGATCTTTTCGATCAACTTCAGGGAGCTAGATACTTTTCTAAGATAGATTTGCGCTCCGGATATCATCAATTGAAGGTACAAGAAGAAGACATACCTAAAACTGCTTTCAGAACTAGGTATGGTCATTACGAGTTTACAGTCATGCCCTTTGGACTAACAAATGCTCCTGCAGCATTTATGGACATGATGAAGAGGATTTGTAAACCGTACTTGGATAAATTTGTAATTGTCTTTATCGAAGATATACTCATTTATTCCAAAAGCCAGGACGAACATTGTGAGCACCTGCATACACTCTTAACTTTGTTAAGCAAATAAAAACTTTATGCCAAATTCTCGAAGTGTGAATTTTGGCTGCAAGAAGTGCAATTTTTAGGACACATGGTGAATCACGAAGGTATTCACGTAGATCCTGCTAAGATAGAAACGATCACTAAATGGAAGGTCCCGCAGTCAGCTATGGAAATTAGAAGTTTTATAGGGTTAGCCGGATACTATAGACGGTTTATTAAGGATTTGTAACACCCTGAAAACGGGTTTGGTAATCAAACTCCGTTAATACTAAAAGACGGGTAAAGTACCGTTAGTAGTAAAAATAACCCGGTAAATATTTGGATTTAAATAAGAAATCCTAATATTAAATACAAGCGAATCAAAGTTTTAAGGAATTGAGTTTATAAGAGCCCGAGTTAACGGGACTTAAAATAAAACGGGTTATAACTCCCGAGACCCACTAAGTAACTAGGAATATTAACCTAGTTAGTTAGTGTCTTGACATAATAGAATATATATGGTTAAAATATCCTTTAAATAACTTATGTAAAGTTGAGGGACTAAACATGGGCAAATGTAATGAAGTTTAATTAAATCAAAAATTAAAAACACAAAACACACATACGTGTGTTGATGTCTGCGATTTCATCAGAGCCACAAGGAGCTCTCAAAACTCAACCCTAAACTTCAAGAAATTCATCAAATTGAAGGGGCAAATCAAGCCCGAATCGAAATCCAAGCATAGATTAGTGATCACCTCAGTGAAGGGATCATGAGGTATGTGAAATTTTACTATGTGGTTCCATCTTAAATTTTAGATGAACTTGTGAGATTCGAATCTAAGCTTGCATGTTCGTTGTTCGGATGGAATTAGGGATGAAACTATGTCTAGGAGTAAACCCTAGTCATTTATGTGTTGAATTGATGTTCATGGTTGTGAATTCATGATCATACACTTATATGTCAAGTGGGTTTTGTAGAATTTTGCTAAACTCTAGGATTATCTTTGTTAACCTAGTGTATTTGAGCTCCATGAAGAAAATCCAGAATTTTTGAATTAAAAATTTGACATGAACATGTGACATGATGCTTAAATCTTGGCTAAATAGTTAGTCAATAACTTGATTGTGAGTTATATGAAATCATGCTCATTAGGTGTTTGATATAATGCCTAAGAGAAAAGAAATGTTGAAAATCGGACAAAAACGCATGTTTGATGGATATGGCAAATTGTGCGTTAAGACTTATAAAAAGGGTTCTAAACGGATTGTAAATTGAACTCTTTAGGCGAGGAATCCGGATCGTCAAGTGGACAAGCCGGTGGAAATACGTGTTTGAAAAGGATGCTTAAAAGGTACGTAACTACGATTCCGTTACGTTATGCTTGATTTCGGATTTTCGTTAGTAGACTTTAAATTAGCATAATACATGAAATTGACATTTAGTTGAAGTGACGAAGATCACTACGTAAATAAACGGGTCAAAGGTGAAATTATCACCCTATGACAATATCGACTAATGGTTTGTCGAGTTACATGTTTATAGGAATAAATATCAAATGGATACGCACATCGCTATTGCTTAGCGGCTACTAAGTCAAGGTATTGAAACGGGTCAATATATGGATCCGAGCCAGGTATGTATAATGATCCAACTCATCATGTAGAACTTGAGATTCTATAAGAGTTAGACAAGGTTAAAATATAGTTATTCGGTTATCTTTTAGGTAAACTGAATAAATTGAGTTACGATTATTGTGTTCTAGAAGCACATGGGTTTATAAACAAGATTATAGTTAAAAGGTCGGATTTTGGGTCAAACAAGTATTTAAAAGTTCCTTTGTAGTAAAGAAAGGATGAAAATTGACCAAGTTGCCCTTGTAAGCTAATTTGTGTGACAACCCTCACTAAACCAGGTATCCGTACGACTTAATTAATAATTAATTACTGCTTAATTACTGTGCTTGCTTGAACTTGTGGATAAACTGCTACTTGAATACTGATACAAGTACTTACTTGCATCATACTTTACTTACCGTCACTACATTATTTACATGCTGAACCTTAGTGACAAACATGATGCACAAAAAGCACAGTAGCACTATAAACGGATAACCTATTGAACATGCTGATAAGCCAGCATCAGGCAGACACTGCCTCTAAGGCCTGCATGAGCCAGAAATATTTTGCTACACTAGTGGTAGGTGTAGGGATACAAGGGTTGTAGAACTGCGTCTCTAGGAATAAGTTACTATGACTGGATGTGCCTAAAACGTGCTCTAAGCACAAAATTCAGCACTTTACATAATAATTCAGCTTTTAGCTAACCAATAAAGTGCCAAGACATGAGAAAAATATTACTAGACACTTTCCAAAGTGTCAGGAATAAGTTGTGTCACTAAAAATGGTATTAACGACACTTTAAAGCTTGTTTAACGCTTTAATGGATTACTATCCAACCGAACAACCGGACTTTACCCGGAACATGAAAATATTGTTAATAACATTATATTTCTTTTTCTGAGCCAGTTAGGGTCCCTGAATACCCTAACACCCGCTGTAAAGCACAACACACTAGTAACCGGGTTAATCACTTAACTAACTAGATTAACCTAACTAAATACTTAACATTTGGTTGGATTTGAACCAGTACCCCCCCCCCCCCCTTAACCAACCGTCCCCAAGAGGGGGGACACCCATTGTACCCTTATTATTATTTTAATCTTCATGTTTAGTATCTAGAGAGCATGAAATCCTTTGGGTAATAATCTTGTGATTGTCTATAAGAACTAGGATTTACACACATGATCATTTACATCACAAACTCAACAACACACACTCTCCTCTCTCTCTCAAAGGCTTCGGCCGAACACCCCCTTGAGCACCCATCATATTTTCGGTTTTGATCTTCACATTTCAAGTAACTACAAGTGATAAGGATCGCGTATAAGGAACCCTGGTGCAATCGGAAGGCGAAGGACCTCTTCTCGTTGCTTTTATCCACTCATTTTGCGCTTAGATTCTTCCCTAGCCTCGAGCTAGTAGTAAGTTGCTTAAATCACCTTCTCGAACCATTTTAAAGTGGTTAACATGATATGTATCGGTTAAAAGACGCAAACATACAAGATGAAGCATAAAAGTCTACTTAAAACACTAAAAATGTTGGTTTAAAGCTCATATGTTGTGTAAATCATGTAGTATTTGATTTGTGTGATTATTTAGACCCGATCTATGTTGTGGTAGCTCGGATCGTCATTTAACCCGGGTTGGTCATGATCATGGATCATGACATAAGGTTGTTTTGGAAGTAACAAGGGTTAAAGGATGAAACACTACCACACGCGAATCATGAACTTGTGTAAAAGCGATTTTGCTTGTGAAATAGTGTTTAAAACTAGTAGATCTACGTATCTACAAGCGGTATTTTCAAAGAACCAAGTATCAAAGAAATCATGTAAACACTTGTGTAGCACAAAGTTTCGACAAAATAACTATTTTTGTAAAAGTTGACAAGAAGTTGTAAAGATGGAATTTCCTTAAAAACGGGACTTTTACGAAATCATATTGCTTCATATAAAGATCCACTAAAAGTAATGAGATTTACTTCAAAATATTAGAAAACTACAAGTTCATGAGATTCTTGCCAATTTACATGTTTATTAACTAGTTTGATACGTTGAACATTGTTTTGGTTGAATAAGAAAATTGTTGGTTTGATTTGTAAAAGAAAATGATACGCTTGAAAGCGTGGCCACCTCCAGTTACAGAGGAAACTCTGGCGAAATTTTCCCAAAAACCTAACACTTAGAATTATTTCTACCACAAGTGTTAAAAATACATTTTGACTTGTTTTCAAATTATAGATTTCGCCACGACTTTATTTACAAAACATCGGAGGTGGGATTTCACAAAATGAAACGTGATAAATATATGTATTTAGTAAATATATTTTTCACAACATCACTTGTGTAAATGTTTATGATTATTTTGTGAACTACGTAAATATTATTTTTAGAGTAAAAATAATATTACTAAGTATTATTTTGGGAAAATTACATGTATTAAAATATAATATTTTTGGGAAGAATATTTATATTTTGGAATTAGAAATAAAATATATTAAGTGAGACTTAATAGTGTAATTCGAATGTTACGAACACACATGTATTAAATCCCTCATCCTTGGGAAGGAAAAATAATTACCAAGTATACAGAATATAAACACGAAATAGTTGTCTAACTATTTCCCAAAAACTTAAACCTTAAAGCTAAGGCACGGCCGTCCGTCTAATAGAATTAGTACGTGTAGGTCGTCACACAGCTGCTTGATTTGGAGGTATACTTGGTAGAGACGCACCACTGTGAGTTCATGTCCCCCTTTTCTCTTAACTGTTTTCAGTTTTATACTTCGGGGGTGAAATACATGTTATATACTGCTACGGACAATTACGAATGGTATGGTCAGCTAAGGAAGGAACTGTTAGGTTATGTGATTGGGTAGGTGAAATCTTAAGAACATTAGTCCTCGTAGTACGATCGAGGGATACAAGTGATAGGTCTATTTGAGCATAACAAACACCACCCATGCGCCCTAAGGTTGGACCATGTGGTGACCTTGTCTTAACACCACCCATGCGCCCTAAGGTTGGACCATGTGGTGACCTTGTCTTAACACCACCCATGCGCCCTAAGGTTGGACCATGTGGTGACCTTGTCTTAACACCACCCTTGCGCCCTAAGGTTGGACCATGTGGTGACCTTGTCCTATCCCCTCCCATGCGCCCGCAGGTTGGACCATGTGGTTACACATTAACTGATATGTTTCCTTATTTGCTTTCATACCAGAGTTTACGAAACATTCATACTTACAATGATTATAAAGGTTTATTCGCGCGCACTTACTAAACACATGAACTCGCTCAACATTTTTGTTGATTTTTCAACTTACATGTATTTCAGGGAATTAAAGGATCTGGCGCGGTATGACACGTTTTCCCGCTGCACTAGTTACGAGGTCATCCGGGTTTGGGGAATGTGACTCTTTCCTGGACAAGTCACAGTCCTTAAACTGTGTTTATGTCATGTTGATGTTTGTGTTTGTTAAGACAATGTTGTTGTATTTGGTTTTTAAAACTTAATTAAATGGATGATCTTGCCTGGTTTTATTTCATATAGCTTTGATATGGTTAAGCTATGGTATTAAGAAGTCACACCAAATTAACCACGCTTCCGCAAAGCCAGGGTGTGACAATTTGAACGAACGACCCTTGCAAGAGGTTCGGAAACGAGTTTTATGATTAAATAAATGCTTAGAATAAGAAAAAGATAGTGAAAGATGTAAATTCTTGGGTCGAATGACTTTATATGAGTCTTTGCCGTAAAAAGATAATCCGAGGGGTAAAATTCGGAACATATAGATATCCACCTTAAATCCAACACACATATAGTTGTGGTGGAAGATTACTTGATAAGAAATGTAGGAATAAGATGCTAGAAACGTATGAAAGCGAGTTCAAGTTCTAAAGTGCTTAAATACCCTTAACGGGTCAAAATAAGCATACGAGCGAAAACGTATTTAAATTGTGTGAGAAACCTGTGATTAGAACCTAACATGGTAGATAACATTAATTTGAAGAGGTGCATGTGAAATAAGGATTAAGCAAATAAGTTTGTTTGATAAAATGCATAAACGGGTTAAAACTCGGTAAAACGGCAAGGAGTCGAAGGCTTAGAAGTCTCAAAATTTATTATGTAGGATGTTGGATTTTAACTCCATTTGATGGAGGATCAAATTACAATCATGCAGATTGAAAGATACGAAAGTTTTCGTGTCAAAAACGGCAAATTGGAAGGGGCTGATACAGGGGCCACCGTAACTTACGGTGCCCACCGTAAGTTACGGTGGGGCTGATATCATTACGCCAGATGCCTACTGAGTTACGGTGGGGGCATTTGAAATCAGGGGCCACCGTAACTTACGGTGCCCACCGTAAGTTACGGTGGAGGCCGGATTCGAATCTTTGTTTCTGGGATCAAGGGATTAATATTGAGATTTCCTGATTTTTCTTTAATTCGATTATTCGACCCCATTTTCCTTGTGATACCAGTTATTTAATTATCAAATCTAACTTTTAAGTTGGTTTTGAACACAGGTGAATGTCAAGAGCCCCGGATGAAGATCAAGCGTCGAGCAAGAACCGAACACGTATTAAATGAAGCTTCCGCAAGTTGTTTTGTCGTTATTCTAAAACGATGAATTAAATTACATTATGTTGTTTTGCTTTCAAGTTTAGAAAAGTTTTAATAAACCCGTATTTGAGCATGAATGTTTAAATATAAATACTCAGTAATCTGTGATTATTTACGGAAATCGCTAAGTAAAATTATGGTTGTTACAGGATTTTTCTAAAATAGATGTACCATTAACTAAGCTAACCTGTAAAGCAGTTAAGTTTGAATGAGGACCTAGGCAAGAGGAAGCTTTTAAGATTTTAAAACAGAAATTAACAAATGCTCCAATTTTAGCCTTACCAGAGGGAACTGAAGATTTTGAAATTTACTACGAGGCTTCTAAGCTAGGATTAGGATGTGTGCTAATGCAACGCAAGAAAGTAATTGCGTATGCCTCAAGGCAATTGAAAAAGCACGAAGATAACTATATGACTCATGACTTAGAGGTAGGAGCCATAATTTTTGCCCTTAAGATTTGGTGACATTATCTGTATGGAAGTAAGTTTACTATCTATACGGATCACAAAAGTTTAAGGTACATATTTGGGCAAAAAGAATTGAACATGAGGCAAAAGAGATGGATGGAAATCCTAAGTGATTACGACTGTGATATTCAATATCACGAAGGAAAGCCAAATGTTGTCGCAGATGCCTTAAGTCGTAAGTATCATGAAAAACAACGACGAGTTCGTGCTCTTAGATTAAGTTTACAATTAGACTTAATGGAACAACTGAAAACATTCAAGAAACAGCAATCAAGGATGATGCTGAAGGAATGAAAGGAAGAATAAAGGAATTGGAGCAAGGAGCTGATGGAATCTGGAGATTTCATAAGAAAAGGATTTGGGTACCTAAGCAAGGAGATTTAAGACATAAGATCTTAGAGGAAGCCCATAAATCTAGGTATACCATACACCCGGGAAAAAATAAGATGTACCAAGATTTAAGAAATAACTTCTGGTGGATAGGAATGAAAAAGGACATAGCTAGATATGTTTCTAAATGTCTTACTTGTTCACAAGTTAAGGCATAACACCAGAAACCTTCAGGTCTACTACAACAATTAGAAATGCCTATATGGAAATGGGAACTCATAACAATGGACTTTGTTACTAAGTTGCCCAAAACCAGAAAAGGTAATGACGCGATTTGGGTAATTGTGGATCGATTAACCAAATCAGCTCATTTTCTACCCATGAAAGAAACCTTTACCATGGAAAGGTTAGCCAAGTTGTATGTAGAGGAAGTAGTATCCTTACATGGAGTTCCACTCTCCATTGTATCGGATAGAGATAGTCGTTTCACTTCCCATTTCTGGACAAGTTTCCAGGAAGCAATGGGAACCCGACTAAATCTAAGTACTGCATACCATCCTCAGACAGACGGACAAATTGAAAGGACGATCCAAACCCTGGAGGACATGATTAGGGCATGTGTGATAGATTTTGGTGGAAATTGGGATGACCACCTACCCTTAATTGAATTCTCCTATAATAATAGTTATCATTCAAGCATTGAAGTTGCCCCATTCGAAGCACTGTATGGACGAAAGTGCAGAACTCCAGTTTGTTGGGCAGAAATAGGAGAGAGCCAATTATCAGGTCCCGAAATTGTACAAGAAACTACCGACAAGATCACTCAGATCAAGTAAAGACTAAAGACAGCTCGAGATCGCCAGAAGAGTTATGTAGACAATGGACGCAAGCCACTGGAATTTCAAGTTGGAGACAAGGTACTTTTGAAAGTTTCTCCTTGGAAGGGAGTAGTTCGGTTCGGTAAAAAGGGAAAGCTAAGTCCAAGGTACGTAGGACCATTTCCAATAATCCAGCGAATAGGACCGGTTGCTTATCACTTACAATTACCAGAAGAGCTAGCCGGGGTACATAATGTATTTCATGTATCCAATCTCAAGAAATGTTTATCTGATGAATCCCTGGTAGTACCTCTTCAAGATGTAGAGGTAAATGAAAAGTTAAAATTTATAGAGAAGCCATTGCAGATAAAAGACATCAAGGTCAAGTTTCTCAAGCACAAACGACTAGTACTAGTCAAAGTCAAGTGGGATTCAAGGAGAGGACCTGAATACACTTGGGAGCCGGAATCGGAGATGAAG
The DNA here is from genome assembly GCA_030545235.1 of Helianthus tuberosus. Lineage (NCBI taxonomy): Eukaryota > Viridiplantae > Streptophyta > Magnoliopsida > Asterales > Asteraceae > Helianthus > Helianthus tuberosus. The sequence continues at coordinate 12,729,406 of CM060366.1, read as the reverse complement.
CGAAAGTATCCCTACTTGTTCCAGTAAATCTCGAGGACGAGTTTTTTATTAAGGTGGGGAGGATGTAACAACTCTCATTAAAATTACCATTTCTTATCTTATTTTACCCAATAGGAAACCCTAATTAAGACCCCCAAGTGATCCTGCATAACCCCTAAAATTTTCAGAACAATCGGAACCAGGATCAGGGCCTCTAAAACTCAGGGGGGCATTTCCTATTCGGTATTATCAAGACAGTTTTACGTGTAAAACGAATTTGAACAATCGGTCAACTCAGCCAAGCTACCAAGACACAGGGCTACCCTATGGTAGGGTGGTGCCCCTCGCGCCACGCGACAGCCCCTCGCGCCACGCGAGGGGACTGTTTTTCCAGTATAAATAGAGGGGTGTGGGACTTGAGTTTCTGCGTTGGTTCGACGTTAAAACTCGTTTTCTACGTTGAGTTATCTTCTGTTTACTACAAAAACACACACTTGCACGAATTCTGCCGCGACAACAGGGTAATAACTCGATCACTGCTACGATTTAATGTCCGATCGATAGAAACCAATCCAATGGATGTTTAAGTGCTGCTCAAACTTGGGTTATACTTTGTCATTCATTGTGAATTCGATGGATGTTTAAGTATCGCACTTTGTCATTCGTTGTGAAGGTTTCGATCTCGTGAGTTGTCGTAAAAAGTTGGATTAAAGTTACTAACCTAGTTTTCGTGTGCATTGTTAATTGAATTAGGTTACCAGGATAATCAGTATGCTAAAACTTTGCCCGTTAAACTTGCAATGTGAGTCATTTTCTTTTATTAAAATTGTTTTACAATACCTCAAACTATTTTCAAAGTTATAATTACAGGGATTAAGTCGTGGTTATCTTAAATCACTGGCTAGTGGGGTATTGTGCACATTACTAATTTCTCACAGTTAGGCTAATAAATCCTAACAGTGATAATCATCACTACTTGGGGAAGGACCCAATAGTGGTATGACCATCGTCACCAGGTGACACTGCGCCAGATAAAAATAAGATAAAAGTCATTGTAATCGCTCTTATGCTGTAATTTATAACTATGTGTCGTTTTATGCAAAATGAATTATTCACCAGTATTTTCCCGCTGATAAAATATTTTTAAAACATGTTTCAGGCGACCTGCTGTGATTCAAGAAAAACGTGCTACGGAGCACTAACAAGCTTGAAGAGGTGGCTCAATAAAAATGAATAAACATGTTTTGTAAAATCAGGGAATTTCCTTGTGAAATTCCTCTATTGTAAACTACGGGGTTGATCCCAAATTATGAAATAAAATAATCGGGCAATTCAAGTTTTAAAAAGATCATGTTAAAATCTTCTGTTGTCGCATCAATTAATAAAGACCACGGGTTCCTGTCCCGCGGCTCCTGACCGGGTAAAACCAGGGCTGGGGCCGTGACATTTATTTTGTATCATAAAATGGTACGATTATAAACTAAACCATTCTAATGGTTTGGCTTTTTAAACAATATGTTTTACATTCAAATCACGTACGTTTTACATTATCATTTGCTCGGTTTCGCCGCAACGCGCGACTTTATTAAAACTAGTTTTTATAGTTTTAGAGCACTCACAATAGTTTCTATCTCGTACCCAAATTATAAGAAAAATGTGAAATTTTGTTCATTTTCACCTCTACATTGGACTCCCTATCTCCATAACCCATTCTTCAAATTATGTGAAAACTAAAGTAAACCTTAATATTTGGGGGTTCACATTCATCCCCCATCATATATTTTTAATGTGGTTGTGAGTAAAAGAATTTATCAGTTAAGTTAATTGGTTATATATATATAGGGTTAGTATCTATAGAAAACCCACTTTAATTTAGAAAACCCGGGAAACTCTAACCTCCCGATGTTTTAAAAAAAAAAAAAAATATACACATGTTATATACATGTTTTTAAGGTATTTGGGCCAAAAAAATAAAAAAAGCGCCGAGTAGATATTTTAAAAAAAAATAAACAAGTTTTGGTGTAACACGTGTTACATTCATCTGACATATTTGTAACACGTGTTACACCAAAACTTGTTTATTTTTTTTTAAAATATCTACTCGGCGCTTTTTTGATTTTTTTTGGCCCAAATACCTTAAAAACATGTATATAACATGTGTATATTTTTTTTTAAAAAAAAACATCGGGAGGTTAGAGTTTCCCGGGTTTTCTAAATTAAAGTGGGTTTTCTATTTATCTTTAGCCTATATATATATATATATATATATATATATATATATATATATATATATATATAGGGTGAGGTTCTAGAGTGAACACTAGTGTATTTGCGAACTGAGTGAACAAATCCTGGGCATTGATCTACACACATGTTTGACCAGGATCTCATCATCAAATCGTAAAATACACTAGTGTATTTCAACAGCAAATCCTTGCCATTGATCTACACTCGTGTATGGCCAGGATTAGTTCACTCAGTTAGCAAGTTACACTAGTGTTCACTCTTGAACCTAATCATATATATATATATATAGGGTCGGGATTTAGAGAAAACGGTAGTAAGTGTGAGAACGGTGAGAACGCTTAACGATCGTCCGATCAAAACAATCTATGGACTAGATTGGCGCGGTGGCGTTTTCGTAAATAACATCAATTTTTTATGTGGACGCGCTTCATTAAGGGTAAAAGGGACTTTTGACTACTCCACACAAAACGTCATCTCATGAAATAAAACGCCAAAAACAAAAATCACAGACCATTCTAAGTAAAACGCCATTAAATATAAAACGCCAAACTTAATTATAGTAAAGTCTCGCCAAAAAAACCGCCAAAAAATCCTATATATACAACATCTCAGACCTTCAATTAAAAACACACACAAAACCCCAAACGCCATATTTGATATAACCCATTCGCCTTAGAAACGCCGAAAAACCAAACATCAAATATCTTCTACCCCAAAAACGTTTTATTGAAATTCAGTTTGGCTGTCAATAAAGATTTCGCTCAATGAAATAGACAAAATCCTTAAGTGAGGATATTGTCTATTTCATTGAGTAAAATCTTATTGACTTATCCTAAACTTACATCCAGTTTATAACGCCAAAAACATACAAAAACATTATTGAGGTTTGTTGTCAATAAAGTTGTCACAATCCCCGACCCCACCCTGGGAGCGGGAGCCGTGAACCAGTCAGATGGTATCGGTGTTTATTAATTATGCAGCGGAAATTTTTTTCATCAGGATCGTAGTTAGGAAATGATTTCATAGTTTGTAAAACACCGAACTTTTAATATTAAACAAATGGGCTAAAACCCGTCTTTCATTCAAATGTTTTTATAGGGATTAACCCAAATAAATAAAACATAATTTCTTCTTTTATTCAGGTATTTATGGCCACTTTATTTAAGTCTTCAGTGCTCCATAGTTGGCTTATACTATCTTTACAGCAAATTACCTGAAACATGTTTTGAAAATATTTTATCAGTAATAAATACTGGCGAGTTCATTCCATTTTTATAAAAATATATTGTTATACTTTCACAGCAACAAGGTTTTTATATTTGTCTATTTACCCAAAAACTCAATCAGTATTTGTCACATGGTGGCAGTTCCGATGTGCCGGTGGTCATATTACTCATTGGCTCACTTTCGTCCAGTAGTGAAGTTTATCAAGTAATAGATATATAGTATATCTTACTATTATAACGGTCACTAGGCGATTCCTGTGACGGTGGTCAAATCACTGTTGATCATTCTTTCAACTAGTGACTCTGGTCATATCACTGTTGATCATTCTTTCAACTAGTGACTCTGGTCATAACACTGTTGATCGTTCTCTCAACTAGTGCCTTTGGTCATGTCATTGTTGATCATTCTTTCAACTAGTGACTCTAGTCATATTTCTGGTCATATCACTGTTGATCATTATCTCAACTAGTGACTTTGGTCATGTCACTGTTGATCATTCTTTCAACTAGTGACTCTGGTCATATTTCTGGTCATATCAGTGTTGATCATTCTCTCAACTAGTGACTTTGGTCATATCACTGTTGATCGTTCTCTCAACTAGTGATACTTATCAAATAATTTATATATATCGTTTAAGATATATATTAAGGTTTATATATTTTATAGATTAAGGTTTATCATATACTAATTTATAATATTTAATATTTTATTAGCATATGTTTCAATAGTTGTTAGAAATTCATTATAAAACGTGAATATTAATAGTTTATTTATTAATATAAATATGTTGAAAGATAACTAGTATCACTTGTTAATAAACTAACATTATACTCGTATATTAAAGAATATTTGTATTATTATTCCATAAATAAGTTTGCAACTTTTTTGTGCATAACCACTTGTACATTGTGCTTTGTGAGTTTTTAAAAAAAAAACTTGATTTTTTTACTTTTAACCAAAAGGTTTTTACCTTTTCCAATTTTATCCCTACATAATTTGTTTTTTAACTTTAACCCAAAACTTTTCATTATTTGTAATTTAACTTCGCAACTTTTGTTCCTTATACTTTTCATCTTTCGCAAATTTTCGTTTTACGTATAGTTCTAAATTTTTTCGAGTTAATACGACGTAACGTGCATGTGTGGTTTAACGTTTTTACCTCTATTTTTCCATGTTTGACAATTCGTCGCAACACGCATATCCTAGGTCGAGTCAGTGTTGGTGGTCGATGACTGTTGTGTGACATTAGTACTATTTGACACACCGTTTTACGCCCCGCCGCAACGCTGGGTGGTTATGCATATGGTTGTCGTAACGTTGGCTTTGGGGGTTTTCCAAAAAAAAAATTACTTTTCACCCAAAAGTATTTCACAAATTACTTTTAACCCAAAACTATATGTTTTTTTTACTTTTAACCCAAAATTTTTTATCTTTTGCAATCTATCCTCATAACTTTTTTTACTTTCAACTTTGGTCCTTTATAGTTTTCATTTTCCGCAAATTTTTCGCTTTATGCTTGGTTCTAAATTTTGCGACTTAACACATCGCAATGTGCGTCTTTTGTTTAACGTTTTTACGATTCGTTCTGAATTTTGCGAGTTAACACGACGCAACGTGCGTGTGTGGGTGAACGTTTTTACATCGTCTATTTTCCCCGTTTGATAGGTTTAACATAACGTGCGGGTCCTAGATTGACTTAGTTATAACTAAAGAATCCCCGCCGCATTGTAGCGGGTCGCAATCCTAGTTAAATATAAATATGAATATTTAGCGTTTTATATAAATTTAGATTTTAGTAACATCACAATAAAACCACAACCTATTAATAAATTAAATACTGTGATGTTCTAAAGAATGTGAGTTTTTATTTAGAACATATGTTTATTCCTAATATATAAATTTAATACCTCAAACTAATTATTGTATTTATTAATGGTATACATATATTTGCTCCGTTGACTATAAATGACTCATATGAATAAACACACTTGTATCTAATAACGTATACATAAAAACTCATTTTTATTGTATACAAAGGGTTTTATTAAATTCTCAAAATAACTATTAGGACAAATAATAGTAACATTTAATAATTAATTGAAACCTTATTATATGCAACATATCATAAAAGTTTTGGTAAAGTAAGTTGATGAAAATAAGAATGGCTCACAAACTGTGAGAAAAAAGAATGGACTCACCTTGTAACTTTAGGGTTCAACTAAAAGCCTACTGGTAGAATCTTGGGTATAACTCCTGAGCTATTTAATAAAATATATTATGCACTCACGTTAAATATAATAACCCAGTTCAACTTTATCCCTACGTCACGAGACAGAACCCCAACGAACTTAGTCGGGCAGAGCCTTGACATGCGTTATGGGGCTCAAGATCAATCGGAAAGGGTATCAGTGATCAGGAGTTAAAACACTTAAAACAGGGCAGGGCTTTATTATTATTATTATGGGTATAATATAAAAGAAAGAAAAAAATTGAATTAGAGAAAGAGAAGGGCGTTCGAAATGGATGAGCAAAATGTGAAGTCTCATGTTAAGCTATTTATACTAATGCTTCAATTCTTTCTGCTCACGAAATGACAGTTTTTCCTCTACACGTGTACATCATCTTTAAATGAAGTTTATGATTATTATTATTATTTTTTTTCTTTTTCTAAAAGCCACGTATTCATAAAATCGATTGATATGTTAATATTATTTTAGTATTTTATTTATTATAATTAATTAAGCTGCTTCACTTATTTGACGCTTATAACTTCTAAAATATGACGTTTTATAAAACAATAAATATGTCATTAGAATGAGAATAATCTTATCTACATTTTGAACCAAGTTTCATTAAAAACGGAGTAGGTTCAAATATAATGTATTTTTATAATTTAATTATTAAACGGTTTCTAGGCCCGTCTAGGTACTTCATATTTCTAACATTCAACTTACCCGTAATCTACCCGTCTAATAACATAAGTTTTTATATACTTTATTTTAATATAGAAAATATAAATGTCACATATATATAAGTCAATTAATTAGTATAAGATTCCAACCAAATATATATAAAATAGTTTTTAAAACTATATGGGTTGAATACTTATTTTAAAAATAAAATTAGTTACTAGTGGTTAATAAATTTAAACAACCTATAACTCTTATATGAAAAAAATGGATATGTTACAAAAGTTTAGCTGTATGGGGTGGACAACATTGTCAGTTATCTTTCTTAACCGAGGATTAACAATGTTGTCCATCTCATACGCAAAACATTATTGATTTTAGCATGATTAAAATTTGAGGTTTAAGGTGATCTTATTTCGTGGCGTTCTTTTTATCGGTAAAACGTCAAAAAAGTTAAAAAAAAACAAACATCATTGATTGTAAAAATTCAAGATTGTTGGCTGAAGGATCTAAACTCAGTAATATTTTGCTGCATGCGATGGACAAATCTTCAAGAAAAAGATGCTGATGTCAGACTGTGTGTTTCCAAACAGCAACACAAAAAACTACTTGAAAAACAAAAAAAAAAAAAACAAAATGAAACATACGAAAGTCGAACCAGCCAGTTAACATGATTCAAAAAAGAAGAAAGAGACTGGTGACATAGAAGATTTGGAAGATCAATTGTTTATGTATTCTTTTTTTTATTTTCCTGTTCAGTTAATTGTTATATAATAAAAACGTCATATATAATAAAAACGGCAAAACAGCCAAAAATGCTTGTTTAAACGATATCATCCAGTTAAACGCCACCAAAAAACTCCTAAACTATAATAAAATTACTTTGAAAAATTATTATAAAAAACCCAAAAAAATATTAATAAAAAATAAAAAGCAAACTTGAAAATGTAACTAGAAACAGTAAATACAAAATCAGTAATACTGAAGAATCTAAAACGCCAAACTTGAAATATGGGACGTGTTACAGACTTCAGAGATAAAGCTTATCAAAAACATTAATTACAAAACAGTAACTGAAAAGACGAATACTTTATTATAATAATGCACCGCCAAATTTAGGCGCCAAAAAGACATCCTTTAAAAATGATACGTCTCAGCAAATACTACTAAATACAAACGCCAAACCTGTCACACCCCCAAAATCCACCATGCGGAGTACCACCGCTTGGAGGCGTGACGTGACCAGGATCGAGCCACCAATCATATTGAACAACATAATTAAGTAAATAAAACCAAACACAATACGATTGGTGACCAAAAGGAAGTAAACCGATTTTAGGTTAACAGCGGAAGCATAAAACGTAAGTTCAAAACATAAGTTCACAGTTCATAAGTTTAAAGTCTCAAACATAAGTTCCATAGGTTTATAAAGTTCAATTATTAAGTATGGGATATAACAACCCATGTTCCACAACGACCTCCTCCTCGTGCAAGCTCCCAAAGGCATCTAGCGACCTGTAAGGCATGTAACAACTAGTCAACAACAAAGTTGAGTGAGTTCACGTTTGGTTGTTTAGTTTTAAGTGTTTCTGAAAACGTGGTTTGACTTTCGTTGGCTTATTTGCCGTGGGGGTTACCCCGTAGTTGAAAGTACATTTAACCAATTCCCTTTTTCTTTACCCAATCCATAACCATGATCAGTGGGGGTTTTCCCCGTTTGAACTACTAGACGGAATGATATCGACTGCTACGCAAATAAGTTGTGCCCTATATCAGTGTCTATCATCACTGACAATCTGCCATAGTCCATTAGTACACGCCCGTCCGACTGGCACGGTGTGAGGTTTGTTAAACCTAATAGCGCTATTAACTAATGACCCGCTCGCCATTGGCCTCGGCGATTAAGTCGATATAAATTGAGGGACTTCATGATAGAGTTTTGTCTAGCTAGTTTTAAGGTTGTTGTCCTACCCAAGGAGGACGAACGTACGTATTCTGCACCAGGAGAATTCGTAGGTTTAATAATGGCATCCATTCTAAGGAGGATGGCCGTACAAATCCTACCCAAGGAGGATATGTAGATTTAGTTTTAATTCTTTAACCCATTCCCAAACCACCGGGAATCCCATGACTTAGAAAGTGTGAACTCACCTCGGTTTGCTCGGTTAGATTCTCAATATAGTTAACAGTCAAGGTCGGTCAATCGCGTCCTAATAAGGTACGGATAACAATCAGCTTCTCATGCATAACACGTATCCTACGTACGGTTTATTTGCACATTACTTCTACCACATAACAGGCACACACTTTAACGATTTACGCCCATATATACTTCCCATCCATTCCCCACTCATAAGCAAACATACAATAATGCATATAACACATATAACATGTTAGATCATTCACAGATAGCATACTCGACATTTAGACACGCAAATCACTACTTATGTCGTTTCAGCTTTTATACTCGAAACTGGGCTGTTTTCGGGGATTTTAATAAAATAGTTAACATGTTCCAAAAATTCCCAAATTTTTACAGAATGTCTTAAACGTTCCATATTTTATTGTGTAAAAATATCGGGGTCCGGTTCATCACCAATATTTTATAAAAATTCATATTCGGGACTGAACTCAGATTTATGTATTTCTGACCACAGTCCACGAAACAATTTATTAAAAATTCATCGTAAGTCCGATTTGCGAAATTCCAGTGGGGTAATTACAAATACTTCAGTTATCATCTACAGTAAAATTTTCATGGTCCGATTTATCACAAAACTCAGGTTATGACTGAAAGTACGACACCCATTTATTGCTGTCAAAATTCAGCTTAAGTAGCTGTTACAAATTAACACTTTAAAAATAGTAAACGGAGTCCAAAAATTACGATTCCGGTGCCATTAGAACCGTATTTCATAATAACATATTTTAGATTCAAAATATCGATTTTTCGTTGAGGTTAAGACCTGTTTACAGCCAACAGAAGTGGGCTGTAAAAGTTAGACAGATTCTGATTCTTTTGTGTTTAACCTTCTAAATCGTGTTCGATCGATTCCTTTAACAAGTTTAGTGACCACAACAACATCATATACTAATATCATTCAGTAAAGCATCAGATAATCACCCAATCATCATAATCACACAAGATCTACATGATTTACACACATATTCATCCATTAACCACCTTGTTCATTGCTTTAGTAAACTTTTAGACTTTGATCTTATATGTTCGTAATTTTTAACCGACGAAACTCTTATTAACCACTCTAGATACGTTCAAGAGTGAGTTTTAAGTGATATACCTCTAGCTCGAGGCTAGGGAAGATTCTTGATGGAAAATGGGTGGATAAAAGCTAACGGAAGTGGTCCTTCGCGTTCCGAGTGCACCAAGCTTCGTTAATCACCTTGCTACACCTTTGAGAGCTCTTGGAATGAATGAAAGGAAATCAAAAATGGTGGAAGTGTAAGAGGGGTGTTTGGCCGTAGCCTTGTTAGAGGGAGAAAGAGTGTGTTGTGGTGATATGTGAAGATGGAGGATGATGGACCCATATATATTCTCTAAACCTTGATGTCCAATGGGTCATGTGCTACCAAAGTACACTACAAGATATTTCTAAATCCAAGAGGAAATATTACATGGGAAATAGGAAGATTTCAAGATCTTGATGTGTGATCCACATGGGGACGGTCACAAGGGGGGGGGGGTATAGGGTTGGGTTTCAACTAAATGGTTAGAGAACTAGTTAGGATTAAATTGTTAAGTTAGTGCATGAAGGTGTGTTGTATAATATAAGATGTGTTAGGGTGTTCGGGGACCCTAACTGGCTCAGAAAAAGAAAACAATGTCATAGACAATATTTTTAGGTTCCGGGTAAAGTCCGGTTGTTCGGTTTGACACTGTTCCGTTAAAGCGTTTAATTAATCCGAAAAGTGTCCTATTTATATATTTTGTAACGTTTTTAATTTCTAATACTTAGGAAATCATAACGGATTTATTTAATGACTTTTCTGTACTTTATTAGTGTGTTAACAAGTACATGTAAGCATAACACATAAATCAGATAGCAGTTAAATAATTCCACACAGTCGTCAAGCACTTTAATTGTCATTAATAAATTGTACGGAATACATGGAGTTTGAGGGTTGTCACAAACCAAAAAAACAAACCTCAATACTACTAAATACCACCCACTGTAAAACGCCAACAAATAAACTGAATGAATTGTTATCAGAGGGGAGTAACTCAGAAAGATTTTGCTGCATGAGATGGACAAAATTTCAAGAAAACACTACAAGAATTTGGGGTGTTTACCCACACATAATTTACCTACAAATATAGATGTGTAGGTATTTACCTACACATGTTTGTATATGTGTGGGTAATAGTTAATGATATATTATCATAATGATTAACACTTAATATGTGTTGGTAATACATATTAGCCACACTAGGTATAGGTGGGAAAATTTCCCCCCCAAAATTGCCTACACATGTAACAAATTTTCGTCATGTATAGCTAAATTATCTACACATATGTAAAAAACTAATATATATATATGTAGGTAAATGATTATGTTTACCAACACATAATAATTAAAAAAAATATGTAGATAAACTAAGTTAATATATACTTATTTTTTTTATGAAAATGACGTGGCAAATTAAATACCTACACATGATTAAAAATGTACAATATGTGTAGATATTACATACATATAAAGTAAGTAAATATATATTTTTTAATGATGTGACAAAACAAATATCTACACATACTGAAAAATGTACAATATGTGTAGATATTGAATACGTATAAAATAAATAATTAAATCTTTTTTTAAGATGACGTGTTAAAAAAAATACCTACTCATATTTAGAAATGTACAATATGTGTAGATATTGGACACATAAAAAATAATTTATGAGGGCTCTGCGCTTCATCTAAAGCTCAAGCTCGGTTCGTTGGTAGTTTTTCAAGCTCCGACTCGGCTTGTATTTTATTTATTAATTAGTTTATATTAATTATAATAATTTATTTTTTTCAAACTTTTATATATAACATAATATGTACACATATATATTCATGGGTTAAGTTATTCTACAAAGCCTCCTAATTGTAAGAAGTGTAAGAAGGATTTATAGAGTGATAAGTGTCCAATAACCTAAAACCTAAATCCACTACACCACCACCCAAAACTTAAACAACCACCCCTACCCCACCACCACCCAAAAACCTAAACCCACTACACCACCACCCAAAACTTAAGTTATTCTATTACACCTCTTTTAACATAATGTCCCACATCCTCACTACACCCATTTTAGAAAACGTCCCATAATGCTTCATTGTTGACTGGGCTGCCACATGACGCAAAACGCCCAAAGGTGGAGCGTTAACCACTACACATGGTCTAATTATTCCCCTCGAACCATCCGAAAAATTAACTTTTTTTTTTGTTTTGTTTTCGTTTTTGTTTTTCTATTTTCCTCTCTACAAAACAGTAAAAATACTCAAGATTACAAGGTTAAAATACGAACGTGGAGAACACGCGCACCAATATAGAGTGGAATTGTATTAGAAAATATGAGAAGCTTAGAGCATTCTCATCCAATCCATCAAAACTTGTGAGGGTGAGTTTTTATATTGTAGAGGGTATAAAAAGTGGTTGTAAGTGAAGGAGAGAGAAAATGTTACTGTTCATCTGTATATTTGGGGGGAGACTGTTCACCCAGTATAATTTTTTTAATATATATTGAAAGTGGTTGTGAGTGTAAGAAAGAGAAAAATGTGATAATAATATTATTTAATTGAAAATGAGAGAGAAAAAGTATTTGTTTTTAGTGGAAATATATTGATATAGGAGTTGTTTTTTAATGGAATGTATGTATAATTTGATGGATTGGATGAGAATGCTCTTAGTTCGAATGATTATACAGAGAGTAGGTGTCTGCTAACGGACAGACAAGATGACACGCACACCTTTTGTTCATATTGATGACGTGATATCACGCGCACTTTTTCTCCGTAAGAACATGTGTAGTGGAATGGGAAGATAATGCCCCCACCCTAGGGCATTTTACGCCATGTGGCGGTCCAGTCAGCAAAGGGGCATTATTGAGCGTTTTCTAAAATGGGTGTAGTGGGGATGGGGCATTAAATAAAATAAAGAAAAAACACATAAAAAATCTTATTGGATAAGGAGAAGGGGGCTGAAAGATGATTGGACAAGGGAGAAGGGGGAAGGCGTTTTATATAAAACGCCAAATTCATTTTTTTTAAAAAGCCAAAAAACGCCTTATGTAATGCGAGGGGGGCGTTTTTGGGCGTTATTTTTGAATTGTTTTTAAAAAAACGCCCCACTACACATGGTCTAACTTCAATTACTTTTTTCATCTTGAAATGTAGCCAAATTAAGAGCATATAACACCCCATTTTTGGGCGTTTTACGTCATGTGGCTGCTCAATCAGCAATGGAGAATTATGGAGCGTTTTTTTTTTTTGAATGAGTGTAGTGGGAATGTGGGGCATTATGTTAAAATAGGTGTAATAAAATTTAAATAAAAAAACCATGAAAAATTGTTATTGGCCAAACAAAGAACACGTGAATAGTCATTGGCCAACAAATTGCCCCAGCAGCGTGATTTAAAGTACGTAAAAACAAAAAAAAAACAGGCCAATAATGCCCAGGGGTGGCATGTGGGCAGTGGCGGACCCAGGTTTTTTTTTTTCAATGAAGTCCACTTTTTTCGATGTTCAAATTTTTTACAAACAAAAGTTAAAATTTTCGGGTCGTCGTTTGGGTCGGGTCGGGATGAGACATGAAACTTTCTTTTCAATGATTCTTGCATAATTTGGCCTATAATTCAAATTTTAAGATGATAAGTAACTATATAAATAAAAAAATTCAATTTACAAAACTTCTGACACATGACTGTAAGTTATAGGCTTAACGGAAGTAAAAAAAAATCATAGCAAATCCTAAACACTAGATTCAAGTTACAGAACTTAAAAAAAATATGTAGATATATATACAAAGAATCATAGCAAAATTTGCAAACCTTAAACAACTAGATATATAACAAAATTGAACTTACCAGTGGAGGCAGATAGCCGGAGGAGAAGGCCGGAGGCCAGAGGCGGAGGAGGAGGGAGGCCGGAGGTGAAGGGAGGCCGGCGCCGGCACCGGAGGCGGAGGAGAAGGAGGCCGGAAGCGGAGAAGGTGATGGTGAGGGTTTCTTGATTATGGTGTGAAGGAGAGAAAACATAGAGTCGCTACTGTGCGTGTGTGATCTGATTATATTGAAAGGGTATTAAAATACCCAGAATTAAAAAAAAACCGGATCAAACAGGTTTTGAACCCGGGATCTTTTGGGTGTAAACAAAGGGTTTTACAACAGCACCAGACTCAATCTAATTATTATGGGGTCCAACTAAATTATTTTATGGGGTCCATAGAAAATTTTATATACCACTTCTACTACTTTTTTAAAAAAGATTGGGGTCCGGGGACCTCGTTCCGCTTAACGTGGACCCGCCCCTGCATGTGGGCGTGATTTAGGGCTTTTTTTTGAAAAAAAAAACACGCCCACTACGCATGGTCTAATAAAAACTACTGCTAAGCAATTTACGGTTTCGAATCGGCAGAACCGACAAACCGAATCAGAATCGTCAAATCCGAACCGTATTATTGTATTTTGGGTCCGGTTCCGGTTATTAAATATGAGAGAAAACGGTTCCCGATTCGATTCCGGTTATAACCGACAGAACGTTTTAAAGAACCACTAGAACCTATTTGGGTTTAACCTTTAAATAACATATTCAAAAACCCTATTAAATTATTTATACTTTATATATTATATTTAAAAAAAATGTTTCTAGAAGTAAATAATATAAAAATCGTTTTTACATAATGTTTGAATGAAGTTTTTTGATGGTTAACTAAAACTTTTTTTAGTTAAATTTTGTTTTTTAAATTGTATACTTTCGTTTCATGGTTTGAAATATTTTATTATTGTTACTTTCACTTTGATTGGTTTGAACTTTGGATATTGCAACTACTAGTTATACGTTTTAAACGGTTTAATTGTTTTAATTGTTTTTATTTTGTTGTTAATTTTAGGATTTAAATGACAACTGGTTCCAGCAAGAACCGCTTAACCCGGTTCCGAATTGAACCGGAACCGTTAGAATATGGTTCGGTTCCGGTTTTTATATTTTGTATTAAACAATTGCAGTTCGGTTCCGATACGGTTCAGTTCAATCCGATTCTAAACCGTTTCACAACCCTAATAAAAACAATTCAAACCCAACTTGCACTATAAGCGGCCGTGAAAACATTTGAATTAATAGAATATTTCCATATTTTTAATAGAAGTATTAGGGGAGGGGGGTGGTCACTAGTGACCATTTTTCCATCACTCACAATATCCAATCATGTTCCGCCATGTCAGCAACCACTCACAATTTTTTTTAGTGGGGGTGGTCATCACTCACCACCACACCCAACAATTTCCCCCCAACCAACAATTACACTCTCAAATAAAACCATCACGGCGTGGAAAAAATAACGAAATCATGTTTTCGTTATACTATAACGCGTTATATATGAAGGTGGGGGTGGAATCACTCGTTATACTTTGATGTATCACTCGTTATACTTGACCGCCCCGCCTCCTCTTAAATACCAACCTAATGCCTAAACGTTCTATTAATTTGTTTTTCTTTTAATACGAATTATTATCTTTTTGTTAAAACATATACACACTCTAGTTCTACTACTAAATTACACATGTTTATTCATCCGAATATTGGAACCATCATTACATCACCACTTAAAAACGCAAAGTTTTATGCAACATCTAAGTACTCGAGGCCAAAGACCATTTGATATATAAATTATCATCAGCATTCACTTTCAAACAATTTTTAGTGTGTTTTTAAACATTGCAAGTATAAAAATAAAATAAAATAATGTAGTTTGTATAATTATGCATTATGTTTTTTATTTTATGCAGATACCTAAATATGGTTCCCCATCTCTCTCGTCATACACTCCCTCACCCTATGTGTAGTGGGTTAACACCAACTTGATTAGAAAACTTCCTTTTCTAGATCTTGATTCACGTAGAAATTTCTAGTGGGGTGCTACCCAGCTCCCATATCATTTCACCATTAAACCATTACCAACCATTTGGGAGGGGCGCCAAGGGCCTCACGCCCCTATCTTCGTTACACGCATTGAGGCTTGGGGTGTGGGCCCAAGTGACAATCAAACCATCCTACTCTCATTTTTTTTTTTATAAAAAGAAGATTAGAAATTGATTAGAATTTTAATTAAACCATTACACCCTTCTGAATGTGTGTTTTAGTTATACTACACGATGTGAAGGGGTTTGAAGAACGGGCATGAAGCGACACGTGGCAGCCACATCAGCAGAGAGGGATTTCTGCTTCAAGCCCCAAAAACGCGGGGTCAGAGGGGGCGTGGAAGGGGGTGAGGAGCGACAAGTGGCAATCACTTTTTATTTAATATATGTTAAAAAAAACAAATAAATAAATTTAGACCTCCCAATCAACACTAGCCACGTCATCACCATCCCCCGCACACGCCCCATGAAGAAACACACGCTCTTCCTCCATGCCATGCCTACATCTATATGCGAGGCGGTGTACCGGCATTGGGGAAGCCCCACGCCACCCTCTCCAACGCCCACACTGTTTAATCTTAAAGGCCTAATGTTTATGTGGCAATGATGTGACAATACTTTTTTATACTTTTTAGTTAAACCATCACATCCTATCTTTTGCATTATGTTTTTTATTTTATGCACATACCTAAATATGGTTCCCCATCTCTCTCGTCATACACTCCCTCACCCTATGTGTAGTGGGTTAACACCAACTTGATTAGAAAACTTCCTTTTCTAGATCTTGATTCACGTAGAAATTTCTAGTGGGGTGCTACCCAGCTCCCATATCATTTCACCATTAAACCATTACCAACCATTTGGGAGGGGCGCCAAGGGCCTCACGCCCCTATCTTCGTTACACGCATTGAGGCTTGGGGTGTGGGCCCAAGTGACAATCAAACCATCCTACTCTCATTTTTTTTTTATAAAAAGAAGATTAGAAATTGATTAGAATTTTAATTAAACCATTACACCCTTCTGAATGTGTGTTTTAGTTATACTACACGATGTGAAGGGGTTTGAAGAACGGGCATGAAGCGACACGTGGCAGCCACATCAGCAGAGAGGGATTTCTGCTTCAAGCCCCAAAAACGCGGGGTCAGAGGGGGCGTGGAAGGGGGTGAGGAGCGACAAGTGGCAATCACTTTTTATTTAATATATGTTAAAAAAAACAAATAAATAAATTTAGACCTCCCAATCAACACTAGCCACGTCATCACCATCCCCCGCACACCCCCCATGAAGAAACACACGCTCTTCCTCCATGCCATGCCTACATCTATATGCGAGGCGGTGTACCGGCATTGGGGAAGCCCCACGCCACCCTCTCCAACGCCCACACTGTTTAATCTTAAAGGCCTAATGTTTATGTGGCAATGATGTGACAATACTTTTTTATACTTTTTAGTTAAACCATCACATCCTATCTTTTGTATTAAAAGATAGAGTAAAATGCACGGATAGTCCCTGTGGTTTTGCAAAGTTTCAGCTATAGTCCCCAGATTTTGGAAATTACACTCATAGTCCCTGTGGTTTGACAGTTTGTTACGCAGATAGTCCCTGGAGTGGATGGGGGTTAGTTTTCTCAGTTAAGTTGGTGTGAAATTATTAAACTGCCCTTACTTAGAATTAAAACATTAAAAAATAGAAAAAAGGACCCACTTTCCACTTCTTCTTCATCTTAAACCACCACACCTAACCTCCTAAAACCATCACCGGCCACCACCGACCACCACCTCCTTAAACCATCACTCTCCACCACCACCCTTGTTTCATCACGACCCCAAAATCAACCACCACCTCTGTTTCATCAATCATCAACACTCCAAAATCAGCCAAATATTCTTCATTTTCTCCTCAAAATCCCACCAAAACCCACTAATACCCAATTCCATAAAAACTCACCAAAATCTATACCCAAATTAAAGGATTTAAATACCTCATTATAAGCTAGCCCTCATATCATACATTCTTTTCACAGACACAGATTCTTCATAGAGAGAGAGAGAGAGAGAGAGTTAAGGGAATCTGACCACCTCTTCGACTGGTCTCCGGTGACCCTTCACAGCACCGGCGATGTCTGACAGTACTTGATGGTTGGAGACGGTGGTAGAAGTCGACTGAGGTGGAGCTAGCCCTAGTAGCGTCGGCCTTGAGAGGAGACGGTAGTAGAAGTCAAGGTACAGCTGGACTAGTAGTGTCGGCCTCGAGAGGATACGATGGTAGTAGTTTTGGTTTGAGGATTACCTCCACTAACACCTTACACTCGAGATTTCAGTTCAGTGGCAACGTTTTCTTCCCTTGATTTGCAAGTTTGTGTTGGATTGAAGAAATGGTGCAGGTGGTGATGGATGATTAATTGTTGCAGGTCTTGATGGAGTGAAGAAATAGGTGAGGGTTTAATTTTTTAAAGGGAGGGGTAAATAAGTAATTTCACACCAACTTAACTGAGAAAACTAACCCCCATCCACTCTAGGGACTATCCGCGTAACAAACTGTCAAACCACAGGGACTATGAGTGTAATTTCCAAAATCTGGGGACTATAGCTGAAACTTTGCAAAACCACAGGGACTATCCGTGCATTTTACTCTAAAAGATATTTGAGTAGAAGACGTATAAGTAGAATAGTACAAATAGTTTATATAGTTTTGGTGTATAAAATAGAAAGATAAGGGTGAGCGGAGTGGGGCGGTAAACCCACTAGGTACCGACCCCTCATCCACCGCCAACGTTTTACCGAGCCATGTTTACCGATTGGGGGGAAATTTTCGGTGAAGCTTTACCGATTGGGGGAGAGGGAGGGAGGGGGGGGGGGAGATGGGTGGGTGGTAGGGTCCATTCCTTCTCAACCAATCACACATTTTTCTTTTTTTTAAATAGTTTACCTAAACCCCATTAGGTAAACTACCGCCAACGTTTTTGAGCATTAGGTAAACAATTTAGGTGAATTGATGTGGCACTGTCTGATTGGGTGAATGGGGAGTTTACCTATTCCAAATAGGTAACCACTCACTTCACCCTAAAGATGGTTAAGTATAGTGTTAAAAATCATTTGTTTTTTATTTAAATTTAATGGCTATAGAGCTGTTCCCCAACATTTCTTTCTTCGGTAAATTGTGGCGGCGTTCAAGATTTTCCCAATTATCTATGTTAGGCTCGGGCACACTGTAACACCTCGAAAATTCACGTCCTATAATGTGTTAACACGTGTCATAATCTTGAACGTGAGAAAGTATACTTTAGAGGGATTAAAGTTGACAAACATAGAAAGTACGTGAAAATAAGGGTTCAAAATGTCAACAATGGATAAATATACCTTACAATAACCCTACATGATGTTTATACCCTTAGACGGATAAATTATGGATCATACGAAGCTAAAAGTGAGAGATTACAAACGACAGGGGTCAAATGTGTCAACATGTTTAAGTTATGCCACTGAGTGACCTTTTGACAAACCCGAAGCTTTGTAACGGTTAATTATGCTCACTAGAATGCACGATATAAATTTCATAAAGTTTCGTTATCGTATGAGCAAGTTGTGATCAAATTCGTTTACAAGGGTTAAGAGCGTTAACGTTGAAAGTATGGACTTTTCGGGTGACAATAAAGTTAACCGGGGACTAAGAAAAATAGGTAAATGTCTTGGAACCCTTATATGTCAATAAGAAGGGCTCAAATTGCAAATATAAGTTTAATTGCCCTTTCGAAAGGCCAAGGGACAAGTTAGAACAACTTTTGGCCCCTGAAGACCCAATACGCATCGTAGCACAAAACATCATACGATGCGCAAGACTTGCTTGCGCATCGTAACAATTTAGTGCTACGATGCGCAGGGGGTGCCCAGCAACCAGAAAACTTGCAGCAGCCTGTTGTGCGCGATTCTGACCCACTAAACCGGTTTTTCCTCACATATGGATGACCCCTAACTATGCTAGAACACTAGGGACAAGTGTTTGATGGTTATGGTTGATCATAGACCTTGTTGTCAATGAATCATGGTGCCTTGAACACTATATAAACCCATAAGTTGCAACTCTTTGATCATTCCACTCTCAATTCAATTCTGATCAATTGAGGAGCTTTCAAGTTGATTACAAGGCCTCCCTAATCATCATTTAACACTTGGTAAGTTGCCTAACCTTTCTAAATTAATTCTAGCTTAGTAATTAGCTTAAAAGTCAAACCGACGTAACTACGGTTTGACTTCGCGATTAATCAACGATAGCTCAGTCGTATGACAAATTAAAAGTACCGTTAGATAGGTAATTATATGGGTATTAAGCCCTTATAAGGGCACGTACTGAATCCAGACCTAACTAGGTCGTTTGTCGGGTCAAACGTTGACCGAAAAAGTCAACAGAAATACAAAATGCGATTTAATGCACAATTAGCAATCCGCGAGGCGTGTAACCTGTTTTAACATTAATGTAACTTGGTAATAAGTATAAAAACTTGTCTACGCTTGTCCGACTCGACAAATTTCTGTTTAAACCCGGTTCGGAACCGAAAGACGCAAAACTTTGATTTTTGCGTTGACTTCGGTTCTGACCCGTTTTAAATTGATTCGGTATTGCCTTAGTGCTTCTTTAGGGTTGGATTTCATGCTAGTATAAGTCTCGGTACTTGTTTCGTTGATTATCCGATGCATGTACACGTTTCCGTTAATCGCTTAAATTGGACCGTAATGCCCTTTCGATCATAAAACGAGCTTTTTGGTAATGTAAGTGGACGAGACTCTTGTCTACTGAATTATAAGCATGCCCTCAAAATTTGACATCAATTTGAGGTCCAGATTAGGAGATATGCGCGTTAGCGTAAATAATAAGCTTTTTATTAATTAAACGGCGCGATTAGCGCATAGCCTATCTAAACCCGATTTTAGGTACCAAACCTTTTCCCCACTGATGTTAAATAATATTTCGGGATTTTTGAAGATTTTTAATTATTTTTAAGCTGGTCTTAAGCTAGGCTTATCGCCTTAATTCGGTTAATACCGAATTTACCCTTTCGGTCATAAAATGATTTCTACAAAGAATTTTGACGCGAATCCAATCGCCACTGATTTTAAATAATAGATAAAGTGTTTTGAACCTTATAAACTGATTTGAAAACTCAGATTTCCGGTATAACCCGGAAATCGCTTAAAATGACTTTCTAAGCGCGTTAAACGCATATTATGAGTTTAAAACTAATTTGGCATACAAAACTTATTACCAACAGATAAGACTTATTAAAATAAGTAATTTTACTGAGTACTTCAGTCCCGAACATCAGGGTTACGTTAAATCCCTTTTATAATCTTTAAAATGACCAAAATACCCCTACGGGGCATAATTAAGGATTAAACTCGTTTTGGGCATTATGGAAGGTATCTTAATGATATCACAACATATTTAAAGCGTATTAACTTAGGAAACCTGTTCGCGACCCATTCGGGTGCCCGTGATACGTTATTCGCGTCCGGTCCGGCTTATGTAACTAGTTTGCATAAAATAGCCGAAACGGGCCAAACGTTATCATTTTTATCTCAAAATCCAGAATGTGTTTAGTTTACCCATATTATACAAGTCTCCAAACTTGTCGGGTCTAAATCACATCCTATTCCGGTCTTCGCTTAATCTTGCGTTTTGAACCGTAAACCTTTCCTTAAAACTAACCGGTCTAAGTTACGACTTAAATAAGACCCGTTAGGAATCTAATAGGTTAATAAAACCTTCGTTCCAGATTGAGAGCCCCAGTAGAAGTACTCGTGCTTGCTGATTAGAATATACGGCTGAGTATAAATTGCATTGCTAGCTCAGGTAAATACTTTTAACTTATTTTCCCTTATACGGGCTTGGGATACGGTATTATAAAAATACCGCTTGGTCGGGTGTAGAAACCTTTTAATCGGAGATGATTAAATTGCATAATCCCGTTTTAATTCGTATTGCTTGATAACAAATAACATTGGGGGTTAATGACCGTGTCCTGGATATCCTTGGCTCATTTTAAAAAGTGAATGGCCACGACGTAAGCACAAGGTGTAGACATAACACCTCCTGTTGCATATGTATAACGTATACTCACTCGTAAGGGTATCTTCTTGTGAGATTATATTTGTGGTGTGTCGATTAATCTTGTCCGGCTTGTATTGTATAATCACCGGCCCTAAATGTTGGACAACCATGTAAATCGGATACAAGATTTTTATTAATAAAATTGTCCCAAGTATAAAAGATTAATTTTGCCTCTGTGCATTTTAATCCAAGTGTCAAGATATTTTGTGCCGTTTGCACTCGAATCACTTTTCAAACTCTTTTTCCAAAATGAGTCAGTTAATTGTATTTACCAGTGTAAACTGACGTATTTTCCAAAAAGGTTAAGTGACAGGTACTATGCGTAATTGGCTGGGAGCTCAGGGCGTCATTAGAGAATCTTGCAAGTTCTAGATGCCTAAAGTCTGTTGAACAGTTTTCTTTTATTGATCCGCCTGTGGATCCTTTATCTTCCGTTGTAATACTTTGGCATTACTTATATTCGGAAAGTAATATATTTACCTTTTGCTTCCGCTGTGCATTATTATATTGTGTTGTTTGACCATGATGTTGCCAACCACGTCACGATACTCCCCCACCGGGCCCACCGGTGACACGTGGAAAATTGGGGTGTGACAGGTTGGTATCAGAGCCAACATTGAGTGAATTAAACACTAGCTTTTTGTGTTTAATCTCAATGACACAATTGCACATTCCTAAATCTTCTGAGTCTAGACTTAACCTAGGAATACTTTCAATCCTAATCTGGAAAAATTTTCACTTCCAAATTTTATCGGATACGTCGCCAAGCGAAGAAGCCGTAATAGGAGTTCTCCACACCCGGAGCCCCGAAATGCTGAGCTTCGTACCACGACTAGAATGAAACGAGCAACCAAGGAGAAAGCATTCAGACATAAAATGAGGAGGAAACTCCTTTTGCTACAGATCGTTTCTTTGATAGTCCTTATAAGGACATATTTATCTTTCAGTCCCTTTAAGGACACATTATCCCTTCAAAGACCCGCTTAGGGCAACTCTGTACGTCTATTTTCATATAATGGATTGATTAAATTAAGTTTTCATTCTAAACATGAAGTATGAAATGAATGGAAAATAACATCCCTTAGAAGGGAAGTGCCTACGGGCTATAATTAACGTCCTCTGAGACTAAAGACGGTGGTGGCCTACAGCTCCCTGTCAAGAAAAGGTAATGAACTTTGATTCACACCTAAATGCCTCGATCCCAGACGATCATGGCTTATAAATTAAACTTGTCCACGTGACTAGGCCTTTTGTGCCATTACAAATTCATAAATTGCCCTGATTCTCTGAAATCTTGGCCTATAAATTAAACTTGTCTACGCGACTAGGCCATTTGTGCTATTATTAAATTATAAATTTGGATTCCTGATAAAAATCCAGAATGAAATAAATAACCTTACTTTCCTGCCAGTATGCATTTTAAGAATAATCTTGAAGGTGAAACCTAGCTTACGCGGCCAAGATGGTGAAACCTACTCAAGAGATTCAAATCCTTGTTAACACCTAAGAACGTGTTAGCACTCCTGACAAATGTGATTCGAGAAAATCACAACAGTCGTCCTTATATTGGATTCTTCCAATTTTCTTATCTAGCCTAGTGAATTAGAAATCATGGCTTGTGTCATCCTATAAGATGATCATTTTATAAACATCCGATAGTGATGAAGTGCCTATGGGCTAAACTTGTTGTCTGATAAGACAACGATAGTGGTGGTCTTTGACCTCCTATCTAAAAACGTTGGACCAAGTCCAAGCGTAATAGTCGGTAGGATCCATACGATCTCGACTAATAGCATCTGAGAAGATGAACATATTATAACCATCCCTCAGAAGGGAAATGCCCACGGGCTATATCTATTGTCCTAAAAGACAAAAGACAGTTGAAGTCTACAACTCCCTGTCAAGAGAAGGTAATGAACGTGATTCAAACCTTAATGCCTCGATTCTCTGAAATCATGGCTTACAAAATTTAGAACTGTCCTTGTGACTAGGCCTTATGCGCCACTTTAACATCCTTAATGTTTTATAACTAGGATAAATTATAATGAAAATACAAATTAAATATAACTAACAAGTTAACCAATATGGTTTATATTACCATGGTTGATGAATCGTCAAAGATGATGATCCCATATTAATCTCTGAATAAATCATTGTCAATGTTTATGTAGACATCAAGCTACATGGCTGGATTAGATGAAGTTAACAGCCACATGAAGGAGGAAAATGATACTACCAGAATTAATATAACTGGAGCAGAACTACAGGCAATAATAGATTATGCTATTACTCGAGCACTTGATCGGCAGTATGATGAGTCAAATGATACCCACTCTAAGACTCTATCTGCGGCTCGTAGTACGCACCCTTCTAACACACATGAGTTAAGGGAGGACGATGTTCATGACTTGTCAAATCAAAGGAGTATTCCGCCTAGACAGGTTGTGTTTCATCAAGAGGTACCAGTTAAGACCTGTTCATATAAATATTTTGTCTCCTGCAAGCCCAGAGACTTTACAGGAGAAGAAGGAGCCATCGATTGCATGACATGGCTCGATGAGATGGACGCTGTTGTCGACATCAGCGGTTGTGCGGAGCAAGATGTTGTGAAATTTGTTTCACAATCATTTAAAGGGGAAGCGTTGGCATGGTGGAGATCATTGCTCCAAGCCACGGGGAAAGTTCTACTCTACAACTTATCTTGGGGTCAATTTGTTGCATTAGTCAAGGAAAACTATTGCCCTCAACATGAAGTAGAAAAGATAGAAACGGACTTCTTGACTTTGGTCATGGAAAATTTGAATTGTCAGGCATATGTGACAAGTTTCAACACTATGTCCCGCCTAGTTCCTTATCTAGTCACCCCTGAACCTAAACGCATAGCGCGTTTCATTGGAGGCCTAGCACCAGAGATAAAAGGGAATGTTAAAGCATCTAGGCCAACCGCATATAGGTCCGCGGTGGACTTATCCTTATCTCTCACCTTAGACGCAATCAGAATTAAGTCTGTTATGGCTTCTGGCGAGAGAAGAAGTGAAAGAGAGGAGGAAAACTCTCATCAAACTAACAAGAAGAAGAAGGGAAGCTCGGAGCGCGGGAAGGATTCCGAGTTTAGGAAGAACTCGAGTCAGTCTGATAACAGACCCAAATGCAATAACTGTAAAAAGCAGCATTTTGGAAAATGTACAATAGACCCACGCGCTAAATTGTGTGGAATTTGCAAGACCAAGGGTCACAAAACCTTAGATTGCAAAGGATTAAAGAACGCCACATGCTACAATTGTAACGAGGAAGGGCACATTAAAACCAACTGCCCAAAACTTATAAAGAAGCCTGGAGAGGCCAGGAAAACAAATGCATAAGTCTTCTGGATGAACGCCAGGAGGTGGTGCAGAAGGATAACTATATAGCAGGTACTTTTCCTTATCAATCAGCTTATGCAGAAATTCATTTGATGCTGACACATGTGATTCAATAATGAATGATCACTGTCAAGAACTGTTGACTCCGTCTGATTAGGACTTCGGTCATTTCATACGAAGTAGAAATTGGCCGATGATACTTTAGATGATGCTCCAACAAACCTTAGAAGGATATTTTATATCTAATAGGAATCACTCTTTTCTGATATTCCTATGGCTAGCTTTCAAAGCTACCTAAAATCTTTAATATAATAAAGACAGATGTGACGTTTTGATCCTCTGTCAGAAAAGAGATGGACTAGGTCCAAATCTTTAATGCCATTGATAGTCTTTTGCGACCCAGGCTAAGTAATATTAATATATTTTAATAACATTCATTAAGAATGTTAGTGCTATGATAGCCTGTATAGGTTATTGACACATGGTTTGTATATATTAAGGCCATCAGAATAAAAATATAGTAGTTGTTGGATTTCAACTGAGAAATTATTTTATTGGTGTTAGGAACCAATAGAAAGTAATGGCAAACTCGGAAAAGACAACAGTCGATCACGCCATTGATGGCACGACGCATGCTAATGATGCTGAAATTGTGAACCTTAGAATTTCCAAAGATGTTCTCCAAACTATGATAGACGCAGCTGTTGGAAAAGCTGTGAAGAAGGCTGTGAAAAAGTTCAAGGAGCCCCATGCTGCTCGGTCCAAATTTTATCTAGGACCACATTTCCTCACTCATAAGGAGGATCTCGTTCATGCCTCTGATGCAAAGGATGAACTAAAAAGGAAAAGGGAGGTAGATAACTCCCATAGTTCTAAGAAAAAGAACAAACAAAAATCCGACCAGAAACCAGTATGTGAGACCTGCAAGAAGCCCCATTATGGGAAATGCAGGTTCGAACCAAAATCCAAATCACAGCCCAGGGCTTGTGGGATCTGCAAGTCTAAGGGACATAAAACCATGGATTGCAAGAAGTTAAAGGATGCAACCTGTTATGGTTGCAACGAGAAGGGGCATATCAAGACCAACTGCCCTAGGAAACAGAAGAAGCCCGAGTAGGCCAAGATGACAAACGCACGAGTTGTCAGGATGAACGCCCAAGAGATGGGGCAGAATAATAATAGTATAATATGTACCTTTCGTTATCAAACAGTTTATGTAGAAACTTAATTAATACTGGCACGTATAAATATATTATGAATGATAAAGGTTGAGAACTGTTGTCTCCACCTGATCAAGACTCCGGTCCTTTAATGCCCGGTAGAAAGTGACGATGTTACGTCGAGAATGCTCCAATAAATCCTATATTGATATTAATATCTATTAGAAATCATTTTTCTAATATCCTTATAGCAAACTTTTGGTTGCATACTTAAGGACTCAATATAGTGATAAAAATCGATTGGTTGCCTTATAAATCAAGTCCATATTGTGAGTGATAAGAAGCAATTAATTATCAAGACTCCTTATGAGACAACCCTCGTAATTACACGTGTCCGTACGATTAATAAATATTAAACAAAAAAATGGTGGAAATGGCCGTCCCCGGAATCGAACCCGGGTCTAGGCCGCACCCTTTCGCGCGCCTAGCCAACTGAGCTAGGTGCCTAGTTTGTGAAAATCTCCATTCTAATTAAATATAAGCACTTGTGCAATAAACTTCCTTCTCATTTATCAATGATAATTTCTGCTAAGTGTCCTGTTTTAATACAGGCAATAGTAAATCTTCATGAACCATAAACTTAGCAAATTTTTATTATCATCCACAAGGTATAACTACCAAGGAGACCATAGTAACCGATTCGTATAAATTGGCAAGGAATCGTTCCGAAAATCTAAGAGCACTCTTTCTTTGCATAGGGTACGACACCATATGTTAATTTAATTATCTTTCTCATTGCTTTCTATCGCCTGCGAATGCCAAACTAGGTTTGATTAAAGTGTCATATGAGGATTGGCGTATCCTAGTGTGTCCCATAGATTATTTCCATGTCTGATCAGCATGGAGGTTTAATACATGGAACCCCTGAGATATCCCAATGGTCATATTGTACTAATGTCGACTAGTAGTATTCAAGGGAGATATCCGGAATAGAATTGTCCAAATAAATATTCCCGATTAAGGAATTCGTGGACTAGTAACATAAATGTGTCACTTATTCGACACAAGCAACGATGAGTGAACTGGAGCCTGAGATATGAAAATCTCTGCAACCTCCTTGTACATTGATTATCTTCTCCTAAGTTTACCCTGTTTACCTCCTTAGAGGCAAGTAGAGTTAAGATTAACATCCCGCTTTGGGTTAGAGTGTTGTAAGAACTCCATGTTGATTATGGAATAACCGAAAACCTGATTAAGTAAATTTTAAGATAGGAAATTCATATGGCCTAACTCGATAATTCCAGAGTATGATATTTGTTAGATAAGAAAGACGGTTCATTTTGCTTATGCACTCATTACCGCAACCCTATTTAGACAACGATTAAAAATCGCCATCAACTACCCAGGATCGTCGAATTATTCGACTAGCTGTAAGGATTAGCTACTCCTTAAGATTTGTTAAAAAGTGGTTGGAATAACCACCTCAAGAGAAGCTTTTCTATAATAGTTGGTATAGAAGTATCAAGGTTGCTCCTTTAGAGACCTTGTATAAATGAAATGTTAAACCTCTGTTGTTAGGACAATAGATTGGTAAGCCCAATATTGAGGATCTGAAAGTCGCATTGGAAACAACAAATAAGATCATACAAATTCCTAATCATCTGTAACCTACCATTATTAGGCAGAGGATACTTCCTTTATTTCGTAAATCTCGGGTCGAGATTTCTTTTAAGGGGGTGAGGATGTAACACCTCGAAAATTCACGTCCTATAATGTGTTAACACGTGTCATAATCTTGAACGTGAGAAAGTATACTTTAGAGGGACTAAAGTTGACAAACATAGAAAGTACGTGAAAATAAGGGTTCAAAATGTCAACAATGGATAAATATACCTTACAATAACCCTACATGATGTTTATACCCTTAGACGGATAAATTATGGATCATACGAAGCTAAAAGTGAGAGATTACAAACGACAGGGGTCAAATGTGTCAACATGTTTAAGTTATGCCACTGAGTGACCTTTTGACAAACCCGAAGCTTTGTAACGGTTAATTATGCTCACTAGAATGCACGATATAAATTTCATAAAGTTTCGTTATCGTATGAGCAAGTTGTGATCAAATTCGTTTACAAGGGTTAAGAGCGTTAACGTTGAAAGTATGGACTTTTCGGGTGACAATAAAGTTAACCGGGGACTAAGAAAAATAGGTAAATGTCTTGGAACCCTTATATGTCAATAAGAAGGGCTCAAATTGCAAATATAAGTTTAATTGCCCTTTCGAAAGGCCAAGGGACAAGTTAGAACAACTTTTGGCCCCTGAAGACCCAATACGCATCGTAGCACAAAACATCATACGATGCGCAAGACTTGCTTGCGCATCGTAACAATTTAGTGCTACGATGCGCAGGGGGTGCCCAGCAACCAGAAAACTTGCAGCAGCCTGTTGTGCGCGATTCTGACCCACTAAACCGGTTTTTCCTCACATATGGATGACCCCTAACTATGCTAGAACACTAGGGACAAGTGTTTGATGGTTATGGTTGATCATAGACCTTGTTGTCAATGAATCATGGTGCCTTGAACACTATATAAACCCATAAGTTGCAACTCTTTGATCATTCCACTCTCAATTCAATTCTGATCAATTGAGGAGCTTTCAAGTTGATTACAAGGCCTCCCTAATCATCATTTAACACTTGGTAAGTTGCCTAACCTTTCTAAATTAATTCTAGCTTAGTAATTAGCTTAAAAGTCAAACCGACGTAACTACGGTTTGACTTCGCGATTAATCAACGATAGCTCAGTCGTATGACAAATTAAAAGTACCGTTAGATAGGTAATTATATGGGTATTAAGCCCTTATAAGGGCACGTACTGAATCCAGACCTAACTAGGTCGTTTGTCGGGTCAAACGTTGACCGAAAAAGTCAACAGAAATACAAAATGCGATTTAATGCACAATTAGCAATCCGCGAGGCGTGTAACCTGTTTTAACATTAATGTAACTTGGTAATAAGTATAAAAACTTGTCTACGCTTGTCCGACTCGACAAATTTCTGTTTAAACCCGGTTCGGAACCGAAAGACGCAAAACTTTGATTTTTGCGTTGACTTCGGTTCTGACCCGTTTTAAATTGATTCGGTATTGCCTTAGTGCTTCTTTAGGGTTGGATTTCATGCTAGTATAAGTCTCGGTACTTGTTTCGTTGATTATCCGATGCATGTACACGTTTCCGTTAATCGCTTAAATTGGACCGTAATGCCCTTTCGATCATAAAACGAGCTTTTTGGTAATGTAAGTGGACGAGACTCTTGTCTACTGAATTATAAGCATGCCCTCAAAATTTGACATCAATTTGAGGTCCAGATTAGGAGATATGCGCGTTAGCGTAAATAATAAGCTTTTTATTAATTAAACGGCGCGATTAGCGCATAGCCTATCTAAACCCGATTTTAGGTACCAAACCTTTTCCCCACTGATGTTAAATAATATTTCGGGATTTTTGAAGATTTTTAATTATTTTTAAGCTGGTCTTAAGCTAGGCTTATCGCCTTAATTCGGTTAATACCGAATTTACCCTTTCGGTCATAAAATGATTTCTACAAAGAATTTTGACGCGAATCCAATCGCCACTGATTTTAAATAATAGATAAAGTGTTTTGAACCTTATAAACTGATTTGAAAACTCAGATTTCCGGTATAACCCGGAAATCGCTTAAAATGACTTTCTAAGCGCGTTAAACGCATATTATGAGTTTAAAACTAATTTGGCATACAAAACTTATTACCAACAGATAAGACTTATTAAAATAAGTAATTTTACTGAGTACTTCAGTCCCGAACATCAGGGTTACGTTAAATCCCTTTTATAATCTTTAAAATGACCAAAATACCCCTACGGGGCATAATTAAGGATTAAACTCGTTTTGGGCATTATGGAAGGTATCTTAATGATATCACAACATATTTAAAGCGTATTAACTTAGGAAACCTGTTCGCGACCCATTCGGGTGCCCGTGATACGTTATTCGCGTCCGGTCCGGCTTATGTAACTAGTTTGCATAAAATAGCCGAAACGGGCCAAACGTTATCATTTTTATCTCAAAATCCAGAATGTGTTTAGTTTACCCATATTATACAAGTCTCCAAACTTGTCGGGTCTAAATCACATCCTATTCCGGTCTTCGCTTAATCTTGCGTTTTGAACCGTAAACCTTTCCTTAAAACTAACCGGTCTAAGTTACGACTTAAATAAGACCCGTTAGGAATCTAATAGGTTAATAAAACCTTCGTTCCAGATTGAGAGCCCCAGTAGAAGTACTCGTGCTTGCTGATTAGAATATACGGCTGAGTATAAATTGCATTGCTAGCTCAGGTAAATACTTTTAACTTATTTTCCCTTATACGGGCTTGGGATACGGTATTATAAAAATACCGCTTGGTCGGGTGTAGAAACCTTTTAATCGGAGATGATTAAATTGCATAATCCCGTTTTAATTCGTATTGCTTGATAACAAATAACATTGGGGGTTAATGACCGTGTCCTGGATATCCTTGGCTCATTTTAAAAAGTGAATGGCCACGACGTAAGCACAAGGTGTAGACATAACACCTCCTGTTGCATATGTATAACGTATACTCACTCGTAAGGGTATCTTCTTGTGAGATTATATTTGTGGTGTGTCGATTAATCTTGTCCGGCTTGTATTGTATAATCACCGGCCCTAAATGTTGGACAACCATGTAAATCGGATACAAGATTTTTATTAATAAAATTGTCCCAAGTATAAAAGATTAATTTTGCCTCTGTGCATTTTAATCCAAGTGTCAAGATATTTTGTGCCGTTTGCACTCGAATCACTTTTCAAACTCTTTTTCCAAAATGAGTCAGTTAATTGTATTTACCAGTGTAAACTGACGTATTTTCCAAAAAGGTTAAGTGACAGGTACTATGCGTAATTGGCTGGGAGCTCAGGGCGTCATTAGAGAATCTTGCAAGTTCTAGATGCCTAAAGTCTGTTGAACAGTTTTCTTTTATTGATCCGCCTGTGGATCCTTTATCTTCCGTTGTAATACTTTGGCATTACTTATATTCGGAAAGTAATATATTTACCTTTTGCTTCCGCTGTGCATTATTATATTGTGTTGTTTGACCATGATGTTGCCAACCACGTCACGATACTCCCCCACCGGGCCCACCGGTGACACGTGGAAAATTGGGGTGTGACACACACACAAACAGGAGCACAAAACATGATAACAAATAAACAAACATAGAGATTTGCGTGGTTCGATCTGAATTAACCAATGTCCACGAATGACAACTAGGTTATTCTTATTAATCTGTTTATTTTGATTACAAGTACATATAGAGAGACTAATTAATTTAGCAAGTTACTCCCCAAGTTGAGCTCATTTAGACCTTAATCAAATAGTACTTTGGTTGGTTGCCCCAAACCCGTCCATAAGGCCTATGAAACCCAACAAATTATTCTAGTTATGCTCTCCTCACCCTTATGGGTATTTAATATTTTATGATCATCCTGTACAAAACTGAATCCAATGTTACATAATTGGATAATCATCTTTAAATGGACAACTATGAAATCCTTGTAAACAACTTGTACTTAAAACACCTCTATCACATGTAAAGGGTCGAAGATGTGGCATCCATGTGGCGTCCGACATTTGGCGTTTGCTTGGCTGGCCAAAATTTCAAACATGAACGCAAAGCCTGTGAGCCCCTTTCACATACACACAACCATTATTTTGCGTTTGTTTTAATTTTCATTTTTAAAATGTTGTTTGAAAATGGGCATATCATTGGAGAGAATTTTTGTGTTTTAAATATGAGTAAAATTATGATTTGACAACGAAAGTGACACATTTATTAGTGTTTGAAAGTTGATGAATTGGAGAGTCACTTAGTGTTTCAATATAAAGTGAGATAGTTTTATAACAAGTTATGTGTTGCATTAAATCAAATGATACAAGCTAGTTATGTGGTTTTCGCATTTCACTATTTAAAGTTACTAATAAATCTTATTAAAGAAGATTAGAAAAGCTATAACATTTTTATAAGTTTAATTGTTTACTTAAAGTTACTAAAAAATCTTATTAAAGAAGAAAAAGAAAACTATTGATAAAAACCAAAGAGAAATAGAGATAAACTGAATTCTCTATTCAACATCTATACTATATAATAAAAGAAACCATGTTTAGGACACTTGTCACAATATTAGGCCATGTACTCTATGGATAATTATCATTTAGTTTAATATCTTCTAATTAATTATAGATAATCTCCTATGAAATATTATTAAGTTTAGTCTCTTCAACCATATCAATATTCTTTAACTATTCGATATTACTGATAATTAATATTAGTTATCTCTAATTTTTATAAATTACAAAAATTAAAATCCCATCAATATATGATATAACCTATAAAATATACTATTTGATATTTCCTAAATAAATAATTAAATATTCTGTTATCATTATCATTAATAGCATGTCCGTAATATCATTGTTTTATTATCATTAACGAATTTAATATATTATTTTGTAGTATTTAAATGATATATTAATAATAATAACTTTTGTATTTCTATCATATTTTTCTTTACATGTTACTTTGTTATAATTATTAAATAAAAGATCTAATCTTACTAATATATAACATTTTTTGTTTTTTTTTTTCTGCGAATCAAAATTTTAAGTTATTACAAACTTTGAGATATGTCACTACCATATTTTTACCTCACAATTTTTTCCCGCTCAAACCCTTATCATTATTCAATTAAAGAAATGCATTTATAAGGTTTCCTAAAAATGCCATTGTCTAAAGAGAAGAAAAAAATGGAAAATAATGAATGAAATAGGCATTAACCGTTACACAATTTTTGAAGAGGCACTATAATGTTGATGTGGCGAAAAATGCTCCTTAAGGGGTATTAACCATTACGCATGGTCTTAGAAGATTCTGAGAATGTATAAAAATGCGACACATGTCCTCTAAGAGTTTACTTTATTATATAGTAAAGATATGAGTTATTTAATTATTTAAATACATTGTTATCTAAGTTTTCAAATTAAATAACACCAAACACATAATGTTAATCAATATCACATCTAACCAACAATATTGGTCATAATCAAATATCCATGGTATTAATCAACTATAAAAGATTTAGGACTTATTTAATACGATAATTATAAATAATCTTGGTTAATTGTGATAACATAATAAATATTTGTGCTATACGATAATCCATCACTGAAAAACATTAAAAAAAATATATGACTATTTTTAATTGTGATAAAATTATGATCAATATTAATTTATAACCATCTAATCGTGTTATAAATTATAAAAGTAATTTTACATATATTTAATTCATGTATTAGAATACATAGGATTTATTATATAGTTTAAATTGTTCAACCCGTGTAACACATAAACCCTAAAGCCTATAAGTAATGGGTTGGGCCTAAAATGTCTGGTTTATAACACTCCCCCTCAGACATTTAGAATTATACACAGTTTAACAACATACTTCAGCATGATGTTAAATAGGTACTTCAGGACCCGAATAAATTAACTGATACTACTGGATCAGTTGTACTGCCTCATTAAAAACCTTACTAAGAAAACCCATTGGGACAAAACTTAGTTAAGGGAAAAAGAGTACAGTGTGTATAATTCTGCCCCTGAATTCAACAAACATCTTTCAATCTACGAAGACCGATCTTGTGTGATAGCTGCTCGAAACTGCTTCTAGGTAAAGATTTCGTGAACAGGTCAGCTAGATTTTCACTTAACTTAATCTGGCGAACATCAATTTCCCCTTCTTTTTGCAAGTCATATGTTGAGAAAAATTTTGGTGAGACGTGCTTTGTTCGATCACCCTTGATATAACCTTCTCTGATCTGAGCTATGCAAGCAGCATTGTCTTCATAAATAATTGTCGGCTCCTTCTTGATCTGTTCTAATCCGCATGCTTCTTGTATGTGATTAATCATTGATCTCAACCACACGCATTCTCAACCAGCATCATATAGTGCTATCAAATCGGCATGATTTGATGATGTTGCTGTAAGTGTTTGCTTAGTTGAGTTCCAAGAAATTGTTGTGCCGCCGTATGTGAATACATAACATGTCTGAGATTTGGCTTTGTGAGGATCTGATAGATATCCGGCATCAGCATACCCAACAAGCTGAGACTTTTGATCTTTCTGATAGAAAAGACCTAAGTCTTGTGTCCCACAAATATATCGGTATATATGTTTTACGTCTTTCCAGTGTCTACGTGTTGGATTCGAACTGTATCTCGCTAGTACATGTACTGCAAATGCAATGTCAGGTCTTGTGTTATTTGCGAGATACATAAGGGCACCAATCGCGCTTAAGTACGGTACTTCTGGACCAAGTACTTCTCCGCCTTCTTCTTGAGGGCGATAAGGATCCTTGTGTGGATCTAGCGATCGGACAACCATAGGTACGCTAAACGGATGTGCTTTATCCATATTGAAATGTACTAACATCTTCTGGATGTAGTTTGATTGATGGAAAAATGTGCCATTGCACAGATACTCAAATTGTAGTCCGATACATAATTTCGTCATACCAAGATCTTTCATTTCAAATTCCTTCTTTAACAACTAAGCAACTTTCTCTATCTCTTCAGGAGATCTAATGATGTTGATATCACTAACATAGACTGCTATTATAGTGAAATTTGAGACTGGTCTTTTTATAAAGACACAAGGACTGATTACATCAGACTTGTATCCTTCTTTTTCGAGATATTAACTAAGTCGATTTTACCACATACGACCAGATTGTTTGAGACCATATAAAGATCTCTGAAGCTTTATAGAACACATTTCTCGAGGTGTTGATTTTAATGCTTCAGGCAATTTTAATCATTTAGGGATTTTCATGTAGATGTCATTTTCAAGTGTCCCGTATAAGTACGCGGTGACGACATCCATTAGTGTCATATGAAGTCCTTCAGAGATTGTGAGGCCGATTAGAAACCTAAGGGTTATCGCATCCACTACAGGGGAATACGTTTCCTCATAATAAACTCCTGGGATATGGGAAAACCCTTGTGCTACAAGTCGAGCCTTATATCGTACAATCTCATTCTTTTCATTTCTCTTTATTGCAAACACCCATTTATAACCTACTGGTTTGACGTCTATGGGCGTTCGGACTACATGTCCGAAAACATGTCGCTTTTTGAGCGAATTCAATTCGGCGTTTATGGCTTCTTGCCATCTTGGCCAATCATTTATGTGCATGCACTCTTCTAAAGTTTTAGGTACGTAATCATTTTCATTGATTACATCCGTTGCTATAGCATATGTGAATATATCATCAACACGTGTTTTATTCCGGTTCCACATTGTACAATCTTGTACATAATTAATAGAGATCTCATTTACGTTCGGTACCGGTGTTTCTTCTGAAACTTCATTTTCCTCTGGATTCATAGTTGTCTCTTCTGGGACATTTACCTCTACCGGGGTTTCACTTCTAATCTTTTGTGGGTTTTCACCAACTGCGTTACTTTGCTCTTTTCGTTTCCGTGGGTTTTTGTCTTTGGAACCGATTGGTCTCCCATGCTTTCGTTGTATAGTAATCACTTCTGGGATTACTTCAATTCGAGCAGGTGCATTTGATGCTGGTACATGTGACTTTGTCACTCTATTCGTGTCTGTGAATCTGGGTTTTAAAAAGCACGCCTTAGGCGCGCCTAGGCGCAAGGTGCAACAAGGCGCAGGGTGTTGGGCTTTTTTGCTTATCGCCTTGTGTTTTTACAGGAAGCGCCAAAAAAGCGCATTTTTTGATGTTTTTTGTGGGCTTTTTTGGCCTGAGGCGCGCGCCTCATGGACCCTAGGCATTTTACTGCATTTTTTTCACTCTTTTCAGCAAAAAACCAACAACAGCAAAAAAAATAGCTTAATTAAATGGTGCAAAAACTGCCGCACGCGGGCCTGGGTTTTCGGAGCTGCATTCGTGTCCGCAGGACGTGCGGGCGGGCACGAGTTCAAGCAAATCCCAGCTGAGAAAATCATTTTTTGCACCCCCCTCCCTTGCGCGCGGGTAGGACTTGTGGTAAAACATGTCATAAAGCTACAATGGAGTAGTAAAGGCTTTACCTTATAAACAACCACTCACTTTGTCCCCACACCGATGTGGGACAAAGTATTTACCCCACCTTTTGAGACTTTCATTCCCATATCTAGATTAACTGCATAAATAAAATGGTATAAAAGCCTTACTTATAGCTATATTTTGATTAAAGGAAGCTAAAAACCTATGGAATATGTATGGGATATATAAAAAAAATTATATAAACATCTTGCGCTTCGGGTACGAAAAGCCCACCGCTTTTGCGCTTCGCGCCTCAATTTTAGACCTCGTCGCTTTTGTGCGCCTCTCGCTTTTTAAAACCAAGCTGTGAATGCATCTGGTAATTCATTCGCTATTCTTTGCAAACGTATGATCTTTTGGACTTCATATTCACATTGACCACTTCGGGGGTCGAGATTTGATAGCGATGATGCATTCCATGTTATTTCTTGTGTTACCAGTCTTTCTTTGTTCTTATCTCCCCCTAAGACTGGGAACATTGTTTCATCAAAATGCTGAAAACATATCTCCCGTCATTGGTTCTAAATATTTAATTATGGACGGGGAGTTAAAACCAATATAGATACCCAGTCTTCTTTGGGGTCCCATTGTAGTACGTTGTGGCGGCGGTATTAGTACATATACCGCACAACCAAAAATTCTAAGGTGGGACAAACTTGGTTCTCGTCCGGAGACCAGTTGCAATGGGGAGAATTCGTGATCAGCAGTTGGTCTCAATCTAATCAGTGCAGCAGCATGCAAAATAGCATGACCCCATGTAGAAGATGGTAATTTACATCTCATTAAGAGTGGTATAGCGATTATTTGTAATCGTTTAATCAGAGATTTAGCTAAACCGTTTTGTGTGTGAACATGGGGTACTGAATGTTCAACATTGATCCCAATTGACATACAATACTCATTAAAAGCTTGAGATGTGAACTCTCCCGCATTATCCATCCGGATGTTTTTAATTTGATTATCGGGGAAATTGGCTCTCAATTGTATAATTTGAGCTAAAAGTAGGCCAAATGCTACATTTCGAGTAGCTAACAGGCTCACGTGTGACCACCTTGAGGATACGTCAATTAAGGCCAAGAAATAGCGGAATGGTCCACACGGAGGATGAATGGGCCCACAAATAACCCCTTGGATTCTTTCCAAAAATGATGGGGTTTCATGTATCAATTTAGTTTGTGAGGGCCGAGTTATAAGTTTGCCCAGAGAGCATGCTGCACATAATAAGTCTTGTGGTAGAAAAACTTTTAAGTTTTTGAGAGGGTGCCCAGTTGCACTTTTGATTATTCGTCTCATCATTATGCTACCAGGGTGACCTAGACGGTCATGCCATATATTGAATGTATCTTTATCTAATAGTTTTTTTTTTTTTTGATAAAAACCAAAGAGAAATAGAGATAAACTGAATTCTCTATTCAACATTACAATATATAGATAAATATAACCATAAACCCTAAAGCCCATAAGTAATGGGTTGGGCCTAAAATGTCTGGTTTATAACAACTATAACATTTTTTATAACTTTAATCGTTGAATATATGACAAATTATTCAATCTCTCCCAATCCACATAGAAGTATCAATTGTTGAATATATAACAAAATTATGCAATCTCTCTCAATTAAGGGTGCTCAAAAAACTCGTTGCTCGCAGCTTGTTCGAAAAAAGCTCAGAAAAAGCTCGGCTCGAAATTGACTCGGTTGTAAACGAGCCGATTCGGCTCAGCTCGGTTTGTAAACGAGCCGAGCTCGAGCTAGGCCTGGCTCGGTTTCGTAAACGAGTCGAACCAAGCTAGCTCGGAATTTAATCGAGTCGAGCTTGAGACTCAAATTTCAACTCGATTTAAAAATTCTAGCTCGAGCTCGAGCTAGCTTGAATTATGTTCGAGCCAAGCTCGAGCTAGGCCTGGCTCGGCTCGACTCGTTTACGGCCCTGCTCTCAATCCACAAAGAAGTATCATATATCATATATCTTATATTATATATCTATATATACACACACACACTGTTT
Organism: Helianthus tuberosus; assembly: GCA_030545235.1. NCBI lineage: Eukaryota > Viridiplantae > Streptophyta > Magnoliopsida > Asterales > Asteraceae > Helianthus > Helianthus tuberosus. Next base: position 12,691,095 of record CM060366.1, on the reverse strand, counting down.
GAAACATCGTCGAATTTAAACAGATATTAAAGTATCCTTAAATAACCTTTTCTAGACCTTTTCAAATTTTCGTAAACCGTTTTTCGTCCCAAATTTTAGGCAAATTACCTAACATGGCTTTCTTATGGGGTGGGTCGGATGAAGTTAGGAAGATGAGTTGGGTTGCTTGGGAAATTGTTACGAAAAAGGTTAAAGATGGAGGTTTGGGGATCGCACAGCTTGAAGTTAGTAATAATGCTTTGTTAACTAAATGACTTTGGAGATACCTTAATGATCAACACACGATGTGGCGGAGAGTGGTGGTATCTATTCATGGTTCTACTCGGAGTTGGGGTATTACGCCATTCAATAATGCTATTCCGGGAGTGTGGAAGAATTGTGTTTTTTTCTGGTATAAGTACAAGGTTGAGGGGAGTGGCTTTAATAATGTTATTCGGGGGAAAGTTGGTAATGAAAGGCAAATCCGGTTTTGGTTGGACACATGGATAGGTTTGGCGCCTCTAAAAGATACATATCCGACTATTTTTGAGTTGGAGAAAAACAAGAAGATAGTCATTGCTGATCGATTGAGGACGATGCATAATCCTCGGGTTTTTTTGTGGGAGTGGAATCGTGCGCCTAGTATTCCGATGGAGTTGGATGAAAGACAAAGGTTAGAGTTGTTTCTTCAATCCGTTTCCTTAGAGGACACCAATGATGGTTGGGTTTGGTTTAATGGGAGAGAGAAGATGATTTTTCAGTAGCCTCGGTTAAACGATGGATGAGAGGGTCGAATAATGAAGCGGTTACTTTTGGTTTCAAGTGGAGTAAATGAGTGCCGACAAAATGTAATATCTTCTTGTGGCGTGCGTATTTGGACCGGCTTCCTACAAAGACGACTTTGATTAAAAGAAGAATCATGATCGAAAATAATATTTGTGATTGGTGTGAGAGTAATGAAGAAACTATTGAACATATTCTCACAGGATGTGCGTTTTCTATGGGAGTATGGACCGCTATTACTACTTGGTGTAAGGTTCCTAGATCGTTCGTCTTTCATGTTAAAGATTTGGTTGAGATGCAAGATTATAGTGGCGTTTCGGGTAATAAGAAGGAGGTTTTGCATGGGGTTATTATTATCACATGTTGGCGTTTATGGCGTGCTAGAAATGACAAGGTGTTCTCGAACAAAATGCCTAATGTGACGGATTTGGTAGCGGACATTAAGTCTTTGGGTTTTCTTTGGTACAAGTATCGATTTAAACAAGGGATAGTGGATTGGGATAGGTGGATTTCGTTTGATGTGATGTAATTGTTCTTGGTTGTACTCTTTGTGGTTTTCGGCTTCTATCTCTGACTTGGAGATAGTTGGTGTTTTTTTTGTTGGTGAATGAAAGTCATTTCTCAAAAAAAAAAAAAAAACCTAACATGGCTTTCTTTTCCTTTTTAAATATTATATGTTAATCATATTTTTTTTTTGGAAGGAGACTTTCTCTGTACAAGACCGAATTAGTCTCCGGGGTCATGTCAAAGACATTTCTCCCTCAGCCCCGCTCTTCCGGACGCGGTGTTCGATCGGGCCCCGGCCGTTGCGCAAACTGACTTCCGCCCGGAAATCATACTGCCCCCACACGAGAGACTCGCTGGGGTAACAGCTGGGTAAAACCGGGTTGCCCTCAGGACCGCACCATGCCTCGGTAGGAACGATCCATCATTGGGACTCCCACCCCCCGTATGCCACAGCCGGGAGTCGAACCGGCGACCTCCAAGGAGGAAGCCGGCCCAACTTAACCCAAGTGGGAATACCCAACTGGGTTAGGAGGCGGGATATATGTTAATCATATAATCATTCAAAAAAAAAAAATTCCTTTTTAAATATTATATGTTAGTCATTCAAAAAAGCAAAGTGTATAGCATTTTTAAATGAAAAGGTAAACTTGAAAATTTGCAAAATAAATGTGTATACGACATGCTTTATTTCTCCCACCTTTCTATGCAAAGAAAATGCAACTCTGTTTAGAAATACTTTATAAAAAATACTAATTCTTTATAATGTACTTTTACCCTTAATCCTAGATTTAGTTGTACGGTTGCTATTTAACACGGTGTTTGATGGTCACATTTGTTCTCTTAGGTTTTCTTTTTCTGTTCAATCGCCGCTTAGCACTGTGTTTGTTAATCACATTTGGTCCATTAGGTTTTTGTTACCCACTCGACTTTCTAATACATATCGGTATAAATTCGACTTCGTTTACTTTATACGTCACATGACTCACTTGGTGTTAAAAATTCATGTTTTTGTTTTACATTTTTTTCCGGTTTTATTCGCCGTTCGATTGCTACATAGCACAGTTTTACGTCCCCAACCCCACTACGCTGGTAACATGGTTCGCCATGCAACTCAGGAGCTTGAGAATAGTTATATTATAAATTTTTATTTTACATGAAAACAGTAAGTTGGTGTGGAATAAAAAATATCTTTGAATATTTAGATCTTAGATTATTTAATTATATTGTATATGTTGTGAAACAACGACCTACTAGCCTAATAACAAACAATAAGAGAAAGAGATGTAGGGAGAAAAGACTGATATTTCATTGATAGATCTGATTACAATAGTGGTATATATAGATGTACAAAACTTGGAGAGAAAGCTAATCTATTTTTGGTGTTGATAACCACATTAATAATAAATATATTCATAACACTCCCCCTTGGTTATCAACATAATACGCTTGATGCTACCTCGTTAAAAACCTTGCTAGGAAAACCCGGTGGGACAAAACCATAGCTAAGGGAAAAAGAGAGCAGCGTGTAATGCGCATTAGTTCCCCCTGATACTTCTAGATCAGGTATGTTGCCTCATTAAAAACCTTACTAAGAAAACCCATTGGGACAAAACTTAGTCAAGGGAAAAAGAGTGCAACTTGAATAAATCTCCCCCTCATTATAATATGTATCCTGTAAGTAAAGTGTGTCCATCATCCTCGAAAGTTGTTCAAAACTTTTGTAGAATGATTTGTCATTTGATGCCTTGAAGTGCAATCCTTTATATTGAGTAATGTTGTAAAATCTTCTTGTCAGACTTCTAGTGCTTCCTCTTTAGGGTATCGACATATCTACTTTACCATTCAAATGTCTCCTCATTGGACATGTGCTATATCATGTTGATAAATTCAAATAAAATAAAAAAAATATATAATATCATGCATAGCTAGAAAGTTAAGTTAATGCACAATTGCACTTTAGCCATGGTACTTCTGAAATGATAATCTCTACTTTGGTAGGAGATGATAATAATCATTTCTTATAAAAAGTGTATGAACAACCTTAAACATACTATAAGGTTGAGCTCTCTACATACTAAAATGTCCACCAACATCTTCTAGATGTAGTTTGATAGATGAATAAAAGTATGATTACAAATATACTCGAACTGCAAGTCGAGTAATAATTAGACTGTGCTAGGGTCATTAAAAAAATTCCCCTTCTAAAAGCTCGCCAGTTTCTCTTGATGATGATCAGACGTCATCACTGTAAATTGCGATTATAGTGAACTTTTACGAAAGAACATTTGATAAAGATGGATAATATTATCAAACTTATATTGCTCTTTATCAGAATATATCTTGAGTTGTACAACACTCAACTTGACTATTTTAGTTCATACTATCTTTAACTTTATAAAGATACGTTCTTGAGGACTTGAAATCAATGCTTCAGGCATTTGCAATCATATACATACTTCTTTCAACTTTGAAAAACAATGTATGTGCATTCACTCTTTAGGAGTTCTATTACATACACCTCCTTATTGATTTCTATATCATATGCAAGGATGTCTTGAATATTTAATCCATATTGTACCATGCTTATACATTGTACATTAAGATGTCATAATAACCAGGCACAAGTTTTCTATGTATAGTTATTGGTGCACAAGAATTACATCCTTAAGATGTTTCAACTAACCTTATAAGCACTTAAATGCTTTACGATACTCATCAGGAGTTTCAATTATATTCAACGTATTCAAATATGAATTTGTATACAACGATCATATCGTTCTCGAGAACTCATTTTACATGATTTTCGATAATTCAAATCCTTGAGGGATTTTCATGTAAACTTTTAGTATCAAGTGATACATAACATTCATAAGACGCATATCAATTCTCTCTTTATATTACCAGACTAATAAAATATTGGAAAGTCAATGCATCCACCACTGGAGAATTCATCTCCTCATAATCAATCATAGATATTTGCGAAAATTCTTGTGCCACCAATTTTTTCCTTATATCGCTCAATTTGATTTTCACATAATTCACATAAAAGACCCGTTTATATCCAACATATTTTAAAACTTCAGTTGTATGGACTGTTGGTCCAGATACTTTCCATGTCATTAGAGAATTCATTGCCTTATTTGCGTCTTTCCATTTTGGCCAATCATTTCTATGTTTACGTTCATAGGTAAATCTCAAATCTTGATCCTCGTCATTTAATCATTTCAAGCGCTATATTATATACAAAAGTATAACGACGTCGATTTTTATTTCGATTCCATAGATATGTTAGACATGATATAACTTATCGAGATCTCTTTATTTTCAGGTACCTGAGGTTCTTCTTGAACCATCATGTCTATTATCTCTTCAAGAGATTTTATAACCTCGACTTAACCATCTTAATTATTTGCTCCAATTTTCGAGGAATTTTATTATTGGAATCAACTAGTCTACCACGCTTTAGGCGTGCAATAGACTTATTACAAACTATGTGGTTGTCCTCTTGGGACACAAATATAACTGGAGCATAAGCAGTTAATTATGTGACTTACTTAGTCACTCTATTTAGGTCAGTGAACTTGTCTGGTAATTTGTTCTTTAATATTGGTAAATGAATTATCCTTTGAACTTCTGGTTCACCGTTTATAGTCTAAGGATCAAGATGACAAGATAATTCATTCCACTTTTCACTTTCTAACTGCTTGTTATCTCCCCCTAATGTTGGGAACATTCATTCACTAAAGTGAAAAACAATAAGCCATAAACAAATTTCTCCCTAATGGCTTTAAGTATTCAATAATAAACGATTATTTATGCCCAACATATTCTCAAACTTTTTAGAAGTCTCATCTTTGTGCGGTGTGGTGGATGAGTTTCAATATATGTCACACAACCAAAATCTTTGATGAGACATCTTTGGTTCCTGACCAAAAACCAACTATAATGGGGAGAAACTATTACAACATGTTGGCTTGATGTGAGTTAATTTTATCACATATGTAAAATCACATGTACTCAAATTTAAACATAAACTTTTGCTCTCATGATTATTGGCTTTGCAATCAATCCTAGACGTTTGGTTACGTCTTCAACAAAAGCAATCCGTGTATAAATATATAGAAAGTTCAACACTTATTCCAATAATCATTTATCACTTGGGAATTAAATTTACCAAAACAAATATGCCAATGTGAAATAACATGCTTGCTATCTTTGTAGCTAAGAAAAATCATGCAAACTTCAAGTTGCATACATGATAACCATTTAGACGATGCATCGATTTAAAACACTAAATGGTATAATGATAGGATATTCATATCCTTTTATCATTTCAAACTTTATTTAGGGATTCACGCCCTATTTTATTTGGCAAATATAAAATTTCCCTTGAGCTCAAACATTACATGTTAATTATCAGCTTGAAGAATCTTCTAGTTCTTCATTACGTTTCACATCATCATTGACTCGGCGTGGTCTAACCGGTCATGCCAACTAATTGAATAATTATGATCCAGAAACTTCTGGTTTATGATCGTGTATGTATTACTTGCACTTATGCTAGTACAAGACACGAGATAATTTTATTTGAAACTATCATGTTACATCACCATCATTATTTTCACATATCATTATCATATTATTATTCCTTTATTTTGCAACTTATGGTGGCCAATCTCATTATTAACATAACCACCATTGCAGTTGCATTTCTGATGACCAATCTCATTATTAATATGACCATCATTAAATCTCCATTTAATTCCATGATCACAACGATCAATATATAGTCGCATTCACTTCATGGAATGGAGTAAAACCAATTAGGCTTCATAATTTTCATTATTTTCTCATATATATACATATATATGGATATTAAGTCACTTCAAACCTTTCACACTCTTTTAATAATATTGCTACTTCAAGAGCATATTTGAGGTGTGATAAACAAAAATTGTTTTATCCGACTTTCCCTTGTAAATAATATTTTCTTTGCAATTTTCATAACACCAATAGAGAAATAATTAGATGTTCGAGTGATATTAGATTTATCAATCTAACATCTTAAGACCTTCTACAACTTCATAATGAGATTCAAGGAGTATGGCAATTTAGGTGTTATATCTAAACATATTAACACTCATTCATGATAGTGATAATAAGCCATAACTTTGGTTTAGTTGTTCTCTCAATACTATCTACATAAATACATGGTATCGTACAAAATATAAGGCATACCATAAAATTATATTATACAATACATGATGATATAACATGTTACGATATAAACGAGTTATGATAAAACTTTATGAAATTTTTCGTGTCAAAATACAAACAAACATATATGACAACGTTTAACCAATCACAAGTATATCTATATCTATAACTTAAAATATAAACACATATCAAAACCACCATAAACGTTTGATAATCCATTCTATTGATAACAGGAATCTATTCCACGTATGATTAATATTAATATTGGATAAACAACACTTAGTTATCTAAATGAATAGATTCTAAATCGTATTTTTACGAAAATCATGGTCGATAATCCATACATATTTGGAAATATATAAAACCAAAATATATTTTAGTATGTAATAATAAGATATTGCGTAACAATACTTAAACGATAATTCACGGATTCAAAATATTATTTCCATGTAAAATTAAAACAATTATTGCTCACATTATTAATGGCATCGCAAATATTAATAAACTGCAAGAACTAAGTTATTCGAAGTGTAAACCAATAAATATAAAACTTTTCAAGATTTGGTTAAAATTGTATTTTAATAAAGAAAAAAAAATTATACATATAACATTAAGAAGGTCCTAATATTAAACCTCGTGTGACAGCAACCACATCTATATTTTTTGATGTAATGAAAGTTATTGAATTCTTATTAAAAAAAAAATAGCAAAGTATCATCTAGTTGAATTAAGTCGTTTGTGTATAAAAGATAGAAACATGAATACGAAGATTTAATATTAAATAAAGAGTAGAATCATTCATCATAAGATTCAAAAGACAACTAAATAATATAAGAAAATCTGGTTTCAATATAATGTTTATTTAAATAAAGTCAATTATGATTTTTATTTGTATTTGTTCATACCCAGAATAACATATTGTAGAATCTTGTTGTATATATACAACAAATATATAAAATAAAAAGATAATTCGTATTTGTTTTCTATGTTGAAAATCATATTACATAGCATATAAGTTTTAGTTTTTAAGAAGCACAAAAAAAAATTGTCACTGTATGTTGATGTTGACAAAATAGAACTGACTTGAAAATTGAAAGTAGGAACACATAAAAGCCATTAAACTTTTACGCCTTCTCAGTTCCCCCTTTTACTATTTTCTAATATTAAAATTTTAACAAAAAAAAAACATTAAATATTTGTTGCATATCAATTCAGTTCACCTATATCAATTCGCAATGATTTGAAACTTAGAATATAAACTTTCGGGTGGATAAATATTTTTAATGGAGATGGTTAACAAATAAGCTCTGCAATTGCATAGCCTGAAAAAAAAATCCTTCCAGAAATTCCGATATAGTATATCTATATTTTAGTGATAAAAATAAAATAACTTTGTAGCATCAAGACTGCAATACGAGAAGGCAATATAATAAAATAATAATGAAATAATGAAATAATTAGACAATATGATATACCTTATGATGTGTGATCCAAAGCAATCGTGCTGATAACGTGTTGTGAAACAACGACCTACTAGCCTAATAACAAACAATAAGAGAAAGAGATGTAGGGAGAAAAGACTGATATTTCATTGATAGATCTGATTACAATAGTGGTATATATAGATGTACAAAACTTGGAGAGAAAGCTAATCTATTTTTGGTGTTGATAACCACATTAATAATAAATATATTCATAACAGTATAACATTTTTAAAAAAGGGCCCACGTGTATATAAACAAGATATGCTGTCACACGTGAGATCTAGGAGGGGGGAGGTTCCTACCCACGTGAACTCCACTCTACTCGGTCGTCTTTGGACCCCTCACGAATGGCTTGGCTTGGCTTTGGTTTCGGCTTGGTGTATCAGCTAAGCTTTGATTTTGGTTACGGCTTGACGCTTTTACCCCTGTGAAGACATTTCGTAGTTGACAATTCTACCCTTGATTTTCACATGTACATGTTGCAACTGGCCTAAAATATTTAAGCACAGTTTAAAAACTGTTACTGTCTTTGTCTACAAAAGCTTATTGTTTACTTTCCCGACAAAATAAAGAGGAACTAACTATTGTTTTTTTTATTAGTGTTTTTACTTTTATACGGATTGTAATTACCTACATATACATTTTACAACTTGAGGGAATAGTGTCAGGCAGCTAGCCTAACACTTCCCTATTGGACCAACCCATTTTTAATTTAATTTTATTCACAGTTTAAAATTACGTTTTTTGTCATTCGTTTAAAATTTCGTTTTTGCCCCCAACTCAAAATAAAATTATAATTTTGCCCCTAGCTCAAAATTACGCTTTTGCCCTCGGGTCAATAACTCATTTTTTATTTTGTTCCCAGTTTAAAATTACGGTTTCGCCCTCAATTTAAAATTACGTTTTTGCCCCCAGTTCAAAATAAAATGTTGTTTTTTCCTCTAGCTCAAAATTACGGTTCAGCCTTCAGCTCAAAATTACGTTTTTGCCCACAGTTTAAAATAATTATGTTTTTCCCCCTAGCTCAAAATTATGATTTTGCTCTCAGTTTAAAATTATAATTTCGCCTCCAGTTCAAAATATAATTACGATTTTGCCCTCTGTACACACATACATGTTATGAGAGAAATATTTGGCTTATTGTCCTGCAACACGGACGGGGCAAAAACTAGTTGATAGGACAAATGCAAAATATATATATTATGTCATATGAGAACTATATTAATTATCATTGCATTCGGTATATTATAATTTCTAGTTTTACTTTACTCTCTATACAAAGGAAGATAGGGGGAGGTTGACACTTCAAATTATGATTTTATCTACAATTTAAAATTACGATTTTGCCCGTAGTTGTCTAACACTTAATTAAATATTAAAAAGAAAGAAAAAATAAACAAAATCTGATTGTTTAAGAGGCATGGGGCCCACCAGATGCACAAATTCACGCCCGTTAGTGGGTTGGCGGACAAGAGGTAGCGCCCCCTTGATAACGTGCAGGGGTGGGGGAGGGCGCCAAAAGGCGCTATTTTGGCTGAGTTGGCGGGGTGGCGCGATGCCACATCCCTGGCCTTATGAAGAGAATGATTAAATCACACACCATCCCAAATTGATACTCTTGAACTAGAATCTAATATAGACATAAAATGTAAAATACCAATATGTTTTTAAGATACAAATCCACAGACAAAAGAGTGAAACATTGCTTTTAAAGAAGTCTAGAAAGTGAGCACTATGTCACGGGCCAAATGTTTGAAGATCGCAATGCTATGAGCTGTGCTTGAACGCTTGGGTTACTGCCTAGTCCTGGACTTTATCAGGGGACGGAGTCAGTGTCAATGAAGAGGTGTACGTGCCTAGTCGTGCAAACGATGAACGCACCACTGGTCGAGAGCTGGCGCCGCTCTCCTGATGAGTCCAAGGCAGGACGAAACCAGTGACCCACACAAAGAAGCGGGATGGATTGGCTTGTCCCCGGGGACTTGGGGACGCCACACGGGGGTCGAAAAGTAACCCCGTGACAACTTGGTATCAGAGCAGAACGATTCTCGGATACGTTGGAACGTGACTCTTAACCAAATGAGCTTAACATTTAGAGTATGGTTGCGCAATGGTGGTGGGAGAAGACCAAATATGGGTTTGCTTCGGCAAAGATCTTTGTACTCTGCGAGTATGGGATCGTGAGAGACGCTCAAGTATAGTTGCAGTGAAGCCCTCCGTGTTATGTTAAAAAATCTACGGTTCAAGCAGCGCCGTAAAAAGGAAGTTTTGTGAAAGCTGCTACAACTATTCAGGTCCCCGTATTCCTGAAACAAGGTGAATCATCGGTGTTGTGGGTGGAATTTTCTAACCTATATCCCGAAATTATATCCTGACTTTATATGTCTATTTTCGCTGCCAGGATACTGGACCAGGATATTGGTAACATCCTGCGAGGGTATCCTGCGTGCTGTTAACGATTTGCTTTGGCTGCAAGGTACAAACGGTCATGAGGCTTGGTCTCCCTGAAGAATAGGTCAAGGTGGTTACAAGAAAGACGTTGGAAGCTTGGAGAAGGGGTTTACAATGGTCAAAAGGGAATATTCGCAGGATCCCGGAATAATAGGGCAATATCCCGGATTTTTAGCATAGTTTGTTATTTCTTGTAACTATAAATAGGAGTGCTGGATCAGTAGGTTGACACATAATCCCGTCCACTTTTACACACACATTGCAGCTACAATCACCATTTCAATCACAAACACTCACAACACTCACAAATCACAATCATTGTAACACTTAGATTTGATCCGAGCATTATCCTGCACTGTATCCTGATATTTGAAGCAATAGAAGAACAAGGCAGCTGCGATTGTCAGCTCCCGAGGTTTTATGCCGGCGATCTAGATTGATCAAGGGCTTTCCTCATACATCACGTGTCAACCTTTACTTTTCTGCTCATTGTTTGATCATAGATACAACTCTATATCTTGAGCCGTATCCTGAAACTGTTTTTATAACTAACTTGGTTAACATATTTTTTCACACATAATTTTAGCACACTACCTCACTTAACTAATTTGATCACTAAATTGCTTCGGTAATTTTTGACCAAAACAATCGGCACCTAATCCGATGCGGCGGACGTCAGCGCCACTTATAACCAAAACTGACGTACTATATTGAACATGCACGACAGAAGATCATTGTTGCTGTGCTTTCGGGTGTCCTACCCTCCCAAAGTGAATCATGCTCAACATAAGGAGATCATGCATTGTCGAGTATGCGAGCTGGTATGGGACGGCGAGCATGCACGAGGACGTGCATGAAATGGTGGTGGGAGAGTGTCACGGGCCAAATGTTTGAAGATCGCAATGCTATGGGTTGTGCTTGAACGTTTGGGTTACTGGCTAGTCCTGGACTTTATCAGGGGACGGAGTCAGTGTCAATGAAGAGGTGTACGTGCCTAGTCTTGCAAACGACGAACGCACCACTGGTTGAGAGCTGGCGCCGCTCTCCTGAGGAGTCCAAGGCAGGACGAAACCAGTGACCCACACAAAGAAGCGGGATGGATTGGCTTGTCCCCGGGAACTTGGGGATGCTACACGGGGGTTGAAAAGTAACTCCGTGACAACTAGTACATTTTAATAAGATATGCAATATATAATATATGTCACGACGTACCACAATGATACAATAGTAAATGCCATTTAGAAATTATTTATCATTGTCTTAATTATATACAAATCACTTTGTCTGTTATTTATAAATAAGATCTAATGAGATATTATAATACATTTTTTTATGTTTTCAAGCTCTAAAGTTATTTATTTTTGTAACACTTTTCTCTATAAATTCATCACTTGTGGCTTAGTGGTTTAGAGGCTTGGGTTCTCTAATGAAGACCTAGTTCAATCTCTGCTTGTGTCACTTTGGTGGATTAGACAATGATGAATAGAGCCTAACCTTCTTGCAAAGGTGTCAGGTTCTATCCTGAGCCCACCCGGGTTTTTTCGTCCCACCGTGTGTTACGCCAGAGGGTGTTTAGCTCTTGAGGTGGCACGTTCTGTCAAGTGGCAGTCGGCGATATGGTTTCTCGGGGGAACGCCTAAGCCAAACTCTGACGCTAACGTGAACCCGGTTAACACAACATAGTCTGGCCGGAGTAGGGTATCAGAGCTCTTTAATTTGGAATATATGGTGGTCTAACACAAGAAAGTCACCGTTAAAAAACACTTTTCTCTATAAATTAATACTAACAAAAACAAAATTAGAGAAAAATGTAAGAGAAGCCAGGCCCCCCTAATAAAAGGTAAAGTGGGGATTGAGAATTCGATGATAGGGTGTGGGTAGGGTCCACAGCAGGTGGAGTGGATATTGATTTGTCTGGTTGGATCCAATCATAATATCATCAATCTACTCATGATGACACAATGGATGGACTTGATGAGCCTATATTGTTTCGGGTCCCACAGCTAATGTCCATTGATACCTGTGGATGTGAATGCTCCTGCGTACAACTTACAAGTGTACAACTCTATGTTTCCTTTATGTAGTGGAATTCGATTGGTATTGGTTAAGTCTATTGTAGTATCGTTACTTGATGTAACAATTTAGGCCGTGGGGTATGGTGGGGCGTGGGTTGGGGGCATGGTGCGACACGTAGAGTATGGGGCACCTAAAACCAAAAGCCAATTTCAAAGGGGTATCGTGGGGCGTGGCTGAGGTGACATGGCTAGTGCTCTTGGCCAAAGAGGTTTCACCATGTCATGTGGGTAGCACCGCCCAACGCCCGGGCTAAATCCCACGCCAATGGGGCCACGCCCAAACCCAAGCCCACCCGAGGTGCTGACTTGGGCGTTTCTCTCCAACCCACGCCCAACCCCCGCCCCATAGTCTTAAAGAGTAAACGTAAAAGGTAAAGTCGTGAAATGCCAAAAGAAAACTGACACATGTTTTACATTGATGAAAATCGTACAAATGGATATTGGTTTCGATGGTACCGATGTTCAGTTGGAATCGATGTGATATCAATATTGTTGGGACATGATATGTTTGGTTCGTCACGGTAATGACACTCGATATAACTTACGATATAAAAAGGTAAATTTATTATGAATACAACTCTGTTTTCAATAAAATTTACATTGGAACCATAAAAACAAATATTGGTATCGATTTCAACTCGTTACTGATTTTCACAACATAAAAAAAAATCAATAATATTTTGGCGGGTAAATTACGATTTTGGTCCCTATGGTTATATCACTTTTACCCTTTTAGCTCAAAAAATGAATCTTTTAACATCTGAGCTCTCAACTTCTTTTTTTCTAACTCTTTTGGCCCCTAAAAGTAAATGGATGGGGTTAGTGTTAGAGACCAAAAGGGTTAGAAAAAAAGTCGTTGGGGGCTCAAATGTTAAAAGATTTCTTTTTAGGCTAAAAGGATACAAATGATATAACCACAGGGGCCAAAATCATAATTTACTCTATTTTGTCCGTTTAATTGTTTAAAGTCAATTATAAAATGGCATCGAGCATATCTCTAGTTTTAAGAACGTTAAACATAGTCATTAAATCTATGATTTAAAGGTAGTCTTTTTTTAATGACATATTTGAATCACTAATGAACCACGGAAATATAACTGTGTCACTAGATGGATAAAATAATTAACATAAGTGGAATAGTTATTTTAACCCGGAAGTTACATTCTAAAGATGCGTTTCTTCTCAATATGTTAAACAACAATTAAACAAATACATTTAGTGCCAATGAGGGTGGTGGTCAATTGTCAAAAATATTTGAATCACTAATGAACCACGGAAATATAACTGTGTCACTAGATGGATAAAATAATTAACATAAGTGGAATAGTTATTTTAACCCGGAAGTTACATTCTAAAGATGCGTTTCTTCTCAATATGTTAAACAACAATTAAACAAATACATTTAGTGCCAATGAGGGTGGTGGTCAATTGTCAAAAATAATACATTTAAACACCTTAAGGGGACAGATCTTGGATTCAAGTTTCACAAACGATAAGAGTAGAGTTAATCAAACGCAGTGTCGACATAGAAGATGTTTCGTGTGTTCTTTGTAATGCGGATCTGGAGACGACAACCCACTTGTTTACCGGATGCTTATTCTCTTCGGAAGTTTGGGTTCGGGTCGGGTCGTGGTGTAAATTAAGCCCTATTTTTGCTTTTGATGTGAAAGATCTTTTGACGTTGGCGGAGACTCAAACGAAGACTAATCAGGGAAGGTACATTCTAAGAGGCATCATACTTACCACAATGTGGGTTATTTGGAACGAGGGGAATTCTAGAGTTTTTAATGGAAAGTCACGGAGAGCTATCGAAGTTATGCAAACTATAAAGTCCGCGTCATTCTTTTGGCTTAGGCATAGATCTAGATTGAAAGGTAGCGATTGTAACGATTGGTGTAATTTTCCTTTAAACTTGATGTAAGCTCGTTTGGCCCGGTGGTCCCCATTTTAAGGGCCTTTTGTGGCGTTTGTGTTTGAATGAAATTTATCTTTAAAAAAAACATACGTTCTTTAAAAGTAATAATAAATTTATTAAAAATTACACATTTTCAAAAAAGTTAAAAGGAAATACTAAATACCAGCATTTATTACTATTATTTAATAAAAGTGTCAACGGTCAAACAATAAAAAGCACTTGGTTGCATGCACATATAGTTTAAAGTCCTTGTCCCTTCACAACAAAACACACACCCCATCTCTCTCTCAGTCTCTCTCACACACACACACAAAGCAGCTCGGCTTATACGGCTTGATCAAGCTACAAGCCGTCACATGGTCTTATCTTTCTATATAACCCATACATCATCCTCCTCATTATCGTCAAAACACTCTCAATCTCTCTCTCTTGATCCGAAAATCTCACAACACAACAATACAACAACTTTTGTTGTCTCTACGATGGTTAACAAGGATGATTTAGGCTTGAGCCTCAGCTTAAACTTTCCGGCAGCCCCCGATACCAATCCGTCTTCACCGCACATGAGCTCGATGCCGCTTTTCGATCCCAGAACAATCAACTGGTCCGATTCGTACCCGTCTTCAGGTATTTTACAATCTAATAAAAGTTCAACAATCTTTAACCTACTAATAACTAATGTTTTAAAAACCGGTTCAAACCGGCCAGTAGTACCAGTTGAACCGTCTGGTAGAACTGGTTAAACCGTCTGACTCACCCGGTTAAACTGGCCGATACATCCGATTAAACCGTTTCTGAGCCCAATCTAATAAAAGATCAACAATCTTTAACTTAGAGGGTGTTTGGGATTACGTTTTTAAGTGATTATTTGATTATTGCATTTGTAAAACATAAATAATCTAAAAAAATGTTTGGATGAAAAAATGATTATCTGCCTCCAAAACGCAGTTTTGGAGAAGCATGTACCTACATGCTTTTCTAAACCGAGTTTTAAAAACGCAAAATCTATTTTGAAAACGCAACACCAAACACCCCCTAATAACTAATGTTTTAAAAACCGGTTCAAACCGGCCAGTAGTACCACTTGAACCATCTGGTAGAACTGATTAAACCGTTTGACACACCTGGTTAAACCGCCGATACACCCAGTTAAACTGTTTCTGAGCCCAATCCGGTACAGGATAAAAACCGGATTTCAAAAAACGCGTAGGGAAAACAAATACCTAAACTGATCGGTTAGGTATTTAAATTTCAGATCTACATCGGTTAGGTGTTATAGAATAATTAATTGAAGTGAAATTGTTAGATCTGGAATCGGATTACTAATTAGAACAATTGCATGCAGATCGGCACAACCTTGATGCGTTTAGAGTCGAAACGAGGTCGTTTTTGAAAGGAATTGATGTGAATAGGATTCCGGAGGCGATGGCGGCTGAGGCGGAGGAGGAGGCGGGTGTTTCGTCACCGAATAGCACGATATCGAGTATTAGTGGGAAGAGGAGTGAAAGAGATGTTATTGTGAACGAGAACGACGGTGAGAGAGCGTCGTCTCGAGGGATTAGTGATGATGAAGATGGTGATAACTCGAGGAAGAAACTCCGGCTATCGAAAGACCAGTCGGCGGTTCTAG